>OX387644.1:21066521-22316521 GCA_947568875.1 Fissipunctia ypsillon
TATTTTATCAATACATATCAAAAGAAAAGTCCTGACTAACTCACTCACTCACTGACTCATTAACGCCCAGCTCAAACCCTTGGTACTTCAAAAGCTAAAATTTTGCACAGAGATTCCTTTATGAAATAGGCAAAGAATAAGGTTAGGTCGTTTGTCCACCGGCCCCGTCAACGCGAGGTCAAACAGAAACGAGATTATTCAGACCAAACGTGACGGCGATCGTTTGTACACCGCGACCGAACTCGGCGGTTCAGTATGTTATGATAGACAAAACAAAATCCGGGCGAACGGCGCCGGTGCGACGGCAGTGTGTGGACAAGATCAAACGTGTTGGATATTGCCGGCACCTCGGCCCATCACAATCTCGGGCCGAGTTCTAGCGGTGGTAATGGTGATCCCCACGCCCGCACCTGGCCAGTATATAGATGTTATAAGTGCATATTTCGAAATAATAGCACAGATAAGTACTATAAAATAATGGTTATACATAACAAAGACACTATCACTGCACATTTCTGTGTAATAACGTGTTAAACGTTCAACTTTATTTAAACTGCACTCCTGAAAAATTACCCTAGACTAGACCATCGATATAATAGAGAAAACAAAAGCCAGGCGGACGGCGCCAGTGTGACTGACGGTCGCGCCAAATTACTTGAAAATTCGGGGGCCAGGATCCCGGCGCTCGGTTGATGGACGTGCGGTGGACACGCGGCCATGGTAAATGTACTGTCGCTACTTCGGCGCCATCATCTCGTTCTTGTTGAGGTCCCGCTGACGGTTCGGCAGATAGACGGTCTTAGGGTATACAGGGTGGGCGAAGTCGCAGGCAAAGTGCTTGTTATCAGATAAATATACTGATCTCCCTTTATTAGGTCAATTTATAAGCAGAACACGTTCATTATGCTGTGATTCCGTAAAGATTTCTGTTTCCCTCCAAGTGGAGTGTGCTCGTTAACTCAAAATTAATATGTCAGCTTGTTTCATCCGCGGGCAGGCTTCGCGGGACAGGGAGGTGATTAACTTGCACCCTTTCACGCTAATTAAACTTACTACATTATAAACTGGGAAAAAGCCCTCGAAACAGACATCGTAGAATTAGGTGTTGGCTCAGACAGATGAATAATTTTGAAGTTCTGTCATTCTTCATCGCAGAATGAGATTAGAGTAACTAGTTTCAAAGTTAATGCATATTAAAGCAGGCGATCGCTACGCTGTTCATTTCTTTCTGTGCTCTCAACATAAGTAGAGGCTCCAAATAGGCATCTACGGCAGGAAACGCAATAAAAAAATATTACCATAAAAGTACGCCTGTATCAATATAAAAATCGAGGCGGAATCCATAAAAACGTAAAACCAATTACAGAATAAAATGTTTACGTAGCGTATCAGAACGATAAAGACCGATGTAACACTAGCGGCGGTACTACTCCCACCCTTTCAATTTGGTACAATATTCGCTTTTGAAATATTCACAGGTTGCCTAATGACATTCTTTAACAATGGAAGGGTTAACTGACGAAAGAAGATTCCTTATTTTAGACAAATATTCGTTAACGAAACGTCGGGGGCGCCGCTGTGAGTAAATGGACGGTAACATTCAATTGTTTGGGGCTGGTTACGTAATCAATGTTTCGGAAACTAATATTGTATTCTAATGTTAAGCTTAGCCAAGGTTAAACGTTTGTAAAATGTGATATACTTTACTTAATTCAAGTTTTTAATAAAACCGGTAACAAAATGTTACTCACAGAAAAATGACAGTTCATCTCTCAGATTAACGGCTCAGCTGAATCAATCATGTGCGCTCATACGAATATCATTTATTCATCGATAAAATTGTCAACCAAAATGCTTCGACCGAAAGCCTGAGCTTATTGAAAATAAATTGTGAGTAAGCCGAGTTCAATAAATACAAACTGTTAGTCTAGTTTTCGTCGGAAACTCCGCTAGTTTCGTCAAAGAACTATTCTCAGGCAATATTGATGTACTTAGTGCTGCTTACCAGGCATTCCTAAGTCTTCAATAACGTTTGAGTTTGAGTTAGGGCCGTGAAATGGAATTTGCGAACTCTAAGATCAGATGTAAAATCTTCAACTGTTATTTCGTTCGTCGAGGTTAGATATGAGATTTCATTTTTACAGCAAGATGTATAAAATCTTGTAGTACTTACGTAGATTGTTTGTCTTTGATGCAATCAGTCTGAATTCACATACCTGGAAAAGAAAATAAAGCTGAATTAGATAACAATATTTAAAAGTATCATGAAAAGTACAATGCAAAATAACTTTTCAAAATCATTTAAATGGTTGGTAAAAAAACTTTTTTTTTACAAAAAATAAAACCAACTTCCAAAAAAACACTACAAAGTAAAAAATAACGTCGATTTCTTTAGTTTTTTTTTCTTTTTTAGTTTCTTTATTTTCGTTTTTTGCTGCCACCGACTCCCGAAATCAAAGTTATTTTTCACTTTGTAGTGTTTTTTTGGAAATCGGTTTTATTTTTGGTAAAAAAGTTTTTATTTTTCACTTTCTAGTTATGTTACCTACCCCACACAAATTCGAATGCCACTACCTGCTATGTTAATTACAGTGACAGGAAGTTCTAACTCAAAAACCACACAAGCAAAGTTAGTAAATTTTACACGGGACCAACTTCGAGGTATACCCTCCCGAATAAAATAAGAATCGTTCAAATCGGACTACTCTGTAAAAGTTATGCGTGGTCATGCATAAAAAAAACAAATATACGCCTCGGCTTGAGAACCTCCTCCTTTTTTTCGTCGGTTAAAAATGGCCCCAAGTTTTCGATTTCTGTGGGGTTTCCTGATGAAAAGATATAATCATATTAAATACTGGTTTAGATACCTACAAATAAAATAATTATTATTGCCAAAATATGTTTGTATGAGTAGTTCCTATATATGTATATGAGATATCGATATCAGAATCAAAGAAGCCCAGAAACAAAATATAAATGAATTTCCGATTACGAATTGGGGAGAGAGAATCAAAATACGAGAATCCAATAATTCTCGATAAAGATATTTTTACAAAGGTACAAAGAGGACTGACTCCTTTTTCTTTCGCTAATCTCATTGGGTACCCAATATTGGGTTTTATAGCCAACTGAATGTTAATGGACAGTTTTCTGTTAGAACTTAGTAAAACCTATTAATTCGTTCGAACCCTTTACTCGATTTAATATCTAAGAATAATGATTCAGGGTTATTGAACTCAATTTACGCATTGGAAAGCAATAGGTACTTAAAGCTTATCCTTTCATAGTACGAGTAACTGTGTGACTGATAGAAACTTTTTTGCAAAAAACAGACTTCCAAAAAAAACACTACAAAGTGAAAAATAACTTTAATTTCGGAAGTCGATGTCTTTGGATCTGCATTTTAGGTTTTTACCACCTAATTCCGAAATTAAAGTTATTTTTCACTCTGTAGTGTTTTTTTTTGGAAGTCGGTTGTTTTTTTTTTTGCAATAAAGTTATTACTTTTCACTTTTTAGTAAATCGGTTTGTAATAAATGTATCTAAGTTACAATAGCCTAATGACAACTGCTCATCACCTTTTACAAAATATTGCCATAGGTACCCAAATCGTTATAGGTGTGCCTATAATATTTGAAGAGTTCCCTCGATTTTTCCAGGATTCTATGATCAGATCCTGACCTGATGACAACGGAACCACCCGGAAAGTATACCCTTTCAAACAAAAAATAATTTTCTAAATCGGTCCAGCCGTCTTTGAGTAATCGGAGAACACACATAAAAAAAAAGATTCCGACGAACCGAGAACCTCCTCCCTTTTTGAAGTCGGTTAAAATGATATAATATGCAGGTATATTCTTTTGTTACGTAGGTAATAATTGTCAATGTATAATTTTCATTTCCCGTACACTAAGGTTGGTTGTTTTTATTGCGTATACGATAGACTCCCCAATGAACTCTCTGAAGCAACGGGTAACAATAATATCCAGTATAAACACATAGAGTGGCATACTCAACAGCAGTTTGTAAGCGATCCGACCCAGTATGGGGCTCCGAGCGATCCTATTGCGAACCACGTCGAACGGAAATTTTATTTTTCTTTAATTCCCGGAATCAACAGCGAACCTTTTACTGCAGATTCTACTAAACGATTCTTATTTTCCAATTTACTTTTGCAAAATGATTTTATTTCCTTATTCTATTTGTGAAAATACAATTATTTGTTACCTATACCATTGTCTCGTTCATGTCATTTGTATAGCATCTATTGCAAGTCGGCAGCAAAATGGAGTTTACAGACTTGAGTACCTACTGCAATAAATTGAAATGACAGTCTCAGTCACGCTTGTTTCGTTATGAAGTAAGAGCGACTTGCACCTGCACAGAAGACAGAACATTCTGAATTGTTCGCATAAAGTAATTGCTTTCCACATTGGATTCAGCCGCAAGTTGCTAGCTTGTAACCTAACAACTCCATTTTATACCAGTCAATTACTAACCATGATAAAAGAGGAAACTCAAAAACGAATTTTGTCATCGTAATAAAGTTATTGCCAGGAAAAAGGTAAAGAAATTCATGTTACAGTCGGAGAAATACAGCGTACGTCCCCGAAGCCGCAGGGACGCCGTATTTATCGTCCGAAGGTCTTTGTGAGCGAGTGTTGCGTCGGCCATATTTTAATTGCGGTCGCGCCTATTCACTAGCTCTCAACGGGCCCCATGCGGGATGTTGGCCTGGTAGAGGCCGATAAATTGCTCACTTTGGCATCGGCCTACTCTGTATTGTACCGCTAGTAACAAAGCCCATTATCCTTGGCCATAAACAGAGAAATTCTTGTCCAGGCACGAAAAACGTACACACTGACAATAGTCGGGTGCGAAACACCAATTTAGCTTTTCGGAGTCCAGAAAAACTTATTTAGAGAGTCAACCGGGCCGCACCCAAGGCTGTACCTAAGTATCTAAAGTTTGGGAGAGATAACTACTTTCTTCTCAGGTAAGTAGATAATCTGTTACAACTTTGGGAAAGCTCTGATAAGGGAGGAAGATTACTCGAGAATCTGCTTTTGCTACGAATTTACTTAATATGTATATGTGAAAATTAAATTTAATTAACCATCTGACTGCGTGGCTAAATCAGTTCACTCTTCAGTTCTTTCTTCTTGACATTATGAGGCTCCGCTAAATTGTACAATACAAGTGCATCGCCTGCGCTCGCGTCCCTTCGTTTGTCACTGACCACAGATAATAGTCTGTAACATGGACAAGCGACGTTGAAGCGTCGGGTGTGGGTCGATCGTAATGTAATAGTTTAATTTTTTTTATTTAGTTCGTCATCAAATACGGTTTTGCACAGAATTTTGTTTTTTAGAATATATTTTATTGCTTATTTTATTTATTTATTTTATGTCCGTAGGTGTGTCCGTGGCATCACAGTGGGCCCTGTCAGAATATCAGCGCTGCGGTATTTGTTTTTGTATTTTCAAATATCGCAGCATCATGCTGAGATAGGAGCCTTTTTGGCCTCGCACGGGTCTTCTTTGTTTTTTTTTTTTTTTCTTTCCTTTTATTTTATTTGTGTTTATGATATTGTTGTTTTAATGTTCTTTTTATTGTTGTATTTCCTGTGCGTGTCCCAAATAAAATATTTTTCTTTCTTTCTTTCTTTCTTTCACTAGTTAATTACAATGCGTAGTGCATGATTGGAACTACATTAAATTAATTCTGAATTATTCAATTGGAATTTATAGTCGTTTACTGAAATTATCATTGATATTATGGACTGTGAATATGGTTTTATATGAACGATTATTACTTTATCATGTCAATAAAGGTGGGGGGCACCTTTTTATTAATTATCATAAATTGTTGATTGATTAAAAAGTCCGTTACTTATGCTAATTTGATGACGGTTGGGGTAGAGCATGTACTAAATTGTATCATTATACCCTTCTAACATATCAAGTAGTAGGTACCATCACGGACATTTGCGGTGAACCAATTTTCGACCTTATTACTAAGGTAATAAGGTTGAAAAGTCGTACGTACCATACGTAGGTTGCTTCTTTGTTTCCTGTGAATATTTTACATTTTAGGGGCAGAAGTAAGTAAGCTATTCTAAAGGTATCCTTTCTACCTTTTAGATATCCCACAGCACTCATATATATAGAGACTAAAGTTCTAACTGTTTGTCAGCTGTGTGTTCTACAAACAGTCCTAAAACAGCATGGACTCCTTACTTTTAACTGTTTTGACCCAGGAGATCGCCATGGTAAACGACTTACCACTATGTTCTCCAAACGTTTCTCTTGTTACCTTGCTCGCTTTCTCTACAATAAAATAAATAGGACGCTCTCGATTTATGATCTTACCAAAACTAAGTGTAAAATGAAGGTTGGGAGCTGGCTTCGGGAATTAAATTATGAAGCTACGGAAAAACTTGTAGCTACCACGGTATAACTTGCACCTTTCCTATCATATTTCCTTAAATACACGCTCACACACAAACGCAGACGTACACACACATACTAACCCTAGAATAAGTAATAATCTGCCTTTTTTCTGGTTTTATATAACTTTACCGCATTTGTGTACGAGTGCATAATCCTAAATAAATGTAAGTGCTGCCGAAGGGGTCCTGGAGACCTGGTCTCCTGAAATACAGGCATTGCAGCTTAGGCACCAGTTTTTCACAGTATAATTAAAACTATTATGTATTGTTCTTGATTTTATTTTGAAAATGTACTTATATATTATGGAGAGAAATAAATCTTTATCTTCACTTATGGTATCATGTTTACACACATCCCTACTGCTGTCCACGCTATGTTTAACATACAACGACAGCGATAAAAACATACACGGTATTACACCCACATGAAAATTAGCTTTATAGAAAGGAGAGTAACATAAAAAGATGAAATCAGCCGCGTGGCCTCGTTACTTTATTCGCGTGTCATCACCTCTACATAACATTACAAATTGTGTATATGCAGAAGCTCCACTCAATGTAACAATAATTTCCTCTGCTATGACGTGAAGTTTCTCTAAAGATATCCAAGGATTGGAATCACGTATGAGAGGTGATCGTTCGGCAGCGAGATGGGAAGGCGATATTATTTATATTAGGGGGCCAAACGATCAAAGGGGCCTAGAACCAGCAGTGGGTGAAGTCGGACTGTGGATGATGACGACGATCAAATTGGCAGAAAATAATCGAAATAGCGAATAATATTATGTGAGTCTCTAATGCGGCGCTCTTCGGAGTAGGCTTTCTGTATCTTCTTCGTTGTTTAACTGGGCAGCGAGCACGCATGGCTACGTTGAAGGGTTCGGAAGCAAAAGTGATCACACCCACCAAACATAAAGAATGGATGATTTTCATTTATATTCCACTCGCGGGGCTTAAACCCATGATTTTATAAACATGTTGTTATGAAAACGGTTATTTCCATTTAGAATTTTTAATGTAAATGTGAGTCAATTAGGTTTCGGAGTTTGTGTAATAAATTAGCATAGTAAAGAAGTGCAAAATTGCTTGCATAAAGGATAGTTTTAAAACTAGACACCAGGTTCGGGGTTTTGTCAGCTGTTTTAGTTTTCTTATTTATTTTTACATTTATCCAACTCATAAATTAAAATGATTTTTCGTTTTCGTTCAATTTACGTCGTCATTTATTTGTCAAGTTTACGAGTTACGTTGTGCTATCTTAGTACAACGTAGCTCGTGATCGTATTAAGAATAGCTCATACTAACGAATAACACACGAGCTTAACTGTACACTCAATAACTGTTACGAACAAGTTATGAATACTTAAATAGAAACGCAGAAACGTGCTAACTAAACCGTTGAATAATAAAGGGTGTTCTAAAATAGTGTAGCGTTTAACTTTGGTACGTTGTAGCGGGCACACTGCGCTGGGTTGGACACACGTTCTAGCGAGCACACTGCGCTGTGTTGGACACACGTTGTAGCGAGCACACTGCGCTGTGTTGGACACACGTTGTAGCGGGCACACTGCGCTGTGTTGGACACACGTTGTAGCGGGCACACTGCGCTGTGTTGGACACACGTTGTAGCGAGCACACTGCGCTGTGTTGGAGACACGTTGTAGCGAGCACACTGCGCTGTGTTGGACACACGTTGTAGCGAGCACACTGCGCTGTGTTGGACACACGTTGTAGCGGGCACACTGCGCTGTGTTGGACACACGTTGTAGCGAGCACACTGCGCTGTGTTGGAGACACGTTGTAGCGAGCACACTGCGCTGTGTTGGACACACGTTGTAGCGGGCACACTGCGCTGTGTTGGACACACGTTGTAGCGGGCACACTGCGCTGTGTTGGACACACGTTGTAGCGGGCACACTGCGCTGTGTTGGACACACGTTGTGGCGGGCACACTGCGCTGTGTTGGACACACGTTGTGGCGGGCACACTGCGCTGTGTTGGACACACGTTGTGGCGGGCACACTGCGCTGTGTTGGACACACGTTGTAGCGAGCACACTGCGCTGTGTTGGACACACGTTGTAGCGGGCACACTGCGCTGTGTTGGACACACGTTGTGGCGGGCACATTGCGCTGTGTTGGACACACGTTGTAGCGGGCACACTGCGCTGTGTTGGACACACGTTGTAGTGGGCACACTGCGCTGTGTTGGACACACGTTGTGGCGGGCACATTGCGCTGTGTTGGACACACGTTTTAGCGGGCACACTGCGCTGTGTTGGACACACGTTGTAGCGGGCACACTGCGCTGTGTTGGACAGACATTGTAGCGGGCACACGAATGGTGTTTTTGTGTAGCGTCGAGTGTCGCGCCTGTTTGCAGGAGCCTTAAGCCTACTCGTGACTACAAACATTATTTTTGTTCGAAGAATTATGTTTAGCTGTTAATGAATACCCAAATAAAATCTATATCTATACATATTGTAAATTAAAGTCGCTTTTAGTGTCTGTCGGTGTGACCGCGTTGTTCTTCTAAATTACGCGACGGATTTTGATGGGTTTCACCATAATTTAGAGAATTTGTTCCGGAAGGTACACATAAATGTAGGTAAAAATGAAATATCGATGTTTTATCAAGTCATAAAACCAGTGTGAAGTAAAATAAAAAAAAATATAAATGAATTATTTGCAATGATATTTAGTAATGCGTAACTCAAAGAGAACGTTAAAATGGCCAGAACAAAAAGCGTATAAAGCTTTCAACATAATGTTAAGTTATTAGTGAGGTAAACTGGCTTTTCGCCTGCAAATGACAGTTGCACCGTTGCATTAGCATATCCGAGCCGTCTGCTGCCAGCTTCCGCCCCTTGGGATTTCATTTCCGTGTGTTAAATGTCTTGGAGGCATCTTGTCAAATGGCTTAGAATTGGGGACAGTAACATCTGGTAAACTCTAGTGAGTTTAAGTAAATTAAGCTCTTAGGGCTCGTGACATTTAAGTCACACTTTAGACCCTATTCTCTTAAATTAAGCACTATTTAGTTACGATTTCCTAAAAAGCTATAAGAGTCACCCTGTTACGTTGTTGTTATCTTAGAGTTGCTTCGTGTTTTGTGAACAATAAACTAAAAGGTAACTACGGTAGGGTATATGCTTATTAATAATAAATATTACACATAAAATATCAAATGTAAACTTAAGCAATATTACTTAAGTTTTATGTAGGAATGATTGTAACTATATATATAAAGACCTAAAGATGTTATTAATTGTATCGACAATAACGCATACCTATAAAATGCATCATTGTATAGTTCGATATTGAGATAGACTCTTGGTAGCACAAGTTTAAACATTAGTGGTTTTTGGTTGCTATTTAATATGAATAATCCTGTATCCTTTTGTCTAGAAACGTTAAATAATAATAAAAAAATGCAATTTTGTTTTTAACACTAGTCACAATTCTCCATAGGTGTCACTTGACTCACACTATAAAAAGACACATACGGTAAAACACACAGTTCGCAACAAAAACTTACATTTTTAACTATGTACTCGTATAGTTATGAACAAAAGCTTGTAAAAAGTCGTAAAATATTTAATAACAGCAGTATTTTTTTATAACCTTAGTTATTATACGTGCTGCGTTCTCTACAGAATTGTTTATACTGCTAAAATAGTCCAATAAGCAATATACGCCAGAAAAGACTCAAAAGCAACTATAGCAGACAGTTTTTAATACGAGGTATTACTATAAATTAAAAATAAAATTCAAATAACAATCTTGTAAAGAGCTGGTCTACTTTGGCTTCAAAACTTCATGAATAAAGTTGGCGAAGTGGAAATTTAAAATGAATTTTTTCGA
The DNA here is from genome assembly GCA_947568875.1 of Fissipunctia ypsillon. Taxonomy (NCBI): domain Eukaryota; kingdom Metazoa; phylum Arthropoda; class Insecta; order Lepidoptera; family Noctuidae; genus Fissipunctia; species Fissipunctia ypsillon. The sequence goes on from OX387644.1 coordinate 21,076,836, forward strand.
GCGAGTGCGGATGAATTTTGAAATTCAGTTTATATTTCAGGGAAAAGCGAAGCTGCACGCATGGAAGCTTTTGTGTGTATATTGATAGCTTAAATAGGATTTTTGCAGCGAGCTGTGAAATATGCAGGAATTTATATTTTTAGATTTTGCGGTAACCTAGTTTTCGTGAAGATATCGTAAATTTGCGCCATCAGCGTATAAAAAATAGTGAATAGTATAATTTGCAGGCTGTATAGCGTTTGCGAGCGACCTTATTACAAGCTCCCTAGCTGCTATAGGTGGCTCGGCTCGCCACAGTATCAGCATCAGAAGGTAGGTCGGTTCTTGGCCTATATTCCTTCCCGTTTACTCTTGCCAGTGGTGATATACGCCATCTTGTTTCCCCGTGACGTCACGACGCAACCCCTCCGCGTATGGGTGTGTGCGTGTGTTGGTTATACGCAGCCTGTCTATGTGCGTCGCTCCGTTGATTATAATAGTTCAATTTATTTGATTTTTTCACCTCGTTGACTTGACATTGAAAAAAGGACTAATTTATGAAGGCGTTTTCATTAACTAAATATTATTTTTGATGATCCAAAGTGGTTTAAGATTAACCCCTTTATTCATAAACGTTGATTAAAGTTGATGTTTAAATGTCAAAAAACTATGGAAAACCAGTCGTTAAACATTACTTAACTTTAAGCAGCGTTTATGAATAAGGTGGTAAGTCAATATGTTTTGATTAGAAAATTACGAAACCTGCAAGATTCGGCAATTATAAATCAACAAAACGTTAAATCATTTCAATATTTAAGAATTTATTAGACATGACGACAATAAAGCTAACTAATACAAAAACGTCTTTGAAGATTAACATAAAGACAACTACAATCGACGGGGGAGGGGGGAGATGGGGGACAGAGGAAAATAATTACTTAACAGATGTACCTTACCTTATTGTATCAGATAAGACGATGAGACTCGTCGAAGCGAATAGATTTTAAGGTATTTGAATCGGATTCCAATTAATTTTAGCTGGCTTTATATTTCCGAGAGTTTTCTCTTGAATGAGTGTAAATATTTGATTGAATTCATCTACGTGCTTTAAATAGGTAATACCTTACTTAATATTATAAATGCGAAAGTTTGTGAGGATGGATGGATGGATGTTTGTTTATTTTTTCACGCAAAAACTACTGAACGGATTTGGATAAAATTTGTCACAGATAGTTTATAATCGGGATTAACACATAACATACTTTTTATTCCGATATCCCCACGGGATCGAGACTTATGTGGGTGAAACTGCGGGGCACTGCTAGTCTATTGATAAATGATAAATGATTTTATTTCTGTAAGTAGGTTTATACAAACACTTTTACACAACACTTTTAAACTAGATGTGGCCGGCTTTTCCTATCTGATTACTCTGAGAAGAAAGGCCGACACAAACTCAGAAGTCATAGTCTCTTTTAAAGTCCAGACATAATCTTGGTCAGATCATATGAAGACCATGTAGGTTGGTGTCTGAAATGGTCTTTTGAGGAAAGAACCACACAGATTGAGTGGACCTGTCCAGTCAATGCAAGCATCTGTCAGTAATCGTACAGCTCAACTTAAAAGTTTGGAGCTCAACGATTCGACTATTATAATAATTCAGCTGAAGTTCAAAAATATTTCCACAATTTTCTAACTTGCATTAAATAAACATAGGAAACGTAAACCAACCATTACACCCATACATTATTATTATGTCTTAGTTATTTCAATTAAGCTTAATATTTCCACGTAATTGTATCACAAAAGTCCATACAGGATTATTACTTACAACTCTGCACACACACACAGCACACACACATACAGTGCAGCGTCCATTGTTCGGAATTCATTTACGTCATACCGTATCCAATTTATAAATTCCGATCACATAGTTGTCCGATTTTGTGATCGCTTTATACGTTGCAGTTTAGATTAATTTCAGTCATTTGTACATTCGTCGATCGGTCGATAGGTCGGACAATTTGATTTGCCTATACAATGGTCGCGCTGAAGTTTTTGCTGCGTGGTGACATGGCCTCTTTTTCATTTTCCGCTCAGCGTTGCAATAAAAATATTGAAATCGAGAATTTTTGTACAATATTCTGTTTTGTTTTCGATTGTACATGCTAATGTAATAACGTAATGTACGAGTATCTAACGAGCGCTCGCGATGTACTGTCGCAAACAAAGTGTTTTCTTTGTGTTCAACCTGTAGTTAGGCTACTGCTTTGGCACTTTTCACATACTTTGTTTTAGACGAAAATGTTGGACAATAAATGCTGAGAATATATCATAACATAATATAAAATCACGCCTGTAATCCCTGAAGGGTTGGGGAGAGGTGTATCTATAGTACACCTTTTTTTTTTGGGTGGGAAATCATCAAATGACTTTCCCGCTCTAGGCGGAGCGGGAGGGCGTGTCAGACTATTACTGACTAAAACCCACCCGTGTTCCTTCAGTTACCTGCAGCTACCCATTGCTCGCCATCCGCAAGCCCGCGCCTACGGTGGCCGGAGATCGGCTCTCAATTCCCGACGCTCAGGGCGTCTTCTGCGGTGACTAGGGGCGTGAGGGTGCAAAGATTGCCTCTCCCTCACGCGTTCCGCCTCCTTCTTTGCGAGCATTACTGCTTCGCAGAAGGAGGCGATGGCTTCCCATGTACTCTTGCTCCGTACCATGACCTGAACCAGGGCGGACGCAAGAGATCGCCGCCACCGATCGCTTCCGCGAGTACACGGCAGTGCTCCGCCCAAGCCGGGCAGACCTCCACCGTATGCTCCACCGTGTCCTCCGGGCGATCCATCTATACTACACCCTGAGGATATCTTCACGGCTAAGCTTGATATTGTAACATTTATCAACAATACTATCTTTATCAAAACATATTATATGTATTTCAGTTATAATTACTAAGTATTAAACATACTGTTATTAATATATAACATAAGCTTGTGTTTAATTTGAAGTTTACTGTGTGAAAGTGAATAACAACAGGATATTAGTCGATTTAACACGAAATTAGTGAGATGTAGTCACATTATTAGTAAACTAATAACGGATTAGATGGAATTAACAGCTGTTTGATTTTGTAACACAAATATGAGGGTTTATGTATGTTCATTATATTAATTAACATAATTATAGATACTGTGGTTTGTTTTTCAATGATCGTTCCTTCTCTGCTTATGGGAAGAGGCATTTGCCTCGCTTTTCGTTACACATTATGTTCAATATTTTCAGAGATAACAAAGAAATACGAGAATTCATTGCAGGAGTTGGTTACTTTATATATTTGAACTGGAATCGTGAGATCTCGTACGAATTTAATTTGATACAACAAGTAAAATATTGTTTTGTCGAGATACTGGAAATTACTTTGTTTATTGCTGTTATTCGGTATATTGTTTTGCATTATTATTACACAAATTATATAAGTTATTTTGCATGAATATTTTGGTAAGATCATTCTGTTGAAAATGTATCCATCAATTAGATGTCGTGTAGTATCTATCCACATAATTTCATGGATAAAGCATGGTATTGTGTATGAAGTAATGGAAATTAATGTAACTTTTTTTATACTGTAGGTATTTTTTTGTTATTTGTTTACCTATAATAAGTTAGTGCTGCTCAGCAGTAATATTTAAAAAAAAACGGAATGTAGTGTTATAAAACCATTAAAATTACGGTTTTTATGACAAAAGCAGTTCATTTGGCTATCATAAAACTCGAAATCACTTTTACGCCATAAAAAAATGTATAGCATGGAGTTTTTACAAGCGGTGTGACGTCATAGCGACTAGAAAGCAAAAAAAAATACGAGGATTTATGCATGATACAAGATTAAGATTGAAATGCCGGTTTAAAAATAGGTTAAGTTGGCTAAAAAATTGTTAAAGCAACGGTTAATTTGCTATTTTTACAGAATAGCAATGCTGTGGCATCTTTGAAATAAACCATCTTATGTGCTTAGTTAATTTTATTATATAAATCATAGTAGCGTTTATTCGGAGAAAAATGTAATAAGCGAATTATATTCAACACCACAAATAGGCTCATTTTATTTATTATGTTAATTAAGTAGCAAACTTCGTTGGTTTATTTCTCCCTTATATTCCTGATTAACTTTTAAGGCTCACTTGCACGTTTAGTCAGGTTAAATGTATAAATGTTGCTTTTAAACTCGGAGTTAAGTAATTAAATTTACTCTTATTACGCATTGCGCCTCTAAAAAGTAACACCGGGTTAGATAGTTAACACCGGGTTAATTATTATAAACGAATTTTTATTTTGACATTTATTTAACTCATCTCAAAAACAAATCATAATACTTATTGAGCTGAGTTTATTTGATAACACAACAGAAATGTATTTTTAAAAATTACATAAATTAATATTATTGATTAGTTAGTCAAACTTGAAACTTGACTGCCTCGTTGGTCTAGTGGTCGCAAGCGTTACTGCTGAGCATGAGGTCCTTGGTTCGATTCCTAGGTCGGGCAAAGTGTTGTTGGGTTTTTCTATCTGGAATTTCTCAGTAGCAGCCCGGAGTCTGGATTTGCGCCCAATAGATGGCAATAGGCTCACTCCCTATTACATGGGACTTAAACATAACTGGCGAAATGTGGGTGTACTGTAGGTACACCTCTGCCTAACCCTTCGGGGAAACAAGGCGTGATGTTATGTTATGTTATTATTGATTAGTTCGCCAATTGATTAAATTTTTCTAAAAAACATCTTTTCATTTAACATTCTTAAAAATTTGGTCCCGTGAGAGCAAGTGAGGTAACAAAACGCGACAGTCCTCTTAACTACATTACGGTACGTTCATTTTAATCTTTACGTGGTTTCCATGGAGTTTTCTGATTAACGAAAACGTCAGTATGGTAAAATATTATATGTTTTAAGTTTTTTTTTATAATTTGTTTTTATTTTTATATGCGTTGAGAGGCTTGTGGCTAAGTAATAACAGCCGCACGGGTCGATCAATCAGGTTATGATACGCTTGCCACGGTCGGTCTGTGGATGGGTGACCATCTTAACTTACCGAGACCTCTCCGTGCCTTGGAAAACAGGTTAAGCCTTTGGTCTCGGCTGTCATTCTTGGATCTTTGACAGTCGTTAAGGGTCGTCAGAAGTCCGAAAGTCTGACAGTCGGTCTTACCAAGGGGTATCGTATTACCTAGTAACTGGGTTGTGGAGGTCAGATAGGCAGTCACTCCATGTAAAATACTGATATTCAGCTGCATTCGGTTAGACTGCAAGCTGACCCCAACATCGTTGGGAAACGGCTAGGCAGAGTGACTTTTACGTGTGTGATTTTTCACTTAATATAACGCTGAACAATAAATAAAATATATTTTGTTGTCTTATTTTGTATATAAAATACAAAATAAGTTATCAGCGGTACCTCATAACGTCAATTTATTTTGACATTACTTACACTAAACCCAGAGTTTAGCGACTTAAATCCTGCCACATCGGTGGGTTAAATATACGTATTTAGAAGTTTAACTCTAGGTTTACCTCTAACTCTTGGTGGCGCAAGTTGAATTATTTGATTAACCCTGAATTAGTTTTAGCTTCGAGTTATTTAGGATAACCCATGAACGCGCAAGTGGGCTTAAGAAAATTAAGTAATCATCCCAGCAAGGCGAAAATTTATAATTTTAGCTATCACTATGTCAAAGTTACATCGTTAATCACTTCAGTGTCTGCGATTAACATTTATCAAACTGTATTTATTAGGTCAGTGTCTCAACTAATAACTACCGCATTTACTGAGTCAAACGCAATTCAGCCAAATTTCAATATTATATTGATATTGGAATAATACAGGTAAGGTAAAAAAGGAACAAAGTGATTCATATCGAAAAAAGGGTACATGAAGGACGGATGGGGGTGTCTTAAGCTTCAGTTAACTTTACTAATTAAATTACTAAATGATGGGTAATAAAACACAAATAAAGCTACCCATACCCGAAGTAAAAGCGCGTAGTCAAAGTGATCGTAGCTCTACGAGCTACGCCGTAGCGCTGCGCTACGTAGAAGCGTAGCGCGTAGCGGCAGTGCCGAGCTTTTTGCATTTAGTGAATGCGGGTAGGATGTGGCGAATATTAAAATAAAATCAGCATGACATACAAAGCGCTCGAGACAATATACACATTTTTACCCGAAGGCGCGATAGCAAAGACCGGTTCATGTTAGATCAAAGATACTTAGATCGATACGCGAGCGTATCGATCTAACAGCCTCGAAGCCTCGAAGGATCCAAATGGTTGGATGGATTTTAATACATGAGGCATCTTTCAACTCGTCTAGGTCGTGCGATGATTATAGTTGTTGGCATCAAATCTGAGATTAAACTAAAATAAATGCTACCAACTGCATCAGACTGTTTGAAAAGTGGCCTTATTTTGAACTTTTTGTAGTCAGGTGTTTCGTAGCCGAAATAAAAATATTGCTATCTATAAAGCTGCGCACAAAGTTAGAGATCAGTAGTCTATATTGCACTATGATAAGAGAGCAGTGGTGGCCCAGTAGTATCGACCCCGACTTACGAGTTGTAGATCGTGAGTTCGAGCCAAGACAGGCACTTTGTGTACTTAATTTCATCACCACTGCTCTCAAAACGGTGAAGGAAAACATCGTGAGAAAACCGGCATGTCCTAGAACCAAAAATTCAAACACATGTGACATCCACCAATCTGCACTAGGTCCGCGTGTTGGATTATGGTACTCATAGAGAGGAGGTCTGTGTCCCAGCAGTGGGAACATTATAGGGTGATTATGTATGTATGTAAAAAAGTATTCAACCGCAGTACAAAAATATCTACATTGTACCGATGAAGTCCACTATTTTAAGCAAACAAGCGCCAGTAATTATCACATAGCTGTAGTGAAACACCCATTAGCGGTACGTTACTTAATTAAGTTTTTTTTTAAATGGCAGACAGTGTGAACAGTTTAATTAGTGGCAACGTATTGCAGACGTTGCTGTTCGTGGAGGATGAAACGTTTATTTGTTGGATATTGTTGAGATGTTTGTAGTTTTTATTTGTATTGTTGTAATGAGATTGTGGGTTATGTGATAATAACATAAAATAACATCACGCGTGTATTCCCGAAGGGTTAGGTTAGGTGTACCTATAGTACACCCACATTTCGCCAGCTATTTTTTAGTCCCATGTAATAGGTGGCGAGCCTATTGCCATTAACCGGGCTCAAATCCAGACTCCGAGCTGCTACTGTGAAATTCCGGATTGAAAAATCCAATCAAACTTTGCCCGACCCAGAAATCGAACACAGGACCTCATGATCTGCAGTAGCGCTTGCTACTGCAGATGCACTAGATCAACGAGGTAGTCTATGGGCTATGTTTGGTTTAATAATAAGTATGTAGTTACGTTTTAGTGAAGTTTAGATATAAGTTACAACTATTTTGAAGAACTGAAAAGGGAGACTATTCTTTTACAACGTTGCGTAGAAGTCTCACTTTCCCAAATAACATTGTCATTTTCGTTACCAAGAGTGACGCGTGAAGGTTCTAAGCAGAGAAGATAAACAGCAGAATTTTCTTGCGTGTTTGTGGAAAGAGTTCCACATAAAATGAGGGTTGTAACAGTTGATAAAACAACTGCAGGACTTTATGTTCCTCTTTTTGGTTTTTACAGCCGCCATGTTCCAACGTTTCCATCAACTACTTTTGGCAATAAAGCCCAACGAACAAACCTATTTTTAGCAAAAAGAACAGCCAGTAAAGTAAGCGGCTAGTGGTTTACTGCTAAAGTAAGCGGCTAGTGGTTTACTGCTAAAGTAAGCGGCTAGTGGTTTACTGCTAAAGTAAGCGGCTAGTGGTTTACTGCTAAAGTAAGCGGCTAGTGGTTTACTGCTAAATTAAGCGGCTAGTGGTTTACTGCTAAATTAAGCGGCTAGTGGTTTACTGCTAAAGTAAGCGGCTAGTGGTTTACTGCTAAATTAAGCGGCTAGTGGTTTACTGCTAAATTAAGCGGCTAGTGGTTTACTGCTAAATTAAGCGGCTAGTGGTTTACTGCTAAAGTAAGCGGCTAGTGGTTTACTGCTAAAGTAAGCGGCTAGTGGTTTACTGCGAAAGTAAGCGGCTAGTGGTTTACTGCTAAAGTAAGCGGCTAGTGGTTTACTGCTAAAGTAAGCGGCTAGTGGTTTACTGCTAAAGTAAGCGGCTAGTGGTTTACTGCTAAACCGCACAGCGCTACTAATTCTTAACTTTTCGAACACAGTATTGTTCCGGATCGACCGAATTCGCGACGTTTGCCGCAAAAAGGCGAATTTTGCGACGACACAGAAAAAGTTGCTCGACCCTCATAAATGTAGAGGAAAACGAATTTTGGAGCGTCATCGGTATCAATTTCCAATAGTACCTACCAATTTTTATTTTTATTTCTATTGCTGCCATTTTTGTATTTCCAATTTAATACTCTATTTTAATTAGATCAGAGTATTCTTGATCAAAGCTATTTTAAATAAAACTTCAACAAGTGACACGATGCAAATAAGAAAAGGTCAGCCTTATCTATTGACTTCACTTGGATAAATAAAGAAATCCTAATTAATAAATCTTACTTATCGGACTCAACTCAACTCAGCATTCATAATTTTATACCAATATTATATTTCTCAAAAAGTATTAGGAATGGTTGTCTCAAAAACCTGGAAGCAACACTTCTCCCAGCTTCCTTCCGACGCTTACAAAAAAAAAAGACGAAATTAAAATATGGGCCCTATCCTCATCACATTATCCTACAGCTCATATCCATCGCGATCACTCGCACCTCAACCTTCCCGTTTTCCCCCCGTATCCCCCGCAGTAACATAATCTACCTGCAAAGTAGTCTATTGTCTATCTGTCTATTTGTCTATGTGGGCTATTCTTTGCGGGTGAGCCTCATATTACCTTTGACGCCTGCGGATGGAGGAACGATGTTTTGACAGCTATAGCGCAATTGATTCTCAGGTGGCGTGTTATTTTTTTGTAGGGGGTCATGATTTGATGGGGGGTGATGATGATGGGGGTCGTCTTTTATAATAGATAAATATGCCATGTTATTGGTGATGTTCTTCATAAAGGTCAGGTGCGTAGTACTCGCAACCGGCGTGCGTGCATGACCAGATGTATGAACGTAAACCAGGCAAAAGGAGTATGTAAGGATCGTAGCAGGTGGCGTTCTGTAGTTTCTGCCTACTCCCATGGGAAGAAGGCGAAGTTTATGTAAGAATTAACGTTACAGGTAATTAATTAAAAGTTACTGATTAATACATTACAAACGTTTCGTTTGGTAATACCGGACTGAAAAAAAGATAAATCTACAATAACATACAGCATTTATTTTATGATAGGTACAGTTAGGTACGTACTAACATAATTTATTGGCGTAATAATACCTTGTTTGTCGTGAGAGTTTGTGAAACTAAAAATATGGCCCACACATTTCCCCGATGTGTAAGAAGTCGGAAAATAAGAAAATGCGGTGAGTGTAGTGACCGCCTTAATGGCGCCCACCACGGGACTAGTAATACTCAATCATAGTAAACAGGGATACAGAGTACATGTTGTTGCGTAGCTTTGATATAGGAAACTCTTCGTATTATAACTGAAATACAAAACAACTGCTTGTACATTTGACTTTTATTTATTCGCAATGTTTGAGAGCAAAGGCAATATTACAATTTTCGACTTTCATTAACAACAAAAATCCAATTCCCTTCTGTCCATTTCACGAATCGGACGCAGAACCACAGAATCGTTAGCGGTCCGAAGCTTGATTGTTACTACTGAAGCCAATTAACAATATCGATACGCGAAATAAAATATTTAAAACTGCACTTCAAAAAGGAAAACGTCAAACAATCCAACTTGCAAATTGAAAAGAAAACTGCAGAGACTAAGGAACGAACAAAAATAGCACAAAAACTGTACAAGTTTACTTGGTCGCAACTTATCTAGTTAGCCCATGTAAAGTCGGGCTATTTCTTACACAACCGCGGCTGACAGCAGGCCAGACGTGCTTATTTACTGCGCGAAGGGTTAAGTTGATCATTAACCCCGCATTTGCTCGGAGTCGGTGGCCATTTTGTTTTGCAAGCTGGGTAAGAAGTGGAGACTTACTTGTAGACTTAACTATGCCTTGCAAAGTAGATCATACAATTCTTGAGCTTTTTAATGAACTGGGTTTCTTCAATAGAAAAATATGAGAAAATTGGCATGCTGGAATTGATTAGAAGGAAATTAATATGGGCAGACCAGCAGAGCAGAGACATAATGAGATTATTGAATAGGTACGACTGATCAAATGAAAGTACTGGGAATGGTAGCAAAATAATATTAGATATCTTTTGTATTTTCGATAAATTGATAAACAATAATTTAAATTGGCAATAGTCCAAGCGCATGAGGATTTCCGATTGTGAACCACTTATCTCAAACTATTTAATATATGCACACCAATATCGTCAAAAGTCGTTAGCAATGTGCAACGAATAGGCTGCCATATGTGTTTTTAGGTGTCATCTATACAAATAATAATAAAAAATATTATAAAACAAAGTCACTTTTCGTGTCTGTGTGACCGCACTGTTCCACCATCATTTAGAGAATTTATTCTGGAAGATTCATGTATATTACATTCATATGAAGCCTAAAATCTATCTCTCTCTCTGGGGTCGATCCCTCATGCCTGAGGATCGTGGTCAGCCTGAGGGTTGCATCGGGAGCGGATCATCTGCCTCCATCGGTATCTGACCATCGCGTCTCTTACGACCGTGTAGAATTTGGAAGACGACGAGTCTTTGACTTGATCGGTCCATCTTGTAGGTGAGCGACCGCGCGATCTCTTGCCTTCGGTGTTTCCAACCACTATCAATTTTTCTAGACTTTCATCGCCTCTGCGCACCGTGTGGCCGAAATAGACAAAAATCTATACAAATAAATAAAATTGAAGTGTCTGTTGGTAATGTCAAAATAACAACTTTTTAGTAAATGCATATGAACGTATATACGGTACTTATAACAAAAAAGCAATTTTTAAAATTTCTGTCTGTCTGTTTGTTCCGGCTAATCTCCGAAATGGCTAGACCGATTTTGACGGGACTTTCACTGTCAGATAGCTGATGTTACAAGGAGTGACTTAAGGGAGTAGCTTTTATTTTTGAAAAATAATTAGGGTTCCGCGCAAAAAAATTAAAACCCATAAAATTTTGAACAAAAAGTCGGAATTGAAAAATTCTTTTTGCATTTGGTAGCCCAATTCTCGAGGCTATTTAACATCACGCTATGACCCTTAGGAGCCAAGCAAAAGAAAAAAGTCAGAAAAAACACTAAGCGAAACCGAAGTAATAGCGCGGGCAGGCGATGCAACGCGACGGGTCGGGGGACGAGGGAGTTTTATTAAAATGTGGCTGTTATTTTTGTATATTGAGTATTTTACGACTTCCACGAGAATCAAGTCGCGGGCACAGCTAGTCCATACTAATATTATAAATTCGAAAGTAACACTGTTTAATAATTACATGGTTCAGCGTTTTTGAAAAATCACCCCTAAGGGGGTAAAATAGGGGTTGATTTAAAAAGTCACAAATGATATTAAAAAAATTGTGTAAGGACCTCTTTTTAAGAGATTTAAGGGATTGGAAATGTAGTCATAGTTCGTATCTTGACTTCTTGATATTAGTCTTTGTCTATATATTTTTTTTAAACCGATTTGGAAAATTCTTTTTTTACATTGAAAGGGCATACTTCCAGATTGGTCCCAATTTCATCAAAATCCAGTTCTCATGATAGAATCCATGAGGAATTGCGGAAACTCCTCAATTCCTCATGAATTCTTTTTCTTTTTTCATTTAAATAATATTATTACGTATTTTCATCAACAAGTCAAGCATTTGCATTCAGAAAGTATCATTTGGTGAAGTGGAACTGATGCAGAAGAGCACATATGTCCACGAGAACTCCTCAATGATAATTATTTCACGGGTGACGATATCTCGATTAAGATAGTTAAGCGACTATGACGAAGCAAATTTAAATAAATGGTTCTGATGAAAATGGTACCATCGAACTGATCTGATGATGAAGCCGGAAAGTAGGCACCGGAACTCCGTAATAAAACAATGTATCCTAGCCATGTTTGGGCTTATTGGAATTGTCATAACATGAATTCTGGCTATAAATTATCTTAATGGTAATATGCTTCAAATTGCGCTACTTGAGTCGTATGTTATGTGTGATTGATTATCAGAGGACAGACTTCGTCAACGATCTATCGTCGTCATCATCATCTGCCTAGCCTTTTCCCAACTATGTTGGGGTCGGCTTCCAGTCTAACCGGATGCAGCTGAATACCAGTATTTTACATGGAGCGACTGCCTATCTGACCTCCTCAACCCAGTTAATGGGTAATACGATACCCCTTGGTAAGACTGGTTGTCAGACTCGGGCTTCTGACGACCCGTAACGACTGTCAAAGATACACGAATGACAGCCGGGACCAACGGCTTAACGTGCTTTCCGAGGCACGGAGGGGTCTTGATATGTAAAGATGGTCACCCATCCACGGGCCAACCGCGGCAAGCGTAGCTTAACCTGATCGATTGACCCGTGCGGCTGTTATTTCTTAGCCACAAGCCCCTCCTTAGCCACAAGCCCCTCCAACGATCTATCGTCGTGTGGTTGATTCAATAATTTGTTGGCGACGGCGTCCAAACCTGATAGAACTATGCTTTCCAAACTTCTGACACGACTTAGCGCAATATATTTGCCTTTTTGCAAAGTTTTTATTTGAAAGGGAGAATTTACTCCTGAGGTGGTCGCATATAAATTTGGTCAAATTATGATGAGTGGTTTTTGAGTTAGCTTCAATAAATAATATGTATTTTTTTCCATTTAGTTTATGTTGATTATGTTATAATAACTTCTTGTCACTGTTATAATTGTTGACGTCAATGTGATGATTGTTGAAGATGTCGGAAAAAATCATGCCGACTGGAAGCTTTCTGGCGTGCGCCGCGTAAACCAATAGAATATTACGGAACATAGGGTACTTGTAATCCCAGCAGTACGTTCCCGTGGGAAATTTTCCGACATCCACGACATCCGGCAAAAGCTAGTTAAATATAAACAACACACGCACGCTCGCGCGCGCGTTATAATAACAGCCGCACGGGTCGATCGATCAGGTTAAACTACGCTTGCCGCAGTTGGTCCGTGGATATCTTTACATATCAAGACCTCTCCGTGCCTCGCAAAGCACGTTAAGCCGCTGGTCCCGGCTGTCATTCTTAGATATTTGACAGTTACGTTACGTTACGGATCGTCGGAAGCGTCTTACCAAGGTAAGGGGTATCGTATTACCCAGTAACTGGGTTTTGGGGGTCAGATAGGCAGTCGCTCCATGTAAAATACTGGTATTCAGCTGCATCCAGTTAGACTGGTAGCCGACCCCAACATAGTGCGGAAAAGACTAGGCAGATGATGATGGTGATTAAGCCTAAATATAATGAAGAAATCTCGATGTTTTGTGCAGTCGTAAAACTGTGCTAAACAGGGGCGGGTCGCTAGTAAAGATAATAATTCTAACAGTTCACAACAGTCTCAGTCATCAAATAAATGAGTAAAATAGTTAGTGGTTCTTAAGTCTTTGCGTGTCGATTGAACCCCATAGGTACAGAGTCAATTGTTTACTAATTGTGTCTGTAATTACGGATTGGCAAAGGTTAAGTAGGTAAAATTATTTAAATAACCTTATTTTATGAAACTATATACGATAGGATGCTAACACTTCTAACATGGGTAAATGTGTAGTCTAAGTTTGTTCTGTTGTTTATTTAATACTCGTTACGGGAGTTGCGTGTGAAATAAACTAAGCCAGTATTTTTTTGTGAGAACTGTTATACGAGTAGTCTTCGTTATGTGCGTCTGAATAGGACTTGTTCTTTAAAAAACGCAGAGAAATGTTTAGAAGGAAAATGTAGGTACAACGGGTTGTGATGCTCCGGAGAAAATATGTTTTTGTTGTTCCATAAGTGGCTAATAAAACTGTTAGAGGCAATTTAATAAATAATCACAAAACGTAAAAAAAATAATTCCGCTACCAATTTCTGGAATAATAAACATTTCATTACTGAGTCTAGCATTTTTTACCTTAGCTTTTTGTGTCGGCATTTAAATTCAACCATTTACAAAACTTCCCTTCATTCTCATTGAGTTTTACTATCGCCGGGATTAATACAATCACCGATTTTGCTTCAAACGGAATAACAATTGAGTCAGAGGTGGGTCAGCTTAATTTGACAGGAGAGGGTTCCCTTTGTTGGTCGCTCATTAGGATACAGCTTCGCAGCGCTTTATACTCAGCGGTGAAGCGGCTGTTAGCACAAGCAACCGGTACAGTGTGATAGATTTAGAAATAGTAAAGTAACTGGTTTCATGTCGCCATTGAACGATTTTGTGTAGAAATTGTATCAGCGAACGACTCAGATTAGTGATCGTAATTGGAAGTAAATAAATATCTGCTGGGAAGTGTTGCATCCCAGTTAAAGCATTAAGAAGTGGTGAAGAGCGGCGCTTTGGGGGACTGTCTTATGTAATTTTGATTTTCAAAAATTGCCGATTCTCAGCCTAGTTTGAATAAATGACTTTTTATTTAGACTTTATCGTCATCAGTGTAAGTAAACTTGACTAAAGTATGGTTACCTATAGGAGTAGGTAGACTAACTGCCAAAAATTCGTCAGCAGTACCAGTTTCGGGTCATCTTATCACACTCAAAGATTCTCGGTACCAGCCACATTTGTGCGAAGCATGGCGCCGTTTGGTGGTGAAAACATGTTTTTGATTCATCATACTCAAAAGTGAAATTTTATAATAGTGTACTTTTTGTTGTGAATCCTACGGATTACTTAATTACTGTATTTGTTAACCTAGCCCAGGCTTGTCAACCTATCCAGTCCTCGGGTACGTTGACTACGATTTCTTGTTCTGCAAAAAAAACAGTAAATAACAATAACTATGGTAAATTGTGATACAGATGTTAATAACCCAAATATTATAATGTTACCCTATATGAGCTTCGCTCGAAATAAAGATTTTTGGATTTGAATTTAATAGCCTATTAGCCTAATATGGTCACTATCAGAAGTACTTATTATTTCAACACTTTAAATAACACAAAGTATTACACACACAAAACACACTAACAAAGGAAACGCCGATAGGGGACGCTCTACGAAGAGACATAGTGACGTTATTGATGATGTTCTTCAGAAAGGTCAGGTGCGTAGCACTCGCAACCGGCGTGCGTGGATGACCAGTTGTATGAACGTAAACGAGGCAAGGTATGTACTTTAAATATGTAAAAGAACCTTTAATAAACAAAATAAAACTCTTTATAAGTATGATGTGCAAACCGGAGCACTTTTCCGTGGTATGAACTTTGAAACTAGAAATTCCCAACATTAACTTGATGTTGTACCTATGTGTATTGTGTGTCGGTAATGCGATTGTAAGTCTATAGTCGGTAAGGAACTTACAGAAACCAGAACAAAGGAACAAAAGGTAGAATTTACTGTTTTATATTTCAAGCATTTTTCATTGTGAAATACTGACTTAAAAGCAAAGAGTGGTTTCACGAAAATTTTATGAGAAAATGTAAGAAATTGATTTTGCTCGGGACGACTGTTATTTCTGCTCTACAACTCTTTGGGAAAGTAGATTTTCGCATCAAGAAATTATTATAGGAATAAAAATACTCTATTTACATAGGAAATCTACCTTACATGTTATTTTTTTGGTATATTTTATGGTCCCGGGTCGAGCAAAGTTTTATTGGGTTTTTCCATCTGGAATTTCCCAGTAGCAGCCCGGAGTCTGGATTTGTGCCCGGTTGATGGTAATAGGCTCGCCCCCTATTACATGAGACTTAAACATAACGGTGAAATGTAGTTGTACTATAGGTACACCTCTGCCCAACCCTTCGGAGAATACTGGCGTAACGTTACGTTATGCTATTTTATGGTCAAGTCATTGAACCTCTGGAAAATTCGTATCACGAAATCGTTCACACATGGCTGAAAATGAAGTGTCTTTATTTTAAATACGCAACGTAAACACCTAAAGTATCTGTTTAAGCGTTCATAAAAACTATGGAACAAAAACCACGTGCAGCAAACCTCATACAGGGTAGAATTACGAGGCATTAAAGCAGGAATCCATGCGAGTGGCGCTACTGACATAAGACGGCTGATTGTGGAACCACAACGTCTTTTTGATGTAATTGAGTCGGCTATGATTACAGAAAAGCCTATATGTAGGTATGTGTGTAAACGGGTTGGGAAATGAGATTCGTTATATTGTACCCTAATTTCTAAGTAATAACCATGAAGGCTTTTATTTCACTTCGCTATCAGTTACACGATTGTTTTGGAATAATGAAATCAAGTACTTTATTCGAATAGGTACATAATTTAACTATGTACTTAAAGCTGTTCTCCTCGGCCGTTTTTAACAAGTAGCAGTAGCCTGTTTTAATTTATCAAACACCTTTAAAAATATCCTCATCATTTACTTTTCATGTTGACAGTATAATTAAAATTAGCTGCGTCGGGTTGATGAATAACGTACACATTACCTAAATAGATTTACACAATTTTCGGTCCACTTATTTCCTTTTTACTCTTCAAACACATTTCAGTGTTTCGTTTCATGTAGATCTAGTTTGTTTTATTTTTCTGATTATTCTCATCTTTTTTATGCACGCTTTCTGTGACAAATAAACCTATTTTTCTTTCTTTCTCACAGTGATGGTTGCCTGTGAGAGTTTCAACAACATTTTGTTGAAAAATATTCCGCCTGAGGCCCTCGGCAACATTCCAGACACTCTAGGTGTGCTTTTAATTATAAAACAGGCTTCAGTCCTTTTTTAATTAAGGCGTGGACTTGGGTACGCCGTTAAAAGTACATACATAATGTAGGTACAGCCAGGGAAAATAATTGTTTATCAAATTGACACCCTACGCCAACTTGTTATGTTATAGCCATTTCACACAACTTAAATTTAAGTTGGCAGTGATAGAGACAGTGTATGTGAGAGATACAATTAATTTCACTGACTGTACCTACTTTCTTCTCCAATGCACCCACGTAACCTTTTAAAAGGGATAAGAGTAAAAATATCGAGACGGTAATAATATCAGTCCTGAGTGGGTTGATGTTGCAACCTACACAGTTTATAAATAACTTCGTTCCTGTTTTTACTTAGACCTTTGCATGTATTGAATATCGTCCCCGTAGAGCGAAAAGTCGCTAAGTCTAAAAAGAAGAGTTAGAAGTTTTTCTCAATTTATAGTTCTTATAATATAAACTTCATTTTATTTCCTTTAAAAGAAAGCAAAAAAACATAAAATTATGTAATGGCAAGCCAAAATTATGACGATTTATATTTAAAAAAAAATTAACTCTCATTAACTCAAAAATTAATGACTTTTCGCTCTACGGGGACGATATACTCATCTTAAGTTATGATAGAACTTTATAACTGCCTGGGATGAGCACCTATGACATTCAACGTCCGGTGATGAGAAAGTTATGTAGGTTATATATATAAAAAATCCTCATGATTTTTTGACAAGTTTGGCAGGGACATCGGTGATCATCTTTTATCTGCGCTAAAAGTTTACTTCATAAAAAATTGCCCATGGTCATAATAACGCAAAATGATTTAGTGAGGTTCAAAGATCTCTTAGGCTGCCCATTCCCTTTGAAGTTTACGATCATCTTTGAACGGGAACCAAATAACATCCCAAAATTGAGGTGTTTTAAGAAAAAATCTTATTTTATTTTGCTATTTCCAGAAATTTCTTCCGGAATATACGTCACAAAAATGCCTAGTAATGTCGATCTCGATCATATTTTTATATGACTTGAACTTCCTGCGAGCCCCGGTCCCAGGGAGGGTCCATTTATAATTTAGTAATTTCCGTTCGTAGACCTTTCGTAATTTGTCGCAATTTTTACCAATTTGATGAAATTACGAGGAAGCGCGATGTTTTACCTAGAGCAAATAAACGTGAAGATAACTTGTAACAAATAAAACGAAATGAAAAACAAAAGTTGAGTGATGAACACACAGAATTGCTGACTTTTATTAGTATTTTATGCGGTAAGTAAGTATGACGTCTTTATGTAGGTATCTACTAACTTGAACAATTCGTTTGTGCGGAGCGATATCGAGTTTCTTCTCAGACAGACACTGACAACAAAATAACCGCAGCGATTACAGCGGCTAGTTTAGCAAAATGATAGGTACTTGCGATATTATTATTCACGGAAGAAGCAAAGGCGCATTTAGGCTTAAATATGATTATCATCCCAGCCGTTTCCCAACTCTAAGGGTTGGCTTTGAGCATAGCCAGATGTGAAGGAAAGCGTGCTAAGGCTACAAATAGTTTGACGTTCGTTCGTTAACCTAAGTGATTTGTTTTGGCTTAATTTATATCATACGAAGGCATGAAAAAAAAAATTAATATCATTACTTATATTGTATCAAACGAGTATCTCTGATTCAAAAATCACTTTCGTTCACAAATAAGGTGAAAAAGTCCTTGCGATCTTTTACCAAATTACAATCGATCGATAGTTGTAAACCATTGCTTAAGGAACTTAGGTTGCTTACTCTATCGTCTATGTACATTTATGAAATGGGAGTGTTTGTTCGCTGTAATTTGCATTTATTTGAAAAACTGCGCTCTCGCCGTTATCCGAATACTATTCATGTTACCTCTCATAAAAACGCATTTTTCGGCAAAAGTGTGCTAGGTATGGCTTCAACAATATATAATAGTATACCAGCAGTTATTAGAAATAAAGAGTGTCTGGGATTTTTTAAGAGGTCTTTGTTTAAATTCCTTATAGATAGATGTTACTACTCCATCACTGAGTTTACTACTGATAAACAGAGGTATGACGATTCCGACTTGCTAATCTAACACTTATGATTTTATTTATTGATGAAGTATGAATGTGTTTATTTATCTAAAATCATAAGGACCTATTTACCTAGATGACATAGTTTGAATTAAATTATTATTATTTAAAAAAATGTGATCTATTGACATGCCACCTTAATTGTAATTGCTTGTTTATGTTGATTTCGTACGCCAAATATTGGCAAAGCATAGTGCACATATCTTAGACAATATACTATCTGTAACCATACCTATGTTTTACAAAATAAATGATTGATTGATTTTTTTATTCGTTCATAATACTAAATATGAAAATAATTCGTGCTAGGGCTACAGTATTTTACACAAAGCGGGTGCCATCTGACCCCAACTCAATTACACATAGAAATATTGCAATTACCGCTGATATGTTGGTATAATTAGTTCGACTGAAAGTGATGAGTCAATTAGTTTTCAAAGCCATTTGTCAGTTAAACGTTGCATCTAATAACTGGGTGCATTAGACCACAATGATTGGACGAGCTCTATCGCAAAGTCTATTAGATAGTATGTAATTAGTATACATAGAGTAGTGCGTCATGGAATAAGCTGTATGGACTTGTGATGGTTTGTTAATGAATTGAAAATTATTCCTTTAGTAGAATTAGAATGATTATTAACTAGAGCAAATGTATGATGACATTAGTTGTTTGCGGATAGCGCGTCCAAGCATATAGAGGGAGCTAGAATTGCCAATACAAGAAAGTGTTTATTAAAATACTAGCGACCCGCTCCGGCTTCGCTCGGTTTTTACGACTTGACAAAACATCGATATTTCTCTGTTTCAGGAAAGTTAAATAGTAACGTATTATACACATAAACCTTTCGGAACAAATTCTCTAAATGATGGTGAAAACCGCATCAAAATCCGTTGCGTAGTTTAGAAGAACAACGCAGTCACACAGACAGACACGAAAAGCGACCTTAATTTATAATATGTATAGATGGATATATGTAGATAAACCTAAAATCAGACTTCCTGTTTACATTGTAACCGTCATCATAAACTACATCTCCATACACAATATGAAATGGACGCTAAGATGTCGGCTAATAAAGATGTCATGGTTAGGAAGAAAATGGACGCTAAGATGTCGGTTAAAAAAGATGTCATGGTTAGGAAGAAAATGGACGCTAAGATGTCGGTTAAAAAAGATGTCATGGCTAGTAAGGACATGGACATTAAGATGTCGGCTAATAAAGATGACATGGTTAGGAAGAAAATAGACGCTAAGATGTCGGCTCATAAAATGACATGGCTAGTAAGGTTATGGACGGTAAGATGTCGGTTAATAAAGATGACAGGGTTAAGAAGAAAATGGACGCTAAGATGTCGGCTAATAAAATGACATGGTTAGTAAGGTTATGGACGGTAAGATGTCGGTTAATAAAGATGACAGGGTTAAGAAGAAAATGGACGTTAAGATGTCGGCTAAAAAATATGACGTAGTTAGGAAGAAAATGGACGCTAAGATGTCAGCTAATAAAGATGACATGGCTGGGAAGGAAATGGACACTAAGGTGTTGGCTAATAAAGATGACATGGCTGGGAAGGAAATGGACACTAAGGTGTTGGCTAATAAAGATGACATGGCTAGGAAGGAAATGGACACTAAGGTGTTGGCTAATAAAGATGACATGGCTAGGAAGGAAATGGACACTAAGGTGTTGGCTAATAAAGATGACATGGCTGGGAAGGAAATGGACACTAAGGTGTTGGCTAATAAAGATGACATGGCTAGGAAGGAAATGGACACTAAGGTGTTGGCTAATAAAGATGACATGGCTAGGAAGGAAATGGACACTAAGGTGTTGGCTAATAAAGATGACATGGCTAGGAAGGAAATGGACACTAAGGTGTTGGCTAATAAAGATGACATGGCTAGGAAGGAAATGGACACTAAGGTGTTGGCTAATAAAGATGACATGGCTAGGAAGGAAATGGACACTAAGGTGTTGGCTAATAAAGATGACATGGCTAGGAAGGAAATGGACACTAAGGTGTTGGCTAATAAAGATGACATGGCTAGGAAGGAAATGGACACTAAGGTGTTGGCTAATAAAGATGACATGGCTAGGAAGGAAATGGACACTAAGGTGTTGGCTAATAAAGATGACATGGCTGGGAAGGAAATGGACACTAAGGTGTTGGCTAATAAAGATGATATGGCTGGGAAGGAAATGGACACTAAGGTGTTGGCTAATAAAGATGACATGGCTGGGAAGGAAATGGACACTAAGTTGTTGGCTAATAAAGATGACATGGCTGGGAAGGAAATGGACACTAAGGTGTTGGCTAATAAAGATGACATGGCTGGGAAGGAAATGGACACTAAGGTGTTGGCTAATAAAGATGACATGGCTGGGAAGGAAATGGACACTAAGGTGTTGGCTAATAAAGATGATATGGCTGGGAAGGGAATGGACACTAAAGTGTTGGCTAATAAAGATGACATGGCTGGGAAGGAAATGGACACTAAGGTGTTGGCTAATAAAGATGACATGGCTGGGAAAGAAATGGACACTAAGGTGTTGGCTAATAAAGATGACATGGCTAGGAAGGAAATGGACACTAAGGTGTTGGCTAATAAAGATGACATGGCTGGGAAGGAAATGGACACTAAGGTGTTGGCTAATAAATATGACATGGCTGGGAAGGAAATGGACACTAAGGTGTTGGCTAATAAAGATGACATGGCTGGGAAGGAAATGGACACTAAGGTGTTGGCTAATAAAGATGACATGGCTAGGAAGGAAATGGACACTAAGGTGTTGGCTAATAAAGATGACATGGCTAGGAAGGAAATGGACACTAAGGTGTTGGCTAATAAAGATGACATGGCTAGGAAGGAAATGGACACTAAGGTGTTGGCTAATAAAGATGACATGGCTAGGAAGGAAATGGACACTAAGGTGTTGGCTAATAAAGATGACATGGCTAGGAAGGAAATGGACACTAACTAACCACCATAATGGTGGTTGAAATGTGATGTACTCGTACTTTGTTATTGTATTAATATCAACATATTAATACAATAACAAACTAAGCCTAGCAGCCAAATGACTTCGACAAACAAGTGCAAGCAATGTAATGACATTGGTTGTCGCAATCAGTCAAATGCGTAATGAATGCAGCCAGTCGAGCGTGCAGTTATTAATCATAGGCGACACAGCTCGAGTGGCCTCGGTAATTAGTTTCAACGATGCCGCACCTATTTGTATATGGTTAAGGTATTAAATGTATTACATTTTAATGGTATTTTAATATACATAGGTAAGTAATAATATAAAAATAAACAGAAAGACAGCGAAAACTCCATGGCAAAGCAAATGTGGGTTTCAGTTCAATTTTTAATTTAGTTGCTAAACGTGGTCAAATAAGTTTTTGAGATTTTTCTAACGTATCCATAAAACTACTGATCTTCAGTTACCATAATTATATAAATTGCAGTTAAAATGTGATTGGTGTCCTAAAATAAAACCAAACAAACCGATTGACATGACATTTAACTAACTGCAGTTTAAATTGAATAGGTTTTCAGTAACCAGGAGTAACTAAGCGATGTCCAATGCCATTTTAATTAATACCACCCGATATCACGAGTGATAGTGTATAGCGTCAAATGTCACTACAGCGCCCGCCGTGACAGCTTGCAAGCCCAACACGTATTACTAACACAATAACATAGAATTAGTTGACGACCCCATTTCCCACATTTCACGTCAATTCTAACTTTTCAAATAAGCCTACGTCCTGAAATGTCGGTGCGTTATGAATAACGCACCAGGCTTCAGGGGGTATCATTAGAGTAAACTGATAAATTGAAATTTATCAGTTTAGTCTAATGAATACAAGGTGTAATTTAAATAATGCACAACCTCTTAAGGGGTCATTATGTATAACTTTTACTATGGGACCAAATCTTAAATCGCGAAAAAAAATCAGCTGTTCCCTACATTTTGACGAGTTATGCGAACATAAATGTAGGGACCAGGTGATTTTTTTTCGCTATGTCAGGTTTGGTCCCATATTAAAAGTTGTTCATAATTATGAGTACAATGACCCCTGAAGAGGTTGTGCGTTATATAAATTCAACCTTGTATATAAAGAAGAGGCAGATGATAATGTTTTTAGTCCGCGCGTCAAGAAAGGCGACGAGCTAAACGCTGTGTGTGTACTAATGAAATTCGTAGCGCCGAAAGTACGTTGAGCGCACAACCTCTGTCACGGACCGCCATTTAAAGCCTTCGGTTTCATCGGTGTTACGTCATATCTGAGTTCGACTCCGAGTAAACCCGGACACTCTTAGTTTGTATGGAAGTGTTGACAACGCCACCTCTAGCTGTGGCCATCGAGGCGTCTCTGTGCTGTATCTAACGGTTCGGATACACATAATCCTTCATCGGCCGAACTATGCTCGTACGCCATCGGCCGAACTCGGGAGTTCAAACCAAACATAAAATAATAATGTAACAAAGTGAATGAAAAAAAGTGTATGAAAGTGAGTGCGGATATGACTTCAACCGACATCGTCTGATGACATTCGATAACTGGTGTACGCACTCACTTTCTGTTACATTATCTTTGGGTCGAACGCCCGAGTTCGGCTGATGACGTACTTACAAGCATAGTTCGACCTGCCGATCTATTCTGTAAACATCACACCGTGAGCACTTAGGTGAAGTGAGTTTGAAGTGAGCTCAATTCCTAGTAGAGTAAGGTGGGAAGACAGTTCACATCACGCTCACTTCACCTAAATTTTCACGGTGGGATCTTTACAGAATAGCACCACTGGTTCGACCGATGAAGGAGTACGCGTCGCGTTGGCCCTACCGATACCGACAAACGAAGTAGCGGCTTACTTTCATAAGCTCTCTTTATCACGCAAAAAGTGCGTTATCTTGCATATTAATAAAATAATTACTTTGTCGGCAACTTGTAATTAAGGATTAATTGTACAATGCTTCGATAAACGGTCTACATAGGAATGTATCTGAGATAAGGCTTACTTTAATTATAGCTCTGAATACATATTAACCTAGTTTTAGGAACGGTGGTTATTTTACCTGTGACTATGAAAAGTACTGGGTGTACCCTTGGGATTGGGTCTTCATGACATGATAAGAGAAATTAATGATATGGGTAGATCAAGAACAAAATGGAAGGTAGAAATCTTTAATCATAAAATTATTAACGAAATGATTAGATAATGACAAGTGGGGCGCTGTAGTTTCTGCCTACCCCTACAGGAAGAGGGCATGGGTTTATGTACGATTGGATAATCGTAGAATGATTACCGTTCTTTATAAATAAATAGTTTACCGGTATATTTATATCGGATCAATGTTTCGCTTAGGCACAGTTTCTAAAAATGCTCAGATATTTGTAATATTATTGCAATTTTTGTGAATATGACTATGACTAAAGTGTATGATGATAAAATTTTATCATAATTTTATACATAGAGGTACATAAACTGAAACAGTAGGTACAATAAATACACAAAGAGAAAAGCCGCTATTCTCTCAGAATGTAGTCAACTAATATATGAACATAAGATTTTATTTGAGGCTCACGTATATCAGGATTTTGATTAAGTTGACCGTTTACACTTTAAAGCTCCTACAAACAGGTGCGACACGCGACGTGACACAAAAGCACCGCGTGTCCAGCGATGAGCGGTGCCTTTGTGTCGCGCGCGATTCACGTCGCGTGTCGCGCCTGTTTGCAGAAGCTTTTACACGAATGAGTATTATGCTTAGTTCAAACAATGCGCTAAGCTAATATAAATTCGAGTCTGGATTTGTGCTCAGTTGAACTTACATATAACTGGCGAAATGTTGGTAATCTGTTGGTACACCTCTGGCCTAATCCTTCGGGGAATTTTTTTTTTTTTTTTTTTTTTTGTGGATGGGAAATCATCAAATGACTTCTCCCGCTCTGGGCGGAGCGGGAGGGCGTGTCAGACTTTTACTGACTAAAACCCACCCGTGTTCCTTCTGTTGCCTGTGCCGGGGCCACGGTAACTCTTTCGAACATCCCGCAACCCTAGCTGGCATCGGCCCTAGCGGACCCCGTCAATAGTGCTGACATCTCTTTGAGGCGCGCGTGGAACACGACGCGCCGTCGACTCGGGCCTGGTCCTTACCGGACGGCGAGCTACCCATTGCTCGCCGTCCGCAAGCCCGCGCCTACGGTGGCCGGGAATCGGCTGCCGATTCCCGACGCCCAGGGCGTCTCCTGCGGCGACTAGGGGCGTGAGGGTGCAAAGCTTGCCTCTCCCTCACGCGTCCCGCCTCCTCCTTCACGAGCATTACTGCTTCGCAGAAGGAGGTAATGGCTTCCCATGCACTCTCGCTCCGTACCATGGCCTGGACCAGGGCCGGACGCGAGAGATCGCCGCCGCCGATCGCTTCCGCGAGGACACGGCGGTGCCCCGCCCAAGCCGGGCAGACTTCCACCGTATGCTCCACCGTGTCCTCCGGGCGATCCACACAGTGGTGACACCCGGGCGTTTCCTCCCGCCTTATCCGGAACAGGTACCTCCCGAAGCACCCGTGTCCGGTGAGGACCTGCGTCAGGCGGAAGGTGAGGACGCCGTGGCGCCTCTCCAGCCACTCCTCAAAGAGGGGACTTATCGCCGCAATTGTGGCGTGCCCAGCGCTGGGTTGCGACAATCGCACTCTCCATGCCGCCATGAGATCCTGCCGGAGCATCCTTCGGGGAATACAGAAGTGATGTTATGTTATGTTATAACATAACATCACGCCTTGTTATGTTATGTTTATAATAATTCTAAGAAATCACTGACCTCTCATAAGTCCTTGCTCAGCAGAACTAGAAGCTCCTCCTCCTTCCTTGTCCTGTCCCGATAACAACTTCATGGTCACAAGCACAACCAATACTCTCCAAATCGATTAATTTAATGCAAATAAAACGAAACTGTCGGTTTTCATGTAAAGAAATCTTATATATACAGGTTAAAGTAGGTTATCCCTTATCGTAATAGATGCTCATGTGACTGATAATGAATGAGTAAACAAAAGAGTCGTAAAAATATAGTTAAACATGATTTGAAGTGTTTTGAACTCTGCGCAGTCGACTGCACCTGATACGTGAAATGCTTCCGATAATTCCGCGCACTTGTCATTGAATTTTATGGTATTGATAACACAAAATATGTTTTGATGGATTTGTGGGTAGACAAAGGACAGACGGATAGTGATACAATTGACGCAGACTACAGACGGCATTTTACATTTAGATGATATTCTTAAAATGTTCAAGAGTGGTTATCTTGAATTAAAAACTGATTACAATTTTGTTACTTAAAACATTAAGTTGGTATGGGTTACTATAACTAGCGATTATGAATGTCGACAATTTTACTAATGTAAGAAGTGGTAGAAGAAATGTGTGTGAAAAAAAAAACTATTAAAATAAATACGTTGGTCAGGAGAAGTCATCCTGAAGATTGACATAAAGAATGCCTTCAATTCTGTAAATAGGGACACCTTGCTGGCAGAAACTAAAAAAGAAATATCCCAAATCTATGGTTTCCTTTGGCGATATTATAGACACCCTTCTAAACTTACTGTATCGGGATAACCTTCTGGAATCTGCTGTTGGCTGTCAACAAGGTTACCCCCTCGGTCCAGTTATTTTTAGTTTAGCCATTCACCCAATTATTCGACAGCTAAATTCCTAATTTAACGTTTGGTATCTTGATGATGGAACCTTGGGAGGCGATGTAGAAACTGTTTTAAATGATCTACAATTTATAAAAAAATGAACTTCATTCCATTGGCCTTGATTGACCTTCCGAAATGTGAACTTTACTTAGCGGACAGTACTGACAGACATCTGACACTTCCCAAATTTAACGCAATATCTCCAGAAATCAAAATTATTGAAAAAAGCTCTCTTCGTCTCCTTGGGTCTCCAATGTTTGAGGATTCTTTTCCCGGTTTAATTGAAGAAAAAATACAAAATTTCAAGGACGTTTCGGAATGATTATTCCAAATTAACATGCATTCAGCCATAACCTTAATCCGATATTGCTGTTTCGGCCTTAAATTAACGTGTTTCCTATGCGTTTCCCATTTATGGAACCACACTCACCTTTTAGACAAAATGGACCAAATTATCCGGCATACAATATTATATATAGCATATAACATATAACAGCGGCATATAATATAATTATCTTCAATTTTAAATGTGGCCATGGACGACCGAGCTTGGGCACAAGCTACTCTTCCCATTCCTATGGGAGGCCTCGGCGTCCGCAAAATTTCTAGTATTAGTTTACCGTCTTTCATATCCTCGGTCCACGGCACTGAGAAATTAATCAGGAAAATCTTAGCCTCCCAACTGATTAATTTTGATGTGCCGTGGTTCACTGAGGCTATAGATGCCTGGAGACTCGCTTGCCCGAATTCAAATCCACCCGAAAATCCATCTTCCCGGAGACGGTGGGATGAGCCGCTCTGCAGAGTAGTACAGAAAAAATTACTTGACACGTCTGCTGCTAATGTGGAGCGTGCGCGCCTGCTGGCTGTGGGTAAGTGGGAGTCGGGTCTTTGGCTTCATGCACTACCGTTGTTGAACATAGGCACATTGTTTGACGACACTACTTTCTGCCTCGCTGCTTCCATGCGACTAGGAGCTCCTTGTTGTTCTCCTCATCACTGTCACTGTGGTGAAGTTGTCAAGAGCCTCGGAAACCATGGTTAGTCTTGCAGCCGAAGTGTGGGCCGCTTAGCACGGCACGCGAACATTAATGACATCATCCAACGAGCCCTTGTTACCGTCGGCGTTCCAGCTATATTAGAACCCATTGGTTTGACACGCAACGATGGCAAGAGACCGGACGGCATGTCCTTATTTCGATGGAAGGTGGGTAGGACTTTAGTGTGGGACGCAACGTGTGTCGATACTCTTGCGCCATCCCATCTTCCTGGCTCGGCATGCCATGCTGGCGCTGCTGCTTCGGCTGCAGAAAACCTCAAGCGGCGAAAGTATAAACCTAACCGGTAATTATATTTTCGAGATGTTTGGGGTTGAAACCTTCGGGCCGTGGGGTCCGAGTGCTCATGGTCTCTTTAAGGAAATCTCGAAACGGCTGGTTGACAGTTCCCGTGACCCAACTGCTGGCTTTTATCTTGACCAGAGGCTAAGCATTGCCGTACAACGTGGCAATGCCGCCAGTCTCTTGGATACATTACCAGTCGACAGCGATGCAGAGGAATTTTTCGACGCCATAATTTAGTTTGTTAATAGTTTTAGTTAGGTTAGGTTATTATATATTTTTTAAATAGTTGGTTAGTTAATTTAGTGCCAATACTAAATATTTATCATTAACAACCGTCTTTGACAGCAAAAATACGATTTATATATGTATCTGTGTTGCTAGTTAGTAATAATTTGTGCGCTGTCGTCATCATTAATTTTACACTGAAGGGTGGCAATAATTTATCTTAATAACTGACCTACTTAATAAATTGGACCGCAATAATTCCAATACAAGCCACCGTAATAAAATTTGAAAGCTTTGCGTATTGAATTATTACCGGGACGTACGTTTGATAACAAATAATAAATCCTTTTATACGATGATGTTGTGATATTTTATTGTTCTGGATTTATTCACGTGATTTTTAAGTTAAAAATGTGACAGCTTATGGAAAGTGAAGACTTATAAAGACAAAAAAGGCTTATAAAGACACATAAAGAATTTTTCAACATGTTGTCAACCATAGACAAAGTTGAAATGTCACAATAGTGAGCCTGATCGGTTTACCCGACTACGGCAAAGCCAAAGGAGGGTTATGACGTTAGCAGGCTAAGTATGTATGTATGTTTGTTCATCTGTTCCCTCATAGCTTCTGAACTGCTTGTAGATTTTTTAAAAACGAGATATCGTTGGAAGCGTCATGTTGTTAGGCGGGTTATATGACGTCATATAAAATACAACATGGCGGTTTATAGCGGATGTAATGTGTTGCCAAAAATATTTTACATTAATTATAATATATTACCCATCTAAAGAAAGGTCTTAAAAGTACTTTCTGAAAATATATTGATTAAGTATCTTTAATTATTCACACATAAATCCCAAATAAGAAATATTTCACCCTGACTGTTTTCAATAACACTAAAAAATGCCTTATGTACGCTGTTTAGTAAATCATAGGTTTCAAATTCCATTTGCTACCTATCCTTAGGGCTCCCACACAAAACTGTAAATTCGCATCGCATCGCAGTTTTGCGTGGGCTCTCTTAAACCTTACCCCAAAATAATGGAAATAAGAAGGAGTCGAACACGTAATTACTAAATACAGGATAAGTTTAAAAGGAGTGCGGATATTTCAGGAGGTAATCAGGTGCATGAAACTGGACAACTTTCCCCAAGGAACGTAGCTCGAAATCTTAAAACTGAAAATCGACTTTTCATACAATCTTGAGTCACGTGACCAGTTACTTTGTATGAAAAGTCGATTTTCAATTTTAAGATTTCGACCTATGTTCCTTGGGGAAAGTTGTCCAGTTTTATGCACCTGATTACCTCCTGAAATATCCGCACTCCTTTTAAACTTATCCTGTATATCAGCTCCGGTTATACGACAACTGAAACAGATGTTATTTTGCTATTGTGTCTTGTTTGTACCTTTTTAGTTGGCGTTTTTGTCATAGTTGCGTTAAAGTTTTTAATCTTCTTTTTTATTTTAACCAGAGCAAAGGCATGCTGGCAGAAAAAGGCAGTAGCAGTAACAGTGGCGGTACTTTTTAAGACTATTTCTTCTACAGGTCAGGAAATTACTTAGGTATATTATTGTTACATAAGTATGAACTAAAAACGACATTCAATACAAAATAAACAATAATGTTCTTTGCTGGCAACCACAAATTTACTTTTAACATTTTTTAAGATTCATTTTAATTTTACGTAAAGAAATATTATCTTACCTTTGAACCTAAAAATTAGAGGTGCGTATCCTTCATTTGCTTTTTCAGAGCTATCATCCATTTGAATCCGCTGAATAACTTCTACTGCGTAATAATTAGGTAATTAGTGCTGAGGCCAATAAACAGTAGGCCAAAACTGATAAGACACTCAAAAACGATAACAATTCGTTTACAAGTGGATCTATATAAAAGTTCAATATACAAGGTGTAATTTTAAACAGTGTTAATCTGTTAAGGGGTCATTATACTCATCATTATGAACAACTTTTACTATGGGACCGAAACTGAAATCGCGAAAAAAAAATCAGCTTTTCCTTACTGATGTTCGCATACCTCGTCAAAATGTAGGGAACACCAGATTTTTTTCGCGATGAGTACAATGACACTAAAAATTTAAATTACACCTTGTATAATACTTTCAGTCGGTTCAACACGTTCACAGAACTGACACAAACGTTAAACTGCTTAGAAAATGCAGGATTTAATCGTTTCTTGGTATCTGAGTAAATATTTATTTACGAGTTGCATGTTCTTTGCAGTGATCTTGATAAACAGGGCTTAATGTAAACACTAAGCTGTTATGCACAGACGAATGCCAATGAACGGGCTACACTGCACGGGAAAAAAATTGTAGTTTATTTTTATCGTTTCCATATTTTGTTGATACCCACTAACCGGCTGGCTCTTACGTAGGGTTGACACTGTCATTAGTCCAAGTTAAAGCTATTTGGGAGGCGGTAAAACGGACTAAATAAAAAAAAGGCATTGAAATAATGTCGCTGAAAATACATACAACCAAAAATGACTATTCAGTCGAATTGGTAATCCTCCTTTTTGAAGTCGGTCAAAAATAGTTTTTGTAATTACTTACTGGATTGAATTAAGGCTTATAACAATGAAGCAATGTAATTTCAGTGATCTTTGCTCACTAATTGCGCAATGGTGGCCCAGTGGTAACGCCCGCGACTTACGAGTGACATGCTTGCTTATTAAGTGCAAATTTTAGGTCATAGGCTTGACGTAAGATATACTGAGGATCTAATTGTACCAAGACATACTGGCTGCCCCTTAATGCAATGGAGAGATAATGAGTCATTATGTCCTAGACACTTCTTCTGCCGTGCTATAACAAAAGATGGTAATCGTAGTGTCTCAGAAAAAACTAACTTTTGTAGATGCATAAAAAAATAACAAATATATTTATACTGAAAGATTTTTTTTACCGTCTCGAAATTTTTACAGGGTGTTCTAACCATGAATATGAACAACTTTCACTATGGGACCAACTCTGAAATCACGAAAAAAAAATCAGCTGATTCATACAAAAGTTCAATACCTACTCGACCAAAATGTATGAATCAGCTGATTTTTTTTCGTGATTTCAGAGTTGGTCCCATAGTGAAAGTTGTTCATATTCATGGTTAGAACACCCTGTAAAAATTTCGAGACGGTAAAAAATATCATCCAGTATACACGATAAATTACAAAATCAGAAACTGAAGACATGGGAAAATTACGTTTTGAAATTAACATTATTCAAATATCGTCCTTCACGGCCCTGGCACTCTTCAAAGCGATCTCTAACATTCATGAAAACGCGTCTCAGAAGTTGAGTAGGAATGTTGTTGATTTCTTGTCTAATGTTTTACTTCAATTCAGATATGGCGAAGGACGACATTTGAATAATTTTATTGTAATTTCAAAAAGTAATTTACCCATGTCTTCTGTTTTTTATGCATCTACAAAAGTTAGTTTTTTCCGAGACAACCTGTATATCTTAGTAGGGACATTAAAATATGTAATTTATTTAGCACCGCAGACAATAAAGTGTAATTAGGTTTTCTGAAACTCGGTCTGTATTTATAGGTGTCTATTCAACATTGCAAGACACAGAAAGCAATTCAATGTCTTAATTAAAGGAATACATCGTCTATGGACTACGGGTTACATTCTCGCAGGAATTAAATATTTTTTAGATTTTTGGTCTAGTGGTCAAAGCAAGTACTATTGCTGAGCATGAAGTCCTGGGTTCGATTCCCAAGTCGGCCAAAGTGTTATTTGGTTTTTCCATCTGGAATGTCTCAGTAGCAGCCCGGAGTTGTGCCCGACTGATGGCAATAGGCTCGCCCCTTTACATACACTTAAACATAACTGACAAAATATGAGTGTACTATAGGAACACCTCTGCCCAACCCTTCGGAGAAAACAGGCGTAATTTTATGTTATGTTAAATGTTTTTACGCCCTAGAACTGATCTGTTTCCGCCCATACGGGCGGGACATCGGACATGGTTTGCTCAGTACTATTTAGTCTGTGGTTCGCTCCGTATTAAATCTGTTCACTTACAGTTCGTTTTTTAATCCCAGATATTAATTTGACATTTCAAATGTTCCATGTATCATTTTTCATTTCATAGTTTGAATTTGGACCTGTCTAATTAGATAAGTGTGACCTGGGATTAAAAAACGAACTTTACGGTAGGCATTCACGATAGTGCCATTTGGCGTGGCTCCAAACGACTAAAGTCAAATGGAGCGATTGGACATGCAGATTTTTTTATCACGCCAACGGATTTTAAAATTTACGATCAAATTTTGGATGTACATCGCGCCAAATGGCGTGATGTACATCGATGACTGGCCGTGAATATCCACCTTTAGACTACAGTCAGAAAGGCATATCAGACTGTAGTCTGTACCTAACAGATTTTGTACGGTGTGAAATGTCCGTTGTCTCGCCGTACCAAGTTTGTCTTGTTGTATTTGTATTATTTTAAGGTAATAAACATTATGTTTACATACTTGTATCTTCACGAGTATATTTGACTTGTATCTTAATGATGTAACTTGTTACTATAGTGGTATTATACTATGTTAGGCTGGCCACATACAGTCGGAATTCTGTGTCGAAATATGGATTCGGAATTTCGAAGGCAGCAAATCCATTCAAAATCTAGTTCTCCGTTCGAAATTTTCTCCAATTCGAAATTCCGCATGGTAGTCTGTGCGTGATTTTGTATGGATTTGTTGCCTTCGAAATTCCGAATCCATATTTCGAAACGGAATTCCGACATACAGTCGGAATTCCATGAGCACATAAAAATGTTTTTTCTCTTATTTTAGTTATTTAACATATACGTTTTTGACTGCCTCGTTGGTTTAATGATCGCAACGATATTGCCGAGCATGGGGTCCTTTTTTTTTTTGGATGGAAAATCATCAAATGACTTCTCCCGCTCTGGGCGTAGCGGGAGGGCGTGTAAGACTTTTACTGACTAAAACCCACCCGTGTTCCTTCAGTTGCCTGTGCCGGGGCTACGGTAACTCTTTCGAATATCCCGCAAGAGCATGGGGTCCTGGGTTCGATTTCCGGGTCGGGCAAAGTGTTATTGGGTTTTTTCATCAGGAATTTCTCAGTAGCAGCCCGGAGTTTGGATTTGTTCCCGGTTGATAGCAATAGGCTCGTCCCCTATTACATGGGACTTAAAATAACTGACAAAATGTGGGTGTACTGTAGGTATACCTCTGCCTATCCCTTCGAGGATTACAGGCGTGATATTATGTTATGTTATGTCATGTTAAGTTTAAAAAAACTAAAATTATAGTTTTCTTACCTGTATATAATATATATTATCCGTTCATTGATAATTACATCCCTGAAATACCAAACCACTGCCTAATTCGTGACGCGTAAGCCCAAACAGCGATTGCTAATAATTTTGCTTGTCTCAATATCATTCTACAACGATTTACAGCCAAACCCACATTCCCGACTAGTGATAAACAAAAGAGCATCATTACACGACACTGTTACGATAAGCTGCAGTCATGTGACGTGCAGTCAAGTCATTGACCGAGTTTACTCACTGTATGAACGATGTAGATTACTATCGACGATTGATCGCTATCTAAATACGTACTTATGACAAGTGGCCGGTTTTGTAGTTTACAGTTTTATGATAATGTGACATGACACTGGTCTACGTAGTCTCATGAGTGAGAACTTTTAATGATAGCATGAAACGTAAATTCGAATGATTTTTGAATCGGAAACACAAGTATCCTATAGCATTTAGGTTAAAATTTTTGCGACAAGCACTAGGCAAAAGGACTCAACCCACATTACGGTCAAAAATGAGTTGTATATACCAAAGAGGTCCTAATGATTGGTTCTTTCACTCAGCAAAAAAGATCTGTGATACTACAAAGATAAGGTTCATTTTATAATAATGGGAACTAACCCACGAAAAGACGAGTATTGATCTACAAACCACTGTAATAATCCAAACTGCTTGGGTCGTTTTTAATAAATCCAACTGGAAAGAAGCAGGTCTATATTTAATAATAACAGAATTGTTATATTAAAACGCACTACAGGTTACCATCCTTACCTAGTTGCTATCCCACCAATTCGCACTAAGCGTTTCCAAATGTCTTTTGTGAAGCGCACAGCAAAGGAGTGGAACTCTCTGCCTGCGTCTGTGTTGCCGACTGCATACAACCCCGATCTCTTCAAAGTGAGAGTGAACAGGCTTCTTCTGGGTAAGCTCGCTCCATCGTAGACTTTTTCTCTGTCATCTCTGACCTAGACTAGAGTCAAGAGCAAACCTATCTCAAATAAAAAAAAAATTAAATAAGTGACAGTATTTCAAAATATTCCAAATAGAACATCTTGCAACAATACACATCACTCTCAATCACTTACAAGCAATACACATCTAAACTTAAAACCGCGGTAACTCAAAAATGACTTTTTGTGGGTTGGGTCGTTTTTGCTAAACTCCGTACCCATAGGTATGAAATAAAAGATATTTCTTTTTTTAATAACTGACGATGTATGGAACAGTATTCTGTTCCATACATTTTCACCGCGTGCGTAAGTATTGCACTTCTGTAGGAAACAGCTGATTTATTTTTTAATAGCCGATGAAAAATTTCAACGCAGTACTGAATCTATGGTTGCGCATTGATGTCCCTGCCACCTGTATACACCTCTGCTTTACCCTTAACTCACACCTTCTTCCCTTGGCAGCAACTACAAAACGCCACCTGCTATACAATCCTTACATACTCCTTTTGCTTCGTTTACGGCTTAAAGTCGTATGTTATCTGTATACCTCCCAACAACAATCCACGGCTGTGCTCATCAAAAGGAATCAGCGTGCAATGAATATGACGAGAGTGTTGCCAAGAGCTAAGAACATTAGGCACGCCGCCACTGCCATGTTGCTGGTAATGGCCCATCATTTCATTAGCAGCTTGCATTCAAGCTGGACGCTTTTTTTTATGCTCTTTATGATATATAGACACCGCAAATTTTTATGGCATATTTATGTAAATACCTAAATCTCATGCAACTTGGGTAGAGTAGGTAAAAACAAAGAGATTATTATTATTAATTAAAGCATTATTAAACATACAAACATAACAGGTTCTCGTGGACAAGCAGTCGATGTAAGCTAATCAGAACACTATAGATAGTTACCTGTTATCTATACGCCTGTTGTAATAATTCTATTCCAGACGTGTAATGAAATTATCAGTCTCATTTTGGAAGGAAGATTACAAATTACAATAATTTGTTACGTACCAATTACCTACTTATATAAAGGGTGTTTTTTTAGAGGCACAGAAGTTTAAATTGGACTATATTTTAATTAAAACTTCTCCGCTTCTAAAAAAAAGGCTGACGCGTACATGCCGTAATCTGGAGGTCAAATTTTCACACACTCTTCGCAGTACCTAAATCAGAGAATAATGCGTCGAATCCTAGTCCTATCCAAGTGCTCAATTGTTTCTGGTTGGTCGGCGTAGACATGCGACTTTACATATCCGCACCCTAATTGCGTAATACACTACCAATCGGAATCTGAATCATTTTGAAGCATATTGCTAATCCATTGCTTCATAAGTTCGAAAAATTTGTCTGCTCAACAGTAAATAACGCAATGAATGTTGTTGAACTGTCAAAATGAAATCGATTCCGATTGATAATGTGTCACGCAATTGCCTCGCTGAAGTGAAAATAATGGAATGGCGTCAAATCGCATGAACGAGATGGCTAGATTTCGTGAAATTAGTCGTTCGTCAAATGTTTCCTTTAGTAAATTAAGACCTAGTTTCACCATACCATATTTTGTTTAATTTTCTGTTAAAATGTTTACGGGACATTAAGAGTAGCAAGTGTTTCACCAAGCGCTAATCTGTCTTAATCAGGCGTCAAATTTAATTGCTGCCCTAGAAGTCCGTTAACTTACGAACCGACATTTAGTCAGTTGTCAAAATCATCGAAATGAAAAACACGAGTCTATCCTATACGGCTAGCTAAAACGATGCATTGTCAGTGAACATCGACATGTAACATTGCGACTTTTTGGTTGCTTTTACAACTGACTGATATAAGATTGAATGATACATCTTAACGCCAGGTTTGTTGTTTTTTTCTGGTGGAACGTAAATACCATTAACATCGATGTTTATTTTAATGGCTGATTTACTAATGTCTGATTATGAACAGTTTGGTCAATAAAAAAATAAGCTTTCAGTAAATTAGGCCTTCGCGGCAGCCGTGGTGGCCACATGCCCGAAATCATATTCAAACATTAATGCAATAAAATTATCTATCAAATAAAGCCACTTTCATGGATATTAAAAACATTTTTCTGTGTTACATTTGGATTTATATTTCTCCGCCTCAAAAAAAAAAAACCCATTCACTAGGTTATATATGTAACTACATAAGTACTCCCTGTATTTGGGTATACTTACGGGTAAGGGATCCTGCAAGGTGGTAATGAAATAATATAAAATAAAAAAAAACCAGCCAAGTGCGAGTCGGACTCGCACAAAAAGGGTTCCGTACCACCGTACAATATTTAAAACTACATATAATTTTAATAATTAATAATAAAAAAAAGTAAACGAAGAATATTTATCCGCTTAAATTTTAACAGTCGCAATGATAGCTTTGCATTTCAGAACGAGCTGTGCCCCGCGACTTCATTCGCGTATAAGTCGTAATAAGATACACAATATAATAACAGCCACATTTTAATAAAACTGGGATCATTCCCCGACCCGTCGCGTCGCACCGCCCGCGCCCGCTCGCGCTATTACTTCGTTTTCGCTTAGTGTTATTTCTGACTTTTTTTGCTCGGCGCCTAATGGTAGTAGCGTGATGTTAAATAGCCTATAACTATTTTCAAGAATTGAACTACCAAATGCAAAAATAATATTTGAAATCCTACTTTTTGTTCACAATTTCATGGGTTTTAATATATTTACGCGGAACCCTAATTATTTTTCCAGAACAAAAGTAGCCTCAGTTACTATTCGTAACATCAGCTATCTGCCAGTGAAAGTTTCGTCAAAATCAGTCCAGGCATTTCGGAGATTAGCCGGAACAAACAGGCAGACAGACAAAAATTTTATAAATTGCTTTTTTGTTATAAGTACTGTATATACTTTCATAAGCATTTAGTAAAAATTTGTTATTTTAAAATCACAAACAGACACTTCAATTTTATTTATTTGTATATCATAG
The DNA here is from genome assembly GCA_947568875.1 of Fissipunctia ypsillon. Taxonomy (NCBI): domain Eukaryota; kingdom Metazoa; phylum Arthropoda; class Insecta; order Lepidoptera; family Noctuidae; genus Fissipunctia; species Fissipunctia ypsillon. Next base: position 21,114,401 of record OX387644.1, read on the forward strand.
ATGATACTGTTAATTACAAAGTAATTTTTTGCAGTTGCAGAAAATAGCCCATATTTAAACAAAGTATGTCCTTATGAATCGGCGTTTTTAGTATTTGTTGATTAAATACAGTATATGGTACATAATATACATACGTTTCAAATTCATAATTTGTTTATTGTTGTTTGTTTGCGATGGAGCTCGCACAAAAATGGTCTAAAACTTTTGCAGCCCCCCAATTTTCTTAATTTTTGAAAAATAAAATTATTTGTACTCTACTCGATGAGTTCTAGACAATGACACCCCACATGCCAGGGTAAGAAAAAAAGATGATTATTATAAGGGTCATATTGTAAATTAATCCCCCTCTAATTTTTAACTTTATTGCATTTTTATTATTTTTAGTTACAGCAACAATAGAGATACACAATCTGTGAAAATTTCAACTGTCTATCTATTACGGTTCATGAGATACAGCCCGCTGACAGACAGACGGACGGACGGAAGAACGGACGGATAGCGGAGGCTTAGTAATAGGGTTCCGTTTGGCATCCTTCGCGTACGGAACCATAAAAAAACATGCAGGCAATTTCAAGATTGGTCCTATTGTAAAAGATGTTCATAATGATGAGCAGAATGACCCCATTTTCATGTTTTCAATTACACCTTGTATGATTCCTTACCCGTAAGTACTGTAATAATCCACAAGGACCTTAAGGGAGCCGAGCAGATTAATACGTGTTTTATGTAATGGCGATTGTAATGTGTGCGCGGACACCAATACTATTAGAGTTTAAGCCCAATAAAGCTTTATATTATTATATTATTTTAACTTATTAATGATACATGTTCAAGACACCGCTATTTTCTATCTATCTACATCAGTCAGGGCCGGGAGGCCGACTATCAACCTATCTTGTTTTTTCCTATCTTCTAACTTTCAAATCAATGCTTGTCTTCTTAAATGGGGAAGATCGGGCAAAGCTAAAATTGTAGATGGCGTGATCATAGCTAGGTCCCCATGGCCTACAATAAGTTTGACATTTCGTTCAGTCATGAGTTTACTTTTATTTCGCTATTTCGTTATTTTCCGTGATTTCAATATTTCAAATCAAGTAAATGATATGGATAGTGTCAGAATTTAAAACCATAAATATATCCTCAAAGTCACTCTCTTCAAAATGTTTCTACTCTGTTTAATTTATAAAACATCTCTACGAATAGCTTTAAGCCACCATTTTTTTAATTGTAGGGTCTCTCGGGAAATGGTGGACTCCAATTTCGGAGTATTTAGTAACACAACAACGCATCATTTTCGCAAAAATAAAATAAAACCACCTCACGCCTTGTATTATTGGCTTGTGTTGGGAACTAGCTACGACAGCGCCATTTTGACAGTTGCCTTCCCCATTAATAAATATTTAAACTTGCGAAGATTTTATGCGAATAGCACGCCCGGTTAAAACCTCTACAGTACACACAAAATACAGTGTGTAGTTCCATGCAAAATCTAGCGAGTATCTAAAGCCCACCACGATCATTAACTTCATTACTTTCTTCTAAATCTCAAAAGGCTGTGTACAAATTAAATAAATCTCCGGATCAAAAGACGAATATCGGCATACATACAGTTTCTTTATATATATATATATATTTAGATCATTTCCCTAGGGCGTCGTAAGTGACTCCGGGTTTGTATGAGGTGGGTTAGGCAGTGGTACCGTTCTATGATGTTCTGTGATAAGATCGGACTGAGAAATCTTGTTTCCCTAGGGATTTTGTAGACCAAATAGCTATTGTTGTGCTATGGATGAAGAAACTGACTGAAATGACTGCGGCTATATGACTATATGACTGTTAGGCTGAAGGCTATATGACTGTGCTTTTGTAAGTGAAAATCAGTCTTAAAGGGTCGGCACCAGGAAATCGTGTTATGGGTTTTGGATAAGTTTATATAGAAAACTTAAAGTAGTAGCTACGAAAAAAAACGTCTGGGTAGCTCAAGAGTTTCACCAGTCAGTGAAAATCACTTAAAAATTGTGCTTAAAACGTGTCAAAAGCACTGCCGTATTTCCTAATTAATATTATACTTTAATAAAGAGAACAAAGAACAGTGAACCTACTCATTTAGCCGGTGCTCGTTAGTCATATTTCGTATTCCGTGTCCGAGTGCATAAATTACTTAAAATTCCACAGCGCACCCGTTTCCATAGTGTAGACTTTTGAAGTCTGGTAAAGAAATATTTTTGTGACTTTAAATCGTTGCCTTAAGTAATTGTCATAGTACCAGTTGTTAAGCCTATCAGATTTCTGATAACCCGTAACGACGGTCATGGATATGATAATCTGGGGGTCTATTCCCTAAGTCCGTCAACGAAGATACGGGCCCGTCCGAAAGTAGTTAATCCGTCAAAACAAGTGTAAAATTAAAATTTTCGGACAGGCAAAAACTCATCGGGCGTAGGGACTACTGTAAAATCATGTTGTCATTCATTCTTAGTTCGGAAACAGCACTAATCTTATACCATAAGTGACACGGAGTAGGAAACGCCCGTAACTTTGGCCGTAACTACGGACGTCGTGCTTAGGGATAGAGTCGAAGAATTAACACGGGCACGGAGGGGTCTTATAAAATGATGTTATTCACGGAGTAGCCGAGGCAAATTCAGCCCTTCCTCTGAACCTTCAGTGTGACTTTACTAAATAACAACAGTTAATATCATTATCAAGTAACCCGCGTTAATGCGCTTATAATTCCGCAAGACCAGCAAAAAGTCATGGCCGAAACCTAAACACGGACCCAATAGCGCTGGTTAGGGGCCACTATAATCCTGCCCAATAATAGGTAAGGTCAGTGAAATTTCTGATAAGAGCCGAGTTCAGCGCGCACTGCATACTAATGTTATCCTCTGCCAAATTGATTTATATCTGCACGAAGTCACCCTGTGTATTTTCACAATATTCTGTACGGATATGTGGGATGTGAGGGAAATAAAATGGACTAGGCGAGGCGAAAAGGCATTGGCACAAATTGAAGGTAGACTAAATAAAATATAGTGTTCTTTTGACGGAAATGTGTCACGTGCAATGCTCTCAAAACTGAATACCTTTTGTAAAATCAAAACTCTCGAACTAAACGTTTAGTTGTGTAACACAACTGAACATTTAGCTGCAACTTGACAAAGTGTACGTAACACAGATAACTACATATATACTGGTGTACAAATAATATTCAAAAAACACATTGAAAAACAGATTGAAATACGAAAAGTTGAACAGAAATGTTCGACGAAGTCTACAATGCTGATATTAATATCAAATCTTATAGACTTTAATATCAAAGTTCCAATTCGCAAAAGAACGTTCAAGTGTTGGCGAATCAAATACCCGTATATTGCAAAATTAAATCACGGAAAGTTAATATATCCAAGCGTGCGAGTTGTACGAACACACGCCCACATACGTAACTTCTTACAGCATTCGTGGGTGTGTAAAAGGTAAACGTTATTTGTTCACTACCCTTTGTAACTGTTGGAGGGGGACAAAGGGATGTATCTTGAAAATATGATTAGAATGTACTTTCTTTTTGTAATAGACGTCAAACACCTAACCTAGAGCTTTATTATACTTAATGGCTATTTCTGAGGAATCGAGACAATATTACAAGAAATTGTAGATGAATATTTGCCTTTTTACTAACATTTGTAAGTTTTTGTTTTGTGTTAATCTAATGGCATCCTCGACACAGATAATCCTACTGCCAGCCTTCATTAATTATTTCGTTGTGTTAATTACATTCCTCTCCGGGGAAGATTATGTTTTGGTCGTCATCCGGCTGATAATTATGATACATACTTGAGTATGTATCATAATTATCTCAGTATGAAAATAATGGGGGTTGTATATTTATAAATTTTAAATCAATGTACATAAATTATATTAAAGTTGATATTAGTCCCGATGCAAATTTGCAACGCCATCTGTTGCCGATAGGTGAAACAAGAGATAGGCCGGTTTTGCATTAAATAATAATAATATAATATAATAAAAACTTTATTGCTAAAAAAATAAAAAAAGATTTTTTAATATTGGCACCCAAACTAGGGAAGCCTGTATCTTGGGCACCTATAAATTAATATTAGCATGTTTTAAATAATTTGTAGTAGATAAGTCAGAATATGAATAATTGAGAGTTAGGCCGCTTTTGCGCTGACCGCCTCATATTTTATGGCACACATACACACCCAAGGTGCATGAAGTAATTTAAAATAAATAAGGACTGGTATTTTAAAATACAATCTATTACGAGTTAAACGTTTAGTATACTTGGACCAGTTATTTGAACAGATAATAGTTTATTATCTCTAATATGGAACAATCATGTAAGTACACGATTGCAGCTACTAAATTAATCTGTTACAGGAGCATTTATAATTATTATATTTTAGTTGGTTTGTATGGAAGTTACGCGCTGAAGGTAGGTTAGAAAAGACGCAAGAAACAAATTCTTAGTATAAATCCGAAGAAATTTTCTACTTTAGTATTCTTTCAGGGATTCAATGGTCAAGCAGTCTGTTGTTGGCATTCTATTGACGAATGTTAAACTGCGTCCGATATCGGTCATTACATAGGATACAAAAGCCATTATAGATCTATAGAAAACACTCGGATCGTACAGAAAAATGAGAAATACTTTTATGCTCTGAAGTATTGTAGTCTGACCAACTTGCATTCCCCTATACAATTATTTTATTGCAACGTTCGAAAATTCTTGCTTCGTAGGTTGTGAAGTGGTATTTCAAATCTGAACTAAAAAAGAAAAAAAATGTTTGCAAGTTTGTATGTAAGGGGTAATCTCTGGAACTACCAGTCGGATTTGAAAAATTCTTTTTGCATTTGATAGCCTAATTCTTGACGAAGGTCAAGACGAAGGCTATTTGACACCACACTTACCTCTTAGGAGCCGAGCAGAATTAAAAAAAAAGTCAGAAAGAACGCTAAGCGAAAACGAAGTAAAAGCGCGGGCGGGCTATGCGATGTGTCGGGGTGGGTTGTGGGACAAGAAATTTCACGCGGACGAAGTCGCGGGCAGAGGCTAGTACAGAATAAAGCAAATCAATTAGGTAGGTTAGGTTTGTGAAAAAGAGAAAACAGAAAGAGAGAGTTATACCTACATAGGTACAATTTGAAAAAAAAAAAAACTTTCAGGTTTTTCTACGGTTAAACTTATTATTCCATGTCTCGTAAAATAAATTCATAATACCAAAATACATTCTAATAGATACCCTAGTCCTCAGACACTGATGTGGCTAATTCGCAGCAAAAGCCGCGGATAAAATCTAGCATTAGTTAATGAAGGGTTTGACTAGTTTGAAGTTATTTGTCCTTTTGACTGATAATACGGTATCTTGACTGAAACAATAATTGGAAGGTGATATAAATAATGCACTTGACGGAGACAGTTAAGTTGTTGTTTGAAAGTGCACGATGCGGGTTTTAGTTGTATTGTCGCTGAGTTTAGTTGCTGTTTCAGGTAATATACGGAACATTTTAAAGATAGATAATAATATATTAATATCTATTAGAAATGTGAGCCTCGAAGGTTTAAACGGCATTGTCTTGAACCTCTTGTTATCCATCTGACAGTGTATTATTCTATTTCAAAATAGTTTCGTATCATCAAAAGAAAACCCCTCGTCAAAAATTGACGGATAAGCCAAGTTCTATTAGATCTACAAAAAAGGCAAGTTCCCCATTTTGAGTAAACAAAGACGGGAGACACCTCTTTCGATTGGGGTATTTACTCGCAAAATTCTAAGGAGGCGATAAAGGAAAATGGGTTAATGTGCCGTTTGTAGACGATGAACCACTAACCCCTTTTTCCTGTCCTGCCTTACGAAAAACATCATTTACATTATTTTATAAAATCTATAGGTAAAATGTCCTACCTTTATTTAACCTTTGGCTTTTTTTCATGTACTAATTCGTGGTTACTTTGGAGTACCTACTCAAGGTTCCACTTTACTTATAATCTATGGATCATGGCACTTCTTATCGTTCACGCATAGAAGAAATTCTCAGCATAGGAGTGGACTGCTTTAAAGTATCAATTTACAAGTGCATTTATTTATACTCTATCTTCAGTTAGGGTGGTTAGGATAGGCTATTTTGGTAACCTTACGTAAGGGTGATTGTCTACCACCGCAGTCACCATCACGTCACCGAGAACGCGATACAAAAGCAGAATAAGTTGTCGCCGGTGCAACTTAGCTATCCTCCTGGTTCGTTTTATTTCTATGAAAAGGCGCCTACCACGCACAACAGCGAGATCAACTTGAACCACCGAGTTTGGTCGCGGTGGACACGATTTCCGTCACCGGTACGTCAAGTTCGGTTCCAATAATCTCATTTCTCGGTGACGTCTTGGTGACGGCGGCGGTGAACAAACGCCCTTTTTTTTTTTTTTTTTTGTGGATGGGAAATCATCAAATGACTTCTCCCGCTCTGGGCGGAGCGGGAGGGCGTGTCAGACTTTTACTGACTAAAACCCACCCGTGTTCCTTCTGTTGCCTGTGCCGGGGCCACGGTAACTCTTTCGAACATCCCGCAACCCTAGCTGGCATCGGCCCTAGCGGACCCCGTCAATAGTGCTGACATCTCTTTGAGGCGCGCGTGGAACACGACGCGCCGTCGACTCGGGCCTGGTCCTTACCGGACGGCGAGCTACCCATTGCTCGCCGTCCGCAAGCCCGCGCCTACGGTGGCCGGGAATCGGCTGCCAATTCCCGACGCCCAGGGCGTCTTCTGCGGCGACTAGGGGCGTGAGGGTGCAAAGCTTGCCTCTCCCTCACGCGTCCCGCCTCCTCCTTCACGAGCATTACTGCTTCGCAGAAGGAGGTAATGGCTTCCCATGCACTCTCGCTCCGTACCATGGCCTGGACCAGGGCCGGACGCGAGAGATCGCCGCCGCCGATCGCTTCCGCGAGGACACGGCGGTGCTCCGCCCAAGCCGGGCAGACCTCCACCGTATGCTCCACCGTGTCCTCCGGGCGATCCACACAGTGGTGACACCCGGGCGTTTCCTCCCGCCTTATCCGGAACAGGTACCTCCCGAAGCACCCGTGTCCGGTGAGGACCTGCGTCAGGCGGAAGGTGAGGACGCCGTGGCGCCTCTCCAGCCACTCCTCAAAGAGGGGACTTATCGCCGCAATTGTGGCGTGCCCAGAACAAACGCCCTAAGGATACAAAATTGGCAGTTACCAAGGTCATATAAATAGATTTTCTTACTCTCAGTTCTGTATTGGATGTTGCTTACTTATATTCTTTCAAAAGACCGGCAGGATTAAAGGTGTATTGTCTGCCGTTGCAGAGGATTATGTCCAGCAGTAGACTGCCATAGGCTGATGATGATGAAGCATTGAATTTACCTGTAACAAAAAAAAATCTTTAAGTAAGCTTAATACGTTAAAGCTAATAAAACGAAAGCCATGAAAACTGGTGAGGCCTGAGATGTTTATAAAATGGATTTAATTAACCATAAACAATAATATCTTCATTACATTTTCTCTTTACTGTGAGCGTAAAGTTTATAATAGACATAATAATAGACACTTAAAATAACATCTTTAAATATACGAGATGTGATGCGAAGTCTATAATTTTAATAATTGCGGTAATTTCGTTTATTATAACGTTTTGGACCGTGCGTGTGTATCCAAGGTGGACAAGAGAATACGACAATAAATTTAACTGCGTTAGTTTAACTAATGCCGTTCCCAGTCTGCATACGAAATTCAATCAAATATATCCAATAAGTTAAAAGTGAACGTCCACTGATCCGCACCGGCCGCAACGCACACACGGCACGCAACAGATTTTGGTTTGTTTGTATGAAGAAATGAACCGAGCGCTCAGTACCGATAGTGGACGCAGTCCTATATGAATTCATACCTTTAATGTGAACGTCCACTGGCCTGCACCGGTCTGACCGCACGCACGGCACGCTACGGATTTTGGTTTGTTTGTACGAAGAAATGAACCGAGCGCTCGGTACCGATAGTGGACACAGTGCTGTACCATTAATATGAACATCCACTGGTCCGCACCGGTCGCAACAAACGCACGGCACGCAACGGATTTTGGTTTGCTTTGTATGAATGGCAGTATATGCGATACTTATAACGAAAAAGCAATTTTTAAAATTGTTGTCTGTCGGTCTGTCGGTCTGTTTGTTCCGGCTAATCTCAGAAACTGCTGGACCGATTTTGTCGGGACTTTCACTGGCAGATAGCTGATGTTATAAGGTTTAACTTAGGTGACTTGTATTTTAGAAAAATAATTAGGGTTCCCCGCAAAAAAAAAAAATCACATTAAATAGTAAACAAAAAGTCGTAATTGAAAAATTCTTTTTGCCCAATTCTCGAGGATGGTGGTGATGATGATGATGGTGGTGGTGATGGATGGTGGAGGATGGCTATTTAACATAACGCTACGACCCTTAGGAGCCGAGCAAAAAGACTTTTATTTTCGAAATTAGAGTTCCGCGCAGAAAAAATTAATACTCATGAAATTGTGAACAAAATCCGATTCAAATAGGGAAGTATTGAAATTCACGCGGGCGCACCCGTGGGCAACAGCTAATCTTGTGATGCGAGACTTTTTATTAAAAAAGTCCGTCTCTTCACAGAAAAAAATCTGCTGTATCACATTTTGAGCGCGAGCTATGCGATAAAAGATCATGTGCAATGCCCCGGAGGTAATTAAGTAGGTTTCATCGTTTGAGGGATTAACGCGTTCTCTGCAATAGTTTTTGCTATTGTGTGTATGGCTGTTTTTCAATTATTTTTGTCTACAATTTTAGCCGTTCCTGCTAATCCTCAAAGGATTGTGGGAGGTGCTGTAACTACCATTGATCAGTACCCGACCATCGCCGCGTTGCTGTACTCCTATTTCGGAATAAGCTTCTCTCAGAGTTGTGGTGGCACGATCATCACTCATAGGTCGATCCTCACTGCTGGGCATTGTCCTTCGTAAGTTACTTTATGATATTTCGTTTTCTTTTTAATTTTTTCTAAATTTATATCTGTAATTCATATTGTGTACATAATAAGGAGTATTCTATTCCATATTGGATTTGTAGAATATGTTATTGATTTTTAACGGATCACAAACAAGAGACAAATTCTTAAAGCTGACAATTTACCTTATGTTCGAATGTGTTGTGTTTTGTTCTTATTTATCTTTGTTAGATGTGCTATCACAACTATCAAATGAATCTGTAGATATTTAAGTATGGATAACAGTTCAATGACTCAAAATGTGACACACAAGTGTTTTTAGTATAATTTATATATCATATTTTCACAAAGACTTTCTGCTGTTCCAGTGGGGATTCAGTCATTAAATGGCGTATCCGCGTTGGGTCCAGCTTCGCCAACAGTGGCGGCATCGTGCATACTGTCATCGCCATCTTCGTCCATCCAAACTACAACCCGCGCACCATTGACAATGATGTCGCCATCCTGCGAACCACAGGCACCATTGTGTTTGCGCATGCGGTCCAACCCGCTCCTATTGCAGGAGTTAATTATACTCTCCCTGACAATGACACTGTAGTGGCGGCTGGGTGGGGCACTACCTCTGTGAGTTTCTTGTCTCACCAATTATTTATTGATCAGGTGTCGGCATTTTCCGTCTTATTTTTTTTTTAAATCTTTATTTATTTAGAGGATTTTGGTTATCATACATAACCATGTCAGCCCCATCATAACTCATAACAAAAATATTTTTATTATAAAACGAGTTATATCTTTAGTCCGAGCCCAAACCATTACGGTAGTATGATCACGTATTTTCAACTAAATTTAAAGCACGGTAAACGGTTCTTAATACAAATTTGACAACTTAGACTCAGGTTTAACGTAAGTTTTTGTATTTAGAGCTTTCGTCTGGTCGAAATAGAGTCTGAAATTCAAAAAATGACGCAATAATAATAATATAATAATAATAATAAAAATCTTTATTTCCAGTTTTACAATTTACATGTACCATTTAGTATACATTCCATATGTATCCTATAAATTGTAGGTTTATACAGAGTTAAAACCTCCGACACCCAAGCTAAGATTAAACTTGTGTTATGGGTGTCAGGGCTCTCAAGTTGCCACAAGGTAGACAATTATGAATTCAGAGTTTTATGTTTCAGGAACTGTAGACAGAAAAATAAAAATAAAAACTAAAAACAAACATTTTAAGCAATGGTTTAAACCTGCGGGGCAATTGCGTAACATATTATCAATCGGAATCGGTTTCATTTTGTCAGTTCAACAACATTCATTGCGTTATTTACGTGTTGAGCAGACATATTTTTTGAACTTATGAAGCAATGGATTAGCAATTTGCTTCAAAATGATTCAGATTCCGATTGATAGTGTGTTACGCAATTAGGGTACTGGGTCTAAAGATAAGCCGTGCCGTTTTAGTTTATCAACATGATTCTCATGCCATGGGTTTAAGGAATCAGTTGTTCTTATGTCTATGTTATTAATGTATTTTTTGCAGTCCGGTGGTTCATCTTCCGAGCAACTACGTTACGTCCAGCTGTGGACTGTGAATCAGGCTATCTGTAGATCGCGGTATGCAGCCCGCGGTTCTAACGTCACTGACAACATGCTGTGCTCCGGCTGGCTCGACGTCGGTGGCCGCGACCAGTGCCAGGGTGACTCCGGCGGTCCTCTCTACCACAAAGGTGTCGTCGTTGGCGTCTGTTCGTGGGGTGCTGGCTGTGCCTCAGCTCAGTTCCCTGGAGTTAATACTCGGGTGTCTCGCTTCACTAGCTGGATCGAGTCTAATGCTAATTTAAAATAAGATGGTTGAGTTAGCGCACTGAGCTAACTAACTAGCTCTTGCGCTATGCATATATAATATTTGCATGCTCTAAATATAGTTATTTTAGGTCAGTGTGTGAGATTTATGATTCTAAATGTACCCATGTTATAGAGGAATTTCTAAAAGTGGCCAGTTTCTTTTGTATAAATAAAATACTGGTATATGTCTAATTCATCTCGTATGGAATAGTTACTGTATAAAATAAATGGATAATAAAATATGTGATTCTTTTTCAACCTCTTGTATTTTTATTCATTGCTCAAGAAACAACTTATAAGTCTACTAAAAATAATCCACATCGTTTTTTCATATTATATCATTAAAGTTTAAAGGGTTGTTGGCTAAGTAATAACAGCCACACGGATCGATCGATCGGGTTAAGCTACGCTTGCCACGGTTGGTCCAAGAATGGGTGACCATTTTTACATATCAAGAGCACTCCGTGCTTCGGAAAGTACGTTAAGCCGTTGGCCCTGGCGGTCATTCGTGGATCTTTGACAGTCGTTATGGGTTGTCAGAAGCCCGAAAGTCTGACAACCAGTCTTACCAAGAGGTATCGTATTACCCAGTAACTGGGTTGTGGAGGTCAGATAGGCAGTCGCTCCATGTAAAATACTGGTATTCAACTGCATCCGGTTTGACTAGAAGCCGACCCCAATATAGTTGGAAAAAGGCTAGGTAGATAATGATCATTAATTCATTAAAGTTCAAGAATAAACTCGAAGGTACTATACGTTTTAAAAAAGCGTAACTTCACGAAAATTACGATCTGTCTTCTACATAATGGGCAGAGTTTCTGAATAGTGCGATATCTTAAGTTCAAGGAGATTAATGTGGGCAACGAAAGGCAAGGGTCCGCCATTTTGGAAGTACGTAAGTTATTCGGTCCGTACACCGTTTGATATATTCCAAACCGAAGCTTTTAATTTGTCAAAGAAAACTGTTACCAACCATGTACGAAAACTTATTGTAGGAATGTTTTAGTGTACTTAATAAGATTTAGTTTTCATTTTCTATTTTAGCGCCTGATCAGTTCATGGTAAAAATATGCTCTGAAATGAGTTTGCATTATAATCAATATTGAGTTAAAGATAAATAATATAATATTTCTTTATTTCTGTCAGGCGCAATATACGCGCTGAAAAGTCCCCATATTGATCTTTTGCTGTGGCTTCTTATAGCCTTGGTGAAGTACCTTATAGTTGTCGTAACCCTTGGAAGGATATACAGCATGCATCAGAAAGTTGTGGTCGAATTTAAGGGTGTGGTACAGACCATCAAACTGAACCACTTTCTCTAGTTAACCAACATAGTATTCAGAAAAAAATATCAACTGTCCCTTACAAAACTTCAATACCTACTCGAGCCAAATTATTAAGACAAATGTAAGTATGGAATGTAAGAAAATCCGGTGGCCCTTTCCCATTTTCCTACACATTACTGCTTTGAATTCAACTTACTTACTTTATTTTAACTTAGTTGCAAAAACAATAAAACAGTGATATCAACTATGTCAATGATGATCAAAAAAAAAAAACGATAATGATATAAAATTAATACCTAACTAAATTAGAATGATGTAGGTCAATCTAGCTTTATTGGTAATATTAAGTTTTGAAGGTTAAAAAATGGGTTATCAATTGAGACACCTGCAAAGCCGGTGCTGGTCAAGTATGTTGTAACAACTGAAGAAGGTGAGATAAGAGTACAAAATTAACCAATAGTCATTTTTATCTCTAGATACCTACCTATGTTTAACATTGGTTAAATTAAACTGACGCATTAGATTTTTCATATAAATACAGGTAAACTAGGTTACTAAGTTAGAATGTGTACGACGGAGTCACGATGCGTGTAATTGTTGCCCTGTTGGCTGGCCTAGCCGCTGTTTCAGGTATGTATGTGGCTTTTTATTTGGCCTATTTAGTTACGTAAGATTAATAGTGATAAGTTACATTCACTGTATGATATTGACTGCTGATTTTGAGGACTTTGTTCCCAGGGTCGGCCAGTGTTGTTAGGTTATTTTATTGGGAGTCTGGACTGATAGGTAGGAGTGCTTCCAGCTGTCTCGTTGGTCTAGTGGTCGCAAGTGCTACTACTTGATTCCCAGGTCGGGCAAAGTGTTATTCAGTTTTTCTATCAGGACTTCTTAGTAGCGGCCCGTAGTCTGGATTTGTGCCCAGTTGAACCAACAGGCTCTCCCCCTATTTCATGGGATTTAAACATAACTGGTGAAATGTGGGTGTAGTGTTAGGCATAACATAACATAACATCGGGCCTGTAATCTCCGAAGGGTTATATGGCAATATTTACTGTTGGTATTACATCCATATTTTTATACTTTTATTTATAATATTATAAATTCGAAAGTAACTCTGTCTGTCTGACTGTATGTTATCTTTTAACGCCTAAACCACTGAACGGATTTCGATAAAATTTGGCAAAGAGATAGATGGCATCCTGGGGAAGGACATATGCTACTTTTTGTCTCAAAAATAAACCTACAAGGGGTGATTATAGGGGATGAAAGTTTGTATGGGAAACCCAGCATTTCTTAAGTTAGGGATATGAAAATTCAAAAGACCATCCCATCTGTGCCCCAGAAATGCCCAGATAAAGTAAATTACAAGATTGTACTAATAAATGAAAACTAGAATTAAGTTGTTAATTTTGAAACTTAACAAGCACTGGATAAAAAAAAAAACGAAAAGAAAGACTTGTTTACATTGCAGTACCTATGATAAATAATGTTTCATTCATTCATTCATGCACTAAAAGTGCAGTTTATTACGGTCTGGAACGGTCTGGAATCACATCCTTTGGCCAATTTATTCATTCGTTGTGATAGTGTTGTTACTTGTTACCGATGATAAAGAATACCTACTTCCTATTATAGTGTTGTGGTTTTATTTGCGTATTATTGATACGATCGGCAAGATAAAACTTCACAAAAAGTAGCCGCATGTAGATTATACCTAGTAGGTATTCATATTGTGTGCCTTCTATAGTGCTTTGAATATAGATTACGTATTTATTTGAGACTGTCCTATTGAATTATTTTAAATATGTTTCGAAAAGTTGAAGTTCCTAGTGGAAAACTAATAGCAATGCTGTCTGTAAACGATAAAATGTATAAACAATACCAGTAGGCAGTTATCATGTTTAACGTCCATTTACAATTTGCTGCGTCACTATCTCCCTCCCTAACGCAATAATGTACAAATTAGTAATAGTTTAAGTAAGTGTAATAAATAACTAGATTAGGGTATGATGAGGCTGGCATACCTTTGTAAGGGAAAAGCCTCTAAATAAATAAAGAATAAAAAAATAAAAAATCTGTGCTTTAGATGACATTAAATCTAGATATCATAAAAATACTGTTAATAAGTTATCGTATGACATAGAGCTGCAATTTGGGCATTGCATGGCATTGCTGACTTTCACCTCCATGTTAATATGGGCATGGTCCTATTCTTTTGGTAGGAAATAAAGAATTATGTGGTTCAGCGTTTTTGAAAAATTATCCCCTAAGGGGGTGAAATAGGGGTTGATTTTAAAAATCAGAAACAATATTAAAAATTTTGTGTAACTCTTTATGAGACTTAAGGGATTGGAAATGTAGTCATAACGAACTATGTTGACTTTTTGAGGTAGGTTCTCAATTCAGTTGTGTCTTTTTTTTAATGTTTGTTGTATGCCGTCATTTAAAAACCGATTTGGAAAATTCTTTTTTTATTTGATACTTCCAGATTGGTCCCACTTTTATTAAAATCCAGTTCTGATAATAGGATCCTTGAGAAATTGAGGGAACTCCTCAAATAATATAGGCATATACACAGATTTTGGTATTTTCATCAAAAAGTCAAGCATTTGCATTCAGAAAGTATCATTTGGTGAAGTGGAACAGATGAAAAATACCATAGATGGTCACGGGAACTCCTCAATGATAAGTAGTATTTCACGGGTGGCGATCTCGATTAACATAGTTAAGCGACTATGCCGAAGTAAATTTAAATAAATCGTTCTTATGAAAATGGTACCATTGAACCGATCTGATGATGAAGCTGGAAGGTAGGCACCGAAACTCCGTAATAAAATAATGTATCTTAGCCATGTTTGGGCTTATTGGAAATGTCATGAGATGCACTCTGGCTATAAATGGTAATATGCTTCAAATTGCGCTACTTGAGTCGTATGTTATGTGTGGCCTTGATTGTCAGAAGACAGATTTCGTCAACGACCTGTCGTCGTGTGGTTGATTTAATTTGTTGGCGACGGCGTCCAAAGCTGATAACACTACGCTTTCCAAACGTCTGACACGACTTAGCGCGCCTTTTTGCAAAGTTTTTATTTGAAAGGGTACACTCCTTTTTTTTTTTTTTGTGGATGTGAAATCATCAAATGACTTCTCCCGCTCTGGGCGGAGCGGGAGGGCGTGTCAGACTTTAACTGACTAAAACCCACCCGTGTTCCTTCTGTTGCCTGTGCCGGGGCCACGGTAACTCTTTCGAGCATCCCGCAACCCTAGCTGGCATCGGCCCTAGCGGACCCCGTCAATAGTGCTGACATCTCTTTGAGGCGCGCGTGGAACACAACGCGCCATCGACTCGGGCTTGGTCCTTACCGGACGGCGAGCTACCCATTGCTCGCCGTCCGCAAGCCCGCGCCTAAGGTGGCCGGGAATCGGCTGTCAATTCCCGACGCCCAGGGCGTCTCCTGCGGCGACTAGGGGCGTGAGGGCGCAAAGCTTGCCTCTCCCTCACGCGTTCCGCCTCCTCCTTCGCGAGCATTACTGCTTCGCAGAAGGAGGTAATGTCTTCCCATATACTCTCGCTCCGTACCATGGCCTGGACCAGGGCCGGACGCGAGAGATCGCCGCCGCCGATCACTTCCGCGAAGACACGGCGATGCTCCGCCCAAGCCGGGCAGACCTCCACCGTATGCTCCACCGTGTCCTCCGGGCGATCCACACAGTGGTGACACCCGGGCGTTTCCTCCCGCCTTATCCGGAACAGGTACCTCCCGAAGCACCCGTGTCCGGTGAGGACCTGCGTCAGGCGGAAGGTGAGGACGCCGTGGCGCCTCTCCAGCCACTCCTCAAAGAGGGGACTTATCGCCGCAATTGTGGCGTGCCCAAAGGGTACACTCCTGAGGTTAAATTCTTAAATTCTGATGAGTGGTTTTTGAGTTAGCTTCAATGGTGTTATAATAACTTCCTGTCACTGTCATTTACTTAGCAAGTAGTGGTATACGAATTTGGGTGGGGTAGGTACCATATCTAAAAAGTGGAAAATAAAAACATAAATATTATATAAAGAAAACAACTGACTTCCAAGAAAACACTACAAAGTGAAAAACAACTTTATTTTGGTAGTCGGTGGCAAAAAACAAAAATACTAAACCAAAGACATCGACTTCCTAAGCTAGTTTAATAATAAAGTGTTAATTAGGTACCCTGCACTTTACATTATCGGTTGATAAGTCTGCTGGTTGAGAACGTGGCTTTCAGGCGTAAGTTGTTAGGTACAATTCTCGGCTAGGACAAGTTACTGGGGTATTCAAAGTAGAATTTTCGGGAGTAAACATAATGTCGTTATAGAAGGAGCGTTGGTATAAAATACAGTAAACCTTTGCTTATCCCTTCGGTCAATACATATTCAAATAAGCTTTGAGTCGGTCGTATTCATGTTCATTCATCCGTGAGACCGAGAGTTTCTGGTTGTTATCATGCGGCTTTCTTTGAGGAGTCTGGGTTTTCATACATGATCGCATGATTTTCTGTTTACAATATATCGTCCACTGTGGAGGGTTTTGCAAACACTAAAGATTGAGGTTATCTTGTATTATAAAAAAAAAAACATTTTTACAAAATAAACAACCGACTTCGAAAAAAAACCACTAAAAGGGTTTTTTTTTTGGAAGTCGGTTGTTTTTTTGTTTCCGGAAAAAAGTTTTTTATTTTTCGCTATTTATTGGGTCAGTATATAATTAATTTAAATTACAATAGCCTAATGTCAACTGCTCATCACCTTTTACAAAATATTGCTTTTACTGATACAGGGACGTAAATTGTTGAGGAGTTCTCCTGGTACTTCACCATCAGCTCCACTTCACCATATGCATTGTGACGAGTATAAATTGCTTAGCAACCATATTAAAGTACCTAGTCGAATCGCAACCCGTGAAATACTTATTATTGAGTAGTTCCGGTAGCCATCTGTGGTCTTCATCATCAGTTCCACTTCACCAAATGGTGCTTTCCGAGAGCAAATGCACGAGTTTTTATAAAAAAATACTCTAATCGCTATAGGTCTGCCTATAATATTTGAAGTGTTCCCTCGATTTCTCCAGGATCCCATATCAGATCCTGACCTGATGACAATAGGACCACTTGGGAAGTATATCTTTTCAAACAAAAAAGAATTTTCCAAGTGGGTCCAGCCATCTTCGAGTAATCGGGGAACATACATAAAAAAAAAAAAAAAGAATCCGACGAACTGAGAACCTCCTCCTTTTTTGAAGTCAGTTAAAGAGTTAAGCTAGGGTGTAATTAGATATGCTTCCTTATTCGTTCATGAATTTAGAAACAATTTGTTTGTAGATAGATATGCCTACCCTATTTTCACAGATAAATTTCCATTAAGGTGAAACACAACATAGGTAGTATCTGATTATTTATTTTCAACTATCCCCAGTATAGTTTTGCTTAGCAATGGGACAGTGTAAGATAGCTATAATATCTATAGATAAATAAATAGCTGGTTCATTTTCCGTACTACAAACTAGACTACGTCTAGACTACGATTATTAATTTTCCAATCATGAATCAACAGTCTACACTTCTTCGCAATAAATCCACAAAAATATGACTAGCAGATACGTAGATAGTTTATGTGGGAATTACCCGTCATAGAACTATGTATCAATCAGACATAAACATTTATTATCAGACACACATTAATTTACGATACAGTATTTTTTATCTCATGAAACGACGCACGCTTTACTTGTGGTTACTGACGGCCGAACCCAATAACCTTTATAACACCAGTTTTGGCATACTGGAGATAGAAAAGCCTGTCTATCTATGGTTTTAACGTCCCAATAATCTATAAGAGATTATGGAATCGTACCGACCTGACATAAGGACAGATAAAATTATACTGTCTACCATCAATAGCGATCTGTCTTTTGCTGAAAGTGTACAAATACGATGTGAATGTGCGCGTGAAGAATAGTAGCGTCAGCACATAATACACACACACTACCAACTTAGCTATTGTCTCGGATGGTACCGAGAGCTCCTGCACCTACACACACATTCACAGCGTGTTTGTACACTTGGTAACCACAAGTAACGCGCGCGTCACTTCGTGAGATAAAGTACCAATCGACGGTGAACTGCCAATACCGCCTCACTGACATTTTCGAGAAATTAACTTTATTATCGTTTTGAATTTAAAGGCGTTATTCGCATGTTTCAAAATCAAATTTCTCAATTCCTCGAAACATATCAGTAAGGAGGTATTGGCAGTTCACCGTCGATATACCAAAGATAGGTAACGGTAGCTTAGGTAGATATGATAAGATCAACTCGGTAGCTAAGCTTGGATTATATTAGTAATTGTTATCTCTGTGTTGCATAAAACACTCATTGTCGATTCATTTAATTTACAATCCGCTCTTGGTTATTTTTGAAGCAGGTTTGCTATTGCCTATTCCATACCCTTCAGGTAGTATACCGCATAAAGTTTCGCAGGCTATTATAGCTTTCAACGACATTATAAACACCTCTATATTTATTTTCTATAAAAATATTAGTCAACCCACATTTCGCCAGTTATGTTTAAGTCCCATGTACTAGGGGCGAGCCTATCACTATCAACTGGGCACAAATCCAGACTCCAGGCTGCTACTGTGATATTCCTGATTGAAAAACCCAATAACATTTTGCCCGACCTCGGAATCGAACCCAGGACCACATGCTCAGCAGTAGCACTTGCGACCACTGGACCAACGAGGCAATCATCAATATTAGTTAGACTGATACACGAGGTTGCATTTCTGAATTCCTTGTTTCTTTCTCACAGTCGTCCCTGCATTCCCGCAGCGGATTGTTGGTGGTGCTGTTACCACTATCGACCATTACCCTACCATCGTGGCTCTGCTGTACTCATGGAATGGTAACTCTTTCGGACAGGCTTGTGGAGGCACCATCCTCACCAACAGAGCAATCCTGACTGCTGCTCATTGTCCACAGTGAGTTAAACATTAGTACCGTCAAGGCGGGTTACTTTGACTCTAGGGCTTATAACTTGGGCCCAAATCTAGACTTGATGTCTGAACTGCCCGCCGTGTCGCGACCACACAACTGAACGTCGTATTCCTTCGGTAACTAATAGATGGCGATATAGACGCGTAGGTACTAGCGGAACTGTTGTGCGGATTTAATGACTGGATGGGAAAGGTACTCACAGGGTTGAAGCTTGCGTTCCTTCGATAATGCAGCGTACTGGTTCAGGTTTGTGACTTCCCACACCAAGTCAATTGCGGGAGAGCCGCATTATGCGGTTAGCAAGCGGGTTTTTGGGGCGAGAGTGAGTTTTTGACTGATTGATTGATTGAATGTATTATTATTGAATGAGGTAAAAGGATCAAGTGAGGTAATTGAATGTCCTTCGGATGAGTGATTTATGTTGAGTGTTGCAATGTGTAAAACGTGTTTATTGCTAGAAAATGCGTAATTAATTAATTAGAATAAATGGCGCAGACAATGACACTAAACATTTGTCTCGATTTGGGCCAAAGTTATGCCCTAGAATCAAAGTAGCCCGCCTTGACGGTTTGTATATATCTATAAGCATTTGTATTCTATAATATACCTAAAATAGCTTTTGCCCGTGGCTTCACCCAGGTGGATGTCGAAAAATATCCCATAGGGACGTTCTATTGGGATTAAAAGTAAATCAGTGATTACCTTTTACATACATACAAAACAAACTCAAGACAATATTACTTGCTTATCACTAGCGCTCTGCCTCTGCTTCGCACAGTTTTTACGACTTCACAAAGCATGGAGATTTTTTAATGCATGTAGTCAATATTTACGTATGTATATATACTAGCTTTTGCCCTCAGCTTCGCCCTCGTGGATGTCGGAAAATATACGGGGATTAAAAGTACCCTATGTGTTAAATAATCCAGGTTATAAACTATCTGTGTGCCAATTTTCATCTAAATCCGTTCCGCCGTTTTTGCTCCAATCCGGAACATACCTACATCCAGACAAACGGACAAAAATTCTAAAAACTACATTTTCGGCATCAGATTCGTTTCCACACCATGTAGCAATTACTTTTTAACCGACTTCAAAAAATGGAGGAGATCCTCAATTCGTCGAAATATATTTTTTTTGTGGGTATGTTCCCCGATTACTTGAAGAAGGCTGGACCGACGGTTTGGAAGGATGGTCTCATTGTCATCTGATGATAGGATCTTGGAAAAATCGAGGGAACTTTCAAATAGGGCAAACCTATAGCGATTTGGGTATTTTTTATAGTAACTCGACGTGCATTTGCTCTCGGTAAGCACCATTTGGTGTAGTGGAACTGATGGCCACCGGAACTACTCAATAATAAGTACTTCACGGGTTGCGATTTGATTGCTGGTTACTGAGCAATTAATGCTTGTCACAATGCATATGGTGAAGTGGAGCTGATAGTGAAGTACCAGGGAAGCTCCTCAAAAATTAACGTCCCTGCATCGGGAAAAGCAATACTTTGTAAAAGGTGATGAGCAGTTGACATTATGCTATTGTAACTTAAATAAATTACAAATCGACACACTAAAAAGAAAAACTAAAAATATTTTCCAAAAAAAATCGACTTCCAAAAAAATACTCCAAGTGAAACATAACTTTAATTTTTCGGAAGTCGGGTGGTGTTTTTTTTTTGTAAAACAGTTTTTTTTTCTCAAAATATTCAATGCACAGTTTTGACTTCGTTACTATTTTATTATAATATGTATAGATATAGAAGATTAAAGTCACTTTCGTGTCTGTCTGTGTGACGGCGTTGTTCTTTTAAACTGCGCAACAGATTTTGATACGGTTTTCGCCATCATTTAGAGAATTTATTCCGGAAGGTTTTTAAGCATAATACATTATAATAAAATTAACATATATATATAATAATAAAAAAAATCGATGTTTTGTCAAGTCGTAAAAATCGTGCGCTAGTTAACAAATAGAGGAAACACAAGGAAAGAAAAGAAGATCTAACTATAATTTGTTTTTTCAGTGGTGATGCGCCATCTAGATGGCGCTTACGTGTTGGCTCCACCTGGGCCAACAGTGGCGGTATTGTCCACGCTTGTGACTCCATCAACATCCATCCTAGCTATAACGCTGGCACCATGGACTCTGATGTCGCTATCCTGCGTGCTACCAGTACTATCTCCTTTAACAACGTTATTCAGGCCGCTTCAATCGCTGGTCCCAACTATAGCATTGGTGACAACCAGGTTGTTTGGGCCGCTGGATGGGGTACAACTTCTGTAAGTATCGTTCTTATTCGGTTCGCGGACGGTAAACGAGACACAATAGAAGTTTTAATAATAATACGTTTTTGGGGGCCCATTATTGAGTGTGCAAGTCAACCCCTGCCATTTTACCCGTTTATATATAAAACATTGATCAGGCAGGGGCCATAGTTCTTCCATAGTTCTAGGTAACCAGTCCACTTTAGCCAATCAAACCCATAGTCCAATATCTTTGTTTTCATATCCTGCAATAGTCCTACACCAACCGGGGGTTGTCCTTGGGTACACTTGCATAGTGCAAACAGGGATAATTGTCGATTGGTGCCTCATATAATTAAAAACGTCTAACGGGCCTCTGCAAGTTGGCTTCGGCCCCTCGTACGCCTTCCCAGGGTCCCGAGATATGTCAAAAAATCATCAAAATAATAATACCATTTATTTCAGGCGACACTGGCCCATAGAAAAATATCTTATCCTAAACATACATATTTTTATGTTAATAAATAAGATTTAAGACTATATTAGTAGCACTTCACTTTGCACTAGCTTGACTTTGTGCTGTCATGTGAAACTTGTCCGCGGAAGCGACAGAACACCACGTATTGCGGCCAAAAGCGCGAATTTACTAAGCGCACGCGGAAGTGCTAAACAAACTAATAACCTGGAAGATAGTGAATTTATAATAGATCAAGTGTACCATTTGAAACCAGATGACTGATATCTGTAACAGTTGTTAATAATGGTAATATTTTTACTGTCTTTGCAGTCAGGAGGTTTCGCTTCCGAGCAGCTTCGCCACGTTCAGATTTGGACTGTGAACCACAACACATGTCGGACTCGCTATGCTGCTAGTGGTGCTACCATCACTGCCAACATGCTGTGTTCCGGCTGGCTCGACGTCGGTGGTCGCGACCAGTGCCAGGGTGACTCCGGAGGTCCTCTCTACCACAACGGTGTCGTCGTTGGTATCTGCTCTTGGGGCTTTGGCTGTGCCCTTCCCCAATATCCTGGTGTTAATGCTCGTGTTTCCCGCTTCGCCTCTTGGATCCAGGCTAACGTTTAAAATGTGAATCTTGATGAGATATAAAACGATTTTTTTTTAAAGCCGTTATTGTTTCCTTAAAGTATAAAGTAATTCCATGAACGAAAAGTCTGTATATTGTGTTTATGTAATGTAGGAATCTATACAAATAAATTAAATTGAAGTGTCTGTTTGTAATGTCAAAATAACAATTTTTTACTAAATGCATAAGAAAGTATATGCGGTAATTATAACAAAAAAAAAAACAATTATTAAAATTATTGCCTGTCTGTCTGTCTATTTGTTTGTTAAGGCTCATCTCCGAAACGGCTGGACCGATTTTGACGGGACTTTCACGGGCAGATAGCTGATGTTACGAGGAATAACTTAGACTTTTATTTTTGAAAAAGATTTAGGGCTCTGCGCAAAAAATTTAAAACCCAACAAAAAGTCGTATTTGAAAAATTCTTTTTGCACTTGGTAGCCCAAATCTCGAGGATAGTTATGGGCTATTTATATATATGTTATTAACATCACGCTACGACCCTTAGGAGCCGAGCAAAAAAAAAAAAGTCAGAAGGAACACTAAGCAAAAACGAAGTAATAGCGTGGGCGGGCGATGCAATGCGACGGCTCGGGGCACGAGGGAGTTTTATTAATATGTGGCTGTTATTTTAGTGTATTTTTCGACTTCGTAATAAAATCGTGTGGGGATTTCTTTTCATAGTTGAATACTTAATACAATGAAGTAAATAAAAACAAACTTAACAATACAATTGTGATTCAGTATATAGGGTTTATAAGTACATGACAATAACGCAAGAAAACATGCAACATATAACAATTACAGAATTTTACAGTATATTACAAAATGAAGTTTAAAGCAATCATTGTGGCCGATAAAGCTAGCGAAACTGACCCATAATTTATTTACAACATGTACCTAGGGCTTGATTTATTCCAAACCAAAGTGTTTAATTTACCTCGCAAAGAGGTAATTTACAGCATAAAGCAGCTGCTATTAATAGAAGCAAATTGTGTTAGTAACATTGTGAAGTTTAATTACCAAGGATTAGGTGTTAAGTGGCTTATAAAGGGAAAGAAGGAACACTTAATAAGGTGTTGACTATACAACATGTCCCAGAATTAACGCATAACCTCTTAAGGGATCATTGTACTCATCATTATGAACAACTTTGATGATGGGACCAAACCTGCAATCGCGAAAAATAATTAGTTCTTCCCTACATTTATGTTCGCTACATTAATGTAGGGAACAGCTGTTTAGCCGAGACATGTTGTATATTGTATGCTTATGACGAGAGACAAGAAAACGATATTTTTTAATACTCTAAGGGCATTTAGGTGTAAATCGAACAAACCATGTACGATTCAAAAAGACATCGAGACCAGCCGGTCTATTCTGTATTCACCGTGAAAACCGGGGTGAAGTGAGCTGTCAATAGTGTCAGTGCCTAGCATTAGATGGAATTACAGCTCACTTCAAGCTCACTTCACATCCTAAGTTTTCACGGTGAGATTTTTACAGAATCGATCGGCTGGTCAGTGATCATCAAGAGTCTATTTGCTTTCCAATTATCGGCTTTTAAATGACTAATTCTAATGTAATAATGTGTCAATGTGTCACTCCATAAAGTATTCATGATTTCAAGTGTTGACACCCTTTTTTTGGATGGGAAATCATCAAATGACTTCTCCCGCTCTGGGCGGAGCGGGAGGGCGTGTCAGACTTTTACTGACTAAAACCCACCCGTGTTCCTTCTGTTGCCTATGCCGGGGCCACGGTAACTCTTTCGAACATCCCGCAACCCTAGCTGGCATCGGCCCTAGCGGACCCCGTCAATAGTGCTGACATCTCTTTGAGGCGCGCGTGGAACACGACGCGCCGTCGACTCGGGCTTGGTTCTTACCGGACGGCGAGCTACCAATTGCTCGCCGTCCGCAAGCCCGCGCCTACGGTGGCCGGGAATCGGCTGCCAATTCCCGACGCCCAGGGCGTCTCCTGCGGCGACTAGGGGCGTGAGGGTGCAAAGCTTGCCTCTCCCTCACGCGTCCCGCCTCCTCCTTCACGAGCATTACTGCTTCGCAGAAGGAGGTAAGTGTTGACACCCTGTGTCGATGATGTTTGGAAATGTTTCGTCGCAAGTGGAAAACGACTTGTAGACAAGTGGCTACTGTGTAAATTAGCATTTTTGTTGACAATAATAGACCTAATTCTACGTAATGTACATATATTTTAAACAAATATCTCTGTATTAGTATTTACTTCACAATATTGTCAGAAATTTATTGACAAGTCACGTTTTTATGCGGCAAGTTGGCAACTGTAGTTTTTGTTGGCGTTACTAAAGGCGAAAGCGGCAGGGTAGCCCTCGAAATTTAAATTTTCTTACGTTTTTACAGTTAATTGCAGGTAAGTATTAGATTGTATGTTGATTAAAATATAATTCGCGGCCGTAACAACTAGGTATTTACAGAATTATAATCATTAAAGTCAATACAACTCTCTAAGACCAAGTAATCCTATTGAATGACTATTTCATGAAATATTGACATTTGAGAATTATGGAGTTGTATTACTGATTCTAATAGCAGGGTGCAATATTTTGCTTCATTTTCTGGCTATCAGTCCCACTTTGTGGTAATGCTAGTTAGAAAGAAGCCA
This sequence comes from Fissipunctia ypsillon, assembly GCA_947568875.1. Lineage (NCBI taxonomy): Eukaryota > Metazoa > Arthropoda > Insecta > Lepidoptera > Noctuidae > Fissipunctia > Fissipunctia ypsillon. The sequence continues at coordinate 21,139,516 of OX387644.1, forward strand.
AATTCAGTGGAATGGAAAAATAGAACACTGCTTTTCTGTTTTATTTCACTTCACTCAATTATCTAGAGTTTCTACTTTCATATCTGTAATATTTATGGTGTGCATAATAAAGAGTATTCTATCTCTCTATCTATCTAGATCGCGTGAATTGCTATAAGGAAAACCCTTAACTCAATCGATAAGAAATATAGAACCACCGTAATTAATAGAAAACAGTAGCTGACATTTGACGAACAGTACTTAATTGAAATTATCTATCATAGATAAATCGGAATCTATGAATCAGTGCACTTTATATAAATATTGTTGGCGAACTAGGAGTGCAAGTTAATGCATCAGTATCTATCATGCGTGCAGTCATAGTTTTACTAGTCCTAGGCTTTGCTGCTGTTCTGGGTAAGTTTCTTCTCATATTTATTTAAACTTTATATTTAAACCCAAAGGCATTAGGGTAAATACTCAACCAAGGGTGGTAAAGAGATTAGATGGCAGGTGCTCTGTTTGAGAGGAACCATGCTAAAGAAAAAAAACTAATAAAAAAAATATATAATCATGAATTAGGTACAAATAGAAAAGGTACCCAAGCACATAAATAGGTTATAAACTTATAATACATATACATACATATCTACTATAATATATACCTATATTATATATTTCCTATAGCTCTTCCCATATTCGTGCCTGGTTGAGTCGAAAGCGCCAGGGGAGCCCGCGAAATAGTGAACATACCATATAAAAAAATACTAATGTGGTAGGTACAGTGATGTAAAAATGGCATAAATATTATTGTAACAATCTATTGAATTCAGATTAGATTATTAGTTTCCAAGAAAACGGATGTTTATAGCTTTTTTTTTAAGTTATCAATTTAGAAGCAATCTGAATGAATACTGCGTTGTTATGAGAGCTCCGCAAAATCTACACGATTTTCTTACGTAGCGTATTTTCTTTCGTTCAATTTGACCTTGATTCCACTATCTGTAAAGTGGCATACTGAAATAGATTTTATGAATTAACCATGTCAAATTCAGCTATCGTAAACATTTTATAAACAGGTATTAAGAACACCCTCAACGGACTTCAGCCTAAACAGATATTTTGGGTAACTAAGATATGAAAACTGTATTCGATTTTGCTATTTATATATAATGTTGTATTGATTATCACGACGATCTCATGGAAAGATCGAACCTGGAAAATGGTGCTACTCTGACTTCTCTATCCGTGCCCAAATAACATTTATGTAGGTATTATTGTTTGCGAGTAAGGTACACACAACACAACTGAGTCCTCGGTCTTTTCTAAGCATTTTTTTTATTTCCATAGCCACTAATTTGACCCGTCTTTTACAGCCCTCCCTACAAAGCAATCTGTGATTGTTGGAGGGTCGTTGGCCGTCATCAGCCAGTATCCAAGTGTCGCTGCTCTGCTGCACTCAACCAATGGCAACAACTTCAACCAAGCATGCGTTGGTACCATCGTCACTGCCAAGGCTATCCTTACTGCCGCTCATTGTGTGTAGTGAGTATTTTATTTATTTTATTTTACTTTATTGTGTTTGGGTGGCTTACAGGTATCAATACAAAAGTAACAGTGATGTAATTCACGACAAGCCATTTACAAGCCTCAAGTATACATCATACTACCCTGAAATATTACAAGCATATGATGAAATGGCCACAAAAGCCGTTGAACATGGGCTTTCTGATGGACCGTACAATTGAACGGTTTAAAACTTGGAAAACCCCGCTAGGCAAATGGATTTGTTATATCAAATTGTTTCTATTAGCGGTCAGGTGGACGTTGTTGTCCATACTCTAGACGTAACCACTACGCTGTAAATTACGTTACCAATAGTTATTTGATCTTCTATTCTTTACTTGGACCACTAACATTAATTGCTTCTCTTTGTTCATATAGCGGTGACGCAGCCTTTAAATGGCGCGCTCGAGTAGGATCCAGCTGGGCCAACAGTGGCGGTTCCGTTTACATCGTGAACTCCATTGCTGTCCACCCAAGCTTCAATGTTCGTACGCTGGACTATGACATCGCTATCTTGCGTACTGTTGCCTTCATCGTCTATAGCAACAATGTTCAGCCTGCTTCTATCGCTGGCGCCAACTATAACCTACCCGACAATCAGGTCGTCTGGGCTGCTGGATGGGGGTCTACAACCGTTAGTATTTATTATTCCCTTTATGTTACTCTTGTATTTTTTGTTTTTTTTTTTTTGTTTTAATCTGTTCTTTTTATTTTGCAGGCCGCTGCAGCCCCTACCGAGCAGCTTCGTCACATCCAGGCTTGGAGTATCAACCAGTACACTTGTTCCTCCCGCTATGCCGTCTTTGGCGCCAACGTGACTGCAAACATGTTTTGTTTCGGTTGGCCCAATGTTGGCACTCGAGATCAATGCCAGGGCGACTCAGGTGGTCCTGTCTACCATAATGGCATCTTGGTTGGCATCAGCTCGTGGGGCTATGGTTGCGCTAATGCTGTGTACCCTGGTGTCAATGCTCGTGTTTCGCGCCTTGCTACTTGGATTCAGTCTAACGCATAATGAAATTGCTCAAAAATGTTTGCAAGATCGGTAACTTGAAAAATCTATTTGAAATGTTATTGCATGATTATTATTGCTTTTTTAAAATTCAAAACCTAGCAAAACTTTTTTTTTTGAAAGTAGGTAAGTTATTATTTGTGAATATTCCATTTTTTATTATTTAAGCTCTAATGTATGTATCAGCGCAATTATTTTTTCACTGATTATCGGGGTATTAATTTTAATTGCAAGATAATATACTTACTTAGTCATTAAGGGTCATCACCCGCATAATGGACATGCCTTCGCCACATTTTGCGTACGTGCCACATCAAGCAGTAGAGATTGATTAAACTTGGACTTCTACCTGACCTTATCATAGAATCTATGGTAAGGTTAGGTAGGAGTCCAATCAAGTCCAATAGAATGTACCATGTAGACCGTATTGACTCGCGTTTTTCATTTCGATGATTTTGCCAAATGACAAAATGTCGGTTAATAAGTTTTCGGACCTCTAGGGCAGCAATTAAATTTTACGCCTGATTAAGACAGATTAGCGTATGGAGAGACACGCGCTACTCTTAATGTCCGTTAAAATTTTAACAGAAGATTAAACTAACTAACATGGTATGGTGAAATTAGGTTTTAGCATATTAATATAAGTTAAATCTTTTTTGAAAAATACAAGAATAAAAGAGCAGTGCCAAGGTTTCATTGACACAGGCTTATCGACAATGTAAGAAGCCTACTGAGATACCCAATAATAATAGCTTATGTTAAGGTTGTTCGACAGATCATAATTATTACCCGACTGCGGCGAAGCCAAAAAAGGAGGGTTATGTGTTTGACCTCTATGTATGTATGTCCGTCCCTATGTTCCCTCGTAACTACTAAACGGCTAAACCAGTTTTGATGAATGACATGTCGTTAGATTCGTCTTAATTGCGCGAGTGTCACTGGGTATATTAAATTGGCACCAAAGCGTATGTTTAAAAAAAAAGTTCTCCCAAACCTATCGAGTAGGTATCAAAATGAAGGGTTTTATAAGGTGATTACAAAAATATAAATAAATTATATTTTTAAATGTTATTTGGAATGTGAAATGATAAAAAAACAATCCCAAACTTTTAGAGTGAGTGAGTAAGAGGCCTTTATAACCCGATTATAATTGGGTATAGTATTTACGACCGTTACCTAAAGCGTTACTTAATACAGTGAGAGAAAAATAATCCTAACTGCACAGAAACATACATAACATCACGCCTGTAAACTCCGAAGGGTTAGGCAGGGAAGGGGAAGGGGTAGAGTAATCCTAACTAAAAAGTGTAAAATAAAAAAGTAAATTTAAAAATTCCAAAATCCCGACTGCGTAAAAAGTGAACTTTAAAAAAGATGGAAACAAGATTACCTATTTATGTCCAAACAATTTCATGCAGTCGGAGGCATCTTCTTAAAGACTTAGACCTCTGACTGCATGAAGACGAAATAGGTCATCTAGTTTCTATCTTTTTTAAATTTCATTTTTTACGCAGTCGGGTTTTTGATTTTTAATTTACTTTTTCTACATTCTTGCATTATTTTTTTTGTTACTTCTGCTACACCATAAATATATATAGATACCATAGTTTTTATGGTCATTTTATGTCGCGGTATACTTTATAATTTTCACGTGCCGCCACTTGATGACATGCAGTGGTTGACTACCTAACACACCCATTACTGAGATTACGATAATACCCACTTACATGATTATCTGCACCGATACCAAGTAGTGAATTAACACAGTTTAATAATAATATCAACTCGTAAGTAACCATTATTTTTAGTAATAAAAAAACATGCGATGATTGGATATTTTTAGTCCCATTATTAGTAAATTCAGAAATTATGAAATAAACAGAACAGCGCCAATTATGATTCTGGTCACGAGTGTCATGATTTTATTGAGGTAATCTACTTTCTATCATCGCTTTTCACTGCCTTATAATATCAAAGGTAGCTCCTATAAATAAAAGAAAATACAAGCCGGGTTTCTAACTTCAAAGTCTAATCACGAAATAGATATTAGTAGGTAATCAACAACTAAACATGCATGTTTTGACAGTGTCGTCTTCACAGAAATCCATACACCAAGATGACCATACACCAAGTTCGTATTCTATTTCAATTGATCATCAATATCATTCTCGCTAAATATCTGCGTCTGGGCACACATCGCTGTCAGTGCGGTGAAGCAGTCGACCGCCTCGGACACCATGGCCTTTCCTGCAGCTAGAGCGCTGGTCGGTTGGCACGGCATGCCAGCATTAATGACACCATCCGTCGGGCCAGCTATTTTAGAACACAATGGCTTGGCATGCGATGATGGGAAGAGGCCAGATAGAATGACCATAATGCCTTGGGAGTTGGGTAGGCCTTTGGTGTGGGATACAACCTGTATCGACACCCCCGCGCAATCCCATCTTCCTAACACATCGCGCAAAACGGTAGCATGCTGCAAGCGACACGTGAGTGTGCCGAGTGGAGAGTATGCACCGTGTAAATGTTTATGCCTGCCATGTGGGCAAGCGAGTCAGTGTGGAGAAGCGCGGGGGTAGGCACTCGGTCTAGTAAATAGAACAGGGCTTGAGTGACTGTCTCGCCCTTTAACTCGGCCGAGCGCTCTCAGTGATGTGTTTACACGTACCTACCGAGCATTCTGCCGAGGGCACTGTCTCGCCCACCTACTCGGTACGTGTGATCAAGGCATTACCACACGGCAAGCTTGTTCTGAGCTGTCAATAGTGTCGGGTTGACACTATTGACAGCTCAGAACAAGCTTACTTCATCTATGTTTTCACGGTGAGAATTTTACTGAATTGAGCAGTGTACAACTATCAGCCAAACTTCTCCATGCTCACCTTTAAGGCGATAATCGCATAGTACGGCTCACGACTCGATCGCCCGATGCATGCGTTTTGACCAATAGGATGCACGTTTGTTTTTGATTTGATTTGTTGCTAATGTTTGTTGTTATATTATGTTGCACGCCCTGTACTCATACAAATGCATATTGTCTCTAATTGGGCGAAACCAGGAAGCTTCCGTAGAAATATTTACTAAACTGATCATGATTAAATTTTGCCGATAGTACATACTCAAGGAACTCTATTCTATTCTATTGATTTATACAATGTTTTGTAAATGTAATGCATTGTATTGTACTTTATTTAATTATGTTTTGTTTTACAGTGTCGTTACAGGGTCCATGTTGGAAACTTTTAATTGTACCTACAACATGTTTGCAATAAACTGATTTGATTTGAACAAACATTATTGTAAGCTGATGAACATCTCGTGGACGATGCGCTTGAGCAAGACATCTTATTGTGAACCGTAGTCATACATCCAATATCCTTTTAAATATTGTTCCTTAGTTAGGCTATTGTTAATAATGTTCTTTAAAAACTTATAGAGATATGCACGTGAGTTCATGACGTACTTTGTTGTCTTCAGAGAATTAACGCAAAATTATTTTAAGAAATTGATATTTAATAATTCCGGTAGTCATTATTATATGAGCGTATTTTCCCACTCATTATCATCTTAAGATATCTTCGTTATTAGTTATAAGTCGTCTAGCTTAGTCCAATACCAACACTGAGTAGGGACGCAATAAAACTTATAAAAATATGATTCCTTCGCTCCTTATTTATTGGTTTAGAAAATTAAAAGAAAAAAAGTGGAAAATGACGATGAATGATGATGAATGATGATGAGTGGAAATGATGTGGTGAAGTATGAAAATGACACCGGTGACTGAAAAGTTGTGTGAAAATCGGTAGTCATGGTATGGGCATGTGATGCGGAGGAGTGAAAATTATAAACCTTATCCATCGCTTTACATCAGGCGTGATCGAGGTCAAGAGCAGGCCCATTTAGCAATAAAAAAAAATGAGGAAAATGTTGTGAGAAAAGTTTTGAGTATGTTTGTGGATGACAATAAGACTAGGGGAAGATCAAATAATCGATGGGAGGACTGTGTGAAAGATTATATGGCTAGAAAGGGGGTGACTACCGAGGTGATGACTAATAGAGAAGTATGGAAGAAAAAAACATGTTGCGCCGACTCCAAATAAATTGGGATAAGGACAGGAGAGTGATGACAGTAACAGTTTATTAGTTATTTATTGGTAGCTAACATAAGCTCTTAAGATCTATGGGTTTCACCATATTCGACATTTCAGTCGTACAAATATTTAGATTTTATATCTTGGTTATGCATATAGCATGCAGTGCACATTTAGTAATTAGCAATAACATAAAATACTTATAATAATTTCATAATTTAAATTTAGATTACAATGCAATTACTTAATAAAATTAAATTTAGGAATGCATCCCTCATCAAGCTACTACTGGCTATTTTATATTTTTAGTTTATCTTCTTTTGTACAGACTCATAATGTTACTTATCAAACCAAAACGCGTTGCTAGGGTGTTTCCTGCGCCTCTTCATCTTCTTCTGCCTATCTTTGATGCCATTTTAACTTGGAATCGGCGCAAATTGAATTATATTTTTCCTTTGACAAGGGAATGAATAACGTGGCAGCCTACCAGGGAAGTCATGTTATCATTCACTCCCTTTTCATTCATATCATCTCCCACACAATCCATCTCCCTCTTCTTCTTTTTCTTCACTTCTATTTATTAATCAACATTTGTATTCAACAGTCTCTTATCTTAGTCATTCCTTCTAATTATTTGTAAAAAAAAACCCGATTATTGAGGGCAGTCTGTTTGCCATAATATATAAAATATAGAATTATGAATATATGCGTTTTGAGTTTTTTGTCGGCACTTTTGTCAAAGCTATTTGTAGTTACAGTTGCCATGCAAAATACGAGAACAGACTATTCTTTGATCCTAATTCTACTGCCATTGTTCACAAGTTCTAGACGCTGCTTATTGTAAACACGATTTTAAAATAATGAATGTTATCTAATTATTAGACTGAACAAACAGTACACCATTTAATTCGCGCTTATCTAAATGATTTCACAAAAAGTAATTTATCATAAATTAATGTTATTACACACTTAGTATCTAATTAATAAGATTAATTTGGTAAGATTGTCAGAAACTTGGAAAACCCGACTGCCAAAGTCTGATGATTAGGATTTTTCGGGTTTGTTACAGCAAGATTGCTATTTGGTTGCGGCTGTCACTCGTCAGCAGTCGCTCTGCCCGGGTACAAAGAAAATGCTAGGTTTTCCATCTGGAATTTCTCAGTAGCAGCCCGGAGTCAGGATTTTTGCCCGGTTGGGCCGCCCCCTATTACATGGCTCTTAGACATAACTGGCGAAATGTGGGTGTACTATGAGTACACCTCACAACATTATTCCTCGAAGGGTTAGGCAGAGGCCTAACCCTTCGGGGAATACAGGCGTGATGTTATGTAAAAGGCTAGGCTTATAATGATCTTACAAATAATTTGACTTGCATTTCTTCGTCTTCTGATAGTTTTTTCGTGCTTATTTGATAACGGATGAATAGGATAGGAAAGGTTGTGCTTGTGATATCGAGATTAAAAAGGACCTTTTTATTTATTTAGGATAGATCTACTCCTCAATGAATTTTGATCATAGTCATCATCATAATCAGAATATAATGTTCCCATTGCTGGGATACAGGTCTCTCTTCGAGAGGGAGTGAGCTGTAATCTGCCATGTGTTGGATGTCACATGTCTCCGAATTGTGGTTTCAAGGACATACTGGTTTCCTCACGATGTTTTTCTTCACCGTTTTAAGAGCAGTGGTGATGAAATTATTTACATAAAGTAAAGAACCTCTCTGAGTTCGAACCCACGACATACAACTTGTAAGTCGGGGCCGTTGCCACTGGGCCACCACTGCTTAACATCATCATCTGCCTAGCCTTTTCCCAACTATGTTGGGGTCAACTTCCAGTCTAACCGGATGCAGCTGAATTCCTGTATTTTACATGGAGCGACTGCCTATCTGACCTTCACAACCCAGACTGAACTGAGAACTGAGTAAGACGATACCCCTTGGTAAGACTGGTGGTCAGACATTCGGGCTCCACTGCTCAACATATTTGTAGCATTTGTTTAAGTTGTGACGAATAGAAAAGAATAGTCTTTGAGATGTCTCTTATGAAAGCTCTACGAAGCAATTTTGTTTTATAATTAGATACACCGCACCTTATTTGTAGTTCCAAAGGTGTAGCTCAAAATACTGAAAGTGAGAATAATATACTGGTGCATGTAAATAGCAAAAATACTAAAATTTAATTATGTTTTTCTTACACACTTTTATTAGGCTCACCCCCTTATTACATGTAACTTAAACATAACGTGTGACATGTGGTTGTTCTATAGGTACACCTCTGCCTAACCCTACGGGGATTACAAGCGTGATGTCGTGTTATGTTTATTTTCAGTAGCAGCCTGGAATCTGGATCTGGGCAATAGGCTCGCCCTCTTTTACATGAGACTTATGACAACAATTTTACCTAATACCGATGAAACGTGGAAGTGTAGGTACATCTCTGTCTACCCATTTTTTAAACTACGAATGAATTAATGAATAAAATGCACCAACCCCCGGCGTGGTTTGACCAGACTCGATTACTCGAATGAACCCAAAGACTTACACTAGCCCCTGTAGCGTCATGTTTCATGGTGCAACAGAGGCCATTGCGTATCAAGGAGTTGACCGGGGGGCACGATAATGGAAGGGAAGACGTGCCCTTAGGACATGGAAGCCTTAGGTATGCACCCTACAGTAAGCAATCGAATAGTGGAGAGATGGGTAGTGGTGTCAATTCTCTTGTACACCGAACTAAACTAAACTATCATTAGAATTTCTTATTTTTGGTTAAGAGAATCTTAAAAGCTATTCTGCAAACAAGATTTTTTAAACTTAGAAACAATTTAAACACAGATATGATCGAATTTGACAATCACTAATTTGAGTAGACCATAGACCAAAATTTAAAATAAAGAGTGAATGAAAGTGAACGAAATGATCCAAAGTGCAAAAAACCTGAATAAAATCAAATAATTATCTTTAATTAAAAATAAAAAAATATTTATCAATAATTATTTAAATGAAATACAGAGAGCATAATGAAGGCTTAAAACTATTTATTGTTGTTTATATTTTAATAAATAAGATGCAATAAATTGTATTTGTTCTTAATCTGTGACCACTGTGATCCTGCTAGGGTTGTACACCAAAAACGATTTAGAAGAAGAAAAAACCTTTATTTTAATATAATGGACAAACTACAGCATTTAAAAGATTGATTCAGGCTACCTCATGGTAGCCTGAATCAATCTTTTAAATGCTGTAAATAATCATAATCAGATCAGGTGGTTGTAGATAATCATTTATCTTGCTATTTATTTCAGCGTGATAAAGTTAATTTACTGATAAAAATGTGGTCTCGAGAAAAGAAAATCCGGTTTTTCGTTCAGTAAGTTGAAAATCTCCGGTATTCTCGTTGGAAAGCCCTATCAAAGACATCTTGAATTTGTCTGTTGGTCTGTCATGTTGGTCTTCACTTCTTCAGCTATCTTTCTTCAACCATTTGGAATAATCGGTTGGTACGGTCTCGCAATCTTTCCAACTGAACGCTTTCTTGATAGTTTCTTAAAAATAGTTATTTCTTATTTCTCAGAATCTGGAAGTGGCTTTGACTATGGGAAGTGGATTTAGCAATTTCTTTTCCAAATCATAATGTAGTACATTAGATGTTCAGTACAAAAATCTCTTTAGGTTTTCACGAATGCATTTCGTATTGTATTTTAATAACAATAATTTTATTGTTTACTTTTCTGCTCAATCGACAACAGCTGCAATCACATATGCTTCATAATTATTTACTTAAGATTTTCCAGACTCGCAATCATCCAAAGTTTCAAGAACTAGAAGAGAAATATGCTTTGTAAATGTTTGTTCATGACAACTAATTTTATTCCACGCCTTTTTAAACGCGACTAAAAAAAATCTGATTTAGTTTGACAATCAAAAATTCAGGTGAAAAACGTCAAATTCAGAATAGCAAAATTGCCATTTTCACTAAATTGAATTATATTAGTGCTGTCAAACTTATAATATAGTTAAGTTGTGTCACTTTAGTCAATTTCAGAATGGGAAGCGTCGTTTGACAGGAATAAACTAAATTTTGGTGATTTTTAGTTAAGACAATTTTGTGACAAGAGAATCGGCACCAATATTTATCTATGGAAGGCATCTTTTAACGACATCGCCGCCAGGTTGTTCCAAGTCCAGCTTCACCAGGGAGTCTCGGGAGTACATGTTGCTTGTCTACCCCTTTTTGTAAAGTACCTATTAAATTCCTAAGCCAGCAGTTTCTAAAAAAAAAATATCCAGAAGTAGTAGGCCATATAAATAATAAATTGTTCTGTGCGAAAATCGAACACGCGTCACATTATAGCGGAAGCTTTTGTGCTCTTGAGCAACACTAGATTCATGCAGCTGGAGTACAGATACGCCTAACTTACATAATATCACGCTTGTATTTCCCAAAGGGTCAGGCAGAGGTGTACTTATAGTATACCCACATTTCGCCAGTTACGTTAAAGTCCCATGTAATAGGGAGCGAGCCCATTGCCATCAACCGGGCACAAATCTAGGCTCCAGACTGCTACTCAGAAATTCCACATGGAAAATCCCAATAATACTTCGCCCGACCCGGGAATCGAACCCAGGACCTCCTTTTCAGCAGTAGCGCTTGCGACTAATAGAGACCAATGAGCCCAAATCGCCCTTCCAAAAAATGTGTCCAGCTTTTAGGTAAAAGGACATGGAATGATTACTTTAATTTTCCTCATCAACAGGGAAAAGTAGTAGCAATAATTAATTTCTGGGTAGAGATAATACAATTTAAAATAATGAACAATTCGATAATAAGATAAGAGTATCTAACTGTACGTGTCTGTGACAGGCATGCGTCAGCCTGAAACAATTACTCTTAATTCAATAATTGCATGAAGACTAGGTCCACTTGGATTTTCGAGACATTTTCAAAATGTTTTCGACTCCTCGGCTGGCCTATTTTTTGGCCAAAGAAAGCATTGCCTTACAACGTGGTAATACGGCCAGTTTTTTGGGTAGATTTTCTGTTGCCAGCGATGCGGACGAATTTTTTCCCCTCGGTACATGAAATATTGCATAAAACATTTAATTCATTCTTTTATACATAAACTCACCCCCTATTGTTACTGGTAAAATGTGAGAGAACTACACGTTTGCCTGATCCTTCGGAGAACACTGGCGTAATGTCATAGTTTTGTGATATGGGATATTACACTATCATAGAACCATAGACCATACCATAGACCAACCATAGATACGAATCTATTATTGCAAGCTTCGGTGAAACAGCCTGTATACAGGCTGTTTCAGAAAGGTGTGATCAAGGTTAAGGGTGTGGTACAGACCATCAAACTGATCAACTTTCTCCATGGGACCAACATTGTAATAGCGAAAAAATTATGAGTCGTCCCATACAAAACTTAAATACCTACTTGACCCAAATGTACGACTGATAATACATACTTAGACCTGGGTGAATCAAAAAGTTCTTAGAAGTGCTTATACATATATAAAACCTTTTTGGGGGAAGTTCGATATTCGAATTAAGGAGTGTCAATCACACAATATTTATGAAAACTGTCACTTGTTTCCGTCAGTTCGTTCGCACGTAATAAATTTTTTTGTGCAACGAGTTGTTAGAAACGCAAAATTATGGATAAAAGTGAGTTACGTGCGGTGATAAATTATCTGAACCTAAAAAACATGTCTACGAAAGAAATTTTTTCGGACATTCAGCTGACATTGGGGGATGATGCTACACCCTATTCTATGGTTGCGTACTGGGTGGCTGAATTTAAAAGAGGTAGATCAAGCTATAAAGATGACCCGCGTTCTGGGCAGCCGTTACCGAAGAAAATGTCAAAAAGTTTTAGAATAGGGTTTTGGAAGACAGAAGAATAACTATAAAAGATTTTGCTGAGTTCCTAAAGATATCATTTGGTAGCATTCAATCCATTTTAATTGATACACTGGGGTTAAGAAAAGTGTCGGCTAGATGGGTGCCACGAATGTTAACCGACGAAAACAAAATGCGACGTTTGGAAATTTCTAAGCGTAATTTCGAAATGTTCCAACGAGATCCGGATACTTTTTGCCGTCGCCTTATCACCATGGATGAAACGTGGGTCCACCATTTCGATCCTGAAACTAACAGACGAAGCATGTCTTGGAAACGACCATCCTCTCCATCCATTATGAAATATCGAGTTGCTCCTACCGCTGGCAAAGTTATGGCCTCAGTGTTCCGGGATAGTGAAGGAATCCTGTTTATTGATTACATGACAAAAGGCCAGATGATTACTGAACCCTATTATACAAATTTAATTCCGAAAGTGCGTGAAGCGATTAAAGAAAAAGTTGTGGAAAACTGTCATTGGGCGTGTTGTTTCTTCAAGATAACGTTCCTGCTCATCGATCGGAAGTTGCGCTCTACGCAATCCGCTGTGCTGGCTTCAGTCTCTTTGACCACCCATCATATTCTCCGGACTTAGCCTCAAGTGATTTTTACTTATTCCTAAAATTAAAAGAGGAAATTCGTGGAACTAAATTTCACAATGATGACGCGGTTATGACTGCCGTAGAGTTTTTCGAGAGTCAAGAAAATTATTTTTTTTCGCAAGGAATAAGAAAGTTAGACACGCGTTATTCTAAATGTATTGCATTGGAGGGAGATTATGTAGAAAAATAAAATATTTTTGTTTAATTTTTTGCATTTTTTAATATTGATTCCAGGAACTTTTTGAATCAGCCTCGTATATTTTTTTATGTTTTTTACCTCAGAACGCCATCATTTATGAACCGATTTACAAAATTCTTTTTTTATTTGAAAGGATTTCAAATAAAAAAAAAGGAAAGGAAAAAAAAGAAAAAGGATAAAAACGGAGGGAAGAAGGAGGAGGGAGAGGGGGGGGGGTTAAAGGATTTTTTTTTTTCTTTCAGATTGGTCCCACATTTTGGTCAAGTATTGAGTTAGCAACAATAATACGATATTTTTCCACTTAGTGGATGTTGATGATGTTATAATAACTTCCTGGCACTGTAATTTACATTGCAAGTACGCACGAATTTATGTGGCGTAGGTACTACTACTAAAAAGCAAAATAACTTTTCGGAAGTCGGCGGCAAAAACCTAAAATACAGATCCTAAGACACCGACTTCCGAAATTAAAGTAATTTTTCACTTTGTAGTGGGTTTTTTGGAAGTCAGTTGTTTTTTTTTGCAAATAAGTTTTTTAAATTTTATTTTTAAGGACTTGTGATACTGCTGGAAGGAAAAAGAAAATCAGTTGTTGAGACTATACTTTTAATTAATGTCAAGCACATAGGTTTTTAACTGTGCGTGTGTATCTGCAAATGTGGTCTTGATAGTAAAGTACATACCTAGCCATGGCATACTTGCTATGATAAAAATACATTTTTTCCAGAAGTAAATATAGTTTTGTTATAAATCTCAAAGGTTTCATGAAAACTGACACAACACTTTAAACACAACTTTGTGTATAGTCACAAATATAGACACAAACTTGACTATTTACTCCTTCCAAGATTATGATTATGCAAAGTGACAACGTCTAGACATTCGTAGCGACGAACACAAGTGCAAGGGTTGACCAAACCAAAGTTGCATTAAGACAAAAATCCAATATGGCGGCTATGATATGTGAAATATTCATTATCTGCCAAAAAACATCAAAATCAATTCATTATATTACAATACTTTAATTATGCCTTTACATGTAGAAATAGGACTAACAATATATACGTATGGAAATAGGGGGTCGACACGGTGCACCTAGAATAATCTGAAGCCTGTATCTGAATACAGGCTTCAGATTATTCTAGGTGCAGCGTCTTCGCATATAATTATATAATAATTGTATACAAAATATTGTAAAACATTTTAAAAGAGTAACGATGGAGTTTCTTGTCCATTCTTCTCCATACGAAACTACCTTTTAGAAGGGGTGACTATAATCAATTTTGTAAATTTTGACGTTCAAATGTGCCTTTTAGGTGCTTATTTGAAATAAAAGATTTGACTTTTGACTTTTTGACAGGCATTCCCATTTTCTACGGCAACTCCGTCTGGTCTCTATTCATCGCAGGTGTCAAGTTGAAAAATATAATTATACAGCTGGCGGGCCCGCGCCGGAGACAAAAATACTAAATAAAATCCAAAAAAGAGAAGGTCTAGCAAGATGTCATTAGGCTCTACGTAATAAGAAGCAAGCCTATAAACCGGGCGAAAATCTAGACTCCAGAACTGAATCAGAATCTACTGAAAAATTCCCGATGGAAGAACCTAATTGAAATAAAGAAAGAAAATACATTTAAATTGTCCACATTTAAATTACACTTTGCCCGACTTGAGAATCGATTTTGACGTGTTATGTATGTAACAGAAATCGATACATTTTTGCAACGAGTTACGCGACGTAATTTTCACCTGTTGTGTAGGTACACTTTTATCTAACTAGCCATCTTAATTCCGATCAATCCGACGACTTCCTAGATACGAATAGATCTAAGATAAAAGTTTAAATTGGGTATTTTTAAGAGATTAAATAAAGTATCGGCAAAATGTTTGGTATTTTTTCAATTTGATAACGCTATTATGACCAAAATATTTACGTTATCTCACTCGGTCTTTCCCAAAAATATTTTAAGGCTAATTCACAGTAGAATTTTTCCGCTTAAGAAACGAAAAATACGACGGTTAACGACCTGTCAACAATGTAGATGACTTGTGTGTATATTGAATTGATGACCGGTCCTTATTACCGTTTCTGTCCTTTTTTTTTTTTTTTTGTGGATGGGAAATCATCAAATGACTTCTCCCGCTCTGGGCGGAGCGGGAGGGCGTGTCAGACTTTTACTGACTAAAACCCACCCGTGTTCCTTCTGTTGCCTGTCCCACGCCACGGTAACTCTTTCGAACATCCCGCAACCCTAGCTGGCATCGGCCCTAGCGGACCCCGTCAATAGTGCTGACATCTCTTTGAGGCGCGCGTGGAACACGACGCGCCGTCGACTCGGGCCTGGTCCTTACCGGACGGCGAGCTACCCATTGCTCGCCATCCGCAAGCCCGCGCCTACGGTGGCCGGGAATCGGCTGCCGATTCCCGACGCCCAGGGCGTCTCCTGCGGCGACTAGGGGCGTGAGGGTGCAAAGCTTGCCTCTCCCTCACGCGTCCCGCCTCCTCCTTCACGAGCATTACTGCTTCGCAGAAGGAGGTAATGGCTTCCCATGCACTCTCGCTCCATACCATGGCCTGGACCAGGGCCGGACGCGAGAGATCGCCGCCGCCGATCGCTTCCGCGAGGACACGGCGGTGCTCCGCCCAAGCCGGGCAGACCTCCACCGTATGCTCCACCATGTCCTCCGGGCGATCCACACAGTGGTGACACCCGGGCGTTTCCTCCCGCCTTATCCGGAACAGGTACCTCCCGAAGCACCCGTGTCCGGTGAGGACCTGCGTCAGGCGGAAGGTGAGGACGCCGTGGCGCCTCTCCAGCCACTCCTCAAAGAGGGGACTTATCGCCGCAATTGTGGCGTGCCCAGCGCTGGGTTGCGACAATCGCACTCTCCATGCCGCCATGAGATCCTGCCGGAGCTCTGTCCGCCGTGCCGCGATTTCTCGCGGCAACGGAGTTACGCCCAGGCGTCCTGCCTCCTCGCGCCACTCCCAGATGTGCGCGAGGACTTTTGCCTCCAGATCCCATGGCGGTAATCCGGCAAGGAGGTTCGCCGCCTCCCCGGAGACCGTGCGGTATCCCCGGGCTAACCGGATGGCCATGACCCTCTGGGACGCGTTCAACCGACGGACCGGTCGCCGCCTCACGGAACGCGCCCACACCGGAGCTCCGTAAAGGGCCATGGACCGCACGACCCCCGCGTAGAGCCTCCGGTAGGAGGCGTTTGGACCCCCCAGATTGGGCAAGAGCCGCCCCAAGGCAGCCCCGGCCCGCTCCAGTCTGGGAGCCAAACGTCGGACCGTTTCTGTCCTGTGGACAAATTGCAAATGCTCACCATTTTAGTTTCTAGATGTGTGTCTTTGTTTTGATTAAGTACTTGTCGTTGCTTGTGCATAAAAACACCAATATCCCATTAAACCCGCTCAAGCAGATCAGACTGACACGTGAGTGCAAATGCGCAGTTCAGTTCTACGCCATAATAGGTTTTGAAAAATACAATCGTGTATCGCTCCGGCGCAGCAGCAGTCCGGACCTTTTTTTTTTTTTGTGGATGGGAATTCATCAAATGACTTCTCCCGCTCTGAGCGGAGCGGGAGGGCGTGTCAGACTTTTACTGACTAAAACCCACCCGTGTTCCTTCTGTTGCCTGTGCCGGGGCCACGGTAACTCTTTCGAACATCCCGCAACCCTAGCTGCCATCGGCCCTAGCGGACCCCGTCAATAGTGCTGATATCTCTTTGAGGCGCGCGTGGAACACAACGCGCCGTCGACTCGGGCCTGGTCCTTACCGGGCGGCGAGCTACCCATTGCTCGCCGTCCGCAAGCCCGTGCCTACGGTGGCCGGGAATCGGCTGCCAATTCCCGACGCCCAGGGCGTCTCCTGCGGCGACTAGGGGCGTGAGGGCGCAAAGCTTGCCTCTCCCTCACGCGTTCCGCCTCCTCCTTCGCGAGCATTACTGCTTCGCAGAAGGAGGTAATGGCTTCCCATGTACTCTCGCTCCGTACCATGGCCTGGACCAGGGCCGGACGCGAGAGATCGCCGCCGCCGATCGCTACCACGAGGACACCCGGACGTTTCCTCCCGCCTTATCCGGAACAGGTACCTCCCGAAGCACCCGTGTCCGGTGAGGAGCTGCGTCAGGCGGAAGGTGAGGACGCCGTGGTGCCTCTCCAGCCACTCCTCAAAGAGGGCACTTATCGTCGCAATTGTGGCGTGCCCAGCGCTGGGTTGCGACAATCGCACTCTCCATGCTGCCATGAGATCCTGCCGGAGCTCTGTCCGCCGTGCCGCGATTTCTCGCGGCAGCGGGGTAACACCCCGGCGTCCTGCCTCCTCGCGCCACTCCCACATGTGCGCGAGGACTTTTGCCTCCAGATCCCATGGCGGTAATCCGGCAAGGAGGTTCGCCGCCTCCCCGGAGACGTGCGGTATCTCCGGGCTAACCGGATGGCCATGACCCTCTGGGACGCGTTCAACCGACGGACCAGTCGCCGCCTCACGGAACGCGCCCACACCGGAGCTCCGTAAAGGGCCATGGACCGCACGACCCCCGCGTAGAGCTTCCGGCAGGAGGCGTTTGGACCCCCCAGATTGGGCAGGAGCCGCCCCAAGGCAGCCCCGGCCCGCTCCAGTCTGGGAGCCAAACGTCGGAAATGCTCCACGAAATTCCACCGGCTGTCGAGGACGAGTCCCAGGTACTTCATCGTCGACTCGACACCGATGAGAACCCCTCCTACCGTTATTTGGGAACCCGATGGTGGCGCGTTCCGAGGACCATGAAAACACATGGCCTCGGACTTGTGCAAGGCCACCTCGAGTCCCAATTGCCGGATCCTCTCTACGATTGTCGCAACCCCGCGTGCCGCTAATTCGGCCGCCGCCTGGTGCGACCTCCCCTGCGCCAGGACCAGCGTCAGCGTAGTTTGCTACGCTGACGCCACCAGGGAGGTCGGCGCGCAGCACCCAGTCGTACCCGATGTCCCACAGATGCGGTCCCAGAACCGATCCCTGCGGGACACCACACGACATCTCTCGCCGGTTCCACTCTCCCCGGTGACCGGAGTAGATGACGGCCCTGTCCGTCAGATAGGCCTCGACCACGCGACAGAGGTAGGTCGGCACTCGGTGATACCGGAGTGCCTCCCTGATGCAACTCCAGGGCAGGATGTTGAAGGCATTGGCGATGTCTAGAGACACCGCCAAGACGACCCCACCCCGGGCCACAGCATCCCCTGTCGTGAGGGCTCGTACGCGCATGATGGCGTCCACCGTAGAGCGCCCCTTGCGGAAACCAAACTGGCTCTCCGCCAAATCCGGCCCCACCCCCTCACCAGCTGCCCGACGAGGCGGTCTGCAATGACTCTTTCAAAGAGCTTGCCCACCTCGTCGAGCAGCACGATAGGCCGGTAAGCGGACGGTAAGTCCGCAGGGCGCCCCGGTTTAGCAGTCCGGACCTAACGCTTAAGTCGAAAAAAACCTTATAATTCACCTTTTTAAACATTTTTTTAAATTTACCTTTTTATCATAAATAAATAATTAGCGTTACTAACCCTGTATAAATAAAAGTCATAGCTAAACTTGTCATATTCACACTATTCTGAGGATGGTAAAAATGCGTGTGATTGCTCTATTGGCCCTTTGCGTCGCGGCTGTGGCAAGTTGGTAGACTTTAGTAAATTACTGTGATATGGTGTGTGCCCGGGAATATTATTTAACAGATTGAATACACACTGTATTTAGAAATCATCATCTGCCTAGCCTTTTCCCAACTATGTTGGGGTCGGCGTCCAGTCTAACCGGATGCAACTAAATACCAGTATTTTATATGGAGCGACTGCCTATCTGACCTCTACAACCCAGAACACACAAAACACTGAACACTAAATTTAGTAACATGAGTAATAACTGTCTAACGTCTCGAATTAATTTTGCGGTACGTGAATGTTCACAATTTTTTTCTCATCAACAGTCCCTTCTAATCCGAAGAGGATAGTGGGTGGTTGGGTCACCATAATTGATCAGTACCGCTGCTTGTCTCTTCTCAAGCAACCTGGTCAACTATTGACATTCCTGTGGTGGTACCATCCAGATCCGTGTTCACGGCTGCTCACTGCACCATGTAAGGATATTTCTTTATACAATATTTTCTTAAGTATGATCAGTGGTGACGATTGGACGGAATTAGAAATGGGGAAAAACGCGAATATCTGCTTGTTGAGTTTGCCCTCACAATCACCATTGGCTGCCATAGTGTTTCTTTGTAAAAAGCTGTAAGCTCGAATTTTGAGAAATTAGGCGTTAAAAGCTACTACATATAATGCCGGCAGCCCGTAATTTACAAAACGTAGGCGCCGTAATGAATCATTTCGCTTGTCACAACTAAAAACCGTACGTGCCGCCGACATGGTGTATGGAGAAGACCAATATAATTTTGACTTCAATTTTGCTTCTCTTTTACAGTGGTCATGTCGCTAATAGATGGCGCTTCCGTGTAGGCTCGACCTGGGCCAATAGCGGCGTTATTGTCCACAACGTACAATATATCCTCAACCATCCTAACTACAACAGTTTCACCATTGACAATGACATTGCTATCTTACAATCTTCTTCTGTCATTGCACACAACAACAATGTCCGCCCCGCGTCCATTGCTGGGGCAAATTATAATTTGGCCGACAACCAAATCATTTGGGCTGCAGGATGAGGCTTGACTTCTGTAAGTTTATTTATCACTAGCTTTTGCCCTGTGGCTTCTCCCGCGTGGAGGTCGATAATTGCCTATGTGTTCATCTAAATCCGTTCAGCCATTAAGACGTGAAAAGGTATCAAGCTTACTATAGATACTTTCGCATTTATAATTTATAGGTATGGATCTCAATAGTACTTCTCAAAATTTGTCTCCACATTTAATGTAATTTATTTTTTAATAATTGATTTTTTTACAGGAGTGTTGTTCTTCTTTTGAGCAACTGCATCATGTCCAGATCTTTTCAATCAACCAGGCTGCTTGCAGAAGTCGTTACGCTGTCGCAGGTATAACCATCACCAATAACATGCTGTGTTCCGGTGTGCTTGACGTCGGTGGTCGCAATTAGTGCTCACAGGACTCCGGCGATCCTCTCTACCACAACGGTGTCGTCGTTGGTGTCTGTTCCTTCGGCATCGGATGTGCCAGGCCACAGTTCCCTGATATTAACGCTCGTGTGCCCCGCTACGCGCCTTGGATCTCTTCAAACGCATTAGAAATGATTTGTTTAAATAAATTTGATTATAACAAAATGTTTGTTTTAGTTTTTTTTTTATTCGGAAGCTATTTTCATGTCACAAAATGAAACCGGGGAAGGATCATTCGAATAATTATTATTTATTCATATATTTTATTGAGCAATTCTCTACGTTCTCTTTAATAATGGCTGTCAAAGGTGCTTATTAATGATAACTTTTAACCAACTCAAAAAAAAGCAGGATTTTATCAATTCGACACGTATGTATATTATTTGAACTGCAATATACATACACATACACATGACATATTATTATGATAATCTATTAGGGCTTCCTAGGGACTTCCAACAAAATATACAAAAGGACATTGTTCAGCGTCCATACATCGTCCGCCTAAGAAGCAACAGAGAAGTGAATTTACTTTCCGTGATCTAAATAATGCTTATAATCAATTGAAACTAAATTAAAACCACGGACACTTCTGAGCATTGTAAATAATCCAAAACATTATCGGATTTTGAGGTTATATTAGGCCAATAGAAACATACTAACTTAGCGTTTATTAGTGAAAATACCGATTTTATCTTTAAACGTTTCATTACATAATATTAGGTAGTCAGAACTATTCTTTCTTTATACTAATTTATTTGTAGTTATGACTAGATTGGGGCTATGGACTGTTTCGTTTTTGTGTGACTTAGGAGTAAGTATTGTATCTTACTACGAATATAAAATCTCGCTTGTTTATCCAAAAGTCAAACTGTCATCTGTCAATGACGATACTGACATGTCGATGTTGCTCGTTACATTGGCTGTATGAGCTACAATGCCTTTTGCCAATTTAAAACGTCAAATTGAAACAAACAATAATGGCGCCGGGGAATAAGACCGAAGTGAATTACTTTTTAAAATGTTTTCGAAATTCTGAAGCGTCCGTTCTATTGTGATAATTGTAATGTAAATTATAAAAAAAAAACTAGTAATTACTGTAAAGGTTTCATACGTGTTGATTCATAGGCCATTTTTAACAATGTTCTTTTATAGGTGTATAGTCAGGAGCACTATTTAATAAGTATACATTTAGGGAAATTCAAAAGCGATTTCTTATGGAATGTCGATAGCAACTTAGAGATGCCTACTTATTTCATAATTCTATGTGTTCCAAAACACTATGTTCGTAACAACAAAAAATTGCAATCAGTACAGTAGAAGAAAATCAGTTTTAAAAGTAGCTAAGTGTAACCAAATTAGTGCTCGTGACTGTATGTCCACGCATTTCTCCAAAACTATTAGTCAAATTGTGAACATTTTTTTATTGGCTTAAATTTACTTCAACTTGGGGAACAGTGCAAATTTTCAATATATGGACTAATTCGTGTAAGTGTGACGGCCTGGATTATTGATATGAGCTACGGATGTAGTGTCAAAGCATCTCAAAACCTTGGTCAAATTCTGGTGCAATATTTACAACAAAACTATTAACTAGTTATTACAAACAAATATTCCAGTTTTTATTAAAAACTAAAAATTGCGAAATAAAAAAGTAATTTAAAAAAAATTAATCAATTTCAAAAAGAAATCAACTCAAAATTATGAAATAACTTTAGTTTTGGAAGTCGGTGGCAAAAATACAGATCCCAAGACACCGAATTAGGAAATTAAAGTCACTTCATAATTTTGAGTTGATTTCTTTTTGAAGTCTACCAATTTTTTTAAAATTAATATCGTTTGGATTATTTTAAGCATCGGCAAAATATTTAGTATTTTAGCGTTTAGGTAACGCATAACAAAGAGAGATATGTAACGTAAATTCATATATCGGTCGTAATAGACCAATACATGTACATATTTACGTTACTTTGTCTTCCCCAACATTGTGTATGTGTCTAAGGCAACTAGGTAAGACATATCTATAATGAGAATTTACGGTTAAGGACCGGTAACTTATTTAAGGTAGAAAACCAAGAAACAACTCTCGTACCTTTCTGCTCTATTGTTAGTAAGTATATGAACATTTTTTAGTTTTATTAATATGGTATTAGAGGTTAAAAACTTATCTTTTTTCAGTTTATCTGCTGATACAGTTTTACTATCCGGTCAAAAGACGTCAAAATTCGCTTTATTTTTTAAGTCGTAAGCTTAAGCCGCACGGGTGTGACATGACCTTATGACCCGGCATGACCCCGCTCACATAAAATGGTCTGCTAATGTTTTTATCAACTGCACTCACTTAACGTAAATTGTTTTGTGTTCTTGAATAAAGAGACCATAGTATAAAATCTAAACAATACTCGTATTACGAGAGATATATTTATAAACAAAATATAACAACAGAGTATGGCCGAAAGTTTAGTTTGTTTACGTAACATTATTTGCTCAATCAAAATGGTATCTATGATGTTATTTCGTGCAAATATTATTTAAAACGATGTAATAACTACTTATAAATGAATATTCATCCACTTACCGTCGATTAGACATGAAAACACTTTTTTTTTAAGTTTGCAAATGAAAGTTTACGTTTAGAATCATTTATTTGACGAGAATATCTACCGGATCACAGATTAAAATTGCCTGCATAGGAATTAGCTTGAATTATAAGTAACAATGGAGATTTAAACCACGGGAATCGGATGGCACACCGGTTTGCCAGCGCCGCTTGAAGGTTGGCGGCGAGTGGCACACCGGTGTGCCAGCGTGCCTATAGATAAATTGTATAAACTTGTTTCCAACTTTGTATTTTATTTGTAGGTACGTATTTAGCTCAGACGCATAGTAGATGCGTCTGAGCTTAGAATAGAAACGTCAGTGACCTCCATTTGTCAACTGGTTTTCTAGCATTTGGCAAATTAATTTTCAATAATATTTATTATCGTTATTATCTTGTTAATGTTATGTTCATATGATTATTGTTTATTTAAAAGCGTGCACGTGTTAGAAAAGCGTGCATGACGTCACAATATGGCGCCAGCGCAGGTTTGTTCATAGTGTAGAAGCATAGTAGTTACCTATTACGCTAATTGTGTAAATGAACGAACAAATCGTGTTTTCAGTTTCCCCCATTTCGTATTTCATTCGTAATCGTGGCCATGCGGAGTGGTTACGTCACTGATTATTAAATAAATGCGTACGATGTGTCTTACTCGTCTTACAATTGCAGTTTCGGGGTGTGGTCACAGAATACTAAATATTTACCTAGCATGAAAATAATCCTCCGTCTTTCATAAGTATTTTTAACAAATAAACATGCTAACACATTAAAAAACATTTTATTTTATTTCATATTATTTCATAAAGTATACTACAAATACCTACTGACATCTATCGAAAAAGGCAGCCCTGGCAATTCACAATAACCACGCGGCGGCAAGCAGCTACAAAGCAAAACTCACTTGACGCTTGTATTTTCATGCGCAGCGTCTAGTGACTCGAAGTGTAGACTATTATAGCAGTAGGTATTGAAAATTTTGTATGGAGTGATTTATCTGGTAATCTATGTCGTCGCGTTGAATCACCCACCCGCGGTACTTCGTTTTCGCTTAGTGTTCTTTCTGACTTTTTTCTTTCTGCTCGGCCCCTAAGGGTCATCACGTGATGTTAAATAGCGTATAACTGTCTTCAAGAATTGGGCCACCAAATGCTAAAAGAATTTTTCAAATCCGACTTTTTGTTCATAATTTCAAGGGTTTTAATTTTTTTGCCCGGAACCCTAATTATTTTTTTAATAAAAGTAGCCTAAGTTACCCGCCGTAACATCAGCTCTCTGCCAGTGAAACTTCCGTCAAAATCGGTCCAGCCATATCGGAAATTAGCCGGAACAAACAGACATACAAAACTGTTAAAAATTGCTTTTTTGTTATAAGAACCGTTTATACTTTCCTATGCATTTATTAAAAAGTTGTTATTTTGAAATTACAAACAGACACTTCAATTTTATTTATTTGTATGTATTGATATATAATTCACCTTTACTATAGTTTACAATCGTTAATCATACACGGCAACACTAAAAAGGGATAAGATTGATTCATCCTTTTTAATCTTCACTAGATTATCGTTATATTATTTTATATACATTATGTTTTCAATACTATCATTTGGTATAAAAGCCAGCTATATTGGCATATTGGCATTATCAGACTTTTCTGAGGACGGTAAAAATATGCGTGTGATTGCTTTGTTGGCCCTTTGCGTCGCGTCTGTGGCAGGTTGGTAGACTTTAATTAGCTGTTTTTTACTAAGCACCCGAGTTTACAGGATTTATACTTTTCATTACAAGAATTTCACCACTTATAAATAAATCTGTATTCATCACCTAAACTAAAACTAGTGTCTACAGACTTCAAAACTCAAGAATATATTTTTATTATAGTGTTATTGCTTCCTTAATGCGTTTAAAGGTGATTAACGAGTTTGTTTTTTGCAGCGGTCCCAGCTAATCCCCAGAGGATAGTGGGTGGTTCGGTCACCACGATTGATCAGTACCCCACTATGGCCGTTTGCCTTTACTCGAGTAACCTGATCACCTATTGGCAGTCGTGTGGTGGTACCATTCTCAACAATAGATCCGTTCTTACGGCTGCTCACTGCACCTTGTAAGTATACATATATGCTGGTTATGACAATAGTACGGTATTTAAAATTGATGGAGCGACATACAAAGTCGCCATAGTGCTTTCTGATAAAAACTCGGTAACTTAACATTGCAAAAGTAAGCATAATCAGCCTATAATGTTCCCACTGCTGGGACATAAGCTTGCTCTCTCTGAGAAGGAGTGGGTCGTAATCGACCACGCGGGCCCAGTGCGGGTTGGTGGATGTCACATGTCTTCGAATTTTTAGTTCTAAGATATGCCGGTTTCCTCACGATGTTTTCCTACAACGTTTTGAGATCAGTGGTAATAAAATAATTTACACAAAGTAAAGTGCCTGTCTCTAGGTTTGGATCTACGAACTACAACTCGTAAGTGGCGAATGACGTTTCAACCTATTTTGACATAATTTTTTCTCTTTTTTACAGTGGTCATGCCGCTAATAGATGGCGCTTCCGTGTAGGCTCGACCTGGGCCAATAGCGGCGGTGTTGTCCACAACGTACAATCTATCATCAACCATCCTAACTACAACGCTAACAATTGGGACAATGACGTCGCTATCTTGCGATCGTCCACTGTCATCGCATACAACAACAATGTCCGTCCTGTTTCCATCGCTGGTGCAAATTATAATTTGGCCGATAACCAGGTTGTCTGGGCTGCAGGATGGGGTTTGACTTCTGTAAGTTTAGTTATTACTTTATTGCTTTTCAGCAAAATATATTATCTCACTTTTCTTGATATTTATTGTTTCTATTTTACAGGAGGTTGGTTCTCCTTCTGAGCAACTACGTCACGTCCAGATCTATTCAATCAACCAGGCTATTTGCAGAACTCGTTACCCTAGCCTTACCGATAACATGCTGTGTTCCGGTGTCCTCAACGTCGGCGGTCGCGACCAGTGCACACAGGACTCCGGTGGTCCTCTCTACCACAATGGTATCCAAGTCGGTGTGTGTTCCTTCGGAACTGGATGCGCTAGGCCACAGTTCCCCGGTGTCAACGCTCGTGTTTCCCGCTTCACTGCTTGGATCCAATCCAACGCATAAGAAGTGATTTTATGAAATAAATTGGTAGAAAAATTTATGTTTTTAGTTTCTTTTTTAACCTTTTCAATGCATAATATTTTATTCTGTAGCAAATCATACGCTCTTAGCATAAGCTACTAGATGTAGGTTTCTTACTTTTCATGAGAGTGAGTCGCTATTTTATAAATAAATAAGGCCCACTTGCACGTTCAAATAAGAATAACCCATATTAAGGATAACCCATGAACGTGCAAGTGGGCCTAAGAGAAATGCATTTGAGATTAATTTATTGAGTGACGAGAGGACATAACGTAAGAAACAAGTATTTACGATAAACAATGATGGTTGATTTATGTATCTTTTCGTAACATATACAGACAGACAAACATTTTGAAAACTGATTTTTTGTTATAAGTACCGTATATACTTTATTATGCATTTAGTAAAAAGTTGTTATTTTGACATTACAAACAGACACATCAATTTTATTTATTTGTATAGATGATGTATAGATACATAATAACTGTCTGGTTTACCCTGTAAGGTAGTTGTCTTTAGAGGAATAGAGTATAAATCAGTACCTAATACATTACTTACGAATAACTTATTATTTTTTTGTCCCCGAAAAGCGGGACTAAGCCTGTTCCGCGCGTGCATTAAATTTTGGGCTACAAAATCGGGAGGTTCCGCCAAAATCGGGACGTCTGGCAATGCTTGGGGATGAAAGTTTGTTTGAAAGTCCCAAATTTTGCCGATGAGAAAACTCATCAGGCGTACGGCTTGATTTGAATAAAATGTATTTAAAACCCTGACTCAGTAGAATATATATATGTAGGTATTGATTAATTCTCAGGAACTTTGAAATTACAACGCCATAAATTATCTACATGTCACAAAAATCATAAAACCGCTAATACCATGGCGAATGACCTAAAGACAGTAGGTACCTACATAAATTACAGGAAAACACCGACACTGCCAAAATTTTGAACAAAAAAAGAAAACTAGTTTGAAACAAGATCAAATTTTCGCTTTGTCCGGTGTTTACCTTAGAGCCTGAGACGGTTGGTTCGTCAGGTTGAACGAATTAGACTAGAGTTAGTTATCTAATACCACTTCTTCACAAATCACTAACTTATTTTAAAGAAAACTACCAACGTTATTTGTCACACGGAGTAAATATAGGTGATAGATACTGTAGAGGCTTTAATCGAGCCGGCCTTCAGCATGAATCCTCCACGCATTGTGGCATTGGCTGATAAGATAAACACACTGGTTTATTGAAATATAGAATAGGTTTAAAGTATGACATATAGTCAAATTGTTTTATATTGAGTCAGTGCTGTGCTAGTTTTACGATTGACAATGTAACGTGCTTTCCCATAAGCCAATAAATAATAATATCAATGCTGCTGTGTGTCTCATTCATATACCCAATAACACACCTCTATAAGAGACCGCACAGACAATATAAGTACTGGTCTGCCCTAGTATCGTGGCAGGCCATCATTACATTTGGTGGAGGCGCCTAAGGGAACGCGCCATATTACGAATCGTGTGTATTTCAGACCATTATAAGTGGTGGAGCGCCTTGTTCCGCGCTATGAAGTGCGCTATACGCGGTCCCACGTACGTTATTTTTTTCAGCGATACAGCGAGATCTCTCGCATAAAAGCCAAGCGGTGTAATTTTTATGACGGAATGAAGACATTTTGAGGCACGCAGGGAGAAGTGCCCCTATGCGAGGTTGAGTGGTTTTTTTTATTAATGGGTGTTGATCGATCGTGATGACGCTAGCTCTAGATATACTGTATTACTCGGGCTACAATAAATGCCTCGTGCAATTTATTGAGGACTTCAGAAGTCTGGCCATTTATAGGAGATGGCGAGAAAAAGATTGGGCGCTAATTTTCGGAGTACCTTTGGAGGGCACCGCTAAAGCATGTTATAAATGTATCTATCGCGATGGCATGAGTTTTGGTGATGTATGTGACGCGTTCAGAGCAGAACTCGGGTACAAATATCACATAGGGATTGTTCTTGGTAGTGTGCCAGAGGAAACAATCACATAAGAGCCGTCGGAAGAACGGGAGAATTTTATAATGCCAATTGTTGATGCACCTCTAATTTCTAGCGGAAGTCTAGAAGATTCACTAGATGTCGGCGACGATGATGACAATGATGATAATGGTGACGAAGAGCCAAGCTGCATAAAGAGCAACCCCGTCCACGATGAGCAGCTGGAGTCGGCTCAAGCGATCCAGAAAGAACACAAGGAAGAGATGGAAATATCGGGTCAGTTCAGTCCTTGTTTTAAGCCTAGTGACCATGTTTCAGAACAGCGGAGCGAGTGTGTTGATAACGACGTCCAATTCGTAAATAATAACGTCGCCGAGAATCAATGTTTCGAGTTTAATTCAGATAAAAAAATCTCCGAGATAATGAATGATGAGCTTTCGTCACTGTCCAGGGACGGATTTAATGCTTTAAATATTTATAGCAAAATAGATGGGGATGACATCGAGACATGCGCACTGGATGCGGGTAAAATAGAAAATAATTTCACTCATAACCAACGAATAAATAGTATTGTTCTTAGTGTTCCCGTTCGACGCATGCGTGCTTAGCGCAGTTCATCAAAAATATCAACAAAGAAAAAGGGTTTATTTGTTAAAAATACCAAAAGGAGAAACTTTGTTTTCAAACAAAATAATTTTAAAAGAAGGCCTAGCAATACAAATAAAAATTTTATAAAGAAGTTTTCTACTATAAGGTACAAGTTTCTAAAATTAAATAAGCCACCTTTTAAATTATTTATAGATACTTTAATTAATAACAATGAATGGAAACTTTCTCTTTTAAGAATCATCTAACATTTTCGATTGTCTTGTAATGTCATGTATTTTTTTTCTTTTTATGTCATTTAACTTTTATTGTAAAAAGTTAGGCAGGCCTTTGGTGTGGGATGCAACATGTGTCGACACCCTTGCGCCATCCCATCTTCCTAGTACGGCGGGCTGTGCTGGGGCGGCTGCTGCAGGTGCGGAAAACCTCAAACAGCGAAAATATTCCGATCTTTTTGGGAGTTATATGTTCGAGCCGTTTGGGGTTGAAACACTAGGGCCATGGGGTCCGAGTGCCCACTTGGTTTTCCGAGACATCGCCAAGCGGTTGGTCGACTCTTCACGCGACCAAAGGGCTGGCCTATCCTTTGGCCAAAGAATCAGCATCGCCATACAACGTGGCAATGCTGCCAGCCTTTTGGGCACTTTTCCTGTTGACAGCGATGCGGACGAATTTTTTGATGCCATATGATTATATATATATATAATTTTTACATTTGTACATATTATAATTATTATTTTAAGTCTGTTAGCTTATATATTATGTAAATATTATACTTTTATTGTCATGTCAATGTAATTTAGATGTAAACATCATTTATATTAGCTCATTATTTTAGTTTGGTGAATGTTATATTATACTAATGCATTGTTTTTGTGTGACGTTTCATATGTACGAGACACATCGGATGCGGCAGGGCGAGCCTCTGAGAGGCCACGCCTCTCAGCCCTCCTCCGAGCCTGAGGGAGAGCTTCATCTGGGCTTCATCAGCGCGTCATCTGAGCGCTTCGTCTTCTATGATTAATATTCGCGCGGCCCAGAATAGGATGGTCATCCTCCAGATTTATTAAGGCGTATTAGAAGAGGGAAATAGTTATTTGAAACTGTGGTTCCAGTCTAGAACGGGGGGATAAGCAGTCTGAGTTGAAACTAACCTTGCTGACGGGACATAGTCCTTGTGAGGTGTGTCAGGTTGACACAACTGGTCCAACTGACGATTGTGGACTCACAGTTTGGTCAGAATTGTCTAACAGTCAAAGGAGCTTAGTGACTTCGCGATATTTTGAGATTTTTCCCTCTGGAGTGTGGCCATGAGTTAGGACTTCGTATGGACTATTGCTTCTTGAGCTTTTACCTCCCTCACGCTCATCAACGTCCAGTGTGGTTAAAGTTTAGGTTGATTAGTTTAAATTTTCTTCCTTAAGCCCCCTCTGAGCAGATGTGAATTGTCACGTCTTATTGTTAACACTTAAGGGGCACGTTGGTTCCTTTTTGCTTGCGGGGTTTTTGGCCAACGAGGCTGGGACAGTAAAATGTTTGCCCAGGTGCTTTATGGCATATGTTAAAGTTTAGTTTGGCTGGCACTTGATGGAGTGCCGGGACTTCGCGGTTTGTTCTTACTGAGTCCAGCTTTCTCCTGTAAGAGATAGACCCCATGTTGTAAATTTCGGCCCTCGCTTAGGTCCTTCTTCTGTTAGACGTAGGTAGGTTAAATAAGTGGTTGTCTTAATGTTCGTTTCCTATGGATTAAATGGGGCACCCTGGTAGCCCAGTTTATCCAGTAGGCGCGTAGCTGATGTAGAGGCTTTAATCGAGCCGGCCTTCAGCATGAATCCTCCACGGATTGTGGCATTGGCTGATAAGACAAACACTGGTTTATTGAAATATAGAATAGGTTTAAAGTATGACACATAGTCAAATTGTTTTATATTGAGTCAGTGCTGTGCTAGTTTTACGATTGACAATGTAACGTGCTTTCCCATAAGCCAATAAATAATAATAGCAATGCTGCTGTGTGTCTCATTCATATACCCAATAACACACCTCTAGAAGAGACCACACAGACAATATAAGTACTGGTCTGCCCTAGTATCGTGGCAGGCCATTACAGTACCTACCTATATTGTTATTTATCAAAATATCATTTCCAGCAAAATTTTCGATAAATATTATGCAAGTAACTTAATATTTTGACAAGCAGCTCAAAATGATTTTTATAAGACTGCACTGAAGTAGGCCTATTCCATCTTCCAGGAATCTCTTACGTATTAAAACTAGAGAAGCGAGCAAAGAACAAAATAGCCAGCACGAGAATAAAGTTTTTCTTTCTTTCTTTCAGAAAGCACGAAAATAGCATGAGTCTTATTTTTTCTAAAATTTTAATTAAACAGAGATAAGAGACGAGTTCTTAACAACTTAACGTGAAATGACTAATGATAAAATATTTTGAAAACATTAACATGATAGATCAGATAACAGTGATAAAATGGTACCAAAATGTAAAAGAGCATGCACACTGCTGCCTACTAATGATGGCTTCGAAGCATTATTTTTATTCACTGTATGAGGGTTTAGGGTATTTATCTACTGTTCTTTGCACGCTCGTAGTTTTTCACATAAAACCCTTATGTTTTGTGGAGTTGGTTCCACACTTATTGTCGCTTATTTGGTTGCTTGAGTCAAAATAAAACAATTAATGGGAATAAATTTTATTGTCAAAATCTTAACTTCTATATATACAAATGAATGGTGGACGTAGCTGTGGTTTGGAATCATACACAAAATTGCTCAGCCAATCAGATACAGGGTTCCCAGTCTTCTGGAGTTCGGAGCATGTTCAGAGTGCGCCAACTATAAATACGCACAGCGTCGCCGAGCGGTGAGCAGATTCATTGGTTGTGATCATTCGCTCGACACCGCTGTGGACGGACGTCCCGCTCGCTATTGTCTGCTCGCTGCACCGCTGAGTCACCGCCATCGACGATCGTTCGTTACGTCATCGTAACGATTTCTGTAGTCTTCGACTACAACCAGCTTGTATCAATTATTGCCTTTTTCAAGGCGATTGTTGATAGATTGTTTCTTTAACGTTTTCCGTCATACAAACGTTCTTCGTGACTCCCTGGCCCCTTCAGGGTAAAAACCACAGTTTCGTGGTCCTTGGCGGACACCTCACGGTGCCAACGAAGCCAAGGGGGTGTTGACCCAACACACCCTCCGAGCCCCTTCAGGGTAAGGCAGTTAATTGGACGGGTCCCAGAGTTAACCGGCCTTGGGAGGTCTCCTAGTCGGTTCTGGTGACAGTTTTTCCTCCACTGCTACTTACCTAGTGTCTCTAGGGGGTGTCTACACCCTTCGCACTAGACTGGTTAGGGTCCAGTCGCACAATAAGACTGGCGACGGGTTACAGCTTTTAGGGCTCACCAGTAGGTACTCACCTCCCTGTCTGCACCCAACAGGGCGGGCCACACACCCCCGGGCCAATCCACCCGGGGATTAGGATCTTCAGGTCCCCTTTTATTTTATTCTTTTTTTTATTTTTTATTTTTTCCCTGCGATGTCTGACGCCGACATCGCAGCAATCGCTAGGGAGGTCCTCTTCAAAGACCCCGAAATTCTCATTAAATATGGGAAGGCCTGGCGTAACCGCCAACTGAACACCGCTCCTATCGCTGAGTTCAGCGATGCTCCGGATAGCCCGCTATCGCCTCCAGTAGTAGATAGGGGGCATTCTTCCTCCGGCGGCTTCGATGCCTTTGACAGTCTCCCCCCAGCCCGAGGGGATGGACACCTCCACCCCCCCTTTGGACTCCGAATCTGAGGACGCCATCTCCCAGGCTTCCTCCTCCGAAGACGACTACCAAGTCGTCGTAAAGGGAGGAAAGAGGAAGAAGGGCGGATCCTCCCAGGCCGGCAAGGCCAAAAAGCCTCTGGCGGCAGTCATCCCCTCCGCCTCTGTCTCCGCCCCTGCCCCTGCCCCTTCCTCTACTTCCGGCTCGGTACCCATCCGGCCACCTACTACCTCAGCCAGTCCTATCCCTACGGACTCAAAGAGGAAGGTACGTCCCCCACCCCCCTCTACATCCAAGACACGTCCAAATGGACTGAAATCTCTAAAGTCTGCGTTGATCGCAAGATCAACTATACCAATGCCCGCTCTACTTAGCAGGGCATTAAAATCACGGTGCCCTCGTCCTCGGACTACAGGGACCTTGTCCGTTTGTTAGGGGATAGGAAGTATTCCTTCTATACTTACTCTCTTCCGGAGGAAACTCCCACGAGAGTAGTAATCAGGCGTATCCCCAAAGAGATCGCCAAAAAGTCCAACATCGTTGGCCAGTGCCACCGTTGCCAACTGTACGGCCACTCCTAGTCGCACTGCTACGCAACTCCCAGATGCGTCAAGTTTCTGGGCGGGCATGGCACTGCTGATTGCCCTCGCCCCAAGGACAGGAGTCTGTGCACAGAACCTCCGAGTTGTGTGCTCTGCGGGCAAGCTGGTCACCCGGCTAACTACCGGGGATGCAGTAAAGCCCCCAAATCGACCTCAGCGAAGTTGGCGAAGCGCGCCAGCGAGCGCCAACAAAAAGAGAGTCCGAGCGTAAAGCTCCCCTCTGCTCAGTTGCCCGAGCGTCTCGTTCCTCAGAGACCCTCCCCATGGGTCAACTTTAAATCCGCTTCGGCCTCGGTGCCGCCCTCTCAACCCATCCCTGCGCCATTGGCCACTGCCACGCCGGTCCCGGCAGCAGCTCCAGTGGCTCCTGTGACCGCTGCTGCTCCCAGGGCTGCGCCGGTTCCCACTGCAGCAAACAGGTCCCCTCCCTCAGGCCATCAGCCTTCCAACCCGCAGGTGCTTCTCAGCGTATTCGCTGTTTTCTACACCCCTGCGGCCAACGCTATGGTGAAGGAAATTCGTGCCGCTCAAGGAAACGCTCTGCTTCTCCTTGAGATCTTCAAGGCGTACCCCGAGGTATCGCAAGCCCTCGAGAACCTAACCTTTTGAATTCCATTATAATGTACAAAGGAATAGGTGCTTCAAACCCCGCTCCCTAAAATTAGGCGTCTTCAACGCAAATGCAACTACCGGTCAACGCGATGAGATTGCCACCTTTCTGCGTGATCATCAACTTGACATTATGCTCATCCAAGAGACCTTCCTGAAGCCCCATCAGCGTGACCCAAAAATTGCCAACTATGACATAGTTCGCAATGACAGGTCCCGTTGCCACAAGGGTGCCACCCTCATATACTACAAAAGGTCTCTTTACTGTA
Source organism: Fissipunctia ypsillon (assembly GCA_947568875.1). Lineage (NCBI taxonomy): Eukaryota > Metazoa > Arthropoda > Insecta > Lepidoptera > Noctuidae > Fissipunctia > Fissipunctia ypsillon. The sequence goes on from OX387644.1 coordinate 21,173,619, forward strand.
GTCCTATGGACCCTCCCCCACTAGTCTCTCATCTTGAGGTCTCAATCTGTCGGCTCGGCATGACTGGTCATCAACCAATCACCAGCATCTCTGCCTACTTCCCACCTGCCAATGGTGCGGAGGATCCCACTGCGATCACCAAGAACTTAACTGTCCTCTTCGGTCTGAGTGACTCCGTCATTTTGGCGGGGATCTCAATGCCAAGCATCCCGCCTGGAACAGCAACACGACCTCCACCAGAGGTAGGATACTGTTCAACCTAGGTGCCTCCCTTAACTTCGATGTCATCGCTCCGATGAATCCAACCCACTACCCTGGCGTTCCCAGCCAGCTTCCAGACGTACTCGATGTTGCGCTACTCAAGAATGTAAACCTACGTTTGCACTCTATTGAGACGCACCACGAACTCAACTCTGATCATCGCCCAATTACCATGCTTTTTGCCCTTATTCGGGCCCGCTCGATCCTAATCAGCCCCCTCGAACCAAAGTGATAACCGACTGGAGGAAAGTAAGCGAACAGCTGAAATCCACCACGTCGCCTCACTTGGATACAATCCCCGACCACATAGTGTCAGTCGAAGACACGACGGGTTCGATCGACTCGTTTACAGAACACGTTCAATCCATTTTGACGGATTGTTCACGGGAAGTTCCGGCGATGAATGATCATCGCTGGAAGTCACCGATTAACGTACGTGAACTGATAACCGAGAAGAACGCGGCCATTCGTGCCTATGACTCCTTTCCCTGCGACGCGAACAAAGCCCACATGCGCCATTTACAGCGTGCTGTAAAGAAACGCATAACGGAGTGGCGTTCCGAGGGCTGGGACAAGATGCTCAGCGAGCTCGAGCCCAACCATCTGGCCTTCTGGCAACTACAACGCAAATTGCGTACCTCCACTGGGGAGGCTTCGATGCCTCCCCTCATTCGCCCTGACAATAGCATCGCTTTTGACAACCCCGAAAAGGCAGAATGCCTAGCCGACAGCCTGGAGTCTCAATGTTCTCCTAGCTCCCAACCAGCTGACCAAGCGCACCTTGCCAAGGTCGACGCCGAAGTCGAACGCAGGGCTGCTCTTCCCCCTGTGGAAGACCCTGATGACCCGTTGCCTCCCGTCACTCCAGACGAGGTGCACGACATCATTAAAGGGCTACAAGATCGGAAGGCCCCTGGTTCGGACGGTATCACCAATAAGGTTTTCAAACTCCTCCCCGCCCCCCTGATAATGCTAATGACCGCCATCTTCAATGGTGCTCTCAGCAACAACATCTTTCCGCAGACGTGGAAAGAGGCCACCGTCATCGGTATCCCCAAGCCAGGCAAGCCCAAGTCTGAGCCCACTAGTTACCACCCCATTAGTCTCCTCAATGTCCTCGGCAAAATATATGAGAGGGTTATTTGTAAGCGTCTCAATGATTTTGTCGAGGCTAAGATCCTTATCCCTAGTGAACAGTTTGGTTTCAGGACTCATCACTCTTGCATCCAGCAAGTTCACCGTATCGTTGAGCACCTAAGCGCTGGCTTCCAGCGCAAGGCAACGACGGGCATGTTGTTCTTCGACATAGCGAAAGCGTTCGACAAGGTCTGGCACAACAGCTTAATTTATAAGCTGTACCAACTCGGGGTTCCTGACCATCTCGTGCTCATCTTACGAGACTTTTTGTCAAACCGCATCTTTCGCTATCGCATTGAGGGTACACTCTCTTCCCCTCACCCCTTACGCGCCGGTGTCCCTCAGGGCTCGGTAATTTCTCCCCTCATCTTCTCGCTTTTCACGAGCGACATTCCCAAATGTAACAAGACTCATTTGGCGCTTTTCACCGATGACACAGCCATCTACTACACAGGGCGGTGTCAGAACTCTATTGCCAGAACTCTCCAAAACTCCGCAAACGCTTTAGGCGTTTGGTTCCGGAAGTGGAGGATTGAGGTCAATCCCGATAAGAGTCAGGCCGTCCTTTTCTTGCGACCGCGACTCCACGCTCCCGCACCTCCTAGCCCGATCACCATGTATGGCAAGCTGATCCCTTGGGAGAAGCAAGCTAAATACTTAGGCGTGATCCTGGATCAACACCTGACCTTCAGAGAGCACATCAAGACGGCTCGTTCGCGTGCCACTTGCACTCTCGGTAGGCTTCATTTTATCCTGACCACGCGTAGCAAATTATCTCTTAAGTGCAAGCTGCGCATCTACACCGCAGTTATCCGTCCCATCATGATGTATGCTTGTGCTGTATTTGCGCACGCTAAGCCACACTTTATCCATAGGATGCAGACCCTACAGAACCGTTTCCTCAGAAAGGTCACGGGGGCACCCTATTATGTACGCAACGAGTCTCTTCACGTTGATCTCAAAATCCCCACCGTCCAGCAGTTCATGAAACGCCTCGCCAAGCGTTTCTTTGAATCTGCCATAAAACACCCTAATCCCCTGATTGCGGTGGCTGCCCGCTATACCCCGTCGCATATAAGTCGCATCCGCCGTCCTAGGCACGCACTAACCGTCCCGAATGACGCCATAACTCTCCTCCAGGAGAGTAATCCCGCCACCAGCACGATCGTGCTGGTGGCACGTGGTGGTGGTGGTGGTGGATCCGGAAACTCAAATCGAGACCGCCATGCTTCCGCCCTCGCCGCCGAGGGCCACCGCGACGCCCCCGTCCATCCCCACCCCGACCCTTGCTCGAGCCAGCCCGCGTAGCTGAGCCCGTAGTTTTAAACTCGCCCCTAACTAATCCGAACCAGCATGTCCATTTGCCGCCCTAAGCCGAGGTCCGTACCCCACAGGGGGTGCCCTTAGCGAGTAGTCGCTTAGTTTTTAGTTTTATGCCTGGCTGGAGGCCTTAATTTATTGAGGCATCCACAGGAAAGCCCGGTTAAGCAGTCGACAACCTCCTATAGGTTGAACTGCGAGATGCCATTCCCCAAAAACAAAAAAAAACGAGCGGTGAGCAGTCTCTCAATAGCTTTGGTGCGAGCTTGTTGCTCCACCGACCGGCGGTCTGCACGCGCGCCTTCTATCCGGCCGCATTCCAACGCCAGTGCGCGCCACGCGCCCGTGCCGCGCGGTCGTTTGATGCTTGCAGGTTGGCGGTATCGAGTGCGTTGAGTTTATGCGTGTCCCACATCACTCTCCCCTAAGCGAAACGAACAACGGGCTTCACGGTTCTTCCAGATCTTGTGATGTATGGCTGGATTGCTTGATCAGGGGTGCAATGATCCACATCTTCAGACTCGTTGAATATGTGGGCTGGTTTGAGCCTATCCATTGATACCACTGATGTGCGTAGCGGTAACTTTATTTTGTAACACTTGTCATAGCGCTTGATAACTTCGTAGGGACCTTCACACGGCGGTGTTAACGGGGAACGAACAGTGTCGTTGCGAACGAAAACATGTGTGCACGTGACGAGGTCGTGATGTATGAATGGCTCTGTCCGACTGTTGTTTGATCGAGGCGCACTTTTTAACGATGCCATGGTTTCTGTAAGGCGGCGTACATAGTCGTTCTCCTTGGTTGGCACGATGAAATCCGATGGTAAGCGAAGCGTAGTACCATACGTCATCATCGCTGGGCTTAAACCGCTGTTGATTCGCAACGTCGTACGTAAACCTAATAGTACAGTAGGAAGCTCTTCTGTCCACTGTGTAGTAGTGCCTCGCGCCATGAGTGCTGCCTTCAATGATCTGTGCCACCGCTCGATCATACCGTTGCGCGTTGGACTGTGGATGATACGAGTATGCCGTGGTCCGTATTCGTGATATCCCAAACTTTTTCATTAGTGATCGGAACAATGATGATTCAAATTGCCGTCCTTGATCTGTTGATATTCTTAGTGGGCAACCAAATCTAGCAATCCAATTTTCGTAGATGGCTTTTGCGACTTGCTCAGCGGTAATCTCGAGTACAGGAACGGCTTCTGGCCATTTGGTGCAACGATCGATGATAGTTTACACAGTAGCGTTGGTCATTAGACAATCGCAGTGGTCCCACTATGTCCACGTGAATGTGTTCGAAGCGCGCCGACGGTGGGAAATCGTTCAGTGGGGTTACGACATGACGATGAATCTTCGCTCGCTGACAGCTGATACATGATCTGGTCCAGTTGCTAACTTCTTTGTTCATGCTGGGCCAGAAATATTTTGAGCACATTTGTTTTCTAGTGGATTTTACGCCGGAATGACACAAATCGTGTTGAGCTTTGAATGCCTCAAAACGATACGTAGTGGGTAAGTACGGTCGAGGTGTGCCGGTAGACGTCTCGCACGTGATTGGCTGGTTTATCCCGGGCATTGTGACGTCGGCGTCGGTAAACTTCAAGTTTGGTTGACTTCTGAGCTGTTTCAATACTGGATCTCTTCCTTGTTCGCTGGTTAATGTTGCGTAGTCGATGACGGAAGGGCATTGTATGTCTTCTATGCGTGATAATGCGTCTGCCACCGAGTTATCTTCGCCTTGCACGTACTTGATGCTCGTACAAAATTGGCTGATAAAATGTAATTGCCGTTCTCGACGCGGGGTGTCGCTGCTACTCGGTGGGCGTGTTAGCGCATTCACTAGCGGCTTATGGTATGTGTACACTGTGACATCGCCTCCTTCTATAAGATTTCTGAAATGCTTGACAGCCGTATAAACCGCTAATAACTCGTATACGCTGTAGCGTTGCTGAGTCATGCTCATCGCTTTTGAAAAATAAGCAAGAGGTTTCCATTTGCCTTCCATTCTCTGTTGTAAAACAGCGCCAAGGCTGTAATCAGACGCGTCTGTCATCAAGGCGAGGGGCTTCCAGATAATGGGTGGATCAGCTGTGTGACTTCCAAAATGCTTTGACGGCACTTTTCAAAAGCCAACTCTGCCCGCGTCGTCCACTCGATGGGCGTTTTGTCGTTGCGTTTCTGGTTATGTAGATATTTATTCAGCTCGTTCTGTAGTTCGGCTTGACGGGGTAAGCAGCTACGATAAAAATTGATCATGCCCAGAAAACGTCGTAATTCAGCTATTGTCTTTGGTTTGGGGTAGCTTGATATTGCTTTTGTTCTCTCTTCAGTGGGCTTGATCCTGTTGCCTGATATTTCGTAGCCGAGAAAATCAATCTTGTCCTTGCCGAATTCACATTTCTCAAGCTTTAGCATGACGGCGTACTTCTTTAGGCGGTGTAGTACTTGCCGTAGAAGTTGTCTGCTCTCTTCGTTTTTTGAGTACAGAAGTATGTCGTCGACGTAACAAAAGCAGCTGTCTATACCCCGCAGTACTTGATGCATAAACCTTTGAAACGTTTGACTTGCATTACGTAAGCCGAACGTCATGCATTTGAATTCAAACAGCCCGAATGGTGTGATAATTGCTGTTTTCTGGGCGTCTTCCTCTGCAATTGGGATCCAATAATAGGCCATTTTGAGGTCAAGCTTCGAGAATATCTTCATATTGTGCAGCTGGTACGTGAAGTATTGTATTCGTAGTATAGGGTAGCGGTCTGATCGTGTGACTGAATTTAACCGTCGATAGTACCTGCATACCCTTAGGCCTCCATCCTTCTTTCTCACAATATGCAGGGGGCTTGCCCACGGGCTCTTTGATGGCCTGCATATGCCAAGTTCCAGCATGTGGTCGAACTCCTCCTTTGCAGCCTTGTATTTGTCGGGGGGCAGCGGACGGGCTCGTGCGAAGACTGGAGCGCTTGTCGTCTCAATATGGTGCACGACGTCATGTTTTGCTGGCTCCTTCAAGGACATAGGTCGCAGCACCTCCGGGAATAACTTCAAGATGTCATAGTACGCTTGGTCGGAGCTAATGACATGTATGGTTTGTTCACTCGTTGCAACTTCAATGGCGTCGATTGACATGTCGGTAACATTGTCGACGAGCTTCTTTTTATGGAGGTCGACTAGCAGCTTGAAGTGACGTAGGAAGTCCGTCCCTATGATCGAGGTTTTCACGCCAGCTATGATGAACGTCCATAGAAAACTGCGTCGCAAGCCAAGATTTAACCTTAGTGTTTTTTCACCGTAAGTTTCGATTGGTGTATTGTTTGCAGCGAATAATTTGTAGGCGCTTGTCTTCATTTTTCTTTTGTTTGTTGCGGCTAACACGGAAATTTCGGCGCCGGTGTCTACGCGGAAACGCTGTCGAGTGTCGTGATCGAAGACACAAAGGTGGTTGGTGGTGCAGGGGACATCGACTTCCGCCACCGTCGATGTCGTAGCTAGTTTAACGTCGTGTGATTCTTGTTTCTCCTACAGCACGGTGACTTGCAACGTTTCGCCTTGTCACCAAAACGATAGTGGTATGTACACTCCCATGTAGGACCGCCGGGTTTGACTGACGTCTTGTTGCTATGCCAGCGAGACTGTGATCGTGACCGTGACTTGAACGATGTGAAACGGGGTCTATTATGGCGTTTCCTTGTTCGTCCGCGTAGCTCAGCCACTTCTAGGCATAATTTCTCCATTTGCTTCGATAGGACTCATCATCTCAGCTGTGTTGACGTCATGGTATCTTGCGAGGTCGTGGCCACTGCGGCAACCGTTATTGGTTCGGTGTATTCTGCCATTTTATCGGCCATTGCAGCGAGGGTATCTAGCGTTGATTCTGTGTTGACGGAAAGCACAACGCGCATCTGTGTGGGTAGATGATTGAGCCACTCGATTTTTAATCCTTCATCTGTGATCTTGCCACTCCCTAGTTCTCTCATCCTGCGCAATAGTTGTGTGGGTTTTTGATCACCCAACTCTAGGCCACGGATTAGCTTTTGGAAGTTCTTGACGTCAGATTTGTCGTACATGGCGAGCAGACAAGTCTTCACAGCATTATATTTATCCGTGGAGGGTGGATTGTATAAAATGTCGGTCAGATGTTGAAGGTCCGTTGTTTGCAGCTGTTGCAACACGTAGCGGAATTTCTGGTCGTCCGAGGTTTTTAAAGGGTCCACGACAGCTTCAAACTGGATAAACCAAGCTCGAGGAATCTCCCGCCAGAATGGTAACAATCTAGACTGAACCGATATGGCCGCTAGGTCGGCGTCCATCTTCATGGGATTGCTTTGTTCACTTGTGTTTTTCTTTTCTTGCGACATTTTTTCTCAGGGTCACCAATTGTGGAGTTGGTTCCACACTTATGTTAGGTTGCTTGAGTCAAAATAAAACAATTAATGGAGATTCAAAATGGGAATAAATTTTACTGTCAAAATCTTAACTTCTATATATACAAATGAATGGTGGACGTAGCTGTGGTTTGGAATCATACACAAAATTGCTCAGCCAATCAGATACAGGTTCCCGGTTTTCTGGAGTTCGGAGCATGTTCAGAGTGCGCCAACTATAAATACGCACAGCGCCGCCGAGCGGTGAGCCTCCAAAATCGATTCATGCGCCGAGCCACGGGTAGCCCTTGGTTCGTACGAAATGAACAATTACATTCCGATTTAAATCTGCCGACCATCAAGCAGTTTATTAAAACTTCAAGCAAACGCTTCTTCGATTCTGCTACTACTCACACTAAGCCACTAGTGGCAGCAGCTGCCCGATACACACCATCACACATATTTAGCATACGTCGTCCCAAACACGCACTACTAGACAGAGACGACGATATCACACTCTTTCAAGAGAGCCAAAAGATAGCTCGCAAAGCAATCACCACTACACATGACAGACGTCCCACGTTCCGTACTCGCCGGCGAGTACCTACTACGCCGCGACTTAAAGTAGTAAGACAATCCCCCCGACCCTTGACCCCGCCCGCCCGTGCGGAGCAAGTAGCTATAAATATAGCCCCAAATATTAATACCAATCAGATACAACAAGTCCCCACTTGCTCAGTAATCAATAGCGCCCTAAGTCTAGGTTCGAGTCCCGCTAGGGGGCACCCTTAGACGTGCTATTTAAAAATTTTGTTACACGATGAGAGGCCCTTCTAGCCCCACCAAAGCCCGGTTACGCAGTAAAGGCTCCCGGAGCCAACTAGCAAAAGGTCCGAATCAAAAAAAAAAAAAAAAAACGAGCGGTGAGCAGTCTCTCATTAGCATTGGTGCGAGCTTGTGGCTCCACCGACCAGCGAGCGGTCTGCGCGCGCGCCTTCTATCCGGCCGCATTCCAACGCCAGTGCGCGCCGCGCGCCCGTGCCGCGCGGTCGTTTGATGCTTGTAGGTTGGCGGTATCGAGTGCGTTGAGTTTTGGCGTGTCCCACAGTTTTAACCGTCTTCAGAACAAGAAGGAGGTTATCAATTCGACACGTATGTATGTAATATTATTGGAATTGCAATATATTGACTTAAGATAATCTATGAGGGCTTCCAATCAAATATACAACATTTTATAGGTGTATGTACATATGTATGTTTGTCCACGCATTTCTCCGAAACTAGTAATCGGATTGTGAACATTTTTTTATTGGCTTACATTTACTTCAACTTAGGGAACAGTGCAAGTTTCATGAAACCCGGTTCAGTAGTTTTCAAGATATGGACTAATATGTATGTGACGGCCTTTTTTTTTTTTTTGGATGGGAAATCATCAAATGACATCTCCCGCTCTGGGCGTAGCGGGAGGGCGTGTCAGACTTTCACTGACTAAAACCTACCCGTATTCCTTCAGTTGCCTGTGCCGGGGCCACGGTAACTCTTTCGAACATCCCGCAGCCCTAGCTGGCATTGGCCCTAGCGGACCCCGTCAATAGTGCTGACATCTCTTTGAGGCGCGCGTGGAACACAACGCGCCGTTGACTCGGGCCTGGTCCTTACCGGACGGCGAGCTACCCATTGCTCGCCGTCCGCAAGCCCGCGCCTACGGTGGCCGAGAATCGGCTACCAATTCCCGACGCCCAGGGCGTCTCCTGCGGCGCCTAGGGGCGCGAGGGCGTAAAGCTTGCCTCTCCCTCACGTGCTCCGCCTCCTCCTTCGCGAGCATTACTGCCTCACTGAAGCAGGTTATGGCATCCCATTTACTCTCGCTCCGTACCATGGCCTGGACCAGAGCCAGACGCGAGAGGTCGCCGCCGCCGATCGCTTCCACGAGGACACAGCGGTGCCCCGCCAAAGCCGGGCAGGCCTCCACCGTATGCTCCACCGTGTCCTCCGGGCGATCCACACAGTGGTGACACCCGGGCGTTTCCTCCCGCCTTATCCGGAACAGGTACCTCCCAAAGCACCCGTGTCCGGTGAGGACCTGCGTCAGGCGGAAGGTGAGGACGCCGTGGCGCCTCTCCAGCCACTCCTCAAAGAGGGGACTTATCGCCATAATTGTGGCCTGCCCAGCGCTAGGTTGCGACAATCGCACTCTCCATGCTACCATGAGATCCTGCCGGAGCTCTGTCCGCCGTGCCGTGATTTCTCGCGACAGCGGAGTTACGCCCCGGCGTTTTGCCTCCTCGCGCCACTCCCACATGTGCGCGAGGACTTTTGCCTCCAGATCCTATGGCGGTAATCCGGCAAGGAGGTTCGCCGCCTCACCGGAGACCGTGTGGTATCCCCGGGCTAGCCGGATGGCCATGACCCTCTGGGACGCGTTCAGCCGGCGGGCCGGTCGCCGCCTCACAGAACGCGCCCACACCGGAGCCCCGTAAAGGGCCATGGACCGCACGACCCCCGCGTAGAGCCTCCGACAGGAGGCGTTTGGACCCCCCAGATTGGGCAGGAGCCGCCTCAAGGCAGCCCCTGCCCGCTCCAGTCTCGGAGCCAAACGTCGGAAATGCTCCACGAAATTCCACCGGTGGTCGAGGACGAGTCCCAGGTACTTTCTCGTCGACTCGACGCCGATAGGAACCCCTCCTACCGTTATTTGGGAACCCGACGGTGGCGCGTTCCGAGGACCATGAAAACACATGACCTCGGACTTGTGCAAGGTCAACTCGAGTCTCAATTTCCGGATTCTCTCGACGATTATCGCAACCCCGCGTGTCGCTAATTCGGCCGCCGCCTGGTACGATCTCCCCTGCGCCAGGACCAGCGTGTCGTCAGCGTAGCAAACCACGCTGACGCCGCTAGGGAGGTCGGCGCGCAGCACCCAGTCGTACCCGATGTCCCACAGATGCGGTCCCAGGACCGATCCCTGTGGGACACCGCACGACATCTCTCGCCAGTTCCACTCTCCCCGGTGACCGGGGTAGATGACGGTCCTGTCCGTCAGATAGGCTTCGACTACGCAACAGAGGTAGGACGGCATCCGGTAATACCGAAGTGCCTCCCTGATGCAACTCCAGGGCAGGATGTTGAAGGCATTGGCGATGTCTAGAGACAAAACCAAGACGACCCCACCCCGGGCCAGAGCATCCCCCGTCGTGAGGGCTCGTACGCGCATGATGGCGTCCACTGTAGAGCGCCCCCTGCGGAAACCAAACTGGCTCTCCGCCAAATCCGGCTCCACCCGCACTAGCCGCCCGACGAGGCGGTTGGCAATGACTCTTTCAAAGAGCTTGCCCACCTCGTCGAGCAGCACAATGGACCGGTAAGCGGACGGCGAGTCCGCAGGGCGCCCCGGCTTCTTGATTAGGACCAGTTTCCCCGTCTTCCAGCGAAGTGGGAATCGGCCCCTCTCCAAGCGTGCGCTTAGGAGACCCCTTAGTCGAGGCCCGAGAGCCTCCAAGGCCAGAACCCAGGCTTTTCCAGGTAAACCGTCGGGTTCTGGGGCGGTATTTTTGGCATTCAGCCTACGTACCGCCACTCTCAGCTCTACCTCGGTCACCTCCGGAGCATCGTCGTCGTCATCGGCAGTGTGGTCCGCATCAGGCACCGCAGGAGGCGGAGCCATGGGCGGGGGAGTATATTCCCCTCGCGAAGGGAACAGAGCGCTCCCCACGTCCTCCACTGCTGGGGCCGGAGACTCTGCGTCAGCGGGGGAGCCCATGGGCGTAGTTTGTCCCGCACTATTTTGTAGGGGCGTCCCCACGGGTCTCTGTTCAGAGTCCCCAGCGACTCCTCGCGGGCCAGTTCCTTGGCTTGCAGGATCTCCACTCGGAGGGCGGTCTTCGCCGCTCTGTACCCTCGTACAGCTCCGCCTGAATAGCTTCCGTATCCGAAGGGCGGATACGGAGCCTGCGGCGCCTGGTGTACCGGCGTCGCGCAGCAACGCACGCGTCGCGCAGAGACGTCAACTCCGGCGACCTGCACCCGGCACCTGGCGCCAAGCGCGTCCGGACCGGACCCGGGGCATTGCCACGTCACATACTTTGGACATGGCCTCCCGGAACCACCCCGCCTCGTCATTGATGTCAGCAGGCCTGTCCGGTGGTGACACCCACGCCTGCACGATCGAGGCTTCCAGGAGGAGCTCCCGGTCCAGCTGCTTCAGCGCCCACCGCGGACCACTCGGGGCCTGTCGAACCGGCGCTCTCGAGGTCTGGGCGGAGACGTCAAACCGGATGTACCGGTGATCGAAGTAGGTCTCCACGCCCTCCATGGCGCGCCAGTCGACGACACGCGGCGACAGAGCGGGGCTGGCGAACGAAATGTCCACCACTGACTCACCCCGCATCTGCACACACGTGGGGATAGAGCCCCGGTTTAGGACGATCAGGCCCGTCTCCAGAGCCCAGTCCTCCACCATCCTGCCCCGTGTGTCCGTATGCCGGGAACCCCAAGCCACATTCTCGGCATTGAACCCGACGACGATGACTCTCAACTCCGCAAGGGAGTTGTGGAACTCGGCGAGAGTTCGGTTCGGGGAGAAGTATACCTCTACCACGACAATCTCCCCGAACCATGCTGCCACGCAACCCCATCCCCTCTTGACAACCTCGAGGGACGGGGAAGTATGACGGCCTGGCTTATTGATACGAGCTACGGGTGTGGTGTCAAAGGTGAAAACATCTCAAAACCTTGGTCAAATTCTAGTGCAATAATTGTAACAAAACTATTAATCTTTGGATCTCTGAATGACGGCAAAACATCAGACAAGAAATAATGGACAGTTTTTGTCAGATTTTGACACTCTTTATAATAACTTTATTAAAATCAGAAGCCTAGGAGACAAGGGGGACGGTATTTTATTTGATTTTTTTCTCTTTTCTTTATATACTTGTACATAATATATATATATATTTTAGTGTTGTGTTAGATTGTATATTGTATTTAAAATCATTATTATATTAAGTTCTTGGTTTAAAATTAAAAATGTAAATAAACATCCAAATGTGAATTTAAAAATGTCACCAACTTAATCGTTAACTTGTTCCCAATTCTTCTAATCTGTACACGTCGTTAAGTTTTGGTATAGATTAAAGTATGATAATTTGATAATAATATAACACTTAAGCCATTTTATCTTTCACGTAGTAGTATAATCATTCAGCTTTGGTATAAATACCGTTCACTTACAACGACTTGCAATCACTCGTCGACGAGTTACTGACAGTATGCGTATCCTTGCTCTGCTAGCCCTTTGCTTCGCGGCCGTCGCAGGTATGTTCTTAAGAAATCTTGTTTTTTATATTTTTGTTAAAAAAACATCAGAATCTTTTATCAATTTCTTACATTTTTTTTTATTGGAAAAATGCATGGAATGTGAACAGCATTTCAATTGATTGATTGAATCTTCTTTTTTCCAGCCGTCCCTTCCAATCCCCAGAGGATTGTGGGCGGTTCGGTCACCACTATTGACCAGTACCCCACCATCGCCTCTCTCCTGTACTCATGGAACTGGATCGCATACTGGCAGGCCTGCGGTGGTACCGTCCTCAACAATAGGTCCATCCTCACCGCTGCTCACTGCACGGTGGGTGACGCTGCCGGCAGATGGCGTATCCGTGTCGGCTCCACTTGGGCTAACAGCGGTGGTGTTGTCCACAACGTGAACCAGATCATCAACCACCCATCATACAACTCTCGCACTTTGGACAATGATGTCGCCGTCTTGCGCTCGGCCTCCACCTTCACTTTCAACAGCAATGTCCGTGCCGCTTCCATCGCTGGCGCCAACTACAACCTCGGTGACAACCAAGTCGTCTGGGCTGCAGGATGGGGCACAACTTCCGTAAGTTTATTGATGATTCCTCCCGTGTTCTAAACAAAGTAATATTTCCTGCTTTGTTTGATCTGATATTAATATTTGCATATTTTCGTTTTGCAGGCCGGTGGCTCCGCCTCTGAGCAGCTCCGTCACGTCCAAATCTGGACTGTCAACCAGAATGTGTGCGCTCAACGCTACGCTACCGTAGGTGACACTATCACCGCCAACATGCTGTGTTCCGGCTGGCTCGACGTCGGTGGCCGCGACCAGTGCCAGGGTGACTCCGGCGGTCCTCTCTACCACAACGGTATCGTTGTTGGTGTCTGCTCTTGGGGTCGTAGCTGTGCTCTAGCATTCTTCCCCGGTGTTAATGCTCGTGTTTCCCGCTACACCGCTTGGATTCAAGCCAACGCATAAGAAGTGACTTGTTTGCGTCGGGTTATGTTTTTATAATAAATAAACTGTAAACCCACGCAATGTTTTTTGTTTGTTTTCGTTACTTCCATAATACTTTAAAACTTCAGTTTAGTTTTAGAAAACAAAATCAGATACAACATAATTACAACTATTATTAATTGTTATGATTAGGCACAACGTTTACTACTCGTAACATAGTTTTTAAGACATTGTTACTAATACTATATGAATTATATGCACTCGTATGTGTAGTTCGAAATAAAGAATATATTATTATTATTATATAATAGAATTCACAGATTTTGGAAAAATGTTAGTCAGCTAAAAAAAAGTTAATTCTAATATTTTATTTTTATGATGTCAATTGATGCAATTTGGTATAAGGATTCAAAGACTTTTGCATTAACTGAGGTTAGAGTACTAGAAAAGTCACAAATCGCAAAAAAATAACTTTTCCCATACCTACGTTTCGTAGTGATCAATCATCTTATCCACGACCTTTAACGACATATTACTTTATTTGTTGCGCAAGGCATACCAACGACTTATTTACAAGGATAGTAACAATAGATAATTACGAGTCTTCAATATTGTGTAAATATATCACTTTTATGCATGCACAACATTCTTATCACTACATAGTATAAAACAAAGTCGCTTCCCGCTGTCTGTCTGTCCCTATGTATGCTTAGATCTTTAAAACTACGCAACGGATTTTGATGCGGTTTTTTTAATAGATAGAGTGATTCAAGAGAAAGGTTTATATGTATAATACATGCATAATATAGAAAAGAAACACTGATAACTTTAGAGGTTTCTAATGTGATGTCGTAAATAAATACATTATTTTGCGCTTACATTGCAAACGCTGGCTGAACCCTACGAGATAAATCAAAATAATGTACTACAGTATTGTACACCTTAAAAAGGTCTACAAAAAAATCTGCAATGGTATATATCTATCTCTTAGGGATAACCCACAATAACCATTTTTTATCCTTTACTTTTTACGAGAAATAATGGCTTATTTACGAAGCGATTTTAAGCAATACAGCATAAATCCTTACCCAATTAAGTACCTTAAATAGATTGTGCATGTAATATAGATCAATATGGCCCTTTACAGCATGTAATTTAAATGAATATTTTCGAAGATATTACAGATTTAAAAGGCAGGCGGGGGGCCGGCGGCGCGTGTCTATAAATCGGTTAAGTAGTCACGGCGGCCACCATAGCTAGGAAAAAAAACGCGCTTCGCCCTGTAGCACTTTATGATTAGCAGCGATCGCACGCGTTTATCGGAGCTTTCTAGCGAGGAAAATAACAATTATTACTTAATAAAAACGTGCTTTTCAGCGCGACAGCGTAATCCGTACTTATAAGTACGTTACGATAAATTAAAAAAAATATAGATTAGAAATTGTATGATAGTATTTAAATACTAAAGTGAATTCTTTTTTAAGACAAAACGTGCTTTACAGCGCGATAATTTTTACGAAATTGTATGTTCGTACTTTACTCGGTATTAAGCTTAATTTTTAAACCGCACTTATAGTAAGTACATTAGGTTAGATAGGATTAGATTAAAACCATAATTTATCAATTGTATTTCTTCTATTAAGATCTTGGTTTGAATTTAGAGTTAAGGCAATTTAGTATTAGGGCAAGTATTTTTAATTATCGAAAATCGTAGTTTAAGGTAAGGTATTTAAGTTCAAAAAAGAACTGAATAGAATAGGTATCTTTTGTTGTTGAAAATTTTTGATTATCTGTAGTATACAGGGTGTAAGGGACAGCCCTCCGCAGACTGATGGGGTGACTTCAGTATATCATACTAAGACGACCGGTATATGAAATTATTTCAAGAACGTTATGGGAATCCAATACACCTGATTTGTTTTATTACCTCACACGCAATGTATCGTTACCGTGGCCAAACGCGCGTAGCGAACGGTAGCGCAGCGAGCTTTCGGCCGCCGAGTATTTCAACATCCATTGCTGATTTTTTGATTTTAGTTGTTTTATTTACGATGGAGTGCTGCATACAGAAAATATAATTTTAGAATGAAATAAAGGAATAGTAACTGAAAATACGATTAGAAAAATGACAATTTTCATGAGAATATTTCCGATGGAATATGATTCAAAATAAGAGCTGAATGCACTCTGTTAATTTGCGGAGAGCTGTCCATTACACCCTGTATTTACTATCAGCATTGCACCCGTGCGAAGCCGGGGCGGGTCGCTAGTTATTAATAAAAGGTGAACAACTATTCAATTAAATTTTTAAATCATAACAACATTAGCAATAAAAATTTGATATATAATAAAATTAGCAAGTAAGCTTAGATTATTAAATAAAATAAGAAATAATACATTTCGTCACATTGCATGAGAGCAATTCAACCATACAAAATTACAATTAAATATTCGCACATAACGTAACAAAACGCACATAAAAACAAAATAAGGAATAAAATAAACATATAAGTATTTAAATAAAGTGATAAAAGTTATAATTATAAGATAAAAAAGAAAAAAACAGATTTCGTAAATCTTTAAACTAAATTCAAATGAAATTATTATTAAATTTGATTAAGTAGGTACATGTTATTTGAAGACCGTTGGCAGTCGTGATGGGTAGTCAGAAGTCCGAAAGTCTGACAGCCAGTCTTACCAAAGTGTATCGTGTTACTCAGTAACTGAATTGTGGAGGTTAGATAGGCAGTCGCTCCATGTAAAGTACTAGTATTCAGTTGCGTCCAGTTAGACTGGAGGCCGACCCCAAACTTGGTTGGGAAAAGGCTAGGCAGATTGACATTATCAATTTAAAATTTAACACAATTAAATTAATAATTAATTACTGAAAGAAAGGCGTGATGTTAGGTAATGTCATTCCTCATCTGCCTAGTTTTTTCCCAACTATGTGACCCGACCTGCAAGTGCGCGAAGCCCGAGCAGAAGCTAATACATCATACGGTACATTTATTTTATGTGTATTTATGCAAATAAACAGTATCGTTCTTTTTTTTTCTTTAATATTTTACCATATTTGATATCTGCAGCCACCGCTGGGTCTAGAAGTATAAAATTTGCATAAGAATTCCTTTTGTTACGAAGGTGAGCACTGGGGAAGGATTTTTTCAAATTACTCTCTTGGGGACGGAAGTTTGTTTGAAAGTCCCAAATTTTGCCGATGAGAAAACCCATCAGGCGTACGGCTTGATTTGAATAAAATGTATTTAAAACCCTGACTCAGTAGAATATATACAGGGTGTCCAGTAATTAATGGATAACCTTGCGATAGCATATAATAGACCCTATGGCCGTTCTAAAAAAATACAAAAAAAAATGTATATCCCAAGTAAGTAAGTACCTAAGATATAATTTCAACGTACAATATTATAACATCAGATAACCGATGGAATTCATTCATTTGTGGTTTTGGTGATGAAAAATGTAAAAAAAGTTAGTATTCTTTTTCAAAAAAATCTTAGTTATTACTTGGGATATATTTTTTTTTGTATTTTTTTTAGAACAGCCATAAGGTCTGTTATATGCGATTTCAAGGTTATCCATTCTTTACCGGACATCCTGTATATGTAGGTATTGATTAATTCTCAGGAACTTTGAAATTACAACGCCATAAATTATCTACTAGTCACAAAAATCATAAAACCGCTAATACCACGGCGAATGACCTAAAGACAGTAGGTACCTACATAAATTACAGGAAAACACCTACACTGCCAAAATTTTGAACAAAAAAAAAAAACTAGTTTGAAACAAGATCATATTCTCGCTTTGTCCGGTGTTTACCTTAGAGCTTGAGACGGTTGGTTCGTCAGGTTGAACGAATTAGACTAGAGTTAGTTATATCGTACCACTTCTTCACAAATCACTAACTTATTTTAAAGAAAACTACCAACGTTATTTGTCACACGGAGTAGCAATTTAAATAGAGGTGATAGGTACCTACCTATATTGTTATTTATCAAAAAATAATTTCCAGCAAAATTTTCGATAAATATTATGCAAGTAACTTAATATTTTGACAAGCAGCTCAAAATGATTTTTATAAGACTGCACTGAAGTAGGCCTATTCCATGTTCCAGGAATCTCTTACGTATTAAAACTAGAGAAGCGAGCAAAGAACAAAATAGCCAGCACGAGAATAAAGTTTTTCTTTCTTTCTTTCAGAAAGCACGAAAATAGCATGAGCCTTATTTTTTCTAAAAATTTTTTTGAATAGAGGATTAGAGACGAGTTCCTAACAACTTAACGTGAAATAACTAATGATAAAATATTTTGCAAACAGTACCATGTTAGATCAGATAACAGTTATAAAAATGGCACCAAAATGTAAAAGAGCATACACACTGGTGCCTACTAATGATGGCTTCGAAACATTATTTTTATTCACTGTATGGGGATATAGGGTACTTATCTACTTTTCTTTGTAAGCTCGTAGTTTTTTTACGTAAAACCCTTATATTTTTAACCATCTTCAAAAAAGAAGGATGTTATCAATTCGTCAAGTACGTATGTAATATTATTGAAACTGCAATATATTGACTTAAGATAGGATATTAGGGCTTCCATTCAAATATACAATATTTTATAGGTTGATGTATGTAGGTACATATGTTTGTCCGCGCATTTCTCCAAAATTCTTAACCGGATTGTGAAATTTTTTTGTTATTGTCTTACTTTTACTTCAACTTAGGGAACAGTGCAAGTTTCATGAAACGCGGTTTGGTAGGTTTCAAGATATGGACTAATATGAGTAAGTGTGACGGCCTGGCTTATTGTTACGAGCTACGGGTGTGGTGTCAAAGATAAAACATCTCAAAACCTTGGTCAAATATTTACAAAAAAAACGATTAAAATTCGACCTCAAAAAGAAATTAACTCAAAATTATGAAACAACTTTAATTTCGGAAGTTGGTGGCGAAAATCAAAAAAATCTGTTTTTTTTTTATTTTTGCCACTAACTTCCGAAATTAAGTTATTTCATAATTTTGAGTTAATTTCTTTTTGAGGTCGATTTATTTGTTTTCAATTACTGTTATAAGTTAATGTTTTTCAACATATAAAAAAAACGACACGTCCTGTAAAATACTGGTATTCAGCTGCATCCGGTTAGACTGGAAGCCGACCCCAACGTCTTTGGGAAAACGCTAGGTAGATGATGATTCTTTAAAATAAAATGCTGGATAACCGATGACGAAGTTTGGATCTCTGAATAGCGGCAAAATATTGGACAAGAAAATAATGGACAGTTTCTGTCATATTTTGACACCCTTTATTAAACTTTATTAAAATCAGAAGCCTAGGAGACAAGGGGGACGGTATTTTATTAGATTTTTTTCTCTTTTCTTTATATACTTGTACATAATATATATATATTTTAGTGTTGTGTTAGATTGTATATTGTATTTAAAATCATTATTATATTATGTTCTTGGTTTTAAATTAAAAATGTAAATAAACATCCAAATGTGAATTTAAAAATGTCACCAACTTAATCGTTAATTTGTTCCCAATTCTTCTAATCTGTACACGTCGTTAAGTTTTGGTATAGATTAAAGTATGATAATTTGATAATAATATAACACTAAAGCCATTTTATCTTTCACGTAGTAGTATAATCATTCAGCTTTGATATAAATACCGTTCACTTACAACGACTTGCAATCACTCGTCGACGAGTTACTGACAGTATGCGTATCCTTGCTCTGCTAGCCCTTTGCTTCGCGGCCGTCGCAGGTATGTTCTTAAGAAATCTTGTTTTTTATATTTTTGTTAAAAAAACATCAGAATCTTTTATCAATTTCTTACATTTTTTTATTGGAAAAATGCATGGAATGTGAACAGCATTTCAATTGATTGATTGAATCTTCTTTTTTCCAGCCGTCCCTTCCAATCCCCAGAGGATTGTGGGCGGTTCGGTCACCACTATTGACCAGTACCCCACCATCGCCTCTCTCCTGTACTCATGGAACTGGATCGCATACTGGCAGGCCTGCGGTGGTACCGTCCTCAACAATAGGTCCATCCTCACCGCTGCTCACTGCACGGTGGGTGACGCTGCCGGCAGATGGCGTATCCGTGTCGGCTCCACTTGGGCTAACAGCGGTGGTGTTGTCCACAACGTGAACCAGATCATCAACCACCCATCATACAACTCTCGCACTTTGGACAATGATGTCGCCGTCTTGCGCTCGGCCTCCACCTTCACTTTCAACAGCAATGTCCGTGCCGCTTCCATCGCTGGCGCCAACTACAACCTCGGTGACAACCAAGTCGTCTGGGCTGCAGGATGGGGCACAACTTCCGTAAGTTTATTGATGATTCCTCCCGTGTTCTAAACAAAGTAATATTTCCTGCTTTGTTTGATCTGATATTAATATTTGCATATTTTCGTTTTGCAGGCCGGTGGCTCCGCCTCTGAGCAGCTCCGTCACGTCCAAATCTGGACTGTCAACCAGAATGTGTGCGCTCAACGCTACGCTACCGTAGGTGACACTATCACCGCCAACATGCTGTGTTCCGGCTGGCTCGACGTCGGTGGCCGCGACCAGTGCCAGGGTGACTCCGGCGGTCCTCTCTACCACAACGGTATCGTTGTTGGTGTCTGCTCTTGGGGTCGTAGCTGCGCTCTAGCATTCTTCCCCGGTGTTAATGCTCGTGTTTCCCGCTACACCGCTTGGATTCAAGCCAACGCATAAGAAGTGACTTGTTTGCGTCGGGTTATGTTTTTATAATAAATAAACTGTAAACCCACGCAATGTTTTTTGTTTGTTTTCGTTACTTCCATAATACTTTAAAACTTCAGTTTAGTTTTAGAAAACAAAATCAGATACAACATAATTACAACTATTATTAATTGTTATGATTAGGCACAACGTTTACTAACATAGTTTTTAAGACATTGTTACTAATACTATATAAATTATATGCACTCGTATGTGTAGTTCGAAATAAAGAATATATTATTATTATTATATAATAGAATTCACAGATTTTGGAAAAATGTTAAAGTCAGCTAAAAAAAGTTAATTCTAACATTTTATTTTTATGATGTCAATTGATGCAATTTGGTATAAGGATTCAAAGACTTTTGCATTAACTGAGGTTAGAGTACTAGAAAAGTCACAAATCGCAAAAAATAACTTTTCCCATACCTACGTTTCGTAGTGATCAATCATCTTATCCACGACCTTTAACGACGTATTACTTTATTTGTTGCGCAAGGCATACCAACGACTTATTTACAAGGATAGTAACAATAGATAATTACGCGTCTTCAATATTGTTTTATGCATGCACAACATTCTTATTAATAAAAGGTGAAAAACTATTCAATTCAATTTTTAAATCATTACAGCATTTGCAATAAAAATTGGTTATATAATAAAAATAGCAAATAAGATTAGATTATTAAATAAAATAAAATAAAAAATAATACATTTTGTGCACATTTTTTGCATGAGAGCAATTCAACCATACAAAATTACAATGAAATATTCGCACATAACGTAACAAAACGCACAAAAAAACAAAATAAGGAATAAAATGAAAAGATAAATATTTAAATAACTATAATATTATAAGATAAAAAAGAAAAACAGATTTCGTAAATCTAATTAAACTAAATTCAAATGAAATTATTATTAAATTTGATTAAGCAGGTTTATGTTATTTAAAGATCTTTGGCAGTCGTGACGGGTAGTCAGAAGTCCGAAAGTCTGAAAACCAGTCTTACCAAGTGGGTATCGTGTTACCCAGTAACTGAATTGTGGAGGTCAGATAAGCAGACGCTCCATGTAAAGTACTAGTATTCAGCTGCATCCAGTTAGACTGGATTGCGACCCGAACGTAGTTGGCAAAGGCTCTCAGGCAGATTGACATTATCAATTTAAAATTCAACACAATTAAATTAATAATTAATTACTGAAAGAAAGGCGTGATGTTAGGTAATGTCATTCCTCATCTGCCTAGTCTTTTCCCAACTATGTGACCTGACCTCCAAGTGGGCGAAGCCCGAGCAAATGCAAGTACATTATACGTTACATTTATTTTTTGTGTATTTATGCAAACAAACATAACATCTTTCTTTATTTCTTTAATACTAACCCATATTTTATATCTACAGCCACCGCTGGGTCTAGAAGTGTGAAAGGAGATTGTTCACCATCCATACATTATTGGGCTAAATGTGAAAGAGCCAAAAAAAAAAAAATTTAAAGAATACGTTTTTCCCTTAATCCTTATCCAAATAAATAGTTTCATCATCAAGGTTGATTAAGTACCTACATGTAAATTCCTTTTTAAATTATTCGAATCGGACCTGTCGTTTAGAAATTACGACGGGTATAAAAATGCTTAAAGTAAGAAAAATGCGCTTGGTCTATTATTTACCTACACGTTTTATTTTTTATTGACTGTTTGAACACGCTAATCTCTGTCACTACCAGTCGGATTTGAAAAATTGTTTTTGCATTTTATAGCCCAATTTTTGAGGAAGGCTATAGGGTATGTACCATTACGCTAGGACCCTTAAAAGCCGAGCAAAAAGAAAATATTAAGAACGAGCGCTGAGTGAAAACGAAGTAACAGCGCGGGCAGGCGATGCGATGCGACGGGGTGGGTCGGGGGAACAAGAAATTTCATGCGGACGAAGTCGCGGGCGGAAGCTAGTACATATCTGATATTCGGCGCTACGCATACTACAAGGGAATAATTTAATTCTTAAGCGTAGGTTACCTCCTTCATTCTTACAATATTTTTTTTACTCTGCATTCTTGCTGCGGTAGTATTCCTTTCAATCGAATTATTCTTTTGAATATTTTCGAATTATTCCGAATACTTCCGAAGTTCTGAGACGCTAATGCAGACGGGTTTTTTCTTGTTCTTATAAGAAGAAAACCCGTCTGCATTAGGATTGATTAAGACTAATGTTCCGAATATACTTCCGGATCCATCAAGATATTGGGACTATCAGGACGCACAACTTCTTGTTGAAGTGGTAAGTAATCAGTTGATTTTAGGATGGTTGCAATTTTTTTTTTTAAGAATGGATTGATTCCATCGCGAGTCGCAACGCCGTGCGGACGTGTACAGTGACTGTGTTCCCCAGTAACTCACTGACTTTGTGTGCCCTCATCTGATTGGGTGTTGTTTAAAATTTTAATTCCCTCTTACACCTTAGGTGTTCTTATGGACTGACTATTGGGCGGTCTTAGAGTGAAACAAATAGACTGTTGTCATATTATCCGGAATTGTGGCGCTCTAATTTGCTCCCGACGCGGTGGATTTGAACCGGCGACTGGTGCATTGGCGGTCGCGCGCTGCCGTCCCGAACCAACCGAACTAGTCATTGAGCGGCGAAATTACGGTCACTGTGTGTGAGCAGTGCTACGAGCTGACGTCATCGTGATTGCTACGACGTGCCGCGTGACTACTACGCGCCTACGAGCCTGCGCATCGGCTACGCGCTGCACCGCTTCGGGAGTCCCTGAGATTACGCCTTGCTCCTTATGTCCTGTGGGCTAAGGTTGTATTTTGGTTGACGCTTCGTAATGCCTCGCACAAAACGGACTCCCCCAGCTACTCCTGCGTCTATTAGTAGCAGGGTTCAGTCAATGTCTGATTCTGACATTCCTCAGGCTACTACAAACAGCCCTTATGAAAGTGTTAATACCGCCTCGCGATATAAGCGTCCACGTCAAGCTTTTTCTCCTGGTAGTGAACTGCAAGACTTCAAGCAGGAATTTTTAGATATGCTCAATACATGGAAGACAGAGGAACAAGCCAATTTCTTAAAGTTTTCACAAGAACAAAGCTCATCCCTCGCTAAACTATTCTCGGAGGTAGCAGAACTTAAATCGCAAAACTTAGCCATTCAAAAGGCTAACTTTGAGATTGAGAAGACGGTCAGTTTCATCAATAATCAATACGACGATCTCATGAAACAAGTTGCTTTATTACAAAAAGATAAACAAATGTACAGGGATTGCATACAAAATTTAGAGATGAAAATCGAAGATTTGCAACAATTATCACGCTCTTCTTGCGTTGAGATTCGCAATATACCAGTCGGAGAGAATGAGTGTGCTAAAGATCTATCTGCGATTGTTGCCCATGTGAGTGCTGCCGTCAACGTGCCTCTTAAAGACAACGATATCCGCGACGTCTACCGACTGCCTGGCAAATCAGGTACCGTCAGGCCAGTTGTTGCCGAATTTACCACTATTGAGACTAAGAACGTGTTGCTAAGCTCAGTGCGCAGCTACAACAACAAGCAACCGAAGGAGTCTCGACTCAGTACTACAAACATAGGAGTTCTTGGCGACCACCGTCCGATATATGTCAGTGAGTACCTCCCAGCCAGCTCAAGAAAACTATTTTTTGCTGCACGCGAGTTTGCAAAGAATAAGGAGTATAAATTTTGTTGGACGGCCAATGGTAACATATTGTTGCGGAAGGAAGAGGGAGTCAAACCAATATTGGTAAAATCCGAGCAGACGCTACGGGATCTAGCACTAACCTATCAATGACTACTAAACGCCCATTCATTACTGTTTTTTTATACATGTTTCAAAATAACTAACTTCTACCTTATTATTATTATAAGTTGTTTTCCCCGTATGTTTAAGATTATTAACACCGTTTGTTTTGCTTATGTTTTAAGAACTACCTACCACTACAATCATCTCTCACATACACGTAATCCTCAATACACTCACTCTCCATCCATAAACCTCTGGACACTCACACTCTCGTCTTTCACACACTTATTCTCTCCGACAATGCCATTCCTAACTTTTTGTTTTCACTCCTACATCACAATTTTTATAATGGAGAATATTAACCTCACCAATTCGGTTGACAATGGACGCCTCTGCACGGCAAATGTACCTGATGCAGTTACAGTTTGCCTCATGTTCCCTTGCCTAAACATGTGCACCACCCTATTTTGGAACATATTATTTACTTTCAATGGCTAACCACATTAATGCTCTCGAATTAGAATTAGATGCCTACCAAGTATCAAAATCTTATAAATTACCGTTAGGTGAATGTATATCTAAAATACCTAAGACACAAAGAAACTTATTCATACTACAACTCAACATTCGCAGTTTAAACAGGAACTTTGACAATTTTATAGCGTTCTTACATCTCCTTAAAATTGATTGTGATATCATTATATTGACCGAGTGCTGGCTAAAATCTGCTGTAATTCCCAGCATGAATGGTTACAATGTCCACTTCACTAAAAATACAAAAAACCAGAATGATGGGGTGGTTATGTATATTAAGTCTTCACTGCACTGCACCGTTTCTGAACCCGATATAACTGACGCAAACTGTCTACTTTGCAAAATTGACAATAATGTTGGCGTCTTAGCCATATATAGATCACCATCCTTCATCCACGTTGATAATTTTTTACACAGCTTGGACTCCATTTTAAAACCCCTAACTAAATTTCAACACATTGCCTTGGTCGGTGATATCAACATCGATATCAAGCCGAACAACAATGATAGACACTCGTACGAATACCTCACCTTCACTGCCTCCCATTGTTTATTACCGGCGCACTTATATCCTACACGAGTAAATAACTGTTTAGATCATATCCTTTTAAAAACCAATCAACCAGGAACATCCATTGTCATTGACTCACCTATTACCGACCATTTACCTGTATTCCTGAGTGTCAACCTAGATGTTCCGAAGCCCAAGCCTACCCATACTGCCAAAGTTGTTGATATTTCAAACATCCAAAAAGATATTGAGAGTACTGACTTCTCCCCAATCCTTTTTTCTAATGATGCTAATGAAGCAGCGGACACCTTAACAACTTTATTGACCCAAATTATTGCCAAACACACTCGCTTCTCCAAAGTCTCACGAAAGAACCGTAACATCAAGCCCTGGATCACTCCCGGCTTACTTCGCTGTATCAGAAACAGGGATAAAATGCATCTTACTTTAAAAACTCAATTAGACAACCCCATCCTCAAAGTAACGTATTCTCGCTATCGCAACTTTTGTAATTCTTTGCTCCGGAAATTGAAAATAAATTACGAGAAAACTGAATTTATGAAAAGAAAAAACAACTCGAAAGCAACATGGGATCTAATCAAATCCATAACGCACTCAAAATCCACACCCTCGCCATTGAAAGAACTGCAACAACTCGAACCTGACAAACTTGCATCGGCAAACAGAGTCAATAATTACTTCATTAATGTAGGCAAAGACCTAGCTACAAATATACAGCAGTGTCTGAATATGCCAGTTCACTCATCATGTTTAGCTTCAACTTGTAACTCAATGTGTGTCCTGGAAACCAACGATTCGGAAGTAGAGCGAATTATAATCAACTTGAAATCAAGTTCTGTAGCTGGAATTGACGGTATTTCTGGACATATATTGAAGTTAACGCGCAATATTTTAATCCCCTACATCACACATATCTGCAATCTTGCGATATCTACCGGTGTTTTCCCAGACAGTTTCAAAACAGCTCTAGTCCACCCTATTCATAAGGGAGGGGACAGAGGCAGTGTCAAAAATTATAGACCTATATCTATTCTCCCAACCATTTCGAAGATCCTGGAAAAGATACTTAACAACCGTTTGCTTAACTACATTAATTCTCATAAACTTCTCTCCGGAAACCAATATGGCTTCAGAGCCGGAATTGCAACAGAGGATGCAGTTGTTGCACTCTCCGAAAAAGTGTCGCACCTCATGGATAAGAAGCAGCGGTGTATTGGTTTATTTCTAGATATATCGAAAGCTTTTGACACTGTCTCTGCGCCCATACTTCTGTCAAAACTGGAACGCATGGGTATTCGTGGTCCTGCACTTGACCTCTTTTCAAGTTATCTGGAGAATCGTTTCCAACATGTTCAATTGGATGAGGTTAAAAGCGATAAAGCTAGAATAGAATATGGCGTCCCACAAGGCAGCATTCTAGGTCCAACCTTGTTCCTCATCTACATTAATGATCTGTGTTCACTTTCATTAACTAACTGCTTCATATTTACTTACGCTGATGATACAGCCCTACTTGTTCATGGGAATGATTGGAGTGAAACAGAAAAATATGCTCAGATTGTGTTGGACATTGTCATGAACTGGTTTAGAAATAATTTGTTGACCCTGAATGTATAAAAAACGAAGCTTGTTTCCTTTTCTTTAAGTAATAGGACTCAGCCAAACATAACGCCTATTGTTAAGGTTCATAGTTGTTCTCCAAACTCCCGCTGTAACTGTCCCACTCTGGCAACCACATCTTGTATAAAATACTTGGGCGTGCAAATTGACAAACACCTGAACTGGTATAGTCATATTGATAATCTAGTCATCCGAACGCGTAAACTCATTTCCATCTTTAAGAAACTCCGTTGTTCGGCTGACTTGGAAACACTTATGATGGTCTATTATTCACTCTGTCAGTCTCTTCTCCTATATTGTTTGCCAGCTTGGGGTGGCGCTTGCAAAACATACTTTCTGAAATTAGAGAGAGCTCAGAGAGCAGTTCTCAAAGTTATGTTCTGCAAGCCCTATAGATACCCTACTTTGGAGCTTTTCAGGGAAAGCAGGGTCCTAACGGTGAGAGGCTTATATGTGCTACAATGTGTATTAAGGAAACATCGGCTGCCGTTCACTGCAAGTACTAATCGTCGCGCAGACATTGTCCTTCCACCAGTTAGACACAAAACCACTTTTGCAAAACACCAATTCACCTACCTCAGCTATATTCTATATAATAAAATCAATAAATTTCTCCATATCCACAGTTTAAATTATCACCAATGCAGAAGCACAGTTAAAGAATGGCTAATTGAGAAATCATACGACGAGACCGAAAAACTTCTCTTCCCACATGCTTAAGTCAGATCTCTTATTCAAGTATTTTCACACACAAATACTCACGCACTCTCCCCACTTTCACACTTACTCACACATCCACCATTTCGACACCTACCAGGACACATTCCCACCATGCACAAACCGCACCGTCACATTACTCACACATACACAACATACCTACTACACTTACTACGACCAATTCACCCTCACTCAAAGATTTACAATCAGTTTTATTATTAATTATTTTTACTTTTTCCTCTTTCTATACACATAAATAATAATTATATTGTTATGTTAACCATGTTACTGGTGAAAACAGTTTTATTGTAACTTTTTGATCAACTGTCTACCCTATGGAATCACTGGTCCCCAAGTCACAGGCTATAAACCTAGTTTGGGTGCCAGGATATAATACTTAATGCGCTTTATGTTGTATCATATCACTGTACGTGTAACCTTGTAATCATTTTACTGGAAATAAACATTATTATTATTATTGACTATATATGTTTTAATATCTCGGGACCCTGGGGTCCCGGACTTTTGGAAGGCGTACGAGGGGCCGAAGCCAACTCGCAGAGGCCCCTTAGACAATTTTAAACGATGAGGAGGCACCAACCGACGATTATCCCTGTATGCATTATGCAAATGCACCCAAGGACAACCCCCGGTTGGGGCAGGACTATTGTAGGACATGGAAACGAAACATATTGGGCTATGGGTTTAGGTGGCTATAGTGGATTGGTTACCAAGAACTATGGAAAAACTATGTCCCCTGCCTGATCAATGTTAGGTAATACACGGATAATTATTATTATTATTATTGATCCATTACAGTCAAATAAACACAAAAGTGTTTAAATACTTTTTATTTCGGAACATAATATTTACATAATAAATAAGCTAACAGACTTAAAATAATAATTATAATATGTACAAATGTAAAAAAAAAAAATATATAATCATAGGGCATCAAAAAATTCGTCCGCATCGCTGTCAACAGGAAATGTGCCCAAAAGGCTGGCAGCATTGCCACGTTGTATGGCGATGCTAATTCTTTGGCCAAAGAATAGGCCAGCCCTTTGGTCACGTGAAGAGTCGACCAACCGCTTGGCGATGTCTCGGAAAACCAAGTGGGCACTCGGACCCCATGGCCCTAGTGTTTCAACCCCAAACGGCTCGAACATATAACTCCCAAAAAGTTCGGAATATTTTCGCCGTTTGAGGTTTTCCGCACCTGCAGCAGCCGCCCCAGCACAGCCCGCCGTACTAAGAAGATGGGATGGCGCAAGGGTGTCGACACATGTTGCATCCCACACCAAAGGCCTGCCTAACTTCCAAGGCATTATGGTCATTCCGTCTGGTCTCTTGCCATCGTCGCGTGCCAAGCCGTTGGGTTCTAAAACAGCTGGCACCCCGGCGGTGACAAGAGCACGACGGATAATGTCATTAATGCTAGCGTGCCGTGCTATCCGGCCTGCGCTCTTGCTACAAGACAGGCCATGATGTCCGAGGCAGTCGACGGCTTCACCGCACTGGCAGCGGTGTGGAGCTCCACAAGCAGCGCCCAGACGCAGACAAGTAGCGAGCCGGAAGGGAGAGCGAGAAATACTTGATTTATAAATCATGAATATTTTAAATACTTCGGAGCACGTATTTTGCACGGATATAATAAAATCGACTGGATTGCGGCTATCTAATGCTTATTAACGGTAAATAAGTACATAGTAAATTTGGCAACGTCGCGTTTATCTGTTACACTTATTAACACTGTTAACACTTTTATATCTGTTACAGATATATTATGGTTACAGTTTTCTAAGTGTTTTGGGTTAAAACATTGAAAAACACATTTATAAGTATTACATATTTATATCTATAATACATGATAACACTAATATATATATATTATTTACAAGTATACAATAAAAAATAAAAAGGGAGAAGAGCTCATTGGGCATCAAAAAATTCGTCCGCATCGCTGTCAATCGGAAAAGTGCCCAAAAGGCTGGCAGCATTGCCACGCTGAATGGCAATGCTGATTCTTTGGGCTAAGAATAGGCCAGCCCTCTGGTCCCGTAGAGAGTCGACCAACCGCTTAGCGATGTCCCGAAATACTCGATGAGCACTCGGACCCCACGGCCCAAGTGTTTCAACACCAAACGGCTCAAACATATAGCTCCCAATGAGGTTGTTATATTTGCGCCGTTTGAGGTTTTCTGCACCTGCAGCAGCCGCCCCAGCACAGCCCGCCGTGCTAGTAAGATGGGATGGCGCGAGGGTGTCGACACAGGTTGCATCCCACACCAAAGGCCTAAACGGCCGTTACCCATTCAAAATGTAACACTTAAAATTCTGTAACCTTTATGAAGTTGTTTTTAAGTCCCTGGGCAGGAGCAATGTAAGTAATGTTACGCACGTAAGCCATTGTACTTATGGGTGCATCCAACGGTACAGGAGTTGTGGGAGTATTTAAAGTTAAGTTATAACATTTTAAACTTGTTTTCGTGAATAAAAGGAAATAAAAGTTGATACTTTGACCACAGATTACCAGATAAATCACTCCATACAAAATTTTCAATAGCTACTGCTATAATAGCCTACATTTTCGAGTCGCTAGACGCTGCGAACGAAAATGTACCTAACCTTACAAGCGTAAAGTGAGTTTTGCTTTGTAGCTGCGCGCCGCTGCGTCACAGCTGCGTAGTTATTGTGAATTGCCAGAGTCGATAAAAATGTCAGTAGGTATATTTGTAGTACACTTTATGAAATAAAATAAAATGCTTTTTAATGTTTTAGCATGTTTAATTGTTAAAAATACTTATGAAAGACCGAGCAATATTTTTAAGCACTAAGTAACTATTTAGTATTTTGTGACCACACACCGAAACTGCAATTGTAAGACAAGTAAGACACACATGGTATGCAAATATTTAATAATCAGTGACGTAACCACTCCGCATGGCCACGATTAGGAATGAAAAACGAAATGGAGGAAATTGAAAACACGATCAATTGCACAATTCGTTCATTTACACAATTAGCGTAATAGGTAACTACTTCTAAGCTCTACACTGTGAACAAAGCTGGCTGGCGTCATATTGTGATGTCATGCATTAAAAAAAAAAACAATAATCATATTAAAATAAAATTAACAAGGTATGATAATAAATATTATTGAAAATTAATTTGGACGATGGGCCACCTACTATGGACCCCGTCCCCACTTTTTTTTTGGTCAAATAGTCTTCTTTTTTATCTCGATTTTTCGTAAAAGGCTATAAAATAACAAACCGTTTGTTTTAAGTCTTAAATATATGGGGTTTCCTGAAAAAGTAATTCTTCAGTTTCATTTATCTAACGAAAACATAGATGCACAAGCATCTATGTTTCACAGTTTCAGAAAACAATTTCTATTTTTCATCGCAATCAAAGAGATAATAATGCTAATAATTGCCGACTTACATAACATGGAATATAAAACAACATAATATCACGCCTATATTCCACGAAGGAGTAGGCAGAAGTGTGTGGAACATCTACATTTCGCAATTTGTTGTTATATTTCGCCACACAGACGTGGATTTGAAGTAATGTAATCTATTCTGTTCTTTTTAAGTACATAACATCACACTTGTATTCCTCGGAAGGAGGTCTAGACAGAGGTACACCTCTGTAGCCACATAGGTAGGTACTGAATAATAATTTTCGTCAAAATGAAAGAGATGAAACACAATGATAGTTAACTAATATACTCGTAATATTAAACTTAAAACATAACAGATCATTACGCCTGTAATCCTCTTAGGGATAGGCAGAGATGTTTAAGACACCCAGACTTTTCGCTAGTTAGGTATTTAATTATTACCCAGCATAGCCGTGGAATACATAACATCACACCAGTATTTCCCAGAGAGGTAGGCAGAGGTAGGTAAACCTCTATATGCATAGGTAGCTACATAGGTTGGTACCTACTCTATTTTATTTTTCTTCAAAGTGAAAGGAATCAAACACAATGATTGCCAGCAACTTTAATTTCGGAAGCCGATGGCTAAAAACTAAAATACAGATCCCAAGACACCGACTTCCGAAATTAAAGTTATTTCATAATTTTGAGTTAATTTCGTTTTGAAGTCAATTTATTTTTTTGTAATTACTTTTTTTTACGGCCGGTCATGAGCAGACCCATGTCTGCTCATGACCTTGCTCTCGTCTAATAGAAAGCGATGGATAATGAGCGTGCCTAGATGATGGCTGTTCACTCTTGCTTTGAAGGCTGGCGGGTTATAAGTGGCAGGGTACACAGACTTTTAGGGCAGTAGCCTCCTCTTATTTCACACTATCAAACCTCAGGGACGATCGGGACAGGACCAAACTTTCTTGAACTGTCTTGAAGATGAATGAACAGAGGTCTGATAACTCACAAATCACTAACTTAATTTAAAGAAAACTACCAACGTTACTTGCCACTTAGAGCAGCAATTTAAATATAGGTTTACTTATGAGTATCTATTATATATACTTATTACAATATTTTGACAATATCGAAATTTTTATAAGACTGTAGGTACCTATTCAATCTTCCAGGAATCTCTTATATATTAAACGAGTACCTCTCTTCTTCCCTCGTACGAGAAATGAGTAAAGAACTAAATGGCCAGCATGAGAAAGCACGAAAAAAGCATGAGGCTTATTTGTCCAAAAAAAATAATTAAAAAATAGAGTTAAGAGACGAGTTCTCAACAATATCGCGTGAAATGACTAGTGATTCAGTATTTTGAAAACAATACCTGTTACATCAGATACCAGTGATAAAAATAGTACGTAATGTAAAAGAGCATAGTACACACTGTTACTAGTGAAGACACTGCGAATAAAAATAATGCTTCGAAGCCGTTGTTAGGAAAATTAAAATTACATAGATTTCGCAAAAAGGCTCAGTGACTAACGGACAAAAAGTGATGTCATAAAGGTTTTGTTTTTTTTTTTAATTCGGAACCTTAAAAAAATTATTATATTCTTGGTTTTATATTTTTTTTAAAAACAGGCCAAGTGCGCGTCGGACCACGCACAATGAAGGGTTCTGTAGTTGGGATGTTTGTCTCAAGAACAAGCTTAACATTGTAGTCGAAAAACATGTTCTCTCATACATTCTTACTGCAAATGTAAGTTGGTCGACTATTACTCGTTAACTTGTAAAGCCTACTTAGCTGTGATAGTTTTCCTTTTATCTTCGTTGTATATAATAATACTACCGTGAATTTTTTCACATATCCAAAACTAACCGTTTAGCTGGCAGGAGGGAGGGACACTTGACTCTAACAAAAATTAGCACTATACTCGTAAAGCTTAATATTTCAGGAACGAATCCCTTAATCGCAAAATTGTTTTCACAAACCCGCAATATTTTTGAAAAACCTATCCAACAACACCACACACCATGGGGTAGACGAGAAAACAGAACATCCCCTCTTTAGGCGTACCTTAAAAATGTTTTTTTTCATGATTTTATTTTACCGCTTTGTCGGTGTGACTAATATGTATAGCTATGCCAAATTATAGCTTTCTAGTACAAAGAGTCTCTGAGATAAGCTGCGGAAGGATGGACGGACGGACGAACATGGCGAAACTATAAGGGTTCCTTGTTGACTACGGGAACCTAACTAGCTGTTGCCTGCGACTTCGCCCGCATGGATGTCATTACGGGTACCTAGTATTATATTAATTTGTATCGGATTTTGTTCATAAATTCAAGGGTTTTATTTTTTTTGCACGGAATCATATTTTTTTAAAACAAAAGTAGCCAAGTTACTCCTAATAACATCAGCTATCTGCCAGTGAAAGTCGCGTCTTAAATCGGCCCAGCCCTTAAGGAGATTAGATGTGTGGCGGCATCGCCACAATGGAACGCGTCACACTGACGTCACGCAAAATCCTGCATCGCGCAAAACAGAGTTTACCGCGCGACTAGCATATATACAACATCCCGACATCAACCGTCGGGCAGTAGCCCACCAGACACTACACCCGTCTGGTCGGAGGATCCTCCCTTTTCATAGAGGATGAGTGAACTTTACACCCTGTTCCTCATACCTCTATACTGGTGACCCCGACGTGATCGTCAGCGCAGCCTTCGTGCAACTACTACAGCAGACGTCATCAGCATCACTTCCTCGAGCTTTCGAGCGGCGAGTCACACAGCCAGCCAGCACCCACGGCTTCAACGGGTATCCTGACCACCAGCATGCAGCGACCGCGCATACCTGGTCATCACCCTCAGCCTCATCAGCAACCTTGGCACAGCACACTGCACTCTCGGCCGGTCAACAAGCAGAGCCCTTCAAACCTCTCCTGGTCGACGCCAGCAGTCAGCCTCAACCCGGCGCTGTACCACATCCGACGCACTGGAGCATAACGCAGCGCCACCCCGACTCACTGGGGGCATCTCCGCAGACAGTTCCGACTCACCGCGAACTATGCGGCACCCGGTTCCGACTCACTGGAACCTCAACTGGCCCTGGCAAGCATCGCAAGATACACGACTCAGCCCACTATCGACCTCCGGTCTCCGGAAGGGAGTGATGTGGCGGCATCGCCACAATGGAACGCGTCACACTGACGTCACGCAAAATCCTGCATCGCGCAAAACAGAGTTTACCGCGCGACTAGCATATATACAACATCCCGACATCAACCGTCGGGCAGTAGCCCACCAGACACAACACCCGTCTGGTCGGAGGATCCTCCCTTTTCTATGGAGGATGAGTGAACTTTACACCCTGTTCCTCATGCCTCTATAGATGGAACAAACAGACAGACGGACAGACTGACAACAATTAAAAAAAAATATTTTATTGTTATAAGTACCGTTTATACTTTCATATGCATTTAGAAAAAGCTGTTATTTTGACATTACAAACAGACACATCAATTTTATTTATTTGTATATATAGATTTATAGATGTCAATAAAAATCCAAATGTGAATTTAAAATATGTTACCAACATTGTCGTTAATTTGTTCCCAATTCTTCTAATCTGTACACGTCTTTAAGTTTTGCTATAGATTAAAACATGATAAATTGATAATAATATAACACTTAAGGCATTTTATCTTTAACTTAGTATTATAATCAACCAGCTTTGATATAAATACCGTTCACTTACAACGACTTGCAATCACTCGTCGACGAGTTACTGACAGTATGCGTATCCTTGCTCTGCTAGCCCTTTGCTTCGCGGCCGTCGCAGGTATGTTCTTAAGAAATCTTGTTTTTTTTTATATTTTTGTTAAAAAATTCAGAATCTTGTATCAATTTCTTACATTTTTTGATTGGAAAAATGCATGGAATGTGAACAGCATTTCAATTGATTAATTGAATTTTCTTTTTTCCAGCCGTCCCTTCCAATCCCCAGAGGATTGTGGGCGGTTCGGTCACCACTATTGACCAGTACCCCACCATCGCCTCTCTCCTGTACACATGGAACTGGAGCGCATACTGGCAGGCGTGCGGTGGTACCGTCCTCAACAACAGGGCCATCCTCACCGCTGCTCACTGCACGGTGGGTGACGCTGCGGGCAGATGGCGTATCCGTGTCGGCTCCACTTGGGCTAACAGCGGTGGTGTTGTCCACAACGTGAACCAGATCATCAACCACCCATCATACAACGGCAACACTTTGAACAATGATGTCGCCATCTTGCGCTCGGCCTCCACCTTCACTTTCAACAACAATGTCCGTGCCGCTTCCATCGCTGGCGCCAACTACAACCTCGGTGACAACCAAGCCGTCTGGGCTGCAGGATGGGGCACAACTTCCGTAAGTTTATTGTTGATTCCTCTCGTGGTAAAAAACAGTCAATATTTCCTGTTTTTTTGATCGGAGTTTAATATTTGCATATGTCCATTTTGCAGGCTGGTGGCTCCGCCTCTGAGCAGCTCCGTCACGTCGAGCTTAGGGTTATCAACCAGGCCACTTGCAGAAACAACTACGCTACCCGCGGTATCGCTATCACCGACAACATGTTGTGCTCGGGTTGGTCCGGCGGTGGTCGTGACCAGTGCCAGGGTGACTCCGGCGGTCCTCTCTACCACAACGGTGTCGTTGTTGGTGTCTGCTCTTTCGGTATTGGCTGCGCTCAGGCTGCCTTCCCCGGTGTCAATGCTCGTGTATCCAGCTACACCGCTTGGATCAATTCCAACGCATAAGAAGTGAATTGTGTGCTTAGGGTTATGTTTTTCTAATAAATAAACTGTAAACCCACGCAAAGTTTTAGTTTTCGTTACTTCCATAATACTTTAAAACTGTAACATAATACTTTAATATGAGTGCGGGGTATGCAATATACACAATATATTGGAATTACAATATATTGGATTCCCTTGTTGCTCGTTTGAAACTTAGAATAGGTATGAATTATGACATAAAGTCATATTGTTTTATATGGAGTGCGTGTAATATTAGCCCCAGTGATATAATATATTGGCTTTGATATAAGCTAATAAACCAGATTGATAGTGCAACGGTCTTCCTATTTATATCACTACGAAGATTCCCCAAAACACACCTCGAAGTCGAGACCCCGCACACAAAATACATAGTGACCTGCCTGTGTATCGTGGCTGGTCGCTATAAAGGGAGTTGTTGAGGCGCCATGCCTCTCGGCTCTAATCAGAGCTCGAGGGAGTGTACTCGGGCCACATCAGGTCGCGAGAGCCTCATCTGAGCCTCTCCATCCAGTGCACCAGCTACGTGCACCAGCTACGTGCACCATCTTCGATATTTAATATGCGCGCGGCCCAGAATAGGATGGTCATCCTCCAGATTTATTAAGACGTATTAGAAGAAGGAAATCACTAGCAGTGTTGTGGAAATCAGTAGTGTGTCGACACGGATAGCGTACCTTGTACTGAAACTCACTGATAGATACTACCTGAAAGTGATACAGGTATATGCGCCGACTTCGAGATGCTCTGACGAGACAGTTGAGGCCATGTACGAAGATATTGCTAAGGCAATTCACAGTACGACGAAGGCCCACTACAGCGTTATTATGGGGGACTTCAATGCCAAAGTGGGAGTACAAGAACGCAGCGAATCGAAAGTCGGATCGATCGGCTTGAGGCGCAGGAATCACAATGGGCAAATGCTGGTCAACTTTTTGGAGTCTCAGGGGCTCTTCTTGGTGCATTCGTTTTACGAAAAGAAACCCCAAAGAAAGTGGACCTAGCAGAGCCCCGATAACGTGACTAGGAACGAGATAGACTTCGTCATGACGGATAAGAAGGACATATTTAAAGATGTATCTGTGATCAGCCGGTTTAATACCGGAAGCGATCACAGGCTTGTCCGAGGCACTCTAAATAGGATCTGAAAAGTTCCAACTGGAACTTCAAAATCGATTCGCGCTGCTGGAAACCACAGGCACTGTTGACGAGAAAGCTGACAAGGTAGTCAAAGCACTACGTGACGCGTCCCGCAGACTTTTCCCGTCGTAGCAAAAAAGTAGGGTGTCCAAACTTTCCTCGTAGACTCTCGGACTTACGAGGGAAAGACGAGAGTTGCCATCCACGCAGCCGTGTTCGTCAAATAAGAGGGCCTTAAACCTAAAAATTAGAAAGCTGACGCGACCCGACCTTTGGTACTCCAACACCCGCGACATTAAGGTCGCGTTTGAGCAGAACCGAGAGTCAAAAGTGTTCGCTCAACACTAATCTCCATTAGTGTTGAGAGACCTCCGTCTCATCTGATGAAACTAAGAATTGCGGATGGCAGAATCGTGACTTCGAAATCCGAGATACTCCAGGGGCCCAACCAGCAACATTTAAAATACTTGCCAAGTACATGACAGGTCAACATAGCAGGTTAACCTGACAGGCTTTATATTTGTACCATGAGCATTTCCGTCTGACCTGCAATGTATCAACTTTAGACCTGCTACGTTATCGCAGGCCGGGACGCCATATTATAAACAAACGTTCCGAAATACTTTTACGCCATATTACCGGTTTTACGTTTTTAAAGAACTAGGTAAAATTAATTTAATAACGACTTATAATGATCAAGAGAATTCTAAAAAACTATGTTTCGTAGCATGGAGACCCTATTAGATACTTAAGAAAGGTAGGTAAGTACCTACTTGAAAAACTTTCCAAAGTTATTGCTATTTTCGAACGACTCTAGGCTATTAAGTATAAATTTATTGTCACAACCACAAACATATTATGAGCTCATTTTGTATTTTGGAAATTCAAGTGGGTTCCTTTTTTGTGCTTCTGTAAATAAATTAGAAATTCACACATTTGTATCGTGTCCGTTGTTGTGAGTGGTAAGAAAGTGCAGTTATTTGGTGATCATGACTTCGAGGAGAGTTTTATATGAACAATTGGAAACACTGTGGGTTTTTTTTTAATAATCACAAGGACATTGCAATGGGCTTTAATAAAAGTGCTCAAGCTCGAGAAATGTCCCGCAGATTGTGGACAGAGGTGGCCAAAAATTTTGATTCTTTGTTGGTGGTGCTATCAAACATTTTAAAGGCTGGGCAGCTGTAAGTTAGTTTTATTACTACGTATCTTGTCTTGTCTTTGCCTAAACTTCTATCAAACATTAATGTATTGGTTTTTATTTCTATGTATTGTGTTCTTGATTTGTATTTAGATCATACAAGTTTGTTAACTTTTCTATGAAATTAAATAATCCCCAAAGGGGTAGGCAGAGGTGTTCCCCTGTTATAGAAGTTTATACACCCACGTTTCGCCGTTGGTAATAAGTCCCATGTTATAGGTGTGCAAGCCTAGTGCCATTCATCGGGCACAGACAAGGTTCGTTGGTTCTTACGACTCGCTTTCCTGGCGACGAAGGAGGATTATATTCTTAACCCGTCCACAAACATACCATCCTGCAAGTCAAAAGGTTTGATCGTGCTTCTCATAACTTTCCTTTGGATTTTAGCGATTTGTTTCACACTGTTTTTATCACCATCTTTCTCAAGAAACTCAAAAATTTCATCTTCGTTACACATCTAAAATAAAAAGCAAAGAGATTGTTTTTTTTTAATTTTAAATAACGCCATAATAGTATTATATTTACAAATTTACATATACTTACGTTTTTTTATTTTAAATTAAAGAAAACAGTTAAATAAAAGTTAGTTTTTCACGTCTGCTTAATATGACTGCAGTGCAGTTCAGTTTTCAAGTGTTTACATGTCAAAAAGGACTTGATGGTACAGCTTATCGCAGGTCAGATCAGTGAAATGTTGTCACGTGACCACTGACCGGCTTTAGTCACGTGATAGCTGGCTCGCCTGTTATTTGACGTCTTCATGGTACAAAATAGCCCGACAGTTCACTTTCCGTCTAAAATTGACCTGCTATGTATAAGAGTGCATGGTAGGCCCCCAGGAAATCGAGGAATTTTACGGGCACTTATACTCAACGCGGATGGCGAAACCAGCGGAACATAGTGCAGATGACCATCGAGCCGATTTAATGCGCCACTACACAG
This sequence comes from Fissipunctia ypsillon, assembly GCA_947568875.1. Lineage (NCBI taxonomy): Eukaryota > Metazoa > Arthropoda > Insecta > Lepidoptera > Noctuidae > Fissipunctia > Fissipunctia ypsillon. Next base: position 21,212,389 of record OX387644.1, read on the forward strand.
AGGACATCCCGGATGTCGACCAGGGCTAGATTAGGGCGGCTCTCGAGCAGCTTAGGAACAACAAGGCACCTGGTAATGACGGAATAACGACCGAGTTCTTTAAAGCGGGTGGGGCTCTAGTCCTGAGAGAGCTAGCGAGTCTCTTCAACTCCGTCATCCAAGAGGGTATAACGCTCGAGGTGTGGAGCATAGGTGTGGTGGTTCTGTTCTTCAAAAAAGGTGACAAAACCTTACTGAAAAACTATAGGCCCATCTCACTTCTGAGCCACGTATACAAGCTGTTCTCGAGGGTCGTCACGAACCGTCTCGCTAGGACACTTGACGAGTTCCACCCACCAGAACGAGCCGGCTTTCGAATAGGCTTCAGTACCGTAGACCACATCCATACTGTTCAGCAAATTGTACAGAAGACCGAAGAGTACAACCAGCCGCTGTGTATGGCGTTACATTGTAGCGTTGAGATGTCTGTATGACGCTGCCACGATGACTGTCCAGATCCAGGATCAGAAAACCAGCCCCATCCAACTGCTCAGAGGGGTGAGACAGGGGGATGTGATGTGAAGACGCTGGACTGGACTGGACTGGGTAGGGTATCAACGTGAACGGCGAGTACATCTCACACCTTCGCTTTGCCAATGACATCGTCATAATGACAGAGACGCTGGAACAGTTAGACCAGATGCTGCACAGCCTAAATCGAGCCTCTCGTCGGGTTGGTCTTGGCATGAATTTGGATAAGACGAAAGTCATGTACAATTCACACGTCTTGCCAAGACCAATCCGCATCGAAGGCTCGTTTCTCGAAGTTGTCAAGGAGTATGTCTATCTAGGGCAAGTCACTATGTTTGCCGCTACACGGTCTCCAGACCGTGTATCGGCAAGCATAGTGTGGGACGCCCCCCAGCTAGATGGACCGACGGCCTTAAGAAGGTGGCTGGGACAGACTGGGTGCGGAAGGCAGAGGATAGGGTGTTGTGGCGCAGACTGGGAGAGGCCTATGTGCAGCTGACTGGACTGCGATAAGCTGAGTTGATTGATTGATTCCTTATAAGAAGATCATCGACTATAAAGTTTTTATATAAAAAATTAAATTAATTATTTGTAACCCTTTTTATTTCGAAAATATATCTTGTGTACTTTAAAAGTTATTGCAATTTTAAAAGTGTGGTACTAAGTTTTGAAGCCCAGTGTTTTAATTTGTTCCCAATTCTTCTAATCTGTACACGTCTTTAAGTTTTGCTATAGATTAAAACATAATAAATTGATAATAATATAACACTTAAGCCATTTTATCTTTCACTTAGTATTATAATCAATCAGCTTTGATATAAATACCGTTCACTTACAACGACTTGCAATCACTCGTCGACGAGTTACTGACAGTATGCGTATCCTTGCTCTGCTAGCCCTTTGCTTCGCGGCCGTCGCAGGTATGTTCTTAAGAAATCTTGTTTTTTTTTATATTTTTGTTAAAAAATTCAGAATCTTGTATCAATTTCTTACATTTTTTGATTGGAAAAATGCATGGAATGTGAACAGCATTTCAATTGTTTAATTGAATTTTCTTTTTTCCAGCCGTCCCTTCCAATCCCCAGAGGATTGTGGGCGGTTCGGTCACCACTATTGACCAGTACCCCACCATCGCCTCTCTCCTGTACACATGGAACTGGAGCGCATACTGGCAGGCGTGCGGTGGTACCGTCCTCAACAACAGGGCCATCCTCACCGCTGCTCACTGCACGGTGGGTGACGCTGCGGGCAGATGGCGTATCCGTGTCGGCTCCACTTGGGCTAACAGCGGTGGTGTTGTCCACAACGTGAACCAGATCATCAACCACCCATCATACAACGGCAACACTTTGAACAATGATGTCGCCATCTTGCGCTCGGCCTCCACCTTCACTTTCAACAACAATGTCCGTGCCGCTTCCATCGCTGGCGCCAACTACAACCTCGGTGACAACCAAGCCGTCTGGGCTGCAGGATGGGGCACAACTTCCGTAAGTTTATTGTTGATTCCTCTCGTGGTAAAAAACAGTCAATATTTCCTGTTTTTTTGATCGAAGTTTAATATTTGCATATGTCCATTTTGCAGGCTGGTGGCTCCGCCTCTGAGCAGCTCCGTCACGTCGAGCTTAGGGTTATCAACCAGGCCACTTGCAGAAACAACTACGCTACCCGCGGTATCGCTATCACCGACAACATGTTGTGCTCGGGTTGGTCCGGCGGTGGTCGTGACCAGTGCCAGGGTGACTCCGGCGGTCCTCTCTACCACAACGGTGTCGTTGTTGGCGTCTGCTCTTTCGGTATTGGCTGCGCTCAGGCTGCCTTCCCCGGTGTCAATGCTCGTGTATCCAGCTACACCGCTTGGATCAATTCCAACGCATAAGAAGTGAATTGTGTGCTTAGGGTTATGTTTTTCTAATAAATAAACTGTAAACCCACGCAAAGTTTTAGTTTTCGTTACTTCCATAATACTTTAAAACTGTAACATAATATTTTAATATGAGTACGGGGTATGCAATATACACAATATATTGGATTCGCTCGTACTTATTTGCATAAGCTATAGCTGCAGTATAATACACTGGGCTTCAAAACTTAGTACCACACTTTTAAAATTGCAATAACTTTTAAAGTACACAAGACATATTTTCGAAATAAAAAGGATTACAAAAGTAATTAAATTTTTTATTTAAAAACTTTATAGTCGATGATCTTCTTATGAGGAATCAATCAATCAACTCAGCCTATCGCAGTGCAGTCAGCTGCACATAGGCCTCTCCCAGTCTGCGCCACAACACCCTACCCTCCGCCTTCCGCACCCAGTCTGTCCCAGCCACCTTCTTAAGGCCGTCGGCCCATCTAGCTGGGGGGCGTCCCAGACTATGCTTGCCGATACACGGTCTGGAGACCGTGTAGCGGCAAACATAGTGCCTTGCTCTAGATAGACATACTCCTTGACAACTTCGAGAAACGACCCTTCGATGCGGATTGGTCTCGGCAAGATGTGTGAATTGTACATGACTTCCGTCTTATCCAAATTCATGCCAAGACCAACCCGATGAGAGGCTCGATTTAGGCTGTGCAGCATCTGGTCTAACTGTTCCAGCGTCTCTGTCATTATGACGATGTCATTGGCAAAGCGAAGGTGTGAGATGTACTCGCCGTTCACGTTGATCCAGTCCAGTCCAGTCCAGCGTCTTGGAAGACGTCCTCCAACGCATTGATAAACACTTTCGGGGATATCACATCCCCCTGTCTCACCCCTCTGAGCAGTTGGAAGGGGCTGGTTTTCTGATCCTGGATCTGGACAGTCATCGTGGCAGCGTCATACAGACATCTCAACACTTCAATGTAGCGCCATACACAGCGGCTCTTCGGTCTTCTGTACAATTTGCTGAACAGTATGGATGTGGTCTACGGTACTGAAGCCTATTCGAAAGCCGGCTCGTTCTGGTGGGTGGAACTCGTCAAGTGTCCTAGCGAGACGGTTCGTGACGACCCTCGAGAACAGCTTGTATACGTGGCTCAGAAGTGAGATGGGCCTATAGTTTTTCAGTAAGGTTTTGTCACCTTTTTTGAAGAACAGAACCACCACACCTATGCTCCACACCTCGAGCGTTATACCCTCTTGGATGACGGAGTTGAAGAGACTCGCTAGCTCTCTCAGGACTAGAGCCCCACCCGCTTTAAAGAACTCGGTCGTTATTCCGTCATTACCAGGTGCCTTGTTGTTCCTAAGCTGCTCGAGAGCCGCCCTAATCTAGCCCTGGTCGACATCCGGGATGTCCTCTGTGTAGTGGCGCATTAAATCGGCTCGATGGTCATCTGCACTATGTTCCGCTGGTTTCGCCATCCGCGTTGAGTATAAGTGCCCGTAAAATTCCTCGATTTCCTGGGGGCCTACCATGCACTCTTATACATAGCAGGTCAATTTTAGACGGAAAGTGAACTGTCGGGCTATTTTGTACCATGAAGACGTCAAATAACAGGCGAGCCAGCTATCACGTGACTAAAGCCGGTCAGTGGTCACGTGACAACATTTCACTGGTCTGACCTGCGATAAGCTGTACCATCAAGTCCTTTTTGACATATAAACACTTGAAAACTGAACTGCACTGCAGTCATATTAAGCAGACGTGAAAAACTAACTTTTATTGAACTGTTTTCTTTAATTTAAAATAAACAAAAACGTAAGTATATGTAAATTTGTAAATACATATAATACTATTATGGCGTTATTTAAAATTAAAAAAAAAAAACAATTTTTTTGGCTAGAGCCTCAATATGTGCTTTCCAATTTATGTTTCTGTCGATTGTTACGCCTAAAAGTTTTGTAATTTTAGCTGTCTGTATTTTATTATAATTATACCTATTCGATGTCAAGATTAGAGAACAATAATGATCGTTGGCTAAAGTGCATAATCAAAGTTTTATTTATATTAATTTTTTAATTATTATTATTAAGCCACGTTAACGCTTCAATTAATGTATTTTTTATGTCCGTTTCATACATACATACATACATAAACTCACGCCTTCTTCCCATGGGGGTAGGCAGAAACCACAGAACGCCACCTGCTACGATCCTTACATACTCCTTTTGCCTCGTTTACATTCATACATCTGGTCATACACGCACGCCGGTTGCGAGTACTACGCACCTGACCTTTCTGAAGAACATCACCAATAAGGTCACTATATGTCTTCCTAGGGCGTCCCCTTCCGGCGTTTCCACTCACATCTGCCGTGTAAGTACCTTTTGTTAGTCGACTTTCATTCATCCTCTCAACATGATCAAACCATCTAAGCATACTCTTTTCAATTTTTGTCACTACATCTTCTTTTAAACCGCACCGTTGCCTTATCACATCATTTCTCAGTCTATCATTTATAGTCACACCACACATGCTTCGCAAGGAACGCATTTCCACAGCATTTATTCTACTTTCATGCTTCTTTTGCCATACCCAACATTCACTTCCATACATAAGCGTAGGCACCAGCACACCATTGTGAACAGCCAGTCGGGCCTTTTTGGACATTAACTGGTTGGTCACAACTGCATGTATAGCACCATTCACTTTATTTCCCGCATTTACTCTCCTTTCCACATCTTCATCTATCTTTCCATCCCTTGTAAACAGACTCCCCAAATATACAAACTCACTTACTTGCTCCACACTTTTATCATTTATTTTCACATCACACATCGATACGTCCTCTTCTTTTTCAAACACCATGACCTTCGTCTTATTCACATTTATATTCATCCCTTTCATCTTGTATGCTTCATCCATGACAGTCGCCATGTCTTGCAACTGTTCTGCTGACGATGCAAGTAGAACTTGATCATCTGCGTAGAGAAGGCATTTGACAAGCAAATCATTCATCCTCAATCCGCACTCACCCTCTTTCAAATTTGTCAGACAACTATCCATGTACAAGTTGAACAGCCATAGTGACGCTACACAACCCTGTCTAACACCCGTTGAGATGCAGAACCAGTCCGTGTATGCCCCATTTATCCTAACACAAGCACTGGAATCCTTGTATAAAGATTTCAGTGCCCGTACCAAGCGCCAGTCCACACCGTACACCGACAGTGTCGACCACAGTTCCTCCCTCCACACACTGTCATAGGCCTTCTCCAAGTCAACGAAAGCACAGTAGACTTTCTTGTGCTTTGCCAGATGTTTTTCGGCAATGCACCTTAGGGAGAAGATCTGATCCGTACAGCCCATTCCCTCTCTAAATCCTGCCTGCACATCCCATATTTTCTCCTCTGTCACTTTTATCACTCTATTTATTAAGACCTTTGCATACAGTTTGCCAACAACACTCAAAAGACTAATGCCGCGGTAGTTTTTACACTCCTGCTGAGAGCCTTTTCCCTTATATAGTGGTACGATTACAGCCTTGCACCAATCATCCGGCACACGGCCATATCTCCAACACATATTAAAGATCCGGCACAACAGACTTGCTACCACCCCGTCACCGCCCTTCAGCATTTCAGCAGACACTCTGTCGTACCCCGCAGCTTTCCCAACTTTCATCCCTTTCAGCGCTCTTACAATCTCATCTATTTCTATTTCATTCTCTTCATCTACATCTGAGCTTGGGTCTTCAAAACTGGCGTCTGCCCAATTACCCACTCCTTGCACACTATCCTGACAGCTAAATAAACTTTCAAAGTATCCCTTCCATCGTGCCAAGACCTTACATTCTTCGCTTAGTAAACATCCATCTTCTGCTCTTATAACATTCATACTCAATGTTCTTGTCACTCCGCGAGCCAATCTTACCTGTTTCCAGAACAGCTTAACATTGGTCCTGAAGTTTTCAGAGAACTTCCTGTTGTACTTTTCTTCCTGTTCATCCTTCTTCATTTTTACCATCTCTTTCACTTTCGTTTTCATTTCGGAGTATTTTTTCTTCACTCTTTCTAAGTCATCTGTCACATTTGTTACCTGATTCATCCTATTTTGGGCTATTTTGGGCTATTTTGGGCTAACAAATTGAGCCAAGCCTCTTTCTTCTTCCTCACTACCTCTTTTACTTCACCATCTACCCAAGAATCATTCGTTCTACTACCACATTTCCTCTGCGCCAAACCACATACTTTTGTGGCCACTTGCACCATACTATTTCTCGCTATATCCCATACTTCTTCCAGACTGTAATCGTTCGCATCATCAAATATTTTATCCGTCTTCACCTTTACTTCCCTCTTATATTCCTCTTTTACTTTCAAATCTTGCAGTCTTTCTACTTTTATTCTCTCTAGAGCAGTCACAGGAACTCGAACTCGGTGACGCCAATGTCTGAACAAACCATCCACCCGACACATAACCAGATAATGATCAGTCCCTACATTAACACCCCGATATGCTCTAGTATCTGTCACTTTACTCTTTAATCTTTCATCCACAATCACAAAGTCGATCATACTTCTACTGTTTTGCCTTTCCCACGTATACCTGTGAACCTTCCTATGATTAAACATAGTGTTCATAACAGACAAATTCTTTTCTACACATATCTCTAGTAAATTCATCCCATTCTCATTCAATGTATCCTTATTATGGCATAGTATAGTTATCGTGCTGTCATCCGCAAACAATGTCATGGGATGTTTAATGGATTCAGGGAAGTCGTTAATATAAACTGTAAGCAAGGGTGGTCTAAGTACACTGCCCTGTGGAACTCCATGAGGGACGGTACGCTCGCATGACGTAAAAATCTCTTCACGTTTGGAGCTCATATTTATTTTGCTAATTTGTGTTACTTGTTTTCTGTCTTGTAGGTATGATTGTATAAGGTTAAATATGTTTCCTCGTATAACATATGCGTCAAGTTTATTTAGTAATATATTATGTTGAACATAATCAAACGCCTGTATCATGTCACAGAAAATGGCACAGACTGGTGTATTTTTATCCATGTTTGTCATGACAGTATGCAAGAAGTCGTATATGGCCAAGTTAATTGTTTTTTTCTCCCTAAATCCTTTCTGTTCATCACACAGTATATAATTTTTTTCAAAATAGGCGTTAAGTTCCCTGTAAATATATTTCTCGAAAAATTTTGAAATTATTGGAATTAATGATATTGGCCTATAAAATTCCATTAGCTGTATCCTGTTTCTTAAATAGTGGTTTTACAATAGACTTTTTTAGCGCATTGGGAAATATACCTTCACTGATACTTAGATTAATAATGTAGCTTATGGGGCTATAGATTTCATATGCTACAGACTTAACAATTTTAGTACATATGCCATCGTATCTTACACTGTTTGTATTTTTTAAGGACGCTATAATTTTTAATATCTCGTGTGATAGACTTGGGCATAAAGCTACTAATAGGATAATTTGTAGATTGGTTCAATAACTTATACCTTTAACTTTTGTCTTTAATTGGCATGTCTCTGTTCTTCATCACTTCGCTAAGGAACCAAAATTTCTTCCAAATATTAGCTCTCCTTCTATCAATTTCTTTATGCATAGTATCAGGTGTAGATATTAACAGTCCTAAGTAAATGTAGTCTTCTACGTAGTCTATTACTTCCCCATTTACTGTGATACTGGTCTGTGAATAATTGGTCATCATTTTGGTCTTTGTCGTGTTCATTGACAACCTTGCTTTCGCACTTTGATCTGATAATTCTTGTAACATTTGCTCTAGTTTTTTTGGGCACTCGGAAAATAAAATCAGATCGTCTGCAAAGCGTAGATGGTTTAAGTTTTCGCCGTTTATGTTCAGTCCATTTTCATTCCATTCTAAATTCCTGAACATCATCTCGAGAACTACTGAGAATAACTTAGGTGAAATAGGGTCCCCTTGCCAGACGCCTCTCTCTATAGGGAACTCCTCGCCTGTGGTTTCCAGCCTGACTTGTGCAGTAATCTTCGAGTATATATTCTTCAGTAATCGTATGTACTTTCCTTGTACTCCTTGACTATGCAGTGCCCCTCCAGATATATTTGTGTTCTAACGAATCGAAGGCTTTGTTAAAATTAACGAATCCTAAATAATAGGTTTTGTTGTACTCTTTATATTTTTGTAAAACTTGTCTAAGAACATGAATGTGATCTATGGTTGAAAATTTACTACGGAAACCAGCTTGCTCTTTTGGTTGGTTTTCGTCGAGTACATTGGAAATTCGAGATAATAATATTTTGGAAAATACTTTATAGACATTGGACATTAGACTAATAGGTCGATAGTTCCCGACTTCGGAAAGAATACTTTCGGTCTCTATAATTTCGTTAAATATGTCTATCAATATAGGAGTACTCACTGGTACAATTGATTTTAGTAGTTCATTTGTTATTTGATCTGATCCAGGGGTTTTGTCCATCTTTTGTGTGTTATTTGCTCTTATTGTTTCTTTTATCAATATTATCGGTATTAGTTCAGAATTTTTAACGTTACATTCCGTTACTTTTGGGTTCTTACTTTAGTATAGTTTTCGATAGTGGTCTGTGGCTACTTTAAGTATTTCAGGTCTTTTACTTGTGTGGTTTCCATGTTTAGTTTTCACATTAGGTATCCAGCCTTTTTTAGTATTCAGTTCTTTTATAGCTTTCTTTATTCCACTGGTTTTTTATATGCTTTTTCAATGTATTTTGTCTTTTAATTTTTTTTATCTTTCCTTATACTTTCGTTTATCTTTTTACTAATTTCTGATATTCTAGAGCGGTTGTCTTTGCGTTTATTTCCTTGCAATAATTCTCTCCTTTCCTGTAGTAGCTGTTGTGTATTCATTGATTGATTGATTATGTAGAAATTGTTCCTTTATTTTCGATATTTACTTTCCATGTTTCAGTTTTTAGTGTCTTCATAGCTTTATCATATTTTTCTTGAGTTGTTGTGCTTTCCTCATCGTCCTTTCCTATAAGTGCTTATATCGATACCAGAAGTATCAATTAACGTAAGGGACATTTTGGCGAAAATGAGTTACATTCATTGGATTCAGAATTTCCTGCTCTATCGATTGATATTATAACAATTTCTCTATCATTAAAAAAATGACCCAAACAGTCAAATTCAGTCAGTTCAAATTTTTGGACTGCGTAAAACGATTTATGACAAAAAAAAAAATTAACAATCATTAACATTTTTTCTTCTCAGAAAAATAAAGTAAGTCATCGTATTAAATAATTTACACCCTTAACTTAAACCTCAAATCAGTGAATTTAAAACTCTGTGATAGCTAAGCTGTAAAACCTGAAATTAACGTATATATTTGACAGACTTATTTCCATGGTGTTAAAATACCATCAGTTTTAGTCGATAATCTATAGTAACATCTAATTTCAACACTGTAAAAGAACTTTATAATATAATTACGTATAATTATCTATTTGTCTTGCTGCTTACACTATGCTCAACGGTATACACATAAAATATTAGTAACGTAAGGCACAACTCAACATCTTTTTTTAATGTAACGGACATGCTATATTTTAAACCACCGGGCATTCCTAAATAATTCGTTTATAGCATGAAAGAAGTGAAAATTCTAAGAAACTTTGCCATAGATACAATTAAAATTGGAGCAGACAGTAAAAAGTTATAGACAGATTTTAAAAAATGAAATCGTTTTTTGGCTCTCCTGAAAAACCGTGGTTTGTCCCTTACATTAATTGATACTTCTGGTATCGATATGTTGGTCATAAGCTTGTCACTATTGCCAGTACATAGTAGGGCTGAACTATATTTATGACATCTCCTGTTTCTTTTTATGGCCGTGCCTGTTAATGTGGCATGCACCAAACCAATGGAATGACCATAAAATGTTATGGTCTGTATGGAAATTCAAATTGTGTATACTTGTTACGTCTTTAAAAACCTTAGCGTTGTTTAACATGATAAAATCGATTTCATTTTTATAAAGTCCGTTTGAGGAAATCCATGTCCACTTCTTTGTTTTCTTTTTCAATGTAAAAGCTATTGAGAATCCTTAGTTTGTATCCTAATGCAAAGTTAACTAATCTTGCACCATTTTTAATTCTTTTACCATCTCCGTATTTTCCTACTGTGAATTCTTCCCCCACATTATTACACATTCCTATCTACCCATTAACCCTTCTCATTTCGCTGATTCCTATTATATCCCATTTTATTCTTGCTATAGCAAATTCAAGTTTAAGAAGTTTCTCAGGCGTTCTTAGTGATCTTGTGTTAATGGTGGCTATATGTAAGGTATTTTTACCAATCTTTAGAGGGTCTTGGTCGTTTTCCCCCACGAGGACCACTCGGCTTGGGGGAGGGTGTGCACTATAATATCTCCATATATATTTGTGAATCCTCATTGTAAAGGAAACTTTAAATAAGATAGAAACAAGATGACCTATTTTGTCTCCAAACAATCTCATGCAGTCAGAGACTATAGGTCTTTATTGTTAAATTTAAGAAGACGCTGATGTTTTTGATGGGTTGAGATGTTTGGTGTTTTTTGAGATGTGATTGTTTTGATGATGATTGTTTAGTGATGTTGTTGTTAAAGAAGATGAAGGTGCGCGCGCGATTTGCGTGTTATGTGTATGTATAACATAACATATAACATAACATCACGCCTTGTTTCCCCGAAGGGTTAGGCAGAGGTGTACCTCTATAGTACACCCACATTTCGCCAGTTATGTTTAAGTCCCATGTAACAGGGGGTGAGCCTATTGCCATCTACCGGGCACAAATCCAGACTCCGGGCTGCTTGCTACTGAGAAATTCCAGATAGAAAAACCCAATAACACTGCCCGACCTGGGAATCGAACCCAGGACCTCATGCTCAGCAGTAGCGCTAGCGACCACTAGACCAACGAGGCAGTCCTGTATGTATAGTAAATTATTTTAAGACAAGTAATTTCACGCGCACAATGTCGCGGGCAGAAGCTAGTTGTTTATATCTGAATTAGTTGTGATCACTTAAAGATCAATTTATTTTTATTTATATTTATTTTCTTCAGTTTTTAATGTTTGACCATAAATAGTGCTCATTAATTAATACAGATTTCGGTAATTTGTATTCAAATTAAAAGAATATACATAGATAAATACTGTTATTTGTGAAATTGGTACTGCACTATTTCAATCTACCATGACAAAAGTATTTAAAGTTTCGAGTATTCCTCAATCATAAAAAAGAAAAAAAAATACTTGGTAGAATTGATACTTAATTCCATACAAATGCTTATGATTTATATTTCAGCACTAACACAGTATACAGTAGGCCTGAACTGTAGTCGCCGCTGGAGTGACATACCTGGAACAAAAAGAAAATTATATTTAGGTGGATAATATTGTCTGTCCCAACGCGGTCAGGACATTCCATGAGCCATGGCATGGACCCTGTTTACTGATTTAACAATTTAGAAAACTCGTGTAGGGTTAAAGTCAGTATGTAGAAAGTAAGAAAGAAATTTATTTTTGGACTGTTGAAGTCAAGAACTCCTAATATATAAGCACCTGATTGAGTACCTTTGTACTCAATGATCATAATGTCCTAACTATATAATGTTCTATTGTGTGTACATAAATAGTAAAATAAATAAATATAATATTTGCCATGTTTTTGACAATTTACTAAGGAAAGGTAAACAATAATTTCATTCAATCTACAGCATTCCACTGTAGGACACTAGGCCACTCCCAGATGAGCCATATTATAACCATTATACCACAAACGGTGAATCATAAGAACTTTAACAGAAGAAATAAGGGCGATTATCGCATAACTTCCCCTCGCTAAGAGCGAGTCTTAATCACTGCTTTGATGGTATAAGTGGTATTTACGTGATGAATTATTTAACTTGTTTCAGTCCAACTTTCCATCTATTGTGGCTTGCTTGACGAATGCCAATGTTAGCGGCGGAGACACCCGAACGGCGGCGGCGGAAACAGCCGACAACCTGGATCGATTCTTCTAGTTGAACTTACCGCGGTTCATGATTGTATGCTGGCGTTCTATTTGTGGTACTAGTGTAAGGACAAGATCTGACCTCTATTTCGATGTACAATGCCAGGGTCTGTAGTCGATGTTCGATCGCACACATACTATTTGATTATTAGGTAACCTGATTTGTTTATTGTTTAATCTAATCTGCCAATAGTATCGTTTAATTTGACTTGTGTGTATTCGCATTAATAGTTAGGGAAGGACACTTTTCGGCAGTTTTGGTATCGCGTGCATTGTTATCTAAACATTAATAACATAATTATTGGTCTGTTGTTCTAGATACGCCTTACGTTTATATATTATAGACAGATTGAGTCAGGCTATTGCCATACGTTTTGTTAAAAACTCATTTTTTTTGCGACATCTTTTGGTACATTCAGTCTCACGTCTCTCATATCGCACAGCCACACAATCCCAGGATTTTTTTAATACTGGGCGATCTTAGAAGCAACTTTTAGCCATTCGGCAGCAATTTTTGGGCTTAAAATCTGCGATAATTTAAGAAGGGTTAGCTGTTTATTATTGCTTGTACATAAAGATTTTTTAGTAGAGCCTAGTAAAATAGCTTGTAAGTACTCAACAAAATCTTAAACTCATCCATTCATTCACTGACAGACAATGAGCTTTTTATACACATAAACAGGTTTTTATAACCCTAGTTTGAAGTTGTAAACAATTAAATTAAAATATAGGGAATTATATTGGTATTATTAGGGATATATACTCGTACATACTAGGCAGTATACATGATGGAAACACGATTTGATAAAGATAGCTCGATAGAATGAATTCGCAATGATACCTCTTTTCGAATTACTTCTTCTCTATTTCCCCACTTTTTATTTATATTTATAAGTAATTTGACATTGTGATTCATTTACTAAAATAAAGTTCATAGATGACTGGAGCGTTTATACATGATAGTTTTTTATTTAAGAGCAATATGATGAAAATAACAAAAAAAAAACATTGAAAAGTGCAAAGCTATGGTATTTTTTTAGCTCTTTACACTTTAAGAAAAAGACAGAGACAAAGGCAAACGCTCGGCGCGCTCTTAAACCGCTGGGTCTAGCAGCATCAAATTTTGCATAGGAGTTCCTATACAGGGTTTAAGGGACAGCCCTCCGCAGGCTGATGGGGTGAATTCAGTATATCATACTAATATGACCGGTATATCATACTAAGCCGACTATATCATACTATATTTAACCAAACTTTTATACCTAGTATAAGTCTAATCCAGTGAATAAATTTTTAATTTTTGACACGTTTTGCATACAAAAATTGTCAAACGTCAATTTTATTCTGCGGATAAAAGATATCTGACTTTGGTTAAATCAGCCCCAAGCCGACGATATCATACTATATAGTTTATCATACTTTAAAGTATATCATACTAGGCCGACCCCAACATCGTTGGGAAAGGGCTAGGCAGATGATGATGATAGTAAGATGACCGGTCCATGAAATTATTTCAGGAACGTTATGGGAAGCCAATAAATCTGATTTGTTTTATTACCTCACACGCAATGTATCGTTACCGTGGCAAAACGCGCGTAGCGAACGGCAGCGCAGCGAGCCTTCGGCCGCCAAGTATTTGAACATCCTTTGCTGATTTTTTATTTTAGGTGTTTTATTTACATAAATGGAGTGTTGCGTACAGAGTGTAATTTTACATTGAAATAAAGGAATAATATCTGAAAAAACGATTAAAAAAATTAAACTTTTCCTGACAAATTTTCCGGTGGAATATGATTCAAAATAAGGAGCTGAATGCACCCTGTTAGTTTTCGGAGGGCTGTCCCTTACACCCTGTATAGCAAAAGTGAGCACCAAGTTAGAATTTTTGAAAATTCACTCCCTGAACATAGCGAAAGTTTAATTCTGTCATCTACAGCCGATAATTTGAAGGGATGATCTTGAAATTAATCATGACGCACGTTACCGATTATCGCGTACGCAAGTAGCGATTAATCCTTTACGGAGCTCCGGTGTGGGCGCGTTCCGTGAGGCGACGACCGGTACGTCGATTGAACGCGTCCCAGAGGGTCATGGCCATCCGGTTAGCCCGGGGATACCGCACGGTCTTCGGGGAGGCGGCGAACCTCCTTGCCGGATTACCGCCATGGGATCTGGAGGCAAAAGTCCTCGCGCACATGTGGGAGTGGCGCGAGGAGGCAGGACGCCGGGGCGTAACTCTGTTGCCGCGAGAAATCGTGGCACGGCGGACAGAGCTCCGGCAGGATCTCATGGCGGCATGGAGAGTGCGATTGTCGCAACCCAGCGCTGGGCACGCCACAATTGCGGCGATAAGTCCCCTCTTTGAGGAGTGGCTGGAGAGGCGCCACGGCGTCCTCACCTTCCGCCTGACGCAGGTCCTCACCGGACACGGGTGCTTCGGGAGGTACCTGTTCCGGATAAGGCGGGAGGAAACGCCCGGGTGTCACCACTGTGTGGATCGCCCGGAGGACACGGTGGAGCATACGGTGGAGGTCTGCCCGGCTTGGGCGGAGCACCGCCGTGTCCTCGCGGAAGCGATCGGCGGCGGCGATCTCTCGCGTCCGGCCCTGGTCCAGGCCATGGTACGGAGCGAGAGTGCATGGGAAGCCATTACCTCCTTCTGCGAAGCAGTAATGCTCGTGAAGGAGGAGGCGGGACGCGTGAGGGAGAGGCAAGCTTTGCACCCTCACGCCCCTAGTCGCCGCAGGAGACGCCCTGGGCGTCGGGAATTGGCAGCCGATTCCCGGCCACCGTAGGCGCGGGCTTGCGGACGGCGAGCAATGGGTAGCTCGCCGTCTGGTAAGGACCAGGCCCGAGTCGACGGCGCGTCGTGTTCCACGCGCGCCTCAAAGAGATGTCAGCACTATTGACGGGGTCCGCTAGGGCCGATGCCAGCTAGGGTTGCGGGATGTTCGAAAGAGTTACCGTGGCCCCGGCACAGGCAACAGAAGGAACACGGGTGGGTTTTAGTCAGTAAAAGTCTGACACGCCCTCCCGCTCCGCCCAGAGCGGGAGAAGTCATTTGATGATTTCCCATCCACAAAAAAAAAAAAAAAAAAAGTAGCGATTAATAATGCTTAGGTATGGATCGTTAAAGAAGTAATACAGTTATCTTGTAGTTTTTTATTTTATTTTGTCATAATAAGTACCTATATTTATGATCGATAACGTTGTATTATGTCTGACTTTCACAAAAAAAAAAGCCAAATAGCGTACGGTGTTATTTCTTATCTGATTATACCGACTTAAAAAAATATCTTTAGTATGAAACAAACGATGAAGTCATGGTACAATTTTCGACCTGGTTATCCTGGTAACTGACTAGATGACAGCGCAAGGACAATTCTCTAAGTATCCCAAAAACGCCCGTAGATACAAAGCAGGGACAATTCTCTAAGTATCCCAAAAACCCCCGTAGACACAAAGTAGGGACGATTCTCCAAGTATCCCGAAAACGCCCGTAGATACAAAGCAGGGACAATTCTCTAAGTATCCCGAAAACGCCCGTAGATACAAAGCAGGGACAATTCTCTAAGTATCCCAAAACGCCCGTAGATACAAAACAGGGACAGTTCTCTAAGTATCCCGAAAACGCCCGTAGATACAAAGCAGGGACAATTCTCTAAGTATCCCAAAACGCCCGTAGATACAAAGCAGGGACAGTTCTCTAAGTATCCCGAAAACACCCGTAGATACAAAGCAGGTACAATTCTCTAAATATTCCGAAAACGCCCGTAGATACAAAGCAGGTACAATTCTGTAAGTATCCCAAAAACGCCCGTAGATACAAAGCAGGGACAATTTTCTGAGTATCCCGAAAACGCCCGTAGATACAAAGCAGGGACAATTCTCTAAGTATCCCGAAAACGCCCGTAGATACAAAGCAGGGACAATTCTCTAAGTATCCCAAAACGCCCGTAGATACAAAGCAGGGACAGTTCTCTAAGTATCCCGAAAACACCCGTAGATACAAAGCAGGTACAATTCTCTAAATATCCCAAAAACGCCCGTAGATACAAAGCAGGGACAGTTCTCTAAGTATTCCGAAAACGCCCGTAGATACAAAGCAGGTACAATTCTGTAAGTATCCCAAAAACGCCCGTAGATACAAAGCAGGGACAATTTTCTGAGTATCCCAAAAACGCCCGTAGATACAAAGCAGGGACAATTCTCTAAGTATCCCAAAAATGCCCGTAGATACAAAGCAGGGACAATTCTCTAAGTATCCCAAAACGCCCGTAGATACAAAGTAGGGACAGTTCTCTAAGTATCCCAAAAACGCCCGCAGATCGAGGGGCTAGCCCTCTATTACATGGGACTTAAACATAACGGGCTTAGGCAGAGGTGAACCTATAGTATACCCACAGGTGTACTATAGGTTCACCTTTGCCTAAGCTTTTGGAAAGGCGTGATGTTATGTTATCAAGGGACCGTTAGCCTGCTGATTTGTTTCATTGAAAATTTTAACTTATCTCTATGGTCATTCTTTGTGCTGGCTTACGTTAGGTGCGCTTTATTTGCTCAACAGCAGCCAAATAATTAATATTATCGAAATAAGCGATTGGCACGTTTATTTATCGCCAGACTGGGTTATTTTTAATTTTTAATTGTGACACATTTAAAAAACGAGCGAAAAGTGTTTTGAACTGTGAAAAATAAGTTCAGTCTGCCTAGCCTTTTCCCAACTATGTTGGGGCCGACTTCCAGTCTAACCGGCTGCAGCTGAAAACCAGTATTTTACATGGAGCGACTGTCTATCTGACCTCCACAACCTACTGGGTAACAAGATACCCTTGGTTGTTAAACTTATCCTTCTGACTACCCGTAACGAGGCATGGAGGGGTCTCAATAATTATGTATATAAGCAACTAGCTGTGCCCCACGATTTCGTTCGCGTGGAAGTCGTAAATCTATACAAATAAATAAAATTGAAGTGTCTGTTTGTAATGTCAAAATAACAACTTTTTAGTAAATGCATAAGAAAGTATAAACGGTTCTTATAACAAAACAGCAATTTTTAACATTTTTGTCTATCTGTCTGTCTGTCTGTTTGTTCCGGCTAATCTCCAAAACGGTTGGACCAATTTTGATATTACGGTGCGATTTCGATTCTCGCAAATTCTTTTTGCATTTGGTAGCCCAATTCTCGAAGATAGTTATAGGCTCTATAACATCACGCTACGATCCTTAAGAGCCGAGCAGAAAGAAAAAGTCAAAAAGAACACTAAGCGAAAACGAAGTAATAGCGCGGGCGGGCGATTCAACGCGACGGTTGGCGACGGGTCGGGGGACGGGGGAGTTTTATTAAAATGTAGCTGTTATTTTAGTATATTGTGTATCTTATGACATCCACGCGAACGAAGTCGTGGGGCACAGCTAGTTACATAATATACTAAAATAACAGCCAGATTTTAATAAAACGCCCTCGTCCCCCGACCCGTCGCGTTGCATCGCCCGCCCGCGCTATTAATTCACTTTCCCTTAGATCTCGTTTTTACTTTTATTCTTTTTGCTCGGCTTCTAAGGTACCTAGCGTAATGTTACATTCACTATAGCCTTCCTCTAGAATTGGGCTATAAAATGCAAAAATATAAAAATTAAATCGAACTGGTGGTGACAGAGATTAGCGCGTTCAAACAGTCAATAAAAAATAAAATGTGTACGTAACCGTAACTAATAGACTAAGCGCATTTTTCTTACTTTAAGCATACCCGTCGTAATTTCTAAACGAAAAATCCGATTCGAATAATTTAAAAAGGAATTTACATGTACTTAATCAACCTTGATTATGAATCTATTTATTTAGATAAGGATTAATACCATGTTTATGAAAATACCTTCTCAAATAATGCATTATTTTTAATAGACATATGCTATCGCGGACTTTTTTTTAGAACTTTTTAAGAGGATCAATTTCTTCATACATAATTTTTGGGTATCTGTTACCATTTACGCAGCGCACGCAACGGAAGCTCTCAAAAGGAATACATTTTCCCCATTTTTGCAACATTTCTCATTAATGCTTCGCTCCTGTTGGTCGTTGCGTGATGTTATATAGCCTATAGCCTTCCTCGATAAATGGAATATCCAACACTAAAAGAATTTTTCAATTCGAACCAGTAGTTCCTGAGATTAACGCGTTCAACCAAACAAACAAATAAATTCTTCCTCTTTATAATATTAGTATACATGAATCATCCCTGTGGAGGGGTGATTGTCACCCCTCCACGTACCGACCGCGGCAAGTGTAGCTTAACCTTCGATCGACCCGAGCGGTTGTTATCATTTAACCACGCGCCCGTCAGTCCATACAAGATAAGTAAAGTAATTTATTATATTTTTGAATCTGGGATTAATGACTGAAAACTAAATAAATGTTGATAAGAATAATTAGGGAAAACCCGTTTTAAGCCTTATCTACCTTATTTATCTGGTTGATTAGTTGCTAAAATTGAATGTAAGCGACTGAGATAAACATTAATTAACTACCTACCTTAAATTTGTCACCGTTATGGTGTTAAGTTTCGAGAAAGTTCTAGATAGGTCGAAATCGAGACACATTGGAAGAAAAGAAGTCTCAATGGATTGCTGAAAAGTTATGTCTGATATGAATTTGAGAATACCGGCTTTATTTTCAGACTAGCACTTTGCCCGCGACTTCGTCCGCGTGGATTTCGTACTTTCCTCTGAAAAATTTTACGCCCCCTCCACCCATTTGAAAGGTTTTTATCGAAGAGTAATGTTAACGATTATTATAATTTATTTAAAATTTTAGATAAGTATTTGGGCCAATTTTTAAGTATGTAGATCAAAGGAATAAGACTTTTCACACACAGTTTATTTGTGTCCTCCTTTTTCATCACAACACCTAGGGCTTGTGTTTTTTAAAAAGCTTTTGGTATCATTCCATTGTATGACTTAAACATCACTTATGATTTTCTAGTTAATTAAAGCAAGCAGTAAAATCCATCCCTTACACTTTATTACTCTTTTCCACCCCGTAAGGAGTTAATTTTTGAAGAACCCTGAAACATATACTTTTCTATTTTTTGTTCGTGTTAGTTTTGAGTTAATCTGCGCGTTAATTTTTTTTCTTACTAACTTTGACACCCCTAAATTCTCCGTCATTTTTGTTTTAAAAAACTGAAAGCGACAATCTTCATTATTTACTGTGGCAAATATTGCCAACTTTCAAGTGTATTAACCAAAGGAATAAGATTTTTCATATACACTTTATCCCCTCTTTTCATCCCCGCGGGGTGGAATTTTGAAAAATCGTTTCGGATTTTCCCATAAATTGAATCAAAGATTTTTTATACCAATTTTTGAGCTAATCAAGCCACGCTGTAAAATCTTAAAAATCTAATTACCCCTTTTCGTCCCGTCAGGGGTCGATTAAAAAAAAAAACTTATTATCAAAGTATAAATACTGAGTTTCGAGTTAGTACAACCGCGCGTTAAAACTTTTCCATACAAACTTTAAACCCCTAAACTCCCGAGGGGTGGTTTTGAACAACTAATAGTGAGAAACTTTATAGCTTACTTAGACAAATAATCGTGCCAAGTTGCAAGTTTACTAACCAAACTAGCTGTGCCCGTGACGTCGTTCGCGTGGATATCGTAAGATACACAATATAAAATAAGAGCCACATTTTAATAAAACTCAACCGTTCCCCGACCCGTCGCCAACCGTCGCGTCGAATTGCCCGCCCGCGCTATTACTTCATTTTCGCTTAGTGTTCTTTCTGACTTTTTATTTTTGCTCAGCTCCTGATGGTCTTAGCGTGATGTTAAATAGTCCATAACTATCCTCGAGAATTGGGTTACCAAATGCAAAAAGAATTTTTCAAATCCGACTTTTTGTTTATAATTTCAAGGGTTTTAATTTTTTTGCGCGGAACCCTAATTATTTTTCTAAAATAAAAGTAGCTTAAGTTACCCGCCGTAGTATCAGTATTCTTCCAGTAAAATCGGTCTGGACCGATTGAAGCGGCTGGCCGTTTCGGAGATTAGCCGGAACAAACAGACAGACAGACAGACAAAAATGTTAAAAATTGCTTTTTTGTTATAAGTACCGTTTATCCATTCTTACGGATTTAGTAATAAGTTGTTATTTTGACATTACAAACAAACACTGCAATTTTATTTATTTGTATAGATAGTTGTGCCCCGCGACTTCTTTCGCGTGGATGTCGTAAGATACACAATATACTAAAATAACAGCCACATTTTAATAAAGCTCCCTCATCCCCCTACTCGTCGCCACAGATTACCAAATAAATCACTCCATGTACTTACGCGCGCTAACTACCTACCGGCAGCCGGGCCGTACACAGCTCATTTCTCAGTGGGTAGCCGACAGCCGCGAGGCGCGTACGTACGCATATATAGTTTCAAATTCTTCTGATATGGCTGGTCCTGGAGTATTATGTGTAGTTGATGGATGTAGATCCAGCAAGAGTAGAGATAAAAACTTATCTTTTTTCAGTTTACCTGCTGATACAGTTTTACTATCGTTTTTTAAATAGGTAAATTGTTGAAACTTGCATGTTTCGTGTTTTGTATTTTATTGGTAGGTACGTAATTACTTCTACTATGCATCTGAGGTAAGAATAGAAAGGTCAATGCCCTCCATTTGTCAACTGTCATTTGAAAATTACGTTTAGCAAAAATCTACTTTGTGCAAATTCATTTTCAATAATATTTATTATCGTTATTATCTTGTTACACAATATGGCGCCAGCGCAGGTTTGTTCATAGTGTAGAAGCATAGTAGTTACCTATTACGCTAATTGAGTAAATGAACGAACAAATCTATTAATCGTGTTTTCAGTTTCCTCCATTTCGTATTTCATTCGTATTCGTGGCCATGCGGAGTGGTTAAGTCACTGATTATTAAATAGTTAGGTACTACACGTTGCGTACAACGTGGGCCTTACTTGTCTTACAACTGCAGTTTCGGGGTATGGTCAGAGAATACTAAATAGTTACCTAGCATAAAAATATTCCTCGGTCTTTCATAAGTATTTTTAACCATTATACATGCTAAAATATTAAAAAGCATTTCATTTTATATTATTTCATAAAGTACCTACTAATACCTACTGACATCTTTATCGAAAAAGGCAGCCCTGGCAATTCACAATAACCAAGCGTCGGCGCGCAGCTACAAAGCAAAACTCACTTTACGCTTGTAAGGTTAGGTGCATTTTCGTTCGCAGCGTCTAGCGACTCGAAGGTGTAGGCTATTATAGTAGTAAATTTTGTATGGAGTGATTTATCTGGTAATCCGTGCCGTCGCGTTGAATCACCCGCTCGCGCTATTACTTCGTGTTCGCTTAATGTTCTTTCGGACTTTTTTCTTTCTGCTCGGCGCCTAAGGGTCGTAGTGTGATGTTAAATAGCCTATAACTATCTTCGAGAATTGGGCTACCAAATGCAAAAAGAATTTGCGAGAAACGAAATCGCACCGTAATATCAAAATTGGTCCAACCGTTTCGGAGATTAGCCGGAACAAACAGACAGACAGACAGATAGACAAAAATGTTAAAAATTTCTGTTTTGTTATAAGAAGCGTTTATACTTTCCTATGCATTTAGCAAAAAGTTGTTATTTTGACATTACAAACAGACACTTCAATTTAATTTATTTGTATAGATATAGATGAATAAGATTTTTCATATAAACTGTATGCCCCCGCTTTTCCCCCAACTCAATTTTCGAGTTAATCAAACCACGTAGTAAAATCTTCCCCTGTAAAATTGACTACCCTGTTTCACCCATTCAGGGTAAATTTTCGAAAAACCCTGATAAAAGTTAAATTCTTTATTTTTGTCCTTAAGTATAAATACTGAGTTTCGAGTTAATCGGACTGCGCGTTAAAATTCTTCATACAAACTTCGACACCCCGCAATCCTCCTGTTGGGGCTAATTTAGAAAAACACAAAATAACAAGGTTCATTATTTACTTAGATTCGTGCCAAGTTTCCAGTTTATTAACTCATGGAATAAGATTGTCCATACAAACGAAATCCTCCCTTTTCACCCCTTTTAAGATCGAATTTCCAAAAACCCCTTCTTAGTGCTCCCCTACATTATCAAAGAAGCCGTGTGCAAAATTTCACGTTCCTAGTCCCAGTAGTTTCGGCTGTGCGTTGATATGTCAGTCAGTCATAGATTAAGGAGTGATTCAAAAGTGAGAGAACTAAAAATAGTATTAGGTTGCTATTACACATAATGCATGATAATTATCCCCGAACTAGAAGTAAAAATAAAACGTACAGTAGAATTGATAACCTCCAAAGTCGGTCAACAAGTCGACTCCAGTCAGCCGGGGTTGCGGGATGTCCGAAAGAGTTACCGTGGCCCCGGCACAGACAACAGAAGGAACACGGGTGGGTTTTAGTCGTGTCTGACACGCCCTCCCGCTCCGCCCAGAGCGGGAGAAGTCATTTGATGATTTCCCATCCAAAAAAAAAAAATTGGCGACTCCAGTGACGACACCGATCGTCTAATTGGCTTCACTAGTTTAAACTAATAAATAGAATGTATTATCAAAAAATCATCAAGATGAGCAGGGGAACATTGATACTCGTACCTTTGTGATTTTTGACGTCGCCATTCCGCTAAATTTTACAGAAAAACAAATTATATATGTGCTGTCAGCGACAAGTCAATTAACTACACTTCTGGACACATCTATTGGCCCACCTTAGAGTTTAGGTTTCGATGGCCCCTACCGAAATATGATTGCTAGATTGAACAAAAACTGTTGATGCAGTTTTAAACCTGATACATTTTACCATCTTTTTCGATCGTATTGTTTTAAATTTGAATTCAGAATACCATACAACATGGAGCTACGCCTAACAAGTCGGATATGCGCCTTGTTAAAGGCAATTGATTTTTGAATAAAAAACATGTTTTATCAAATAAAGGTTTAATTTAATAACGCGTGTTGCCTCCATGGGCATCTACCACAGCTCTCATACGATTAGGCATAGAGTTTATCAACCGCTCTATGAAATTTTGAGGGATCATCTCCCATTCCTCTTCTATGGCAGTTTTCAACTCCTGCATCATCTGGGCAACTGGCTGACGAGCCCTAACACGTCTTTTTAGCTCGTCCCACATGTGCTCAATGGGGTTCATGTCTGGGCTTCTGGCTGGCCAGTCCATAACTGTGATGTTCACATCCCGAAGATATTCCCTGACGATGCCGGCCGCATGGGCTCTTGCATTATCATGCATAAAAAGGAAATTTGGGCCCACATAGTCCGCGTATGGTATCACGTGAGGTTCTAAGCACTCACGAATGTACCTTTCAGCATTTAATGTTGGCAGCCGTGGTCCTGTAACAACCTCAAGTTGAGTTTTGCCACTCGCGGATATACCGCCCCAGACAGTCCATGAGCCACCGCCATAAGCAACCCTCTCTTCAAAGCAGCATTGTGCGAAACGCTCTCCCTTACGTCGGTAGACCTTCTTCCTTCCATCATTGCCATGTAACACAATTTTAGACTCATCAGAAAAGAGTACACGGCTCCAATCTTGCTGTGTCCAATTTTAATGACTGCGTGCGAAATGAAGGCGCGCTGTTCGGTGGGCTCGCGTTAGTTTGGGCCCATTAGCTGGCTTGTGTGGTACCATATCGCGTTCTTTTAACCTTCTCCGAACAGTTCGAGCGCTCACAGATACTCCGTGGAAGTCGCGAAGTTGGTTTTGTATCTCAATGGAGGTAAGGTGACGATTTCTCAAGCTGGTCGACACGATGAATCGATCCTGCCTTTCAGTTGTGACCCGAGATCGTGGCCTTCCTTGGCGACGAACAAAGCCGCCAGTCTCTAGGTACCTCCGATAAACATTTCGGACCGCAGATCGACTTAAATTAAGTTGAGAACTCACGTTTCTTTGGCTGTGTCCGGCCTGAATAAGTGCCACAGCTTGGGCGGCGACTTCAGGTGAAGTATCCATAGATTATTGATAGAACCTCACCTTAATGTTAAGAATAAGTAATGTTTGTTGCAAAACCAAAGATATCAATCACTTTTTCAAGAATTAAATCCAAGTAAACCAATAAAACCAAGTTTTCTTAGTATTCGATTGTTTGATATCAACAAACAGGCTCCAAATTGTCTTTTGTTTCTTTAAATTCTGTGTTCGAAATTCAAAAAAAGACTATTGAATGAAATTGTGAATGTGCCAGGTTCAAAACTGCATAAAAACTTTTTGCTCGACCTAATATAAAATTTTAGCTAGGACCAAACGAAACTGAAAATACAAGATGGGCCAATAGATGTGTCCAGAAGTGTAATACAGCTACTTTTACACATTTAAATTGCCACAAAATAATTCCATACATTATATTTCAGTATTTCACATAACAGTTACGAGATAATATTCTTTATATTTTACTTCTTTTCCAATTTTAATTAAACATTTAACTCAATAATTAAGATTTTAAAAAACTAAAGTCTTTATCGACTTTTGTCGCTGAATGTACGAAATGGACACCATCGTAAATACCTACACAAGATTTATGATCTTTTGATGATATTTTGGTCAAACCGGAACAAGCACCAAGATAAAAGAATGACAGTGTCACAGAATAAAAAATTACTGTGACAGTGTAGACACAGAAATAACGATACTCAATAATCAACCCTCAACGCGATGGCAGACTTGATAACAGAATTGACAATGTCATGTTCGTGTGAAATTGATTTGTGGTGGTACCTATTATTATCGTAGCGCCCTTGGTACCTCCACCTTAGTGCTATTTATGTCAGCTGACGATATAAGGGTAGGGTGCTACACCTCTGTGTTGACTATATATAGAATATATGTAGATGTGGGCCACAAATATGTGAGAAAAACTTTGAGATTTTTATTCACTGACAGACAACGCACAGCCTAAACCGCTGGGTCTAAAAGCATGAAATTTTGCACAAGAGTTCCTTGTATAACGAATGTGAGCATTAAGGAATGATTTTTGATAAACTAAACATAATTAAATAGGGAATAAAAGTTTGTATAAAATTTCGTCATTTTTGCAGATGGGAAATCCCATCGGGCACAAAGCTCGTATTCCTATAAATAAATATAATAAAGAAAGAAAAGCACCTCGTCTTAACACACAAGGCTCGAAGATAATGCAAGATATGTGGATAAATATGTGCGTTAAGAATTAGTTTTTTTTAAATTCCTAGTATTTAATTTATGATTTTGTTTGTCATTTGCAAATATATTTAAATTTATTATTTATACCTACCTAATATTTAGAGTATCAGAAATGTTATTATGTTTCTAAAAATTTATATGTTCGAAATACATTTTGTTTGCAATATTATTAACTTTGTTTTAGTATATAATTGAGCTTTGATTTTACTTGTCATTAAATTTTAACAAAAATTCTGTTAAATTGTAAAAATTTCGTATTTGATATTTGTACGCCGTTAACGGCAAAACAGAGATCTGTGTACCTATTTTATTTAAAACACCTATTTTACACCTATGTTTAACAAACAAAAAACTTTGGCTTTGACTTTGACTACTTATTCTGAAAGTCGGAACAAAAACTCACTTCTCTGCAACAACATCCTAATTGCGTAACAAACTTAGGTACAATCGGAATCGGTTCCATTTGGACAGTTCAACAACATTCATTGCGTTATTTACTTTGTTGAGCAGACAAAGTTTTCGAACATATGAAGCAATGGACTAGCAATTTGCTACAAAATCATTCAAATTGTGATTGATAGTGTGTTAAACAATTAGGGTGCTGGTTAATTTTAAAGTTTAATAGATAGTTTGATATGCCTACATATTATATGTAGGTAAGTAAGCGACTTTGAGAAAAAAATACTCAAGGATAAACATATAGTTAGGTATGGATCGGAGTGCTGGACCGTGAAGAAGACGGATAAGATTAGATTGTATGGAGCGGGGATGAGAATGTTGAGATGGATGTGTGGTAAGAAATGAGTATATTAGAGGAAGTTTGAAAGCGGTGATGAAAGGCATATGTAACTAAAAGAAGGATGAATATTAATGTTTATGGATACAGAGGGATAGGAAGAGCAAAGAAAAGCAGAAGTATGGATTGTGTGAGGAATGATATGAAAGAAAAAGGAGTGAATGATAGCGTGATGACTGACTGGGGAGATATTATAATCGCGAAAGTATGTGAGGATGAATAGATAGATGGATGTTTGTTACTCTTTCACTTTGAATGAAATTTGGGACACAGATAGTTTATAACTTGGATTAACATATAGAATACTTTTTATCGCGATATACCGTAGGGATTCGAGATGTATGAATGAATGACAAATGAATAAAAAAAGGTGTTTCACTGACCCCAAGTAACATGGAACAAGGGCAGGAAGATGATGATGAGCTAACTTATGTAAATTTATTTATTTAAACTTTTCGCACACAACAAGGTACAAATGCGGACTTAATGCCCTAGGCATTCTCTACCAGACAAATAAAGGTGGAGAAGCGATAAGATGCCAGATTGGGGTGCCCTGTTGAGAGGAGATAAAAAAATATCAAAAAGATAACATAATAAACTCAATTTAATCTAAACCTGCACGTGTGACTCTTCAGAGTAACATACATACAATATAAAGTTATTTGTGTCTCATTTAGTCATTAGTCAAGACTTGAATGTATCTAGTGCCCGCATATGATAATGCAGGTACTAAGGTTCTATTTCAAGAACACAATATTGACTTTATCGACCTTCGAAGCTCTCACCAGCCTTGGATCGACGTAATAAAGACCCTGACACATTGCCACGGTCAGTTTACATCGATAAACCATCAATTAGTGAACACATGCCCATAATAAAAGTCAGTTTATTTGTTTCCTCTACAATTATATGGCCAAGGACTGATTACTAGAGATGTTCTTGAATTGACCTTGATAGAGTGTTTTTGGCCGAAGTCATCATAAGAGTTATTTAAAACAAAAGAGCGATTAAATGTTGGGAAATAGTACATGTGGATGATCAAAAAATATTGAAAGTGTCAGTGGGTATCTAAAGAATTATCGAATTCAAGCCACATTATGGACAAGCTTTTTTTTAATGAACAACGGGCCTAAAAATACTAAAATTAGTTCATCTTATCATCACTCTACCAAAAGACGTCAACTCCTAGACATAGGCATCCCTAAAGTCCATCTTGCTTAACCTACCCCTGAGTTTGTTTCCATTTCTACTAAGGGGTAGTCAGATAGGAAATGTCCATTTAGTTTATTTTTTCTTATGTGACGTATAAAAGTGACTCCGATATCCTATTTACAGAATAAACAATTTCATTTCATTTCCTACAACAAAAGGGAAACATCTTGATTCAGTTTGTACTTCAGTATTGTTAGGTACCTACTTATATCAAATCTACGCTTTGATTCAGGTTTGCTTCAATCGAAAATCAATGAATTAAAAATAATCTTATCATCTGTCATTATAAGCATTCTGTCATTTGAAATAAATCTAATCAAGTAATGATTATCTATAATTATTTTGATAGAAAGTGCATAATAGGATAATTCATCGATGGATCGATTTAATCACAAGTAGAACCACGTACTGTGTGTCTTATTAGAATCACTTTTAAAATATAATGCTTATCAGCTGATGTTTTTATCAAAGATTTTATACCTGCTTTCGTCATCTGCCTAGCCTTTTCCCAATTATCATATATTGGGATCGGCTTCCAGTCTAACCGGATGCAGCTGAATATTGCCTATCTGACCTCCACAACCTTTTTGTACCTACGTTATCAGGTTGAATAAACTAGTCACTAGAATTTACTTACTTAAGTCACTAGAATTTACTTACTTAAGTCACTAGAATTTACATACTTAAGTCACTAGAATATACTTACTTAAACTAGTCACTAGAGATAGTGAGCGGTGGTGGCCCGGTGGTAACGGCCCCGACTTACGAGTTTGTTGGTCGTGGGTTCGAACCCAGGCAAGCGCTTTAATTTGTGTAAATAATTTCATCACCACTGCTCTCAAAACGGTGAAAGAAAACATCGTGAGGAAACCGGCATGTCCTAGAACCAAGAATTCTAAGACATGTGACATCTGCCAACACGTACTGGGCCTGCGTGGTGGATAACAGCACAATCCGTCTCATAGCCTATGTCCCAGCAGTGGGGACATTGTAGGCTGATTATGCTAAACTAGTTACCTACTAGGTTTTGAGAATATATGATGACAAAAAATGTTTTTTGCCCGTTACGTAGATTATTAAAAAATATTACACACATATTTTTTTCTTTTTTTACGCAATCAAAAGATTATGGCGATGCATTGAATTACATTGTGGCATGACGTCACGCCATGCCAGATTTTATACTGAGTTGTGACGTAGCGAGCCCCCACTGCCCAACTTTAATGCGTTTTATCTAAGTATTTAAAAAAAAAATATGACAAAGCAAAAAATACGTGTCAAATATTTTTTTTATTATCAGACTAACGGACTAAATAGAATTTCTTTTTTTCACCCAGGCATTATCCCTATTGCCACGGAATTGGTTCGATCCCCAGGGCAAACAAAGCATCATTAGGCTTTCTATTACGAATTTATCACTACCAGCCCGAAGTCGGGTTTGTGCCCATTTGATGGCAATAAGCCCGCTCCCAGTACTACATAGGATTTCAACGGTACCGGCTTAATATCTGGGTGTACTTCTACCAACTCTTTCAGGTAAACAAGCGCGAAGTTATGTAATACTACTAAAGTTCCTTCTCAAACAAATTCTTAACAAGAACGATTGAAAACAAATAGGAAACAGTGGTATTTGAAACGGTACCTACCATTAAGTTGAGGAGTTCGTTCAACAATCGACCGAGCTACGGTACGCTACTAGTTTGGAACTGAAATGACTTTGCTCTCGTTAGGGCTATAGTTACATAGTGACGGGACGAGCCATGTACCAATGAGTTTCTACTAAAATAGAAGCTATATTAACTTGAAGGACACGGACTATCACAATAATCAGAAACTGCTCAGGTGCAGATTTATAGACGACCAGCTGTTGCTTATGACTACGTCTGCGTGTCTTTTGAGTTTAACCATTTTCAACCAGGATGAAAAGTAGCATACGTTCTTCTCTAGGTTCCAGGCTACCTATCTGTCAAATCTCATAACAATCGGTTCGGTGGTTTATGCGTGATAGGTAAGAGACAAACAAACAGGCAGAGTTACTTTCCCATTTATTATAATACTAGCCTTAGCCCGCGGCTTCGCCCGCGTGGATGGCAATACTTCCCTATTTGAATCGGATTTGGTTCACAATTTCATGGGTTTTCGTTTTTTGCGCGGCACTCTTATTCTTTTTCTAAAATAAAAGTAGCCTAAATTACTCCTTAGAACGTCAGCTATCTGCCATTGACAGTCCCGTCAAAATAGGTCCAGGTATTTCGAAGATTAGCCGGAACAAACGGACAGACAACAACTTTAAAAATTGTTTTTTATTTTTATTTGAGATAGGTTTGTTCTTGAGAGGTGACAGAGACAAAGTCGACGATGGAACGAGCTTACCCAGAAGAAGCCTATTCACTCTCACTTTGAAGAGATCAGGGTTGTATGTGTTCGGAAACACAGACGCAGGTAGAGAGTTCCACTCTTTTGCTGTGCGCATCACAAAAGACATTTGAAAACGCTAAGTGCGAATTGGTGGAACAGCAACTAGGAGGGATGGTAGCCTGCAGTGGCAGGCTACCATCCCTACATTAACATTACTATCGGACATTTAGACGCACTCGTCTATATGTCCGATGGTAGAAGGGGGCCGGCGGAATGAGGTCGTGGAGTTCTCGAGCACACTCACTGAAGTACAATCTGAAGAAGACCGACAAGCAGGCAACCTTGCGGCGATGAGCCAAGCTGTGAAACTTAGCATCCACCAGTTTTACGTCGCCAATGAGCCTCTTAGCTCTGCATTCCACCGAGTCAAGCGTGGCAAGTTGGTATTTAGCTGAGCCATCCCAAAGGTGGCTGCAATACTCCATGCAGGATCGGACTTGCGCTTTGTAAAGAGTTAAAAGCTGTCCAGGCGTAATGTATCGCTTCACCCTATTTAGGATGCCCAGTTTTTTGGCAGCAGTTTGGGCTTTGTACTCGATGGTGCCACCGAAGTTGAGACATGATGTCAACTCCATGCCTAAGAGTTCGAGCCAATCAGTTACAGGAACAGATGTACCCTGAAAAGGAGTTAGATCGAAACGACTCCTTTTAGCAGTTAAAAGTCACGCCTGTGTTTTGGTGGCGTTAAAAGAGACCAGATTATCATCAGCCCACTGGGAGACAAGGCTTAAGGTCAAATCTGTTCGCTGTGTTTCTGTTGTGTGTGTGTGTTGTGTGCATTGCCTCTATCAAGGAACGAACTTCAGCCCCGCTGATTTTTGCGCTGGACAAGTATCTCTCTGAAACTGTACTGTCATCTGCATACCCACAATACCAGGCTAAAGTAGGTCATTGATGTGCAGCAGGAAAAGAGTTGCAGATAAAACAGACCCCTGAGGAACTCCCGGCATCAATAGCTATAAGGTCGGAAGAGCAACGACTACTCTCATCGACCGTTCACTAAGGAAGTCTGATATCCAGCTACGAAAATCTGCTGGGATGTCATAAGCACGAAGCTTGCTGAGTAGACCAGCGTGCCAGACCCTGTCAAAGGCCTTCGAGATATCAAGCGATACAGCAAGTGCTTCACTGTGTTTCGCGATGGCCTCGCCCCAGCAGTGTTTTTGTGTTATAAATACTTACCGTATATACTTTTATATGCATTTAGTAAGAAGCTGTTATTCTGAAATTAAAAATAGGTATCATCCTTCATATCATACTTCAATTTTATTAATTTGTATAGATGTATAGATTAAGTACGGATTTCAACCTTTTTTTTTTGGGTGAGAAATCATCAAACGACTTCTCCCGCTCTGGGTGGAGCGGGAGGGCGTGTCAGACTTTTACTGACTAAAACCCACCCGTGTTCCTTCAGTTGCCTGTGCCAGAGCCACGGTAATTCTTTTGAACATCCCGTGACCCTGGCTGGCATCGGCCCTACCGGATCCCGTCAACGGATTCCAACCTGAAGTACAAATATGGTGCCGTTCCGCAAACGATGCCTTACGTTCACTTTGGAGGAACTTATGGGACAATGTCCAACTGGTCTCCAGGTTCTGGGTTGACACAATTTAGATTGCCATCGAAACTCGAAGAAGATCTTAATCACTAATCAGCTATAAATAATGTTTCTACAGTAACTGCTGGATCTGACGCCTCCTCCTTGTGAGAGGGACAGTTCGAACCCAGTACTGATTGTATGCTTTTATAATTTCTAACGTGGCGATATTACCGTGGACGTCCATAAAATGTATAGAAATACGTGCACGTTATATTATAACGTTATCTAGGACGGACATTTAAAAGCGTCTTCATAATACTTTCATACATTTTACTTCCTTGTGTTATAGTGGTGCCGTGGACTTCGACGACAATGTCGCGTTAGAAATTATTATAAAAGCGCACGGAATTAATTTCAGATTCTAGGACACGCCTGCTCTTCACGATGACGTTTTCTTCGCATTTTTAGAGCAGTGATGATTATTTTTGTATCTGCATGATTATCATTTTTTTCTTATCATAATATTATTATTTTTTCAGAAGCTGACAAAAAAACTAAAAAAATATTAACAGTTTTCCTTCATCAATAGAAGTTCCTACAGGATTATCTCCATCAAAGGATTCATCGTAGGCGTCAGTCAGGGTTGTTTTTGTTGTTAAAATATTAGGTTAGATATTAATTCTGAATTAAGATTGAGAAAAGGATAAAATAATTATTAAAGATGATCATAACTGGCTTAATAACAGCTTATACTACATAAACTTCGATAGTTTAATGCCTAAAATGTATAAATAAGTCCAAATATATGTAAAGGACATCAGACCGCAATAAAAATACATTTGGTCAACCCTTTTATCCAGATATTGGATACCGCTAAGCGACGTCCAAGAATATACAATAAATCAATCATGAACAGCCCTAATAATATAATAAAATACCTAACATGTCTACGAGAGAAATATTAGACCCACGCGAATGAAATTATGGGTAAGTATTGTCCCCGAATAAAATGGCTTTAGAATTTAAACGTAAAATTTGCAATTTTTTTCTTCAGCCCGTCATAAAACAATTCATCCTTTGTATTGTCAGAGTATGTAAAAACATTATTATAGATCTATTTGTACATTGTACAAATCAAGGAGTATCGTGTTTCCCAGTAGGTAATTGGGTTGTGGAGGTCAGAGAAGTAGTCGCTCCAAGTATTGTAAAATTCAGCTGCCTCCGGTTCGACTGGAAACCGACCCCAACATAGTCGAGAAAAGGCTAGCAAGTGGTGATGACAGTTAGAGTGAACATGGGCTGAAGAGGTCGCTCCTAGAAACAAGAGAGCATTTTACTTAATGAGCTAATTATTCAAATAATTTATGTAAACCATCGGTAAATATACCTACCATTCACCGGCACAGTGGGACATCATAGCGAAATAAGCACTGCATGACAAAGTCAAGCAAGCAATTTTTTAGTGTGCAAAGTGACATTGACCTTATTCGTACAGCACAACACTTGAACGTAAACAATTTGATTATTCCTGGCCACTTGTTTGTTTGTGGTCTAAATTCGTTTTTTTTTTTTGTCAAATTTTATTCCCTTTTGAATGAGTAGGTACATTGTGCTCCAGTTACTAATTTAATAAATTAGTTATTTTGACATTTTCAACAGCATTTTTATTTCCAACAGTGACATTAATCTTATCCATACAGAAGGATGGCGGAGAAATTTTTCAATAGTGGACTATTTTATTCATTTAGCTACCGTAGCAGTTAACGAATCAGGGCCATCCCAACGCTTAATGAGGAAACATTTTTCTTAGAATTTTCTTTATTTTCCTTTTTTTTTAGTTCAAAGGAACTAATTGCTCTAATATTGGAAATGAGCGGCTTTATTGAGGAAAATTATTTTATTTTAGGAAAATAATTTGTTTTTCGTTGGTGAGGCCTATTCAAAATGTATTTCTTTGGTAACCTATCGTCTTCATGAAGCGTCACACACTCTGCCTTTGACAATCCATGTTTGTCCTTTCTTTGGTATTGTTCGTCTAATTGTTGAGCACTTTAAGTTCTTAGTTGAGCTACACGATTACTGACAAACGCGTGCCCAGTCAGTGGGCAGGTCCACTCAAATCTGTATGGTTCTTTCCTTAAAAGGCCAGCTCAGACACTAATCTGCATGGTCCTCATATGGCCTGACCAAGATTATGTCTGGACTCTAATAGAGACTGTGACCCTTGAGTTTGTTTCGGCCATCTAGTTTTAAATCATAATTTATTTTTGACGTATAAAATGTTTTTGGACCAATTTATAGAAATGAGCATCATTTATAATTTTGTTTTTTAATATTAATTAGATATTTCGAACAAAGCTAAGTTTGTTGCAGTTGACTTGTAAGTCCGAAAACCACTCGAACTTAGCTAATTATAGACTTATGGCTCTAAAAGGTCATCGCTCCCATAAATAGTGCAACAAGTAGGGTTCGCTCGACCTTTTGATAGACAGCCTTTACTAAACAATATTAGATCACTATCATTTCAAGAAATTACTTAAAACCAGTCTTAAAAGTTTAAAACTCCTACTGCAGTTCACAGCAATGATAGGTAAACCAAACAAGTCGAAACCACGTATCGTAGCGTAGCTAACTTTGCTACCCCCCTCCCCCTTCTTCGTTCGCGTATCAGAGCGAACGGCAAAGTTTCAGAACTTGCACAAGTACCTATTGAACTTAGTTCGGGAACTTCGCTCGCATTGCCCAGGATTATATCACATATTTATGTTCCGTTATTGGGTCAGCCGGGCTGTTAAGTCTGATGCATTGTGGCATGGCTCAGTTGCATCTTAAACTAAGTTACCTACATATCTACAGTTTATATGTTTGATTCTTAAATGCAACTAAGTAAGACGATAAGGATATGATGCTTGGCAAATATTAGGACAGATCATCATCTGCCTAGCCTTTTCCCAACTATGTTGGGGTCGGCTTCCAGTCTAACCGGATGCAGCTGAATACCAGTATTTTACATTGAGCGACTGCCTATCTGACCTCCACAACCCAGTAACTGGGTAATACGATACCCCTTGGTAAGACTGGTTGTCAGACTTTCGGGCTTCTGACGACCCGTAACGACTGTCAAAGATCCACGAATGACAGCCGGGACCAACGGCTTAACGTGCTTTCCGAGGCACGGAGGAGTCTCGGTATGTAAAGATGGTCACCCATCCACGAACCAACCCCGGCAAGCGTAGCTTAACCTGATGGATCAATCCGTGCGGCTGTTATTACTTAGCCACGAGACCCTCAAATATTAGGACAGATACGACTAGGTATATTGTTCAGGTAGATGTAGATGGTAAAATGAATTGCTATCCTTCAACAATTAAACGTTAATAACCTTACAGTAACTAACGCTATTAACCTTATAGTAACTTTAACAGCTGCTGCTGTAACTTCGCTGGTGCGGCGGGTGCGGGGAGGGCCAGCAGCATGCTGGCCGTGCTCGCGGAAAGGCTTGTTTGTTCCATCGTGACTCACTGTTGTTAGTGACACGTAGCACGATTGGAGTGACAAGATAATGTAATTTTAATGTATGATGCACAATTTATTTATTTATTTATTTATTTAATTTATTTAACAGTTTATGTAGGTACACACATTTATACAGACAAGAAGAAAGGAACAGAAAAATACGTACAAAGGTGATGCTTATTTCTAAAGAAATCTCTTCCAGCATACCTGCGATAGGAAAGTAGATAAAGAGATGTAGACAACGTGTGTAAGAGTAAAAGAGAAAACAAAATACATAAAATCACAAACGATACAATAATATGAATATATACAAATAAATATATAAACATAAAATATGAGTACATACAAATACATACATGTATTTATATTTTATTTTTAAATGTAATTAATTGTATATAATTTTACTTAATCTGACTATGTGTGATCTATTATTTGAATTTTAAAATATGTTTAGCCATTAAAAGAAGGTAAACTCTCGTAAATTAAATTCTTCAAAAAGACAATCATTTTACACAATCACAATATTTTTTTTTGTTTTTAAGTTGTTCCATTTATAAACTATCCTAATCAGTGAAGCAAACACAGTGGTATCCAACAAGCGATGAGTAATAGATAAAAAAATATCACAGATTTACATAACCTCATTACTCGATGTCGGTATTTCGCGCAGACTGAACCATCCATCAGAGCTTTTTCATTTTAAGTCCTAATGAATGGCTAAGCGCTGTAAAACAGCTTCCAGCGCTTAGCTATTCAATAGGACTCTACTCGGAACTGAGAAAACGTTTTTCCAAAGCAAAAATCTTTTAAAGTTAGGTATTTCTACCTATCTATGTAGATGGGCGAAGAACGTAAGCGACTAATGTTATCTTATTTTAACAGAAAAGTTTTAAAACGAATCCACTTTTTTTGAAAAAATATAACGGAAGTCTATTCAAACAATACTTCAAACCCCTTCTCTAAAACACAAAAAAGCTCGAGGTCAGTCACCAGTATAATTACCTAGCAGAGCATGTCCTTCAGTAAACCATGAATAAATGCCAGGGTCCGAGACTTACCTTGACTAATACTGCTGTAGCCATCAGGGGTCATCAAAGGCGTACCTCCTCCGTCATACATGTTTCAACGTATATCTCAAACACGTACGGAACAAAGGTATTCACATCACTACCTTGTCACAGGTACACAATATTTTTAGCACTTATATATTACATCTATTATTACATTCACAAATTCACGAGTGATTGTTTTCACGTGTACAAAAATAGTAAATTTGAGAGACCTTCGCTTGAATACGTGTTAAAATGTCCCTACATTCAAATACAAATTTTTTTTGTTATAAAAAATAAGGAAAGTACCTAATATATTCGTTCTTGACTTTTAAAACAAATAAAATATTAACGGAGTATTTCATTAGGTAAGACAAAAGGAGACTTTCAAGAACGAAACATCAGAACGCTATCTCAAAGACATGACTGAAGTTTAACATTCAAGGAACAAAATTAAAATGATAGCAGCTTTCAAAGAATATTTGGAAAGTTAACTAAGTTTATCTGCCGAGTCCAAGGCTTCAAGTTTATCCACAGAATTGCTGTGTTCCTCTTTACAATTTCATTACTGCGGGGTGAAAGCTCATCATAAATCATGGCGAAATAGAGCCTCCAACAAAGTTATTTGCTGTAGATGTTGTTTTAACAATGAGTTACTGGTTTAACAGTATATGTAGCTTGAGGGTTCGATAGTCAGACTATTAATATTGACTTTACAAAGAGTCTATAATTTTGATTGATTGCGTGGCAGAGAAAAACCGCATAATGATCTATACAAATAAATAAAATTGAAGTCTCTCTTTGTAAAAATAAATAGTAAAAATAACAGCTTTTTTCTAAATGCATACGAAAGTATATACGGTACTTATAATAAAAAAACAATGATTACAATTTTTGTCTGTCTGTATGTTTGTTCCGGCTGATCTCCGAAACTGCTGTACCGATTCTGACAAGACTTTCACGGGCAGATAGTTGATGTTATAAGGAGTAATTATTTTATGTTAGAGAAATAATTAGGGTTCCGTGCAAAAAAAAAATAAAACCCATGAAATTGTGAACAAAATCCGATTCAAATAGGTAAGTAATGCATAATAATAGCATAATCAGGCTGTAACGCGCTGCGGGTCTGGGACACAGGTTTTCTCTTTGTAATGGGACTAAGCCATAATCCACCACGCGGGCCCAGTGTCTTCTGGTCGACCTAGCAAAATTCAGTTAATCTTAGACCAAAAAAGCTTTTCGGTTGTAGCCGTAATTCCAGCGTAGCTTGTAGGATGTAGGTAAATAATTATTTATTACGATAAAGATGAAACTGACCAAGAAGACATAATATTGCAGAAGAGGATGATAAGGTAAGGTCATTATGCTTCAAATATCTCCATTAAAACAACATGATTAGCTATCATAAAAAGAAGCAACGTGAATTTATTTCATCGGGGCCTGTTGAATTTGTAAACAATGTTGATTTGTGGTTTGTCCTTACCAAATAATAGTTGCTAATGTGAAATTGATTTTATCTACTGAATAGTAAATGTCTCCAATATTCTCAATGTTAAACTCGACATCAGCAACATAACAAATAGTTCGATGTTATTACTTTATTATTTATCTACACGCCTATCAATTATTTATGTCTTTTAATGGTTTTGAAGAAAAGACATACTCGTGTAAATATGGGTTTACTCAGGTTTGTAATTTTTTGTCAGTATAGTAATGTTATTAATATTAAAGCGCTTCCCCAAGCAAACGACCTTGAGCATTCGGTCCCGCTGCTCTGCCCCGCTCAGTCCCACTCCTTGCGCACGCCCCTTTATCATAGAATTCACACGCTTTTTGGAATTATTTTTATTTAAAAGAAAAGCGATCTTTTGAAATAAAATAAAACGTGAATTATTTAGGTTTTTAAATTATATACCCATTAGTGTAATCCTCAAATTAATAGAATGTCACCTTTAGCAAAATATGCATGCAATCAATAATTTTAGTAATTTTTTTTACATGGAGATTTTAAATTATGTATTTATGTATAACACAATCATACAAACACATAACAACATGCATGCATGCATTGTGAAGATAGGCTAACAAACATTATTTAGATGTAGTTTATTTCTCTTAATCAATGAGTTAATGCCTCTGACAAACGCACCATCGCAAGGTTTTGCTCGGAGTAGCGCCTTAAGACAATTGATAGAAATAAATCACGTTGGGCAAAATATATTAATAGGCCTCTTCCAAGATTCTAAAGGCATGTATTTGATTGAACCTCAAATAATTCCCAATTGGCTTTGCTAAAAATATCTACCTATTATTATATTGAACACTGTTACTTACACAAGGTGTAACATAAATAACGCACCTATAACCTCTTAAGGGGTCATTGTTCTCATCACTATGAACAACTTTTACTATGGGACCAAATGTGAAATCGTGAAAAAAATATCAGATGTTCCCTACATTTTGGCGTTTCATGCGAACATAAATGTAGGGGGGAACACCTGATTTTTTTTTTCGCAATTTCAGGTTTGGTGCCATAGTAAAAGTTGTTCATAATGATGAGTAAAATGACCCCTTAAGAGGTTGTGCGTTATTTATGTTACATTTTGTATAACGATTGCGCTTCTTTTTGTGAACTTGTAATAATTATTATTTTTGGGTCCTAAAAATACTAAATAGCCAAGTAACTGTGACCAACTGTGAGAAAAGGCCAGAAATTTAAAAAGAGACTCATTAATGTAAAAAATTGTGCTTCATTAGACGCCCGAAAAGTTTTTAGAGGTTCATTAATATAAAAAGTGTACCTACATCTTGAGAATATCAATAAGTTTTTAGAAGGTCAATTAAACATTTCCCGTTTTTAAACAGTGTAATCCCCAGTTCATCCGTTCAAATGTTTCTAACCTTTTCTTAACTAGCTTGCATTTAAGTTTGTGTTGTTACATAATAGTGTAACAGCTTGATTTGTAGCATTATTTGAAATATAACAGCAAAAAAACCAGTGATTCACTATTATAAGATTAGTAGGCTACCAATTATTTGGTTGGTTACATTCATTTATCAATGAAACTTATTCTAAAATCTCTATTATTTTTGCAACAATTTTTTTAATACATTACACGTTTATTATTATTATTTATTTTATAATTTTTACCCTTAATGTAGTGTTTATTTCAATCACTATAATATTTACATTCACGAATACTGGAAATTTCGTCTTTAACTTTTTATTACGGATTTTTTTACGTTGTTTTCGCGGCGGCCTGGCACGTCGGTACGAGCCTGGTGGTGGGACTCCACTACCACCCCATGGCACCACAAAACCCACCACATAGAACGTAGAAATGAATGGAGTCGGTATTTCTTTTTCGATGTAAATTATGTTGGGAATATTTTTTACTTCGTCATTGCGGTGTGGATTCGACAGGGTGATGTGTTGTGCCATCAGCATTGCCTTTATGGATGAGCAATAAAATAATAATCTATTTCTAATCTAACTAGCCTGTAATATCCCACTTCAGGGCAAAGACCTCCCTCGCTCTAATGAAATAATATTAGAGGGGAAATGGTGGAACAAAAAGATAAGTAAAGACACCTACTATGAGCTTTGAAAACCGTTAAAACTTTTACAAAAAAGCTTTGCTGTTATCATTTCAGTGATACGTCGGGATTTTATTATAAAATCAGTTATTTTTTTTAATTTGAGATAGGTTTGCTCTTGACTCTAGTCTAGGTCAGAGATGACAGTATTTAGTATAGAAATTAGTTTCATTTTCAGCATCTCCCAATGCATATGCAAAGGAGGATATCCCAACATTGAAATTAAATACGTCGCGCTGCTGTTAGTTTGACAAGATTATTTGAACAAACTCAATCGCTGTAGGTACTCTCGGTAGGTACGCTTTGTCTCCGTCATTTCTGACCTAGACTTGAGTCAAGAGCAAACCTATCTCAAAAAAAAAAAGTACTTGGTATGCGGAACGTAGCACGGCGCATCGTTGATAGCACTTTGACAAATTAACGTTGTGCCGGTCTCATTTGAGATTTAATTTGAAGTTAGTTAGAAGTGTAATTAATCTGTCTTCGACTTGTTTTTCTTTAGAAACTAGTTTATCCTTTTGACGATGAGGAGGACAGACAGAAAGTTTAACTTTAACTCTGGGATACTTAATTTTTGACATTTTGATAATCCTGTCTATTTTCGTCACACAGCAATAAACAGTAATTTTTCTCAGTTACGGTTAGCGTAAAGCTCTGTCCATTAAAAATAAGAAACCTCAATAAAATATTACTGGCTGAATGTCACTCGTCCATGTAGACGTCTGAACTCGAAATAGCCCACTGAATTTTTAATAAGACATTGAGAACTTACTTTCATGGCTCCTAGTAATTTATGTAGTCGTAGTACACGGCCGTGACCGTGTCCATGGAACATTGCATGACAATACAGTATCGATTGCTTGCACATCACTCCTATATTTTGTTAGAGCTGCTTGTAAATTCTGCGCTCCTGGTACCTTGCTTGTTTAATTGACTAAGTGGGGTATTAGTAATGTAATGCTCGTTTATGTGGTTGGAGACACACCCTGTTTTCGCGTGCATGCAATTCTTTGTTTGTTTATTTTATTCAATAAACATTACTTTCCTTTGTTTGTGTCCACGGAAGAAACTGGGTGGACATGGTGAGTCATCATCGTATAAGATTTGGATCAAAATGGTTGAATTAGCTATTTACTTTGAAACTTGTGGTTTACAGCGATGCATCATTAATTTGTCTGAGAAATGAAGTACATTATGTAAATCTCTCTCTCGTATCATACCATTAGCAAAATGAAAATAACTTTTTAACTAAATACCTAGGTGTTTCAATAACAGTTTCATGAAACACTTTGATACCTGACTTACCTTGTGTGCCCTTTCCCTATCTATATTTTGTTATCACCATAATTTTGCAAGTAGCAAGTAATAAATTCCTATAGCCTATAGGTATATTCATGAAGTTTGCACGAACATGGAAATGCTCGATACCCTGCAATAATCCCTTACATGTTACCTCGTGTAATAATATGTTCAGCGTACATAATAATGACGAAATTGTGTTTGAGCTTCGTGCATAAGCGCTCCCTGTTATTTACTGACCGTTAAATATATCTAAAGGCGGAGACTGACTTGCAACGTTTGTTTGTAATGTATCGAGTTTTTGTAATGTATCGAGTTTTTGTAACGCATTACAGTAGTCAGTGCAGCCAGCCGAGTGCATATTTGCAAACAAGTCAGTGCAGGTTGACAGGTCGTCGCAACGTATCTTATTTTACTCTCATTTCCAAAATAAAAATATACAAAAAACCCTTTTATTTATTGAAAAATACAAAGAAAGGCCGTTTTTATGGGGCAAGTGCTCGAAGCGAGCGTTCGCCATGTTTAGTGTATCGCCGTTTTGTAACAAGAAATGGAACGCGCTTGAGGCGTGTGCTCGAAGCGAGCGTTCGCCGCATCTTGTGTATCGCCATTTTGTAACCAAGCTCGCCCCGAATGAGACATTACAAACAAACGTTGCAAGTCAGTCTTCGCCTTAAAGCTTTGGTTCCCTAGGAAAGCGGTTCCATCATTATAACGGCCATCATGAAAATCTGTTATTTTCACCAGTATGGTATCAAAAAACGCTCTTTATTTGAACAGCCAAACCTTTACCTTCGAGCTTATAGCTTATGTTAACTGGACTGCCGTTATACAAAATGGTTATTACAAACTATCAATTAAAACTATTTATAGCTACTTATTGAAGTATACGGTACATATGGAGCTGAATGAAGAAGGACAAGCCTGAATGTGGAAGATGAAGTATCGGGTGTTTTGGCGGAATTGGAAAGATGCACAATGGAAACGCAGAGGACGTCCGCACCTACGAGTTGTAGTTCGTAGGTTCGGAAGCAGGCAGACACTTTGTGTCACAGAGAGGAGGCCTGTGTCTCAGCAGTGGGAGCGTTATAGGCTGATTATGCTTATGCAATAATATCCAGCAGAGCACTGTGGTAAACTGAGTTCACAGATAGAGAGTGAGACTTAGTGAGAGAGTTTTTATTAAGTATCTAGTACTTGTTGATACACTATCCTCCCATATTATTAACAGTGTAATTTAGAAAACATTGTAAAAGTCAATTACTTTTAAAAGAGTATCTAATCGTGGTGTTTCTTACCGACTCTATTCCATAAGAAACGACAAATTGGAACCGTGCACGTCTTAGCTTCTGACCATGACCATGTATGTTTATATGTGATATTTTGAGTTTTGAATTTGAGAGTAGTATGTGCCTGTGTCCCAGCAGCAGCAACGTTCCCAAAGTTATAGGCTGATTATGTTTATGCTATGTGACAGAAAGCTGTTGTTATAACGTGCACATAAAGGCTTAGATTATTACTTTATAACACAATTGGTAGATGTTGTTTTGTGGTGCTAAGTATATGTACTTACCTACCTACCTAACTACACGAACAGAGTAAAATAATAACAGAAATTATTAATTCAATTATTATTTATCAAGCGAAACACTTTCGTCATTGGTACGTTACCAAAACACTAAATTCGTTTGTACACGAGTTCTTTGTTTTTATTTTACTTGATTTATCAACCTATCTCAACCATCACAAAATTACGACCTAACAGAAAATTTAAAGAAAATATATGTTCCTAGTCTCATACCAGCTAAACGGTAGTTCACAACCCATTTACACACCCCGAGTATAACATTGAAGAAACTCATCCTTCTTCCTTCCTACTAATATTATAAACGCGAAAGTTTCTGAGGATGGATGGATGTTTGTTACACTTTCACGCAAAAACTACTGAACGGATTTAGATGAAATTTGGCACACAGATAGTCTATAATCTGCATTAACATATAGCATACTTTTTATCCCGATATCCCTACGGGACCGAGACTTATGCGGGTGAAATCGCGGGGCGCTGCTAGTAGTGTATAATAATAAAAGAATACTAGAGCAATGCCAAGCTCCATTGCTCCCGCGTAAGAGAGCAATTATCTCCGCTCAGTTGAGTCTTACAACACACGCGCAATGTTGAGCATCTGATTCAGACTGTTTTATCTTTAACTAACACTTCCCGCGCGACTTCGTCTGCGTAGATTTCGTACTTTAGTACCCCGGTAGGAGTAGTTTTGAAAAAAGCCTGATATACGTCATTCTTTATTTTCGGTCCTAAGTATAAATACTGATAATCGAGTTAACCGGACCGCGCCTTAAAATTCTTCCATACAAACTTTGACACCCCCTAATCCCCTTAAGGGAGTAGTTTAGAAAAACAAAAAAATACAAACTTCATAATTTATTTAGATAAGTATTCGTGCCAAGTTTCAAGTTTATTAACTCAAGGAATGAGATTTTTCATACATCAAAAAACACAAAAGGCATCAAATGCCAAAATTTCAAGTTTTGTCATGTTTAGATACCGATACCCAATGCGTCTGCGGAGTTTCGCTAGCTAATTGAATTTGATAACAAGATAATGATAATTCTCGATCATTATTTCGTAATTTCCTTAAATTCTGCTACTGTTTTGAATAATATATCTAGCC
This sequence comes from Fissipunctia ypsillon, assembly GCA_947568875.1. NCBI lineage: Eukaryota > Metazoa > Arthropoda > Insecta > Lepidoptera > Noctuidae > Fissipunctia > Fissipunctia ypsillon. The sequence continues at coordinate 21,256,154 of OX387644.1, forward strand.
TATCTTAAGCCGCGATTAATTTACGATAAAACATAACAATCGCCGGTTAAATTAATTTTATCACTATGAATATAATTGTAATAGGTACAATATATCAGATATTTGCTTATATAAGTGACGTTGACACATGTTTGCTATATATCAAAGACATCAAATAATCAATTTAATCTCTTTGCTTTATATAGTACCAACTGATGCAAATGCAATATTGTCTTTTCTTCGCAGCAGTGGAATAATTAGGTATTTCTTAATTTTTAATTGGCTCTCCCCATTGGCTGATCGGTGTAGGTACCATCGCGGACATTTGCGATGAACCATTTTCAACCTTATTACCTTAGTAATACTACACTTAATATCAATAATAGTTAATATCAACAATACTTCACTTAATAGAGGACAAGCCTTTTGCCATCAACCGGGCACAAATCCAGACTACGGGCTGCTACTGAGAAATTCCAGATAGAAAACCCCAATAACACTGCCCGACCTGGGAATCGAACCCAGGACCTCATGCTCAGCAGTAGCACTTGCGACCATTAGACCAACGAGGCAGTCAATAAAATCATTTATCATTTAAAAATAGGCCACACCTTGGTCACATGAAGAGTCGACCAATCGCTTGGCGGTTTCGAAAAACTATGTGACAAATTACAATTACTGTACACTTCCTGCCACTTCAGGGCTAATAAGATCTTTACATCACGAATTAGAGGATTAATTCCAATTTCTATAACTGCCCATCTTCAGCACAGAAGCCGGTGCACAAAAAACATGGATGCCACAAAAAATCGCAAAAAACCTTATTCGCCTCATTGGCGCCAAGCCCCACTGTTTCGCAACAATATATTATTATGTAGTAGCGAACTGACGAATGTAGGGCAAGCAGGGCTGGCCAAAGGAGGGTCGCACGCGATCATCTGATAAACAAGAATCTTCACGAAACTCGCGACCTGCTCGCGACCCCTGGACGTTAAACTGGTAATTTTGCCCACGATTATGGGAAAAGATAGCTATTAAATAATTTGTTTTGCATATTTTTATGTTTATGGTCGTTTTTCATTACGGAATTTGCAGGATGTTTTATGATACCTAGTCGTTCAAGTTTTTTTTTTTTTTTTTTTTACCAAAGCAAAGTTTTATTTATTTGTATAGACAAATCTTAAATACAATGTATAATCTAACACTACACTAAAATATATATATTATGTGCAAGTATATAAAGAAAAGAGAAAAAAAAATAAATAAAAGGGAGAGCTCATTGGGCATCAAAAAATTCGTCCGCATCGCTGTCAGTGGGAAAAGGGCCCAAAAGGCTGGCAGCGTTGCCACGTTGGATGGCAATGCTTATTCTTTGACCTAAAAATAGGCCAGCCCTCTGGTCACGTGAAGAGTCGACCGACCGCTTGGCGATATCCCGAATCAAGTCGAAGTCGTTCAAGTTGAATACGGCTTAGGCTGTTATTTTGAAATTCGTCGCTATCAAAAATATTGATAGGAAATTCTTCGAGCGCCGCCGTCGACTGCTGACAGCTGGTCTATTCTGTAAAAAAATCTCGCTATGAAGTGAGCTGTCATTGCACCTGATGCTAGGGATTAACACTATTGACAACTCACTTCAAGCTCACTTCATCTAAGTTTTCAGTGAGTTTTTTACAGAATAGGTCGCCATGTCAATTAATGGTCAATATTGACCTATAATACCTATAATAGATACAACGCTTTACAATGAAAAAAAAAAACATTATGCATTTGAGTATTTTTCAAAATACTTCTGTTCCTTTTTAACACTACACATTTTTGTTGTTTTTATTAACTGTATGCTATAATTTTCACAAAGTGTTAGTAACCCTATATATTTTCAAAATTGTTAATTATTTGTAATTTTAGACAAAAAAAAAAAAACAATTTTATCAATTGAATCATGCATGGGTATCCAAAATCTACCTGATATTATTATTTTTAGAACTGAATCTATGTATGTGGAGTAATGTTATGATTCCATTATGTTTATTTTTTCAATCTCTGCTACTCTTTTACGCAAAAAGGAACTTGTATTCAGAAAACTTTATAAGCCGTTAATCGTTTTACAGTATCCTGCCACGCATACTTTTCATAAAAAAAAAACTTTAAAAATGGAACTTAGCCCCCAGTTGCAAACCTAGCCGGTTGCAACTAAGTCGTTTCAAGGTATTAAATTCACTGAGTTGCCACTGGCTAGGTTTTTCAACGCGTCAAAGAGAATTAGCGCTTCCCACTTCACCACATGATTGGATTTGCGACTCACAATCCGCTCTGTGCTCTTACGTATTCCAGCCTAAACTTGTCCCAAATAAGTGGTGCACGGGTTAATGCAATGGATTTACTGAGGTCTGAGGTAACCAGGAATCTGGAAAAGCAATAAAATTAACATAAATCCATTTATGTACACGTTTTGTGTGCAAATAAGCCCTTTCATATTTTGATACCCCATATTTTGAGCTAGTAATCACACTTTAAAATTTTAACACCCTATTTCGGCCCCTGTTACAATACAAATAAAATTGGTACTTTTTTTTCAGTTACAGATGTGGGCTAGCAATAACATTATTATATTATAAAATATATTAATTTTGTTAGTTTTAAATGCTCCTTTTTACCGTTTGTAAGTATTTCCTGTGCGTGTACCAAACAAAATATTTTTCTTTCTTTCATTACTTAGTAGTTGCTGAAATAAACTACTCTAACAGACACAGAGACAACGAAGACTATGATCACTATGGTTTCTCCCAGGTCCGTTATCGTAAGGAATGTTTTAAAGTACATTTTCCATTTACAAATATTAATAATTGTTTATTGCCTTACGTATATTGTGGAACTAGAAATATTTATTTGTAAGTATTAGTATTTCGTTTGTAAGTATTTCCTGTGCGTGTACCAAACAAAATATTTTTCTTTCTTTCATTACTTAGTAGTTGCTGAAATAAACTACTCTAACAGACACAGAGACAACGAAGACTATGATCACTATGGTTTCTCCCAGGTCCGTTATCGTAAGGAATGTTTTAAAGTACATTTTCCATTTACAAATATTAATAATTGTTTATTGCCTTACGTATATTGTGGAACTAGAAATATTTATTGTGCTAAACTATTCTATTTTTATCAAATTACCAGCTGAATCGTTCGCAAAATTTAGAAAATGTGTAATAACAATTTAAGTACTTAATATATAAACATTGGCCATGGTTTTTACACATTGTATCAGAGACAACAATGTATTATTTACAAGTGCAAACTGTGATCCTATTATATGGAATTAGCCTTGTTCGTGGCTTTTTCCATTTAAGACATGAAGATTTCCTGCTTGAAAATGAACAGTCTGTTTATTTCAACATATCTATACTTCGAAGTTCTCCAACATATTGGATCGAGCAACCAGTCGATCATTTCAACGATACTGATCTACGTACCTGGAAACAGAAGTATTTCAAAATAATGAATTCTTGGAAACCAGAAGGACCAATTCTACTATATCTTAATGGCGAAGGACCTCTAAAACTATCCAAGCTAGGAATGACGTACTTGAAGGATTATGGTGATGAGTCTCAATCACTTATAGGTAAATTAGCTGAAGAGACAGGCGCTGCTTATTTCATGCTGGAGCATAGATATTACGGGGATAGTCAGCCATTCGATACATCTAGTACTGAAAACCTGAGATTCCTCTCTTCGAGACAAGCACTGGCAGATGTAGCCCATTTTCTGGTAACATTGAAGGAATCTCCAGAATTCAAAAAATCCAAAGTAATAGTCATTGGAGGTTCTTACGCGGGAAATTTAGCAGCTTGGATGAAATTGTTGTACCCATGGCTGATTGATGCAGTACTGTCTAGCAGTGCCCCTGTACTAGCCAAGAAAGATTTCAACGAATATTTTGAAACTGTCACCGACACATTCAGAACATACGGGTCACAGGAATGCGTCAATAAAATAACGGATAAATTTAATACTCTCCATGCATTGTTACAAAGTTCTGAAGGGATTGAAAAGCTTAAAGAAGAAAACAATATTTGTGAACATACCGATATGATGATTCCCGAAAATCAGCAATCATTTTTCTTAACTATAATTTCCGGTTACCTCAGCGCAGCTCAGTACGGTACTACCGAAAACATTTCCTTAATTTGTCAGGATTTCGATATATTGGAACGAGAACCCCGATATTCTATTTTCTGGAATGATGACAACGATTGTCTTGACTATGATTATAATCAATGGATTAAATACATTAATGAGTCTGATATTCAGCGGGCCTGGAGTTATCAGACTTGCACAGAATTTGGATATTTCCAATCTTCTTCTTCAAACAAACAAATGTTCGGAAATGCTGTTCCTGCAGTTTACTATTACAAAATGTGCAGGATGCTCTATGGAGAGGAATTCAACGAGAGAAGAATAGACCAAGGTGTCATCAATACTAACAGACTGTATGAAGGTCTAACTCCTGACGTGACGAATGTGGTGTTTGTAAATGGGGACATGGATCCGTGGCATAGGCTCGGTATACTCCACGATCTCTCAGCTGATGCTCCAGCTATATACATTAAAGGCGCATCCCACTGTCGTGATATTCGTCCAGATCCAAGTGATACCAACTGCGTAAAGGAAGTAAGAAAAATAATTAAAAACTTACTGAAAAAATGGATAGGACAAGCATAATTATTATGTGTATTGTAATACTTTCTGGAAGGACGATTGTAATTTTCTTTTTCGGGTTGAATAAATGTACACAAAAGTGAGGCTTAAAGTAATGGTTTTTAATCACTCATATTCCTTCGATGCCTAGTTTCACAGAAGTATTATCATTTGCACTACAGTCAGAGTTGTCGGTTGCCTTTAAACCAGCATGAACTTTTTTTTAGGATTTCTAAGAATTTTTACGTAACCCTTATTTTCGAATAAGGACTCTCCGTCTTGAGACTAGGTTTTCGTGGTATGATAGCAACTCATAATCAGCGTCCCTGTCAATTCCTTCTAAGATGGGGAACAACTTCCATCAGGTCTTTGTACTCGTAGTAATGAGAAACGTTGAAATGTTTCAAACTTATTTTAGAAACCGTAAAAGTACAATTGACATTTACTACATGAATTCGGCCATTGTACTCAACAAAGTATTTCAGACAGAATTACTATTTAGGTTTTAGGTGTTGATAACATACCAAGCTTAGACAAGCGAATACTATTTGAATTATACGTAGGGATATATTTTATTTAAAAAAAAAATTAAATAAATAGTATGCTACCCATACAAACTTTATTACAGCTAAGTTAGAATGCTCTTACTGTCAATAATTTTGAATACAGCCAATTTTATTATTCCTGTTTTGATAAACTAATAACGCCCTATTAATATACCTACACTAAAAATAATTATTACAGCTTTTAAAACGTAGTGACTGCACTCAATTATATTGCTGTACTCAATTGAGTACGGCAACGCCTAATGAGTTAAGCGTCTCTAACTTTAAGTAACGTTTATAAATCGATGGGTCCTACGTATAAGGGCCAATGCAACATTTTGAGCATTTTCACTTTTTTGTATTAAATGCTTCCTTTTACTGTAGTTGATAACATGCACTAAAAAAAATACACATTTATAGGTACTATTTTTGCTACAGTAAAAGCGCCTAAATGGCACAATTTTAAACGTATAAAGGCCAAACGGTTATTCGAGACTTGTACGCGAGGAGATCCCGCGTCTTTGTTTACTGCAACGGCTAATCGGCCAGTTGAGCACTTCTACGTCACACGGAACGATGTTGCGCTGTGAATTATATAACCAATTATTTTAGTGAATAATATTACGTTATTAGATGTAACTTAGTGAAACATGACGTTCAAATATCATTCTAAGTTTAGTAGAAGTGGAAATTTAGTTAATTTAGCAATTGGTAATGTAAACAATAGTGACTAGGTTATAAAAACGACGAAAGTACACACACTGAGCTTTGTAAGTATTGAATTGTTTTACAGTATTATCGTATGTTAATAACATTGATTTTTACGTAATTCATAGTTAATTATAGTACATGTAATTTAAAAAAAAAAACACGAACCCTTATAACGTTATAGATGTATCTCAAACTATAGTTTTCGACTTCAAAAAGATGCAAGCGAGTGCTTGTTTTAACTGGACTAAAAATTCAGAGGGACAAAAAGTGCCTTGGTCTAAAATCAAACAAGTTCGTGTCAGTAAACATGAACCATACATTCTGTTTTATAAATTAGATCTATCTGAAGATGCATTCGAAAACCACATTAACATTTCTGATCTTTCTGTTAGAACAACAAGACAAATGGCTGATAGATCTACGGAAATACCCTTAAAACTATGTTACTATCAGTTGTTACCAATACATCCATCCAAAAAAAAAAGACTTAATTGATTTATGTCGCAAAAATATTATTCCATCAGTTTATCATGAGTATTACGAAAATTTGATAGCATCTAATGATAATTCAATGATTATTTTTAGTGATAATGATGACAGTGAATGATTTTGTTTTGTTTTTAAAAATGTTTATTTTTTTGTTTGTTAAGCATTTTATTAATTTTTATTTTATTACTTTTACCTCTTAGATTATATTCTAAGAATCTTTAATTATGTTTAATAAGTTTTGATTTTATAAAAAAAGTATAATTTGTTATTATTTTAAACTTTAATTACTAACCTAGGTTGTTGAGGTATCTACAATAAAAAGCTGATTGATCTTAAGTCCAATGTGATTTCGGGAGGTTTTTAACATTAAGTGTTGATTATTTGACTGCCTTTCCATTATAGAAACGAATTAAGAAGTCAAATTGTTTTAAAATTATTTTTATTTTTGTGACCTAACTGAGGTTTGAGAATATTACGTTACCAAGTAAGTTAACGTATAAGTGTCAATGTGAATTATGTCATAAAATAATTATATTATTGTTGTTTGTTTAAGTTATTTATTTATTTTAAATATTTTCTATAAATAACGGATTATTCAAAAATACTAATATACACGTTTTTTTTTTTCAAAATTAGCTTATGCTAAGTAAATCGCCTAAAGTGACATTTTGGCCTTTTTACTAGTTTTTTCAGGATAATTAAAATAAAATAAAAAATGACGTATATAGGCATATCTACATTAATAAAAAAACTAATATCATCATCATCTACCTAGCCTTTTCCCAACTATGTTGGGGTCGGCTTCCAGTCTAACCGGACGCAGCTGAATACCAATATTTTACCTCCACAACCCAGTAACTGGGTAATACGATACCCCTTGGTAAGACTGGTTGTCAGACTTTCGGGCTTCTGACGACCCGTAACGACTGTCAAAGATCCACGAATGACAGCCGGGACCAACGGCTTAACGTGCTTTCCGAGGCACGGAGGAGTCTCGGTATGTAAAGATGGTCACTCATCCACGAACCAACCCCGGCAAGCGTAGCTTAACCTGATGGATCGACCCGTGTGACTGTTATTACTTAGCCACGAGCTCATGTAATAAAAAAAATAATATATATATATAAATAAATCGATGTATCTAGAATAACGAACATATGTTTCATAGTAACTATGCAAAGTTTCACAAAAATCAGTTGAAGCATCTAAAAAATATATCAAAATTGAAACTTTGAGAGCCTCTATTGAAAAGTTGTCAATTTGCACATTGGCCCTTATACATAGGACCCATCGAAATAAGGAGATGTATGTCGGAATAAATTTAAGAATATTGAAAACGCAGTATTTATTTGGCTTATCTGTCTAACATTTATTTATTTATTTAACATAACACGTGTAAGCCACGCAACTCGCACAATATAAACTTTGTTGTAATTGCTCGAATACTGTTGTTTTCTTTTTAGCCGTCAAATCGATGTGCACTTTTTTATGTTGTCTGTCATCGTCTTTAAAAAGCGATTGTACAATATCTCTGTTATTATTCTAATTAAAGTCCGCTCGTTTACATTGCAAATCCGCTATTTTCTTGCACTTTGAGCCCTTTAAAACCATTTCACCACGATTGTCACAGTCTCTTTATTATTGCGATAAGACTTAACGTTATCTAAACACTATACAGCAGTTTTAAAATTCAAGGAGTCAACACTATTAAAAGAATAGCAACTTGTTCATGTGATGTGTTTTGCTCTAAGATTTGTAAAAAGCTTTTATTATTTTTCCACAAGTTTCAATACCTCAACGTTTTCCTGTAAAGGTTCGTGACAAACACACAATTCAACTAGTTTGCTATCGGTCCCAACAGCTGAATTTAACCGTATCACTTACTTGCTTACTACTTGGAATTGGCTGCCTCTTCACACACCGGATGCTTCTTTGCGATGTCAGTACAGTGCACCAAAAAATAAATTTCCCATTTACGATTGTTTATTTTAACATAGACACTATTCACAATTCGTGACCTAGGGCCAAGATAAGTGCACATAAACATAACATAACATCACGCCTGTATTCCCCGAAAGGTTAGGCAGTTGTGTACCTATAGTACGCCCACATTTCAACAGATATGTTTAAATCTCATGTAATAGAAGGCGAGCCTATTGCCATTAATCAGGCACAAATTCAGACTCTGGGCTGCTACTGTGAAATTCCAGATGGAAAAACCCAATAATATTGAACAATCCGGGAATCGAACTCAGGACCTCATGCTCAGCTGTAGCGCTTGCGACCACTAGACCAACGAGGCAGTTAGATTAAAGGGTACGATTAAAAATATAGCCTCTCACAATGACGGTACCTGAATTTGTCAAACTTTACGCATTCGATGCATAATGCAGCTGACTGCATTATGCATCGAATGCATTAGTCTGTCATGCGAAGGCGAATGGGTTAGTCAGTCAGTAAGCTTGGTAACGGGGCTGACCCCGTTACCAAGCTTGCTGACTAACTAACCCTTACTTCGTGGCATTCTCATAAAAATTCTGCCAAAACGAGGAAGGAAGGTAAGATATTTATTTTGGTAAAGGGCGGTAATCTTTTGTGAACTGTACTAACTGAACACGTTTGTCGTTTTCCAGGATGTCGATTGAGCATCCTTGTGAGGTGACGGAAAAGTGAAAGCCATGAATGGTTTCACCAAACACTTTTGTCGAGGATAACTTATGTAATTTCAGCTTCTAAATAAATCACCCACAAGTAAATTGGGATTTTGAAAGGCACTTTGGTATTTAGTACGACGTTTTTTTTTTTAACTCGACAATTAAAATTTTCTGAAATTACAATTTCAGCTCCAGTACCTAAATAACTAATGCTCGGTTCCTATAAACAAAAGCGAATCGTTTTGCTTACCAGTTATAGCATATTTTATTGCCAAACTGGGCATATAAATAGATTCGTAAGCTAATTTTACCTGGGATAGCTACTTCCATATAGGAGGGTCTACTGTGCAAAGCTATGAGGTCTTTGCTTCATTATTGTTAAAGCTACTAGAGTCTTAATTTTAACCAATAACGGTCCATAAACAATAGGAATCGGTAATTAAGCAACACTTGAGTTTAATAAACTCGTGTTTATTATTGCTGTTCCTTTATCTCTAGGCGTTCGAAACAAATGAATTGTGAAACTTTAAATAAAGAATGAAAATAAAGACGAACGATAAGCTACAACAAAAAAGAAAATTAATATCAGGCTTCAATAATGCGATAGTTAGTGCAGACAACATAATCCTCTACATTCAAAACCGCAGACCATCAACCCCATAAGTTCATTGCCCTCACAGGTACCAACTGGAAGGCATTACAGCACGCGAACTCGCAATTCGTATTCGCAATGGTAATCATGTCACGCGTCCATAGTGCAACCCCTGGCTGTATTGATCCGTGGCGCTTCGAGTAAATTAGCTCTTTTTGTGGTAAAAAGTTTTGGGTTTTCACAATAAAACTATAGAGTGATTAGGTCACCTCCGTCTGCATGCGAGAAGTGATTTTTGGAACGAAGTTCCTTAACGCGGTATGCGGTAGGAGTTGACTGATAGAAGTCGTCACGTAAAGAAAAAGCGTTATGTGACATTCTCTCTCTTAATAAATTTAAAAGAAGACAGACAACATTTGTATTAAAGATTTTTTTCACTACGAAAGAATCTGGTACTCTCTTGCTACAAATAAGCCTATTCAGAAATAGGTTGCATAATATTTTTAACCCCAGATGCAAAAAGAAGTTATAAGTTTGATCGCTATGTGTGTGTGTCTGTCTGTCTGTGGCACCGTAGCTCTTAAACGGGTGAACCGATTTGAATGCGGTTTTTTGTATTTGAAAGCAGGTTTTTTAGCGATCGTTCTCAGACAAGTTTTATCAAAATCGGTTCAGCCGTTTCAAGCTCATCAGCTGTTTTGTTAGCTGTGGTAGGGATCTTAGACGCTTAATAGGTATTATTTACTTTACTTTCAAACATGTGTGTGACCTATATTTGAAACATACCGATGTATGTTATATAACTATGCAAGATTAGGGAATTTTTGGTCTGATGCTGCAGCCAGGATATCGAGCACACTAGTACACTCTTGAAAAAATAATAGCAGATATGTAGTGTTTGGGTACGTTTTTATTGATCAGTATTTGATTCTATTTACAGTACGACGTCGCGTTGGCATCACGATAGGTTAATGTTATGTGTAGAGAAACTCAACAGTAGTAACAACGCATTTCTATATTGCGTTAACTTTTTGACATTCATACCTGAAAATCATGACTAACTGTACTTATAAAAATTAAATTAAAAATTAAAAAAACACCCAACGCAAAAAAGAACATTTGATTTGAACTGCAAACGGTTTTTATATTGCGCAATAACCAACACTACCCATAACACGCCCACAGTCGTTAAAATATGGCTGACGATAACTAGAAAGATGTACATTCTCCGTCATACATTAAGTATACCTACCTGAAAATTATGACTAACTGTAAAACTTAATATTATTGAGATAAAGTTTCGTTTTGATTTCTTATTCGTTGCAATTTTACCAATGCTGATTTGTCATGAGGACAATTGAATAGTTTTATTTTTTTGATCCAATTGACAAATTGCAACACCTTGTAAACTTTTCACACGACTCAAAGCCACAAAAGCCTGGTCTTTTGCAAAAGTTTTTTGCCTAAATATATACTGATCGAAAGTAAACAACAAGTAAAAGAAACAATAAGAACCTACTTTGCCCCTTGCCTTGCCTTGCTTTGCTTGTACCTTGCTTACCTTGCTCGCGGCGGGGTACCGCAAAGTTTAAAGCAAAAACTACTCGTAAATAGCTAAAATAGGGAGCTTGCATACGCATAGCGCTTCCAGACTTAACAATTTTACACCTAATGTTACGAATCGCAACAAAAATTTGATCGTATCGAAGCAATTTGGTCGGAAATGCACTAGTATTTCCATCTATCATCTATTTTTTCTATCTATTAATTTACTAAAATGAATAGATAGTCAATCAAATGAAGGGTCTGACCCGCGACATTATAGCACCATTTCAACGAGTAAACCTTACCGTACCATCCATCAATTTCTATAATTGATATATACGAGTATGTAGTTGTTACTCAAACGAATTTGATGGCTCAACGATAGGTATTATTTTTAGCTTTTTAAATGTTCGCTTTTCTTTTCTGGGTTGCGTTTTTTTTAATTTAATTTTTGACGGAATTATTTGTAGTAGTTGACTGTGAAAGTTTAGTGGTCGCAAGTGCGACCACTGATCGTAGTTTCCCGGGTTTTATCACCGGGTTATTAGGTTTTATCATTGTGTTGGTTTTAAAAACAAATCTTGCGAAACATGGATGTACTCCAAACCTCTGCCTACCTCTTCGTGGAAAACCATCGTGATAAAATATAAAAACCAGCATTATCGTTTTTTACACAAAGTGCTCTTGATGGATGAACGTGAACATAGAGTATTTTAAAGTGAGCTTGATGAATGAACGATCTGGCGCGGACAGCCATCTGTCTCTGCTTCGACAGGCGGGTAGGAAACGTTTTTAACAGTTTTAGTTTCACAGATATTGATTTGTAGATACATTGGGCTTTTTGTATTTAAGTTATTCAATGATTTAGAATTTAGGGCATGTGTTGAAAATAATATTTTTTTACCTACTTTTTTCGCTAGATACTGCAGCATTTTCTATTGGTCTCTATGGCTGGTGTTAAAATAGTTTTAAAATGTGATCAGTCCGTATTAATCAAAGATTCTATTGATCTAATTTCGTCATCTACCAATAAACAATAAAGTTACAAACAACAAGAATACAGTTCGTCGACCCTAAACGGACTGTGTAAGCAAACAAGCACACATATTGAGCCAACGTATGCCATTCTCCTGGATGCCTATAAACTGGCAAGAGACCAATTCTGAAACAAGAAACAGACCAAACCAAGCGAGTATATCTCCAGCACATAAACAAAGCTTACCCTAAACACGTCTTATTTGCATTGGACGGTAAACAAGTTCAGTGCATCGGTAACCCTCGATCGCCGCTCCCTATTGATCCATTCTACCGTGCCCTTTAACCCTTTACTCACCATTCACAAAGTACACAGTTCACGAATAACGTAGGAGTACGTCAAAGTTTAGGAAAGAATCGTAAATCGTGTGGAACTTTGTTTCGCTTTTACACTGCAGGTGTTTAAAACGGGGCGTATTTTTTGTTGATTTATGTTACGGGTTCTGCAGTTTTTATTCTAATTAAGAATAGATAGAGAGAAAAAAGGCGGCTTTTAGTTTAGGATGTGTACTTGGTGTGAGTAATTTGTAATTTGGGTTGAATTAAAATGTTGAAGTTCTCCGGTTATTTAAGGTTTTGTCGTTATTGTGAGAGAAGATATTATAACAACAAAGCTTGAAAAGTCATAGGTATCCAGGAAAATAAAGTTGGTACATTTACGAATTCGTAACATAACTGCTGTGCCAGGCGCACTGTGACATTACTTTTAACCTAAATATTGAGAGCATTACATCTATCAAATAAGTAGTTACTAGTACCTATTCTTGCTCAAATGGGAAAGTCAATCTCGCTGAGTGAAAATTGCAACGCACAGGGCGGCGGGGCGCTTCGGCTGCCAATCAATGGCTGTTAGAAGAAAAAATACGTCAGCCGTGGAAACAGGGACGGATTTAACTAGTATTTTTAATGTTTTTATACCTGAAAAGTATAATAACTTTCTATAAAAGTCTGGGGCAAAAGTTGAAAGGTTTTTGTTGAAGTCGTGCTAAACGATTGTTTTGAAACTGTACAAACTACAGTCAGTTCAAACAATTTAGGTACAATGTGTTGCTGTTGAATAGTTTATAAATAAATAAATATGTTTAAAGAACAATTTCGTATTAAAATTATATTGGTCAAAATAATTTTTATTGTCAGCCAATAAAAAGCAATACGGTAAATAACATACTTTACAATCAAATAAACCAACAATAACTTAAGTTACGTAAGTTGGTATTCACTAAAACTAATTTTAAGTAAGATTGTTTCTAATTGTAGCCTTGTATGACAACATTCATGATAGGAACATTGAATGTTACTCGACCCGTAGTGTGCGAAAAATCTCACTAAACCTCGCATCATTCGGAGTTCTGTAGCCTTTGTGAACTTTTCTACATGAAATGTAGGGAATATGTAGCACAACAGCACTTCTATTTGCAGATCTATCTATGTAGATCAAGTACGAGACTGTAATAAAGAAAACACTCTTTAATTAAATTAGCTAGCGAAACTCCGCTGAGTAAGATGATACCTAAAACAAAAAAAAAAAAAAAATCATGCTTTTTTGGGTCAACCGTAGTTAGTGTAGTTTTACTTTAAATATTAGTTCAAAAAAACAGTTTTATTTGTGTGTAAACTTCACAGAAGTTTTGTTTAAATTTAAAAAAAAAGCTTTCCTAAAAATCAAGAAGAAAATGTCGTGTCATTAGGAAAGTTTTGAGTATGAATGTGGATGGCTATACGAGTAGGGGTAGACCAAAGAAACGATGGATGGACTGTGTGAAAGTTGAAATGGCTAGAAAGGGAGTGACTACCGAGATGACGACTAATAGAGAAGCATGGAAGAAAAAGACATGTTGCACCGACCTCAAGTAAATTGGGATAAGGACAGGAGAGTGATGATGATCTAAACGAAGTCTGTAAACTCATTCACTTCATTTTTATTATTCCTAAGTCTATCTATAGTCGTAATTGCTGTACTGCTTTTGACGATATCTACCCAGTAAATTGAAACTTTACTAATGTCGCGGCTCCACGGCCCGCTTTCTCACAGGCCAGATCGCGCCAGTCCAGGCTGACCGGCCGTGGGAACAGTCTGATCAAATGTATGAGATGATCCGTGGGAATGCTCGGCACGGGCCACGACAGGCCAGGACCGCGGCATAAGATTGAAATTATCTGTCACATTGATGACAAGTGACGTTCAACCTTAGCATGGTAAAGCAATTACGAGGTCGACTATACTGACGTCATTATCTTCCTGTATATTGAAGAACTAAAATGCTGAGGATATTGAAATCGACGAGTTTATGGCACTTGTCCTTGAGCACTTCGATCTTTAAACGTTTCAAAGAGAGCAGTGGTTGCTCAGTGGTAACGGCCTCAACTTACAAGTTGTAGGTCGTGGGTTCGAACCCAGGTAGGTGCTTTAGTTTGTGTAAATAATCTCATCACCACTGCTCTCAAAACGGTGAAGGAAAAAATCGTGAGGAAACCAGTATGTCCTAGAACCAAAAATTCGAAGACATGTGACATCTAGCAACCCATACTGGGCCCACGTGGTAGATCACAGCCCACCCTCTCACAGAGACGAGGCCTGTGTCCCAGCAGTTTGAACATTATAGGCTGATTATGTACGTTTTAAAGTAAAAGAAAATCGAGATAAATGGCTAATCCATCTCTTCGTTGCGTGAGATAACGAACAGCTGATTCCATTTTTCTCCAACTCTGCGATTACCATAGTAATACTTCAAAATATCTCATTTTCTTGCATAATTGGAGGCTTTAGAAACATCTGGAGCGTACAAAGAGACCGAAAAATGAGTAATTCTTACGACCACCCGACGTGACGCGACAAAATTTCGCCGTTGCAATATCTCGCGTCTAAAGGAAACACCACTATGCGTAAACAGGCAAGATGTAGTTTCGATACGAGATAATACGTCGACAAAATTTAGTCACTCTGCGCATGTTACCCTGGCTAGCCTGTATATTTACGGCCTAAGTCGGGTAGATTACCTTCTGTCTCTGTTGAGTTATGCCCGTCTTATCTCTGACTTTTATAGTGTCGAACGTAATCAGGTAGACGGCTCTCGCTTGTATCTGTAAGATATATCGTATTGTGTGGATGGATAATGGATAAATTTAAATGTATGGTGAGAGATTTAAATTAAGATGGGAGATTATATTTATGGGCAATCAAAAGGTTTCACGTAGACGCTGGTACAGAATGCTTCGCTGGTTATATGGATCCTTAATCGCAGAACATTCTGAAAGGCATCTGTTATTCCTTCTTTTGTTTTGACATGTACAGTCGCGGTCTAAAAATGTTTATCAGTTTTCAAATTAGATCCTTTATCTAATGCTATGTCTAGGTACTTATTACTTTTGAATAGTTGTGAAGCATCTATTTTATCAAAGAATATTAAATACTTTTTGGTGATGAAACTCATTTAAAAGTAACAAACATTGACGTAATTGCATTTGTTACAATGACATTTATCAAAAATATTAGGTGTGAAATATAATAAAAAATTATTGTTGATTGAAATAAAATGGCAAGTTTAACTCTGCAACAAAGAGGTTAAATATTATTTTTCCATGAAGATGTCTTGAATATTAGTCCTATATCACGAGAACTTGATTCACCGTGAGATTTTGGATTCGGCGTCATGGCGAAGATGGACAAATAACTGACCATAGAAGCAATTCAAGACGACAGCCGATACTCACCGCCGCGCAAATAACTGACATGGTTCGATATTATGAAGAGCACGGATGTGAGTCCTCGGAAGGTTTGACGAGCTTTGCACCGAGCTACACTACACTACAGACATCATGCTGTTAAAGTGGAACTCAAACCTCACCACAAAACTGCCCGACTTAATTTTTCGCGACAATATCTTGATTTTGATTGGTCGACTGTTATATTTACCGACGAAAATACTTTCAAATCGAGTCTAATCGGAATTTACTTTATGGCGTTATAATCGCACTCGTTATTATGAAGCTTATGTTATGCCTCAGAATGAATCTGGTCGCATAACAGTCAACTTATGGTGTTACTACGATAATAACTATGTGTCGCCTTTAGAAGAGGTGATGCTGCCTACTATGCGCGTGGTGTATCCTGTGAGAATCCCCACATATTGATTACGTTCTCAATAATGCACCGATACACATGGCCCAGTCTACTATGGCGTAGTTCAACGTGCACCATGACATTCGTCTCATTCAATGGCCTGCTCGGTCAGCAGATATGAACCTGATTGAAAATCTGTGCGGCATAATGGTTCAAAGTTGGGATTGTCAGAACGCAAGAAACCCTGAAGCTCTTAGATCACATTGTGCACGGGTATGGGATGATATCAGAGGGACTGCTTTATGCGCGCGCCTTGTCATATCTATGCGAGATAGACTACGTGCCGTCATAACTGCTGATGGAGGCTATACTAGTTACAAAAATAATAATTTGTTGATAGAATTAAAATAATAAATTTCGGTAAATAAATAAATGAATGTTTTGAATTTATATTTGATTATTTCTTCCTATTTTTAGTAATAAGTTCGACCTCGCTTAGTGGCCGTATATGCCAGTTCATATTATACCGTTATTTTTACAAAAAAGGTTTTCCGTATCCCGGACGACGTGTAAGGGCTGATTTCTCAATCGTCAGATAACTTTTATCTGGGGAATATGTTTGACGTTTTGACAGCTTTTGTATACAAAATGTGTCTAACCGCCATATTTATTCCTCAGGTAAAAGTTATCTGACGATTGAAAAATCAGCCCTAAATAAAACAAATCTATGCTCTATACCAAATCAAATCTAGTCAAATCATTTACAATATCATCGACCTTGTCACATATGTAGGTGTGTGCATGCAATTATAAACCTTAAGGTGGTAAGCATTTTCAGACCGCGACTGTACAATTTTTTATTATAATATAATAAGGTTGAAGAGTTAGGTTTCTTGTTTTTTTGTTTGAACGCGCTGATCTCTGAAACTATCGTTACGGATTTGAAAAATTCTTTTTCATTTGCTAGCCCAATTATTGAGGAGGGTTATAGGCTATTAAACTTTACGCTACAACCCTTAGAAGCCGAGCAAAACGAAAAAAAGTCAGAAAGAACGCTAAGCGAAAACGAAGTAAAGGCGAAGGTGGGCGTTGCGACACGGTGGGTCGGGGGGCGAAATTTCACGCGAACGAAGGCGCGGGCAGAAGATAGTAGATAATAGTTCAATACTATTATTGTTTCGTTTATTAATTTTTGTTTCTTATGTAATTACATTTTTAAATATTTCTTAAAATAAAAAATATAAAAAAAAAACATTTAAAAATAAAAAAAAATGAGTTCCACCGGTGTCGGGAGCAGGGTCCAAGCTAGCGGTGGTTAGGGCTGCAAAGACAGGATTATTATTGTTTATTATTGTTGTTTATTATTAGTTGGAATATTTTGATGTAGAAACAAGAAAGATTAGATACTTTTTAAACAGCTCCCTAATATCACCGAAGGAACTCCTTTGAGCTGTCAAAATACAGGTTTCTCTGAAAAAGGTCCTATGTGATGTTAATGATTTCTGTTTCAAAGTACTTGAATTGAATCTCAGCCGCAACCATCTTAATCAAAATCTCTTTCAAACCTCAGTCTTCATCGTAACAATATAATTGTATTTACCCCGTGTTATCATCTTAAGCAGTAAAATTAATAATGAAGACTGTTGACAGGAGATAAAAGATATAATTGTTATGTTCATTAACACAATACTGTTGCATCTTGTTATTCGTTTTAAAATGAGTGCTAAGGATAGTAGTAATGTAAAGAAAAAGTATGAATTAGTGGCTTCTGGTGGAGGATGGGGTTACATGATAGCAATAGCTGTGATCATAAATATTGTGAGTTTAATTCATAAATCAATAATTAATCTTTGCTTGACGTTTAGTGAGGCCTTTTAGAAAGGGCGTGTCATCTCTGCAACCAGAGGGGCACTTCTCGTAATTTTAAGAACGTTCACAGTCTGATCTCAGTCTCAATAATGTAAAACCACTGGGCCACCACTGCTCTTAACTTTAACTTAGCGTTAACTAAACCTCAACTCAAAGTAATATCACAAAAACACCAAATATTGCAAGAAAAATGCTCACGAGCATGCAAACACACCAGTGGAAAATTTCTTGTGTATGACGTAGTGTCGTTTAGACTCAGTGTTTCTCAGTGTTGTGTTGGTATCAGTAATTTACGCTTAAGATTCTATCATCGTAAAATATCATAAAATTTTAATAAAATATTAAAATATTTAAATAATAAATGATACTCGTAAGTACTAGGTTTTTAAATCATACATTTTTGTGCAACTGGACTTATTAAGGGGGAAGCGCTAAGGTAGCCTGCGAAATTCAAATTTTTTCAAGATTTTTGCTATTTACAGGTTAGTGTCTGGGTGAATGTTGATTAAAATATGATTCGCGACCGTCACAAATATGTATTAACAGAATTATAATCATTAGAATCAGTAATACAACTCTCTATTTAGTATAATCCTGAAATGTCAAGATTTCATGAAATAGTCATGCAATAGGATCACTTGGTCTTAGACAGTTGTATTGATGACTTTAATGATTATAATTCTGTAAATACATATTTGTTACGGTCGCGAATCATATTTTAATCAACATAAAACCTGATACTGACCTGCAAATTGCAAAAACGTAAGAAAATTTGAATTTCGCGGGCTACCCTGGCGCTTTCGCCTTAAAGAAATTAGCAAAATTAACAATTATATAGTATAAAGTACGAAATATTTCAAGCAAAAAAAAAAGTGGTAACACTGCAATAAAAACTTCCATGTAAGAGGGATAGATGGCACTTTGCAAAAAAAAATGTTTTAAGTTACCAGGGTATAAACCGAAAGTAACGACCCGGTGGTAGCGTGCGGTGGACACGCGGTCATAGTTAATGTATGTATCGCTACTCTGGCGCCGTCATCTCGTTCTCGTTACCATCCCGTTGACGTGACGGTGGATAAACAGCCTAAGTGTTAATCCAGATTACAAAATATATGTGTGCCAAACATCCAAATCCATTCAGCCGTTTTTCCGTGATTGAGTAACAAACATCCAAACATATAAACTTTCACATTGATATATATTATTATTTATTATTTTTTATATTTTAGTAGGATTGCAGTTAAGGACGTGTGTCCACTACATCCTAAGCAAAATTAAAGTAAACATCAAGCTATAGCCTGATGATAAGATATGTTTACATAAATCGAAATTCAAATTTTACTCAAAAGCAGTTTATTTACAGCTGATAAAGAGTACCTACTGTTGGTGTTCCTTCCTTACATTAATTTTCAACTTTTTGAACCATTTCAGTCTACATCAACTGCATTCATATCAAGCTATGGGCTGTTGTACAAAGAGTTTCTACAAGACATCGGAAAGAGCTCCACAAATGCCTCCCTAATGCAAGGTTTCAGCGCGATATGTTCAGCGATAGCCGGTAAATATCACTCTTCCATTACAAATATTATACCACGAGTTGGTGTTCCCCTGTCTAGCATAATCAGCCTATAATGTTCCCACTGCTGGGACACAGGCCTCCTCTCAGTAAGAGGGAGTGGGCCGTAATCCATCACGCGGGCCCAGTGTGGTTGGTAGATATCACTTGTCTTCGAATGTTCGGTTCTAGGACATGGCGGTTTCTTCATGATGTTTTCTTTCTTCGTTTTGAGAGCAATGGTGATGAAATTATTGATACAAAAAGTAAAGCACTTGAGAGGATTCGAGCCTACGACCTACCACTCGTAAGCCACGGCTGTTACCACTGAGCCACCACTGCTCTAACCTTCTCCAGTCTATGTATTTACATATTAACAAGTAAGCCAAAAATATAAACTCCAAAGTGTCATCGATAGTTTCCCAGAGATTTTGACCATGTCATCTTAATTATCATTTTTTGGGTCCACTGTGAAACTTTGTTCATAGGACCATGTTTAGTTATCCTTATCATATTAAAGCCAACCGAGACAAATGGTAATGTTTTAAAAGTAATAACTATATCATGCTGCCTCTCCTTAACTAAATTAATCAGTAATCTTTTTCTCCCTTTTTGTGCAACCTTTCTACGAGTTCCATGGGAGAAACGAACATTTATACACCGTACGGACTATTCTTGCTTGCAGCGCTCGGCCGCTATAGGGCTTGTACACAAAACTGCGATGCGACGTCGCATCGCAAGAATGTGCGAGCTGCGCATTGAATCTTCTCAGTCAGTCAGTTAGTCAATCAGCTCGCAGATTCTTGCGATGCGACGTCGCATCGCAGTTTTGTGTACAAGCCCATAGTAAAGCCTGCTAACAGATGTGGTCATTGTGTGCACGGGATTTTGTTTTCAAATTGGTCAGCTGTAAGTCTCCTCGATAGTACCTATACTGGAAACAGTATATCAAAGAATTATCTGATATTCACACACAATGTCACATGCTAAAATAAATAAATAAATGCTTTGCTTTTAATTTTCAGGGTTCCTGACAAGTCCATTGCTGTCAATCATGAGTCCTCGAATGCTAACATTATCAGCTACGCTGGTATTCAATACTGGAGTGATTTGCATCATGTTCGTGAAGTCAGTGTTTACATTCCACCTTTGCCATGGAATATTACAGGTAACTTGAGGGTATTTACAAAGTAAGAGTAGATGGACAGTATTTCGTCTGCGAAACAACTGCTCATTTTTTTCTGTAGTTGTTGATTCTAAGGAATTCCAATGAGAGCTATCCAATGAAATCAGGTTTAATTTAAAACTGCAGCTTCATAACCGTGATGGTCCTGGTCATCTAGTGGTTAATTAAGGCGAAAGCGCCAGGGTAGCTCGCGAAATTCAAATTTTCTTACGTTTTTTGAATTTTCGGGACAGTATTAGGTTGTATGTTGATTAAAATATGATTCGCGACCGTAACAAATATGTATTTACAGAATTATAATCATTAAACTCATTAATACAACTCTCAAAGACCAAGTAATCCTATTGAATGACGATTTCATGCAATCTTGACATTTGAGGATATTATGTACTAACTTAAGGTATTACCGATTCTAATGATTATAATTTATTCTGTAAATACATATTTGTTACGGTCGCTAATCTTATTTTAATCAACATACACCCAGACACTGACAATTGCAAAAGTCGTAAGATTTGAATTTCGCGGGCTACCTTAGCGCTTCCCATGCACTCTCTGCGCCCATGGACAAGGTTGTGGGTTCAAATCCGAGCAAGTACCAATGTAACTTTTCCATTTTATTCAAAAGTGACCATCTTTATGATTATGATCTTGAACATTACTGACATCGGTGAAGGAAAAACATCGTGAGGAAACCTGGACTTATCTATAGCACATAGGTATATCTAATAAAATAGTACAACGAAGTCAAAACTGTACATTGAATATTATTGAAAAAAAGTAATTGTTACGAAGTTTGGTGGGAACGAGTCTGATGCCGATAATATATAGTTTTTAGAATAGTTGTCCGTTTGGCAGGATGTATGTTCCGGTTTGGTGCAAAAACGGCTGAACTTATTTGGATGAAATTTGACACACAGATAGCTTATAACTTGTATTAACACACAGGATACTTTTAATCCCGGTAGTACGTTCCCGTGGGATAATTTCCGACATCCACGCGGGCGAAGCCGCGAGCAAAAAATAGTAATATAAGTCTGGAATCGCCAACCCGTCTTGAACAAGCGTGGTGATCAATGCTTATACCTTCTCTGTATGAGAAGAGGCCTTTGCCCTGTAGTGGGATGATAATAGGCTGGTTTTATTTATTCATTCTGTTATTAATGAAGTTCAATGCAGGGTGTAAGGGACAGCCCTCCGCAGACTGATGGGGTGAATTCAGTATATCATACTAAGCTGACCGTTACATGAAATTATTTCAGGAACGTTATGGGAATCCAATAAACCTGATTTGTTTTATTACCTCACACGCAATGTATCGTTACCGTGGCAAAACGCGCGTAGCGAACGGCAGCGCAGCGAGCCTTCGACCGCCGAGTATTTCAATATCCATTGCTGATTTTTTGATTTTGTTTGTTTTATTTACATAAATGGAGTGCTGCGTACAGAGAATGTAATTTTACATTTAAATGAAGGAATAGTAACTGAAAAAACGATTATAAGATCCTGTGAATATTTCCGGTAGAATATGATTCAAAATAAGGAGCTGAATGCACCCAGTTAGTTTGCGGAGGGCTGTCCCTTACCCTTACACCCTGTATAGTGGTCAATTTGATAAACACAATTTCCATCGCTAAAAAATGGTTGCCACCATCTTTGCCAAATTATGTCAGCTGTTGTACTTGAAGTTTAAATAACAAACATCAGAGTTTGGAAGCGTCGGAGCGCAGTTTACGATACGACGATAAAGGCACGTAGTTTCAGTTGATTTGCAGTCGTCCACTGGGTGACCAATGGGTAGTCCGCTGGGTGCTATCCTTGCCAACAGATTGCCTCTACACGCATACTAATTATGGACTAGAATAGCGTTATGTCATTCGTTTCAACCACAAAATTCAGTTCCGAATTGTCTTGCTAATGTTTAGTCCGTAAATTAACTTCATCAAGAATCTCCCTTATCAATATGTTCTGTACTATTATTTATGATAGTTTACCTAACTTTAAATTCCTTAAATGATTCGTGTAATATCTTTATTATTAAGAGCCCATATTGGATAAGCTGGACTCCTTCAACAAAAACTCTTTGGCCTGTGTTGACCAACACTTAAAGTTAGGTATTTAAACAGTTTGTTTATGTCAAATTTCCTAAGGAAATAACTGAAGCCCAATTCCTGTAACTAAAGACGTTGAAAATCTAGTTGCATTCGCATCTCAGCGACAATCAAGTGTCAAAAACTTGTCAAAAATGTAGGGAAATTATAGGTATTTTTGACATATTGAGACTGAGATTAGACTGTGAACGTTCTTAAAATTACGGGAATTGCCCTTCTGATTAAATACCTAAACAACCGTTTTAAAAGTCGGTGATCTCCACCCTAAGCTGCCTTACATCGAGAAAAGTAAAGAGAGAAGAGGTTTTTGCCATGCAGTGGGACATAATATGTAATCTAATTAAAAGAAGAACAAGAAGAAGAAGTTTATCCATTAAACATATAGAGAAGATACATAAAAATAAAATAAAAAACTGATTAAAAATTTTCAGGGACTTGGATTCGGGTTGATATACAACTTGTCCTGCACTATACTGAATGATTATTTCGTGAGCAGACGACTGATGGCGATAAGTGTAGTCCAAAGTGTTGTTGGTAAGTCTTATTTACTTGTAATAAATAAAACTATCAGAAATGGCTGTTCATTAGCTATAGGTTTTGATACATGACACATTGTTTAGTCGTCCAGACCAATGAAGTGCTAACTATCACTTCATTGGTTTGGATGACTAAACCACCTATTATATAATTCTTGTGACTGTCACAAGTTACTTGAATCTTTCTAAGGCCAAAGAAAAATTCTTACGCCCGTTTTTACTAATACTAGAAAACATCTAAATGAACGCCTAAATGTTATTGATCTCGATCGATTTAAATTCGTCGAGAAACACGGCGAAGCACTTGCTATATCGCTCGATATCTCGAAGGCATTTGACAGGGTCTGGCACGCTGGTCTACTCAGCAAGCTTCCTGCTTATGGCATCCCAGCTGATTTTTGTAGCTGGATATCAGACTTCCTTAGTGGACGGTCGATGAGAGTAGTCGTTGACGGCTGCTCTTCCGACCTTATGGCTATTGATGCCGGAGTTCCTGACGGGTCTGTTCTCTCTGCAACTCTTTTCCTGCTGCACATCAATGACCTACTTCAACCTGGTATTGTTGGGTACGCAGATGACAGTACTTTTTCAGAGAGATACTTGTCCAGCGCAAAAACCAGTGGGGCCGAAGTTCGTTCCTTAAGAGAGGCCATGGTAGAGCGGACAGATTTGACCTTAAGTCTTGTCTCCCAGTGGGGTGATGATAATCTGGTCTCTTTTAACGCCACCAAAACACAGGCGTGTCTTTTTACCGCTAAAAGGAGCCCTTTCGATCAAACTCCTACTTTTCGGGGTATATCTGTTCCTGTAACTGATCGGCTCGATCTGCTAGGCATGGAGTTGACATCATGTCTCAACTTCGGATCCACCATCGAGTACAAAGCCCAAACTGCAGCCAAGAAACTGGGCATCCTAAATAGGGTGAAGCGATACTTTACGCCTGGATAGCTTTTGACTCTCTACAAAGCGCAAGTCCGATCCTGCATGGAGTATTGCAGCCACCTTTGGGATGGCTCAGCTAAATACCAACTTGGCGCGCTTAATTCGGTGGAACGCAGAGCTCATTGCCATTGAGTCATTGCCAGTTGATTGCTCATTGAGGCTCATTGGCGACGTAAGACTGGTGGATGCCAAGCTTCACAGCTTGGCTCATCGCCGCAAGGTTGCCTGCTTGTCGGTCTTCTACAGATTGTACTTCGGTGAGTGTGCTCGAGAACTCCACGACCTCATTCCGCCTGCCCCCTTCTACCATCGGACATCTAGACGCACTGCAGGTTACCATCCCTACCTAGTTGCTATTCCACCAATTCGCACTAAGCGTTTCCAAATGTCTTTTGTGATGCGCACAGCAAAGGAGTGGAACTCTCTGCCTGCGTCTGTGTTTCTGTACGTATACAACCCCGATCTCTTCAAAGTGAGAGTTAACAGGCTTCTTCTGGGTAAGTTCGCTCCATCGTCGACTTTGTCTCTGTCATCTTTGACTTAGACTAGAGTCAAGAGCAAACCTATCTTAAATAAAATAAAAAAATTAGGCATGCATATAGGTGTAGTGTTCGTAAAAACGGGCAAACTCAAAACTAGAACTCAATACGTTCATTTCAATTAAACTATTTACAGGCACTTTTGAATTGTCAAAGAAAGCATTATTTTCTAAATCCGTTGTCCCTAAAAACCTCTTCATCAATATACGTGCACAACAAGCTATTGAAACTCTAAAAAGACCTGTTTGTGAAAGGGACAACAAAGCACTCTGTCATCTGACGTCATCGACGGAGTCCATCCAAATTGTTTGACACGTCATTCATCAAAATCTGCGCTTTGTGCTCGCTTTGTTTATTTTGTATGAGGATTTTTCAAAGGTTGTTTTAAGCATCGTGTTTATCCATGTTGTTGGTAAATGGAGTTGTGTAGCTCTCAGTTTTTAACCATGTTTACTTAAGCGTGTTTTAGGCTTTAGAATAAAAAGATTTTGCTTCATAAAATTGGTTCTTATCCCTGATATCATTCGATTGTTCGTTTGTCTGAAGTTTTCATAAATAATTGGAAGTAGAGTAGAACAGAACCTTCATAGTTATCCGTCAGATAATTTAACCCAAACTTTTCCGGACGTAGCAAAACAAGCTAAGTAGCCCAGGCAAACCATGCGTGCACTTTTAATAGAATAACACTTCAGTGGGTTAGACACAGCAGTATTATACAAAGTAAAAAAAAATATCTTGAGACCAAGATTCGGGTTTAAAATCAGTTTTTGTATTTAGAACTTTAAGGTTGTTGGAATAAAGTTTGAAGTTCAAAAATGGTTCGTAAACCATCGAGCCATTTTTCGAGCGATTTTAAACCCGAGTCTAAGTTGACATTTTTGTAATAAGAACTTTATCAAAGTCGAAATAATGCTCGATATACAGGGTGACTTTGAATACATGCGACAAAGTTTAAGGGGGAGTTCTACCCATCAATATGAACAACTTTTACTATGGGACCAACTCGGAATTCGCAAAAAAAAAAATCGATTTTCTTAGACCAAATGGTCCAATCGGGTATCTACTTTTATACGGGAAGGTCGATCTTTTTTGCGATTTTATAGTTGGTCCCATAGTAAAAGTTGTTCATATTGATGGGTAGATCACCCCCTTAAATTTTGTCGCATGTTTTCAAAGTCAGCCTGTATAAAAACTGACTAAAAGGTTCAAGCTTGGTCAAAAGTTAGAACGCATTTTGTAATGAGATGAACGACGCGTCGATGTTCAGTGTCCCCGTTTGATAGTTCATGTAATACGTGACAGATGGCGCCACTTACCTAATAGATCAAGGAATCTTTTTCACTGTATCAAACACGTTCTGTTTTATGATTGTCGTGCGTGTTTTCCTTTCGTGTTTTCCTTAATAATTCGTCGAAAAAAAGTTTTTGAGAAGAACGAGCAAAATCACTATGTTGTTTGTTGTAGCCATTACACTGATTTAATGACGTTTAATAAGTATGTATGTTGTTTTTTTTATTTTTAGTTGTCCTTCCTTCACTGCGTAGTTTAATAAACAAAATTAAAATAAATCAGGCCGTGGACATTATTATTATCAATCATCGATGGCGATTGTAGTGAACGGACGTGTCGATAATATTAATATAAACAAATAATCACTTGCGAAATCGCGACCTAGTTTTTATAAATAGCCGGTAGTAAAGCAAACTGAGTCATATTTTTGGTATAGGTAAGGTGGATTTATGAAGATGATCAGTGATTAACAAATAAATAACCTGTTACACAATGGAGGATAGTCCCTTCAGCCCGAAAAGTAGGTGTGCTCGCTCCCCGCCGCCTACACCCGCGCGCGCAGCCGCACCCGCTCCTGCCCCTCAAGCGCCGAGCCAAAGGCACGATGATTTCGAAGCAATAGCGACATCAGAAATCAAGAACTGGACGACGACCATTGAACAGAGCCTTCAGGAGGTATGTACTATCGCAGCGAATGGCAAGCTGAACTCGGACCAGAAAATGCGCATCAATGCCTTATGCCGGAAAGTTGGACATGGAACATCGCAGATGGCTGTACAGTACCAGTCCATCAAAGCTAAAGCCTTTCAAGCCCACAATGCTATGAAAGCACTCGAAAGCCAACTCGACCTTTCGCAGCAACTAAAGGAGCTCAAGTTAAAAGTCGCAGAGTCAACTAAACCTGCACTGGGAACTTCCTTTTCTGACATGGTGAAGAAAGGTGCCAAAAACTATATCCAGCCGTCAAACTTAAGTTCTGTAGCCATTTATCCGCAAGATAAATTGAGGACCAGTGATGAGACAAAATCTCTCGTCCAAAAAATTATCTGCCCCGAACAAATGAAGCTTCATGTTAGAAGCCTGCGCAAGACCAAAAATGGCGGTGTTATTATCAGCACCGAGACGAAAGACGACATCGAGAAGCTGAGGCAATCGGAGCAGCTAACAAAGTCAGGCCTAACAGTCGACGAGCCTTATAAAAGGAAGCCTCGGGTTGTTATCATAGGAGTGCCGACATCCATGGCAGAAAATGAGGTTTTTGCGTGTTTGTACAACCAAAATCTTGCCGAGAAACTACAGGACTGCAGCCTTAAGACGTTTTTGACCTCAATTAAGTTAAGCCATAAGTCAGGCAAGAAAGACGCTGAGTACTGCAACTGCGTAGTTGAAGTACCTGCAGTCATACGCAAAGCGCTGATCTCAAAAGAGAGAGTATTTGTGAATTGGTCATCATGCCCTGTGAGAGATTTCACATTGGTCACACGATGCTATAAGTGCCAGCAGTATGGTCACGCTTTATTTTTTTTTTTTTGTGGATGGGAAATCATCAAATGACTTCTCCCGCTCTGGGCGGAGCGGAAGAGCATGTCAGACTTTTACTGACTAAAACCCACCCGTGTTCCTTCTGTTGCCTGTGCCGGGGCCACGGTAACTCTTTCGAACATCCCGCAAGTATGGTCACGCTGCCAAGTTTTGTCGGCAGACGTCCTATACCTGTGGCCACTGTGGCGATCAAGGTCACTCAATCAAAGAATGTCCAAAAAAGGGAGATGAGCCAAAATGCGCTACTTGCTTTCATTACAAAAA
Organism: Fissipunctia ypsillon; assembly: GCA_947568875.1. Lineage (NCBI taxonomy): Eukaryota > Metazoa > Arthropoda > Insecta > Lepidoptera > Noctuidae > Fissipunctia > Fissipunctia ypsillon. The sequence continues at coordinate 21,284,293 of OX387644.1, forward strand.
GCCAGACAAGCACAACACAGGCGCTGCTGACTGCCCGGCGAAAATAATGGCTGAAAAAAGGTACATTAATTCTATTGATTATGCAGGCGCCTAAGAGCGCCGTTAATAAGTAATTTATTTAGTCCATTTAAGTTTTTTTTTCTTTCTATATTCATATTTTAGTACCACAGTTATGATTAACAGTATAATTAATGAGTTAGATAATTTCACTGTATCCGAGTCAAAAGTTTGTGAAGCTGAAAATTGCAAACAGTATCTGTCCGACTACAAAACTCCATTGACTGTACTAACACAAAATATTCGCAGTATTTTTAAGAATTTTGATAGCTTTTGCACCTTTCAACAACGGTTAAACATAAATTGTGACGTTATTGTTTTAACCGAATGCTGGCTTGCTAAGCAATATAACATACCACTAATACCGGGATATAATATCATGTACAAAAGTAATAGGAATTACAACCAAAATGATGGGGTGATAGTTTATGTAAGGAATCATCTGAAGGTCTCTGTTGAGGAACCTAATATGCACGACTGCAACAGTTTGGTAGTGAAGATTGGATCAAACTTTGCAATATTAGCATTATATCGACCTCCCTCCTTTAAAAATATTAGCAATTTTACTGAATCGCTGAATGATGTCTTGCAGAACCTGTCATTCATCAAAAACTCGATTGTAATTGGAGATATTAATATCAATATTCTTCCAGGTAGTACTGATGCATCTGCTCAGGACTACCTCAACCTATGCGCATATCATGGCCTACTCCCCGCACACAGCTTTCCTACACATCATAGTAGCTCCTGTTTGGATCATGTCATGCTAAAATCAAATTACCCCTCACTTGCACTTGTTGTTAACTCGACAATAACTGATCACGATGCTGCCCTACTAACTCTAGATTGTAACATACAAATATAACAAAATGAGTCATCTTGAGGTTTATTACAAGCGCACTCGACACAGCTGACATCTGCTAATATAGCAAATAATTTCTTTGTTAACGTTGGAAAGTGACTGGCAGAAAAAAATCGAAGTCAATCACTTTATCTAACGGGCACTCCTATTACACGGAATTCCACTTTAACATCGTTTGCTCTGCTAGATACTGACGAGACTGAGATAGAAAGTATAATCATGACTTTGAAAGACGACTGTGCAGTTGGTTGGGATAACATATCAAATAAAATTATTAAACAGTTCAGGAAAATTTTAGTACCACCCCTGGCTTATATTTTTCGCATGTGTTTATCTTTGGGTATTTTTCCGGAGTGCCTCAAAAAAGCAGTTGTTGTCCCTATATATAAATCAGGCAGTAGAGAGCAAGTAACAAATTACAGACCTATTTCTCTACTGCCTTCTATGTCTAAAATATTGGAAAAAATAATAAACAAAAGGTTGTTCAAATATCTGGAGGACAAATCAATTTTGTCGGAACGACAATTTGGATTTAGACCTAAACTTTCAACTGCCGATGCCGTTCATCATCTGACTGACTATCTGGCGCAAGAACTTGACAAGGGTAACCATACAATAGGAATTTTCCTGGACCTCGCCAAGGCTTTTGACACAGTTTCCATTCCTATTCTGTTGCGCAAGCTTGAGACAGTGGGCATAAGAGGCATTCAGCTGAAACTCTTCAAAAGTTACTTAGAAGGCCGTACTCAGTGCGTGAAGATTGGCAGTGTTCTCAGCGCAGACCAAAAAAATACGTCATTTGGTGTTCCCCAAGGAAGTATTTTAGGGCCCACTTTGTTTCTGATATACATAAATGACCTTTGTAATCTAAAGCTAAAGCATGGCACAATAATATCTTATGCTGATGACACTGCCCTTCTTTTTTCGGCTGAATCGGAACATGATGTCTACAAGCTCGCGCAAGACGGCTTTAGTGTTGTAAATAAATGGCTTCAGCTTAACTCACTAACATCCATTTTAAATGTGGCCCTGGACGACCGAGCGTGGCTGCAAGCCACACTACCCATCCGTTTTGGTGGCCTCGGCGTCCGCAAAATTACCAGTATTAGCTTACCGGCGTTCCTGTCCTCTGTCCACAGCACGGAAAAGTTGACCGAGAAAATTTTAGCCCTCTCCTTGGTTGACTCAGAAGTGCCGTGTTTGACTGACGCAGTGAACGCCTGGAAAGTGGCTTGCCCGGATACAGATCGGCCCTTGAACCCATCTTCCCAGAGGCAGTGGGATGAACCGCTCTGCAGGTTGGTACGGAATAATCTAATTAATACGACCACCAATACTGCTGAGCGTGCCCGCCTGCTGGCTGTGGGGGAGTGGGAGTCGGGCCTCTGGCTTCAGGCGCTACCGTCACCCAACATAGGCACTATGCTGGGTGACACCACCTTCCGGCTCGCTACTTGTCTGCGTCTGGGCGCTCCTTGCGTGGCTCCGCATCGCTGCCAATGCGGTGTCAGTGTTGACTGCCTCGGACAACATGGCGTATCCTGCAGTAAGAGCGCAGGCCGGATAGCACGGCACGCCAGCATCAATGACATCATCCGTCGTGCTCTTGTCACCGCCGGGGTGCCAGCTGTTTTAGAACCCAATGGCTTAGCACGCGACGATGGAAAGAGACCAGACGGAATGACCATAATGCCTTGGAAGGTAGGTAGGCCTTTGGTGTGGGATGCAACGTGTGTCGACACCCTTGCGCCATCCCATCTTCCTAGCACGGCAGGCTGTGCTGGAGCGGCTGCTGCGGGTGCGGAAAACCTCAAACGGCGCAAATACTCCAGTCTTATTGGGACTTATATGTTCGAGCCGTTTGGGGTTGAAACACTTGGGCCATGGGGTCCGAGTGCCCACTTAGTTTTTCGAGACATCGCCAGGTGGTTGGTCGACTCCACACGTGACCAGAGGGCTGGCCTATTTTTTGGCCAAAGAATCAACATTGCTATACAACGTGGCAATGCTGCCAGCCTTCTGGGCACTTTTCCTGTTGACAGCGATGCGGATGAATTTTTTGATGCCCTCTGATTATTTACCCCCTCCCTTTTTTATATACTTGTACATATTATTATTATTATTTTAAGATTGTTAGGTTTTAAATTATGTCAATAGTAGAATATATTAAATAAAAACTGTGTGGTCAAGTCAAAGAAATAAGTTACTCACTAACTCTAAATGCAGACAAGACAAATTATATAAAGTTTTCGATGCGCAAACCAACTTCTAATATTCCTATTATTAATATTCCTATTTATTGTACAGTACCTGCAGATTGCCCGTTTATGTGTCCCTATAATAATAAGTCATATAAAATTAAATACTTGGGTGTTATAATTGATGAAACCCTAACGTTCAAACAACATATGGATGCTCTAAATAGTAGAATTCGTAAGCTGATATACGTATTCGAAAAGCTACGATATATTGCGGGCCCAATAATAATTAGGCAAGTTTACTTTGCTCTATGTCAGTCAATTTTGACGTACTGCATTACCTCATGGGGTGGAGCATGTAAAACTTTATTACTACCCATCGAAAGAGCGCAAAGAGCGATTCTCAAGGTGTCTACTTGTCACCCGTTCCTCTTTCCCACTAAACTGCTCTATAAGTCTTGTGAAGTACTAACAGTTCGACAAGTATTCATAATGAGCATTGTACTAAAACAACACGCAGCCCTTCGCTACAGCACTGAATTTACTAAAAAGAGACGGAAAGATATTGTTTGCCCCACAAATAGTACAAGACATGCTTTCACAGCCAAATTTCATGTTTTCCTTGGACCATTACTGTATAACAGACTGAATGCAAAAGCAAACATCTATTCCCTAAATTATGCAAATTGCAAGAAAACTCTCAAGGTAGCTCTTCAAAGTTTGTCCTATGAAGATACAGAGAAGTTGTTAGTAGTATTGAAATAAAGAGTGTTTAGCGTACTATTTATTTTTAATTAGTTCGATAAGTTAGTATGATAAGATTTTAGAAAGTAAGATTTTACACCTTACTTACATACCTATTAGATGACTATTTTATTTTGTAAAATTACAGTGATTATATCTCAATATTTTTACCTCCTCTCGCCTGAAACACAGGATGGAGGTAAATAACACTAGTGAACTTGACATAGATTTAAGCAAAATTGTATTTTCTATTTTACTTTATAACTTGAATAAATATATTATTATTATATATTATTATTACATTCAAAGGCTATGAGCCTTATACAGTCAAAACTTAAGTCAGGAGCCTTATACGGTCAAAACTTAAGTCTGTGTTTGTAAATATCAAATTCTTATGTACATAAATAATAAATAATTCACTTACCTACACGAACAAAACCCTGACTGTACTTATAATTTAGTTTCATGCATATAATTCCGCATGAGCTACTAAATAATCTCACATTTCCCCCCGTGCATCGAACCGCTACCAATGATCGTACAATAGGTATCATAAAATGACAATACTTCCGTCCCCTTACAATGTTATTTATATCGAATAGATGTGCACGGCAGCCCTCAACCGTGTCCTGTATGGAGACATTATGTCCGCTTTAGTGCATCATGTCTTGAATTGATCCTTTAGCGAAACATTTTGTAAGATAGAATAGGTATATACTGAACAACCCTGACTGACTTCAAACATCTACTCGTAAATATGTCTCGGAGAAGGAGTAAGTATAATTATGTGATTAAACGAACTTACCTTAAGTGAAGTTCTATCATAATTATACGAAGCTCCTTCTCCGAGACAGGTCTCCCAACCCATCCCTACTGAAGTTATCCCCTAAATAGGGTTGTTTAGAATAACTAGCTTTAAACGAAATGACAATACAGTGTTGCCGGGTGAGAGAACAGTTTTTATATTTTTATTTTTTTAGCTTTGAAATAATTGTGACGGCGCTGGTACAATCCCGCGCTACTATATAGAGAATACTCTATATTATGTAGTTCAATCAATCTGCCTAGCCTTTTCCCAACTATTTTTGGGTCAGCTTCCAGTCTAACCGGATGCAGCTGAATATCAGTATTTTACATGGAGCGACTGCCTATCTGACCTCTACAACTGAGTTAGTGGGTGACACGATACCCCTTGGTAAAACTGGTTGTCAGACTTTTGGGCTTCCGACTACCCGTAACGACTGTCAAAAATCTACGAATGACAGCTGGGATCAACAGTTTAACATGCTTTCCGAGGCACGGAGGGGTCTTGACATGTACTGGATGGTCTCCTATCCATTAACCGACCGCGGCAAGCATAGCACTGCCTTCAATCGACCCGTGCGGCTGTTATCATTTAGTCACGAGCCCCATATATTACAGGAGCTAGACCACCGCCTCTTAAAGCAGTATTATTGTAATCTTACTTGAGTGTGGGAAAGAGATGGAGCTAGACGTCCTGTATAGCTTCATCTCTTTCTCACACTGAAGTAACATTAAAATAATACTGCTTTAAGAGGTGGTGGTTGGCCCCCAGATATAAATACAGTACGTTTTGTGCTTCGGGCTATGATATAATGAATCTAGAGAATTGTGGAAATCCAATACGGTTTGATTTGTATGAGACGTTAAACAGTGAAGAAAAATATCAAGAGGAAAGGCATGTCCTAGAACCAAAAAAAATTAAACTATGTAGTTTACGCTCACCAACCCGACTGGGCCTGCATGGTGAAATACGGCCTACTTCTTTCACAGCGATAGAGCCTAAAAGCTAGCACTGGGAGCGTTAATACATTAAAGTTCCCAGTGCATCATTTTCATAACAATATAAATTGTCCCATTGCATGGCAAAGGCCTCTTCTCATACAGAGAAGGCACGAGCATTGATCAGCACGCTTGCTCAAGACGGGTCAGCGATTTCAGACTTATAAGTCCTGGAACTAGACCACCACCTCTTAAAGCAGTATTATTGTAATCTTACTTCAGTGTGGGAAAGAGATGGAGCTAGACGTCCTGTATAGCTCCATCTCTTTCTCACACTGAAGTAACATTAAAATAACACTGCTTTAAGAGGTGGTGGTTGGCCCCTGGTTTCCTCACGATGTTTTTCCTTCACCGATGTCAGTAATAACTAAGATAAACTCAGAAAGAATAATCAATGAATTATAATACAAGTACATTTTCTTATGAAATATTTAGGTATGCCATTTATAAAAGGGAGATTTTCCAAAACGTCTTCATTTCTCTCAACTTACATACAATTACACAGCTCCTTTCACATTAGAAGTATTCATTAATCAAACCAAGTGTACGGTCTACCGCAGATGTCTAGCAAACTAAAACGATTTCAGCAGACATTTCATCTGGACTCAAGACAAATGAAACAATAAAGTTCCTTTTGTTTCCTTCATATAATTTTGCAAGTAATATTATTACAGAACTAGTAACTTATATCTGTTTTCGTCACTTTGGTTATTATTTTCGTGACAGGCAGTAGGTCTATGGGAAGCTCCATTGTAATGTAATTCATCACTGTGTAACAGCGAGCCATATAAATTGACGTTCAAATAGGGTAGATAATATTATGTATGTATGGGAAATGATGTGTGGGAAGGATTGATTTTGATTAATTACTTCCATGGTAAAAGTGCATCAATGATAGGTACTTGGACTTACATGGAGTATTGTTTGACAAATTGTTTATTGAAAGATTTATTAAAATTACCTAGGTACACTGTGTTCTTCGAAATAGCAATGTCAAGGGCCCCCTCACGCCCCTAGTCGTCGCAGGAGACGCCCTGGGCGTCGGGAATTGGCAGCCGATTCCGGGCCACCGTAGGCGCGGGCTTGCGGACGGCGAGCAATGGGTAGCTCGCCGTCCGGTAAGGACCAGGCCCGAGTCGACGGCGCATTGTGTTCCACGCGTGCCTCAAAGAGATGTCAGCAGCATTGAAGGGGTCCGCTAGGACCGATGCCAGCCGGGGTTGCGGGATGTTCGAAAGAGTTACCGTGGCCCCGGCACAGGCAACAGAAGGAACACGGGTGGGTTTTAGTCAGTAAAAGTCTGACACGCCCTCCTGCTCCGCCCAGAGTGGGAAAGGTCATTTGATGATATCCCATCCAAAAAAAAAAAAAAAGGTTGATCGACAGTATTATATTTTTATTATATATATTTTTTTAATTTTGTTTATCTTATATTATGTATAATTTTCAATTTAAATGTAATTATTTAATTTGATTAATAATTTTTAATTTAGTTTAATTGTATGATCCAAAGTTGATTGAAATAAATATATTAGCTATCACATTTCACACTTTTATTTTCTGTATAACATACAACAGTATAAACAGCTATAATGAGGAGGTTCTCAAGTCGAGGTGCATATATATATATTTTTTGTATGACCACGTATAACTTTTTACAGAGTAGTCCGATTTGAACGATTCTTATTTTATTCGGGAAGGTATACATCAAAATTGGTCCCATGTAAAATTTATTAACTTTGCTTAAGTGGTTTTTGAGTTAGCTTCAATAACATGTATTTTCCCACTTAGTTTATGTTTATGTGGATGATGTTCTAAGTTATTAAACTTCCTAACACTGTAAATTACATAGCAGGTAGTGGTATTCGAATTTGTGTGGGGTAGGTACCACAACTAAAAAGTGAAACATAAAAACCCTTTTACAAAAAATAAAACCGACTTCCAAAAAAAAAAAAACACTACAAAGTGAAAAATAACTTTGATTTCGGAAGTCGGTGGCAAAAAACGAAAATATGAAACAAAAGACATTGATTTCCGAAATCAAAGTTGTTTTTCACATAGTAGTGTTTTTTTTTTGGAAGTCGGTATTATTTTTCGTAAAAAAAGTTTTTTTTTGTTCAATAATTTTACTCTTTTGTCTGTAGCTAGTTAACCTCATGGTAGCTTTGTTTTTCATAGTAACATAAACGGTATCATCTATGTTTGCATCAAGAAGTATACTTGTATCACTATACCTAATCACCTTTTCTTTTTCAGCGGTAATTTTAATGGTAGCACCCCTGTTCGTAAAGTGGTCCCTAATAAAATACGGGTTCCGTGATACAGTCCTGATAATGTCAGGGCTCACAATGCACAATTTTATAGCAGTAGCTCTGATGCAACCAGTCAAATGGCATATGAAAAGTATTGAAGTTCCTGAAGGCAGTAATGGTAAGTTTATTAACGTAAAGGTGGCAATTTGTTTTCGCGATTGATTCACGATAGCGCCATTTGGCGTGGCTCCAGACGACTAAAGTCAAATGGAGAGCTTGGACATCCAGAGTTTTACATCTCGCCAAAGGCTTTTAACATTCACGATCAAATTATGGATGTACAACACGCCATTCGGCGCGATGGACTGACCGTGAATGCCCACCTTGATAGTAAATCTCATCATATAGATAGAGACTAGGTCTTGCTAAACATATACTTGTTATTTTATTTTTTATCGGTTGGCAAACAAGCAGTCCACATTATAGTTGGTTGTTACCGTAGCGTATGGTGGACATGTGCAATCCCAAAGCATAGCAGATTCGTTTCACTCCTAGAGACCAAGCCGCATAGGCATGCGGCTTGGTCTCACCGGTATGGTATCACCTGTACACTAGCTGAACTTATGACTGCGTCATTGAGTGGAGTTTGAGTAGCTGAATTTTGGCCCAAAAATATTTGAACTTTTTACCATCGATACGCTAAGAACAGAAGAAGCTGAAATGGCTGATGTGCATATAAACGGGCACACAAGTCATACCCTTAAGAAAACACAGCATAGCCATTTGGTGGCAGAAATAATGTTTATAGCTACTCTAGCAAGTTCGCTTCTTATTTGCAACACAAAGAAAATACAATTATAAAAAGTAAAAACTTTGTTACAGAAAAGTTGTGGCATGACAAGAAACTGAACGAAGAAGCCGGCGTCGTCGTGCCAATTATCAAACTGACAAACACAGATGGCAATCTTTCCAATCCCAATGAAAAATTGTATTTAGCGTCGGAGGACGATGGGTCCGGTGGAATCAAGTACGTCACAAACATTACTTTTGAAAATTGATGGTTGTTTTGTAAAATATTCTGGTATTTAGAAGTTGAAGAGTTCTTGGGAATGTCTTGTTCACTGCGATCTAGGTATATCTAGTCCAGTACGTATTTGGGGGTTATCTAAAACTATAATCGACCTCGAAATTGCTTTGTCACCCTAAGGCGTTATCCTAATACAACGCGACTACGCGATCATCGCGCGAGAAAGCGATGCGACCATCGCGTGGTCGCGCGATAACAAAATCTTGGTGTCCTAATAGAACGCGATCATCGCGCGAACTAACGATGCAGGCGGCCGCGAGGAGCCCTGCTCTGTCCCTCAAACAGCTCCCCGATGAGGCAACGCGATTACCGCGCGAATTCAATTAGGACACCTATTAGACATCAATATGTTTGATCGCGCGTTCGTACGGCTATAATTCGCGCGAACTTGCGAGGATCGCGTAGTCGCGTAGTATTAGGACGACGACTAAGATTTAATGGCACTTGCACGTTATAAAACGACTAGGTCAATATTTTATATTTGTGATAATTGAATCTTATTGAAGTGTCAAATTTCTGTGAATGTTGAATGAAAATATGAAGTAGACTATACCAGGAAAAATTGTCTTCGAGTTTGTTTTTGCCATGTTAGTAAAAATTATACCTATGCCTAGTCCAGAAAAAAAATGGTTTGTATAATAAGGCCGTATACAGCAAAAAGTGGAATAAAAAACTATTGATAATAATTGCTCCACCATTATTATTAAGTTTCAGAAAAATCATCAATTCTTTAGTAGACAAGTCCTTATGCGAGGAGTTTTTGATGTCATGCGTATGCGCTGGTCCTGCACTGGCTTTGTTTGCTGACACAACATATTCATCAATCCTACCTCAAGCATTGTTCACTGCTGGATGGGTCCAAGTAAGTTATAATTATTGTTTCTGTATCATTTGAATTATTCTATCAATATCTGCTTAGAAGTCAACAGTTTTTAGAAAAAAATGTCACAAAAATGAACGTGTGTATTTTTATCTAGTTCATCGAACGTACCTCCTCTCGCTTATAAATTAAAATGTTTGTCCCTCTAATCAATTAATAAACTGTACGTATATCAAATACACCAACTAGAAACCTAATACTATTATTAAAATTGGTGAACATGTGGTTAATTCGGTCAATGGCCTATACTCCGGTTTGTAATATACACAAGTATATCAATACCATGATACACGCGCTGTCTTCAGAGCATTGTAGCACTGCATGATATAATCTGGTTTATTATTGCCTAGCTACGCCCCGCGGTATTATCCGATACGATCCCGCGGGAATATCGGGATAAAAAGTATCCTTTGGCCTAACCCAGGTCATGGTCTACCCATGTGCCAAATTGAAAATCCGGTCAACCGTTTTAGCGTGAAAGCGTAACAAACAAACAAACTCACTTTCGCAATTATAATATTGGTTAGGATACCCTTAGGAAAACTAAACTAGCTAGTTTAGTTTTAGCTAGCGATCCACCCGCTGCTTCGTACGGGTGCAAGTAATGTACTGATGTGGAGACATGTTGAAACATCGAGATTTCTGAGCTATATCAAAGTTAAATATTATTGTTTTATACACAAAATCCTTCCAGAAAAAAATATCTAAATTATGATGAAAACCGCATCAAAAAATCCGTTGCGTGCTTAAGAAGGAGTTAGGGGATATACAGACAGACGGGAAAGGCGAGTTTATTTTAAACTATGTAAAGATATTTCAAAAACTTGTAAATCGTTGCCACGTAACTGGAGAGTGATTCTTCAACTTTGTTTTGATTTCAAAGACAGTAGTTTTCCGCTTACTTCTTATGTAAATTGGAGTTTATCTATTATATGTTATCTTTGTTTAAATCGGAATCTATACGTATAATAAAATCGTAGCGAAATCAAAACTGTACATTGAATATTTTTGTAAGTAATATTTCGAGGTACGTTTCTAATGCCATTTTTCTTTTGAATTTTCGTCTGTTTGTCTGAATGTATAATATGTTCCAGCATCACGCAAAAACTACCGCATAGATTTTATTCAAATTTTTCATAGATATTCCCTATAAGTCTGGTCAGTCTGTAGGCTATAAATTATCACGCTATTTGCTATGGGAGATGAGCAGTATTCCAATTTGCTCATATTCTTCTTTTGTTTACCGCAATTGTTAAAAGACGAGCCAAAAGGTTAAAATATTGCAGAGAGTTACAGATTTAACCTTTTAAATGATTATCATCACGCTACACCTTTATGGAGCTAAGCAGTCAATCATGACATATACAGAGTGGATTTTTGAGATGGGGCAATAAGGGCAGGTACTTTAATCGTTGTCGCTACAACAAAACGGTCTTAGGAGACTGTTCTTAACTTTTTGAAACATTTTGATCTGCATTTGCAGATTTCGAAAAAAAATTATAGTCTCCAAGGAAATAGGCCATTTTCACAAATACCTTTTTTGAGGCCAATCCATCCTGTTTTTTTTTATAAGAATCAAAAATCTCTATCGAACCAACTGAGGTTTGAGTACTAGAAAAGTTATAAATCGCAAAATAACTTCCCATACATTTCGTAGGAAATGAGATTGAGATGAGAGAGAACACAATATACCAGTGTATGATGACAGTCGAATAATTCCATTACTTCACTGCGCTGATTGGGAAACGAATATAACAGATAGTTACAGATTTAAGCTTTTAAATGATTATCATCCCGCTGTAGCTTTAAGGAGCTATGCAGTCAATCATGACATATGTTATATATACCTAAGTACGGCTATTTTAATGATGGTTGTAAGTTCGATTCCCAACTGTTGTCATTTTTTGTGATAATCTAACATGATAGTTCATAGAATGTACAGAGAAAAATAAGAAGTTTACGTATCTTCTCTGTCATCTATGCTTATAATGAAAAAAAAAATCAATGGTCACAGTCGCCGTGAGAAATCCCGTGTGTTTACAATTCTACTGTTTTATTATTTTAGTGAAAGCCGTTCGTCAGACATAACCTGTAAGAAGGCATCAGTCAGTGAATCAGTGTTGTGCCATTAGGTAGTACTATGCAGGAACGCAAGCGTTAATTAATTCACTAAAAACGAAAAACTTCGCAAGCAATGGGAAATTGCTACTGAAGGCTGCGGGTGACGCCTCAGGACGAGCTGCTTCTCATACAGACAACTGTACGTCGCTTGCTCCCGCGCCACCAGTCCAGACTCTGTATATTTTGGCTGCTTAGACCAAAACTACAAACGTAGTATACAGAGAAGTTTTATAAAAATGGGGCTGTTATTTTAGTAAATATTGTGGTGTCTTACGACTTCCACGCGAACGAAGTCGCGGACAGAAGCTAGTCTAGACGAGTCGAGATCAGTTTAATTTGGTTATCGATTTAAAATATCTAAAAATATGCAGATTGGGTGAGTTTGTTAATGTGATTGAAGCGGTGAAATCCAGAAATGATTGGCTTAGCTTGTTATTTATTTTCGACTCACCCACACAACTTAAAAATGGTTGGGTATTTGATATTTACAAAATAGAATATCTTTTCATTTTCTTCCAAATTCGGACGAGAAAGTGCACCCAAAATACGACTGACGACTGCATACTTATTCATAACTAGCTGTGCCCCGCGACTTCGTTCGCGTAGAAGTCGTCAGATACACAATATACTAAAATAACAGCCACATTCTAATAAAACTCCCTCGTCCCCCGACCCGCCGCGTTGCATCGCCCGCCCGCGCTATTACTTCGTTTTCGCTTAGTGTTCTTTCTGACCTTTTTCTTTTTGCTCGGCTTCTAAGGATCGTAGCATGATGTTAAATAGCCTATAACTATCCTCGAGAATTGGGTTACCAAATACAAACAGAATTTTTCAAATCCGACTTTTTGTTCACAATTACATGGGTTTTAATTTTTTTGCGCGGAACCCGAATTATTTTTCTAAAATAAAAGTACCCGAAGTCACTCCTCGTAACATCAGCTATCTGTCAGTGAAAGTCCCGTCAAAATCGGTCCAGACATTTCGGAGATCAGCCGGAGCAAACAGACTGACAGACAAAATTTTTAAAAATTGCTTTTTTGTTCTAAGTACTTTCTTATGCAGTTAGTTAAAAGTTGTTATTTTGAAATTACAAATAGACATTTCAATTTTATTTATTTGTAAAGATAAGATATTACTGTGTATGTTACATTTAATGACACAGCTACAACGTCATAAACAAGATGAAATCAATATATGTACCTATAAGTAAACCTACAATATAGTACTCGTATATAAATAAATAAGGGTATTCATACCCAGAACAGAAACTCACAGAAACTCAATATTGGAGTACAGAAGCAATCTATATATGAAGTAAAGGATAGCTTTAAAGTAATTATTTGCTTGCAGGATAACGTCGCTTTGGTCCAGTCTCTGTATGGGTTTGGAGACTTGGCTATGCGAGTGCTGTTTGCAGCTCTAAGTAATTGGCTACACAAGTTAGGCAGTCAAGAGATTTACGTCCTTGGAGTTACTCTCGGCTTAGTGTCAAGGCTTGGTAAGTTTTGCATATTTGCAGTACGTCATTTATTTATTGGAATGAACTTCTTTTACTCGGCTTGCAGTAGGAGTACCTAAACTGGCAGAAATCGTCACGCGAAAAAGCGTTCATAATTCTATGCCCCCTCCATGCGACTTTCTTCTTTCGAATTCATGCATTCTCTGTCTCTCTCTCTTTATCGAGAGAGAGAGAAAGTGTGATTTGGTCACAACGAAAATCTGCGGATGGCGAGCAATGGGTAGCTCGCCATCCGGTAAAGACCAGTGGTGCTATTCTGTAAAGATCCCACTGTGAAAATTTAGGTGAAGTGAGCGTGATGTGAACTGTCATCCCACCTTACTCTACTAGGGATTGACAGCTCACTTCAAACTCACTTCACCTAAGTGTTCACGGTGTGATGTTTACAGAATAGATCGGCAGGCCCGGGTCGCGGGATGTTCGAAAGAGTTACCGTAGCCCCTGGCACAGGCAACTGATGGAACACGGGTAGGTGTTAGTCAGTAAAAGTCCGACACGCCCTCCTGCTCCGCCTAGAGCGCGAGAAGTCATTTGATGATTTCCCACCCAAAAAAAAGGATGGTGGCTGCGAAAATTTTCATGGTTTTCGTCATGGGCATCGTTTTCATAGGCTTCGAGGGTGCTTAAGCCGATAGTGAGGTCAAAATGTAAATCCAAGATGGCAGCTCCGAAAATTTTGTTTTTTTTTTGTAAATCACCCGTGAGAAGGAACTTCGTTCCTGACTGGGGTCCCCCGAAAACTGAGCTGAGCAAAATACTACATTGATGTCGGTTTAGGTTTACGTAACCATTGTTGTCATGCTAGGCAAAAAACTCCTTTGTTAAAAAGAAAGAACAAGCATCAATCTGTAATAATCATAGTATAAAAGGTATTTGTGAGTTTGTATGTAGGGGGTAATCTTCGGAACTACTGATCCGATTTCAAAAATTCTTTCACTAGTGTGAAGCTACGGTACGCCTAGTGTCATATATTTTATTAAGAAATTTAACGCAGAACGAACCACGCTTGACCATGCTTGCTCAGTTGTAGTGTAAACTCTCCACGAGTTTATCACACTTCTGATCCATAAAAATAATCGAATTTGAAACTTGAGACTTGAAAGATTACCCTTTCATTCAATTGTCACTGCGATCTCGATAAGATCTGCTATCTCTTGCGGTCTAGTGTCACGTTTTTGACTTACATATTTGACTACCGTTATTTGATAATTAGCTTTAAGTTCATAATGTTTAATTTATATTTAAATGTATTTCTAATATAACATGGCCTTCTGTCTGTGAGAGGAAGTGGACTTAAAATGGTGATGGTAGAAATTAAAAGCTCTCAAATTTCTTTCCGTGCCAGGTATGCTATGGTCAAAGAGCTTCATAGCCATGATGGTCTACATCCCGTTGGTGGGAGCCTCACACTGTGCTGTCACCATCCTCATTCCTCTGGTGGTAGCTGATGCTGTGCCTCCTCACAAGTTCACAGCTGCTTTAGGCATGCTGATGATGCTGTCAGGACTAGTTAATTTGGTGCTGGGACCTGCTATTGGTACGTGTAACCATTTTGTTATGTAATTATAGGATAAAAAAAAAATATTATGTAGATATGCTTATGTATGTTTTACTAGCAGCGCCCCGTGGTTTCACCCGCATAAGTCTCGAGCCTGTAGGGATATCGAGATAAAAAGTATGCTCTAAGATAATCCAGGTTATAAACTATTTATGTGCCAAATTTCATCAAAATTATTTCAGTAGTTTTTGCGTAAAAGAGTAACAAACATTCATCCATTCATCTATTCATCCTCACAAACTTTCGCGTTTATATCATAATATTAGTGGGATAGTAGGATAGGATATTCAAGATTGTGATGTTATATTTTTTTGAATTCTTAATTTATTTATACTTTTATGTACAGAGGTAAGGTATTCTCTCCCAGTCCACCTTTGGGTTACAAGAGCTTTGACAGGACACAAGACTATTTTGTTTTTAAGTTGTTTATTTACATATCATAGTTACGCTATGTGTAATTGTTTCTTTATCTTCTGAACAGTAACAGCATATTTAGTAGTTTGCAAGATTATATTAACTCTGCAGGCAATAGCCAAACTAAATCATACAAATTATACCATAAAATCAAGTGCACTGTGTTTTTAACTTTCAAAATCAAGTGTTAACTCGGCAATATTTTATTATGTAAGTATTTATCAAACACAAATCTCATAGTTTAATTGCATTATTTTTATCTTTAAAGGCTGAACCAAACGTGACAGACAGACTTGGCAAATAAGATATTTCTTTCTTATCTTTAAGCATTTTTTTGATAACGGACTATAAATTTTTGTGAGAGATAAGTTTCTAAATGTTAAATCACACGTCTAATATTTTAGAAAAGCTAATCCTTGCTACCTACTATGTATATAAATGGTATACAGACTACATAATACATTTTCACTAATCTATCTTTGATAATAAAAACTCAGAAAAATAATTTCTAGGACTGTTCTGTTCAGAAAATTAATATCCGATAGATGATCGCAAAATGTAAAGCAAAGGGTATTTATGTATCAAACGTTGATTTCAATAAAAAGTTAATAGAAGAGTCATCAGCTGATTTGCGCTTTTCAAGGACCCACAGGGGGGCTGGTAGCAGCTGGATGAGAGCTACTGAAAATCGAGTTGAATGGCTTGTAATAGGAGACGCCTATGTCTAGCAGTGGACTGCTTTAGGCTGATGATTATGATGAAGGACCCACTGGAAAAAGAATGAACGAAACCCGTCAAGTGATCCTCCAATAAGTGGCCTCTAATGGATGATTGGACATATTGACTACGGCGTTATAGTTTCTGGGTCTGAGTTTTTTTTTTTTTTTTCATAAAAGGTGCAGTCCGAGAGCTGTCAGAAAGTTACGGTCCTGTGTTCTACCTCATCGCGTCCTGTTTCGCCATCATCGTCCTGTTCTGGTCGATAGAGCTGTGTTACAAGAAGAACAAACACAAGAGATTGCAGCGGAGGGAATATTTACGACAAAAGAAATTAAATAAATGATTATTTTTAATGTGTGTATTTGTTTCACTCAACGTCACATCAACTACACACCCATTTCCTAGACACAAATGAACTCGCAATGGACTTTTTTTGGGCAGTTCATCGGTATTACAGATATTGAGAATACATACGGGTTTAACTAAGTACCTGCCTACTATAAACTTTAAAAAAATATAAAATAATATAAACATTTATAACGATACTTTAGTTAGAGGAACTCGTGGCTAAGTGATACCAGGCGCACGTCGATCGAAGGTTAAGCTACGCTTGTCACGGCCGGTTCGTGTATGGGTGACCATCAATTACATATCGAGACCCCTACCGTGCCTTGGAAAGCACGTTAAGCCATTGGTTCCGACTGTCGTTCGTAAATCTTTGACAGTCGTTACGGAAAGCCCAAAAGTCTGACAACTAGTCTTACCAAGGGGTATAGTGTTTCCCAGTTACTGGGTTGTGGAGGTCAGATAGGCAGTCGCTCCATGTAAAATACTGGTATTCAGCTGCATGCGGTTAGACTGGGATTCCAGCCCAAAATAGTTGGGAAAGGGCTAGGCAGATTGACTGACTTTAGCTAGACAATTTTAAGGATCCTTCGTGATCTTGACTGAAACCCCACTGAAACAGTCATACAATACATTGCACGTTCACACTGCACTAAGGACCTACTTTATATTAAAAAAAACAATCTAGTTTTATATTATTTACCAGTACAATGTTTATTAACCAGTACAATGTTTAAAATCTCTAAATAAACACTGCAATTTAAATAACAAAGCATTGTGTAATAATTGAGCAAAATCACGTAACTATTAAATCCTTACAAACTCTACAAAGGAGATATTTATGATAAGTTCAATTGAAAACAATAATGACTAGATGTTACATTCAATACATAAAAATAGTTCAGCTTGTCATGTAATGTAATGTATGAATGTAAAATCTAGACATTATTGTTTTCATTGCTCAATTACACAATGCTTTATAATTTAAATTGCAGTGTTTATCTAGAGATTTTAAACATTGTACTGGTATATAATATAAAACCAGATAGGTTTTTTTAAAAATATAAAGTAGGTCCTTAGTGCAGTGTGAACATGCAATGTATCGTGAACTGTTTCCAAAACTTTTTTGCAAAAAAACAAACAACTGAGGTCCAAAAAAAAACACTACAAAGTGAAAAATAACTTTAGTTTCGGAAGTCCATGTTTTGGATCAGTATTGTAGGTTTTTGCCACCGACTTCCGAAATTAAAGTTATTATTCACTTTGTACTGTTTTTTTTGGAAGTCAGTTGTTTGTTTTTTTTGCATTTTTTTTATTTTTCACTTTTTAGTGGGTCGGTTTGTAATTTATCTAAGTTACAATAGTCTAATTACAACTGCTCATCACCTTTTACAAAACATTGCTTTTCCCGATGCAGGGACGTTAATTGTTGAGGAGTTCTGCTGGTACTTCACCATCAGCTCTACGTCACTATATGCATTGTGACGAGCTTATATTGCTTAGCAATCATTTTAAAGTAATAGAATCGCAACCCGTGAAATACTTATTATTGAGTTGTTTCGGTGGCCATCTTACCATCTGTGGTCTTCGTCATCAGTTCCACTTCACCAAATAGTGTTTTTCGAGAGCAAATGCACATGTTACTATAAGAAATACCCAAATCGCTACAAGTGTCGCTATAATATTTTTCCCTCGATTTCTCCAGGATTCCATCATCAGCTCCTGACCTGATGACAGCAAGACCACCTGGAAAGTATACTCTTTTAAACGAAAAAAGTATTTCCCAAATCAGTCCAGCCGCCTTTGAGTAATCGGGAAACACACATAAAAAGAGATTCCGACGAACTAAGTGAGAACCTCCTCCTTTTTTAAAGTCGGCTAAAAATCATTTATAGCCAGAGTGCATCTCATGACAATTCCAATAAGCTCAAACACGGCTAGGGTACATTGTTTTATTACGGAGTTCCGGTACCTACCTTCCGGCTTCATCGTCAGAATAGTTCAGTGGTACCATTTTCATCAGAGCCATTTATTTAAATTTGCTTCATCATAGTCGCTTAACTATCTTAATCAAGATATCTTATCGCCACCCGTGAAATACTTATCATTGAGGAGTTGCCGTGGCCATCTGTGGTCTTCTTCGTCAGTTCCACTTCACCAAATGATACTTTCTGAATGCAAATGCTTGACTTGTTGATGAAAATTCCAAAATCGCTACATATTTGCCTATAATATTTGAAGAGATCCCTCAATTCCTCATGAATCCTATCATCAGACTAGTATTTTGATAAAAATGGGACCAATCTGGAAGTACGTCCTTTCAAATAAAAAAAGAATTTTCCAAATCGGTTTATAAATGACGGTGTACTGAGGTAACAAACATTAAAAAGAAAAAAAAACATACAACCGAACTGATAACCTCCTCCTTTTTTTGAAGTCGGTTAATAATAGTTCAGCTTGTCTTTAATGAACAAATTATATTTTATCAATTAATAATTAATTCTATTTGCTAAAAGACTTGAGAATTGATTAGACATAGTTTACTAGCTGAACTTCAAAGATTCGAAGAAATATATGGTTCCTCTCTGTATGAAATAAACTCTGTGCCCTGCAATAAAACAATGTGATACCGCCCTTATTGTACAGACGCCAGCACATCAAGCTACCCGAAACTGACAAATGTTCCCAATCAACCTTGAACCTAATGCTTTAGCGATAAAGTTGAAAATCTATCAAAGAAATTTGACAGATTGTAATAGCTTGATGTCCTGGCGTCTGTACATCATTGACGTCAAATGAATAAGTTCCTGTAACTTTGACAAACTTGTAACTTGTATGACATTGATTGTAGATAGCTTTACAGACAATGCATAATAATTATACTGCCTCGTTGGTGTAGTGGTCGCAAGAACTACTGCTGAGCATGAAGTCCTGGGTTCGATTCCCGGGTTGAGCATACTGTTAGTCGGTTTTTCTATCTGGGCTTTCTCAATAGCAGCCCGGAGTCTGGATTTATGTCCGGTTGGTGGCAATAGGCTCGTTACATGGGACTTCAACATAACTGGTGAAATGTGGGTGTACTATAGGTGCACCTCTGCCTAGCCCTTCGGGGAATACAGGCGTGATGTTATGTTATGTATAGTAATTAGGGCCATAGCAGAAACGATACTTTTAGCATCGACAATCCGCGATTTAAGTAGTCGCTTTCGGAAGCTTGATAGCTAGGTTCATCATCATTGGTGACGTGTGTCTTTGACATCTGCGGAACACTAAATTATGCTCAAATTTTTTGATCTAGTGACTGCATCAATGCAGCATTGATGCAGTCACCAAATCACCGATCAACGATGCAAAATGCATCGTGTCGTCTTCTTTCTCGCGTATCGATGGCAAACGTTTGTGGTGTATGCCATTGGCCTTAGATAATTTTCTGTTGTTGATTCTTTTCGAGTTCAGGATCCGATACGCGTTCAAGGTTTTCAAGGCCGCCTGAAAGAATAGTAGGTGTGATACAGACTAGTTAACTAGTCTGTATCAAAAAAGATTTACTTTCTTAAGAAAGTGAATCTTTTTTTATTAAGTCTGTAGTGTCTGTAACTACATCTTAAAATTGTGATATTAAAATAATGATTTAATATGTATTTTGATAACATAAAGGTGTACTGTCACTTATCATTACATTATTTAAAGTGTGATTCCTTTTACGAGTTTCAATAAATTGTTGTTTTATTTTATACCCTGTAGTTCTTATACAGATTGGATGGACCAACCACCTTTTTACCCAACTGTGGTGAACCCAAAAACAGAGGGTTATTAATAATTGTCTTGTTTTATTTAAAATCATACTTTTTAGGGTTCCGACGGGTTAAATAAATAAATATAGTTTGTAAATTCGGAGTTAAGTAATGAACATTTTAACTCTTATTTGTGTTGCGCCACTAAAATGTAACACCGGGTTAGATAACCAGATATTAGTATTTTTTGAGTTTTTTATTTTTTATTTTATTTTATTACAGGTTCACATAAAATGCGATAACGTGATTAAATGATTATCATTTACTAGTTAATAAATCGAGAGTCACCCTCACGAATTCCACCAATGTACAGTTAAAAATGTCAAGCCTTTATGAGGCCCTGTTTATTAATCGAATGGCTCTTGCAACCGGTGCGAATTTGCCTACGTTAGTGCGACCGACCTGGACGTGGAAAAGTCGTGCTCTGGGCGCCTGCCGCAGCCTGGTGTTTGGAACCAGCAGCCTTAATGAGTCTTATATATCAGGATTATTTAATCTACCACGAAACACTTCAAATATATATTTTGCTAACGTTAGAGTTGGGAACATTACAGTTCAATCGACGAAACATAAAACAGAATCTCAATGTATGTGCCCTGTTATGTGATCCGACCAAAAATGAATGACTGAATAATAAACGGAAATTGTATACCCATCTCCTTTACACTACATTACGATAAGTAATACTTTCTTGTCTTTGAATTTTATAACATGAGATTTCATTTTAATCGTATTGTATGCGGTTTCTATGGAGATTTAGTTTATTGATGGATGAAAACGTCTGAAAAGGATGTTCTAAAAGGATGTTTTCAGTTCTTTATAAGTTGTATTTATTTTTATATATGAGTATATGAATATATTGCCTGATGATATAGTACCGAATTTCCACTTACTATAACGTCGAACAATATAGAATACAAAATATATAACCAGCAGGACCTCATAACGTCAATTTATTTTGACATTACTTACACTGACCCAGAATTAGGCGACTTCACTCTCCTACATTGGTGGGTTTAATATTTAAAAGTTTAACTCTAGGTTTACCTCTAACTCTTGGTGACGCAAGGTGAATTATAAGATTAACTCTGAGTTAGCTGTTAACTCAGAGTTATATTGGATAACCCATGAACACGCAAGTGGGCCTAAGTTGAAAGGTCCACATATGAATTTTTGTGATTTTGGGACAGAGAAATTCTTATGTTACGAACGTGTAACGTAAATAAGTAAGTTTTGAATATGGGGTTCACTTTTGGGAGGAAAATTTAAAAAAAAGTTTTGCAAACTGTAGATACCCTGTGACATATCGAATGAAATTATTAATTCATAAATATTGTGAGGATAGGATTTAATATATATATTTATTTATAATTATAAAATATATAGTTTTAATCATAATAAAGAAAATTGATGAAAATTGACCACTCCTTATCTCCAAAAATGCCTAAAATTTTGAAAAAAAAATGCACTGAATAGATCTGTACTCATAGATTACAGGAAAACCTATAAGAAGTCTATGGTCTAAAAATAACACGGTAAATCACTCAATATTGTGCGTGCAATCTTACATTTGCAGTTTGGAATATATGGGGGAAAATGTTTTTCAACTACAATGTCATTTTGCGTGGTCTGACACGCACTTGGCCGGTATTTTTATGAAGAAGTCTATGGTCTAAAAATAACACGGTAAATCACTCAATATTGTGCGTACAATCTTACATTTGCAGTTTGGAATATATGGGGGAAAATGTTTTTCAACTACAATGTCATTTTGCGTGGTCTGACACGCACTTGGCCGGTATTTTTATAAAAATTTAAAGAAAACTTAACAAAAATAAAAAGACTCATAATGGTAGTATGTACCATTCTTATTTTATCATTTTCTTTCAAGACTGCATATTCTTTTCATTCATTGGCTTACAGGAGTAAAAACAGGAGTTGATGAGAGCACTTATGAACATCACACAATGACAGACCTTCTGATCTTTCGTCGGAAGCCCCATAACATTATTAAAAATTGCTGTTCATTTGGTACCGCAGTAACATCTCTCAGTTTTGACAAACACGCTGTATCTCCAAATATCAACTGTAGGTGTGACTGGCACATCGGTAGTAAAATTATCTCATCAAAGAACAAAACCATTTATAACAAGTTTAAATACAATGCTTGCATTAGATAAAATACTTAGGTAAATATATGAATCTTAATAAAACCAGTGGCAGACAATGCGGGTAGTATTGTGTGTTTCGTGAATGGTATCAATATGGTGGAAGAAAAAAAAGAGAGTTTAAAGTTGATGGATAAGAAGTATGAGTTTGTGGCTCCCGATGGAGGATGGGGATACTTAGTAGCCATCTCTGCTATTATCAGTTTTGTGAGTAAAAGTTTGTGCTTTTTTTAAGTAATCCAGCGGAAGTGATTCACAATTTAACGTGTGGGAAAATATACCTACAAAATGGTGAAAACCCTTTTAAATGTATTACTGAACGGCAATTCTTCTCAAACGTTTAAAAATTCAAGTCGCAATTTCATCTCTCAGTGACAATCAATGTCAAATAATTGTCAAAAATGAAGGTAAATTAAAAGTTTTTTGACAGGCAGACAGATTAGAATTCGAATGTCCTTAAAAATACTGGAATAGATGTGTATTTCACCAGGACCAGGCAGGGCCTATAGTCCTTCCATAGTCCTAGCCTGTCCAGTTTAGCTAGCCAAACCCGTAGTTATTGCAATATCTTTTTCCCATAACCTACAATAGTCCTACACCAACCGAGGGTTGTCCTTGGGTGCACTTATTAGTGCATACATGGATAATCGTCGATTGGTACCGTTGGTTGGTCATTAAAAGCATCTAACGGGCCTCTGCGAGTTGATTTCAGCCCCGCGTAATCCCTCGCGACTTAGTAAAACAAACATACACCCAAATTTTTACACAACATAACGTAACGTATTATTTAGAGAGCGATAAAATGTATGACTAGTAAAAAAAACGGTTGTATAGTCATAATTTAATTGTGTTAGTATTAATTCCGACATTTTGTTATCTTTTACGCAAATTCTAGAATCATGTTTACGGAAAAGTCAACCGTAATTATATTATTATTATTACGTAGGTATGGCACGTTCCGTTGCTCTGAGTACATTTTACATTTCTTTTCTACAAACGCGGGCAACGTTTACGCTAAAATCATAATTTCTTTTGCAAGACGTGTACGAATGCGTACATAGCTCTAAGCAGTAAAATGCAACCAGCAATCCAAGTCATTCTGGCTAGGTCAAACAAACTGAAAAATATACCAGCACATGCCATGAACAAATCAAGAAACTGTAATAATTATTAAAATGGTTCCTAAATGAATATACTCGCTATACCTATGAATCACGAGATAAATGTGTGTACATGTGTCAAAACTGTACATTGAATATTTTTGAAAAAAAAAATGAAATTGCTACGAGGTCTGCGAACGACTCTTACGCCAAAAATAAAGTTTTTAGAATTTTTGTCTGTTTGTCTGAATGTGTGTTCCAGTATCACGCAAATACTACCGGATAAATTCAGTTCAAATTTTGTATAGGTATTCCTTATAAGTCTGGTCAGTCTGTAGGGTACAAATTATGATGCTATTTGCTATGGGAGATGAGCAATATTACATTATTTTCGTATGCTTCTATAGTTTACCACAAATTGTAAAAAGACGAGCCAAAATGTTAGAATATTGCTGGTAGTTACAGATTTAACCTTTTTACATGATTATCATCACGCTATACCTTTATGGAGCTAAACACAAGCAGTCAATCAGGATATAGGACAGGGTGGATTTTTAACACGAGGCAGTCCTTAGGTACCTTAACCGTTGTACTCGTACCTACAGGAAAACGATCTAAGGAGACAGTCCATAACTTTTTGAGAAACTTTGATCTGCATTCAGCGCGATTGATGAGATTTTGAAAAAATTGTACAGTCAGCAAAAAAATGGGCAATTTTAACAAAAACTTTACCTATTTGATGCCTATCGATCCTGTTTCATATAGGGATCAAAAAACTCTATGGGAAGAACTGAGATTTGAGTACTAGAAAAGTCAGAAATCGCTGAAAACAAACCTGTGGCAGTTATTTCGATCCTGATATTTTTTGAGATTCTTTTTTAGGGATCCGTACCTCTAAAGGAAAAAGACGGAACCCGTAAAGGATCACTCGTGTGTCTGTCTGTCGGTATGTCTGTCTATCTGTCACAGCCAATTTGCTCAGAATCTAATGGACCGATTAAGTTGAAATTTGGTAGACATACGAATTTCTGTGACCTATGGGGTTCACTTTTGGAGGCATATAAGAAAAAAAATAGTTATGCAAACTGTACCGTGTGATATATCAAATAAAAGGGCAATTTTGCTGTGGGGTTCTCAAATAGTATTTTTAATAATTTTAAAATAAATTGTTTTGAAGTTATTTTATTTAAGAAAATAGACGTACATTGACCATACCCTCCTCCTTATCTTCGAAACTACTGAGCCTAAAATTTTGAAAAAAATATAGAACTACTATATTAAGTATAGATTACAAGACAACCTATAAGAAGTCTATGGTCTTAAAAGAACATGGTTAACCTCTCAATATTGTGCGCTCAAACTTACATTTGCAGTTGGAATGTACAGGAAAACATGTTTTTCAACTACAATGTTAAATTTGTTCTTAGGATAATTCTTTCTCTTCTTTCTCCAGTTGAGAACTACGGAAACCTTCATTGTGCGTGGTCTGACACGCACAATGAAGGTTTTTTTTCATATTGTTATAATTATTACTATATGATAGTTCGTAGAACGAAACTACTAAAAACGAAAAAGTTCGCAAGCAATAGGAAATTGCTACTGAAGAATGTGGGTGTTGACCTCAGGGCGAGCTACTTCTCACACGACCAACAGACTGTACGTCACTTGCTCCTGCGCCACCAGTCCTAACTCTTTGTTAGGTATTTTGGCTGCTGAAGCCAAAACTACAACCGTAGTATACAAGAAAGTTTTATAAAAATGGGGCTGTTATTTTAGTATATTGTGGTGTCTTATGATTTCCATGTGAACGAAGTCGCGGGCAGAAACTGTGACGAATAAAAATGTTCATGTTGTTCTAAACATTTGGTGTGAACAACATTGTAGTCTCGGCTTAGGCAAGAGTCAGTATAGAAGGGTTTCCATCTTTATTTTACAACTAAACTAGTGACCCGATCCGCATTGTTTCTATGGCTTGACAAAACATGGAGATTTATTTTTATGCGTAAGGTTATTATTAAAGTATTATACACATAAACCTTCCGAAATAAATTTTCTAAATAATGGTGGAAACCGTATCAAAATCCGTTGCACAGTTTAGAAGAACAAGGAGGTCAAACGATAGACACGTAAAGCCACTTCAATTAACAATTATGTATATAAGATACATTAACTTCCACAAAGATGAAGCTTAAATTTTAATATTTTATTAATTGTTTTTCTTTCAGTCAACCACAACGGCGTTTGGAGGGACCTTCGGCATGATATATAATGACTTTATGAACGAGATATCTATGAGTTCTGCCGGTGTCTCGCTGCTCACGGGAATATTCTGCGTTTCTATTGCAATAGCAGGTATACATTGACTGCTTATCATACAAACCCAGTGGAAAACTCAGGCCAGGTGGAGCAACGACTGCACAGGATGGCAGGTAGCAACTGACCTGAGGAATCTATGTCCAACGCAACAATGAACTCCTATACGCCGGTGATGATCATTCTCAAGAGAAATAAAACTAAGTTATTTTTAGATGTCAACCAACAGTAATACATAATATTTTCTGTGCTGTAATGCCTTCTCCTGTCCAATATAAATATATCTTGTACTTACCGATGGGTGTCATCTACCTTACACCCTTCTGAAAACTTCAGGTCATGTTGTGTCTTAATCCAGCCAATTAGGTTGGTCTAAATTCTGATTCAAAATCAATGGTGTGCAATAATTCTATACCAAGACCATTTAATGATTTCAGGTTTCTTCACGTCTGCCTTGCTGACTGTAATGTCGGTGCGATGGCTTGCTTTCGCCGCTTCCGTGATATTTGCTTTTGGGACCCTCGGGACAGTTATAATGACGTCAACTCTAATGTTCTTTCTTACCGCGGGAATTTTTCAGGTGAGGTATTTTTTTTTCTTTCTTTAAAGCAGTAATAGCCCAATGGCAAAGGACTAGCCAACGACAGTGCGTTGCTCGTTTTTTGCCTATTTACCTGTGCATATTTAACTTGCTACTGCGCATGTGCATTGCGCAAGGAAGCAAGCTATGTTGCACAATGTTCTTATTTGTTTTTAAATACCATAAGATCACGTCATGGATAAGTCGCACTTTCAACAACAACAACATTTCCTCACACTACACCTCTCCTCTCACTCTCTTTCATCAATTTTTTTTTAATTTTCAAATCTTGGTGAAGGATACGCCATTATTAACGATGGAGTATTTAACATTGTTGTACATTTTATGTTTCAGGGTGTTGGCTTAGGGATAATGTACAATTTATCATGCACAATAATGAATGATTACTTCGTCGAGAACCGAGTATTGATAATGAGCTTCGTTCAAACCGCGACAGGTGAGTAAAAGGATAACTTTTAATACCAGGCTACATTGGGAAGTTTGTTACAAAAGGAAGGAGGCCTATACAAGGTGGAACTGAAATAGCAAAATCTGAAAAGGGGTCATTGTGAACAACTGTTCTTAAGAGACCAACCATGAAACTGCGAAAAAAAATCAGCTGTTATCTATATTTTGTCGAGTTATGCAAACTTCATAACTCGTACGGGAGTCCACGTATCACTGGTCAATTTATTTAATTTGCCAGTTTCAGCAGCTGTTTTTTTATTCGCGATTTCTCGGTTGGTCTCATAACCAAAATGTTCATAAGGATAAGTGCAATGAACCCTTTTTAGGTTTTGCATTATTTCAGTTATAGCTTGTATTATAGTCAGTAGTGAGCGGAACAAAGCTGCCAATGATGTTGATGATGGTGAGTTCTTTATCTGGCATTATTGATATAAAAATTATTGTCATTACAGGAGTCAATGCCATGGTCGCTCCCATATTCGTGAAATGGTCGCTAGAACAATATGGTTCAAAGGGAACTCTGCTGCTGATTGGCGGCCTATCGCTACACAACTTCATTGCTGTGTTACTGATGCAACCAGTTAAATGGCATATGAAGAAAGTTGAAGTTCCGGAGACCACCGAACTTAGTAAGTATTTCTATACATTCAAATCAAATCATTTATTTGCTTGAATATGGGTAAGTACATGAGGTGTTACTTAATTACAAAGAAAAAATAAGTTTTTTAGACCAAATCCTACCTTAATAGGTGTGCAAATATCTATTATAATAAAAATAAACACATATATACATAAACACACGCCTTCTTCCCATAGGGGATAGGCAGGAACTACTGAACGCCACCTGCTCCGATCCTTACATACTTACTTATTTTGCCTCGTTTACGTTCAAACATAACAAATCAACAAAAATCATTCTCTTTAACAAATATTAGTATTAGAGTATTTATCGACATATTCAATAATTATATAATTTTAGTATCATTAAATAAGTAATTCATTTAAAAATTTAATTAAAGGACAATGCCAGAGACTCTATAGAGCTTTGACCCATCAAATAAATGTTGGGTTACAAGTATGCCAAATGTAGCATTCTATTGCTGCTTTATTAGTGATAACTAAAAACATGTTTAAATGTCTTTAGATTTTGCGGTTTCTGTTTAAATCTAAGAAAAATTATTACATTTAGGTTAGGTACCTTAAGTTTAGGTTAATTGCAGTTATAATTGTAGAAATAATTAAATAAGTGCTGTATATTGTTACAACGCTATCCTAGGATGTTTGGCTATGAAAGGAAGGAATGACATAACACCAACATCAACCTTAGTAATAGTTTTGACTTAGGACATAATTGTAGTACCTACATAGTAGTACGTAGTACCTACATACCTGTTGCAAGGATTTCCATTTTACGAGAAGTGTTTGCAGTGCAGATTGTAATGAAGACACAACATGTATTTGCATCCTGTCGACGCACAAGTGCGAATTTAAGCACCTCAACATCGTTAACCAAGTCAAAATCAATGGTCAGAATCCGTAGCAAATAGCACAAAATCGGCGAGTAGGCGAGAGCGAGTCCGTGTACAAAAGCGAAAATCGTCGTGAAAATATAACAGTAATATGATCGCAGAGAGATTAGGGAGCGTAAAAATCAAACAACAATGCAAACAGAACAGAGCGAATGTCAATGAATGACTTTTTGACATAGCTAATATTAGTACGTCAATGACGTTTCATTACACCTAATCACCTACTAGGGCTCAAATGCGAAATAATGATGAGAATATATATTCTTAATAATACTATTATTAAAAAAAAAATATTTTCATTAACTATGTGTATTTAATCCAAATCCATATTAAAATCCATTCATAATACATTAATAGATGTTACTTTTTTATGAAATATCTCATTTTGTTCCACGTGTATACGTATTAAGTAACGCAGGTAGTCGCGATATAAACAGGAAATGGGCCTCGGGTTTTAAAATTCCTTTTATCATTAACTATTTAGCCGCATCATTAAAAGAATAATAGTTAAGTAACCAAGGGTCCTATTTTCATGCGATAATTTTGATAAATTTACATTTCTTGGAAATTAATGTAAGGGTGGGGCAGGATCTGGCATTGTCATTTGTCATTTAAATAATCATTAACTTTATTGATCAAATACATCTTTAATCTATTTGTAAATGATTTAAAATTCGTTGCTTCCTTTATATTATTAGGTAATTTATTATATATTCTAGGGTCCATACGAAATGCACTCTTGTGAAACATAAACGTTCTATGGCGTATTGCTCGAAGTGTACTGGCAAGCCTGGTACTTTTGAACGTTTCATATTTATATATATTATTTCTAATATCTAAAGCTTATTCATAGATATACAGTGATGGGTATGTCAATATTTTTAAATTTATAAAAATATTTTTCAAAACAACACACACCCAAGCAATACTCCAATTTCTACAATGCGATGCAGAGTTCCGTACTACGTTGTAGAAACAACTACATTTCGCTCGTTATGCGTACGTCCCATATATTTATTAGGGGGTCCACTTATTGCCTTTACACGGGCATAAATTAAAACTCCTGGCTGCTATTGAGAAATCTCGATAACATTTTGTCAACCTGGAAATCTAACCCAGGATCCTAAACTCGGCAAATGCTGTGTAAAGCGTAAATGCGCTTGCGACCGAGACCGACGCGACAGAGGGAAACCCATTAACCGTTATTGATTCAATAACTTACTTTTAATTAACTTTAAATGATGCCATATTTTACAGAACTAATGCTAGAAGTAAACAATGATGTCAAGAAATTGGATACACCAGTAATTAAGTTTACAGATATAGAAGGAAATCCCACAAAAGAAGGTTTGGCGAAAGCCCTTGACTTCCCTGAAAATTATGAAAAGAAGAGCGGCTTCAGGTACTTATTGTGATGTTTTTTTTTGGATATTCATGGCTTTTGTGCCTTTCCGGCTGAATGATATAATAGAATATTTCCATAAAATGTCCAAATGGCTATCCATCTACATTATCATCACTACAATGTATTCTTTGAATTACAGGAAAATCCTGGAATCATTTATAGACACGTCACTAATCAAAACGTTCCTGTTCTCTTGTGCTGCATTTGGACCTTCCATAAGCAGCACTGCTGATGGTTTATACGTGGTTATGGTACCACAGTACTTATACTCTATGGGATGGAGCCAGGTCAGTTTTATTGTCCAATTTTTAAAATAGGTTAAACAGCCATTTGAGACATTACAATTTCAGCTTTGTGTTTGGCATGCCTCTGGTGTAAATGTCTATAGGCATTGGTGACCACTGACCACTTACAATCAGGTAAGCTGCCTGCTAGTTTCCCAACCAATAATATGAAAAAAATAGGTCAACCAGCACTTTTTTTAAAACCCAGACATATCTTTCCAAATTAAAAAATTTGAGAGTCTTATAAGGCCGTCGAGAAATATTATGTAGCAATAATTTATTAATACCCAGAGCTACTGCCTAAATTAAAAGTATTACTAGATCTCCCTAGCGGTAATCTAACATATCCATAACATTGCTAAAGACACAATAACTTATCTTTCAGGAAAACGTAGCAATGGCTATAACCTTGTACGGGTTTGGGGACCTGGCCATGAGGGTTATATTCACGATCGTCTCCAAGTGGATGTTCAAGCTGGGAGTCCAGCAGATCTACATTGTTGGACTGGTTGTAGCGATCCTGTCAAGACTCTGTAAGAATCATTTCGCGTTCCTGTGGCATATTGTGCGGTAGACAGTGAAAATAACTGAAAGCTAGATTTGGCAATACCGTGGTGCGTCAAGTATTTACTATAGGCAATCATCACATGCGATTCAGGAAATCTACCTTTCATATTTTACAATAAAGTATTTTACGTCTGAATAATTTTCGAACTAGATTCCACCATTTCATACAATGGGTTATCGAAAAAAACAACGAAAACTTAAATCATATAGGTAGAGTTGCAGTATCATCTGGTCATCATCAATATGCCTAGCTTTCTCCAAACTATGTTGGTGTCGGCTTCCAGTCTAACCGGATGCAGCTGAATACCAGTATTTTATATGGAGTGAATGCAGTATCATCTGGTATCCCCATAATATCTCCAATACCTACTTAGTCACGTGCTGTGGTACTGCCTGTAATACTGCCAAAGGCAGTATCTGCCTTCAATCTCTGTATTGAAGCTGTCGAAGTCGAACATACTTTAACATATGCATCCGTGGAGGCGCTTAAAATTAACCTTAATTTTTATTAACTTACTAGCTGTGCCCCGCGACTTCATTCACGTGGGAGTCGTAAGATATACAATATACTAAAATAACAGTCACATTTTAATAAAACTCCCTCGTCTCCCCTGACCCGCCACGTTGCACCGCCTGCTCGCGCTATTACTTCGTATTCGCTTAGCGCTCTTTCTGACTTTTTTATTTTGCTCGGCTTCTTAGGGTCGTAGCGTGATGTTAAATAGCATATAACTATCCTTGAGAATTGGGCTACCGAATACAGAAGAATTTTTCAAATCCTACTTTTTGTTCACAACTTCATGTTTTTTTTTTTGCGCGGATCCCTATTTTTTTCTAAAATAAAAGTAGCCTAAGTTACTCCCTGTAATATCAGCTATCTGCCAGTGAAATTTCCGCCAAAATCGGTTCAGCCGTTACGGAGATTAGCCAGAACAAACAGACAGACAGACAAAAATGTTAAAAATTGTTTTCTTGTTGTAAGTACCGTACATACTTTCATATGCATTTAGTAGAAAGTATCTTGACATTAGAAACAGACACTTATTTTTTTTTTTGTGTAGATGTATAGATTAAACCCATAGAGACATATTTGAGACTCGCACAGACCAGGGAAGCATGGCACAAAAGGGAGGAGACGTAACTAAGCAGTGGGCGGAACAAGGTTGCCAATGATTGATATTAATGCCAATAAATGATTGAATTAATCCTATAACTAATTTCAGGTATGCTATGGTCAAGTAGCGTTCTGGCCACGATGGTGTACTTCACATTGATGGGCGTGGCCCACTGCTCCATTGCGGTCCTCGTTCCTATAGTCATCTCAGATGCTGTGGCTCCTGAGAAGTTTACCTCAGCTATGGGCATGGGTCTTCTTCTTACTGGTATATTTAGCATTATCGCTGGACCAGCTATTGGTATGTATTTGTCTGTTATATTTCTTAACCTAAGTTTATTATTCTTTAATTAAAAGGTATGTCTCTCTGTCTGTCTGACAGTTTGGTATCCTATGTTATATAAATTTTGTTCTAGGTTGTTTGTGATATAAATATAGTTTTACGGGCTGTCGACAAATATTTAGTTTCACTAGTAACATAGGTCATAGCTAGTTTTGCAATAAAATCCCTTTTGGTTCTTTAAATTACGTGAAATTATGGAACAAAAGCAAAAGCTTGACACCTGTCCCAACGAAGAAGCGACTAGCTATCAACTATTTTCTCGCTCAAGAAACGTACGACAGATGTAGGTCTCGTGTCAGTAAAAGATATATACACGATGTATCATAAATAACGCACAACCTCTTAAGGGGTCATTGTACTCATCATTATGAACAACTTTAACTATGGGACCAAACCTGAAATCGCGAAAAAAAAATCAGCTGTTCCCTACATTTTGACGAGTTATGCGAACATAAATGTAGGAAGCAGCTGATTTTTTTTTTCGCGATTTCAGGTTTGGTCCCATAGCAAAAGTTGTTCATAATGATTAGTATATATGTCAATGAATGATTTGGAATTTCGTTAGTTTATAATCTATCTCGCGAGATTATAAACTATCAAAAATTGTGAACTGCAACAAGCCATTTACAATTTAACGCATTATTTTTCGATAGTTTATAATCTATCCGACAAATAAAATTGTGAACTGGTCTCAAACTTGCATGCTACGGACGCACCTTGCGCTATTACTAAATAGCCAAGTAACTGCGACCCACTTGGAAGCAGCGCTCGCCAGCGGCTGCCGTGGCACCACTTGCTTCGCTCATTAGGCTTGCGCGCGGTTGGTCACGGTTCTAACATAACCTAACCCATTTGGTCGGGGTGTTACTGCGACCAATTCAGCTACCACCAAGACCTACCAATCAAGGACGGTTTACAATTTTACGAGTGATAAAAGCGGACAGATTGTGAACCTTGTCGGTAAGTGCATGTACGGTCACAATTTCACGGTTTGACATGGACAGCTTTATAAAGTATGAAAAATTTGTACGTTATATATTGTAAGCAGTATGCTACAGTTCACAATTTATCGACAGTTTACAATCTCGCGAGATTGATTATAAATTAACGGTGTTCACAATTATACGGTGTCTTATTTATGTATAATGATCGCTGACTGATCACACTGCTGGCGAGAACTCTCTAGTGTACGTTTCTTGAGCGAGAAAATAGTCGGTAGCCAGTCGCTTCCTCATGGGTGGGACAGAAGTTGGAAATTGTAGTTGGCTATAAATCAGAACCTAAACCCGTAATTTATTGTTATTTAACGTCTTTTAATTTAACACTAACAAAATTCATATTATATGTATTTATTTATTATGACCTCATATTTTCAAATAACTTACAATTTTATTTTTGCTGCTTAAACGACAATTATTAACATAATTATGTCTATTTTAATCTTTGTCACTTATCATTAAGTTAAAAGGAAGCGATTAATAACAATTGTGTTTTTTTTTTTTTGATAATTTATAATAATATTGACTTGTTTTTATTTAATGTATTCGTACTTTGGTGACATGTAACTGATTGCTTTGACATTTCTTTTAGGCGCCGTACGAGATTTCACGAATAGCTACTCAATTGCGTTCTACACTCTGATATCGTTTTACGCATTAGTAGCTGTGCTGTGGCCGATAGAACTCATTGTACAGAGTAACAAAAGAAGAAGAAAAATATTGAAAAATTCTAAATTTAGTCAATTGAATAAAGAATCTAAATGAACGTCTTTGCGTTTTTGTTTTATTTAAAAAGTTAACTAACAACACGTAGATATACTTTCCTCGTACATACTTTCTTTGAGTATGTATACTACTAATTAAATTATTAACTCAACTCGTTATTATGCTGTTCTTTACTGTAGCCGAACGCAGAGTCCAGAATGGATGTAGTCACCAAATCGTTGATCGTTAATGCAAAAAGTATCGTGTTCTCTATTGCTTAGTAATATTCTGTTGTTGATTTTTTTCTAGTTCAGAATCTAATACGCTTTTAAGGTTGTTATTATCATCATCATCATCATTTCAGACGAAAGATGTCCATTGCTGGAGATAAGCCTCCCCCAAGCATCGCCGCTTCAACCGGTTCTGTACTTCTCGCATCCAGCGAATTTCTGCGGTCTCCACAAGGTCATCGGTCCACCTTGTGGGAGGTCTTCTAATGCTACGTGTTCCGGTACGCAGTCGCCACTCCAGAACCTTTCAGCCCCATTGGCCAACTGTTCTGCGAGCAATGTGACCTGCCCACTGCCACATAACTTTGGCAACCCTTCGGGCTATGTCGGTTACCTTGGTTCTCCTGCGGTTCTCCTCATTTCTTATTCCATCACGTAGGGAAACTCCAAGCATAGCCCTCTCCATTGCCTTTGGGTGGGGGTAAACGATTAATTTCCTTTGTTTGGGAACGTCAACCCTTGATTTAATATTGATTGTTGGAATGAATGGCGGGAAAATAGGTCGCTCAACGATTGGACCACGACACTGGTATCGCCCGATATCGTGGGCCAATTGGAGAGGGAATTGGCCACGGGGACGTTGAGGGGTATTTTTGGCAAGGAGCGGGTGCGCAGGCACATTCGCTCCCGGATGGTCGATGGGAACATTCGATTAGATTTAGTTCTGAACAGTGTACAAATAACTATAATGATAAGTATAACATAGTCGTTTTTGTTCTTAATAAACCTAAGTGAACAGTTTGAGCTTGCCTTTATACAGTCTACAGCCAGAATAGTTTGTCTTTGACAGTTGTGACCGCTAAGGCTACGATATACTATACATATATGGTACATATGAGGTCTAGGCGCAAGTTCATAGTTTTCGAGAAAATGTAGCACAAGGGGACGTTTCAGGGCACGCCACAATTGCGGCGATAAGTCCCCTCTTTGAGGAGTGGCTGGAGAGGCGCCACGGCGTCCTCACCTTCCGCCTGACGCAGGTCCTCACCGGACACGGGTGCTTCGGGAGGTACCTGTTCCGGATAAGGCGGGAGGAAACGCCCGGGTGTCACCACTGTGTGGATCGCCCGGAGGACACGGTGGAGCATACGGTGGAGGTCTGCCCGGCTTGGGCGGAGCACCGCCGTGTCCTCGCGGAAGCGATCGGCGGCGGCGAGCAATGGGTAGCTCGCCGTCCGGTAAGGACCAGGCCCGAGTCGACGGCGCGTCGTGTTCCACGCGCGCCTCAAAGAGATGTCAGCACTATTGACGGGGTCCGCCAGGGCCGATGCCAGCTAGGGTTGCGGGATGTTCGAAAGAGTTACCGTGGCCCCGGCACAGGCAACAGAAGGAACACGGGTGGGTTTTAGTCAGTAAAAGTCTGACACGCCCTCCCGCTCCGCCCAGAGCGGGAGAAGTCATTTGATGATTTCCCATCCACAAAAAAAAAAAAAAAAAAAAAAAGGGGACGTTTCAAAAACACATTGTTTTCACCGTTTTCACCTCATATAAGGAGGTAGCAGTATCTAGCAGTACAGTACTATTTATAAATAATGTGCAGGTTCATAACAGATTTAATCTAAGATGGAAAAAAGCGACCAAGTGTGAGACGGATTCGCATACGAAGGGTTCCGTACCACCATAACGTTTCTGGCATGGGGACCCCTTTAATTTTTAACATCGTTTTATTTTTATATTATATTATTTGATGTTATAGCGGCCATACTATTACACACTCTGTGATGATTAAAGTGTCTACCTATTACGGTTCAAAAGATAGAGCCCTGTGACGGACGGACGGACAGCGGAGCTTTAGTAATAGGGTCCCGTTGGCACGCTTTGGGTACGGAACCCTAAGAACCACCCAATTCTTCTACTTTGTAGGTGCCCTACTTGTTAAGTTGCTTCATTGCAGACGTTGACGTGACGAGCGACGTCGCGACTTAGTAAAACAAACATACGCCTTAATTTTTATACAATTTAATGTAATAAGTATTAATGAGAGAGATAACAATAAGAACTAGTCAAATATACCGTTGAATAGTCATAGCTTCATTGTTTACGTATTAATTCTGACATTTTGTTATCTTTTACGCGAATTTGCGTAAAAGATAAGATCAATAAAACAACATTTTTGTTAAAATAATTTATTGTTCATTTTCAAAATGTTGACCGCGGTTTCTTATACAAGCGCGTGTCCGTCTTCTCACTTCTGTAGTCGTGATTTTTAATTTCATCTCCTGCTTCATGACTTGAAAAGCCGTTTGGATTCTTTTTATTAATTCTTCTCTAGTTGAAATTTCAACGTGCGTGTAAACGAGGTCCTTGGCCCGTCCGCAAGCGAAAAAATCCACAGGAGTTAAATCAGGTGATCGAGATGGCCAAGGGATGGGCCGGTCTCTGCCAATCCAGCTCTCTGGGAAACAATTATTTAAATGTTCTCTCACGTTTAGGGTCCAGTGTGCTGGACAACCATCTTGTTGAAAAATCATTGGTTTTCTCATTGCCAATATTGGTATTTCGGTCTCGTCCAGAAGCTCTGGGAGATAGTTTTGGAGGAATTCCAGGTAATTTTCTCCATTTAAATAGTCTGGTAGGAAGTGGGGGCCAATCAACGTTCAGCCGATTACTCCTGCCCACACATTAACTGAAAATTTCCTTTGGAACGACACTTGCTTCTTCCAGTGTGGATTGCTCTCCTTGTCGGTCCATCGATGAAGATTATGAAAATTGGTAATTCCTTCTTTCGAAAATTTTGACTCATCGGTCTACAAGATGAATTTTAAAAACCATGCATCTTCAATGTCACCATTTAACAAATAGCGACAGAACTGAATCCTTCGTGGGGGATCTTCATTTTCCAAACCTTGTACACCCGTGCCGTGGAAAGGATATTTGTTTTCTCACGCCTTCCATACCGAAATGTTGAGGTTTCGAGCTACTACTCTGACGCTCGTAGTAGGATCTGCATCAAAAGCTGCAATAATGTCTTCCTCGATATTTGGGTGATGTCTTCCCGGGTTGAGTCCAGATACCGCGTGATGGATTCCAACTTCAGAAAGCCGACGAAATGTGTTATAAAAGACTCTGACGTTAGGTAATCTGCGATTCGGATATCTCTCTTGGTATCTACATCTGTCGCGCCAAAGATCCATTACCGTCAGCTCTGCCATACATGAAGACGATAAACGCATATCCTTCATTCGAAAAAGTAGCCATAGTCGATTGATCACACAAATAAACGTCCAAAATCAGTGAAGGAGCTCACAGCTAGGGCTAGGCTTAACACCTTAAACACGTCAAAAATCAACACGTGAAGAAGCACACAACCTCATGCGGTGAATTGTGTAAATACGAATTTGCAATTAAAACGTCTTGTCACAAGGGCAGTCGTTGCTTGACTAACTGAGGGTCCGAAGATGTGACGAGTCCACGCGACTACTCGGGTACTAGTACTAGTGTAAATAAATAATGACTTTATATCTTCAGCAACTAAGCTGATTTTTCTATTGAATAACAATTCACTACACGCTTCCTGAGAGTCGAAAAAAGGGCAAGTTTGCTATCGTCGCGCGGCGGCTTTTGTTATGAGAGTTCCCATAATTTGATTGCTACGCGTGCACCATAATTCTAAGAAGGATTCAGTTACTGATAACTGATTTCTAACAAAAAACAAAAGTGCATTAGCGAAAATGTTGCATTATTTTGGTCTGTTCAAATTAAATATTCGAGCTCAATTTGCTTTGTACATCCTAATTCCAAGAGTTGATGAGACATCTGCATAAATAGTACTTCAAAAGAAAGGGCAATAACCAAGCATGTTTAAAGGTTTGAACAACTAAGGGTATTTTTTTAATTTTTGTATTATGCCGTAAACAAAACATTTTCTTGATTTTTAAAAGTTTCTCAAACTTGAATATGCCGTAGAATGTTTCTCTGGTGACACAGATGCTTGGGAATTGTTTTGTTTGAATAATCACACATTACATAAATAAAAAATAATAACATAACAGCTTTTATTGGACACTATTAACAATTAATTGAAAAAATAAAAGGGTATTATTGTTAAAAACCTTAGTTTCAAAAAAAAAATACAAGGAACAGACTTCGTCTAAGACAAGTTTAGCTTAATAAGTTCTAAATAGTCTAAGATACCACCCCCTTCAGGCTTTACACCCATCTACCAAACATCCTGTATAATCCGACCAAAGATGAATTAACGAATAATGAACGGAAATTTTATACCTATCTCTTTTACACTACATTACGTTACGTAATACTTTCATGTCTTTAAATTTTATAACATGACTTTTCATTTTAATCTATTGTATGCGGTTTCCATGGAGACTTAGTAACTTCAGATATGGGAAAATATGTTTTAAGTTTTTATAATTTGTTTTTATTTTTATATGAGTTCATGAATAATTGCCTGCTGACGTAGTACCGAATTTTCACTTGCTATAACGTCGAACAATATAAAATACAAAATAAATTTCAGCGGGACTTCATAACGTCAATTTATTTTGATATTATTTCTTACACTAACCCAGACTTTAGCGACGTAACTCTCCCACATCGGTGGATTTAACATTTAAAAGTTTAACTCTAGGTTTAATTCTAACTCTTGACTTCTTGCGCAAGATGAATTATTTTATCACCCCTGTGTTAGCTGTTAACTCCGAGTTATATAGGATAACCCATGAACACACAAGTGGGTCTAGGTACAGTTAGGATAATTAATTGTTTATACAGACATTGTTTTGTTGTATGCATACATCAACTGTCAAAGAATGACTGATGTGATTTGAATATACGGGCAATTTGGTAAGTACGAGTAGATACTCCATTTGAGAAACAATTAATTTTCATAACTTTACACCATTTGAAAGTACATTTTCCCATACGTTAAATTGTGAATCACTCCCGCTGGATTACTCACAAAACTGATAATAGCGGAGATGACTACTAAGTATCCCCATCCTCCATCGGGAGCCACAAACTCATACTTCTTATCCATCAACTTTAAATTCTCTTTTTTTTCTTCCACCATATTAATTGCATTCACCAAACACAACAATACTATCCGCATTGTCTGCCACTGGTTTTATTATGATTCTTATGTTTACAAACTTTATCTATTGCAAGCATTGTATTTTAAACTTCTAATACACAGTTTTGTTCAGTAATTATATAATTTTACTATAGATGTGCCAGTCACACCTAGAGTTGACATTATGCGATATGGCGTGTTGTGAAAACAGAGCACGATGGAACTGAAGTATAGTATTAATCCTTCACACGATCACCTACTAGAAGCCGGTTTTCACGATTATATTCGAGTGTTTTTTTTTCTTATCAACAATCGTTGGTTCATACGACATTTTGTCGGGTTAATTTGAACAGCGATTTAGGAACGAACTTCCTTATCGTACGTTAAACTCTGGGAAACGACCCAAGAGCTAGATTGACCTGACACTATACCGAAAACATCCCGGATGTCAGCCTGTACAGGATTAATATGGCTCTGAAGCAGCTGAAAAACAACAAGGCACCGGGTGATGACGGAATTACGGCCGAACTCCTGAAGGCCGGTGGAAAACTGCAAAAGCTGTTTGATTCCATCCATACTCGAGGATAAAACGCCACAGGCATAGCACAGAGTGTGGTGGTACTTTTCTTTAAAAAGGGCGACAATGCCCTGTTTAAGAATTATAGACCATCTCATTTCTGAGCCACGTCTACAAACTGTTTTCAAGAGTTATCACGATCCGTATTGCGCGTAGGTTTGATGACTTCCAGCCTCCCGAACAAGCCGGATTTCTCTAAGGCTTAAGCAAAGTAGACCACATACATACGTTGCGGCAGGTTATACAGAAGACCGAAGAGTATGATCTGCCTCTCTGCTTAGTGTTTGTGGACAGCGAAAAAGTCATCAATTCGATCGAGACCAAGCCTGTACTACAGTCTTTTCAACAGTGCCAGATTGACTATCGGTACATCGAGGTGCTGAAATCTCTTTATGAAAACGCTACTATGTCAGTCCGACTCCAGGACCAGACCTCGAAATCTATCCTTCTGCAGTGAGGGGTGAGACAGGGAAACTTTATCTCTCCAAAAATGTTCACAGCTGCATTGGAAGATATCTTCAAGGTTCTAGACTGGAAAGAGGCAGCCATCAATATCAACGGCGAGTACATCACTCACCTTCGGTTTGCCGACGATATGGTTATCATCGCTGAGACAATGGTGGACCTCGGTACAATGCTCGATGACCTCAGTAGAGCTTCCAAAAGAGTGGGTCTTAAAATGAACATGGACATAACAAAAGTCATATCAAATGCCCATGTAACACCCACTCATCAGTTCTACATATGACATTAATTATTATTAAGGTCTAGGTTTTTTGGAATTTAGGTACATAATTTTATAGGCTGTCGCTTTCTCGTCAGCAATGGGACAGAAGTTCGAAATAATAGTTTGTTATAAAGCAGATCTAAACCAAGAATTTATTATTACCTTTTGTCTTTAAATTTAACATTAAATAATATTGAAATGACCTCAAAAATTTAAATAACTCTTCCTCTTAATGAATTCACAAAATCTTGCTATGTAGCATAAGTATTTTAAACTTTGTCACTTTTAATTAAGCTAAACGGAAGCGATTAATGTCATAATATTGATTTGTTTTTTTTTGATAATTTACCATATTATTGATTTGTTTTTATTTAATGTTTATGTATGCGTATTTTGATTACATGCAACTGATTGCTCTGATATTTGTTTCAGGCGCCGTACGAGATTTCACGAATAGTTTACTCAACTGCATTCTACACTCTGATATCGTTTTACGCATTAGTAGCTGTGCTGTGTCCAATATAACTCATTGTAAAGTGCAACAAAAGAAGAAGAAAAACATTGAAGAATTCTAAATCTAGTCAATTGAATAAAGAATCTAAATGAAAGGTTTTAGCGTTTTTACAGCAACTCACGCCTTTTTCCCGTGGGGGTAAGCAGAAACTACAGAATGCCACGTTTTTGCTTTATTTGAAAAATAAATACTTATTATTAATTGTACCAAGACCCCATATCAAGACCCCTCCGTGCCACAGTACATTAAGCCGTTGGTCCCGGCTGTCATTCGTGTATCTTTGACAGTCGTTA
This sequence comes from Fissipunctia ypsillon, assembly GCA_947568875.1. NCBI lineage: Eukaryota > Metazoa > Arthropoda > Insecta > Lepidoptera > Noctuidae > Fissipunctia > Fissipunctia ypsillon. The sequence goes on from OX387644.1 coordinate 21,325,651, forward strand.
CGGATCGTCAGGAACCCGAAAGTCTGACAACCAGTCTTACCAAGGGGTATCGTATTACCCAGTTACTGGGTTGTGGAGGTCAGATAGGCAGTCGCTCCATGTAAAACACAAGTATTCAGCTGCATCCGGTTAGACTGAAAGCCGACCCCAACATAGTTGGGAAAAGGCTAGGCAGATGATGATGATACTAACTATTAATTGTGCAGCGTGAAAACAATTACATATTATAAGTAGTCTAGACTCTATTCATCGGACATAATTTACCAGCAAAGCGCCTGCTTTGCTGGTAAATTATGGTAAATTATATGTTATTATACCCAGATTATTGTGTGTCCCTTATGCCTATAAGGGACACACAATAATCTGGGTCATTAATATAAGTGTATCCTGACTCTGGCTCAGTAGAAGCGATTCATGTCCCATTTTTGGTCAAATTCCTCGCCTTTTCTTTCTGAACCTTGTCTCTATTTTGTGCCGTTTCTCGACTTGCTTATGACCAATGCCTAAACACACTTAGGCCACGGCCGCACTACTAAGGCAACTGCGACGTGACGGCGATTTTGTGAAAATAAACCTCATATATATTATGTCGGTGGCCGCGCTGCAGAAGCGACAATTTGTTCATAAGTCGCTGTCGCGTCGCAGCCGCCTTAGCAGTGCAGCCGCGGCCTTAGGGTGCATTCAAGTTTTTTCAGTATCTGAGGGCATTTCCCACGTGGTTAGTCCATTTACCATCTATTAGATGCTATTAGATGCACCACATTTTTAGGGATCCGTAGGTACGTCCGAAAGAAAAAACGGAACCCTTATCACTCGTTTTCCTATCTGTCACAGCCAATTTGCTTCGAACCTAATGGATCAATTAAGTTGAAATTTGGTACACCTATGAATTTCTGTAACTCATACGTCGTGTAATGTAAAAAAAAATAATTTTGAATATGGGGGCCACTTTCGGGCGGCACATAAGAAAATTTAAAAAAAATGTTTTGCAAACTGTATCGTCTAATATATCCAATAAAAGGCCCTACCGCGAGTCTCAAATTTAAAAAAAAATATTTTAAAATAAATAGCTTTAAAGTTATTTGAGAAAATAGACCTTGTCTCCAAAACTACTGAGCCTATAATGTTGAAAAAAAAAATACAGAAAATAGTTCTATACCTAAAGATACATTAGGTAGGTACAATAAAACCTATGAGAAGTCTATATTCTGAAAATAACATGGTAAATCTCTTAATATTGTGCGTTCAAACTTACATTTTCAATTGGAATGTATGGGAGAATATATTATTCAACTACAATGTTAAGTTTGTTCTTGGTGTAAATTCGTTCCAACTACGGACCCTTCATTGTGTCTGACACACACTTGGCCGGTTTTTTTCATTACATCCTATGAATCTCGTTTACTTTTTTACTGTATTGTACCCACCAACCAATCAAGTCCGATCTTCATCTCAGAGTTTGCACAGTCTAACAAACAACCGATACACTACGTTTCTTTCATTCCCCAATGTACAGCAATTCGTTTCAAACTGCACAAAACAAGTCAACAAAGTTGTTGACCAAATAGCACAAGAGCAAACGGAGTAAAACGTAGCAATGGACTGTGGAGTCAGTTTCTTTATCCGATGTGGCGACGCTATTTACTTTGCAGTCACAAAGTACTGAGCTTTTTTGGATAGACTCACCATTTTACCTAACAGCTAGTGTAAAGGAGGAATCAGTTTCAAAATCCACAGTACGAAGGTACTTCTTTGTGAGCGAGATTGTCAAAAATCGTGCAACCGCCATTTTCTTTTTAGCAGCACGCTTTGTTTCGAGTTTTAGGGTTATTTTGAAAGGAAATACTTGGAAACTTAACATGGTAATTTTGCTGTTCGTCTGTTTGGGTGTAGGGATCTAGGAAGATGGGGCTTAGGAATTATGGTGAAAAGATAAATAGGTACTATAGATAGAATTATTTTTTTTTTTTTTTTGTGGATGGGAAATCATCAAATGACTTCTCCCGCTCTGGGCGGAGCGGGAGGGCGTGTCAGACTTTTACTGACTAAAACCCACCCGTGTTCCTTCTGTTGCCTGTGCCGGGGCCACGGTAACTCTTTCGAACATCCCGCAACCCTAGCTGGCATCGGCCCTAGCGGACCCCGTCAATAGTGCTGACATCTCTTTGAGGCGCGCGTGGAACACGACGCGCCGTCGACTCGGGCTTGGTCCTTACCGGACGGCGAGCTACCCATTGCTCACCGTCCGCAAGCCCGCGCCTACGGTGGCCGGGAATCGGCTGCCAATTCCCGACGCCCCGGGCGTCTCCTGCGGCGACTAAGGGCGTGAGGGTGCAAAGCTTGCCTCTCCCTCACGCGTCCCGCCTCCTCCTTCACGAGCGTTACTGCTTCGCAGAAGGAGGTAATGGCTTCCCATGCACTCTCGCTCCGTACCATGGCCTGGACCAGGGCCGGACGCGAGAGATCGCCGCCGCCGATCGCTTCCACGAGGACACGGCGGTGCTCCGCCCAAGCCGGGCAGACCTCCACCGTATGCTCCACCGTGTCCTCCGGGCGATCCACACAGTGGTGACACCCGGGCGTTTCCTCCCGCCTTATCCGGAACAGGTACCTCCCGAAGCACCCGTGTCCGGTGAGGACCTGCGTCAGGCGGAAGGTGAGGACGCCGTGGCGCCTCTCCAGCCACTCCTCAAAGAGGGGACTTATCGCCGCAATTGTGGCGTGCCCAGCGCTGGGTTGCGACAATCGCACTCTCCATGCCGCCATGAGATCCTGCCGGAGCTCTGTCCGCCGTGCCACGATTTCTCGCGGCAACTATAGATAGAATGGATAGTATACCTATGGAAACCACCGCTCTAGATGGAAGAACTGTGTTTGGCGATGTTCAGCCAATAACGTCTGTACGGAACAGCAAATGAACAAAACTAAAGCACTGTCTTCGAAGCATGCCAGAAAGATATCTATTTAAGGGGGAAGCGCCGGGGTAGCCCGCGAAATTCAAACTTTATTACGATTTTTGCAATTTCCAGCTCAGTGTGTGGGTGTGTTGATTAAAGTATGATTCGCGACTGTAACAAATATGTATTTACAGAATTATAATCCTTAAAATCAGTAATACAAATCCTTAAGTTAGTATAATCTTGAAATGTTAATATTTCATTAAATAGTTATTGAATAGAATTACTTGGTCTTAGAGAGTTGTATTAATGACTTTAATGATTACAATTTTGTAAATACATATTTGTTACGGTCGCGAATTATATTTTAATCAACATAGAACCTAATACTGACCTGAAAATTGCAAGAAACGTAAGAAAATTTGAATTTCGCGGGCTACCGTGGCGCTTTCGCCTTAATGGTCTTGCATTTACTTTTGGAATGGCCATTGTTGAGATAGTCATTTATTTATTACTAATTTATACATAATTTATGCGATTTCTGCATTAATATTATTGTAATAATTTGCTTAACCTGTTATGAATTGCTCAGACACGAACTATTAGCATCAGCAACTAACTCATGGCCGATTCCTAAAATTTTCGGACCGTTATTGGTTAAAATTAAGACTCTTTATTACCAATAATGAAGCAAATACCTCATAGCTTTGCATAGTAGACCCTTCCATAAGGAAGTAGCTATCACAGGTAAAATTAGCTTAAATTACTTACTTAGCTTACTACTTATATGCCCAGGACCCCAATTCTCAGCTAGGGTTGCGGGATGTTCGAAAGAGTTACCGTGGCCCCGGCACAGGCAACAGAAGGAACACGGGTGGGTTTTAGTCAGTAAAAGTCTGACACGCCCTCCCGCTCCTTCCAGAGCGGGAGAAGTCATTTGATGATTTCCCATCCACAAAAAAAAAAAAAAAAAAAAAAAAAAAGACCCCAATTCTGTATGGTAATTATTATTCCCCGCTTATATCTTACCACGTGCAAACCACGTCAGTGCCGTGTCTTGTTGAAAACCATGTATTTGTAACGGCAAGGAATCGAAATGTCATATCCGTTAGGTCGAGTACAGTAACAAGATTCCCCGCTCTCAGAAATCTACACGATCCTAAATCTAGTAATTGCAAATATTCCATTTTGAACATCAATAATGCCTAAAGTATCGTTTTTTATTATATTTTATTATTATTTATGACATTAAAAACGTAATTTTAGGTTTTTAAATCTATTGGCACATTTTTAACAAAAACATACAATGACAATATTTGACAGCAGTGTTAAAATTTTTGAACGTACTTGCGTCTGTTTTCTAGAGTTGTCAGAGTGATTTTGTTTACATGTATGTATATTTTATTTGTTTTGAGGGGTCTTGTAGATTTCGAAATAATATATTACCACCAATAACTGGATTGGATCACTTCGTGATTGTAGGGAATAATCGTAAGTATTATCATTTGCTACCTACACTATTTTTATACAAGTTTTTACTAGTTACTTTGTAATTTTTTCTATAAAATATGGAAAATTTTTAGCAAAGTGAATAAAACCAAGGTATCTAATATTAGTGTGGTCACACAGAAAGAATTTTCACAACACAGTCGACACCATTATACAAAGTACTTATATAGCATGACATTACATAATATGTCTTGTCATGCTTTATAAGTACTTTCTTACTGTCCCTGATGTATGTATATACGAAAAACAATTATTTCTTACCTTCTACAATATAAATTTTGCTGAATTACACCCGACACAAACATAGAACACAACACAATCTTTAATTTTTTTAAACTTTAACTGTAAACTGACGATTCCGTACGGTTACCCAATGTTGACAGTTCAAACCACACCAACATAGCGTTCATTTCGCGCGGTTTCGTTCATTGTGTCAGAGAATGAAAGAAAGAAAGAAAATGAATTTATTTGGTCACAATGCAAGGCACACAAACAATAGACATATTGTAAATATGAAACCAAACAAAAGAGAAGCAAAAAAAAAAAACTAAAATAAAGAAATACAATAAAATTAAAAATACAATTGTGCGCCTCACGGCTGCGCCAAAATAAGTCCAGTTCAGCATAAATGCCAAACAACTAGAGAATACGTTATTAGCAGATGTCGTAATTAGCTAAGGAATTGACGTGATTTCGAAGTAAGGAATCACTAAGTGGTCATAGTGAATGAAGGCCCTGTCTAGTCGAAGGATCATCCCTTTTCTATAAAGGATGAGTGGATTTTGCACCCTGTTCCTCACATCTCTATGCATATACTCATGCCACTGTGACCGACGCTATCTAAAACTCCATGTGCCATATTACCGGTTACTGTATTTGCACGACATACAGTGTACGCCAACCTACACATGGGATGGATAAGACCAGGTGGGAATTGAATTTAGGAACTGTATAATGCAGAAGCCCTAGTTAAGCTGTCAATTATCCTTTAACATAACTCTTCGCTGAAGTAGAAGATTTTCAGGTCTAACTAATTTATCCGGTGTTCCATGAGCGTATTGCAGGAGGCCATACACAAAAGATTGCCTCTGTCTTGTGCACGTGCTCACAAGATATTAATTTATGCTGAGCGGTTTTTCTGCGACGAGAAAGGCGACACAAAAGCTGATGATAAAAATATCACATATTACAATGTGATCGAAAACAAGACACCTGCTTAATATGATAATTTAAATGTCTTTAATATTTTGATGTCATCACGTTTGTAGAAAGGTGATCGTATCAACCGAAGTATCAGTGCTTGAAAAAATTTACCAGGGAACAATTCAATCAAGATTTACGGGTTACCTACATTAGGAAGAAATGCTCCGTATTCCACAGTTGCACTTGCTGAAACAAAATTATGACCTCTATAACCAGGAAAAGACCATCATCTCCAACTCCTAAGAAATTCAAAGCGATTCTTTCTGCTCCCATGATCTTAACCAGCCAACCCATAGCTCATGCTGGTTCTCTTTTCTGGGATATTCAAGGGTAGTAATGATCAGTGATCGGATATTTGGATGCATATTTACCTAAAGTTGAGGTGTTGGCTAATATGGAAAGCACTTTTGTATCGATCGTAAAAATTTCTCGATTTAGGAATTGATAAATTTAGTACTTTTTGACTATAGAATCGACCCGCACTACCCTTCCTCTTACACCCTACATACACATATATTTGCATCGGGGGTTAAAAATGAATTTCAAGTAAACAAGCAAAAGAATATTTGATCCCGGTGTCTCGGTATTTTTTAAATAAATAATACCACATGTTTTAGAAGTCGTTTCCATACCATGTATTCGATTAGTTTTGCGTTCCCGGATTTTCTGTAATCCCGGGATTTATATTAAGAAAGAAAAAAATAAGAAGCCGCTTCCATAATTTCATAGAAAAAATTTATAAATATGCATCCGATTATCCGATCTCTAATAATGATCGAATACCTCGATCACGGAGCTACTGTCACAGGCACTTTATACGCAGAACGAGAAAAAAGTTCCACAACGAAATCCGTGAGAAACGGCGAGGCAAACTTGCAAATATAGGTAGTCTTGTATCATCGAGATAACGCCCCCCCCCCCCCACCCACAAGTCCATCGTTGCTATGGCTGCAATTCGAGATGCTGGTTTTGAAATACTTGAGCATCGTCCATATTCACCAGTCCTTGCCCTTAGTGATTTTTAGTATATATTTCCGAAGTTGAAGGACTATTTGAGAGGACACACATTTGTAGATGACAAAGCAGTAATCGCTGCAGTACCTACAGGATTTTTTAAGTACTCGGGAGGAAGAGTTCTTTAGGAATGGAATTTTAAGTCTAGTAAAAAGTTTTTCCAAGTGTATTACTCTAAAAGGTGACGAGGTATGTCGAAAAATATTTAATTAAACTTACCTGTAACATACTTGTTCTCACTTTTTATTGTACGCCCTTAGTGCATCGTAAACATGGAGGTTAATTATAATACTATATAAATAAATAAAATTGAAGTGTCTGTTTGTAATGCCTAAATAACAGCTTTTTACTAAATGCATATGAAAGAACATACGGTACTTATAACGAAAAAGCTATTTTTAAAATTTCTGTCTGTCTGACTGTTTGTTCCGGCTAATCTCGGAAACGGCTGGACCGATTTTGACGGGACTTTCACTAGCAGATAGCTGAGATTATAAAGGGCACTTTTATTTTAGAAAAATAATTAGGGTGCCGCGCAAAAAATTAAAAACCATTAAATTGTGAACAACATCCGATTCAAATAGGAAAGTATTGACATCCACGCAGGCGATGCCGCGGGCAACAGCTAGTGTACAACGAATATGTTAGAGTATTTAATTGTCTTTTATTGCGTTATAAATACTGGTATTCAGCTGCGTCCTGGACTGGTATTCAGCTGCGTCCAGACTGGAAGCCGACCCCAACATAGTTGGGAAAAGGCTAGGCAGATGATGATGATTGATAACATCACGCCTTGTTTACCCGAATGGTTAGGCAGAGGTGTAACTATAGTACCTACACCTCTACCCTACCTATGGTACCTATGGTAAAATAAGTGCATTATATTAAGCACTGTTTTAATTCAAAGTTTTTTACTGCATCGGCCCCGACTTACGAGTTGTCGTGGGTTCGAACCCAGACCGGCACTTTACTTTGAAAACATCGTGAGGAAACTGGCATGTCCTAGAACCAAAAATTCGAAGACATGTGACATCTACCAACCCACACTGGGTCCGCGTGGTAGATTACAGCCCACTCCCTCTTGAAGAGAGGAGGCCTGCATTCCAGCAGTGGGAACATTAAAGGCTGATTATGCTGGGCAAAGGCCTCTCCCTTTCCCACACACGTCTATCCTCTGCCATTGCAGGACAGTCCATTCGGTAGGAGTCAAGTTCGTCCCTCAATCTTCGTCTTGGTCTTTTGCAATATCGCCAAACGTTTCATGGGACCCAACCAGTGGTTGAAGCTTCTATAATCCTTAGATATTAGTTCAGCAGCGGACTGCTATTTATTTTTGATGTTGATATGATACTTAGAACTGTGACGTTACAAATAAAAGCTAGGTGGAAGAGACCAACATTCAGAAATTGCTTATATAGTATATCGTAGCCTTAGCGGTCACAACTGTCAAAGACAAACTATTCTGGCTGTAGACTGTATAAAGGCAAGCTCAAACTGTTCACTTAGGTTTATTAAGAACAAAAACGACTATGTTATACTTATCATTATAGTTATTTGTACACTGTTCAGAACTAAATCTAATCGAATGTTCCCATCGACCATCCGGGAGCGAATGTGCCTGCGCACCCGCTCCTTGCCAAAAATACCCCTCAACGTCCCCGTGGCCAATTCCCTCTCCAATTGGCCCACGATATCGGGCGATACCAGTGTCGTGGTCCAATCGTTGAGCGACCTATTTTCCCGCCATTCATTCCACCAATCAATATTAAATCAAGGGTTGACATTCCCAGACAAAGGAAATTAATCGTTTACACAACATTCCTTTGATAATATTTAAAACATATGTTTATATAAAACAAAAACAACTCATTATAACAATTATCTTTCAAATACATAAGCTATTAGTTCTTAAAAGGAAACAAAACCGAACACTTAAATAATAATTAATGAAGTGTTGCAAATAGTGTATTGAATAGAAAGTAAATATCAGTTTTAATGATGATGATGTAAATAATATTTTTTAACCCTGGAGTTTCTTACTCGTTCTTTTCCATAATAACCTAAGTATTACGCTTTGGAATGGGCAACTAGCTTCATCTTTCTGGTTGACTGACTCCAGCCGATCTATTCTGTAAACATCACACCGTGAGCACTTAGGTGAAGTGAGCTCGATCCCTAGTAGAGTAAAGTGGGATGACAGTTCACATCACGCTCACTTCACCTAAATTTTGCACGGTGGGATCTTTACAGAATAGCACCACATTGCCTTTAAATGTTTTAATTGAAATAAATGCTTTGAGTTTGAATTTGATGGTGTGTCGAAAGCTGCAATGATGGTATTATTAACCCTCAAAACGTTTATGGCTGATCAGGCGTAGGTATGATGCTAAAGCCAATATTATTTCATATATATTTCACAACAAAACATTACCTACACACTAAGAAAATCTAGACAAATACATCAATAATTTTGTTAGATGCACATCTAACCATAAAAGATTTGATTTCAACGCGCCATTTGTAATTTAATCAAGATCATGATAGCAATCTGATTAGTGGTTGACGATAAAAAACGAAAATATGATCGAATCTCTATTTTGAGATTTGTTTTTTTTTTTTCAAAATAATCTACTAAGTTCAAGGATATAAACTAGTTTGGCAAAAAGCTAGAATTAAATTAGTCATGGAAAATTTTCCATTGGCAGATAGACCCTGGCTGGAAAATAAGTTGTACGCTAGTGTAGCGAGGTGACCTGAGGGCCTAGACAAATGGTTTTCGTTTCGGAGCGATTCTATTTCTACAATCGCCAGCCTTCAACGATAGTGAAGTAGGGCCTAGAGAAACTAACATTCAATTAGCGATAACGCTAGTAGAAAAGCCAAAAAATGTTTGGGGTTGAGATAAGCTATCGAAATGTCACGTGATAATAGGACGAATCGACAGCGTCGAACGATAACTTCCATAGAGTTGCGTAGCCAAGTGGCACTTTTTGGCAAGCGTTGTCGCTATTTTTCGATTCGTATGATGGAAACATTAGCGAAAGCCAAGACCCTGTGGAAAACGAAACAAAATGGCGACTTTGTGCAGTCATCTGTAGGTGCTTCATTAGCGTTTTTTGTTTGTTATGAAATAAAATGCACACGCTGCATTTACTGTGGGCAACACGCAATGAAAGTGTTAGGCTTAGACGCCAAAGAAGATTTAGCTACCGGCAGCAATTGGAAAGTCTCGATGAAAAGACAGAAGCACTATTTACAGAACATTTTAGGCTCAGTAAAGCCGTATTTGCCAGGAATTACGGCCTTCGACTGCTTTAAAGGGGTCTTTAAAAACTACCCTAAAAAATCTAGGTAATTCAAATTTTATGCGGTGTTTAATTAAATAGGTATATCAATACACCCACATCAAACGGTTATAATAAAAAATAACACATCATTCTACATATTTAATAACATAAAAAATACCTACGAAACATTAATTAAACAAGACAAGAAGCCGAAGCATTACTTCAACACTTTTTCGCTGCATTTAACATGGCACTGTTCATCACTGTTGGGTTCCAATATTGGGCAATTATTGTTTTGCTAGCATTCCCAGTTTTATGAAGCAAGGTGTTATGAGTTCCGTTGTTAAATCTATTTCTTTTGTCTGTTTTTACATTTTTGAGAACACTGAATAACCTTTCTACCTCAAAATGAAGATGAATGGTTTGGAGTCTTTGGATGCTAGTAAAAGTGAAATGACTACTTCGAGGTTTTTGTAAACAAATTACCATGATGATCTTATAAGCGGTGTTTAATTAAATATATCAATGAACCCTCATCGAACGTGTGCTTATTAAAAAAGCATATTATAAGATTAAAGACTACGTTGAAGACAGGGAAATTTGGCGCTAATTCCCTCTGCACATGTGGCTTCCCTGGTACCTCATTAACATCATAACTATTTATGTAAATCCCAAAATAAATAATAAAAAAATAATAAATTCTTAACTGTTCCCAAATCACTTTAATTTTTTTAATTTTTTTTACATACTTTTATGATATAATTTTTTCATTATTTTACATTATATAGTCTTGTCTTTTAAATAGAGCCTTTTATATTTTGTGAATGTGAGAACGTTGTAGGCTTAATAGACTGTAGATTTTTAGACCGTTTTCTATTTTGTTAAGTACCTGGTACTTGTTGACAGGCCTACACTGTCCTACCATACGTAGTAACGCTGAAATTTGAAAACATTGCAAAAGCCAAGTAACCGTGAAGTTTCTTGCCGGCTCTTCTCTGTAGGAAACGATCAATTGGGACCGTGCACCTAGCTTCGGATGTTTCATATGTGCTCATGTATGCTTATGTGAAATAAAATATTTTAAATTTTGATTCATTTTTGTTTAGACCTCTAATGCCCGTTTTCACCGACATTCCCTAAGTTTAAAGGATCCCATAAGAACGGTTAGAGGGCTGTTAGAGGGCGGTTTCTGTTTCACCATCAGTAAAGGGTCAGTTAAACGTTAAAAGGTCCCCTAAATTTAGGTGGGCGAATGTGGACTCATAAACCGGCACATTGATATCTCAAACAACGAAGATGGATAGCGATTTATATGAATTTGTTGAGAATTTAGAAACTGTTTCTACTATATTCGACGTAAATAACAGCCGTAGACCAAAATATATCGGAAACGACCAAACTACTTCGAAAGTTTTGATGAAACTGACTTTTTTCGGAGATATAGGTTAGGTAAATCTTCACCGTTTTATTTATTGGAAAATATTGAAGATGCCTTAGAATTTCCTGATAATAGGTGAGTACTTAACATATTAAAGATGTTTTAAGTAGGTTCTTAGCCCCTAAAATAACATTAAAAAAAAATAACTTATGAACGTGGTATTTTTTTCTTTGTTTAGTCGACGATACTGTGACGATACGTTGTATTCTCATAATTACAATTATGTAAGTAAAGCATTTTTTGTTTTATTTCATAAATAATTCTATATCTCCAATAAATCAGTTATTAATCATTGAGGTATTAAGCATAATAATACTAGGTATTAAGCATAATACCTCAATGCTATTTGTAATAGGCAATGTACTAAGGTCGTTAATAAATGTTTTTTTTTTATATTACATTTAAAAGTATAACACACCTACCTTTTATTTGATTTAATACTTCTTTTTTTTATTTCTGGGTCTTTTCTGGCTGATTCGAATTGTAAATAATACAAGTTTCTTTTAAATTCAATTTCTTCTTCCAACAATTTTTTTAAAACCATAGCTGGTTTCGTAATATAAATAAAAAGCAAATAATAAATATGAAATAATTAAAAATATGAATGAAATAATGTTTATTATTACTATAAAAACATGATTTGTTAATAACTGTATCCATGTAAGTATATCTCTAGAGAATTTCATAAAAAACTATCTTGTTTCAAAGTATCGATAAGTCCAAAGACGAATCAGTGACTGCTATCGAAAACAAAACGTCACTTAGTTATGTGTCCCATAGGTAGGTGATAAAAATGATGGTGAAACGAAATTTTATTTAGGGGCTAGTTTGGGGGAGCTTTTAAGTTAAAGGTCCCATATGTAGGTGGTAGAATAGTGGGGATGTCGCACAGTATACGATTTGACTAATCTAGGGGGACAAAACTCGGGAACCTAAATATTATATTATATATTACATTCATTGTATACTTAAGAATGTTGTAGTAAATAAAAGGCAAAACTGAACGTTTAACATATTTTTTTTTAATCTTTTAATAAGATTCTTATATCTATGCCTCGCTTCGATATTTGTTTTCGAGGAAGTTTTCTTAATAATGTTATATAAGGATCTGAAGATGTTAACAAATGTTTAATTAAATCATAATTAGTTCTGTGTCTTGATGTCTTCAATGTATGCCCCAATCTGGCTTTTCTGATTTCTTTATTTTTGGCCTCGGAAGCCTCTTCGGACATTTGTCCTATCGGTATCACCGAATTTTTTATTATATTTGCTCCATGTACCAAAATTTTATGCACTGTTGCCGGCATGTTATACCATGGGTATAAACTTAAATACATCTCCCTGGTCGCCACACAGTAGTCTTGAAATTTTTCTGTATCGATTTCATAGCCTGAAGAGCTGCAAGAATTGTCCCAAAACGATGAATAAGGTTTTCATTGAGACCAGTAATCCGCGCTGTTGTGGCATATTTATAAAAAAATGCTCGTGCGGTATTTCCGTCATTGCTTGTACCAAATCCTGGTTTAACTTTGTCGATTATTAGACCAATTTCTTTAAACTTTATTTTTATTTCTTCTTTAGTTTTTTTGAATGTCTCTTTATTTTGGTTTCCTCTGACTTGCCACTCACAAATGTTCATGCGATAACTAATATTTAAAAGACATTCCATTGTACGAATATACGCATGTAAACTAGAGATTCCAAATTGGTACATATTCTCATTAGGCTCTCTAACCATTGATGCCGAATTCATTTCCTTTGATGTCGCCTTGCAGATAAAACATCTTTGGGTCGATTTATTTTCAGCTAAAACGTTACAAACTTTACCGTCAATCATTGAAAGAATCATCTTGTGCGTGATCGAGATTTTGACTTCCAGTAGAGTTGGCATTAACATCCGTATTTGATTTTCAATGCCTTGGCATTCTTCTTTGATCAATGCTTCGCATTCTTTCTTATATATGAATTTGATAACTCTACAGAATCTTGGTGATGATGGCCGAGGATTTTCCCATATGACCTTCTCTGCATTGTTTACAAGTCTTATTGGAACTAAAGATATGATAAACATATATTCGTCGGAGCTATCGGTATCTTCAAATGGTTGCTTGTATAAGCTATGACCCGAAGACCCATCGCATCCCCATTTGTATATCAAAGTGTAATTCAACACACTTGTATCTAATCTTTCTCCAAGAATATTTTTACATATTCTCAATGCAGTATGGTACAAAAGAGAATCCAGTTTTACTTCAGCCGATATTTCGGTTACTGTTATATTTTCAACAGGAGGATAGCACTGCTTTTTAACCTGTGCCACGTGATCATAGCAAGGGTATACATTGAATCCCCTTTCTTTGGCTTCTTGTTGAACATTTTTGTATGTCTGGACAGTGAAATTATTTGATATGAAAAACGCCAAAGCTTCTTCAGGAGTATAAGGTCTTTGTTCTTTTCCAGTATTAATAATTCTTCGAGCTTTCTTATATGTGGTGGCTCGTTTTGGCGAGGCTGTAGATAATTCTTCAATCAATGTAGCAGCATCACGTTTGCCACTAGCTCTGACACTTAATTGCGCGGCGAAAGTCAGTTCATCTTTACTGTAGTCATACAATAAGTGCTGAACTTTCCTCTTCTTCGTTTTTTTTGAACTTTCCACAAAACTTTTCTGCGGCCTGCCACCACTAGTACTTGGCATCGAAACATTTTCCGATACCACAATCATGGCGAAAGTTAAATCTTCGTTGAGCCACTGTTCATAGTCTTTTAAAAATAAATCTAATCGTCTTTGCTTGCGATCCCATTTCACACGAATTTTCTCGCATTCTTTTTTCAAAAATGCTTTTAACTGCTCATCGTGTTCTTCGGTAACAACCAAATCACCAAAGCTCATTTTCACAAAGTTGATTACTTTATTTAATCGACCTTTGGGCGGAATAGAACGCCAAAAATCAAATATAGATTTTCGCTGCATTCTGGCATCTACAAAGAAAAAACAAAAAAAAATATAATCGCAAAAAATCGCAAAAAACAATTATTATAGCATCAAAGTATATAACACAGAGAATTTTTTAAGACTACTATCACAGCTTGACTACATTTGACTACATAGTAGATCTCCAAATAAAAACTTAATTAAAAATAAAAATACATTTTTATTGATGTGTTTTTCAGTGGGTGTAACAGTTCGAAAGCATACAATTTGGTTTATTTTAAGAACTTAATATATGGATAATTACCTCTATTTGATGACTCCATCACAAAAAAACACTTACAAGCACTCAATACACCAAAGAACATGTATACACGTTAGCGTTAACGGTCACACTGAGTGGTCGGGCGACTACCTGAATAGGTTCAAGTAACTTCGCCCATTGTTAAAACCAGTATTGCGTGAAAAGGGATTATTTGCCTTGTGTTATCAGTTAAAAGATGTATTCGACAACGTAACAAGATTAAAAAAACGTAGTTTTAAACATGTCATTTAAATACCTATTGTCTCCCTAGATTAGTCAAATCGTATACAGTGTGTCGGTGAAAACGAGCATTATGCTCGTTTTCACCGACATCAAGAAATGTGTCAATATGGTTTCCATGGTAGTAAAGTTTGTTGATTGACGAAAACGTCAGTTAAGAAAAAAGATGTAAGTTTTTATAATTTTGTATTTATTTTCTACGCAGTTCATAAATACATATATTGCCTGCTAATATAGTTCCGAATTTTCATTTACTATAACGTTGAACACTTAGGATTTAAACTGCTGCTGCTGCTTTAGTCTTTATTTCTTCCACTACTATAAACAATAGGGTTACCAACTCAAGTTCAATTTTACCCCAAAATTCGAAACTACTGCCCGTCTTTTTTATAATAGCAATTTTTTTTGGGTAGAATAAACACTTTTTAGTGTAAATTTGAAGACCCCAAAGTACGGAAAACCATAGGGGCCGAAAAAAAATGTAATAAAACGTAGTTGACGGAGGCGCTTCGCGGGGCTCAGTGGTTTAAAAAAATTAGGTCGGTGTGCCCCCATTTCCAAGCTCGCTTCGCTCGCTCTTGCATGCTAAGTGTATAATGTGTAGTGTACTGTGTAAAAGGTTAACATAAACAAAGAACACAAAAACAATCAAATTGAAAGACATTATATATTTTATTCTGTTTAGATGAATTTTCTGAAACTAAGATTTTTTTTCTCAAAAACTAGGCGTTTGCGCAGTGTGAAATTTTGCGAAAATGTTTTACATGAAGACATCTATAGGCTATCAAATTGTGAAGTTTCGCACGCGTGGGTAACCAACTGCAGTGGAGGCCAAAATTTCCTAAATCCCTGTCAAAATAAAATAGCTCTAAGCCTCTTCTAATATTAGTAATTTTACCCTAAAAAAGGGAGAAATCCGTAAAAGTGGAAACACTGGTCGGAGTTCAAATGACCATGAATTGACACCGATAGTACGGAACTAGACGTTTGCTGACGAAAGACTATAAATAAAATGTATTTTTTATGGAACAGACGAATCGACTAGACGTTAGCGAAACGTAGTGTACTTTGTCTGCCAATCGAGAATTTCCACGGAGAGAATTTCTATTCGATGAACTATGATCACGTTGACATTTCGATAGCTTTAGTCAATCCCATACATTTTTTAGCTCTTTTACTAGCGTCATCGCTAATCGAATGCCATTTGTCTAGGCTCTCTGACCAATGATCTTCTTGGCTCTATGCTAAGAATTTCTTTACGTGAGGGTTTCGAAAAACGTCTGCCCTAAAACTGGCCATTGCCTGAATCAACAGCGAGAGTTATTTTACATTTAGGAACTGCAACATGGGATAATTATGTTTTAAGGAGGTTAGGTAGCCTTCTGGTCTGAATTAAAATCTATAATGAATTCACCCTAGTAACTATGTATTGTTGTATCTGCACTACGCTTTTAGCATTCGAGTTAATTCTGGAATATGTTTATTGCGTTAATCTACTTTCAAAATTATTCATTAAAAAATTGAGCTATTCTAACCGGTTTTGTTTTACAGTCTGTAAAATCAATAAACCAAAACCTGTTACAGTAAAAACTGGTCTATTGTAATCTTAGACTGACATTTGACAAACAGTGTGAAAAGTATTTAATTAGTTTTAGATTTTTATTTATCGTGTTCTGAACGAAAGCGTACAGGGGTGGGTCGATTTTTTTGCATGCAAGTGTAGTTAGTTGGTGCTGATAATAACCTGAAAAAATAAAATACAAACAAAGATAATATTAAGTCATTTTTTACAAAACAAACTTTCAACTTGCATCAAATTTAGCAGCCTGTGACCCCCTTTCGAGTGTTTTCGATGCTAATCAGCTGACATTTGCGATATTTTTCTCCAATCCTCGTCTAGGACTATTAGTGGAAACTACCGCTGTTTATTTGGTTCACGTCTGTTTATATTATGTGGGACCTTCGCCAAACATAAATACTAGTGTACCTTGAGGCTTTTATGAGCCTAAAGAATGTTATCCACGTTTAACTAAACGTGGTTTTTGTTGATGACGTCAAAATACCAACGTGCTAGCGGGAACCTGTTGTTAATTACGATTTATTAATTGTTTTAAGACGCAGATATATGCCAACGACCTTGAGTGCTTTGCGTGTTCTGTGCTGAGCTTACGCAACTCGTCGTACGTCCACCCAGTAATAGGACTCGCCCATCAAGGAGCGCTGTCCCAAGTTAGACGCATTATTCATTTATTATACAAAAAGCAAAAGGTATTATATTAAAACACGTATGTATACTAAACGATAAATAATTAAATTATCTTTAAAATGGTGAAGGTTCCATAAAAATACGTTTGATAGTTTCTGCGTGTTTCTCGGTTTTTTATCCGCGTTATACATACATTTAGAAATTAATTATCCTATGTAATATAATATAAACATAATCGAAAATATTTACATATATTTTTTCCAAATCATTAACACTACTCGTTTAGACGTGATCTTCAGTTAAGAGTCATTAAAAGTCGGTTATCGTCGCCTTAATACAAGCATGGCGTGGAATCAAGTGGCGTCGGCGCGGCGTCGCTTCCTAACTTGGCGTTGATCGATCGATACGCGAGGTGAGGACGCGCTTGCGCCGGTTTTTTAGTGGTTGGATGATTTTTCTTAAACATTTGGATCCTTAAATCCTTCAGATGTATTATAAACCTAGTGGTAACCTGGTGTCTAAGTTTCCGTACTAATATGTATAATACCGAGCTAAGAAAAAGACACGATTCCAAAAGTTGGAAAGATTATCATGTCTGAAAGTTTAGGTATCTTTGACCGTTGACATAATATAATAGCAATGAGAATATAAGGATAGGAAGGATATAAGGGACGACTACGAAGATGGTGACTGTAGATAACGCCTTCAGAAACTGTATTTGATTCCAATAAAACTTTCCACGATGATACCAAAACGAAAGTACCTACCTTTCTAAAGATACTGTATTTACACGCAAGAGTTCATTGCCACCAAGGTCTTAGCATTAATTAATTAAGAATAAGATGACTTAGTAAGTAGATCAATCAAAACCAATAACTTGTGAATTACGTAGGTAATCTACAGTTCAATCAATCTGCCTAGCGTCTTCCCAACATAGTTGGGGTCGGCTTCCGGTCTAACACGATGCATGTGAATACTAGTATTTTACCATGGAACGACTGCCTATCTGACCTCTACAACCCAGTTACTGGGTAACACGATACCCCTTGGTAAGACTGGTTGTCAGACTTTTGGGCTTCTGACTACCCGTCCAAGATCTACGAATGACAGCCAGGACCAACGGCTTAACGTGCTTTTCGAGGCACGGAGGGGTCTCGATATGTAATGGATGGTCACCCATCCACGAACCGACCGCGGCAAGCGCAGCTTAAGCTTCTGTCGGCCCGTGCGGCTGTTATTACTTTGCCACGAGCCCCTCTACCTACCTACCGTTATGAGTATAATATTCCAGCTACGTGATACAGTTTTCTCACACCCACATTAACTCGTCTGCTAACCTCATCTTTGTACATCAGTACGGTCGATTGCAGTTCCTTTATTATTTTTAACTGACTTCAAAAGAGAAGGAGGTCTGTATGTATTTTTATTAATGTTCATCGATATTTTCATTAAAAAATTGTGGGCCGATTTTGAAAATCCTTTTTTCTTTTGCTAGAAGTAGCTTGCTCGGTGGTCCCATGTAATTTTTATTAACTTTGTTTCGGTAGTTTTTGAGTTAGCTTCGATAATACGTATTTAATCCACTTTGTGTATCTTCATAATGTTATAATAATTCCTGTCACTGTTGTTTACATAGAAAGTAGTGTGGAACAAATTAGTGTGGGGTAGGTACCATAACTAAAAACGGAAAAATAAAAACACTTTTCCAAAAAAAAAAACAACCGATTTCCAAAAACAAACACTACAAAGGGAAAAATAACTTTAAACTTTCTTTTTCGGAAGTCGCTGGTAAAAAACTAAAATATCATATCCAAAGACACCGATCTCCGAAATCAAAGCTATTTTTCCCTTTGCAGTGTTTTTTTGGAAATCGGTAATTTTTTTTTTTTTAAGATTTTTTAATCGCATAGTAAGTATCGTTGTGAAAATGAGTCAGTCTTCTCATAAAAACGATTATAAAGATATATTATGAAAACTTTTCCTTCAATGAGATAATATTATTTAGTAGTGTCACATGTGTGTACATTAGCATTTTTAAATTACCCCCTGTAAAATAAAACATGCTTATTTGCGCCACCTAGAGTAAATGTTTATTTGCGGTGGCTCAAGATAAAATAATCCATTTTAATGTTATGAAGTCGTATTGGGTTTCCTGTCCGACCTTGCAGAAAGGCGAAAACAGCGGCAGATTTTTATCTTAATTTGTGTAATCTTAAGGATTTTAGATATTCACTTCAAAACCATGTTCTTGCTGGGAGGTTTTCTCTGTATCTTAGAACATTAGCTAAGCTCTTAACAGTTTGTGATGTGAAGATGAGAACATTTGCAGTATTAGCATAACGCCAAGAAGTAAATAAATAAATAAATAAATAAATATCTTGGGACAACTCACACACGGCCATCTGATCCCAAGTTAAGCAGAGCTTGTGTTATGGTAACCAGACAACTGATATACATACTTATATAATTTATAAATACATACATTTTATAGATAAATTACACCCAGACACAGAACAAACAATATGCTCATCACACAAAGTTTGTCCTGGGTGGGAATCGAACCCACGACCTCCGGCTTACCGGCTCCGGCTTTAGAAAGTAACCAATGTTTCCCTTGCTTCACAACGATGATGAATACCATGTCTAAGTACGTAGATACTTAGACATGACATTAAATTATTTCAAAATTGACAACAGATATATCAGTAGTGATATATCTGTTGTCAATTTTGAAATAATTTACAGATATATCAGTAGCGATATATCTGTTGTCAATTTTGAAATAATTTACAGATATATCAGTAGCGATATATCTGTTGTCAATTTTGAAATAATTTACAGATATATCAGTAGCGATATATCTGTTGTCAATTTTGAAATAATTTACAGATATATCAGTAGCGATATATCTGTTGTCAATTTTGAAATAATTTACATAATTAGTATGAAAGTATCTACTATTTCAGTACCTACTGAAAAAATGCCTCCACGTATTCATCATGGAACAAGAGTCGCAATTTTGGACTGAAACTGACTGACAGAAAATCCTATTCTTTTACTTGAGTTCCATATGACGTTCTGCTGAACCATCACACAATAGTTACTTACCCTGGGGTTAAAGCAAACACAGCAATGTTGTTAGACTAGAAATCGACATAAACATATTACGAAATATTCCAACGATCGTAAAATCCGAGAAACCCACATGCGACGGATTTTTCCACAAAAACAAAATAAGCAGTATCTGCTCTGATGAAAGTTGGTTGAGTTAACGACGTTACCGCGTGGGCTGTTAACTAGATAGATAGAACGAATGAAACACAGAATAATAAGACATAATAGAAGCGCATGTAAGTACTCCACCAACCTGTGAACGAAAAGGGAGTGAAAGATAGCGTGACGCTACGAAAAAACGTGTTGCGCCGATCACATTGGACAAAGGCAGGAAAATGATGACTCCACCAACCTGTTACAACCTACCCCAAAAGAGGGTTGTCAACATTGTCGATGATGATCAAACGCGCAGCGCGTAAGGTGTATTCAGAATGTAAACTGGTTAGTTTTACCTAGTAATTACTGTTCAGCACTAGAGGAACCGCAGTTTCAGACATTTGGTTCATGCACTTGTTACAGTGACCGGTGCAGGTTGTGCGAAGCTACTTTGTCTGAACGATTCTATGGTCGAAGCCAGTCTAGCTGGATCTGGGAAGTAGGTACCTATATGACCACTATGGAGACTTGAGAGTCTGGACGTTCTCCACTAAGTGGACACCACGTGATCAACAAAATCACCAGGGCCCCATACCAGAAAACTTTACAATTACAATTTACAAATCTGTAAATCTCACAAGAGTCTGTACCACAAAACTCTAAGCCACATAATTGTAACGGAAAAACCTTACAAATATGTAAATTGTAGTGATAAGTCTATAATTTACAAAATTGCCATTCCTGTGTTACGCAATATTTTCTACAATTTAACAATTTTGTAGAATTGTAGACTTGCAAAGTTTTGTGGTATAGCCCTGGTGTAAAAATCAAGAGAAGGATTGTTGCCTGACTTTCTTAGGCTTTTCTTAAAGCCCGAAACTGCATTCAAAATTAATGTATTTGAGGCATCTAAACAAAGTATTATTTCTTCTTTGGCTATGATAGAACATACTCACAGTTAAACCGAACGGAAGCATAGGAAGGTTCTATCGAGTTAACGTTTTTTGCACTACACTTCTATTTTTATCAGTTTATAGTTTTGGGTCGTTGATTAACCATTCATGTTATAAATAGTTGGTATGTTTAAACCTGTTTAAAAGATATTGATCTGGAGATATTATTAATAGGCATGTTCGGATAAAGATTGTTATCAAAGAGATGTGCTGGTAGATAATATCCAGTGTCCTTTTTAGTCGGTATATTAATCTATACATATAATAAAATGGAAAAGAGTCCGAAACCGCAAAATATAGTTATTAGAATTTTTGTCCGTTTGTCTGTTTATCTGGATGTATGTTCCGGATTGGCGCAAAAACGACTGAACGGATTTGGATGAAATTTGTCACACATATAGTATATAACCTGGATTAACACATAGGGTACTTTTAATCCTGATACCTTTTCCCATGGGATATTTTCTGATATCCACGCGGATAATTCATAATTAAGCGGAGACAGGTGTCAATAACCTTTTTTGCGTGTCACCACTTTGTTGGCCGCTGTTGACCGCAACCTTGTCTTCGTGTATTTTGTATCGTATCATTTTTTAAATACAAATATTCCTAGGATCGGATCAGTGGTCTAAACCACGCGCTTGAAAAGGAAACAGATAGATAGATAGAAATAGATGGTTGGCCGTTTCGCGCGGTAGTGGCGCATATTTCCGCCTAGGTTTAATTTATTATTTTTAGAATGTATACCCACTTGTTTTGTTTTTATTAGACTATGATAAACAACAATTTTATGTATGTGCATCACTTTCACGCGAATAAACAGTTTTTCTTTCTTTCCTCTTTCTTTTCATAGACAGAGTTATCGCATTTCTATTATTAGTATCCGGATTATGCAACATGTCGCCAAATTAACACACAACCTCTTAAGAGATCATTGTACTCATCATTATGAACAACTTTTACTACGGGACCATACCTGAAATCGCAAAAAAAATCTGCTGTTACGTTCATTTATGTTCGCATAACTGGTCAGAATATAGGGAACAGCTGATTTTTTTCGCGATTTCAGATAGTAAAAGTTGTTCAAAATCATAAGTACAATGACCCCTTAAGAGGTTGTGCGTTAATTCCTGAACATGTTGTAAATGATGTTTCTAGTTTCTTCAACGAAAGTTATTCAAATAATTTCTTAGACAGACAAGCTCTTATGTGAACTGTAAAGGTTGTATGTGAAAGGAAAACTTATATCATGCAGGCAGGCAGAACAATGTTTGCATGCGATCACTCAAGCGAATCTAGAATTAAAAATTGTAAAAGAAACATTTGTTTTTTACAAAGCACAATAAAAAAAAAAATTAACACGTCTTTTTGAAAATAAATAAATAAAAAATAGCATATCTTTTTATGTAGCAGCTGCATCTCAGCTATTCCAGTACCAGGGTAGCAAAGCCCTACAGTACCTACCTACTTTCATTATTTTTATTGTTTTCTGAAGTATCACGTTAGCTTACACTTCTTATCTATCAACTAAACATATCGCAGAACAAGATGCCACTGGGCACAGATTTATTTTTTGTTTGTTCTATGAATGCACAGAGATAGCAACTATAATGTTGTTGCTATCTCACAGTTGCAATCGGAAACCATGTCAATTTCTACTGCTTGACAACAGATAGGACCATCTCGTCTAACTCCTGTCAGTTGCAATGCAAATAAAATGCAACATCACTACGAGAAGTACTTACCAAAATTTATCTTATCATTCGACGTCGTCGTAAAAATTTTTAAAAAACCTGTGGCTGTTAATGTAATCTATCTCATACATTACTCTTATAAATGCTTAAGTTATTTTTAAGATTACACGTGTTCCCCTTATCTCGTCCACACTAGCGTTCATCTATCAAGAATGTTATTTTTATAATTTCGTCGCTAAGCAGATCTTTTGAGCAAAGATAGATATCGTAATCATGGACAGATAAGCATCAGGATAGTGTTGTAGACACTATAAATTGAAGAGTTTGGAGAATAAATTAGTACACTTATTTTCCATTAATTTAGTTGATAAGGATGAACTTGAATTAGCTCTAATACTTCGTGGGTGCCAGCCATAAAAGCTGATTGAAAGATAAAGTTTATAACAAGGTCGTGTTATTCAGCGTATGATAATTTATATCACAATATACTTTGGTATATTGTATACATATAATATCTACCAATCGGAGATATAGATGCCAGTCTCCGATTAGTAGATATTTTTGTACGTAAGTAGTTTCAAACGAAAATACCTAGATTCATCACGATTTTTATTTTGAAGCTATAGATGTTTTTACACACATACATAACATCACGCCTGTATTTCCCAAAGGATTAGGCAGAGGTGTACCAATAGTACACCCATATTTCGCCAGTAATTTTTATGTCCCATGTAACCGGGGGCGAGGCTATTGCCATACGACGTTCGACGTTTTTAAAAACTTAAAAAGCCAATTTTATAATATTACTAAGGTAACCTACCTATCTTGAACTGTGGCCACCATTTTGCGCGATTCAACACAAAGTTAATGAATTTTTTTAACATAAATAATAAATAAATAAAGTTGTTTGTTAAGTGTGCTTTAAAAGTATATACCCAAGTGGCAACAGCAAATCACTGTATGTTATTTTAATTATCGAGTAGCTCATTAATCTTTCGGTTTATTAAATCAGCTGAGTCGTAAAATAAAAATCGTGGAAGTATAGTTTAACCATACATTTTTGGCGTATAAACGTCTTAATTTTAGCTTAACTCTTAACTTCTTCTTCCGCCTCTGATCCCATTATTTGGGGTCGGACCTTTCAGTTGGGCTTTCTTGAGGCCTCTTTTTATATTTGATCACCAGGTCAATGGCGGCCGGCCTCTGTCTCTCTTTTGTTTCGGCAGATTTAGTGCAATTTGTACTTACCACATGATCGTCATTGCGTATTTTAATGTGTCCATACCATTTTAGGCAGTTTTCGGAAATTTTATCAGTGACTGCTTCGACTTTAAAGCTGCTTCGTATGTATTAAATGCGGACTTTATCAAGTCTGGCGATACTTTCGGCCCATCTAAGCATCTTTATTTCATTGTTGTGGACCTTTTGTTCATGCGTCTTCTTTGTTGTCCAACATTCGGAGTCACACAATAACGCAGGACGAACTGCTGTTTTATAGACTTTACCTTTTGTTTTAGTGGGAATACGTGGAACACACTGTAGTCCTGTAAGTGAACGCCATTTCAACCATGCGTCGCTGATCCTATGAGTCACGTCATCATCAACATTGGCGTCTGTTGTGAGCATGGAGCCTAAATATTTGAACTTCTCTACTGTGGGAATAGGCGTTTGCCCAATAAAGATGCTTTCAGGTGTTTCCACTAAATTGATATTTCAAATCACACAAAAGGGACAATTCAAATGACATTTCAAAACTGTCTCAACTTTAAGCAACATGTTTATAAACCTGTTAATTAACAAGCCTTAATCTGTAAAATTTTACTGTTGTGCCTTGCTGACTGCTAAATCAGACGAAGCATTATCTTCTTTTTCTGAATGCATGACCAAACCTTTGTTAATGTACTGTGTTGAATTCTTCTCTCTTATGTTACAGTACGAACTATATAATAGGTATAAGAATAGAATAGCAGCAAGATGGGTTACGTGCCCATTTTGAGCCAGCCCTAGATTTATAATCTACTGGGTCTTTAATGAGAAGTTTGTGCCATCTTGATTCCGTTGCGAAAAAGGGATGGTGCTGTGGCAGAATCACACTGACGTCACGCAAAATCCTGAATCGCGCAATCAGTTTACCGCACGAATAGCATATACAAGGTGTAACATAGTTAACGCACAAACTCTTAAGGGATCATTGTACTCATCATTACGTACAACTTTTACTATGGGACCAAACCTGAAATCGCGAAAATAAATCTGCTGTTCCCTACATTTTGACGAGTTATGCAGTTATGTAGGGAGCAGCTGATTTTTTTTTGCGGTTTCACATTTGGTCCCATAGTAAAAGTTTTTCATAATGATGAGTACAATGACCCCTTAAGAGGTTGTGCGTTAATTCCGGGACATGTTGTATAAGACATTGTTATTCGGGCACTACAAGCGCATCCTGAAATTCTGAACCAAGAAAGTCGTACTGGCACTAAAGCTTTAGTTTCCTAAGAAAACGGTGAACGGTCACACAATGACGACTGTCCAACAACACAATACAGAGCGTCTTTCGACTCCAGAAATTTTTTGTTCACATTTGTGGAGTAAACATAGCGGACAACCTTTTCATTTAATTGAACTCCTAATTAATGTGAAATAACGTTGCGTAATATTTCGAAAGTGGTAATTAATATGGTACTTAGACGAGTATTCATAGTGAATTAGTTCATTCAATTGAAGAATAACCGTCATTCTACTTGGTATACAGAACGCCTCTTTGTTTTTACGTATAAAGCGCAGGCTACACTAAGAATGAAGCTAAGTTCATTTAGAAAGAAAGAAAGAAAGAAAATGCGTTTATTGGCATTACAAGAAAAACAAAACAAGAATACCTAGTTACGTGGTTACTTATTACATAGCTTAGCTTCGCTCATGTAGCTACCGCGTCTTTTCATAATTCAGTTCATAGTTTGCGGTGTGAACCGAAGTATGCAAACACGTGGTAGCTATACGAGCGAAGCTAAATGAACTTAGCTTAGTGCCCAGTGTGGCCTGTGCTTAAGAGGCATAATAAAAACCGTTTATAAATAATTTAAGTTAATCAAAACGAAGGTGGGCTACATACAGCATTGCGCCATCAAACTGTATTGAATTATGTTTTAATTTCTAACCAAATATAATGTGCTAATTGATTTTTAAAGGGTTAATATAACATTAGTTTTTTAATAGCTGAATTGTGATCGAACAGCCTGTCAGTGAACGATATGACGTCACAGATGAGGTTTGCGTGATTAGCTGTCTGTAGGGTCAGAAATCTATCTTTGGGCATTTGGTATATAATACATAGATACTTAAAAGCACAGTCTAGCCATAAAATTTAATTGGTTTTTTGTCGCTAAACAGTTAAAAGGTGAACCGATTTACGTCATAACCAACCTTTAGACAAATCTTTTCGATTCCAGTTCCATTAGCCACGATAATATTTTTGTTTTTAATAAAATACTAGCGTTAATGCATATTAATCAAATAGTTTTATCAGCATTATCATCATCGCCGCATTCCATCTTTGGAATCTAAGGGTCCGAACACATGTACAACAACCACACCACATCGCAGCGACAAAATGTGGGCAAGCAGTGGTTACTTGTGAATAGTGTCGCCGCAGCTTCTTGCAGTTGCGTTGTGGTAACTACAAAATTCAGCAGGTGAAAAATAAATGAACCCCTATTTTCTAACGATTTTGTATTTCAATTTTAAATGGGACCTACCCCTTAGAAAATAGTAACGAAGTCAAAAAACTGGTCATTGAATATTTTTGAAAACAAGTAATTGCTGCGAGGTGTGGGAATAAAATATAGTTTTTAGAATTTTTGTCCGTTTGCCTGGATGTATGTTCTGGAACGCCGCAAAAATAAATAAAAAAACGGCTGAACGGATTGGGATGAAATTTGGCATATAGATAGTTTATAATCTGGATTAACATATAGGGTACTTTTAATCCCGGTAGTACGTTCCCGTGAGATATTTTTCGTCATCCACGCGGGCGACGCTGGTGTCAATAGCTCAATATATTTGTTGACAATTTGTATTTGTTTCATAGTTCTATCACAGTTACGAGCTTCTTGCTCGTTCTTCTCCATATGAACCTACTACTCTTTGGCATGGGCCACAGATTCATCTTTCTGACTGACTGAATCTATACAATTAAATAAAATTGAAGTGTCTGTTTGTAATATAAAAATAACAACTTTTTACTAAATACATATGAAAGTATATACGGTACTTATAACAGAAAAGCAATTTTTGAAATTTTTGTCTGTCTGTTTGTTCCGGCTAATCTCCGAAACGGCTATAAAGATTTTGACGGGACTTTCACTAGCAGATAGCTGATATTATAAGTAGTAACTTAGGCTACTTTTAACTTAGAAAAATATTTAAGGTTCCGCGCAAAAAAAATTATAACCCATGAAATTATGAACAAAAATTCGGATTTGAAAAATTCTTTTTGCATTTGGTAGTCCGATTCTCGAGGATGGTTATAGGCTATTTAACATCACGCTACGATCCTTAGGAACTAATCAAAAAGAAAAAAGTCAAAAAGAACGCTAAGAAAGAAAGAACGAACTTCTTTCTTTCTTTCTTCTTTCAAAATCTTGATCCGCAGTCTTTGACGGCTGCTTGTGATTCGCCTTCCAAAGACTTAGACTGACAAACTCAAACGTTGATGGGTTACTGACAAGGATCGGGATCAAGATTGAGATCATATTCATTTCACCAACCACCGACCACCATATTTATTTACATAGTATAACGGTGGAATTTCCTGATCGCTAGGCTGACGTGTATGTGTAATTAATGCCTTTAATCGTCATTAGTCCTTTTGGCATTACCCATTACAATAATCAGGTAGATATTATCTAGTTGCGGGCTGCGGGTTGCTACTGAAATTGTAATGGAAAAACCCAATAACACTGAACCTAAGATTACGTTCAGCAGTCCACTACGCCAAATCGTACGTTCTTAAAGAAAAAATTAATTGCGTCAGCAGGTACTCGATATCATTACTTTATTTCATGAAAAAACAGTAACAGTCCAGGGGGCCAACCACCACCTCTTAAAGCAGTATTATTTTAATGTTACTTCAGTGTGAGAAAGAGATGAAGCTATACAGGACGTCTAGCTCCATCTCTTTCCCACACTCAAGCTCCTGTATTCAAGTGCCTCCAGTTGATACAAATTGAAACAGCAAATTAGTACAATTAGGAAAATAGTCATACGGGCTCGCCATTAGTCATCTTTAAATAACTATTAAATATACATCTAGTAATTTTAAGATTAGTTGCATTAATTGTCTGTCAATCGTAATGGTACCTGTATTGTGTTTGAGCAAAATTATTGTTTTAAATGTAACTATATTTGTTCAGTGAGAGAATAGGTAAAAACATTCTTTGACTAATTATTAAACATAGTCACATTAACTAACTTAGGTACTCTTTGCATCTATTTTATTAAATGACTAGCTGATTCGACAGACGTTGTACTAAAGACGTTGAGTTTATTTCTATAAAAACGTAATACGAACTATTAAGAACATTTCATAGTTAACAAAAACTTTTTACAAAAGAAAAACAACCGACCGTTTTTTGTTGTGGTAAGTACCCACACTACCTACCTCATAAAAATACGAATACCACTACCTGCTGTGTAAATTACAGTGACAGGAAGTTATTATAACATCATCCACATAGACTAAGCGGGGAAAATACGTATTATTGAAGCTAACTCAAAAACTACCCAAACAAAAATAATTATATGGGACTACCTGGGAAGTATAACCATTGAAATAAAAAAAAATTCTAAATCAGTCCAGCCGTCTTCAAGTAATCGCGGAAAATACATTTAAAAAAATCCGACGAACTGAGAACCGCCTCCTTTTTTTGAAGTCGGTTAAAAATAGCGGAATCCTGATGCGCTTACCAACAAACAGCATTTCAACTTTATTTATATAGATAGTTGTCAAACTAAATTAAAGGTTTATATAGGATCATGGTCACTCAACAACAGCATCCCAGACAATCTGACTGCTAGTGACGTCATATGGTCGTCAACAATAACTACGTTGGTAATTTT
Organism: Fissipunctia ypsillon; assembly: GCA_947568875.1. NCBI lineage: Eukaryota > Metazoa > Arthropoda > Insecta > Lepidoptera > Noctuidae > Fissipunctia > Fissipunctia ypsillon. The sequence goes on from OX387644.1 coordinate 21,354,652, forward strand.
CTCAGTACAGTCAGGGATGTTAATTGTTTATCAAATTGACACACTACTTGGTAGTCAATTCGCAAAACAATTAAATTCTCTGACTTTACCATTTTAATGTACATACGTATTTGTGATAAGTTAAACTATGAAAGAAGGCCAATGCAATTTTATAATTTAACATATTACAAACACATTTCATAGGTAATGGTGTTTATATAATGAAATGGATACTAAAACAAAACGGGTTTTTAATGGCTCTATTAAAAGTCAAGACTTTAAAAATAAACTACTGGTATAATAAATAAAATTATATAATAATAAAAATAATCATGTCTGCCTCTCAAAATGGATGTAGGAATGGATCCCGCGGTACTAAGGAGCTGCTCCTCATCGACATGGCCATTAGCCAACAGGTTCGTCGATCCCGCAAAGATCTGTCGACATGCTGGATAGATTATAAGAAGGCCTACGACTCGGTGCCACATACATGGCTCATAAGGGTGCTGGAGTTGTACAAGATAGATGCAATTCTACGCACCTTCCTTGAGTCGTGCATGGGGCAATGGAGGACGGTCCTTCGCTATCCAGGGTGTCGACAGATCCAGGGGAATGATGAACCTGTATGGATTAAACGGGGAATATTTCAGGGCGACAGTTTGAGTCCACTTTGGTTCTGCTTAGCCCTGAATCCTCTAAGCACACTGCTGGAGGATTCAGGTCTAGGCTATCGGTTGAGGAGAGGTGGTCAGGTCATCTCTCACCTTCTCTACATGGACGACTTGAAACTCTTTGCCCCCAACAAATTGCGACTGGTGGAACTACTGAAGGTAACTGAAACTTTCAGTAACGCCATCAGGATGGAATTTGGTGTGGACAAATGTGCAGTCATGCATGTAAAGCGAGGCGAGATTATGGAATCCGAGGGGATTCAACTTTCGGATTCCATACAGCTTAGATCCCGCTCCTCAACCGAAAGCTATAAGTATTTGGGTATGTCGGAAGCGTTAGGCATCAATGTTGCTGACATGAAGCAATCGTTGAAGGAGCGCTTCTTTGGTCGCCTGAGGAAGGTAACTAGTCTTCTTTCAGGCGGAAACAAGGTGCGCGCTTTCAACGGTTGGGTCATGCCGGTTTTGATGTACTCTTTCGGCATACTCAAATGGACTCAGACCGAACTCGATGCCCTAGATAGAAGGGTCCGTACACTGCTGACCGCAAACCGGATGCATCACCCACGCTCATCGGTGATGAGACTGTACATCCCGCGGAAGTGCGGGGGTCGAGGCTTTTTAAATGCGAAGACCCTCCACAACCGGGAGGTGTGCAGTCTCAGGGAATATTTTTTAAAAGCCGACGTGGGTATGCACCGTGATGTGGTCGCAGTGGACAAGGGGCTCACCCCACTCTCCATGGCTAAAAAGAACTGGCGCAAACCTGTAGTACTTACTACAGATGACCGCAAGGCGGTATGGCAAAGCAAGGAGCTTCACGGGCGCTTCTATCGGGCTCTTCATGAGCCCGGTGTAGATTTCCTAGCGTCCGTATCCTGGCTACGTTTTGGTGACCTTTTTGGGGAAACCGAAGGTTTCGTCTGTGCAATTATGGACGAAGTTATTTTGACGAATAACTACCGGAGACATATTATGAAGGACGGGACGGTTGACGTGTGTCGGGCATGTCACCGTCCGGGTGAGTCCATCAGACATATTATCTCTGGTTGTTCTCGTCTGGTTAACGGAGAGTACTTGCACAGGCATAACCAAGTGGCCAGGATTATTCACCAGCAACTTGCTTTGAAATACAAACTTGTCGACTCTGAGGTACCGTATTACAAGTATGTGCCGGACCCAGTTCTCGAAAATGACCTTGTCACGTTGTACTGGGATCGGTCTATCATCACTGACAGGACTATTGTCGCCAATAAGCCTGATATAGTGGTGATAGATCGATTAGCGCGCCGCGCAATGATAATCGATGTTACCATCCCACATGACGAGAACCTCGTGAAAGCTGAGAAAGAGAAACAAATAAAATATCTCGACTTAGCGCACGAGGTTGTTGACATGTGGAATGTGAGCTCGGCTGCCATTGTGCCGATGGTCGTAACGGCCAATGGCCTGATGGCTGACAGCCTCGACCAACATCTCTCGAGGCTCTCGTTAGGCGGCTGGATCAAGGGCCGGATTCAGAAGGCAGTTCTTCTTGATACGGCTCGCATTGTGAGGAGGTTCCTGTCTCTGCAGCCCTAACCACCGGTAGCTTGGACCCTGCTCCCGATACCGGTGGAACTCTATTCTTTATATTTTTAAATGTTTTTTATATCTTTTTATTTTAAGAAATATTTAAAAATGTAAATAATAAGAAAGAAAAATTAATAAACAAAATAATAAAATGGAACTTTAAAACTTCTTCTAGACCTCCGGACCACAAAGGCATAAGTCAAGGTGTTACAAATACATAAAATATACATAATTATTAGTTACGATAATAGTTAAATAAGTACACTATCGCAATAGGTTACCCAGTAATGATAGATACACCCCTTTAATTTTTAACTTTATTTTATTTTTAATAAGAGGAAAAATAAATAAATAAATAATAAAAAGTGTTGATATTTACACTTGCCGGTTTAGTAGGTACTAAACTGTTCAACCATTACATGGGACTTAAAAACTAGCGAAATGTGGGTGTACTATAGGTACACCTCTGTCTAACCCTTCGGGGAATACAGGCGTGATGTTATGTGTTATAAAAAAAACTTTTCCGCTAAAAAATACTTAGTTCCTATTTCCGGTGTTGCTTTTTGCATTGCACTGCGATGGGGGTCTCAATTATTTACCTGTAACAAAGAAAAATAATTATTAGTACTATTAGTGCTCATTTTGTGAAGACGCGTTTTAGTAATACATACCACTATGACTACTTCTGCCACCAACATTATAGAGTTCCTCTTCCTGTTCAAATAGTTTCCGGGTTTCGAAGGAATTACAGAATTTAAAATATTTTAATTTGTCTCCAACATTTCTTTGTTTGCCATTTGAATATTAATTGGAATGTAAAGAAGTCGTAATTTTTTAAAGTATTCTTCATAGCGTAAGTTTTCAACTGAATATTTAAAAATGAAACCACTTTTTTGACACTTATAAAATAAAATTCCCAAAAGTTTTGTAGCCGTCAGACTGTCTTTATACTTTTAATTTTGCACCAAATACCATGTTCTGAATATTTTAAGAATTAAACTGGCTTCCAGCCAGTCAGAGTTAATCTAAATAATAATGTATGAATCTGAATTAGTTAAGCATTTAGGTAGGTTTGGTCTGATGCTTGGCAGTGCATGCCTGCATGCTCCATGCTACCATACCAAAGGTGACTAACGGCCGAACCCATTAACCCATTTTCAGTAAAAGACAGATCGCTATTGATGGTAGACAGTATAATTCTATCTGTCCTTACGTCAGACCAGTAAAATTCCATAATTTCTTACAGATTATCGGGACTTTAAAACCATAGATAGATAAGTTTGTCTATCTCCAGTATGCCAAAGCTGGTAATAGCTAGGTTATTGGGTTCGGCCGTAAGAGATAAGCGATATGGGTACTTAGGTCTTATCATCATCTGCCTAGCCTTTTCACAACTATATTAGGGTCGGCTTCCAGACTAACCGAAACCTGATATGGAGCTGATATGGGTAGCAGCGTGTTAATGATGGAAAATTCACAATTTTCGATTCGAAAATGATATACATTGCTCTTTCGTTGACTTTATTGACACAAAAATGAAGAAACAACTCACAAAAACGTTCATAAACGTCAAGTTTTAACGAATTAACATTTACGAGAACATTTCCGAAACAAGTTCAACCTAGCTCATTTAATTTTCTTTTTGAATAAATATGTATCAAAGAAAAATCAATTAAAAAATTGTTAACAAAACAATTGTTTCACAAGGATTGTAAATCTCGGACCAGCTTTTGTTGCGAAACACAAAGAAAAGCGGAACTTTTGTTTTGTGAAACCGCGATCAACGGCGTACGAACTCGAATTTACTTAAATTTCAGGACAAACAGATATAGTTAAGCGTATTGTATTTTTTTTATTAGTCTAATTATAATCATCCCTTTCTATCACTCAGCTCATGATTTGTTTAACGAAATCTCCAAACGGCTAGTTGACACTTCCCGTGACCCAAGGGCCGGCTTTTACCTTGGCCAGAGGCTAAGCATTGCTATACAACGTGGCAATGCCGCCATACTCCCAAGAGTATGGCATCCCAAGAGTATGGCCAAGAGTATGAATATGGCGTCGAAAAATTCCTCTGCATCGCTGTCGACTGGTAATGTAACCTGTGTAAAATGTAATGGTGATTACCAGTCGACAGCGATGCAGAGGAATTTTTCGACGCCATATTTTAGTTTGTGAATAGTTTTAGTTAAGTTAGGATATAATTTTGTTATTTTATTAATGAATTAGGTATAAGTTGTTATGTAAAATATTAATGTATTGAAAAAAAAAATTTGTTAAATAAAAATATTATGCTAAGTAAACTTTAATATACCTTTTTTATGACTTCTCCCGCTCTGGGCGGAGCGGGAGGGCGTGTCAGACTTTTACTGACTAAAACCCACCCGTGTTACTTCTGTTGCCGGTGCCGGGGCCACAGTAACTCTTTCGAACATCCCGCAACCCCGACTGGCATCGGTCCTAGCGGATCCCTTCAATGGTGCTGACGTCTCTTTGAGGCGCGCGTGGAATACAACGCGTCGTCGACTCGGGCCTTATCCTTACCGGACGGCGAGCTACCCATTGCTCGCCGTCTGCAAGCCCGCGCCTACGGTGGCCGGGAACGGCTGCCAATTCCCGAAATTTTTAATATACCTATAGTCAAGATCAAACATTTAAAAATTTTAATAAAAAGTATTAGATATTTACTCATATCATTGTGCCGTGCATATGCAGCCTCCTCAACAATACAATCAGTCTGTCGGCACACTCGCTGTAATTCTTAGCTTAGGGTATTCCCAACAACCACAATAAGCGCCTACGCAAACAGTTTCTTTAGTAAACTATATTATTTTGTCAACACCTGTGTAGGATTTAGATAACGGTCTGGCATCTCATAATAGACAATTAATGTAATAAATGTAAACAAAATATTATGGCCACCTTCTGCCTCGTTAGTCTAGTGGTCGCAAGCGCTCCTGCTGAGCATGCTGCATGAGGTCTTGGTTCGATTCCCAGGTCGGGCAAAGTGTTATTGGGTTTCTTTATCTGGAATTTCTCAACAGCAGTTCGCAGTTTGGATTTGTGCCCGGGTGATGGCAATAGACTCGCATCCTATTTATTACATGGGAATTAATCATAACTGGCGACATGTGGGTGTACTATAGGTACACCTCTGGCTAACACTTTGGGGAAAGATGACGTGATGTTATGTTATGGTTGAATAGAATGGACTGCATTATGAGACGGATCGTAGGATAAGTAAGACTAACGGCCGAACCCAATAACCTATTTTCAGTAAAAGACAGATCGCTGTTGATGGTAGACAGTATAATTCTATCTGTCCTTACGTCAGGCCGGTAAGATTCCATTATCTCCAGATTATTGGGACGTTAAAACCATAGATAGTTAGGTTTTTCTATCTCCAGTTTGCCAAAACTGGTGATAGATAAGATAGATTATTGGGTTCCGCCGTACATGCAATGGACTAGTTGAATTTAGTACATTGCATAATTATAATATAACAAACATTATATCATTCAATAAGCTACTGCTCTTAAGACCTAGTTTCATCACAACATGTTACTTAGTTTAATCTTCTGTTGCAGTGTTACCGGGACATTAAGAGTAGCGAGTGTTTCACCAAGCGCTAATATGTCTTAACCAGGCGTTAAAGGATCATGAACAACGATGTATGGAAATCCGTCTTAAGTTGAAACACAATAAATCTTTATTTATTATAGACTACGCTTTATATACTATTAACTAAAAGTGTTCATTTTCACACAAGTATCCGAGTTTTAAAGTAATTAAACAAATTCGGAGATAACCTGAAAATTATGTCTCAACTACTCGCAACTTATAATATGACCACAGATCAGTCATGTAGGTACAAAACAACATTCTGATTTCTGGGTATCAAAAGTGAACAATTGACACATTGCCTTCTCATTACCACCGGCATCGGTTGATCAGAATCAAGCATCGACATGATTAGAATCTCAAGAGTTCTGAAACACAACACAAAAACGTCCTGGCGTAATAAAACACAATTAAATATGAAAACGTCCTGTCGTTAGTTACATGAAACACACTAAGTTGTTTAAAACAAACACCAACGAATTTCCGTAAGTATTACTATTTAAGTGGAGAGATTAATCGCTGTGAGTATTCTCATTCGACACATAAACAGTAATGGCGGCTTCCGCAGGCGCCGGCTTAGGGATGGCGATCTAGAATCGATTTTATAGGTCAAGTAATTTTTTTTTTATCGATCATAAACAATGAATTATAGATTTTTTTAATCGATTTCAGAAACTTGAAAACGAGTTCCTATGTTTTTCCTGCGGATTGCAACTTTTAAGTTTTGATATCGATTATTAATTACACTTGACTAATTATGCAGGCAACACCAAAACGAATAAGTGATTATCTATAGTAAAGCTGTCGATGTAGAATAATGGCGGGAACAGATCTATCAGAACTCAATTTATTGCTGAATCGATTCTTTCCTGCGATTCGGATAGATTTAAAAATCGATCTTGTTTAGGAATAATGGTCATCCCTACCGGTACGTCTGTCATCTGCCTTGACAGTTGCATCTGCGTGAGACGAAACACAAAAATAAATATTTTCACAACGGAACTATGAAATACATATACAGTACCTACTACGTTATGATTATGATATTACTAATTATTTAGCTATTTATGAGTTTAATACCATTTTTGTGATGTTTTTATGTAAAGGCTCACAAGTTTACGTAACTCGTACAAATGAAGAGAACGAAACGTCCATCATGACTATACGGAAATGTACCTAGCAATCGTTAATTTACTGTTTATCTTAAAATCATAATTCCGGATACGAAAACAAAATTCCTGAAGTGAAAAGCTTGTAAAAAATAAGAAAATAATTTGTATATTAATTTGGTTTTCATACGTGCAACTTTTCAAGACTGCTTTTGGTCAATCTCCTTTAATTGCTGCCCTAGAGGTCCGTGAACTTACTGACTGACAACTCTTAGGACTATATAGAGCTGATCATCATATTGATTTATTTCTTCAACAATTGGGATAAGTTTTACATAAATTAAATGTCAGTCGTGTCAAAATCATCGAAATGAATAACTATACGGCTAGCTAAAATGATGCATTGTCAGTGAACATTGACATGTGACATTGTGACTTTTTATTTTGGTTTATTTGACAACTGACCGATATAAGAGTGAATGATACATCCTAACTTGCCAGATTGTTTTTTTTTTTTTTTTTGATGGAACATAAATACATCGATGTTTATTTTAATGGCTGATTTACTAATGTCTGATTATGAACAGCTTGGTGAAACTAGGTCATAACCCATTAATTTTGTAAGGTGTCAACCTAAGTACCAAGTTCGCGATAGGCTTTATAAAAGGAGGTAGTATTGAAATATCATATGCCAAATTTGTTTTTCTGTGCTTATTTATGAACTACTCGCTACTGAGAATCCCACAAAGAGGACCCATGACCTTATGAAGGTCGCAGGAATCCGCAGGATGCGGGAAGCACAGAACCGGTCGAAATGGCGGTGCTTGGGTGAGACCTATGCCCAGCAGTGGATGTCTTTCGGCTGAAATGGTGAGGATGATGTTGACTGAGAATATTAGTTGCAATTATAGTAAAAAGTCTCTCAAACTCAAGCATATTTGCATTATTTTTATCGTCTTCCTCTTTATCACAACGGAAATCCTTTATTACAGCACGTCTATGTTCTTATTTATTTTATTATTTATGTACACATGGTAAAATACGCAGAGATACGACGTAATTAAAATTTTAATAATTAATTAATTTAGTTTTAAAACTTGTTGTTTGTTTGTAGTAAGTAATGGTTGTCAACCACATGTTTAATAAACAGAACTAGTATTCTCCACGATTTGCTTCACGGATGTCTGTCCCGTTTGACTCGTTCGGTAGTGGAATTTGAAATCCTTTCTTAATGCATCTCTACAACAACTTTTTTTTTTACCTTATTTATCTTGCAGTCTTCGTCCTTTAATGACAGCATGTTGTAATTATGTAGCCTATATAGAGAAAAATATTCGTCGAATTATCGGTAATGGCGCAAAATCCCCTCGGAAAAACTTACTGTAATAAACCTAAAACTAGGCTATTTTTATTTATTAAGCTAATATAGTAACAATACCGTTTACATAACTATGATATAAACTTATAAAGTTTATTTTTATACTTCTGGAAAACATTTTCCGTAGATACAAATTGTTATCGTATTTTGGATAGTTTTAATGAATGCGTTTTTACCATAAATATTTTATTTTGTACATACATAAACTCACGCCTTCTTCCCATGAGGGTAGTCAGAAACTACAGAACGGCACCTGTTACGATTCTTACTTATTCCTTTTGCTTCGTTTACGTTCGTATTCATTCACAAATGTCGGTTGCGAGTACTGCACCTGACCTTTACCTTCTGAACCTTTCTTTCTGACTTTCTGAACTTTGTTTTGTTTAGATGATTTCATTCATGTAAATTAACTAATTGTAATTATAATAAGTTAGTCGATATTTTTACGACGAGACACGCGTGCTTGGCATCCAAGTACCCAATAATCTAATAGGCTGCCTTAATGAAATTTTACCACCAATTAAAATACAAGCTATTAATAATTACACAAGTTTAATCTTAGCTTGGGTGCCAGTGGAGATCCTATCGCCGTTATGTAAATTGTAAATTTGGAAATAAAGTTATTATTTTTATTTTATTTTTTTGACATATCCCGGGACCCTGGAGTCACGGACCTTTGGAAGGCGTACGTGGGGCCGAAACCAACTCGCAGAGGCCCCTTAGACTATTTTAAATGATGAGGAGGCACCAACCGACGATTATCCCTATATGCACTATGCAAATGCACCCAAGGACAACTACCGGTTGGTACAGGACTATTGTAGGGCATGGAAACGAAACATATTGGACTATGAGTTTGGGTGGCTATAGAGGATTGGGTACTAATAACTATGGAAAGACTATGTCCCCTGCGTAATCAGTGTTATCTAGTACGCGGATAAAATGGCAGGGGGTGACTTGCACACTCAATAATGGGCCCCCGAAAACGGTCGCTAGCACATAGTGTCGTAGTGATAAGGGGACAACATTTCCTGAGGTGCTTATGAGGAGTGGAGAGATATTCCATGACTATCAGGACAATCCCGGAGCCCGGAAGATGGTTAAGATCTCTACCAGCACTTACTGGGAAACTTCCTTCCTCCGAGCACGTTTGCTCTTGCGAATGTCCACTCAAGCCGGCCAATAAAGACAAGAATGAGGTGGGAGCTCTGTTCCTCGTCAGTGTTCACTCCAGTCGGCCAATACAGGCAAGCCAGAGGTGAGGAACGACTCTTCTCCCAGGAGATAGGGTCCGTGGGGTTGCTACTGCCCAACAGCTCGCCACATGCTGCCCTGCGGGTTCATGTATCTCTCTTGGTCTGGCTCCTCACCCTAGACCCGTTCCGGCAAAGTAAACTCTACCGGCACAGACCTAGAGTTCGGAGCGCGCAAGCCCCACCACGAAGTCAACGTAGAGGTTAGGTGGTGGGGACGTAGAGATACGGCATTATTATTATTATTCATTGCAACCCGTTGCCCACCATAATCCATACATTACATTATTAATTTAACAGCGTAGTTAGTTAAAAACCTATTAAAATTACCTTACGCACATTTTTAAATATTTTATTATTAAATAATTAGGCAAAAGCAAGAGTATCTTTTATAATTTAGGTTAAATTCCGTCAATAATACAATTACCTTTACAATTTAAAATTGATTATTCAGTTAGCAAAACTTATCTAAAATGTTCTTAACAAAATACTAACCCTCAACCGCTGAGTGAAAACTGAGGAGTTGATACATCAACACTCGGTATATTGTGTACCCCGAGGGATTATCTCGAAATCAACAATTACTTATTCAAATAGATTCCATAAAGCGTGACTGATTGACGAAAGCTTGTAATTTTCGTGAATGAACTTCATTAGTAAGTTATTTCGGTTTAGAATTTGAAGACTGATGGATGTTTTTACTTTTACTTAGAACTAGCTTCTGCCCGCGACTTTGTCCGCGCGTTTTAACAAAAAACATCACATGGCACTCAGCAATACCGTAGCTTTTTATTAGTAACATTTTTTTTAAGTCGAATGAGGAGTTTTGGAGATTACCTCCTACATCCAAATTTACAAAGTTTACCTGTTTATGATAATTTTATTAGTAAAGATGTAGATTTGAGAGTGTAAGTGATTTACCCAATCACAATTTTACTTAAGAGGATACCGTGTGCGCAGTGGCGCCCTCATCGTTTGTTTGGTTTTTAATTTAATTTTAGAATGAAAATGCAGAAAATAAGCACGTTATGTTGCGCTCCACAAGACTATACGTTATTATTATTACAAACAGTAGTTATACATTGTTAAGTTTTATTATAATCCTTAAAACGGAAAATAGTGGCCACTAAGCTCCGTTTTATAGATTATAATAAATCTTAAGAATGTAAAACTACTGTTTGTAATAATAATAACGTATAGTCTTGTGGAGCGCAACATAACGTGCTTATTTTCTGCATTTTCATTCTAAAATAAAAGAAATAATCAAACAAACGACGAGGGCGCCACTGTGCGCGCGATATCCTCTTAAAAAAATATGTTGTAAGTATTACAAATAAATATGATGTTTTCCGTAGTGTCAAAGTCTATTTATTTTTTCTATCTTTTTAGTATTTCTCGTTGTCTACGAAATCCTGTAGTCAGAATAATAGATACAGTATTTATTCTGCCTTTTACAACCATCTGGGCTATTTTAGAGGTATTGTAGCGTGTATGAGCAAGTTTTTAAATGAAATAATATAATAATCTGAACAGAAATAAAACTGTGTTATTGGTAAAATAAGCAACTGGAAATTCATCCTGAATATTGTATAGCTGCGAGTTTTCGTTCATAAGCAAACTTATATGTTAAGATGTTAAGGCCATGGAGTTCACCTATCCTTAAAAACCGGGCACAAAGGGGTTGAGTTTTATGAAAAAAAAAAAAACCGGCCAAGTGCCTGTCGGACCACGCACATGAAGAAAGAAGAGACAGGATTAACCCAAGAATAAACTTAACATTGTAGTTGAAAAACATGTTCTCCCGTACATTCCAACAAAGATAAGTTTGTACAAACAATATTTAGAGATTTCCCGTGTTATTTTAATACCATAGACTTCTTATAGGTTTTCCTGTAATCTATAAGTATAGAACAATTTTCTGTATTTTTTTCAAAGTTTTAGGCTCAGTAGTTTTGGAGGGATGGTCAATTTTCTTAAATAACTTTAAAACTAAATATAAAACTAAATAAAAACTAAATATATAGTTATTTTAAAATTATAAAAGAAAAATAGTCGAGATCCCCACAATAACCTCTTTCATCATACGCGGTATAATTAGCAAAAGTTTTTTTTAAATTTTCTTGTTTGCCCTCAAAAGTGACCCCCATATTCAAAATTCCTTTATTTACGTAACTCGTACGTGTTTGGGTCACAGAAATTCATGTGTCAGGGGCGACGGTTTCATACAACCCTATTCCTACCGGCTTCCCTTCGGAATAACGACTCTACTTGAGTTTACTATTACTAAATAATATAGTACATACATAGTCATATTACAGGTATTTTTTAATATAATATCATGAGATAAAATAGTATTACAAAACTGCGTACCTATATAGGAGTTAAATTAAGAAAAGTAAAGAAATAACTTAAATTGAGTGAATAATTAATGATATTATATTGAGTTTATCAGAACTGAAATTGTTTTTCTTCGGTTTCCGTCTAATGGAAGTTGTAGCTTCGCTACTGATATGTGTACCAAATTTCAGCTTAATCGATCCATTCGATTCGGAGCAAATTGGCTGTGACAGACAGACAGACACATGAGTGGTCGTATGAGGGTCCCGTTTTTCCTTTTGAGGTACAGAAACCAGAACCTTAAAAACAGTTGAGAGGTGATAAAAAACACCCGGTTGGAACAAAGTTCCTTTTGCTTTTGCAGTGTAACATTTTGACCGTCACGACACTTGCTAAGTGGTCTAGCTCTCATTTGTCAAGACTGCAAGGGTAAAACATGCGATATGGAAGTTCGTTCCTAAAATTTTTGGTCCACCTCATGCATTAAATACTTAATTAAAATCAATTAACTATTGTATACGGATAGAAGTGTGTGACTATTGCATCGGATGCAAATAATTTACTTGATATAAGTGTGTTTCGACGTCACGGCTATAAGTGTGTTTCGACGTCACGGCTATAAGTGTGTTTCGACGTCACGGCTATAAGTGTGTTTCGACGTCACGGCTATACAGTGTATTTCGACGTCACGGCTATAAGTGTGTTTCGACGTCACGGCTATAAGTGTGTTTCGACGTCACGGCTATATGTGTGTTTCAACGTCACGGCTATATGTGTGTTTCAACGTCACGGCTATAAGTGTGTTTCGACGTCACGGCTATAAGTGTGTTTCGACGTCACGGCTATACAGTGTATTTCGACGTCACGGCTAAAAGCGTGTATCGACGTTACGCATAAATAAAAGCTGATATCGAATACAGCCTAGTTAGGTACTGTTTTGATTTCATAATTTCCTTTTAGCAGAATATTGATAAATAAAGCGTAGTTAATAAATTTTATGAACATTCGTAGTTTGCATTTTTATTTGTAACATGTGAGCCTTCATTACTCACTGTCGTTTATTTACTTATCCATTGTTCATGTTAACAATTAAAAAATTGTAAAAGTAATCGCACATAGTAACCCAGATCAGACCTTGCAGTCAGCAACCATCATTGGCATTAATGGGTTCAACGAGATGCCCGACAAAAAATAAAAACAATCAGTGTTTGTATCATTCGACTCTTTAAATGGAATGTGTTGTAGCGTAAATTTGAATTCATAAATCGAATGCTCATTGAGTCCGCGGTCGCGGCACGTGGTGGCCAGCGTGTAGATCGACAACAAGTCCCGCCTCACCGACTCAGGAGGACAGCATGGCTCATCTGCTTGCGAATAGTTGGCCTATTATGTCGTCTCAAAAAGTAGAAAAATAAGTTTTTTTTCTAAAAAGTAGCTTCGGTCTCTCAGGCTGCGTGAAAAGTTTCGTGTTACAATATTATCATCTTGTTTGTGAATCGTGTTTGTGGGAAATCCGAACAATGTGTTTACATTCTGTACACTCAATAAAGGTGTTACATTTTAAGCTTCAAGTAAATAGCCTCCGTACAATTGACGATAACATAAGATTTATAAAACCGCCGCTAAGGTGATATGCAAGGAGAAAGAAAAGGTTTCTGTGACAAAATGAAAGTGAAGGAAAATAAAATTGAGTACGAAAATGTGGATAAATATGAATATGTGCCCCCTGAGGGAGGATGGGGGTACATGGTGTGCGTCGGACTGTCTGTCATTTTCGTAAGTAGAATTATTATATTTTGTTTTTTTTTTAATCTTTTTTTTCGCGCTGTCTTTCATGGCAAATTTTAGTCGTTTGTATTTTGAGCGTAGAGTATGAGTTTGATTCCCGATATATTTTGTTTTTTTTTTTTAATTTTCTAAAATCAATAAACCTCTCCAAGATCACGAAAATAATGAAAGGCTAACCCTAACCCTCGGCTGACCTAATGTTAGCATAGAGTGAACGACATAAAATTTTTGAATAAGGGTTTATTTTAAAATTCTATTGAGTGTTTCCTTTAAATCTCGGACTGGCACTTCCCGCGCGACTTCGTCCGCGTGGATTTCGTGCTCTAATACCCGTTAGGGGTAGATTTTCAAAAAACCCTGATACACGTTATTCTTTATTTTCGGTCTTAAGTGTAAATACTGAGTTTCGAGTTAATCGAACGACGCGTTAAAATTCTTCTATACATACTTTGGCACCCCTTTAGGAGGTAGTTTAGAAATATAAAAAAACGACAAATTCCAATAATTTACTTGGATAAATATTCGTGCCAAGTTTCAAGTTTATTAACTCAAGAAATAAAATTTTTCATACAAACAAAATCCCCCCTTTTCATCCCCTTAAAGGTCGAATTTCAAAAAATCCTTTCTTAGTAGATCCTTGCAACATAAAAGGCATCAACTGCCAAAATTTCAAGTTTGTAGCCCCAGCGGTTTACGACCGCTTTCTATATCTCAATCCCAATCTTGATCCCGATCCTTTTCTGTAACCAATCAACGGCCGAGTTTATCAATCTGAGTCTGAGAAGGCAACTCACGAGCAGCCGTCAAAGACTACGGATCACGATTCGGATAGAGATACAATATAGAATTCTGGCTTTAGGCTCTGCGTTGATGAATCAATCGGGACAAATAATAATACATTTATGGATAGATTTCTAATGTGACTGCATTGTTTTGTACGTCTTATGAATCAATCAATCAATGAGACCCCAGTTCAGTCGTCGTGTACTGTTACTTTCTGAAACACCGTTCTGTCTCTTACTTGTAAAATAGTGAGAGCTATTGTGAATGCATTACACACACGTTTCTATAACTGTCATTATTTTTAATAAGTAACTTACTTAAACTCAAATCCAGTAAGGTAATTTCTGTGTAATAAATAAAATAAATACATAACATAACATCACTCCTGTATTCCCCGAAGGGTTAGACACTACACCCACATTTCGCCAGTTATATTTAAGTCCCATGTAATAGGGGGCGAGCCTATTGCCATCAACTGGGCACAAATCCAGACTCCGAGCTCCTACTGAGAAATTCCAGATGAAAAACTCAATAACACTGCCCGACCTGGGAATTGAACCCTGGACCTCATGCTCAGCGGTAGCGCTTGCGACCACTAGAGCAACGAGACAGTCATTTAAAAAAAGTAGGTAAATAATAACTTTCCTAAATACTTTTGTATACCAATATTGAGTGTATGTATATGCTGTTCGCGTTCTTTAATAAATAAATAAGGTAATAAAATCAGGATTTTATCTTAGATAGTGCTTCAAAATCGAATACTGACATAATAATCATATTATCAAAAGTAACAAAAAATGCTAAGTACTTGTTAGTGCACACGCGGTTATAAATTACATGAAGGCAAAAAAGTAAGGAAGTCATTTCTTTATTTATTACGTAGGTACACAATTACTCGAGAGATATTATGTTCGGTCTCCTCTTAACATAAACTTAGTGATATCAAACATTTTAATCTCACAAAAAACTGATAGGTATAGGATACAATCTATTTTTAGCGGATTCTAATAATATAAATATCAAGTTATTTAAACAATCTATACAAATAAATGAAATTGAAGTGTCTGTTTGTAAAGTCAAAATAGTAGCTTTTTACTATATGTTTAAATGACAGTATATTATACGACAGTTATAACGAAAAAAGAATTTAAAAAACTTTTGTCTGTCTGTCTGTTTGTTTGTTCCGGCTAATCACTAAAACGGCTGGACCGATTTTGGCGGGACTTTCACTGGCAGATAGCTGATGTTATAAGGAGTAACTAAGGTTACTTTTATTTTAGAAAAAGAATAAGGGTTCCGCGCAAATAAATTAAAACCCATGAAATTGTGAACAAAATCCGATTCAAATAAGAAAGTATTGACATCCACGCAGGTAAAACCACGTTATTTTGCCCGCGGCTTCACCACAGACAACAGAAGCTTTGATGGACGAACGTGAAAATGTGGGCTGAGACGAAGCCGAGGCACACATACGCGAGTCCATCAATGCCTGGTTGCGGCCATGGCTTTTACAGTACTTTTCTCAATTGATGCGCGGAAATTATACAGTTAAATATAAATTCCAGAATCAATGAACAAAAATTTTTCATGCGCCATATATGTTCATTTGTTTCTTTTTTTACTATAAACAGCTCTATTTTCTAAGCCAGTTCGAGATTTAAATAAAATCTTTGATAAAGTTACCTCCTTGGTTGCCGTGTGTCGAAGTAAAAAGTTCGTTCCATTTATTAGATTACACGACAGATATGAGTTTTCATATTAATTTATGCGGCCGCTAAACACGACAGATATGGATCTCTGTTTGCATGTATTTGACCAGTACAGCATTTTCGATTTATCTCGAAGAAGGTTGTCAAAATAATGCTCGAATTTCCAAGAATGTTTGAGAAAATAATATTTAATAGTGAACTACAGGTGATGTGGTGGTGTGATCTGACCACGGTTAAATGCGTAGGTACACCATGTAATGTGAAACCGAGCTTGAAAAGCTGCAATTTGGGAGGATAATCAATTATAATGATGACTGATTTCGTTTGGTGCATGCGCATTAGCTCTGCCCTAACCTAGCCCATGGTGGCCTGTCACCTGTCATGAGCTGAGACGAGTTCTCGTCTCCAGCAAAATGTTCATGTCGTTTCTAAAACTGGAAGTTATAATACTCCGTTTTTATTCTTTATTCATAGTTATAATAAAGATAAATCGATATTTTGTATTATAAATAGTTTTATAAATAGCAACGAATTTGTAAAGCTCTTAGCTAAGTAGGTAGTAGGCATTAAAAATGTTTTTATTATACTTAATAGAAGGTAGAATGACGTCAAATGGCACTTAATATAGTTTAATTCTTTATCAAAATAATTATTCTGCTTTAGATTCTTTTTTTGTAATAAATTTTGCATACCAGCCTGTAACGGTATTAATTTACATAAGAATACAAATATACACGCACATATTTTAAGCTCGTCAATAAAATACTGATCTAATTATTATGACACTATTTCAAATATCCGGCATGTAATTCAATATACCTAGTTACTAATTAGAGTACCTACAAGTAATCTAATATACCTCCTAATTAGTGCAGTTCATCTGCTAATCCACCCACCCGCACTTGGCCCGAGTGGTGGATTACGGCAGCTCCCTCTTATAGAGAGGAGACCTGTGTCCAGCAGTGGGAACATTGTAGGCCGATTACTTTATTTCCGTAAGGATCTAGTTACCTAGTAACCATCGGAGACCTGTTGCTACTTTATTATTTACCCATAATAATGGCAACTTACCCGCAACATCTATTGTTGCCTATCCAACCGTTTTTATGCACAAATCCACTCGACAATTTTAATGAGACCACCGCACGCAAGAAGATCCTTCAACAATATAATATGTAATTATCCAATAAAGATAAAAAACATACATATATAACCAGGCAGAATCTACAGAACGCCACTTCCTACGATCCTTACATACGTCCATACATCTGGTCATACACGCACGCCAGTTGCGAGTACTACTCACCTGACTTTTCTGAAGAACGTCACCAATAAGGTCACTATATTTCCTTCTAGGGCGTCCTCTCCTGGCGTTTCCACTCACATTTGCCTGGTAAATATACCTTTTGTTAGTCGTATTTCACTCATCTTCTCAACATGATCAAAGCTTCTATTTGATAATAAAACCTTTAGGCAAATAAAATTGTTTCCACCATTTTTTATTCGACGTAGGCGGTCAATGCCACCAGCCATAGTTACTTCAATTAGTGAGTTACACTATGTTGCACCATATTTTTCCATCTTAAACCTGTTATGTTCCGAAGGTTGCGATATGCCTGTTGGGTCTTATTTCCGACAGTCAGTGTAGTGTTGAGCCACTCATTGGGCACGTGGGATGTTGCTAGCTTCTTTCTTTTAAACGTGACTAAATTTATGTCATGCTCAGTAGGTGGCAACTGGCTAGTGATGTCAGTGACTGAGGTATTGGGTTGGGTTGAAGATACCTTCATTTTTGGATACTATATATAGTATGTCACCATCTACACTAATATTATAAAGAGGTAAAGTTTGTAAGTTCGGATGTAAAAGGTTTATCTCTGGAAGTAAAAATCTGATTTCGAAAATGTTTTCACTGACAGAAAGCTAGAATATTGCCGAGTACCATAGGGTAATGTTTTATATTATAGTAGACTGTCACGCGGGCGTAGTCACGGGAAGAAGCTACTAATAAATATTTTTAACACAAATCTTTAGGGGGTTCCTCGTTCATTACGAAGTGGATGTTCCCGTGCCAGTCAGTTAACTTTTACTAAATTCGATGTTGCGTCTCCTAGGACCAAAAAGAGTATTTCTTAATCATTATTATTGTTTTGAAACAGAGTCTAATCAATGTCACTAACTATATTTTTGTGGACACTTACGTCAAAGATTGCAAGTTCCAGAACCTGATTTGCCTTTTTGCTAATTAGTTGTTATTTTATAGTAACTATTAATATTTAGTAATTTATCAAGGCTTCGAAAGTAAAAAAAAAACTTATGACTGATGTGAATTCCAAATATAGAGAAGTAATAAAACGTTCGCGTCGCTAAGTTTATTTCGCATGCTGACTGCTAACATGAGTGACCACGACCATTCCAATCGTTTTTATGTATAGGTATTATGTTTATTTATTTATTTATTGACACACCAACGACTTATTCACTAAATCATTACATTAAGTATATTCTATATCAACAGCTTTGTGGTGAATTTGTCACTTATAGGTGTGCACAGCACTTGTATAATCAATAATAAAAATTAAAATGGAAATATATGATCATAACAATATTAAAATTTACAAAGTTTACATTGAATTTCATCTGACAAGCAGTTAAATTCAAGAATACAGTGCAATTCAAGAATTTAAAAATTATAAAAAATATTATAAAAATCAAAAAAAAAAACATCAATTAAATTGGAATAGTAAAATAATTATAAATTGAAACTATAAAAACACAAATAAATTCGTTATATTGGAATATTATTACAATTATATATTGAAAATATAAAAAAATAACAAATAAATTAGGACATCGTTATTACATTAATTATAAATAATTATAAATTAAAAAATTATATTAATTATATTATTAATTATAAATAAGAATAGGATAAATTAAATTAAATTACGTGAAATTGTACAATATTAAATACATTGGATGGAGTCACACAAATACACAATTAACATTTTGTGAAAGAAATAAACAAACAGATCGATCAAGAACTGAGAACGTATCGCCTAAATTCATTCAGACTGTTCGAAAATATGTCCAAGTTGTTAGTACGCGTGCTCAGCTTATTGTAGCCAGACAAAAACCGGTATAAAGGAGCTGAACGACCACGATTAATTCTATTTTTAGGCATTTGAAATGTTTCTGTTTTAAAATTGGATCTGTATGAGGTACGGCGGGACACATTTAGACCAATCTCCGAAACCAACTCCAGTACATTCGCCAAATTGTGAAGGGTCTTATAAAGGAAAACTAGGTCTGAGCAACTTCTTCGTTGCTCCAAGGAGCTCATCCCGAAATGACAGAGCCTTTGAGGATAATCCGCTTCACGATCACATGTCTGTGATCTGTAGCGGAGGTATCTCGTAAACTTTTTTTGGATGCACTCTATTCTGTCGATGTGGACACGATACGTGGGATTCCATACAGGAGATGCATATTCCAGTATACTCCTCACCATAGAGTTATAAAGAACCTTAAGGGTGCTGATTGACCAGAATTCCTTGCAAGTTCTTTTAACAAATCCCGACATTTTATTTGCTTTAGCGACAATAGTGTCAAAGTGATTTATGAAGGATAGTTGACGATCAAGTTGGACTCCCAAATCACGAATGGTATCGACTTTCTGAAGAGTTATGCCGTTCAAGTGATATGCTGAAGGCTGAATCAGCTTTTTCCGTGTAAATGTTATATGATAACACTTAACGGCATTGAGAGTCATCATGTTACTATGACATCACTCATGAATTGCGTCCAAGTCCTTCTGAAGCAAAGCAATGTCGGCACTTGATTTAATTTCCTTGTATAGTTTTAAATCATCCGCAAACATAGAGCATTTTGATTTTTTAATGGAGTGTATGATATCGTTCACAAATACCAAGAAAAGAATAGGACCAAGATGCGATCCCTGTGGCACCCCAGATGTTGAGTAATAGAGTGGCGAATGATAACCCTTTATAATAACTCTCTGTTGTCGCTCTGAAAGATATGATTCAAATATGATTCAAACCAGCGTAGCATACGACCATGCATACCGTAGTTGTCAAGTTTTTGAAGTAGGAGCACATGATTTACTTTGTCGAACGCGCTACTGAAGTCTGTGTAAATTGAGTCCACCTGCACACTGGAGTCTACGGATCTGCTGATATCATTAATGTAGTGAACTAAGTTGGTGGTAGTGGATTTATTGGTACAGAAACCGTGCTGTTGCGTAACCAATTGAGTTTTAATGAGTGAGTTAGTACAGGACAAACCAATGATTCGAACAGTTTCGAGAAAATTGAAAGAAGAGATATGGGCCGGTAATTTTTAACATCATTAGGCTCCCCTTTTTTAAATATTGGAACTACGTGTGCGATTTTCCACTGCGTGGGAAACTTAGAAGACATAAGGGACTTATTAAAAATAAGTTTGAGCGGTAATGATAAATATTTGGCACATTGCCTTATAAAATGCGGCGGTAGGCCGTCAGGCCCTGGATCTTTGCAGTTTTTTTAATTCTTTGAGTACGTCTCGCTCTGTGAAATAATGGCTTCCTAGCGCAAGCTGAGGGTACTCTTCTGACTTTGTTTGTACCGCGACTGTACCAGCTGGAGATGCAAAAGTGGCAGAAAAGTGCGAGGCAAACAGTTTACTCACTTCTTCTCCAGAAGTTGCCACTTTCCCGCTCCAATACATCTCAGATGGAATGTCATTTGACTTGGCTTTTTTGGCCTTAACGAATGACCAAAATGCCTTCGGATTCAGTCTGATGTTATCTTCAGTGTTGTTGACGTCTGTACTATATCACTTTTTGATCATGATTTTAGAACGTTCCTCCAATATACGGTATTCATATTTGTCCCTGGGATTTTTGTATTTCTTAAAGCGAAGTCTTAATTTTTCCTTTCCGTTGAGGATTCTGATCAAACATTTTGAGAACCAAATAGGAAATTTGTTATTGCGTCCATTATGTCTAGGAACACATTCAACCACTATTCGATTCACTTGTGGGTATAACGTGTCTACCATTAAGTCCACATCCGCCAGATCCGAAAACAAACGCGCCCGATCGATGCTCCTCAATCTCTCATTTACGAGTGCATAGTTGGCTTTCCAGAAGTTATATTTGAGAGAACTCTTACTTTTTAATATTGCGGGTGAAATTTTCTTGATGGTGATGTCAAGAGGAGGGTGATGAACATCGACCAGCGACATTGCGACATGTTCTTTAATAATGTAATTGTTAATATTAATATCCATGTATTTATTTAAAATGGAATACTAAAAAGTAGATTTAAATGTGAATGCAGTTTCACAGCTTAAATGTCTTTTTTTAAATAAGCACAAATAAATTAGTGTGTTTATACAACTTGTTAAATGATACATGATTTTATTTCTGTAAGTAGGTTTGTACAAAAACTTTTACATGTCAATCGTGTTGATGACATATGTTTTTCTATTAAAAGCATATCGTAGGGGAACCCGGGAAAAATATACATAAAATAGTCTGTAAGAAAAGTGAAACATATGGTAGAAAAGATAGGCAGGCATGGGGACTGCCGGCAGAAGTGAGAACAAACGTAAAACTATGCACAGCATGTCGCATTTCGGTGCCGTAATCCCGTAAGATTTCCCCCTACCAACATTGCATGTCACAAGCCGGTGACTCGAACCCGTAAAGTTTACCCCTACCAATATAGCATGTCGCAAGCCGGTGACTCGAACCCGTAAGATTTCTCCCTACTAACATAGCATGTCGCATGTCGGTGATACGGACCCGTAAGGTTTACCCCTACCAATATAGCATGTCGCGAGCCGGTGACTCGAACCCGTAAGATTTCTCCCTAGCAACATAACATGTCACATGTCGGTGATGCGGACCCGTAAGGCTTACCCCTACCAATATAGCATGTCGCAAGCCGGTGACTCGAACCTGTAAGATTTCTCCCTACTAACATAGCATGTCGCATGTCGGTGATGCGGACCTGTAAGGTTTACCCCTACCAAAAGTCGCTCAACACACCTAAAGAAGTTTTCACTTCAAAAAAATCGTTGATAGGAAGGATCTCTGGCATAGTGTATACGACTTAGGTTATGTTGAGTGCGAAATAAAGCAGTTCATTGACCGTCGTTTTTTTTTAAATTAACGTAATTATTAGGTTTATTGAAGATTGATTGGTTTCTTTAGGCGCGTTGAGCGCTTTTTGGTAGGGGAAAATCTTGCGGGTTCGCAACATGCGACATGCTCACGTCACAACTCTAATGTGACGTGTTGCGCCAAACTAGCGCCACGCAGCGGCCTGTGTAGGAGCTACATGTTAATGTTTTAAGTTTTCACTTCTGTCGACAGTCCCCATGATTGCCTACTGTTTTTTTGTTGATAGGCTTTGCGATGTTAGTTTTAATAAAACTATTTATTCATTGGAAACAATTGCGCAACATTGTTTCACGCAACATCAAATGTTTTTGTAAAATTTGTTGCTCAGTTTTTGATTCCCAATAAATAGTTTCTGCTGAATACGAGGTTTCAACAGTGTAACTAATACACAAATCGACGTTATATTTCATAACTTTACAAGTAACTTTTACGTTCATCTACTTCTATTTGCCTTTAACTAAAGTGAGTTAGGTACCTTAACGACTACGAACATAATATTATTAAATTAATATTATGGATCACCGTCACGTTAGCGTACATACGCGTGTTTCGATACAATTTGTTGATACAAAAATGTTACAAAAGCAGGCTGTTGGTACCAATTCCCGTACATCTGGGATGTTTTTATTTCGATTTGAGGCTCATAGATTAGGTGCCTACGAAGGGATGATTTCACCAATGAAACTTAACGCGACTCGTATATAAACCACGTTTTGCTGTCAGTGTCATTATTTATTTTCTTTGGAATAATGACACTGACAGCTCTTGAACATAGTTTAGATGTACTGATCGCGTTCAGTTTCATTGGTCTAATCCACCCTAAATGGTTAGACATTTTCTACTTGCCTTAGGGATAGGGGGGAATAGGGCACAGAACTTCGATACTACTTTTTTTAAGAATACACTAGCTACGAACAAAAACTCATTGTTCAACTGGCCGCAATTGATAGTAATTTTGAACTTAAAGCAGAAACATTAAAATTTCTTCAAGAATAAAACTTATAATCCAAGCACTTGGGTTGAATAAATATAATGTAATGTAATGTAATTGGTTCTTATTCTATTTTTGATCACAAAATGTTGGCTTATTTTTCGGACCGTAGGCCGCAGCGCAGGGCGCAGAACATTGCCTCGATAGTTCTATTTTTGAAATGTGACGCCATATTGCTTTTTTCCAGATTGCCGGCACAGCACACCAGCCAGTATTCGGATTCATATATAACGACTTTTTGGACGAATTGGGAGTAGGCACAGCGGCGGTAACACTCGTTTTTGGGGTGTTTCAAGTCACATTGGCTGTTGCTGGTAAATATAGTAAATTTATTTATTATTTATGAACAGACATAATACATTAAGCAGATCAGCTACATAAGAAAATAAGATACGGACACAGCTACTTAAGACGCAGTTATATGCCAGCGGCCTTGAGTAGTTATAGCTTGCGTATTTTGTGCTGAGCTCACGCAACGCGTCGTAAGTCCACCCAGTAATGGGATTCACCCATCAAGGAGCGTTGTTCCATGTTAAACGATTTATTAATTTATTACACATTTTTATGTGTAATAAATTAATAAATCGTAAAGAGCTATTTTAATAAAACACGTATAGTAAAAGATAAATAATTAAATTATCTTTAAAATGGTGAAGGTTTCATAAAAAGACGCTTGATAGTTTATGCGTGATTCTCAGTTTTTTATTCGCGTAAGACATAACATTACAAATTAATTCGTAATATAAACATAAACTAAAATATTCACATATTAAGTTATAAAAAAAATCTCTTATTTAACATATGTTTTTCCAAATCATTAACACTACTCGTTTAGACGTGATATCGTGTTTTATTAAAAAAAAACCACACAGACAAGCGTGCGTTGGATGTTTCACTAAGAGTTATGTTCGACTGCAGCTATGTAATAGGTCTTTACCTATATAATTGGTGATTCTATAACCAGCATTTTCAGATTTAATTATCTGTGGTTTGGCGCGCAATTTGGAATTTCAAATAAATTTCATTCGAAAGCCGTGTTAATTTAATTTCAAATTCAGTCATTTGTTTTTAGATAGTTTTTGGTTTTTGTGAAATTGTGGTAGTTTTTGGCGCCATGGATAAACTGAAAATTCGTATAATTTTCAAATATGAGTTCCTACGTGGAAATACCACTGCGCAAACAACACGAAACATCAACGACGTGTACGGGCCTAACACTGCTTGCATAAACTCGGTCCATTATTGGTTCAATCATTTTAAATCTGGAATTTTTGAGTTGAAGAACGAGCCTCGCTGTCGGTCGGTAACTACTGTTGACAACGACGAATTGAAGGCGATAGTGGAAGCGGATCCAACTCAATCTACGGCTGAGCTTGCTGCGGGCCTTGGAGTTAGTGTCAAAACAACATTGAAGCACTTGCGTCAAATCGGAAAGATTAAAAAGCTAGATAAGTGGGTGCCACACGAACTAAACGACCAACAGCGAGACTTACGCGTCGAAGCATGCATAGCACTACTAAATCGGCATGAAAACGAGGGAAATCTAAATCGAATTGATACCTGCGATGAAAAGTGGATCATGTACAACAACCGTAAGCGTTCGTCTCAATGAATGGACCCGGGTACAGCACCTAATCAGTGCGCTAAAAAAAAGCTTACTCATACAAAAAGATGACCGTGACTGTCTGGTGGACCAGTGCCGGACTTGTACATTACAGCTTCTTACAGAATAGCACAAGAGTGACGGCAGATGTTTATTGCCAAGAATTGCAAACCATAATGGAGAAGCTCGCAATTCAACAACCAGTACCGGTCAATCGCACTTCCCCATTGCTTCTCCACGACAACGCGCGAGCTCACACTTCACGACAGACCATCGCAAAGCTACAAGAGTTACAACTGGAAGCTTTCCGTCACCCACCATACTCACCGGCCCTTGCCCCAACGGATTTCTACGTGTTTCAAAATTTAGACAACTTATTAAGTGGGAAAAAATTCAACACCCGAGAGGCAGTACAAAATGCTTTCGCTGACTTCATCGCCTCCCGTAAAGGGATAAAAACACTGCCATCAAAATGGCAAAATTGTATAGATGATTTGGGCCAGTACTTTGATTAGCTGAAATAAAAAAATACCAAAATTTTTATATTTTAAAATTGTCATACAAATCTCCAATTTCATAGGTAAAGACATAATATTATAAATATAAGATAACATCACGCTTGTAATCCCCGAAGGGCTAACCCTTTGGGGATTACAGGCGTGATGTTATCTTGATGTGATGTTATCTGTCTAAACAAAGGTGTACCTATAGTGCACTCATATTTCACCAGTTATGTTTAAGTCCCATGTAATGGGGGGCGAGCCTATAGTCAAAATCAACCGGGAAAAATTCAACTTAAAAAACACAACATTAATAACTATTATAGTTTGCTTTTTTTTATTTTGCCTTGATAGAGACTATAGTAAAACGTATTATGTGATCTAATGCGGTTCATAAGACACAGCTCTCTGACAGACAGACGGACAAGCGGACAGTCAGACGGTGTAGGCTTAGTAATAAGGTTTCGTTTTCCCCCTTTAGGTACGGAACCCAAAACCTTACAGGTGTAAACTTCACACGTTTAAGTCCGCCCCCTTAATAGCCTCGCTGAAAGGCAAATATTTTTTTAACAAGGCATTAGCTAGATTTTTTGGGTTCCTGAGTGATACTTGATTAACGTTTTTTTAATATTTTTTCATAGATATTTTTACCTTGTCTTGCTTAGGTATTATTAGAGTCTGAGATTAAATAAAAACTAATTACAACGTATATTTTCTAGATATCCGAAATCTCAGATAAATGCGTTACTTTATTAGAATAGATATTAATAACTTAATAACGTAATAATATAGACTAAGTACATATTTAGTTACATAAAATTTAACCCAATGAATGTTTTATATTCAAGATCAAATCTTCTATACAAATAAATAAAATTGAAGTGTCTGCTTGTAATGCCAAAACAACAGCATTTTACTAATTGCATATGAAAGTATATTATTACTTAAACAATTTTTAGGGTTCTGTAGTCAACAAGGAACCCTTATAATTAGTTTCGCCATGTCCGTCCGTCCGCAGCTTAGCTCAGAGACTCTTAGTACTAGAAAGCTATAATTTGGTATGGATACACATATTAATAAAGTGGTAAAATAAAATCAAGAAAAATAATTTTTAGGGTACTTCACCTTCCATATCCTAAGGGCACGTCTTCCCTACCATTACCGCGTCCCCCGGTCTACTCCTCGATATGCAATGGCCTATGTAGCCCCATGAAACATGAGGCTACAGGGGCTAGTATGAATCTTTGGGTTCATTCGAGTAATCGAGTCTGGTTAAACCACGCTGGGATCGGTGCATTTCATTCATTCATTCATTCATTCATTAATTCATTCATTCATTCAGTCATTCATTCATTCATTCATTCATTCATTCATTCATTCATTCATTCATTCATTCATACTTCACGTAAAGTGGGGATGTTTTTTTTCTCGTCTACCCCATGGTGTGGGGTGTTGTTGGATAGGCGTTTCAAAAATATTGCGGGTTTGTGAAAACTATTTTTCGATTAAGGGATCCGTTTATGAAATATTAAGCTTTAAAGTGCTAATTTTTGTTAGAGTCAAGTGTCCCCCCCCCCCCCTGCCAGCTAAACGGTTAGTTTTGGATATGTGAAAAAATTCACGGTAGTAGTGTGTACACCGAAGTTAAAAGGAAAACTATCACAGCTAAGTAGGCTTTACAAGTTTTCGAGTAATAGTCGACCAATTTACATTTGCAGTTGGAATGTATGAGAGAACATGTTTTTCAACTACAATGTTAAGTTTGTTCTTGGGATAAACTCATGCCAACTACGGAACCCTTCATTGTGCGTGGTTCGATACGCATTTGGCCGGTTTTTTTTATATTATTGTCTGTCTGTCTGTCTGTTTGTTCCGGCTAATCTCCGAAACGGCTCGACCGGACTGGATTTTGACGGGATTTTCTCTGGCAGATAGCTGATGTTATAAGGAGTAAGTTAGGCTACTTTTATTTTAGAAAAAAGATTTGGGATTCGCACAAAAAAAAATAAAACCCATGAAATTGTGAATAAAATCCGATTCAAATAGGGAAGTATTGACATCCACGCGGGCAAAGCCGCGGGAAAAGCTAGTTAGGAATAAAAACTTAAGTAATTTTATTTCTCAGGACCAAGCATATTTTGTTTATGTGTATTTATTCCAGTTTTTTTTTTTTTTTTCGTCTCTCTATTTACGTTGCACCTGCCATGATTTGTCTCAGCATCGCCCTAAGGTGACAGGAAATGCCTCAGTCATTAAATCCACCTGTGTACAATTATGTTTTACTTGTACTTATAGTATTAAGAAATAAATAAGAAAAGAAAAAGAAGAAATAAATAAATAATAATGACGTAAGTGGGCACTCTCCTTTACCTAGAAAAAATCTCCAAAAACAAAAACTAGTACATCCCTAGTAGAAAATTCGAGAACATTACTGTTTATACCAAATGGATAGTGAAACACGTGTCAGCACAGAGTGTTCGTGTATTTCGCTGAAGATTTTTAGCATTCCCGCGCCAAGCAACGAAAAGCCAACAAAATAAAACCATGGCTTACTTAGCTCTATGATGCAATTTTAAAACTCCACGCTCAGTTCTTATAATAACAGCTTTTTCTCTTTGTGTTTATTTACAAAATACAAAAAGACAGCTTCGTCAGAATAGTATTATAACATATTATGTGTTATATATAATACAATTTTAACTAATTTTTCTTACTTAACATAACATAACATCACGCCTTGTTTCCGCGAAGGGGTTAGGCAGAGATGCACCTATAGTCACAATACACACACATTTCGCCAGTTATGTCTAAGTTCCATGTAATAGGGAGCGAGCCTATTGCCATCGACCGGGCACAAATCCAGACTCTGGGCTGCTACTGAGACATTCTAGATGGAAAAACCCGACAAAACTTTGCCCGACCCGGAAATCGAACCTAGGACCTCATACTCAGCAGTAGCGCTTGCGACCACTAGACCAACGAGGCAGACCTTATGTATCAGACTTATATTTTAAAACCATGCATTTAATTTTTGAATTTCTATTAAACCTAGATACAATTTGTTATAATTTAAAATACTCGTAGTGTGAACGTGTGAAGTGATGGTTAGTATTCGGTATTCCATTTGACCACTGCAACTATGTTTTTGCTCGTACGGTCGTGCAACTATGTTTTTGCTCGTACGGTCGTGCAACTATGTTTTTGCTCGTACGGTCGTGCAACTATGTTTTTGCTCGTACGGTCATGCAACTATGTTTTTGCTCGTACGGTTGTGCAACTATGTTTTTGCTCGTACGGTCGTGCAACTATGTTTTTGCTCGTACGGTCGTGCAACTATGTTTTTGCTCGTACGGTCGTGCAACCGTGTTTTTGCTCGTACGGTCATACCTAGTGTGTTCACGGTAATGGTGCAACGAATGGGGATCGAACGCACGACCCACTTGCTAACTAACCGTTTGGCTTTAGCTACTTAGTTAAATATATTTTGATTTATTGCTGTTATAATTTTATTATTACATTGTATCGAGTTCTGTGTTGTGTTGTTAATCGCAAAAAAAAATCAGCTCATAACTCGTCAAAATGTAGGGAACAGCTGATTTTTTTCATGATTTCAGGTTGCGTCCCATAGTAAAAGTTGTTCATTATGATGAGTACAATGATCCCTTAAGAGGTTGTGCGTTATTTATGTTACATCTTGTAGTATAGCCATTTCATACAACAGTCAAAGAATGACAATAATAATTGTGATTTGAATATGCGGACAAATTTAAATTGGTAATCCATTTGACAAACAATTAACTCGCCTGAATTTGTCTACATTACTTAGAGGCAAGAAAATTCGAAGACACAAATATAAAGTCTCTTGTAGTTTAATAATTTCGTGCGGAAACGGAAAAATCTATTCAGCAGTATCAGTATCTCTATAATCATGTATTATTAGATATACAAAACAATAACTTCATAGTAAGCCTTTGCATTCGCGTTGTTGTTCAGCGTAGGTGTTTCTTACACGGCGTGTACGCGGCGTCTTAGTGGTTGCTACGCGCAACGGCAGGCGCAACGTATCGGCTACGCGGGTGTTACACCAAGTCCGACGTAGAAATCAGATGCTGCGTCATAAATGTCTACCTTGGACATAATGTACGTTAAGCGCGAAGACACTTTTACTTGCCACAAATTTATAGTGCCAGTTTTGTTTGTTTTTTTTTTTAAACATTATTCCGTCTTTTATTATCTTAAGGCGAAAGCGCTAGGCAGCCCGGGCAATGCAAATTTTCTTACGTTTTTTGCAATTTGCAAGTCAGTATTATGTTGTACCTATGTTGATCAAAATATGATTCGCGATCATAAAAAGTATGTGTTTACAGAATTATAATAATTATAGTCATCAATACAACTCTTTAAGAATTCTATTGAATGACTATTTCATGAAAACTAGACAATTAGGATTATATGAATTTATGGAGTTGTATTACTGATTTTGATGATTATAATTCTGTAAATGCATATTTGTTACGGTCGCGAATGATACTTTAATCAACATACAACTTAATACTGATTTGCAAATTGCAAAAAAACTTAAGAAAGTTTGAATTTCGGGGGCTACCTGGAGCTTCCCCCTTAATTGTGCCTACTCATACATCAAAGTTAACCCAAACTCCATATTCAAAAAAATTGAATAGTACGCACCGTATTCAATAGCAATATCTTTCCTTATAAGATAAGCTAAATGTGTCTCTTAGCTCAGAATATTTTATAAATGTTACATTGAATGATAGATAAGCAATCGATTCGTCTCAAATTGAGTAAATTAATTTTATTAGCCTGTAATGGATGTTTTTCTCAAAATTATTTATAAATTAGATCTGATAACTGTATCAATGCTTGATTATTATTCCTTTCATTAAAACGTAAGCAATTGACTGATGTGTGTTAAGTGATAATGCTTTTAAATAACTTCAGGCGTTAACATTCCTAACACAATTTTAATGTCCATTAATTTCATAATTAATTGAAAAAACAACAACACTTGAATTGAATTTGTTTGGATTCTTTCTATTGATTAACACTCTCACCGCCACGCTATACAGTTGCTTGCTGCACTAGAATTTACGTGGGCGGCCGGCGTACCATATGGCGGTGAGAGTGTTAAGGAAACAGGAATTATAATGAAAAACCTGAAGTAGCAAAACTGTCAGTCACTTTATAATAATAATATTATGCTGATAGTGATTACTTTTGAGAATACACTACAACCACAACTATTAGACTGCTTCGTTGGTCTAGAGGTCGCAAGCGCTACTGCTAAGCATGCGCTCCTGGATTCGATTCCCAGATCCGGCAAACTATTATTGAGTTTTCAATCACGAATTTCTCAGTAGCAGCCCGGAGTCTGGATTTGTGCATGGTTGATGGCAATAGGCTCGCCCTCTATTACTTGGGACCTAAACATAGCTGGCGAAATGTGGATCTACTTAATAGGTATACCTCTCCCTAACCTTTCGGGGATTGCAGGCGTGATGATTGATTACTATAAAAACTACAAGTAAATATGCTTAACAACAGTTTGTTTATACAAAGCCTTATTTAGTCTTCCTGGTATTTTTAAATCCAGCGGGTTACTTTACTCCGCTCGCTGCAGCAAAGTTCCTTGAAAACATAAGTGGGAACAGGGCCTGCGATTCTCCATACAAATGTATTCTCCTTTTTTCTTCCTGAATAATGCCTCTAGAGCAATCACTTATTTTTCATAAAATCAAGGTCTGCTGTAGACACGTCCCTGTCACTTCTTTTTTTTTCAGCAACTAATAAAATTGGTAAAGAAAATATGACTCTCCTACAAAACATTCCACATTTTTACCGCCGTGATTAGAAAACTACCAGACAGTTTCGAAAAGTTTTTAACATAAGAAAATCATAGGAACCTAGACATATTCTTTCTTAAAATTTTATTGTAAAAGATAACTGAACCGGCTCAGTTTTAGAGGAGACTAAAGGAGAGTACGAAACGTTGATCTCGTCAAATTTTTTGTGATATCGCACTCTAAACTCGGTTGTTCGGGCACAGTGCGACGGCAATAGTTTCTTCAAATACCTATTTTTCAAATTCCTCGCAGGCCCCGTCCCCTCTTAACGTAGCTTTTTCTTGTAAAGAAATGTTAAACATTTTCAAGATGAAGGTAGACACACAGAAATTTCTTATACCATGATCAGAGACGAGTGGTTCAGCAGAACTTGGGACAGGATGTCCAGCAATGGACTGTGATAGACTGAGTTGATTGGTTGATCGGTCAGACCCCCGCGTGGTAATTGCGTGTCATACTTACAGTAGGAATCGGTTTAATTTTGACAGTTCAACATACGTTATTAAGCAGACAAATTTTTCGAACAATTGAAGCAATGGATTAAATGATAAATGATTTTATTTCTGTAAGTAGGTTTATACAAACACTTTTACACGTCAAACATTTTTTTTTAAACTAGATGAGGCCGGCGTTTCCTATCTGACTACTCTGAGAAGAAAGGCCGAAACAAACTCAGAGGTCTCTTTTAAAGTCCAGACATAATTTTGGTCAGATCATGTGAAGACCATGTAGGTTGGTGTCTGAAATGGTCTTTTGAGGAAAGAACCACACAGATTGAGTGGACCTGTCCAGTCAGTGCAAGCATCTGTCAGTAATCGTACAGCTCAACATAAAAGTTAAGGAGCAATATGTTTCCAAATAATTCAGATTGTGATTGATAGTGTGTTACGCAATTAGAGTGCGATAACAAATACCTGTGTCAAATGTTGATATAATATTTTATAATACTTTTTCCTTTGTTTCAGGATTCTCAGCAAATATAGCTTTAAAGAAACTATCCCTAAGACAAGTGGGTTTAATAGGAGCTTTCATATACACACTAGCGTCATTCCTAGCAATATTCGTGGTATCTACGACACAGCTGATCATAACAAATGGCTTCCTCCACGGCTTGGGAATGGGACTACTCATACCTGTCTCCTACACGAGTTTCAACAGCTACTTCACAAAGAAAAAAGTGCTCTATCTAAGTCTTTGTAAGGCTTCAATTGGAATGATTACGATGTTTTACCCGTTGTTTATCAAGTTTACGATAACTGAGTACGGATTTAGGGGAACGCTCGCGATACTTTGCGCGATATCAGCGCATAGTATATTCGGGGCTTTGGCCATGCACCCCGTGAAGTGGCATATGAAGAAGCAGCGGAAACCCTGCGAGAAAATTGTTTGTAAGTTTTTACTATCCACATAAAGGGGGAGGTTTATAACGGGCACTGTTCTTTGTGAAAATTCATTTCGCTTCGCAAATCTGTTCGCACTATATAAAGTTGAGGTTATATTTAATATTAAACCAGAGAAATGCACTTTGGCTTTGAGTTCTGGTGCTACTTTTTATTTGGCATTTCAAATTACTATTATTACAAAAGCTGACCTTTTTCTACAATGTAATATTGCAAAAACTAATAGTACTCGCAGTCGTATGTAAACTTTTCCTTGAAAAGCTCTAAGAACTTCCGTTTTAATAAAATGTCAGCAGTTTAAATACTAACTAAACATTAATTAACTTTTTAGTAATACCACCAACACCAGCCAAAGAAGACAACAAGGATAAATTCGATTTCCCAAAAACCATACCGAGAATCGATACAACAGACAACGCGAGATCCGTCGAGAATTTGTATCGAATCAATCGATTGGAAAATCCTCAGAAAGGAGCCGAATTACTATTTGTGTCAAAATTAAGCGATTCCAGACGATTAAGCATACCAGTTGTCTTGATCCCGGCAGATGGAAAGATCGATAGTAGATTCGATTCGAGTGATCACGTGTATCGAGAGAATTTGTACAAGGCTGCTTCTGTATCGAGTTTGGGGAACTTTGGAAACATTGCCGCAGAACCCATGCCGATTATAAAAAACAAGGAAGGGAAATGGTATGTTGTATCATTATATGCGAACATAAATGTAGGGAACAGCTGATTTTTTTTGCGATTTCAGGTTTGGTCCCATAGTAAAAGTCGTTCATAATGATGAGTACAGTGATCCCTTAAGAGGTTGTGCGTTAATTATGTTACACCTTATATACTACTTTTTCAATATATTTTGGGCTCATAGTGGCTAGATTAAAACATAAGAATTTACCAATACTGTCTTTTGTAAGAATGACATAGCCTGCCTCATTGGTTTATTGGTCGCAAGCGCTATTGGTGAGTATGAGGTTCTGAGGTCTGGGTTCGATTCCCAGGTCGGACAAAGAGTGATTGGGTGTTTTTATGTTTGTTAGTAGTATAGCCCGGAGTCTGGATGTGTACTATTACATGGGATCTAAACATAACTGGCGAAATGTGGGTGTACCATAGGTAGGTAGGTACACCTCTGCCTAACCCTTCGGGGATTACAGGCGTGATATTGTTATATTACTTAGATCTGCGAATAGCTTGAAGGTGTAGAGGGGGTCTGACAGTCGAGTGACCACTGTTTTTTTTTTCAATACCTATGTACGAGTATTTTGACTCAAATAGACCAGTTTTTATTCAAATTATTCAATGAATTAGCCTGTTTTGAAGACCATTAAAATTTACGTACTTACGTCAAGTAGTTTTATGTTTTATTATATAAAAAAAATGTTATTTTTGTTCGGCACGCGTTATAAATAAAGCATACAATGACCGTTTCTTATCGCATTCGAAGGTTTTTTTCAAGTTGTTCTCTTGAAATCGTTTAATTTAATATAGTATATCTGCTTATGAATCGTTATTAATAATGATTGGCATGCCATTGCATAAACTTGATAGTCAGTCCTAAGTACTTAATACTTATGTACCTCAAATGTTAGTTTACGTCATTTACTGCGACTAGTAATACATTTAGCTTAGTAGGGTAATTCAAATTCAAATTATTTTATTTCACATAAGCCTATACATGGGCACTTATGAAACGTCAGAAGCTGGGTGCACGGTTCCAATTGGTCGTTTCCTATGGAGAAAAACCGGCAAGAAACTCCACGGTTACTCTCTTAAAATTAATTGGCTTTTACAATGTTTTCAAATTGATAAGCAATGCATGCTTTTATAAAACTGAATCAAGTATACCATTTCGTCAAATATGTTTAACTGGGACGAGTCTATTGCCCTCAACCGGGCACAAATCCAAATTATGGGCTGCTACTGAAAAACAGCGAATTGTAGCGTACTATAGATACTTTCCTGCCTAGCCCTTTGGGGAATACATGCATGATGTTATATGTTTAAATTATACTGTCGGGCTTTAGAACATTATAATAATCTTGCAATAATAAGTGACACTTTTTTTTTTTTTTGTGGATGGGAAATCATCAAATGACTTCTCCCGCTCTGGGCGGAGCGGGAGGGCGTGTCAGACTTTTACTGACTAAAACCCACCCGTGTTCCTTCTGTTGCCTGTGCCGGGGCCACGGTAACTCTTTCGAACATCCCGCAAATAAGTGACACTTAATGCTTGATTTAATACTAGACTCGAGTTACGCAAAGGAAAATGGAAACCAATAATACATTTATTTGAATTCGATGAAAGAGTTTTTTTTAATGCATGCTTATTTGTAGTCTAAAAATAAAACAGAGACAACCTTGATTTTGGCTATGCCATATAGGTGAATTAGAATTCCTAAATTAGGTACTAATAAAATAATAGGAATATTATTAGACGTCGAAGATTCTGCTATAGTCTGTTCTAAAAGT
This sequence comes from Fissipunctia ypsillon, assembly GCA_947568875.1. Taxonomy (NCBI): domain Eukaryota; kingdom Metazoa; phylum Arthropoda; class Insecta; order Lepidoptera; family Noctuidae; genus Fissipunctia; species Fissipunctia ypsillon. The sequence goes on from OX387644.1 coordinate 21,389,874, forward strand.
ATCTGATAAAACTGTAAACAAGCCCTGTTCCAGGGTCGCAGGATGTTTGAAAGAGTTACCGTGGCCCCGGCACAGGCAACTGAAAGAACACGAGTGTGTTTTAGTCAGTAAAAGTCTGACACGCCCTCCCGCTCCGCCCAGAGCGGGAGAAGTCATTTGATGATTTCCTATCCAAAAAAAAGGTTAAATTCTTATGCAATCACTCATTAACGGGAATTATAGGGAGTAACACATCCATCTCAAATAAGAAGGTCTCAACTTTATACAACATGTCCTGGAATTAACGCACAACCTTTTAAGGGGTCATTGTACTCATCATTATGAACAACTTTTACAATGGGACTAAACCAGAAATCGCAAAAAAAAATCAGCTGTGCCCTAATATTTATGTTCGCATAACTCGTTAAAATGTAGGGAACAGCAGATTTTTTTCGCGATCTTAGGTTTGGTCCTATAGTAAAAGTTGTTCATAATGATGATCACAATGATCCCTAACGAAAGTGTGCGTTTATTCCGGGACATGTTGTAAATCTCACTACTTTTTCCAACACTCTCTGTCTCTTAACTATATGCAACGTTCATAAATAAACCCCATTAGGTCTGGCCATATTTTTAGGTATTAGGATTAGCTTATTATGAAAATGATTTGCAATGATTTGTTCTCAATAATTATATCTGAAAAGTAGTAGAGAAATAAGTAAAAATTCAATTTTATTGATGTCGTTTTGGTTTATAAATAACGAAGATTTGTATTACAATAGATTGTGTCCCAACTCCATACCTCTTAAGGATGACTTTACTTAGTTATAAGCATTTAGCATAGACAGCCTATAATGTTCCCACTGGGACATAGGCTCTCATCGAGAGGGAGTGGGCTGTAATATACCACGCAGTCCTACTGCGGGCTGGTAGATGTCACATGTCTTCAATTTTTGGTTCTTGGACATGCCGGTTTCTTCACGATGTATTGATTTACTTAGAACTTTATCTAAATTATTTTTTAACACAACGTTATTATTTCTTTTTCAGGCAAACCGTTGCGGAGTTCCTGGACTTATCCTTACTAAAAGACTTAGTTTATGTTAATATTATATTTGGACTGGCATTAACTTTCTTTTCCGACCTCACATTTTTTACTCTGGAGCCATTATTTTTGGACAAAAAACATCTAAGCAAGGTAAGGTTCCTTAATATTTTTGCCTCAGAATGAATTTTAAGCTGAAACATGGCATTAATGTATTTCACTTAGATCATTTGTATCTTTCCCAAGCACTTCTTTTTTGTAAAAAAAATGTGTGTTTGTGAATCATAAATCTTGGTGGCATTTGCGAATTTACGATATCAAACTGCGGCAAAATAGCTCTCGAAACATATTTTTTAAAAACGTAGATAATAAATAGAGTCTGAAATATAAAAATTGAAAAGTAGTGTTTAAAAAATATCTGGGAGGATTCGCAGATGTTCGTTCACTGCATATATATCCTGTATGCATAATTCTGATCTTAAACCACATTGCAATTCTATTCTCGAATTCAAGCACTGTGTTGCCACTTCAATTAAAATGTAAGTTAAAACTCAACGTTTCTGGCTGGCAACACATGGGGGGAAGTGACAATAACAACTTCCATCGCTGCAGTGTTTCAGCTTTCGGGTGATACTGCTTGTAACAATGGCAACATTTTACAACTGACGTTGTTTTTTCCTGCGAATACTAATAAGTACAATACATTAAGTATAATAATCCTCTCACACAGTAACTGTTATCGTTGTAGGGGTAGACATAGCTAGGCTAGGCTAGGTATAGTTCCATAGTTGCGGTGCACTTGTTAGCAATGAAGAATCAATTTACGTACAGTCTTCTAAGACGAGTCTCTTACAAAGCGTGAATCTATCCTCTGTACACTGATAAATGATATTCCTATCTTTTTTAAATTGGTTAAAAATAATACTTTTACACATCAATTTTTTTAAACTAGTTGATGTTGCTGAAAGACACAGAATTTATTCAATTTGATGTAAACAGGCCGGCCGTCGAGAGAATGCGTTCCTGACACCTGTCAGTTGGACAATTTCTAGTTGTAATAAGGATCAAATTCGCAAAACACATATTCGTTAGTACGAAACTGACAGGTATCAAGAACGCATTCTCTCGACGAGCGGATTGTAATCTAACCTAGTGTCAATTGTAGCTAGTTTATTAATCAGAGACATGATTATAGGCTTAAGTTCTCTAGCTCGCTGTATATTTATTCATTTAAGTACTTAGCTCTTTCGTTTCCAAGGCGCAGAACAGCCACCATTATTTTCAAGACCATTTTCAACAAAAATTCTAAAAACCCAGGTTATTCAAACACCCAGCAATGTACCCTAAAAATGTTCTTACATTCCAGGCAGAGATAGCGAACATAATAGCAGTAGGAGGAGCGATGGATATGTCGGCGCGTCTCTTCCTGGGCGTCGCTGGGCAATTCTTCAGAATGAACAGCCGCTATATGTTCTTCTGTGGGGCCCTATTCACAGCAATCTTTAGATTCGGTAAGTGAATTTGTATTTAGACGAAATACATATAATACAGTCAGCCTCAAAAAGATGTATACTCGTACATCGGCAAGAATTCATTTGACTGTCTAAAATTTGTGTTCCACATTCTGTTTGGCTAGGGCTACAATTAAGTAGGTACTCAATATTATAGAACAAAGACTGTCATGAATTTATGTCGATGAGGAGCCAGCCGCAAAAAGATGTATCTTTGATGTACTTTTTTTCATCATCGTACGTTTGAACGGATAGTGTGGTTTCTGGACTACCTAAGTATGCCTATTACAAACGCTTTTTTCAATGATTTTAGTGCCAACCAGCAAGACTCTTAAGATTAAACTTAATTGCCTTGTAATAATAAGTTGTCTGAAGTAATCTCTGAATTTAAATAAATTAAAGTTCCAGCGCTTACAGACTGTTCTAATAGTTATTTTACCTCTGATTATGCATCACTGACAAACTCACAGTGATCTTTACTGTCGTTGTAATAAGGTTGGTGTTGGGTTGGTGCCATTAACAAGTCTGTCAAAATCGCAGTGTTCTTTATTTTCGTTATGTTAAAGTTGATATTGGGTTATGGCATCTGTTTCCTCACATTTCATAAAACTTGCAAATGTCATAAGCCCATACAATGCCGCCATAGTAAGTACCTACACAGTATTGGCAAATTAACAGAAAAACTTACCATACTATAAAAGTCTGAGAAGAGAACCCAGACCTTCGCTATCAGAGTCGTGTTAATCTTAACTAATATTATGAAGAGAAAAGATTTGATTTTTTGTTTGTTTGTTACGTTTTCACGGCTAAACGGCTGAACCGATTTTGATAAAATTTGGTAGGTATGGGTATACTTTTTATCGACATACCACGCGGATGAAGCCGCGGAAGAAGCTAGTTATAAATAAGATTAAATTTGTTCAAAATGACTGCTCTTTAAAGACTAATTATCTAATTTGATTTCTTTTTTGTATTATTTAAGTAACCTTTTAATATCAATAAAAATTTAAGTGCACTATTTTATTGGTACTATTAAATACAAATATCTATCAAAGGCTATCTATCTAATTGCCCTTTATTAATCAGTAAAAATAAAAAAGTAATTAACTACCCACGTCAGTAGTTTTTGAAAACGTAACAAACTTATTACTATATATCATTAAAGTGTTTTTGCTGCTCCATCGAAATTAGGTATTATAAATTAAAATCTTAAGAAGGTACGCATACATCATAATAATTAACATACGTAATTTTCTGTTAATGACGTTAATTTAGATTCCATATTCTTAAAAAAAATCTGTCCGGCCTGCTTTATTATTTGCATATAAATACAATATTCGTTAAATAAATTTATTTTACTAACTCATTATATACATACGCATTCACCCAGGTGAATAAAATGCTAACTACCGTCAGCAAAAATAAATGTTTTAACAGTCAAAATGTTACCTATCTTACATATTATTTTGTAAATATCAAGAAATTATGATAGAAATTTTATTTGATTTTTCAATTATTATTCGTTTATTTACTTTCTTTCATTTCTATTTACATTTTTAAATATTTCTTATAAAAATACATACAACAAAACATTTAAAAATATAAAAAATAGAGGTCCGCCGGTATCGGGAGCAGGGTCCAAGCTACCGGTGGTTAGGGTTGCAGAGACGGGAACCTCCTCACAATACGAGCCGTATCGAGGAGTACTGCCTTCTGAATCAGGCTCTAGATCCAACCGCCTAACGACAGCCTCGAGAGATGTTGGTCGAGGCTTTCGGCCATCAGGCCATTGGCCGTTACAACAATCGGCACAATGACAGCCGAGATCACATTCCACATGTCAGCAACCTCGTGTGCTAAGTCGAGATATTCTTATTATTATTATTATGTTATTGACAATAAAAATACCTTGTAAATTTTTGTAGACACATTTATTTTATAAACAAATAAAAGTTCTGTCGCCATTTAAAACATAAGACAAAAGCAATATTCAAATAATTATCTCTTCCTTTTCAATTTTAAAATTATTAATTTCTGTTTGAATTTAAACGTAGTCTGTGGTAGTCTGTGGTACAGTCCACATCAAAACAAAAGAGTTATTTTTAGAGGGCTATTATGTGACTTAAATGTCAAATTACACAATACAATAGCTAAAAAAAAACTGAAATGATTTTGATGTGTTCTTAAACATAAAAATACAATTATGATAAGAAGTGATATTTGATCTGATTTAATTAGACATAAAATAATAGCTGCTAATGCTTTTGGATTTATAATCGCTTATTTATAAGGCATTGTTTGAAAGGACATGCTAAATATAGCCAGCATTTGGTCGATGAGTTTATAGTCTGTGCTTCAGTGAGCGGTTCTGAAGTGGGCTCGACCCTGCGGTCACATGAATTTGTAGCTACTCGCTTCGTGTTAGAGCCGCCATTAAGTTTGCTTTGGGCTGTACACTCAGAAACAATCTTCACATAGGTAGACACCAGTATTATTAAATATTATTATAGGTAAAGACGACATTTTTTTTAAATGTCCCTCTTGTGTTCTGGCACTTGGGCTGCAATTTATATGTTGACTAAACCATGATAATAATAACACACAAAAAATAATAACTGAAAAAATTGTTGTAGGTACATTTTTCAATATATAAGTCCTCTACAACAAAATTTAATATCTGCCCAAATCGACATTCCCTTATGTATTAAGTAGATTTTTATCACTTTCCCATACTTAATGAATATTTTAAAGATAAACAAAACTTTTATTAAACGTTTATTCCCTCTATTAAAACCTACTACACCATTTTATTATTTTAACAATTAGGTTTTCGCTGGACTTAGCAGTTTGTTATTTAATTAAATGCTTTACCTAAAGGTTCTCGGTAAAATTGTACAATCAAATTGATTTTTACGAAAGCTTGAAACTAATGTTCAAATGAACTGTTTGTATACGCAAAATATTTAGAACAACACTTGCTTCATGTATGGACTGATATGTCATATTAATTTTTTTAAATATTTTAATATCATTTTAAACATTATTTTTTAAAAATCCGCTTCTGTGCGGTCGTAACTTACGAGAACAGAGAAATATTAAATTATTTTATTGCATATTACAGAAAATTCAAATACTATATTATTATCCTTGAAAAACCGAAAGGTATTAAAATGTTACAATTTTTATATTTCTATCTAAGAATAAAAATATTGAATTTTTCTTTTAATTGATCATCATAATATTCCTAGCGACATTAAAAATATGATATGTATATGTATAAATTAAAAGTTGTCTCCAAAAAAAGAGTCGGAATTAGGTACCTACCATGTTAAATAGAAAACCTGTATAATTGAATATAATTTTGGTCCATTTTTATAAATGCCAAATCAGGTCTATAAAATATTCGGTAGGTACAGGTCCAAAATGACGTACTTACGTAAAATATTGTGTACATGAAATAGATTATAAGTATATTGATTATGTATTGAAAAAAAAATCCTGCCTAGTTTTTTCTGTTTCGAAATAAGTTATTCGTTCGTATGTAGGTAGGTACTACACAATTTGTTTGGTAAGTAAATGCGAAGGAATTAAAAAAATACTGTCATCAACCAAAAGTAATAAATAAAAAAAACAATACAAAGAAAACAACAACAAACAACAACAACTAAACAAACTAAAGACGACAAAAAATATTTTTTACTTTCTCAATTTTTTACATGTCATTTACTTTTCGTTTTCAGTGTTCATCCAGTTCACAACATACACGCCACTTCTCATCCTCACCGGTGTCCTGGGCTCCTTAAGGTCGCTGGTCCATATATCCCAGCCCATAGTGGTAGCTGAACATGTGCCTATAGAGAGGTACCCACCAGCATACGGGCTATACATGCTGTTGGCTGGAGGCATCAGTTTGGGCGTCGGGCCTATGATTGGTAAGTTCTTCTCATTCACTGGTAGGTTATAGTAAGGCGTCCACTTCTCATGCACGAGGTGGTGGGATCGAAACTGAGCAAGTATAGTCTCCAAAAGCATCAGGATCAAAGTGTAAGCAAACCCTGTTCAGGTTTAATTCTGAAGGCTCCTGCAAACAGGCGCGATACACGACGCGACACAAAGTCACCGCTCGTCACGCGACAGTCGGTACCTTTGTGCCGCGTCGCGTGTCGCGCCTGCTTGCAGGAGCCTTAAATTAAATAGCTAGAAACATGAACATTGAAAGATGTATGGTAGAAGATGTGCTCTTTGAAAGAAGGACCTAAAGTTCAAATGCAAATAAAGTCACTAAATATTCTTGTGGTTGGCATTATTATTTTTGGAAAACCAAGTTGTTTTGTCAAAATACAACAAAATAACATCGCATTTTGTGTTCCTTGAATAAAGAAACAAATCTAAATAACAGCTAAATGTCAGAATGCGATAAGAATATTTCGGGTTAGTTTTACATAAAATATGTCCATTAAAATGATATATGCTATGCATCGCTTAGAATTTCACAGATTTTAGAGTGTTAATGAGTAGATATGTATGTACATATTTGAAAATAAAAGAGATAATGTCTCGTCTATCGGTTTTCTTATAAAGTAGTTCCTAAAATATTCGACGGCTTAGGCACCCGTCCCACCGCCGGCGATTAACGAGAAGCGAGGAGAACTAGCAACTACAAAATCGGCTAAGTGCGTGTCGGACCATGCACAAGAAAGGGGTCCGTAGTTGGGATGAATTTTATCCCAAGAACAAACTTAACATTGTAGTTGAAAACCATGTTCTCTCATTCATTCCAACTGCAAATGTAAGTTGGTCGACTATTACTCGTAAACATGTAAAGCCTACTTAGCTGTGATAGTTTTCCTTTTAACTTCATTGTATATGCTACTACCATGAATTTTTTCACATATTATATTTTTTCCAAATCATTAAAAGTCGTTTGTCAGCGCCTTAATGAACAAAAACGTTCCGAGACAAAATCTTAATAAATGATGCTGAACACCGCATCAAAATCCGTTACGTTGTTTAGAAGAACAACGCGGTCACATAGACAGATCTGTCTGTCACCATCATATACGAAAAGTGACTTCGATTTATAAATGTATAGATATAGAAATCCAGGTTTCCCCACGATGTTTTCCTTTACCGATGTCATAAATGTTCAATAATTAAATTTAATGTAGACAAGGGTGTTTTAATAACAAGCCTCCCTTGGTTGACTGGTAGAGAATGCCTAAGGCATTAAATCCGCCTTTGTCCTTTTTTAAGTGTGAAAAGTTCAAATAAATAAAATAGCACTGATACAATCTAAAATATCTGTCATGATGGCACAGCAATCTCTATCCCTTCAGACTAACCAGCATGACATTAAACACGTTTGCTGACTACTCAACACGCGTTAGCAATCCTGTTTAATCAATATCGTTCGCATCCGCTGACGTGCGTGTCCCTTTATGCCTGTCGGTTCAATTTGTGTCTATCCGACGTTTCAACCGAATATTCAGTACTGTGAATACATTAATTTGACGTCATGCCGCACATAAACGTCATCATCACATCATTGCGCCTGTTATCCCCGAAGGGTTAGGCAGAGATATACCTAATACTACACCCACATTTCATCAGTTATATTTACGTCCCATGTAATAGGGGGCGCGCATATTCCCATCAACCGGGCACAAATCCAAACTCCGGGCTGCTACTGAGAAATTCCAGATAGAAAAACCGAATATCAATTTTCCCGACCTGGGAATCGAACCCAAGATCCCATGTTCAACAGTAGCGCTTGTGACCACTACCAACGAGGCAATCTGAATGTATTAATTTGATGTCATACGGTTATTGCAGTATCTCTGTTGAAATACCTGGAATCAATTTGGTTTGAAACCTTTCAACAGGAACAATAAGTTCTGTAAACACATTTTATGGATTCATTCTACAGGCTTTTGATGTGAATTTTAGCTGGAATTTAAGAGCGTTGTAATATAAAAACTTAAAATTATTAAATTAAATTAATCAATAAATAAATATTAAATTAATATTATTTTGTAGATCGCCCATTGATAACATTTTTCAAAAATGCATCTTTTAATTTAACATTATTAAAAATTTAGTCCCGTGTGAGCGAGAGAGGTGCAAAATGTGACAACCCTCTTAATGATTTTCCTAGTATTTTACTTTGTGACAGCCGTAACGCAAAGGGATAATTTGAGTACCACCAATTTATTTATTTATTTTATTTTTCCTTTTTCCAGGTTTCATCCGAGATTACACAGGCAGTTATGCCATAGCGTTCAACATTTTGTCAGCCTGCAACCTCTGCTGCGTAGTACCCTGGGCAGCAGAAGCCATAGCCAAATATAGGAAGAACAGGAACTCTGCCAATGCCCTAAAGACATGATTATTCAAGCCAATAAGTTTTAGTACTAACACGAGTTCGTTCTTTTTTACAAAAAGATTTGAAACTCCCACCGTAATTTAGAGACGTTCCTTTGATAGGATTCTTAGTTGATTAGTACATTCTAATTTCAAATTGATTGACTTGCATCAGGTCCTGTGAAGTAACCTCTAATAATTGAAGAATCTATTGTACTCGTAGATATTATTCAGAAGTATTTTAACGTTGTTTATTTCTAGTTTTATGTTGAGTGGTCAAAGATTTGCTCATTTTGTTGTCGCTAAAAGCAAGGCAGTTGAGATTTTGTAAATAATTTTGCTACTAAGGAAACTCGAATATTGAATTACAAATGTTGCGTAATGATTATGAAAATCAAAAGTGAGTCTATGATTACCTACACTTAGAGGGTGTTCAGAACATTATATTAATTTAAGATAATTTAAGTTTAGTTTATAATTTAAATCTGCCAAATTCTTGCCATATAATATAGGTCTTTGGGTAAAAAGGGTCACCTCTGAAGAGTGGTCGACTTATTAATAGGGTAGGTATAAGGAATACAATAGTAATTAAGAAAAGAAAACTGCCAATATTATTATTAACGATAGTCAATCTTCTGGGCTCGTATCTAAATGTTAACAGCTACGCTTGCCGCGGTTGGCTCGTGGATGGGTGACCATCCATTGCCTACATATCGAAACCCGTCCGGCCTCGGAATGCAAGTTAAGCCGTTGCTCTCGGCTGACATTCGTAGATGTTTGACAGTCGTTACGGGTAGTCAGAAGCCCATAAGTCTGACAACCAGCGGGGCAATTGCGTAACACATTATCAATCGGAATCGGTTTCATTTTGACAATTCAACAACATTCATTGCGTTATTTACGTGTTGAGCAGATACATTTTTCGAACTTATTAAGCAATGGATTAGCAATTTGCTTCAAAATGATTCAGATCCCGATTGATAGTGTGTTACGCAATTAGGGTGCTGTCTTACCAATGGGTATCGTGTTATCCAGTAACTGGGTTGTTGAGGTCAGATAGGCAACCGCTCCATGTAAAATACTGGCATTCAGCTGCATCCAATTAGACTAGATAGATTGATTGGTCAATCCTCTGGGCACGCATACATACAATAAAACAGTTTGGTACCAATAAACCTAAAGGAAAGAAATACTTCATTTTAATTTTTGAACTACTGCAATATTAATTGTTTTGTTGACTTTAAGTGCAAATATATTTTTAAAATGGTATTTTAATAAATACAGGGTAGCAGGGTCATCGATGTATAACTTGTTACCATGGATTCAGTAGGTACATGATTCTGGAACCCCATTCGTTGAAATTTTTCATAGATTATTCAAATATTATATTTCAGACAAAAATCCATATAATGTTAGTAGGTAGTATAACTTAACCTAATCGACGGCGAAGTGGCAATACCTCCTAACTGACTTCTAACAAACATGCGAATAACGCCTTATCGTTTTTAATTTAAAGGCGTTATTCGCATGTTTGTTAGGAGTCAGTTAGGAGGGATTGGCACTTCGCCGTCGTAACGTCAAAGTCAAAGTCAAAGTCAAAGTCAAAGTCAAAGTCAACGTTTTTATTTGTAAAACATAGGTGGGTGTAAAAACAGGTGTTGTAAATAAAAATGTGTATAGGTACACTATGCTTTGCCGTTGACGGCGTACAAATATCAAAAAAGTGGTATCTAAAATTTCACATACATATTATGCAACAAAATTAGAATTATTAAAATGAATGACAAAATCTATCCACGCTAAATGATGACATAAAACTTATCTTAAAATCAAACAAAGATTACAATTCTGCGTACACAATTGTAAAAAATTAAATTAAATACACACTTCTACATTTATTATACCTCATTTTAGTCATTTAGAGGGTGACAAATATAATATATAATCACAGGATTTAACTACCTAACTCTAACTCTTATTGCACATATTTATCTGCATAGTTACAACGTTAGCATTAAATTAAATTAATAATAATAAACAACTGATGATAGCAAAAATAATAAAAGAAAATATTATTAAAAGAAATCTGCCGTTTCCTACGAAAGTGCAATACCTACGCGGTCAAAATGTATAGAACAGCATGTTTTTTTAAATAAGCGACGAAAAATTTCTTTCTTTCTTTCTTGTACCTACTTAATTCATGGTAACAGGTCATGCATCGATGTCCCTGCAATCGCGTAAAGTTATTTAGTAATGTGTTAAATGATAAATAAACCTGTGAATAGATTGGAAACATGGATTTCCTGAATTCTTTGACTGCGATATTAACAGTGAGTGAAAACTGTTGATCAAATAAAAAAATATAAGAATATATTTTTTACAATGCCACTATTTTGTTTAATTCATTCAACCCGCCCCTGCTTCGCACGGTTTTTACGATTTGATAAAACATCGAGATTTATATAATTAATAGCTGTGCCCCGCGACTTCGGTCGCGTGGATGTCGTAAGATACACACTATACTGAAATAACAGCCACATTTTAATAAAACTCCCTCGTCCCCCGACCCGTCGCTAACCGTCGCGTTGAATCGCCCGCCCGCGCTATTACTTCGTTTTCGCTTAGTGTTCTTTCTGACTTCTTCTTTTTGGTTGGCTCCTAAGAGTCATAGTGTGATTTTAAATAGCCTATAACTATCCTCAAGAATTGGGCTACCAAATACAAAAAGAATTTATCAAATCCAACTTTTTCTTCACAATTTCATGAGTTTTAATGTTTTTGCGCAAAACCCGAATTATTTTTCTAAATCAAATTAGCCTAAGTTACCCGCAGTAGCATCAGCTATCTGGCAGTGAAAGTCCCGTCAAAATCGGTCCAGCCGTTTTGGAGATTAGCCGGAACAAACAGACACAGACAGACAAAATTTTTAGAAATTGCTTTTTTGTTATAAGTACCGTATATATAGGTACTTTCCTATGCATTTAGTAAAAAGTTGTCATTTTAACATTACAAACAGACACTTCAATTTTATTTATTTGTATAGAATAGATGTAACTTTAATATTAAAGCAAAACGTATAAACCTTCCAGAATAAAATCTCTATTCATCTTCTTCATCGTAACAATTCTTCTCCTTTATTCATTTTATATAAGCTTCGACCAGAATTCGGCTTCTTCGGCAGCGTCAGTGTTGGTCTCGCAAAGGTCTTCCATAGTGCAGGTGTTTTGACACACAGAGCACGACAAGAGGGAGGGCATCGTTTGTGAAATGAAATTAATTTATTTGCCAGAATATAGGTACTTACATAATAAAATGGTAAAATAATTTTAGTCTCACTATATTCGACTTATCAGTGGTGCAAATATTTCTAGTACATGCATAATAGTATCTTGAAATTATTACATTAATGTCATTAGTCATTAGTCACACACATCATAATCATAATAAAATTTAGAGTCTTACTTCGTTACTATTAATTAAAGGCACATTACATTGTAAAATATATTAAAATTATTAGATTATATCTCACAGTTAAGACACTTCATCAATTTATTGCTTAAATTTATAAATAATGTCAATAATTATAATTTAAATAAGTGTTCGTAAGATAGTTATGCTCGTGGCTAAGTAATAACAGCCGCACGGGTCGGTCCATCAGGTTAAGCTACGCTTGCCGGGGTTGGTTCGTAGATGGGTGACCATCTTTACATACCGAGACTCCTCCGTGCCTCGGAAAGCACGTTAAGCCGTTGATCCCGGCTGTCATTCGTGGATCTTCGACAGTCGTTACGGGTCGTCAGAAGCCCGAAAGTCTGACAACCAGTCTTACCAAAGGGTATCGTATTACCCAGTAACTGGGTTGTGGAGGTCAGATAGGCAATCACTCCATGTAAAATACTGATATTCAGCTGCGTCCGGTTAGACTGGAAGCTGACCCCAATATAGTTGGGAAAAGGCTAGGCAGATGATGAAGATAGTTATGCATCATGTCTGTTTAAAATTTAAATAATCATCTATTGAATATGTGATATATATGATGTGGCTCCACAGTCGCACTGTGGCTTATCGGAGTACCCCCACCTGACTAGGTTGTACCTACAGGGACCCATCAGGCTTCTTAGCCGGTTAAGAGATTTCCAGGTGGGCCATGGTAGTTGCTGACCCGCTGGGAGCTTTTCTGCAAGCTCAACATACTCAGCTGGAAGAGGATGTATATACGGCCACAGTTTTAATCGTGCCACACTAGAGCTACCGTCATTTAGTGGGATGGTTGACTTGAAGAAACTGTTACGACTCTTCAGTCTGCCCCTCGGCTTCGTTACGTCATAGAGTGAATGACGTTTGTCTTTCTTCTGCTTCAAATCTTTATTATGCTTCTGGAAACCACATCGAAATCCGTTGCACAGTTTAGAAGAACAACGTAGTCAGACAAACACAAAAAGCGATTTTAATATATAAGCCCTACCTTATCTTGTCAAATAAGTCAGGTACTGCTAATTTGGAGCGGGCTGGTAGCAGATTCGGAAATCATTAAAATTATGAATGTCTCTGTATTCTAATTAAACATCAAATTAATCAATTGGCAACAGCGAAATTAAGTAAATTATCGTAAATGATTTGGATACGATTGCATAACAATTAATTGATATCCATTGATATGACGCGATTCGGTGAGGTTATTAGTCAAAAGTGTGAAGATTGCATGTTCGACTAATGATGTGCACTGTTTGAATTAGAATTACTTATAAGTAGATACAGTCAAGTCTTCGCCAGTATTAGAATTTTGCCAAGTCTAGACTTGGCAAAATTCTAAAACTGGTAAGGACTTTGGCTGAGCAGACTTTTGAATAGAAAACCACATATTATCATAATATTTAATCACTTGTTATCAAATATCAAAACAGCATACACCTTTGACCGATGTCGAGTTGACATCAACCTAAAACCTTTTTAAATTTTATTAAAATAAAAATATATATATAGGTAAGTATCAGAGTCCGTTAGTGTCACAATTTTATTCGGCCTTATGCTAGCCACACACGTTACGATTTACTTGCGTAAATTTAGGCATGTGCAAGTCTGCGTGACACCAAATAGTTCAGATACTCGTACTAATTAAACCCACACACGTAACGATTTACTTGCGCAAGTAAATCGTTACGTGTGTGGCCATGGGCGCCGGCAGGGGGGTGCCAGGGGGTGCACTTGCACCCCTTGGGAATCTCGGGATCAACAGGAATTATTGAAATAAAAAGCCGTCTGTTGGAAATCATTTTTTTATTCACAATAATTAGTAGGCAGTAATTACACAATTCTCATTTAAAAAGCGATTAATTTCGATCGTCGTGAACAAATAGGTGTGAGCCGTGACGACTGGGTACCTATATAATAAATTCATAATGAATAGTCAGAAATTTGTAAATGTCTCGAACATTCAGACTAAAATTTCATCTTTTTATTAACAATCATATACGGCAAAGATTGCAAGAAAACTAAAATCTGCACCACCTGGAAATTATTTCTGCCGGCGCCCATGTGTGTGGCTAGCGTTAGGTACATGTAAAGAATATGGTTGAATGTCATTCTGCGGTATTGACATCACGACGCACTATGTATACTATGCTGAGCATTGATACTGAGTCGGTAAAGCCGATTCTATCGTGCAATGAGCAGTAAAAAAAGCTCAATTTATGTGTAGTCTGTGATATGCCGAAAATATTTTGGCTGTAATTGTACAGTAGCGGTCAGAACTCCAACGCCAGCATTACAAAACTATCGCATCGTTACTCGTCGCACTTGAAACCTTCTTCTGTTTAGGCATTTCACACACATAGACACCCGTATATTGCACTTTTTCATCACGAATCAAACAGAAAAAGCGCGGTAAATGGTAATCATCATAGGCCTATCGCGGCACGCAGTCTATTTCTGATTATGCTAATGAGAAAAAGACAGCGAATATTTTAAACTAGTCACATAAAAGTTGAGGGTAGATTTGAAACAAAATCAATTTTCTGACTGTAATTAGAATGGTATGACGTTGTTTGTTGGTGAACTTAGTTACGAGCGTTTGTGTTATTGATATCAGAGGTGTTGAGTTTGAAGATTTGTATTGAAAATGCAAACAAATATAAATATTGAAGCCAGGGCGAACATTGTAGCCTTGGGTGTAATATATCTGAAATATCCAATGAAACCGGATTTTGTGTAAGTTATTTAATGTTGTTTTTGATTTTATTTGTTCTCATATGTGACGCTTAAAAATGTGTAATAAGGATTTCTTTTTTTTAGAGAGATACAGTGAGACGTCGGGTGAGACGTTGACGGGGTTGGCGTTGGGAGATTTGAGGAAGAGGGGAGTCTTAAGAGCCGTGTAAGAAGTGGTAGGCCATCACTTATTAACCAGTCTCAGCGACGCTTTATCGTTGGTGAATATAACCACAAACATACCTACTGTTCGCAATGTCTATCCAGTGGATGAAATTGGTGAATTTTATTTGGTTCAAGATAATTGTCCAATACATCATGCCAGTATTGTTCGTGAGTGGTTTAGTGAACATTCGGATGTTAAAGTTATTCCGTGGCCAGCGCGATCCCATGATTTAAAGCCTATAGAAAATGTATGGGGTTTAATGGTGCAAAGATGGGAAGCGCTAGACGAAAAATGTCTCGAACAGCAGAAGTCCCATTGCATGGATTTGTGGGATAGTTTACGTGGCACAAATATTTGCAATAATATTGTGGCCTCCATGCGTCGACGTCTTCATGACTGCATTGATAATAACGGAGGTCATACTAAATATTAATAAAAAATGTTATCAAAGGAATTCAGGGGATACACTGGCCATAATAGTAATAAGTTAGTAATCGTAAGATTGTTGGGATTATTATAAGATTATTAAGGGTTGAGGTTTAGTTTCAATCTTCTTTTCCTTCAGGAAATGAATAAATTAAGCTATAACCTCAATAAACCAAAAACATCCCATTTTAGTAGCAACCAAAAATAATCTACGAACAAATTAGGTATTTTATTTATATAAAAGTTTGGAATATGTTTATGTTTTAAAGGTTGTTAATAACATCAATAAATGTTCCTATGAAAAATAGTGTTTTTTTTTAAATAAATTGCCTATTATACTTTTTTTACCCTCAATACCCTATTGTCATTGTATTAACGAAACTCAATAAATACCTAATCGATTTCTGACACGAAAACGAAAAAACAAAAAAGAGTCGAAACGCGCGCACTGAGGTTTGAACCTTCTCCACTTCACGCATACACAATAACAGCCTCACTTCGAATTTTAGCATTGCTTTTAAATAGGCGCTGTGGTCGATAATTTATTATGAAAAAACAAGTATGTAAGTAGATAGTTGTAGGTATCTTTATTTAATGTTGACCACACGTGCATCTGACCAACCAACAACGCGCTTTCGTAGGTAGTTATACTGTGTGCGCGTTACTTTGTGCATTAAAACATCACAGACACAGAGATCGGCGCAGATCTGACGTGCAGGCCAAAATGATCATTCCACTGGCAGTCTACTTAAGACCGTTGATTATAAATTATTTGATGCGACCCATGTGTCTATGAGCTCAGTACTTACATCAAAAATAACATAAGCGTCATTGTGGAAAATGTCTATAAAATGTGCAGATCCCGTTTATAATTATTACATTATTATAATTATTTCTTAATTACCTATCACAAATTATCATTAAATCGTGATAGGTACTTATGGATAATGATAAAATCACTTTCAGTAACCAAGCGAATCACAGGTCAACTGACCTATCTACACTAAGACACCTACAGACTGCTCACTATAACTTGTCCCTTGCCGTCATGTTGGCACCATTGCTTTTATGCGTTGTTACCGTGGTTGTTACATACCGGCAAGCAATGGTGCCAACATGACGGCAAGGGACAAGTTATAGCGAACGGTCTGTAGTCTGTGTCAGTTGTATCACAGACTAAAAAAAGTACAGATTCTGCGTGATTATACATATCATAAAAGTACCGACATATACCTATGCACACCACCCACTAAGTCATATATTTATAGAGTAATAAACTTTATCTTCACACATGTATAACCAATTCTATTGTGTACGAGTTAATAAGTGAACAAAGACACTATCAGCGTAACGCACACAGCGGTGTGCATGTGTTTTAGGCACAGCACACATTATGCGACAAGTCGGGAATAACGACTAAAAAGTCGCAGATGATATCCTTGTTAAATAAAAAATAGATTGCGAATTTGCGAAGGTTGGCAGAGAGAAATTTTGATGCCTGGATACATAGAACAGATTCCACATATATAGAACAGAACGTCACCAGTTACGTCCCTAGCATATTCCTGTTGCAGTTTATTTAAGTTGGTACACGCACGCCGCGCCAGTTGCGAGTACTATGCACCTGCACCTGACCTTTCTGAATAATATCACCAATATGGTCACTATGTGTCATCTCTGCCATGTAAATATACTGTTTAGAGATTGTTTCTTTTATTATTTACCAATAATCATTTAGGTACTCAAGGAAGATCTTTTAGATAGCAGACATTGGTAAGCAAAGGTTTACCGCGATTGTATTTATAATTTAACAGAATAAATAATTTACTAAAAAAAAAAAATTGTCTCTCTGGGCTTTAAAAATTATTCAAATAAATCCAAATCAAACTCAGGTGTAATTGTTTTTTTAATCTAAAACTATTCTGATAGTCTGAAGATTTTTGCTTCAGAAATGAAAATTCAATACTTACTTCAGTTTGGTTATTTGAACAGCAGAATAAAAATACTCGAATGAGTATTTTTATTGTATTATTTATTAAAAAAAATGTAATAAATTACTCGTTTACATCTAGGAATCGTATGATCCTCGTAAGTAAGTGCTTCTACCGAATCAATGAGTGGGCTTAAACTTTAGAGCGCTTCTACAGTGCCCAACAAAATTTATCGTCATCAAAAATACTAAGTAGCTACAGTCAGGGAAATTAATTGTTTATCAAACTGACACACTACGAAAATATGCCATGTTATAGCCATTTCATACAAGTCTCAAAGAATGACAGTTGTGATTTGAATTTAGGGATAATTTAAGTTGGTAGTCAGTTTGATCAACATTAATTTCCCTGACTTTCACTTTAACCACAGACAGCCCCTCTACGTCTAAGGTAGCAGTCCTACCACATGCCGATTACCTTATTCGCTGCCCTAAAGTATGTTGTCGGCGCGTGACTGACCGCGGAAAAGGCGCGGGGTGTCGGGTCCTTCGAGCCGGATCATTGAGGGCTCAATTGGGACTTTATAATAAAAGTAGTGGACTGTATTAAAACAGGTGTAATGCCATAATTTCCAATAATCAACATATAGAAAAACCGTACAAAGAAATGTCCGTAGTGAAGCGCGTCTGTGAGCTGAGTGGTGTGGAGGGGACGCAGCAGCCAGCATCGCCCCGCGCCTTCTCCGAGGTCAATCACGCGCATATGTGATGCACATGTGAATGTATAAAATTGTATTGTACCTACTCTTTATGTTTATTATGTTACCTAGGTAAGTGTTATTATGTGTATTTATTGTAAGATGAATGTATATCAAATTTATCGCCAAAACCCACGACAAGAAAGTCGTCACGCACGATGTTTGCCCCACACTATTATAATGAGCTGTTAAATGTCTAATAACAAAAACAGGGCATGTGTCGTAGCCCTAAGGCAGTATGACAGCTATTTATCGGCCGCGTCCGGTCGACACTCAGTACACTGGCGACACTTACCAACGACACAGTGAGACCGTGGTTCAGTGCAATGGAAAAAAAGGAAGTTGACCTCCTTAAAGAGGAAAATGTACCAGAAATAGTTAAGGAGGAGCAAGTCTTGGACACAGTTAAGGAGAAGGCTGATAGAAATAGCTGGGGTTATGCTGTGGGATTCGGAACTGTGATAACCTTTGTGAGTACAGTTTTTATTTTTGTATTTGGCGCGAGAATTTTTGTTTTGTATACATTGCCAGCTGTTTTGTTTTTGCCTCGTCGAATTGGGTTATTCTAAAGGTCGTCGTGGAATGAATCACTTGTTTAATTTAGAGAAAGACGAAAGTTTTATGTTGTTGTTTTTAAACGAGTATATTGTTCACATCAATAATAAGGTTATTTGACACTATGAGAGTGTTATACACTGAGTACTTTTTTCTAGCGTTATATTTGTTCTGTCTATTTATAAAAATGGTGGTCTGCTTGTGTCTGTTATTTTTTTGTAACAACACAACCACGACCCAGAATATAGCTGGCAATTTAGGGTTATGTCTACTTTTCTTGAGTTTCTAGCTACCTCCATGTGTTCGTATACAACAATTTATAGTGTTTCTATGTTGACCTAATCTTTATACATCATCATCATTCTCTTACCCTTCTCAAAATTTATTTGAGGTCGGTGGAACATCTCTCCTTGTTCCATACATCTCTTTTAGTCGTCATCTCATTAGTCACTATATTTCTAGCCATATAATCTTTCACACAGTCTATCCATTGTTTCTTTGGTCTTCCTCAACTGTAATAGGCATTCACAGTCCGGTCTATAGACTTATGCGGGCTTATAAAATAAAAACAAAATGTTACATAATTATTAAATAATACATGCCTACTTAAATCCTCTCAATTCTAAGTAAAAGTCTCTTCTTACTAATACAGTCCTATCTGACGGTAATAGCATCTACATAATTATATTGACCTATGATTTCCCTAATGTCACCGGCCTATCTCTCCGCTGGATGTCCATTTTGTCCAATCTATTGTAGAAATAATTACTTAATGGCCCGAGTGGCCACATGATTTGAAGGAAGAGGGTATGTTTCTGCTTTGGACGACATTGGGTACACTATAGGGGTAAAATCTATTGAGTTTTTTATTGTTCTAGCATCACAAAGTATCACTAACTTTTTGAGTTTAGCATCTTGTATCCAAGTTTTTCCCATGATCTCTAAGAGCTTAGGTTTGGAACCCTAAATTGCTTCTATGCCTATACTTTTTCTTTAAGAAGTACCTATTATAGTATTTATGTTTCCCAAAAAGCCCAACTTATGTTCGATACCAACAGGTTTGCGATGTCTCTTCTTACTAAATCTCATTTATTTTTATTATTTTATTAGCCCTTATTGTCCCACTGCTGGGCAAAGGCCTCCTTACTCTCTTTCCACCTCTCTTTGTCCAGAGCTGCCAAGAACCAATTTATTTAATTTATTATATTAAAGGAGTCCAGCTCATCCCGCCATGTCTATGACCCACTGGGTCGTAAGTTTTGGCCCATTGGTCGTCTGACATGCAGCAGATGTGTCCAGCCCAATCCTATTAACAAAAAATTAACTAAACGCACTATTTCGACATCATTTTTCTCTATTCCGCATTTTGGCTGAACAACTAATTTCCTCCTTAAGCCCAGCCGTTCTCCTACGAATTCTCTCTGTAAGTTGTTAAGTATACGAACAAAGACACGATTCTTACATACAGCTCGCATTATTTTCTGCCATTACAAACTTCCGATCCCACGCCAATAATTACACTACATCTTGGGTAAGCACTAATTGTGGTTTTATGGTAGGACTAGCTTCTGCCCGCGACTTCCTCCGCGTGAAATTTCTTGTTCCCCCGACCCACCTCGTCGCATCACATCGCACGCGCGCGCTATTACTTCGTTTTCGCGTTCTATCTGACTTTTTTCTTTTTGCTCAGCTCCTAAGGGTCTTAGTGTGATGTTAAATAGCCTATTAGCCTTCCTCAAGAGTTGAGCTATCAAATGCAAATATTTTTTTTTAATCCGACTGGTAGTTCCAGATATTAGCGCGTTCAAACAAACAAACTCTCCAGCTTTATTATTAATATTATATAGATTAATGTGATTGTGTAATGCATTCATGTTATGATTAATTGCACTATGTGTGAATATTATAGATAAGTAAAACTTACAACACTGCTTTTAGATCAGAATTTTCCTTGTAATTTCTAATTACTAGGTCTAGCACCAAATGATTAATTATTCCTCCCGTGAAAGCATGGTTTTACAGAAGTAATTAAAGAGGGACTTTTTACCAGAGCCATATTTTGCTAAGCATGACTCGACTAGTTTTGTTTCGTATTCTTATTTCCACTTCGCAGACAGGGTTTATTTACAAGATCCATGTTTATAAGACAAACTAATTACGTCCTTGTTTAATATTTACTAAAGAAAAACCAGTATTCTGTATTTGCTACCGGTAAACTCACAACTAACACCGACCTCGTAATCTAATACAATGTAAATTGTAAAACAACGATAACATGACAAAAATTAACGTTAAAAACTCTCCAAAAATCAAAATGGAGGCATTCGCTCGCAATCTCGAAGTCAATTAAAGTATACACTAATCTTTCCGCGCAATTTGTCCGAGTCAGTGGAAGAAATGGGTCACAGATTTACAATGACGCCTGAGCAATAGGCTGGAAAATCACAACTTAAAACTAAAACGGGCATAATTTATTTGTTCTTCATTAGTCTTAAGGAAAAGGACTAATTATGAAGCATTGAGGTGTTTACGAACAGCATAATGCTGTTAACGATAACCATTTTCAAATGCCACCTTTGATGTGAACAAATTTGTAGTTCATTAGTTTGACAAATTTTAATTCTACTCCATCTTCTATACATCAATCTATATAAAGTTACATATCAATACAAGGTGTAACATCAATAACCCACAACCTCTTAAGGGGTCATTGTATTCATCATTATGAACTACTTTTACTATGGGACCAAACCAGAAATCGCGAAAAAAAATCAGCTGTTCAGTAAATTTGTGTTCACATAACTCGTCAAAATGTAGGCAACAGCTCATTTTTTTTCCAGATTTCAGGTTTGGTCCCATAGTAAAAGTTGTTCATAATTATGAGTACAATGACCCCTTAAGAGGTTGTGCGTTATTTATGTTACACCTTGTATTTATATATAAACAAGTAAATAAAACTGAAGTGTCTGTTTTGTAATAAAACTCACTAGATGTAGATACTGGTACTTTATTCTTCTCTTCACTTCATCACAGACACGATCCCCACAGTTACTTCCCACCAAATTGAGCTCTCTCGGCCAAGTACCCTTATTTTATAAATTATGCTACTACCCTACCAAATCGACGGTTGAACAGTGTTGCTACTGCTCAAACATAAAAACGAACTATTAAAATCTTTAAAAACCCTACACTCGACCGTCCTGACGACGTGTATGCCCTCATACACGCCCCAGGTGGTAACTAAAATACCCTACACTCTTGGCTGAGAGAACTCATGACAGCAAAAGAGAAAAAAAAAATATATATATAGGTATATATGAATACATCCAGGTGACTTGAAATTAACTTGTTAATTCTAAACATTTACAGCAGTAAAATATTTTATCACAGCAATTAGTTCATATATATAGTACATTAATGATTATAAATTCCCAACAAACAAAAATAATCATAAAAAAGAACTAAGTAGGTATTTATTTTGTTACAACAGTTATTATTAAACCACAAACATTATTTTATTCAACTAATACATTTATGAAATTAGTAGTACTACCCTACTCCATTTAAACTTATAATTATAATACTATCAGTTTTACACAAAAATAACGAACTTGGCAAACCAACATATCCTCGCCAAAAAAATACTTGGATGTAAAGGACTAGTTTTATTCTCAGATTATTAACATCGATCATTCAGAACTTTTAAAATGTATGCTCATGCTAGTGCGAACCAATCAATTCTCGCTACTGAACTTGCGTACTCTATCAGGTTGTGAACCAATCAATTCTCACACCTGATCAGAGACTCCAAAACTTAGGCAAACCAGTCAATTCTTGCCTCCAACTGTGCGATATCCGATGACGTGAACCAATCAATTCTCACGCTCGGTCTCCAATCGTATTCTAACCGATGACGTGAACCAATCAATTCTCACGTCAGGTCTCCAATAGCATAACCGATGACGTGAACCAATCAATTCTCACGTCAGGTCTCCAATAGCATAACCGATGAGGTGAACCAATCAATTCTCACGTCAGGTCTCCAATAGCATAACCGATGACGTGAACCAATCAATTCTCACGTTAGGTCTCCAATAGCATAACCGATGACGTGAAACAATCAATTCTCACGTTCGGTTCGTTCGTTCGGTCTGAAACAATAATATTAAACATTCTGTAATAATTGTTCTATATAATCCTACACTGATGACCACTATGCATCGCTAGATTCACTAGAATCCGATTTATTTAGTTGTAACGCAGCTACATGTACCCACGGCAGCATTCGATCAGCTGCTACAGTGGTAGTGCGTTTATTTGTACTATTACTGAAAACGGGAATAGCCGCTATCTTATCCATCCTGGCCTAAAACTTTAGTAACCCGGAATGGCCCTGTGTAAGCTGGAAGGAGTTTCTTACTTTTCCCATAATTACTAAAAGTTACTGTCGTAATTTTAACTAAATCGCCCTTATTGTATACCTTAGCAGGGCGTCTGTTCTGATCGTAACGTAGCTTCTGCTTTGCTTGTTCAGTGTCTATTCTTTCTTTTACTTGATTTCGGATAGTGGTCACATCTATATTTTCCCTAGTCACATCTACTATCTCATTTAAATTAGAATTGATTTCACTGTTCATGACCGTACCGAACATTTGTCTTCAGATGGTCTCCTAGCTGTTGTCTTTTGGACTGCGTTATTCAGCCCCCATTGTATTTTCCCTAACCGGTTATCCCAATCCCTCTTATCATGTCTCAGGTTTAGCGCTTTCAATGAATTTAGGATTGTCCGGTTATATCGTTTTACCTGGCCGTTTGATTCGAGACTCGCGACGGCATTCAAGATGTGTTTTATACCTTTATCATAACAGTATCTTTTAAATAGGTTAAAAGTGTAACAACTGCCACGGCCACTGATCAAACGGTCAGGTATTCTAAGTGTGTAGAATATGTCATCTAGGGCATGAATTGCATTTTGTGTATTTGTGTTTCGAACTGGCTTTATAAACACAAACTTAGTAAACGAGTCTACCACTACTAGAAGGTAAGAGTATCCTCGCATCAACTCCATCTACCACTATATCGAGCAATATATTACCTAACGATCGGACCACCTCATTCCCGAATACTTTCATAACCGACGGGACTTGATCATGCACTAGATTAAGGCTTGAAACTATTGACTTCTTAACCAACGTTACTTCGCTACCGAAATCAATAAATGCTTCTACAGTTCTTCAATTCACTGTGACCAGCTTTATGAATTTCGAGATGGGGCTGGAGCCCGAAATTCACATTGTTTTAGATGGTGCTCCAGTTTTACCTAGTAAATTATCGGATTTAGGATCTTGCAAACAATTATCGCCTTTGTGACCAATTTTGTTGCATTTATTGCATTTGATTAACGGCTTCGGACAATGTAAGTAAGGGTGACCTCGCTCCTTACAATTAAAGCAGAAAAAAGGACCCTGAGACTGATTAGACTCATTTTTATTTTTAGAATAGGATTGGTTAGAATTATTTTTACCAAGACTACGATCTGAAGTTTGGCTTTCTTTGTTACTCATTAGGAATTGGAGAAGCTGATCAGGCTGCGAACAACAAAGCGCCAGTGCACTCGATTTCATGGTCCTATCAGAGATACCATGAATAATACAATCTACCGCGCGTTTACTCGTAATATCACACTGAGTTAACAACGCAAGTTTTTCATAATAATATACCTCAATCGGTTCGACAAACTTACTTTTTCTCTTAAGCATATCTTCCAGGATTTGGCCATAGTTTTGCTCGCAAGGAAAAGCACTCATTAACTTCTCTTGCCATTCTTGCCAAGTGTGCAAAATTGTGTTTAAACCCTCATACCAAACTTTGGCCAAACCCTGAAGTTTTTGCATTGCAAAATGTATCGTTGTTTTATCATCCCAGCCGTATACGGTTGCGCATTCATTTACTTTACGCCGCCAAATATCAATACGCTGGTTTTTCGCTGAAGGGTCAAAATTAGGGAGAATGTTTTTATGATCAATATTTTTGGAATTTGATGCACTTGTAGACGGCTGAGATGTAAAACCATGTTTAATAGAATGCACCAAGTTCATAACATCTTTAATGGTAACAGAAGGGGTACGTGACCTTTTATCTTGTGATGCGCCGTCGCCACGTAGACTATTGTTGCTCTGCTCACGTGAACCTCGCCTCCGCTTGGCTCTTGTAGCTGGATGCTCACGCTCACGCAACCGGCTCGGGCTGCAGCTGCGCGGCCGGCTCTCGGTGTGATGACGACTCGTATTCCTCTTGTAACTTCTACCAGATAGACTCCCATGCGCCTCTGTTATCTTCTCACGTTCCTGGCGTAGTTCCTGTTCGAGTACCCGTAGCCGCTCTCGTTCTTGCTCAAACTCAAGTTCTTTTTCACGAAAACTTTGCCTCCGTGACTTGCTGCGACTGCGAGTGCTACTGCAGCGTGCGCCGGAAACATCACGTCGATGATGCGTCGAGCACCTTACTGGGGTTAGCTGGCGCCGTCGGCTGTTTTTGCGACCACGGGGAGACGCATCCAACGACTGGGCGTTGCAGTTATCTTTTTCCATTGTAAAACTGGAATTGATCACATTTAAGGACATAAATGTTCGATTAAACAAATTGCATAACGTAAAACAGAGCCACAGCAATACTTTGTAAAACCCAGCGGTTTGTAAACACTATCAGGGAGTGCTCTGATCAAGCATTAACACAACTAGGCTTCCGAGCTATTTACCATCATTGCCAGGGAGTACCCTGACGAAATGTTAGCAAAGTATGCCTTTTGTAACGGTTGTTCCTAAATAAAACTTTAAAAGTAACCTTCAATAAACAATTAATTATTATTAGGGAGTACCCGAACCAAACAAAACTGCAACTAAAGGTTACGGCTGAAGCATGTTATCACTGCCGGAAAGTGCCCCGACCAAATGGTAACAAACCTTGCTTAATTCTAACCTATTTTGAAAGATTCACAACCTCGTCTCGCAGCCGTATTAACGGAGAGTGCCCCAATCGAATTTAACCGCGACCTAAGGTTGCCTTAAATGCATGCTACCACTATCAAGGAGTACCCTGACCAAGTGGTAACAAAACATACTTAATTCCCAGCCAAAATAGAAAAGATTCACCATAATCATAACCTTATTTTGCAATCGTATTATCAGGGAGTACCCCGACCAAATAAAATCACACCATAATGCTACCATACATGTTAGAAACCAAATACGCTTTATCATATTATCGGGGAGTACCCCGACCAAATGTGACAAAAAGCTTCAGTAGGTTACCACATGTTAAATAAATAATAAACAATAATCATAACCTTATTTTGCAATCGTATTATCAGGGAGTACCCCGACCAAATAAAATCACACCACAAGGCTATAAAAAATGTTAGAAACCCAATCTTCATTGTCTTATTATCGGGGAGTACCCCGACCAAATAGGACAGCGAACTTTAGGCTATCACATGTTAATTTTCGCGTAAAGAAATCAAATTACTTTACCTTTCGTACCCCTCTTCTGAAGTGTAATAAAACTCACTAGATGTAGATACTGGTACTTTATTCTTCTCTTCACTTCATCACAGACACGATCCCTACAGTTACTTCCCACCAAATTGAGCTCTCTCGGCCAAGTACCCTTATTTATAAATTATGCTACTACCCTACCAAATCGACGGTTGAACAGTGTTGCTACTGCTCAAACATAAAAACGAACTATTAAAATCTTTAAAAACCCTACAGTTTGTAATGTCGAAATAACAGCGGTCATAATAACAAAACACGGTAATTTAAAAAAAAAACAATTTTTAAAATGTTTGTTTGTCTGTCTGTTCGTCGGTCTGTATGTCTGTCAGTCTGTTTGTTCCGGCTAATCTCCGAAACGGCTGGACCGATTTTGACGGGACTTTTACTGGCAGATAGCTGGTGTTATAAGGAGTAACGTAGGCTACTTTCATTTAAGAAAAAGAATAAGGTTTCCGCGCAAAAATATTAAAACCCGTGAAATTGTGAATAAAATCCGATTCAAATAGGGAAGTTTTTTTCATCCACGCCAACGAAGTCGCGGGCACAGCTAGTTTTCAATAACAAATAAATAAATAAAATACATTTATTCAGCACAGACTGAAAGGCACACAAAATAAGATTATGGAAACATTCAGAAATACGTGTAGGAAATGTCAAAAATCGAAATGATCATTACGTAAGGAAATTGTTATAATCTGTTAGTCAAAGGCTTATTCGCAGACACAGTAATTTATTTACTCATTTTATTGGCCCAACAATTTTTACACTGATTTTATGCTAAAGGTACGAGTAACAGTGAAGTGTCTGTTTGTAATGACAAAATAACAGTTTCTTACTAAATGCAGAAAGTATATACGATGCTTATAACAAAAAAAAACTATTTTTAAAATTTTTGACTGTCTGTTTGTTCCGGGTAATCTTCGGAGTAACTTTTGTTTTTCAAAAAAGAATTAAGGTTCCGTGAAAAAAAGTTATTTAAAACCCATGAAATTGAGAAAAAGTCGGATTTGAAAAATTATTTTTGCATTTCGTAGCCCAGTTCTCGAGAATGGTTAAAGGCTATTTAATATCACGCTACGACCCTTAGGAGCCGAGCAAAAAGAAAAAGTCAGTAAGAACGCTAAGCGAAAACGAACCAATAGCTTGGGCAGGTGATGTAACGCGGCGGGTCGGGGGACGAGGGAGTTTTATTAAAATGTGGTTGTGGTGTGGTTGTTATTTTAGTATATTGTGTATATTACGACTTCCACGCGAACGAAGTCGCGGGGCATAATAAGTGTATATGTTAACGGAAAAGTATGTAATCCGTCATTGTATACAATTCCTAAAATAGATAGGAAATCTATGATATATTTTGTAATATGCACTTTTCCTAGGAAATCTATACATTTCCTAAATATCAATCGGAAATATATTACATTCTTGCTGTTTGTAAATATCATCAGAGAATTGCGCGCGCGGGGGTAACCAATAGCATGGCGATTAGTGCCGCGAATCAGAGAATTAAATACTAGTGGGCCTCACATGCAGCTGGACACTGTGTTACAGTTAATTATGTCAACGAGAGCCTGATTTCTGTTTACAAACGTGTTTTATTTATTTTAGTCACAGGAAGCATTACTTTTTTATATATTTCCTAGGACCATCTCGGAATTGCATACAATTCCTAGGCAATACACACAATTCCTAGGTTTCATACATTTCCGGTAACATATATATATGCAATAGTGCAAAAATCTCTTACAGGGGTCCAACCACCACCTCTTAAAGCAGTTTTATTTTAAGGTTACTTCAGTGTGAGAAAGAGATGGAACTATACAGGAGGTCTAGCTCCATCTCTTTCCCACACTCAAGTAAGATTAAAATAATACTGCGTTAAGAGGTGGTGGTCTAGCTCCAGGCAAACTCTGCATAAAGAAGCTGTACAAAAAAAATATCGTCGCATGTCGTAAATACAGAAATAAGTAAGAAGCTATTGTGCCTGAACCTAATATGGGATTCATATGACACGCACCCGCAAAGACTCTAGTTTTAAATTATTTATCTGAAAGCCTAAATAATTAATATATGAGGTACTTCATCATAATAACATCATTCTTCCTCTCATTTGTCCCGTTTATAACGTTGGTTCTGATGAAAATCCTTTGTGGGGATTTTGGTGCAACGCTTTTCCCCGTAACTTCATTGTCATATGAAACCGCCATGCTACATTTTCAGAGCCAGTCCAATTATGAAACAGTATTTCATTAATCGAATTCCGTTCTCTAAATAAAACAATGGAACAAAGAAACGCTCGTTTACCAATATTGTAATTAAATTGTGAAACAGAATCCAACAGTTCTATTTAAATAATTTTAATTGATGTTTACTTTGTTTAATCATATTTATTAATCAAATATTGAATAGCAGCGGCCTAGATGTTTTAAATGTGCTATTTGCATAATATAATTATAAGTCTTAAAATAAATCAGTATAATCCAATATTACCAAAGAGTAACAGGGATTTGATTCAAAATAATGTTCTCAAAATTGGGTTAAATGATTTAAGTCCTCCTTCTAATCTCGATCGCACTTCGGTTGTTATTCATCCAGGTGTTAAATAACGGATTATGGAATGGCACAATAGCTATCTTATTTATCTCTTCCAGTCTCTCTCTGATTTGGAGTACCTATCTAAAGATGTCTGTATTAAAATAATTCTATGAAATGTTTACAGATCGCTGGTATTGGACATGTCAACTCGTTCGGACTGATCTATAATGATTTCATTAATGAAACACAATCTACAGCCAAATCTTTAACTACAGCACATGGAGTTTTTGCCATCATGTTGGCCATAGGAGGTAAGTTTCTTGTCATTAATAATTCAATTATTGATGTTTCAATCAACTGTTTGACATAGGCCTCTCCCATGCTACGTCACGCCTGTCCTCCGCCTTCCGTATCCAGTCTGTCCCAGCCACCATTTGAAGGTAGTCGGTCCATCTAGCGGGGGGGCCCCACAATATGTCTCGACTTCAGGTCTCGTCTGCTCAATCAATATACCTTATACATACACATAACCTGTCATAGTTCAATCAACCTGAAATAACAGGATTTGGAAGTGATAAATAGGATTTCTTCCAATTGGTTGAATCATAGTCCTTCGCCTAGAAAACAGTTTTGTATACTCACAAAGTCGTGCTGCGAGCAAAAATATTTGCATTTGTGTAACAAGATCAGCATTTAGAAATATATATTGTCATATTTATTGTTTTTTGGCTCTTGTGATACAGGAACTCCTAGTACAAGAGACAGGGCTAAACTAATATTTGTGTCTTGAAGTGAAAATAAATAAATTATTATAAATAGAAATTATTAAATAATTATAATTATCTATTTAATATTATAAGGAGGTAAAAATTTTTTGTATGTAGGGGTAATCTTCGGAACTACTGATTCAATTCCAAAAATTCTTTCACTAATGGGAAGCTACCACGACTAAGGCACGGCATGGCTAGCTGTCGTAGGATATACATATTTTATGTTACAACAGGAAATTTCACCGGGTGAAGTCGCGGGCAGAAGCTAGTTGTATATAAACAAGGAGGGGAAATCATCATCTTCATTGCTTAGATTTAAATTCTTATTTACGTGTCGTTACCAACTAACTTTACTACTTCCAGGTATAATACTCAACAGTATAACAAAAAGATTTTCATTAAGATTCGGAGGCATTATTGGAGCTGTTTTCCTATCTACAGGATCTTTCAGTACCATATTCATAACTAACACCAACCAACTTCCAATGACTTTCGGAGTGTTCCAAGGAATTGGATTCGGAATGGTGGTACCAGTGTGCTACTCAACACTGAACCATTATTTTGTGAGAAAAAGAACCACAGTCATGAGCATTTGTAAGGCAGTCCAAGGAGTTATTTTGATGTGGTATCCTCAACTCTTGAAGAAGATAATGTCTCTATATGGATTTAGAGGAACCTTACTAATTCTGGCTGGAATGTCTTTGCATACATTTCCTGGGATGCTCGCAATGAAAATGGAAACTACAATTCCAAGAAAAATAAGAACAGCAAGTATTTTTTCATTTGAATTGGTTTATTTTTTTGAATGAATTGTTTATGAAATTGAATGTGGTTTCTAATTTGCAGGTGATCTAGAAAATGGAAAGGAACAAGAAAATAAAGATTCATTACTTTCCAAAGATAGTGATAAAGTTTCTCTGAAAGCGAATCCATCTGGAGGCAAGAATGTTCTTGAGAAAATCAGGTAACAATGATAATATTTGAATACATATTTACCATTGACAGAATACATTCGGTACCGAAAACTGTGTGGAATACTACTTATGAGCTGCTTATATTTATCTATGTAAATACATAAATAACCCATTTCTCTCATTAAATTATTATTATTTTTTTGACAATAATAACACAATAAAACACTCGCTCCAACTTCACCTTGATACCTACAAAAAAACAACGTGAGCTACATTATAATAAAATACTGAAATTAATTAGATTGGAAGGTGCTCATACTTAATTGATGGAGTAGTTGATCGTTTTCTTTTGTTAATCATACTTTAATAAGCATTTCATATTTTACAGACAGAAGTTAGTGGAACTATTGAACTTCAAGATCTTGAAAGACGCCGTTTATTGCAACATCTGCTTCGGACAGAGTTTTGTCAACTTTTCCGATCTCACTTTTTTCATCTTACAACCGATGCTTCTATTTCAATATGGCTATGATAGTGTAAGTTACACATTTAATATCGAAATTACATATTATTAGTTTCTACCTCTTACAAAATTAAATACAAAAAAAACTACATTTATATCTGTAATTTTTATTATATACAGTAAATCTGGTTAAAGACGTTTAATTCTCATAAAGAAATACATTTCACTTACATGAGAACAAATTTAAATTATAAAAATTAATCACTGTCCTTCGACACTCGGACTTACAATAAATCTAACTTATATTACTATACATATCATTAACTTGCATTGTATTTTATAAATAAGGTTTGTGGGGTACTCCCAAAATCCAAGTTGTGCCACTACGCGAAAGTACCCTGCTCGACGATAATGAGTGCGATCCCGTTGTCATACTGCAGATAAATTGGCCACAAGTACAACTGTTGTTTACAACTGCTCTTTTAAGTTTATATTTATTTATTATATTTTTTTTCTTATTGATTTTACGTAAAATTAGAAGCAATAATCTTTTATGGTTAGTTAATAATAATATTTTGAAGAACGTATTTTTTTAGTTTGGTCTTAAAAATATTGAACGAAATCGCCCCCCTAATCTCGTTCGGCAATTTATTGAAAAGTTTCACTCCCTCATAAACAAGTGATCTTTTACCTTGAGTGGTTAGCGTTCGGGGAAGAACGATGTGATCCTTTCTACGACTGCTACGGTTATGTAATTGATGTGTTTTGGTGAATGTGATTTGTGTATGTATGGTTTTATTAAGTATTTTTTGAATGAGTGTGCAGGTATAGTATGCGTGAAGCTGTTTAATGTTCATGAGTTTCGTATCTTTGTATATTTTAGTTGTAGGTGTTAGGTAGTCGTAGTGAAACAGCATTTTAAAAATTTTGTTTTGTGCTATTTGTAGGTCTTTTAAGGTTGTTTTAGGTGCGTTGCCCCAGATTTCGATGAGGTACAGTAAGTGTGGCTTTACTAGAGAGTTGTATATTGTCTGGCGTACACTATATGGCAGACAGTGTACGATGTTACGTAGTGAGCCCAATAAAGATGTAATTTTGGATCTGATGTAGTCGATTTGAACCTTCCAATTTAGATGGCAGTCTAATCTTAACCCAAGATACTTCTCATGTTATTTTAGTTCAAGTATTTGGTTTTCAATTGTAAGAGGTGGATGAGATGGTATTTTCTTATTTTTGGCTTTAAATATAACGTAGCTTGTCTTGGATGCATTGATTGTTAGAAGATTTTGTTGAAACCAGATGGACAGTGAGTTTAGGTCTTGTTGAGCTTGATCTATCATGTCAGCTATAGAATCACCAAAATAAAAAAGACAGGTATCGTCCGCATATAGCGAAATATGGCCGTGCATTGGAATGTTATGGATTGAGTTTATGTATATTAAGAAGAACAGTGGGCCTAGCAGCGATCCTTGGGGAACCCCAAACGTGATTTTGTGTGGTTTACTTTTGTATTCTCCAATTTTAACTACCTGACACCTGTTATTCAGATAAGATTCGAACATTTTATACGCCACACCTGATACACCTATGTCTTTTAGCTTTTATAGTAGTATGGGATGGCTAACTGTATCAAAAGCCTTTTTAAGGTCGATAAATAAGCCTAACGTCATCTTTTTTTGATCAATGTTCGTTTGTATCTTGGTAATTAGATCTGCAGTAGCTGATAGGGTGTTAGAGTGTGCTCGAAATCCATATTGTCTCTCAAAGAGAAAATTGATTGAGGTGAGATGTTCATCAAGGCGTGTATAAAGGACCCTTTCAAATATTTTAGATACAATCGGAAGAACTGAGATAGGTCTATAGTTGTTAGGATCCGTTTTGACACCAGATTTGTGGATTGGGGTAACTTTGGCTACCTTTAATTGATCTGGAAAAGTTCCACTGGCAAGATGAGTGTTAATACAATAGGTCAGTTTGTCCACGATTAAGTCACTTACGCACTTGACGACTTTGGTGGTTATACCATCGATACCTGCACTACAATTTGGATCAAGATTCTTGATTATCTTGGAAACTTCGCTAACTTGGCATGGTGTGAACCTTGTAAGTTCTCTGATATATGGTTGAGAATATGGCGTTATTACAGTTTTGTGTTGTTGTGTAGGAATGAGGTTAGCTAGGGTGGAACCAATCGTAGAAAAGAAGCGGTTAAATGTTTCACAAACCTCGTTGGCATCAGTTAAAGGTCCAGATTCAGTTACAAGTTTAGGGGGAGTGCACTGTGATTTGATCTTATTATTAGACAACGTATTTATTAAGTTCCACATTTTTTTAGGGTCTGCGGTGTGTTTCATAAAGGCCTCATAGTAGTATTGCTTCTTAGTGTTCCTAATTGTTTCAGCTGTAGTTTTTCGTGTAGTTTTAAAACTTTCAATCAGATCGTCATTACTTGGGTCTTGCTTTAATCGATGCCAGATTTCATTCCTTTTCTTAATTTTGTCTGTTATTTCTCTACATATCCAATCTTGGCGTGGTGGGTTTAAAATTTTTGTTTTGACCGTTGTACTACCATGAATGCCACATTTTAGATATTTCTCAAAGGTCTCATAGGTATTATTAGTTGACGGGTATTCTGCTAGTGCGATGCTTTTGTGTAGTTTATCGTAGTCTATCGCTTCGTATTTTACACGCTTCTTTGGTGGTGCTTTGTATTTTCTTATGCTTAGAGAAATTTGCTTATGGTCAGACATAGGCGAGTCAATGATGACCATTTGAAAGCTTTTGTCCTTAAGGTTGGTGCATACGTGATCAAGAATGGTTTTTGTGGAAGCAGTCTCACGCGTGCTGTAGTTTCGTTTACGTAGTTAGTAAATTAGTAAAGTAAATATTCTATCTAGATATATATAATACTTTATTATGTATAAATGGGTAATTAGATAAATACCCTTCAATTTTATTAGCACAGTGGTTACGTTTATAATAATAGTGTCAGTTTCAAAATTCATCTACAAAATAACATTGACTATAATTTCCTTATATCAACCCAATAAATGGTTATATACGAGCCAAAACATAACAATAATACCGTCGTTATTCACACACGCCTATATCTCATAAAGATAACATTAAAGTAGATTAAGGTGACATTAGCAACTTGCTTACTCACAGACACCAATAAATAGATATAGGTATATTTCTCAAGGTGATGTTATTTTTTGGAGGACATACAAATACGATGAATCGGGCAGAAGGACCATCTGATGTTACCTTCGAGAAACGTTTTAAAATATATAATATATACATATAGTTCTGAAATATTTCAACTCCACGCAAAATGCATCTTTTCACCAAGAAGAAAAAATCTTCTATACATACAGGCTGACTTTAAATTCATTGGCAATTTTTCAGTGGCGAAAGTAGACAAAGACATTAATAAACAACTTTAAGTACAGCACTTACTCTGACATATCGAAAAAATATGTCGTGATTCTTATACGGATGCATTTAACCAAACCTCCTCTATGCTTGTTTGGACATTCAGATAAAAGGAAAAAGACTTTTAAATATTTTTATCTGGAAACATCCTTACTAACTCAAACCATTTATTTGAAATAAACCAATTACAGTCACTTTTGAATTGCCAAGGGTCAGTCTGAAAGATGAAGCTATAGCCTGTTCCCATCTACGAGTATGTTGGGGTCGGCTTTCAGTCTAACCGGATGCGACTGAATACCAGTATTTTACATGGAGCGACTGCCTACCTGACCTCCACAACCCAGTTACTGGGTAACACGATACCGCTTTGTAAAACTGGTTGTACTTGTCAGACTTCCGGGCTAACAGTCACGTGTAATTATTTTGTGAACACCGAAATTAAAAAGCAGATGGTAAAGATTTATTTTACTTTATGGACAGTTATAACAATAATTGATAGGCACCGTGTGCAGTGCATTATTGTTAGACCAAATTATTTATTCATGCTCAAACTCAAAGCATTTATTTCAATTAAACCAATTACAGGCACTTTTGAATTGTCAAGGAGTCGGTCAGTTAGAAATATGAAGCTAGTTGCCCATTCCAAAGCGTAGTACGTGCTTATGGGGAAAAACGGGCAAGGAAAATAGTAAGCAGAAAATAAATGGAAAATAGTAAACAATAAAAAAAATAAATAAAAGAGGCGATCTCCTCGACTATCTCACAACACTACCTTTTAATAAAATGATTTAAAATTTGTAAATATTCTCTTATTCCTGTTTCAGTCTCAAGTGGCGTTGTGTATTTCAATCTGTGCCGCGGCTGACGTCGGTGGTCGATTTGCCCTGGCCTTCATCAGCAGTATGTTCCACATTAATACAAGAGTATTGTACTATGCAGCTACGCTGCTCACCTTCCTTATCAGATTAGGTATGAATGTGTTTGTCAATCACTATTTTCTTATCTTGTTTGCTTTTTTTGAAATTATAAATGGTATCTCAGGTTTCTATGTTGGTTTTAGGTTTAAACATGAGTTTTCTATTTGATGTTGAATGTAAATATGTTTGTCTTTTCTCAGACGAGCTAATATTGTTAGAATGCGAGACATACTTGTTTGTTTATTAATAAATCGTAATCGAGATATACAATATACTAAAATAACAGCCACATTTTAATAGAACTCCCTCATCCCCCGACCGCCCGCGCTATTACTTCGTTTTCGCTTAGCATTCTTTCTGACTTTTACTTCTTTTTGCTTGGCTCCTAAGGCTCGTAGCATGGTGTTAAATAGACTGATGTGAACCATCCTTGCGAATTGGGCTACCAAATGCAAAAAAAAATAAAAATCAAATCCGACTGGTAGTTCTAGAGTTGCGCGGAATCCTAATTATTTTTCAAAAATAAAAGTAGCCTAAGTTAACATCAGCTATCTGCCAGTGAAAGTCCCTTCAAAATCGGTCCGGCCGTTTCGGAGATAAGCCGGAACAAACAGACAGACAGACATACCAATAGAAAAACAGACAAATGTTTTTGTTACAAGTACCATATAATTTCATATGCATTTAGTAAAAAGCTGTTATTGTGACATTACAAACAGACTTCAATTTATTTATTTGTTTAAATATTTATTTGTATAAATGCGTCAAACGAAAATAATCTAATGATTTTTTAAACAGATTTTTTTTTTAAAAGCAATACTGGAAGCATCTTGAAAAAAATAATGTCGTTCGTCATTCATAAATTCTGCCATTTTTATTGTTACCGAAATAAAATTATACATAGTTGTCACTCCCAATTGAAATTAACACGTCAATTTTATTTCAGTGATGTTACAAATCACCCATTTCGTATGGATGACGACAGTTACTGGTGCACTGGGGGTCCTTCGAGCGTGGCTCCATGTGGCCAGTCCCTTGCTGATCTCAAACCACGTGTCTCATGAGGACTTCCCAGGAGCATACGCACTCTCCATGCTAGCTACTGGCACTGTTAACGTTACCTTATCTCCACTTATAGGTAAGATATTTTCTTTATTTGATTACCGCAATTTTTCTTTTTCCACAATGTACCGAACAGAACAAAGAGATCCCTAGGCGCCATTGTCAACACTTTCAAGACAAAGCAAGTGTGTCACTATTTACTCGAACTAGACACTAATGACGTTTATGTAGAAACTGACGGCGGCCGTAACGCACATACGGCACGCAACGGATTTTGGTTTGTTTGTGTGAAGAAATGAACCGAGCGAGCGCTCGGTGCGGCCGATACCGATAGTAGACGCAGCGCTTTATGAATTCATACAAAGCAAACTAAAATCCGTTGCGTGCCATGCGTGCGTTGCGGCCGGTGCGGACCAGTGGACGTTCACCTTTACAAGTCGTCCAGTGACAAAAGTTGTGCGATCAACACACTTTCAGCGCCACGGCGCGGCGATTCCGTGCTCTGCATACTACACACTGAGTCAGGAAATTGAGTCTTATACACAAACGGACTTTTTTTTTGAGATAGGTTTGCTCTTGACTCTAGTCTAGGTCAGAGATGACAGGGGACAAAGTCGACGATGGAGCGAGCTTACTCAGAAGAAGCCTGTTCACTCTCACTTTGAAGAGATTGGGGTTGTATGCGTTCGGAAACACAGACGCAGGCAGAGAGTTCCACTCCTTGGACTGCGACTGTAGAAATAACAACTAAAGTATATGCAAATGAAGCAGGATGGTAAAATCCAGTTACTTAAAGGTGCATAAGTGCAGAGTCTTGTGGCTAAGAAATAACAGCCGCACTGGTCGATCGATCAGGTTAAACTACACTTGCCGCGGTTGGTCCGTAGATGGGTGACCATCTTTACGTATCAAGATCCCTCCGTGCCTCGGAAAGCACGTTAAGCCGTTGGTTCCAGCTGTCATTCGTGTACCTTTGACAGTCGTTACGGGTCATCAGAAGCCCGAAAGTCTGACAACCAGTCTTACTAAGGAGTATAGTATTACCCAGTAACTGGGTTGTGGAGATCAGATAGGAGTCGCTCCATGTAAAATACTGGTATTCAGCTGAATCTGGTTTGACTAAAAGCCGACCCCAATATAGTTGGGAAAAGGCTAGGCAGATGATGAAGGGCAGAGTCTTGTAGGTACCAATGAAGTCTTCTAATTGTTTAAATGCGGTTTTTGGGATTTCTATGCTTTTAGGCCCGCTTTCACCAAAATACATACACATTTAGTGCTAAACTCTAATTATCGTTCTGTTTCTATCGACTTCAAACAATTGTCAGCAATCTACTTCTTTTCGTGTCAATAGTACTCTTCATTGATGTTTTTCGTGATGTTTTAATATTGATTGAGCCCAGTGGGTGGCCACATTGATCGTGGCATCAGTGGAATTCTTTAGATTATCCGAGGTGCACGTGAACAGGCATTTAGGACACTCCAGCAAGTAGGGCATGGTCTGATCAGAAGCACCGCACTCACACTGGGTGTTGGGTGAGTCATCAATTGAATTGACAGCAATAGAATGATGTTTTAAATTCTTTTAGTACCTATTACGTAATTTTTGGTATCAGCAAGTGGACCTTAGAGTTAGTAATGTTTCTTTTTGGCACTAAGAAATAGAGTCAGCTTTAATGCAATAACGTCAGTTTAGTAACAGACTTAATTTTTGCTGGAACGACAATTATTCCGAGCGCAAAAATATCGATTTAAACTTGATATCGCTAGGGTTGTGTGAACGTAGAGTAATAACGTGAACGGTGCTCAAAGCAACGTTTGGCAGAATTCATCAGACCAGGCAAAGGACCCAGGCTTTCAACTTAATTACTCCCTGTTAGTCGCTATTGTTACACGTGTAGTTTCTAGGAAAGCTTCCACCTGCCCAGTATGGGAAAACGTTGTTAAAAGAAACGTTTCCCGGAAATGCAGTGCTAGTCTGTAAAAATACACTGTTCAAACGTAGGTGAAGTGTTCGCGAGTACTGCTTTGATCGTGTATTTTTTTATTTTTTTTATTTTATTATAATCATTTTAGTATGTAAGGGAGGTTAAGCGTAGGGATAATGCACATACAGCCAATACAGCTTTGTCTGCTGTAGACCTTTGTTGTTGACAGATATCTGTCTCTGAGTTTTCATAGAGCGATAGTCTATCTCAAAGAGCACGGAATCGCCGCGCCGGCAGTGACTAGAGACGCCAATACTAATGATGAATAGTCGTGCACGCACAATTAGCGCTGAATGCAAATTCTGCTGTCACAAGCGTTTTCAGAATTGTCACGGGACGTCAGTTTCTTTGAGTGAATGGTGTTGCGCACCGACACGCTTGGTTTGTATGGGAAAGGTTGACAATAGCCTTAATTGAGCTCTGTGGTCTCTCTAGCCATGTAGACCAGATGCTATGTATGTAGATGTTATGTGGTCAAGACTGTCTTTAGTCTGCACACTATAAAGTGATGTCATGATTGTATATTATTTACATAATTTAAAATTTTCCATAGCAAGTTAAGAGTCATCGAAACGATCAATTGTAATTGTCAATTTTTACGTCATTGATACATATTGATGCGCAAGTTGACCGTCTTCCAAGTGCAATTGAAGCGATTGTCAATATTACTACAATATAAATTGATGGCAATTAATCAATCGCAATTAATCGTTTCTGGGACCCCTTAGGACAAGAAATAAATAAATGACATCATGTTTGATAATATCTTTTATTTGCTAATTGACTTTCATCTCCTTTAGCGTAAGTTTTACTTAATAACTTGTGTTTTAGTGTTATGTACCAATCTAATGATAACAATAATATTGCAGTCCTCTTTTCTGAAAGGTGTGCAAAAAATGTTTTAAGCCTTAAAAATAAAATAATAAATAGATAGGGTAATCCTTTTATAACCCATAAATAAATAAGTCAATTATCACTAAATTTTAGGTTATTGTGTTATTGATAAGGTGTAGGAAAATAGGAAATCTTATCATTGGACGACTAACGCAAAATTGCATTAGTCATCATCTGCCTAGCCTTTTGCCATCTACGACTATGTTGAGGTCGGCTTCCAGTCTAACCGGATGCGACTGAATACCAGTATTTTACATGGAGCGACTGCCTACCTAACCTCCACAACCCAGTTACTGGGTAACACGATACCGCTTTGTAAGACTGGTTGTACTTGTCAGACTTCCGGGCTAACAGTCACGTGTAATTATTTTGTGAACACCGAAATTAAAAATCAGATTGAAATAATTTATTTTACTTTACGGACTGTTATAATAATAAATTATAGGCATTGTGTGCAGTGCATTATTAAAATACATGCGAACAGCAAAAGTAACTCGGTCTGTCAACCTATCTGCAATCTTTTCACGCCTTTACGATGCCTAAACCACTGAAACTATCATTTCGTTTGATAGTTAGATAGGCTGAGACCTGGAGAAGAACCTGGGGCTTCTTTTCATCCTAGATATGTATTTACCTGACAGAAAATACGTGGATGGTATAATGTAAGGTTTGAAATCAGTTAACATTATTGTTTTTCTTTTCAGGTTTACTGAAGGACGTGTACCAAGACTACGTACCAGCATTTTATGCTTTGACTTTATGCTGCATCCCTTGCCTCTTGTTCTGGCCAATAGAATACTTGATTAAAACGAAGTGAACTATCCCCTACATTTAATAATTTGAGAAAAACTGCTGTTTGCACCTTTTCATGATAGATGTAAAACAATTATTGTATTTTAAATGCTTAGTTATACGTATTTCTATTTATAATATGTTCAGCAATTAATGCGTAATTTTAAGTTGATTTGTTTAATTACAAAATGATAATTAATGAGTGTTCTTAATTATCCATCAATAGTAGTTTTTAGGGTTCCGTACCTCAAAAGGAAAAAAACGGAAGCCATGTAGGATCACTCGTGTGTCTGTCTGTCTGTCCGCTTGTCACAGCCAGTTTGTTACGAATCTAATGGGCCGATTAAGTTGAAATTTGGTACATATGTCAATTTCTGTGACATAAACACGGACGTGTAACGTAAATAAATGAATTTTGAGCATGGGAGTGGCAAATGAGAAAATTAAAAAAAAGCTTTACAAACTATACCGTGTGACACATCAAATAAAAGGGCTTACTGTAGGGGTTGTAATAGGATTTTTCATAATTTTAAAATAAATAGTTTTAAAGTTATTTAAGAAAATAGACGATAATTGACCATACCCATCCTTATCTCCGAAACTACTGAGCCTAAAATTTTGTAAAAAGTACAGAAAATAATTCTGTACTTAAAAATTACCTGTAAGAAATCTATGGTCTTAAAATGACATGGTAATTCCTCAATATTGTGCGTAAAAACTTACATTTGCAGTTGGAATGTTTGGGAGCACATGTTTTTCAACTACAATGCTAAGTTTGTTCGTGGGATAATTCTGTCTCTTCTTTCTTCATCCCAACTACGGCACCCTTCATTGTGCGTGGTCTGACACGCACTTGGACCTATTCAATAAAAGTTTTCCCTAAAACTGCTATCATGAACGGAGTCTAAAAAATCGAGTCAATCATCACAACTGGTAGTCACAGTCATACTTGTAATTGCAGTTTGTTGTTAGTAGCTTAGAAGCAGGTACATAAGATAAATTGCTGTACAATATCTTGACAAAGTTAAACATTCGTCTGAACCAACCACTACTAGTGTGGTATCCATGAATGAATAAAGGATGGCTTACTGCTTGCTGATGAATTTACTATAATCATACACCATCTCCATTTCTACCTCCATACAGCTGCCGATCATGACCCACATCCTTAAATTAGGTGGACTACTTATTCCCTCCATCATTTCATTTACGCAGATCTTACGAAAACAGTCTCCAGGTAAAATATTACCAGGTATTTTTTCAGTGTTACCTCAGTATTACGTGGGACCCTCTGAAGAACCGTCATTATTAACCCTTAACGTGCGGGGTGCTTTAGAAAAACCTTCGGCCAACCTTCGGCATCAATCTTCCTGACGCTTTCTTATTACCCTTTTTGTGGCTAATCGGTTTCGTGTGAGGTTTTTCGAAATATGAAGGGTTGATTTCGTGGTCTATTTTTGGTAACGTATTCATGAGTTTTGGTTTTAAAAGGTTTACGTGGGGAGTGATAATCTATAATTATACCTACTGTACTTAATATTATAAAGAGAGAGATCGAAATTTGTGAGTTTGTGAATATGGTAATCTCCGGAACCACAGCTCCTATTTGAAAAATCCTTTACGGCCTATCAGACCTCCATAACCCAGTTACTGGTTTATTACGATACTCCTTGGTAAGACTGGTTGTCAGACTTTCGGGCTTCTGATGACCCGTGACGACTGTCAAAGATTCACGAATGACAGCCGGGACCAACGGCTTAACGCGCTTTCCGAGGCACGGAGGGGTCTTGGTATGTAAAGATAGTCACCCATCCACGGACCAACTGCGGCAAGCGTAGCTTAACCTGATCGATCGACCCGTGCGGCTGTTATTACTTAGCCACAAGCCCCACACATGTAAATATATATAATAAGAAGTACTTAATAATACTAATTAAATACTATCACGAATTCATACAACCTTAGTACTTTTTTTTGTTAGGATACTGATCAGTTCTCCACATGTAAATTGTACCCGCGCGTAGCCGGGGCGGCTCACAGTTATACAAGGTGTAACATAATTAACGCACAACCTCGTTGGGGTCATTGTACTCATCATTATGAACAACTTTTACTATGGGACCAAACCTGAAATCGCGAAAAAAAAATCAGCTGCTCTCTACATAATTATGTTCGCATAACTCGTCAAAATGTAGGGAACAGCAGATTTTTTTTCGCGATTTCAGGTTTGGTCCCATAGTAAAAGTTGTTCATAATGATAAGTACAATAGATGATCCCTCCCTTAAGAGGTTGTGCGTTATTTATGTTACATCTTGTATAGACAGATTGGCATAATCATTTGGTTTTAACCACAAGGATTTAAGGGATTGTTTAATTGGTTGTGGTTCCTATGAATTCAGTTTTAATCACGAGCTAACCGAGTTCTATCTGGTCATGGTTTGATCGATTAGCGATTCATTTGGTTTGAATTGTGTAATGAGTGTGCAATTATTAGGTTAAAAGCGTTTACGACGTACGGGATTTCATACAATCTTTCAAGTCCTTGTTTTTCGAAATGAATGAATCGATTTTAATGAAACTTCATACACTTACGCAGAATCAATAGGTCTTTAAAGTTAGTAAAGTATATTTCACTTAGGGCTGATTTAACCAAAGTCAGATATATTTTATTCCGGGATTAAAATTGACGTCTGACCATTTTTGTGTGGAAAATCTGTCAAAAATTAAAAACTTATTCGCTAGATTATATTTATACTAGGTATAAAAGTT
This sequence comes from Fissipunctia ypsillon, assembly GCA_947568875.1. Lineage (NCBI taxonomy): Eukaryota > Metazoa > Arthropoda > Insecta > Lepidoptera > Noctuidae > Fissipunctia > Fissipunctia ypsillon. The sequence goes on from OX387644.1 coordinate 21,432,898, forward strand.
TGGTCGAATTCGCCCTTAGTGAAACAAAACAATACGAATACAGTATTAAAAGTACGGAAAAATATCTATCTAGTCAAAGCATAAACCCATGTTAATCAAAAGAAACCCACAGCATCATCTTTCACCTCTCGCATTAAACAACCCAGCATCCACACATACTAAACTTGACTCCTAAGCTGATTATCGGCACATCTTGAAATGCATGGCGGAATCAGTTAAAAGGGAACCAGTAAAATTTATTCATAGGTTCTCGACAACTTAGTTTGCTCACATTCTGAAAAGTCAGTATGCGCTCAGGTTTTATTTTATGATCTCCGGTTTTATCGTCAAATTAGTTGTTGCGCGCGGCTTCGCCCGCGTGGAGGTCGGAAACTATCCAATGGGAACGTACTACTGGGATAAAAAGTATCCTATATCCTAACCCAGGTCATGGTCTATCAATGTGCCAAATTTCATACAAATCCTTTCAGCAGTTTTAGGGTGAAAGCGTAACAAACAAACTCACTTTCGCATTTATAATATTATATAGTAGCGACCCGCCCCGGCTTCGCACGGGTAGCACTAAATATCTATATCTATAGCCAGATGACTTGTGGTGACGGATTGAAATACTATTTTGAATTCATGCAAGCCTAGTACTTTTTGTTAGATTAGTGTGCAAAATTTCATCCAAAAATCCTATTCGTGGGATAAACCTAATAATTACTACTATCTTGAATTCTAATTTCTTTCTAATTCATGCAAGCCTAGTACTTTTTGTTAGGTGACTGTTCAGAAAAAATATTACACAAAATTACCGAACAGCAAAAAAAAAGTGTGGGTGTCAGCTGCGAGTTTACTCCGTGAAAGGTGCGCAAGGTACGTTGCGCAGAAAAACGTAAAGCTTTTGAGTTAACGCTTGTATTCATTTCACTCCTCATTAATTTTCCACACCGGGGGCCATATATGATAATCGGTTCTTAAGGAGTAAACTCCAAAAAAAATCTGTTGATCCGATCGCTACCAAACTTCACAGGATCACCCGCTGGGCTAATCTAAAGATTGCCTGAAAATTTCATCAAAATCACTCCAGCCGTTTTAGAATCCATAGGTCACATACATCATACACACCTACACACATCCATTTTTATATATCTAGATAGATAGATTTTTGCATTGCAGTTTTGCATAAACATTTTTAATTTATTGCCTTCATAGTTTTTGCTCGTTTGGATGGTGGGATAGAATATGCAAAATGTTGCATATTAATCTGGAATGGCAGGCGGATATTGAATGTTTCAGTTTGTGATTTTAATAAATTGTTGATGGGTTATGCAGATGTTGTTGCGCTTGTGGGATATAACATAATTAATTACATACCTTCTATAAGAATGGACTTGAGTTTTCAGTTTATAAACTTTTTACTATGACATCTTAATATCACACCTGATATCCCCGAAAGGTTAGGCAGAGGTGTAGAGAAATTCCTGATGGAAAACCCAATAAAACTTTGCCCGAGCTTAGACCACCACCTCTTAAAGGAGTATTATTTTAATCTTACTTGAGTGTGGGAAAGAAATGGAGCCAGACGTCCTGTATAGCTCCATCTCTTTCTCACATTGAAGTAACATTAAAATAATACTGCTTTAAGAGGTGGTGGTTGGCCCCCTGATCTAGGAATCGAACTCAGGACCTCAGCATTAGCGCTCGCTACCACTACACTAATGAGGCAGTCAAGTACTCTGAAGTGCTTTTAAAATAATTTCTAAGAGCTTTTCGTAAAAAAATAGTTTGCGTTGAGTTTCTTCTATCCTAGCTCTATAGTCATAGCTATCAAATACGATACAACCATAGATATAATAAACTCGGAAATATGCCCGGTAGACGAAAATATATCGGAGATCTGTGTGGCCATTTGTCTATGACATGGTTACTGTGACCACGTCGCGCGGACACCGACACGCCCCCTTGCCACTTCTCCTGTTTCTTATATTTCTATGGGAACAATATTTAAGCCATTAATCTCACAGATTTATAAGTATCTAAACACAAAAAGAATGTAAGCTTCACTCTGTAGTCATGTATTCGTAAGTATGTGTGGAAAGCTATCCTCAACCGTAAGTAAATTCAATCGACACGTTTTCGGACATGATATCTGCACCTCAAGGTAAGCCATTTAGTCTACTCACCGTTTCAAGTAGCAAATGTGTACAAAATCTATTACCTAGCTGATGTTTTCTCTTCATTGCATAATTCGCTTTCACCTTCTAAGCACATTGGCAGTGCATTAAGTTGATATTCGGGATAATGTCAGCAGTAAGCCTGGGAATAGTTAACGTGATTACCGCTTAAGCTGCTCCGGAATATTTTGGAACCGGAAAGTTCCTAATTCCGTACTAAATGAGATTACGGATGTAGTTTGAGGACAGGTAATTGTGGAATGTCGGATAAGTCGAGAACTGAGCCGTATTTATTGGACCGCAATCACAGAGAAAACTTTGAATTGTGGCCATTTTAATCAAACACCGCATTATTAGAAGTCCCAATACTTTCGTCAAAATAAGGCCACATCGAGTAATGAAATCCCGGCATTAGTACCCCGCGTCATATTCAAAAACGACCGTAGACAAACGAATACCGATATGTATTCACAAAATCTGCACACACTGCATAGTTCTTCGCTTGTAAAATTCAAAACGAAACATTGTCAGCAGATTTTGAAATATGTACATCACTAGGACAATCGTCTATCAATTGATGAAAGGTATGAATGTTGTTCAACCGGAGGATGATAAGCTGCATCATTATCATCATTTCAGCCGAAAGCCGTCGACGTCGAAGAAGGACCTATCATTGGAGATCCCGACGATGAGAAATGTACATACACGCTTTTATCTAAAATCTTAAAAAAATGGAGCTTGTGAATTCGTAAAGGAAATATTTCCGACATACCCGGAAAAAGGTACAGGTAGTTCCTATTTTTGATTTCTGACAAATGAAAATTGACGTAGGTTAGGAAGAAATAAAAATATTATAACATTTTGTGTGAACGTTAGATGGTTTTTGGGACAACGTTGAAAATGGTGAGGAAGTCAAAGGTCAAATTGTATGTGACTGGCTGGTTACTTTTTTCAACCCTAGATTGACTACAATTTAGGGTCAAAAACTCATAAAGAAAGAAAGAATGAAAAATAGGTTTATTTGTCACAGAAACACGTACATATAAAAAGATAAGAGTAATCAGAAAAATAAAACAAAATAGTGGATCTATCATTGTAATCACGAGCTCAAAACAGAAATAGTCGGCAGCTGCACGTCATGACTGTGACAAGAAGGCTTCCACTCAGCATGATGCTGTGCTATGAGGGACCCACAGCACAGCGCTGATTTTCAGTGGTCACCCGAAAAAGACGTACGGAAATCAAGGCAGGTTCAGTGATTTTTACATAAATCATACTTATTTCTACAGCTTGTCAGCTTGGTGTATTTTTCTCAGGAGTAACGACGAGGACTTCAAACTGTGTCTTTGTGCGATGGGCGCAATTCAATGTTACGTAGGGAAGGTCAATGACACGCAGGGGACCCCTAACTACTACCTACTGTAGCACTTTGTGGGACACTTCGCATAAGGTACTACAGTATTAATAGGTAAATGTACCCAGTTAACAACAAGTGGGCATAAAAAACAAATGATATTTTTTTAGATCAGTTTTTTTTTAATAAGAACATACAAAACGGGAAGTTGGTAAGTCAACTATTCTCTAATTAAGTGGCTAAACAATTTCAAATATATAATTTAAATTACAATACGACAAGTATTGCCTACTCCCAGATTAGTTTTAATAAAATAACGCTAGAACTATCCTATTTTTAAAAACCATTTTTGGACATTCAGATTTTTTTAATGTCAAGTCAATAGTTTATATACAAAAGTAATAGATTTTTAGGCACTAAAATTTAAAAATATTGGTCATTACAATAAATTACAGATTATAATAATATTTGTAAAGGCATTTTTTTGTGCCTGTTACTAGTTGACAATATTAACGGAAATTATGCAATAATACTGCTATTTAAATGCCGTGAATTTTCACGAAAAAAAACTAATAAGCACCTACGCTGATTTTAAGGCGCGGTTGCAGGACGCCTCACTCATTACAAATTAAACCCTAACTTATTTAAAATCATGCTGTATAATGCCAATGATTGTCAGGTATACAATGAATTTGTATTCCGTGAATTCTCAGGCAAACCACCCTTAATATTTTCTTACTTTCATACATCAACCCAAGAATAATTTTCCGAAAAGCATCTCACTTTCTCCCAACACCTTTTCCTTCCACAAGGTACCTATTCTAACAAAAATAATCTAGACAAAACACTCTGGTACATGCAATCATAACTTGTGACAGAGACCTACTTTGTACTGTGGCGCTTCCCCGGGCTAGCTGTATCGACCCGCGGCCTCAAACATCCAGTATCCGCCGGGAACAGCTACTGGTATTGTCAGCTCAATTTGTCTTGTACAATGTGTAATGTCTAAATAGTAGATAATATGTATGGTTTATGGTGTACAAGTACCTACACCTTAAGCTGATACTGAAGCAATGTAGTTATGTGTTAAGAGATGAAGGTGGTGAAAATGATTAAAAAAATACTTTTTTTTTATAGTTTTGCTAGGTATAGGAAGGTACAGTCAACCTCAAAAAGATGTTATACATCCTCAAGAATTAATTAAATTTCTGCAATTTTTGTTCTTTAATATTGTATTACTATGTAGCCACAAAACGGGGCCAAGTCATTACACATTGAATAAGTCCTACTAATAATATTATAAACGTGAAATTTTGTGGGATGGATGAATTGATGGGTAGATAGATAGATGGATGTATGGATGTTTGTTACTCTTTCACGCAAAAACTACTGAACGGATTTGGATGAAATTTGACGCACAGATAGATTGTAACCTGGATTCACATATATGATACTTTGTATCCCGATATCCCTACGGGATTGAGACTTATGTGGGTAAAACTGCGGGTCACTGCTAGTATTTAATAATTAAGTATTTACCCAATGAATAAAACGTTTTTTGTCGCTACTCATTGGTATAGTATTATGGACCACAAATTATTGTACACAATCTAATTAATCCTGGTAAGTAAGGTATGGTTTCTTAGGTAGGTAGGTAGGTACAGATTAGGCTAATATTGATACAATGCAGTTGTTTTAAATTAAAGGCAAAGGCGGTGAAAACGTTTAAAAAAATATCAAATAATTTTTCAGTTTGAATATAGGTGAGTAGGTACTTCTTTTTTTTAATAGCCTTCATTGTGTTCCACTGCTGGGCAAAGACCTCAAGGTGATCTCTGCAGCGATCGCACAAAATAGAGATGTTTGGAAGGAAAAGGGGAGGTCATGACTGTTGGCCCCGTAAACATGATTTGACAGACTTTGATAGTCTGTAATATTATTTTTGCTTTTCATATCGAATAACCTGCCTATCGGTCGGTACTGTAGAGGTTTTAACCGAGCGCGCCACAAGCATGCAAGCGTTCGTAAGTTTAAACATTTATTGGTTTATGAAGACAAGCATTGATTTTAAAAGATGGAAGAGTGAAAAAACAAGATAGGTTGACAAGTCGGCCTTCCGGCCCTGACTGGTGTTGATGTAAAAAGATGTAATAGATTTTTTCATGAATAAATAACAGTGGTATGTATCATTTAACACTTAACAATCTGCCCGGCACCATAACGTCCGTGCGGGTTGTTACAGTACCTACCATTTATTTCTTTATTTTTCCTTACATTCTTCAACGCTTTTTATAGCTTTACAAGGTGTAACATGATTAACGCACAACCTCTTAAGGGGTCATTGTACTCATCATTATGAACAACTTTTAATATGGGACCAAACCTGAAATCGCGATAAAAAAATCAGCTGCACCCTACATTTATGTACGCATAACTTGTCAAAATGTAGGGAACAGCAGATTTTTTTTTCGCGGTTTCAATTTTGTCCCATAGTAAATGTTGTTCATAATGATGACTACAATGACCCCTTAAGAGGTTGTGCGTTATTTATGTTACATCTTGTATATAGCTACTTTAAAAACCTGTATAAATTATTCTATAAAATAAAACACACTGATTTTAATTGAATAAAAAGCTACTAGAACTGCATTCTTGATCAAACAAAAAGTAAATGAAAGCGTTAAGTTTTCAGCGCTTGTTGCCTTATTTAAAACAAGCCATAACAACAATGCGAGCCTGTTATTGTCCCGCTGCAGAGCAAAGGCCTCTTCTCATACAGAGATGGCGTGAGTATTGATTACCACTTGCACAAGACGGGTCAGCGATTTCAGACATAACGCACGCTTAATCATATACTGACATAACTCAAAAAAGACGTGTTTCGGGAAATCGCAAAAAACGCATACTGATATCTGTCTCTGTTTCGTAAAAAAGTTTGCGTGTGAAAGAGACACATATAGGTTTAACTCCGCCTAGAAACAATATATCAAAAAAAATCCGAGATCGGCCGAAAGAGGGCGTTAAAATAAACTTCTTGGTCTACTTAAATAAATTTTGACCGAAACACTAATCGGTCAGTATATGATTAAGCGTGCGATAAGTCTTGGTTTCCTCACGATCTTTTTGATTCACAGATGTCAGTAATGTCCAAGGTAAACTCGGGTGTTCATAAATACTCTATACAAATAAATCAAATTGAAGTGTCTGTTGGTAATGTCAAAATAACAGCTTCTTACTAAATGCATATGAAAGTATTATATAACATACGGTACAAAAAAAAATAAAGCAATTTTTTAAATTTTTGTCTGTTTGTTCCGGTTAATCTCCGAAACGGCCGAACCGATTTTCACGGGACTTTCACTGGCAGATAGCTGATGTTACGGTGAATAATTTAGGTTACTTTTATTTTAGAAAAATAATTAGAGTTCTGCGCAAAAAATTTAAAACCCATGATATTGTGAACAAAAAGTCGGATTTGAAAAATTATTTTTACATTTGGTAACCCAATTCTCGAGGATAGTTATAGGTTATTTAATATCTCGCTGCGACCCTTAGGAGCCGAGTAAAAAGAACACTAAACGAAAACGAAGTAATAGCGTGGGCGGGCGATGCAACGCGACGGGTCGGGGGACGAGGGAGTGTCAAAATGTGGCTGTTGTTTTAGTATAATGTGTATCTTACGACTTCCAGGCATACGAAGTCGCGGGGCACAGCTAGTATTTTATAAGTTTGGTGTAATAAAAGGTTTTTTGTTACATTGTATTTAAATTTTAACATTAATGGGTATTGTGTTGAGACTGCCCAGCATGACGTCTGATAAAGTAATAAAATTCACATCTTCATAAATAACATCGTACAATCTTATAATATTATATTTAGAGTAGGTAATATATGTCACCACGGGGGTCAGATAGTTCTAATAAATATTAAACTAAATGGCTAAAATTGATAATGTAAGCGTTATTTTTATGTCTAAGCTAAAATGCTACGGTAAGTAAAAAAAAACAGAACTAATATATACGATGAATATATGCCTACCTACCACCATATTATTATGATGAATAATAATACCACCATTGTCAATCGCTTAACGTCAGAAGCCCAATTCTCGTAATTAAAAACGTTCAAAATCTAGTCGCAATCTCAACTCAGAGACAATCAATGTCAATAACGTGTCAAAATTTTTGACATATTGAGACTGAGATCAGGCTGTGAATGTTCTTCAAATTACGGGAATTGCCCCTCTGATATCGCAAGCAAAGAGCTCCCAATTTCGATGAAAAACAAAAAACTAAAGCGGAATCTTTGGATATGAACTTAGTGCAATAAACCTTACTATAGGCCACAGTGCAAAAGATTTCCCGGGAATCAAGACGCAGATATATGCCAACGGCCTTGAGTACATAGCTTGCGTGTTCTGTGCTGAGCTTACGCAACGCGTCGTACGTCCACCCAGTAATAGGACTCGCCCATCAAGGAGCGCTGTCCCAAGTTAGACGCATTATTCATTTATTATACATGAAACAAAAGGTATTATATTAAAACACGCATATCTACTAAAAGATAAATAATCAAATTATCTTTAAAATGGTGAAGGTTTTATAAAAATACGCTTGATAGTTTTTGCGTGAGTCTCAGTTTTTTTTATCCACGTTAGACATTTTACAAATTAATAACATTATGTTATACAAACATAATCTAAAATATGCACATAATAAGTTATTAACATAATGCTTTAATTTAACATAGGTATATTTTTTCTAAATCATTAACACTACTCGTTTAGACGTGATCTTCAGTCTACAATCATTAAAAGTCTGTTATCGTCGCCTTAAGACTGGCCGTATACAAAATTCCGGGAATTCTACAGTCATTTTATTTTTGACTAGAAGAGGTGCTCGTTGTGCTCAATCGAGGCGCGCATTTATATCAAGAAGGTACTTCCTCACTTTGTTTGCTACAGAAAATACGCGTGAAAATGTTAAAAGGCGGAAAACATGTCGAAGTTGATTCATTTAACTAAGTCTACAAAAAGCTATATAAACTCGGTAATATTGATGTGTTTTATTTGAACAGTTCCTAGCCTATGTCGTTTTACATATTGGAGGGAAATATTTCACCTACAAAGATAAATGGATTGAGCTCTAGAGGTACGGCCACAAAAACAGCGAAATATTGACAAATTAGATGTGACAGCTATAATAACCTGAAGTGTGAGGTGTTTCAAGCACTTCGGAATATTATTTACTTCTGTATCTGTGTTTTTATTACGAAGGTAGGTACAAGGGTGATCTTGTACAGGCGTGAGCCTGTAAGTAATACCTACCTACTTGACCGAATTTTATCGTTTTTCAAGTGGTTAAGTGCTGACCCCGTGGAGTAAGGTGTAGTGACTGTCAAACAATAAAACTTAAAACATTTTGAATAAAACTCTCTTTCAAATGTAGCGGCTTACTGCATATTGGAGACGACCAATTGGATTGGAACCTTGCACCTAGCTTCTGACGTTTCATAAGTGCCTATGTAGGTTTATGTGAAATAAAAAATAAATTTTTATTTTAAATATAAATTTTGATTTTATTAAGTTAAACAGAACTTAAGTGTCATCTCTGCATCTAGAATTCCTGCTAAATAGATTGAATAAAATATATTTTTGTAAAGGCAAAATAGTACGAAGAAGCCAAAATTAACACATTATCCTCTATTTTACTTCTTCACCTCCTTTTTAGCAGCCAAACCATACGTCATAAGTTTTTGTGCTCGTAAAACTACTAAAGTACTATTCTGCAAACAGAATCCAAATTGAGATGTTCCATGTTCCGAAGGCGAGAACACGTGAACCGATGGTAATACAAGTTTGTTCCCGAACTTATACCAAGTTTATAATAAAATTTCAGCTGTTTCAAGTTATAACGGAATTTATAACTGAATAGACCTTCGATATATGGGCTGTTTCTTGGGGCGACGAAATTTTAGAATGTTTATTTGAAGAGCATAAGTATTGGAGGAAGAGATGACGACTTGTAGAATTTAAGCTTAATCACATTATACAACGTGTTCCTTTTGATATCCCTTAACTCTAGGGTATTAATGAGACCATCAAACTGAACAACTTTCTCCGTGGGACCAACATCGTAATCACGAAAAAATAATTAACCGTCCCATACATTTGCGTCGAGTAGATATTTAAGTATTCTATGGGACAGTTGATATTTTTTTCGCAATTACGATGTTGGTCCCATTTTTAGGAGGCAACACGCAAGAAATTAATAAATGTATCAAAGGAAATGATATACAAGAGGCATATTTGATATATAGAGAAAAATGTAAACAGAGCTTTACTATTTTAATTTTTAAACGGACAGATTTTGAAAGAAATATTTTATTTGGGACACGCACAGGAAATACCACAATAAAAAGAAAATTAAAACTAACAAAATATGAAAACAATTTGCAGCGCTAATATTCTGATAGGGCCCGCTATGATGGGACACGGACATAAAATAAATTAATAAAATAAATAATAAAATATAATAAAGGATACAAAAGTAAATGAAAACTGTGTTTCTTACGATATAATTAAAAACCATTACGATCGACCCACCACCCATTTTGAACAATCTAAATCTTGAAAGATGCGTTTCAAACAAGACAGTAAGCTAGATTCTTGGCCACCCTCATACAACTAGTAGCAGTCACATTGCAAAGGCTAACTTGCCTTTTTTTTGTGTCGGGGTAGGAAATCCTCATGGATGTCCTCCGCCCTGGGGCGGGCGGAGGGGTCTGTCAAACTCTTACTTACTAAAAACCACCCCGGGTTCCATCTCACACCTACGCCAAGGGTCGCGGGAACTTACGATCCTTCCGCAACCCGCGGCTGGTCCGGCCCGGCACGGCGGGCCTCTCCTCGTGTCGAGGGGGGGAGTGAGGTGTTTGACTCCCCCCGCAACGTCTAAGAGGGGCACACGTGGAACACTACGCGCCGCCACCTCGGGCCCGATGTATGGGGGGCGACGTCCCCAAGTCCGTAGCCCTTGGGCCCCTTGGGGCTGAAAGAGGGCGTTGTCCGCCCTCCACCGACGCCCGGTGCGCCTGCTGCGGGCCGGGTGAGACGATGTGATCTCCCTCTCCCTTTCCGCAGCCTGCTTCTGCGAGATGATTGTCTCGCAGAAGAAAACCACCGCGTCCCAGGACTCCTCGCTGCCGACCATCGAATTCACGACACTGGCAGCGACAGGTCACTGCCTATGTAGTGACCTACACACTTAAGTCTAAGTAAATTAATAAATTAAGAGTACAACAAAATTAAAATTAATTATAATTTATATACACATATTTACAAAAGAACTTAAAACTAGACTTATTTATAATCAAAATTAAAATTTCAATTTACTTAATATTCAACGAACAAACAGACCAGTACAAACATTGTATTAGTAGCTAATTACTTATCAGTTAGCCGGCGCAGCTATGACGCGTCTATTGTTCTAGCGCCGGCCGGTCGCTCGCGCTACGTCATGCGAGCCGTGTGCATGAGCGGGACGGCATCATCGTGCGTCGCACTCATGCACCCGCGCCGTACAGGCGACGCGCGCGCACCAAGTGACTTGCAAGTTAATACTCACTGCGCGCTCTGCTTTATGTCCTAATCTCGCGATCATAGTTTTCACCGCGCTAACTAGTAACACCTGAGACTTTCTTGTTTTTACGTTTAACTGTTCTCTGCCATCTATATTTCTACCACTCCTTCTTAACTAAGTGTAATTCTTGTGTGTGTGAACTGAAACCTGTGTCTGTGTACCTACATAATAAACTTTCATTCTTCTTCTTGTGTACTTGGGACTTATTACTTTACTTCTTATTTCTACCTACCACACACACCCCCTATGCTACACCTACTCCAGAGTTGAGGGCACGGCGTGGCTCCTCCCAAGCGGCACACTCTGCCAGCGTATGCCGCGCCGTGTCCTCCCGACAGTCAACGCAGTGGTGACACCGGGCGTCCGACTCTCTGTTTATGCGACACAGGTATTTTCCGAAGCTACCATGCCCCGAGAGCACCTGCGTCACCCGAACCGACAAGGACCCGTGCCTCCTCCCGAGCCAAAAGTCGAGCACCGGCCGGACCGCCTCGATGGTGTAGGGCGTGAGAACCTGTCCCGCCATTCCGCCACCAGGACCTCGCGAAGCTGCGACCGACGCTGCTCCATTTCTCGCTGCATCGGCGTAAAGGCTAACTTGCCTAGTCCAACTTTGCCTAGTTACTAGTCACAAGGCAATACTGAAAGAATATTAGTACCTATTGGTGTAAGATATGATCATACAAGTTGGTGAAAACTAATTAGTTTTCTAAGTATCTCATACACACCCAAATGACATGGAACAGGATCAATAAGTGTAATGTAGCAATAGTCTAGCTCGCTAGAAACAGAATTCCATAGTATGTCCCAGATTCCAGTCAAAACATTATTATGCCTTAATCCACTGACCCAGCAACAAAACCAGCTTACACACGAAAGAATATCCCTAATCATACACTCGTATAAATGTAGTTTTTCTCACAGTCTTATAGTCCGTGACAAAGATTTCCTTTGTAACTCGCGCTCGGTCCAGTGACCACATAGAAAGTGCGAGGTAAATGGCCATTTTCTGCCAAGTTGAACAAAGCCCCGGGTGCAAAATGCTTGTATGTATTCTCACAATGGTTTGCTCTATCTTGGATTATATCTTATTTAGCGATGTCGTGTTTACTAGTAATGTTGTTTGGAATGTCGTTGATGCTGTTAGTTTTATTTATCTTCCATTACGTGAACAGAGTAAAATGTTCATGAAGTTTGATATATTTTCATTGAAAACCGAGGCTAACTGAATCGAAATAAGCAACAGCTATTGAATTTTGTATAACAAATTGTATGGATGCATAATTCGATAACAACATGGAAAAAGCCCGATAAATACAGCCATTTTTTCCAAAAATATACCTTCTTTGTCCAAATTCAGACAATGGAAAGAAAAAGCTACAAAGAAAATCCGCTAATGCAGGCCATTCAAATACCAGGACAGCAGAACATTAAACAGGTCTCGAGCGTCCTTAATATCACGTCAAAAAGTAAAGTGCTTCTCACGTTTCGCGACAAATAGTTGAGTCGGCATAAATCATCGCTGCTATGTTATGATAACCTAGTACATTGAACTGAGTAGCTCGAACGATTTGATGATAGTTTGGATTGTCGCCAATTCTGATGTTCTTCTTTCTATGTGTTAAATTTTGTTTCCGAATGAATTGATTGTATCTCGGGAAGTTAGAAACTTCCTGTTTATTGTTTTGTTCACACGATTCTGTTGTGAGCCGACTTTGTTTGTTTGATCGAGAAAAGAAAAAAAATATATCAAGGGAAACGGAATAACTTTGCTCCTGTGTAGGCTTAGGTGGCTCGTTCGTAGGAATACTTAGAACAATGTTGTTTGGCATGGGAATACTCTCAACAATATTATGAAGGCTTCGTACACAACTGTTGCTTGTACTTTTTGATGGCATAAGTTTTCAGCCGAAGTAGGTATAATACTATGTCATAGTCCATTGGTCGAATTTTATCACTATGAGTTACGCCGCGCCGTAGTTAATATTTAATAACCTCAGTTAATATTTAATCAACCAAGTGATGGATTTCATTCAGTCACCAGATAATGCTTTTAGAAAGAAAAATGCAAAAAAGAAGTTTCACAGAATTTTATTAAAAATGGAATTACTATCAAAATATATATTATAACTACCGATTATTGTTTGTTGGGCATTTTCGCCAGAACATATACCAAACTCCAATAATGCATGATTTAACCAAAACTTTTGTAAATAATATAATTATGCTAGCTTTTATAAACTTTGATTTACAATAAACAATTCTTATGAATTTGTGTTACTTTTATTTTAATTGAATTAAAAGGAAAATAGTGCAGTAATTTTTGTCATGTTCGTTACTCGTTTTTGCGAAAATTTTAATTATTTCAATCATTTGTAAGCATGTTGTTTATCAATTAATACCTAATCAATAATTGTTTTAGCAAAATACTTCTTTAACACTTTTCCAATAAATGTGTCCGTTCCGTTACTTATCGTTGGATCACAATATTTCACTTTGATGTACTCGTATACAATCAAATACTAAATATTAATGAACAGTACAACAACTTCAACTAGGTATACAGGGTGTAAGGGACAGCCCTCCGCAAACTAACAGGATGCATTCAGCTCCTTATTTTGAATCATATTCCACCGAAAATATTCTCAGGAAAATTATCATATTTTTATAGTACATATTTTCAGTTACTGTTCCTTTATTTCAATGTAAAATTACATTCTCTGTACGTAACACTCCATTTAGGTAAATAAAACAGCTAATATAAAAAAATCTGCATAGATGTTGAAATACTCAGCGGCCGAAGGCTCGCTGCGCTGCCGTTCGCTACGCGCGTTTTGCCACGGTAACGATACATTGCGTGTTAGGTAATAAAACAAATCAGGTTTATTAGATTCCCATAAAGTTCCTGAAATAATTCCTTGTACCGGTCATCTTAGTATGATATACTGAAGTCACCCCATCAGTCTGCGGAAGGCTGTCCCTTACACCCTGTATACTTTTTATTATTCCTAACATAACCTATCTAGTAAGTTGTGTCTGTCCGTAAAAAACAAAATAAACGATTTGCTTCAATTTTGTCAAAACAATAACATAAAAATTACTGTTTTGCAACAACTTAATCGACTTCTCAAAATTATCTACATAGTAACCAGTTCTTTAAATTAAAACTTTGGGTTTTCCCTAAATTAATAAAATAAACTTCCACCAAGCTTCGGATCAAACGGGGACTTAGCTCAATGTGTTTCGCTACTTTACGCTGTCAAAGTTACTTTGTTGGTCCGGTTTATAGGCTACCGGTCGAATGGTATCAGACAGGACGTAATGTAACCACAACATTTAGCACAATTCAAAAATATTGTTCTGTTTTATTTAATTGAATAATATATCTTACTTTAGAATTAACTAATTGTCAAACTTTAAAATTAATTGTAATGTCTTGTAATCAATTAATGTTATATTTTATCCATGTTAAACGAATGTCCGGAAGATCAAATTAAATATATAAAAAGTAGATAACAAAGTTGCATAGATTTCTGTGAAAAAAATATTTTGTTCATGGGACAACCAAAATGGATGATAACAGTTTTTGTGAAAATGTCTTCTCTAAAAGTCCACAGTCTATCAGCGCCACCTACCACAATTTCTCGAAACTAAAGGACAGCGCCATCTAGTAGTAATACCAAGTACTACAATGAAAGGAATAAACTGAAAATTGAAGAGGGTGTGTGCGAGGTTACGTTACTGAACACGTTTTATTAGCAGTGACATATCTTTTTCATAGATGGCGCTATTTCAAATTTCAGCGTTTAACATGAAGCTCCGAGATGAAATATTATAAAAAAGCATATAAATTTTAATTTTCCACCTAACAAAAATGTGGAATAAATTAGTACCTTCTTTTAGGGTCGTATATTATTAAAGGTTGTTTTTCCACCACTCAGGTTGGTTGACCATGAATTTGAAAACAAAGGTTGCTGAACACGATAAATAAGATAAAGGTACTATCTAATTTCTAAAGAACATTACGATCAAAAATTTAACCTACTTTTGCAATGTGTTCAGGACACCTATTATTTTTACTCTACAGGTGAAATTGAATTCATGGGCAATTTCTTAAGGGGTCGTTGTACTCATCATTATAAACAACTTTTACCATGGGACCAAACCTATAATCGCGAAAAAAAATTAGCTGTTCCCTACACTTTGACGAGTTATGCGAACATACATAAAAGTTGTATAAGTCAAAGTTGTTCATAATGATGATTACAATGACCCCTTTAGAGGAATACCCAAGAATTCAATTTCACCCTGTATAAGAAAATTCCAATATTTTAAGTTCACACACTAGGTACTTGCCAGCCGACTCTTTCACAAACTCTAATGCTCCTGAAAGAACTTCTGTATCCTGATTATGTATGAGTTTCACAACTCACAAACTAAGTTCCCCAATTATATCGGCCGACCAATACGTTCAGAATTACAATTATTTACTTATCGATAAATCATTCTAGATGTCAGAAGTTTACCTAATTTATTAGTTGTTATAATTATTGCTGTACATAAAACAAAGTAGATAATAGTTTTGAATGAATTCTGAAGTAGTTTCTGAGAAACGTAGATTTAATTTAGTCGGAAAATGGGCTGTAGACGAGGATAATTTGAAGTAATCTTAATCTGGTCAATCTACTGCTGGCCGACCCTCCCCAGTTGTTATACTTAAGTTATTAAGACGTATGTATTCAAGTTCTGAGTTAGTACTTGTGTGTGCCAGAAGTATATCGTAATGATTATCATTTAAAAGGTTAAATCTGTAACTATCTGCAATATTCTAACCTTTTGGCTCGTCTTTTTACAAATTTTGGTAAACTATAGAAGAATACGAACAAATTGTATACGTAATATTGCTCACCTCCCATAATCTACAGATTGACCGGAAACAAGAAATATATATGCAAAATTTGAACAAAATCTATCGGTAAAGCCAGGAGGGGATGTCCTAGGAAGACACATAGTGACCTTATTGGTGATGTTCTTCAGAAAGGTCAGGTGCGTAGTACTCGCAACCGGCGTGCGTGTATGACCAGATGTATGAACGAAAACGAGGCAAAAGGAGTATGTAAGGATCGTAGTAGGTGGCGTTCTGTACTTTCTGCCTACCCCCATGAGGAAAAGGCGTGAGTTTATGTATGTATATATGTCTATCTTTATACAAAAACTACTTTGGAATGTAAACGGATGGTGACTGAGTGGCTAAAAACTCTAGCCTACGAAGAAACTGAGAATATGATTATCCGTATTATAAAGTAATAATGTATTATATGGCATGTTAAGTCATGTATACACTTGTATGTATTTATATATAAATAAAAAGAACCTAAATAAATAAATACGAATATATGTATGTATATGCATGAAACATCAATACATCAATAAATAAATATCCCGTTACCTACACATATTTTTTCACACACTCACACACACTACACAGTCACAGTCACACGCACAGACTAACTCACCCACAGACACGGTCGCACACACAAGCACCATAACTCACGCTTCTACACACATATGTGCGCACATTGCATGTGTGCTCACATAGATTTACTTGTTAGATTTACTTAGTTTTCTTAGTTTTCTTTTGCATACTATATAGATTTAATATTTAAGTTATAAATATGTATAAAGTAATCAAGTTAAGGGAGAGCGGCCTTTCCTGGCACAAGTGTTTTCACACTTAAAAGGAGAGGTCAACCTCAATACTGTTGAACGAACTTTGTTTGTTATTGAATAAAACATTTTTATATTTTTTTTTTTTTTATCGGTAACACAAAAAATCTAAAAACTATTTTCGGCATTAGAATCGTTCCCAGATTTCGTAGCAATTACTTTTTTCAAAAATATTCACTATACAGCTTCGCTGCGATTTTATTAAATGTATATGTTACGGCTAAAACCCGAAGTGCGGCTACAACTAGTTTTAGCCGGCTTCAACTAGGTGTGGCCGGTAGCAGTTGGTTAAACTCAGGTGTGGGCTGAAAAGTAGGTTAGGTTAGGTTAGTACTGTGACCTGACTACATAACGTACGAGCCGAACGAGCGGAGCGAGCGGTGCTACGGCAGCCGTTGTGTCGTCACAGTTCTAACCTAACCAACCTTTCAGCCTACATCTAAGTTTATCCAACTGCTACCGGCCCCAACTAGTTGTATCCGGCTAAAACTAGGTGTAACCGCACTTCGGATTTTAGCCGTAACATATATATAATAAAGATAAACTGGTAATACGATCAATATAAACAAAATCGTCACAAACACTTTTACATCCACATCTGTTGGACTATCGAATATAGTCAGTTAAGTAGCTTATCAGACAATCGTCAGGCAGTCAGTGACCTAGTAACAATAGCATCTAAGATTCCCAGGAATAGTTACCATAATGGGTTAGTAACTACCTCCTCTAGGTACCTAAAGGTTAACTTCCTTAGGACTACAAAGTTCAATCTCCGCTTCATTATTATGATAATCGAACTCGGAGCAAACGTTCTGCGGTTTCTGCTCATCTAAAAGTTTATGTAAGCACTCGATGTTTTCGCGAGCAGTATCGATAGTTCTGAGCTTTATGTTAAACTCTGTTTTAATGGAGGTCTCGGCTATACCGGGGTTCGTAAATTTATTGATTTTAAAGTGCTGTTTGTTTGTTTATTTTCTACCTCCACTAATGATTTGAAGTTTTTGGAAATATTGGGATCATTGGTTTTTTTTGGAATATATGCTTCTTTTGTAATAATAATGATAATTTATTAGTAGCATAGCTATTGAAAATTCAACAACAACAGCATAACAACATCATTCATTTAACATTTAGCTTCTGATATGTACAAGTTCTATCTAAAGTATCCATAATTATGTTGGAAAAGTTGGTTTTTAGAGTGGATTATTTCTGCCATATCTGCTATTTACAGCAGATAGAGGATTATGTACAGGTAAGGTATATAATGCAATAACTACGGCATGAAATCCACCCTATCTATAAAAAATAAATTAAATGCTGTTCGGTGTTATGCGCATCACTCGAGAACGGCTGAACCGATTTGGTAAATTTTGTTTTTAATAATCGTAATAAGTAGACTGAATAAGGCTTTTAGAGAAAGAACAATCGCAAAAAAATGGAGAAGTTGCACGGAAAATTGGAATATTCGGGAAAAACTGAAAGCGCTTTTTCCTAAGGGAGTTTAGTTCAGAATAAAATAAATCAAAGACTTAGAAGAAAACCCCCAAACAATTAATATTTTGACCCACAAATCAACCCAAACTTCCAAACACAATTCGGCAAAGCAATTTAACTCGACTCCACGAGGCAGACGAAATCGACTGCAACCAAAAATACCCGACCTCCACTCGGTCAGGGTGGCGAGTTGGTCAAGGTCTGCAGGTGGAAATAGACAGGATAAATTCACACGACACAGCCACTTCGGAAGGTTTTGGACTTTAATGTTTTGTATTTGGCCTTAAATGTTTTGTGTCTTAAATATTTTTGTTTTTGGTTTGCTTTGGGTTTTGTAGATAGCAATATAAAGCGTATAAAAAGGGTTATGTAACAGTTTAAGGGGTTAGAGACCCAGAAATATAGATTGCTTCTAATACACAGTCAAGGTAGCGAGTTAGTCAAGGTCTACTTGTGGAAATAGACCGGCTAACTTATGACACAGCCACTTCGGAAGCGGCGATAGGCTGTTTTTAGGGACTTGAATAATTTAAGTTTTGTTAAATATATTTTCTATTTCCTTTAGTTAAAAGTTATGGTGGAATAAAGAAACTCACAAGCATACATGAACCCTGAAAACATTACACTCCTTTTTGGGGCAGTCGTGTAAATAATTTAGAATTTCTCTTTCTTGATTAAAATATCCCAGCGTCGTGTATTCCTACTGTCCGCATATACTAATATTATAAATGCGAAAGTAAAGTAACTCTGTCTGTGTTAGCGAGTTTGGTTTCTGCAGTTAGTCCTTTAGATGGACCTTTGCACGTGGGCCATGGCGGCCGTCGGTGGCAATTCCAACCAGCCCACCTCCCTTCAGAAGTTGATAACGTCTCCTGACCTGTTCAGAACATCTGTGAAAGTTCTGGGTGCCTCGAAGGTTTCTGCTCTAATCTGGGTAACGCCTGTACATTCAACATTCATTCAATGCGCAACGGTTTCCTCAGCCTCCATGCAAGCCCTGCACAGAGGACTGTGTGTTATGCCTATTGTGTGGAAGTAACTCTGTCTGTCTGTCGGTTACCTTTGAACAGATTTGGATGTGTCGACGCGCGGCGCCTCTTCGGCGCCGATGACTCGCGCGTTTCACGCGCGGATAAAATTACTATAATTAAGTCTTATATCGACTGTGGGTAGTTTTACTCTATGGTATGGAAGATATTCTCGTCAAATAAATAATTCTAAACCAAAAATAATCATATGGCAATTTTTGTGAGCGCAGTCACAAACGTACCGCGCCGTCGGAATTGTCGGAATTCCCCCGATGCTCGAGCGTTTTTGACGTCATCGCATATTAGGCTCGGGCGGTTAAAGCAGTACTATTGTAATCTTACTTCAGTGTGGGAAAGAGATGTAGCTAGACGTCCTGTATAGTCCCATCTCTTTCTCACACTGAAGTATATAATACTGCTCAAAGAGGTGGTGGTTGGCCCCCTGGGTTATCTTATCTATCTGGCTTTTTATCCCGGTAGTGCATTCCCATGGGATAATTTCTAGAAGAAAGTTTATTTTGTAGTGATTGAGTGAGTAATAATATAACAAAAACAATACAATTACCTATATATTGTGGGATGGACGGTTTTCGCCTTTTTTAATACCAATCAAGCCTATCAATCACACGATAGGACATCAGTATACTACCTAGTTAATTGACGTTACTTTGCAGTCTTAGGACACTAATGATTTACCGTGGAGCATACGGTGGAGGTCTGCCCGGCTTGGGCGGAGCACCGCCGCGTCCTCGCGGAGGCGATCGGCGGTGGCGATCTCTCGCGTCCAGCCCTGGTCCAGTCCATGGTACGGAGCGAGAGTGCATGGGAAGCCGTCACCTCCTTCTGCGAAGCAGTAATACGGTACGGTAGTTCGCCGTCCGGTTAGAACCAGGCCCGGGTTGACGGCGCGTTGTGTTCCACGCGCGTCAAAGAGATGTCAGCACTAAATGATGGGGTCCGCTGGGGCTGATACCTGCCAGAGTCGCGGGATGTTCGAAAGAGTGCAGAGAAGCAACTGAAGGAACACGGGTGGGCTTCAGTCAGTAAAAGTCTGACACGCCTTCCCGCTCTGCCCAGAGCGAGAGAAGTCATTAGATGATTTCCCACCCCAACAAAAAGGGCACTAATGATTTATCTTTATCAAAATCCTATTTCCCTAGACCAATCAAACTTGATTGATTCACGGAAAACTTTCCGTGAAATTGAAGCTTTTGGAACTAACATTTCTTTAGGGACTGCCTCGTTGGTCTAGTAGTCGCAGGTGCTACTTCGATTCCCGGGTCAGGAATTTCTGAGTAGCAGCCCGGAGTCTGAATTATTGCTCGGTTGATGTTAATAGGCTTGCCCACTATTAGATGGGACTTAAACATAACTGGCGAGACGTAGATATATACACCTCTGCCTAACCCTTCGGGGAAAACGGGGGTGATGTTACATTATTTTTTAAGGGACAGCTCGCTTTATGTTTATACAAAAGTTGTTCAAACAATACAGGCCCGCTCTTGAACTGCAGTCACAACAGCTGAACAGACCACTGTTCAATGTCGATGCCGAATATAGAACAGCCCAGACATTGGGAGCAGTGCATCGAGGTCACTCTGATCACCACTGAAGGTTGAGCCGCCTAACCTTCTAGTTTTAACAAGGTATTGTTTGGTTATCTAACTTTGAGATAAGCTGTTGTCTGCTGCTTCGTTTGAGTGGAATTTTTAGCTATCCATGTCAATGATGAAAAGCCTTAGAGTACTAGAGAGCACTGAAGAAGGCATACGCGCAATATTCTAAACAAGAAAGTCTGTCACTTTTGGCGGGGTACGCGGTAGTTACTACAAAAAAAAAAAAAAAAACGGCTCGCACGGAAAGAGAAGTCCGTACCATCGATTTTGTTTAAGTATCATTTACTAGGATCGTATCGTGCATTAGAATCGATTTGAAAGTAGTTTTTATGAACGAACTTGAACATTTAAAAATGTTTTAAACACTACCTACTTTTAGGGTGGTCTTTTGAAGTGTAAGGCGAAGACAGGTTAACGAGAAATAAATTAAGAAACTTCGTTGTTATTAACAAAAAAAAACTGGTATTCAGATGCATCCGGATACACTGGAATCCGACCCCAACATAGTTGGGATAAAGACCAGACAAATGATGACTTGTTAATTACAATTGTATATAATGTAATGAAGATATCTTATAGCCCAGTGGACGGTTAAAATAGGAATAGAATGAAATCCCTACCTGCACCTTAATTGCGTAACACACAATCAATCACAATATTACTAATCTATTGCTTCATATGTTCGAAAAATTTGTCTGCTCAACAACGTAAATAATGCAATGAATGTTGTTGCACTGTCAAAATGAAACCTATTTCAACTGTGGGTTACGAAATTAGGGTGCAGATGTCACTGACGGATAATTAGCCACGCGATACGCGAGACAATAAAGATAGTTGAAAAGTAAATGAAATAAAATCATTCTCTCGTACACGGAATCGGATCTACATTCCTTTCACTTATTTTACCTGAAAACCAAGCAGTAACCCACCAGCAGTCTTATCTCAACGACAATAAAGATCACTTTGATTTTGATGCAAAATAAGAGGTAAAATAACTGTGAAAGGACTAAAGCTTTGGTTTCCTAGGAAAGCGGTTCCGTCTTATTATACCGGCCGTCATGAAAATCTGTCATTTTCACCAGCATTTGACATTAACCGAGAAAACCCCACCGTCTACGATGGTCGCCGCCATTGTCGCCCTACCGTCAATCCCCGCTGTCACCAAACCGGTGACAGTGCCTCACGCGGTTCAGATCTCTCATTTAACTCATAAATAAAGGCTAATATCGTCTGTGTTTCAGTTTCACTCTATAGCCTGGAAGAAAATCTCGTCAAACCCGGCTGCCCAAAGGTTTATATCGCTAGATTTGCCCTCACTGTATTTAATCACACGAAAAAGTGTCCTTAATGAGAGGATCCTTAATGAAGGTCCTTAATGAGCTCACACACTATTAAATAGCGTTTCCATGACAATCAAGTTAACTTGTTGATCCCCGGTGACACCTCGAGGCGTCAGCAGAATTCAGCAGGTTAAGGGCTCCCACACAAAACTGCGCAAATCTGTCACTGCGTCATCTTTTGACGCGGTAGGGTGAATCTAACGATTAAAATATTTGCCAGTGCCATCATATTCATGACAGCCGTCACTGCAGCCGTTAGTGGCTGCCATCGCTCTTCTATAAAACCGTAGCTTATGTCATACCAACTTAAAATGGTGGTGTCAACATAGCTTTCAGTTTAGGTGTACAGCGACCATAGATTTAGAATTAGCGTCAATGTGTTTTCTATAAAAATCTAGAAGTTCAGTCGGTAGTCTTCCTCAGACAATGAATCATCTATTGCATAAAGCATAATCAGCCTATAATGTTCCCACTGCTGGGACACAGGCCTCCCCTCTTCGAGAGGGAGTAGCCTGTGATCCACCACGTGGGCCCAGTGCAGGTTGGTGGATGTCACATGTCTTCGAATTTTTGGTTCTAGGACATGCCGACTTCCTCACGATGTTTCCCTTCACCGTTTTCAGAGCAGTGGTGATGAAATTATTTACAAAAAGTAAAGCGCCTACCAGGGTTCAAACCCACGACCTACAACAACTCGTAAGTCGAAGCCGTTACCACTGGGCCACCACTGCTATCATTTATTGGATGATCGAAAAATACTTTTATCCTTAAAAACCTTGAGTCTTCTCTGTAAATACCAAATATTCCTAAACATATTGAATAAACAAAATTACACAACGCAAAACCAATAATGTATGTAGAACGACAAACCCTCAAACTGTTATACAGTATGTGTGTACGCAGAACGTCGATAGAGTTAAATTAATTCTCGGAATCGTTATTACCGAGTAGAGCGGTAACTGTGATGAATCGATTGTGGTAGGGTCTCATATCGAGTGGATTATGTGGGTTTTACAACGTTATTGGTTCACTCGAGTAAAGAGCGGTCTGTTTTTTTGCCAGCCTGAATTATGTTGTAACTAACGTACGTAATACTGGTTCAGCCGCATCCGGTTAGACTGGAAGCTGACCCCAACATAGAACTTGGGAAAAGGCTACGCAGATGATGAGTTTGTAGTCAGATGACATTGCTTATCCTAATATTATACTGTTTGACCTACTTATCTGCTATAGGTAGTACCTTTGTCTGGTGATAGTTTTATGTGTAATTATCAGAACTGACTTTTCATGACAAACAATAAATACATTTTTGTCACTTGATTATAAACATAGAAGAGTGAAGACAACGGGCTAGCCACTGTCAATTATTCTTAGGCCCAATTGGGTGTTCATGGGTGTCATATAACTCGGAGTTAACAGCTAACTCAGGGATAGTCAAATAATTCATCTTGCGCCACCAAGAGTTAGAGGTAAACCTAAAGTTAAACTTTTAAATATTTAACCCACCGATGTGGGAGAGTTACGTTGCTAAACTCTGGTTTAGTGTAAGTAATGTCAAAATAAATAAATAAATTAATTATTTTGTATTTTATATTGTTCGACGTTATAGTAAGTGAAAATTCGGTACTATATCAGCAGGCAATATATTCATGAACTCATATAAAAATAAATACAAATTATAAAAAAACTTAAAACATATTTTTGCATATCTGACATTTTTGTCAATCAATAAACTAAGTCTCCATGGAAACCACATACAATCGATTAAAATGAAATGTCATGTTATAAAATTTAAAGACAAGAAAGTATTGCGTATCTTAATGTAGTGTAAAAGAAATGGGAATAAAATTTCCGTTCATTATTCGTTAATTCATCTTTGGTCGGATTACATATCAGGCCATTGACACTGCAATCCTATTTTATGTTTCGTCGATTGAACTGCAATGTTCCCAACTCAAAAAACACTAATGTTAGGCTAACTAAACCGCGGGGCAATTGCGTAACACATTATCAATTGGAATCGGTTTCATTTTGACAGTTCAACAACATTCATTGCGTTATTTACGTGTTGAGTAGACCAATTTTTCGAACTTATGAAGCAATGGATTAGCAATTTGCTTCAAAATGATTCAGATTCCGATTGATAGTGTGTTACGCAATTAGAGTGCCGGTGTTACTTTTTAGTGGCGCAACGCGTAAGAAGAGTTAAAATGTTGTTACTTAACTCGGAGTTTGCAAACTCTACATTTATCCATTTAACCCGACTAAACATGCAAGTGGGCCTTGCATGAATACTTTTATGTCGGGAACGAAAAGATTCAAACTTACTCTGGCAATATCCCTTCGCCTGGAGCAGTCGGGAAAAAACAATTATCTTTTGTAGAGTAATCCCGCAAAAGGTTGACATAATAAAAAAAATGTTTTGTTTTCTGATTCGTATCATTCGTATCCTATTCAGAATTTCTTTCGGGTATTAAACATACGGTTCTATGAAACCCTTTTACTTATGTATGGTCATGTTATTCCCGTTGAGATATTTTTATTATGATTTTGGTTGAAAACTACAAAAGTGTTGGAGTTAGTTTTAATAATAATTGCCACGATTTGGAGAAGCAAATTAATACCACTACAGCCCCGAGAACTTATAGTAACTAGTCTTTGACATTTCTGAAAAACAACATTAATTGTAAATGCAGTAAATAAGCTAAAAAGAAAATTCACTAAGCCACCTTTTTCATTGGCTTTAATAAATTGATACATAAACTCGAATCTATTATACACTCAAATGTTCTTTATATTTTCGTATTATTGTTGACTAGGTATATTAATTTCAAGCTCATGTGTCATGTCCAATAATCTTGATTCAAGAGCTAAAGAAAAGTCTTCGTAAGGCGAAAGCGCCAAGGTAGGGAAAATCAAACTTTCTTACGTTTTTTGAAATTTTCAGGGCAGTTGGTTAAAATATTATTCGCGACCGTAACAAGTATGTATTTACAGAATTATAATAATTTAAGTCGTCAAAACAACTCTCTAAGACCAATCCTCTTGAATGACTATTTCATGAAATCTTGACATTTGAGGAATATAATATATTATACTAACCTAAGAAGTTGTATTACTGATTATAATTATTATAATTCTTTATTACGGTCGCGAATCATACTTTAATCAACATACACTCAGACACTGAGCTGCAAATTACAAAAATCGTAAGAAAATTTGAATTTCGTGGGATACCTTAGTGTTTCCCCCTTAAATTGATTTTCCAACAACATCTTTAAATAGATAAGACAAGATGAGTATAGTATGTATTGACACAAATTCCCAAAACTTCTCGTTAATAATTCTAGCTTAGATTTAAATTAAACTGTACGGATACCTCTTAGTGCAAGAGAACACGCTCTAACGAGAGTTTAATTTAAAATGCTCGTTAGAAAGGTTTTCGGAAAATAAATATACGTCATATCCGTTGTTGTATTTCATTAAAAGGACATGTGAGAATGTTAATTCATAATTATAGTTAAATCTTTGAAATAGTCAACATTTGCTGAGCCGAAAATTCACAAGCTCTTAAGAAGAAAGACTCAAAAAATCATGTGTCACCATTGATTTAAAAAGTAAAGATACAGTCGTCCGAACGCATCTATTAGAACAACCTCTTAACTACGATGTTGATCGTCCTTTAGCTGCTCGTAGACCTACCTAACCTTGTAAGAGCTATTTTTTGAGGTACAAAGAAATAAAAAAAAAAATGTTTTCCAAAAGTTATATTTATTACAGCTTGTTTGTTTAATAACACGACTCCATGCGTTATTCCGCACGGAATCAGTAGGAAATCTGCATATTAAATACGTATTTCCACTGTACTTATAAATTTTTTACCAGGACATAAAAACACATTTTAATTTGCTTGTAATAAACAATAAATTATAAGTTTGTATATAATTCAATCTTATATATTAGTAATAATTCAATATTTTCACTTCACCGGCTACAACGCGCGCCGCACGCGCCGCTGAACCCTACGGTAGGCGTGGCCTCGCGTCGTCTTTGCCAAACATTGAGCAAGTAGGAAAGAAAATTGATAAATAAAGTTAGAAGTTGATTTAATGACATATTTTTGAATTACCGGTGATATGAAATGTTATTATTAAAAAAAAAACAGAATTCAAAATATCTTATTTCACATAAGTATTTTTATTGCTTTTTTTACTATGCTTTTTTCGTAGTTCACACAACCCTTCACGACACAAGCTGGCATTTTTGCTTAGAAAATTTACGAACGCTCCCGAAGACAGCCGATCGCGGACTAGTTCACTTCGGTTTAGGAAATACTGTTCTGGGACCAAGTTCGAGGCGTCATTGTAACATGCGGTCCACCCCAGTCCTTACGCAGTAATGTATAAGTCAATGTGTGTCTCACAGATGATATTCTTTAGACTTTTCTACATAAAATAGTATGGAAAATAAATTGAAGTATTGCTTCAAATAAAAGACAATGACATTTATTAGAATACAAAACGTTTTCTTTGTTTTCTCGCTTTCAATAAAAGGAATGTCACCTTTTTGTGGGAAAAGGCGACGACGCGACGCTCGTAAGCAATTTTCTAAAACAATGGGCTGTTTTTCCTATAGAAAAGGAAAAAGAATAATTAAAACGAATTTAAAAGTATTATGGCTATAACTCCTGGTAATATCATCTTTTGCATATTTGCAGACTCTTCGAGATTAGATTTTGTTGGCACAGTTAAAAATGAATTACGCTTTTATACCTCGATGACTTTTTATTTTATTGCAATTTTATTTTTGTGGGTTTCGGTCTTTAATAATCTGGTGTACTCGCCCATTTGTAATTATCTCTTACTAAATAATAAATCATCGCTTATTTTAAAGTCCATTACGTCTAAATTTGATGCTACTAGCTGTGCCCCGTGTCTTCGTTCACGTAGAAGTCATAAGACACACAATATACTTAAATAACAGCTACATTTTAATAAAACTCCATTGTCCCCCAATCCGCTGCGTTGCATCGGCCTCCCGCGCTATTACTTTGTTTTCGTTTAGCGTTCTTTCTGACTTTTTTTTCTTTTTGCCTGACTCCTAAGGATTGTAACGTGATGTTAAATAGCCTATAACCATCCTCGAGAATTGGGCAACCAAATGCAAAAGGAATTTTTCCAATCCGCAGAGATTAGCGTTTTTTTTTCCGTGGAACTCTAATTCTTTTTTTAAAATAAACCTAACTTACACCTTATAACATCACTATTTGCCAGTGAAAGTTCCATCGAAATCGGTCCAGGCGTTTCGGAGTTTAGCCGGAACTAACAGACAGATAGACAAAAATTTTAAAAATTGTTTTGTTTTTATAAGTAGGTACGTACATACTTTCATACATATATTATAAAAAGCTGTTATTTTGACATTACAAACACACACTTCAATTTTATTTATTTGTATGTTTACGTATGTATTGTAGTATTGTATGTTTAGATATAGAAAAGTAACTAATGCTTGACATAAAAATACAAACGAGTGCAAAATTCATCTAGTTAACAAAATATTTCATTTTGATCAAACCATTTGCAATTTAAATCAAAAGTTTCTAAATAGGTATCTCAAGATCTTATCAACAGGACATTTTACTTTGAAACGCGACTGTCGCGGTTCTGATAAAGACTATTTCCTTCGACGTCTAAAACCATAAATCATCTGCTGTCAAAGACCGTCGATATCAAAAGACGTATTAGGAATGAAAGCTTTGTGTATGTACGGGATATCTTGCAAAGTAATGCGGTTCTCTGGATTACCTGTAACAAAAGAAATCTTGGTTATATTGTGGTTTAGCAGAAATTTCGTATATTTAGTTCTACGAGGGAAAAGTGTACTTTTTGAATCACGTCAGTAATTTTTTTTCGAACCGCCTTTTCACTACCCATGATGATTTGATGAGACAGTTCAACATCTGCCTAATCTTTTCCCAACTATGTTGGGCTCGGCTTCCAATCTAACCGGATGTAGCTGAATAATTGTAGTATTCAGCTGCATCCAGTTTTACATGGAGTGACTGCCTATCTGACCTCCACAGCCCAGTTACTGGCTGGGTAATATGATATTCCTTGGTAAGACTGGTTGTTAGACTTTCGGGCTTCTGACGACACGTTACGACTGTCAAAGATCTACAAATGACAGCCGGGACGAGGAACAGAGGGGTCTCGATATGTAATGGATGGTCACCCATCCACGGAACTAACTTGGTAAGCGTAGCTTAACCTTCGATCGATCCGTGCGGATGAGAGAGTTATTAACATGAAAACATACTCGTATAATATACCTAGTAGGTAAATATAAAACTGTAAAAAGTGCAGCGAACTAAGAAAAAGATATAAAAAACCCTACTGAAACGACGCCCTAGTTCGCATTTAAGCTTAATGAACTCCTGAAATCTCATTAAATAACTTACCCTACTAAAGCCCGCCATATTTTTAACCAGGTGCCATATTATGATGTTCTAATGCCGTCATGATTCCAGTGCGCGAGAGAGACCTATCTATATATATGACCGATAACGCCATCCCTTTTTCGGACTGGAATTATGATGGCATTATTACTTCATAATACGGC
This sequence comes from Fissipunctia ypsillon, assembly GCA_947568875.1. Taxonomy (NCBI): domain Eukaryota; kingdom Metazoa; phylum Arthropoda; class Insecta; order Lepidoptera; family Noctuidae; genus Fissipunctia; species Fissipunctia ypsillon. The sequence continues at coordinate 21,461,877 of OX387644.1, forward strand.
GATAGCAACAGGGGATATGTACATGTACGGGGATAGCAACAGGGGTAAAATATTACCAAGTAGGTAGTATGCATACGTCATTAAAATATTATAACGAGAAATTCATTTAGCACTGCAGCGCAGTGTTCTTATCGTTTGCGGCGGCATATCTATGATACATCGCGACATTGGAACGCATCACAGTGACGTCACGCAAAATCCTGCATCGCGCAATCAGAGTTTACCACGCGACTAGTATATATACAACGTCCCGACATTAATCGTCGAGGATTGGCTCGTGGCCTAGCGAGCACTGATCCTAGTTTTCTGTATTAGTGTTCTGTCCGCGCGGACCGCAAATTTTAATCGTTGCCTCTGTGTGTGCACAAGTAACCTAGCCGGCACTTGTGTAGACACAGGGGGAGCACCCCGTGCTGCCCGGTGAGTCGTCATCGGTGCGGTCGCGGAGGCTACGCCCAACTAGATGCCGAAACCCGGCAAGCGCGGCTCGTTGGGCCGCGATGCCGGGACCCAGGACGACCCTCCAGCGCTGGACCGGGCGACGTCGCTGCCGAACATCGGTGATGCGTCGTCCGGTGCACCGTTGGCCGGGCCACCCCAACGGAAAGAAGGAAGAAGAGGAGGGGGATCCAGCGCCGCTGTAGCCGCCGACCCACCGACGACGTCGGCGCCTGCGCGCGTTGCGCCGACGCCGTCGTCTGGTCGACAGCACGCGGTACCCGTCCGCCCCGCCGCGTTCCGCCCGGTGCCCATACAGGCTCCGGGGCCTGCCGTGAGTACCGGCCGTGCACAACATGTGCGCGCCACTACATCGTCCGCGCCGCCCGCGCGCGCACCTGCGACCGTGCGCGGCGCTGCGCCGGCCGCGCGCGTTGCCGCGCCCGCCGCGCGTGCCGCCGCGCCGGCCGCGCATGCCGCCGCGCCGGCCGCGCGCGTTGTCGCGCCCATCGCGCCCGCCGCGCCCGCCGCACATGCTGCCGCGCGTGCTGCCGCGCCCGCCGCGCGCACCGCTGCACACACTGCATCCGTGCGCCCCAGTGCACCGCCCGCACGCACCTCTGCGCTACTGCCGCGTTTTGCGTCGCCACCTGCGCCCACTGACGAGACGAAGCCTCACGCTGTGCCAGCTTCGCGCACCGCCACAGCTGGTCCCCGCCTCTCGCTGGCGGGACCGGCGAAGGCTGAGCGAGAGCGGCCAGCACCTACGACACCAAGGGTGCCCGATTCGCCGGCACCCCCTCGGATCTCCGCCTACGACTCGCCCGCCATGCTGTCGGCATGCTCCTCACGTGCGGGGTCGAGCATGTCGCTCGCATCTGCGGGCTCGGCCGTGTCCGGTCGCGGTGACGTGTCTCCGGATGCGACCCCGCGACTCGGATCGCGGCCCAACGTGGGAGGAACACCGGCACCGCCGCTGGGGTTCGACTTTGAGTTTCAACTCGAGCCAAGACCCCAGCGACGAAGGAGGAGCTCTGACGAGACCGCGTCGGAGGAGGCGAAGCGGTACTGCCTTGACCCGCCGCGGCAACAGCGTGAATGCGCGCCGCGGGGTCGGGACACACCACCGTCGCCTACCTTCGCCGACGCGGCGCGGCGCACACCACCTGCGCCGCCGTCACCGACACCGGACTTGACCACAGCAGGGGTAAGTGTTTTAAATTTACCCCCTGCCCCCCCTGTCGCTACTTCATCGACCCCACCCCCTGCCACTGCCCCCGGCGCCGCAACGGCGACGAAGCAGAAGCAGGCGAAGAAGCCACGCTACCCACCGCTGGTAGTGGAAAGGTTACCCAACTGGGCCGCCCATTTCAGGGCCATCGCCGCTAAGCTGGGCCGGCCTCCTAACGCGCGTCCTTATGCGACGGGGGTGAAATTCTCCCCCGAAACTGAGGATGAATATAGGCTGGTCCAGCGCTACTTGACTGGCCTAGAGAAGGAGAGCGGCGTGTCTTGGTTCGCCTATTCACTGCCAGCGGAGAAGAACATGAAGGTAGCGATACGGGGGCTACCAGCGGACACCGACCCGCAGGAGATTGAGGAGGAGCTCCGGGCGCTGGGATACCAGCCGGTGTATGCGCGCCACATAAAGGGTGCGCAAGGACGACCCGGCTGCGTGTTCCACGCAGTTTTAAAGAAGACCCCCGACGTCCGGGCCATATACGACACCACGGTATTCATGTACATGCGTGGTGTCAAAATAGAAGCCTGGAGAGGGAAACGTGGGCCCGCGCAGTGCCACCGGTGTCAGAAGTTCAGACACAGCTCGCACCAGTGTCACCGCCCGCTCGCTTGTGTGCGATGCGGAGGCGAGCACGCGGCACGTGACTGCCCGCGCCCGCGGGAGGAGCCGGCCACCTGCGTCAATTGCGGTGGCCCGCACCCCGCGTGCAACATCAAGTGCCCCGTGTTCCAACACGAGATAAGGAACAAGCGAGCGGGGACCGCCGCCATCACGGCCGCTTCACGCCGGCCCACAGTGGCCACCGAGAGGCCACAAGTGATGCCAGAAGAGGCACAAGGCGCGTCGCTAATGGCGGCGGCCAACGGGCCCACAGATAGGCAAGCCACCTCCTCTAGGCGGAGGAAGGAACACAGACGCGGGGGGAAGGGTAAAGGCAAGAAGGCCAAACCCACCCCTGCGGCGACCCAAGAAGAGGTCCCAGAGGCCGACCCTGCCTTGAAAGGAGCGCAGGTTGTAACCACCGAAGTTAGAGTGGCGACCGCTAGCGCCGGCATAGCGCAGCGGTCGATTACCGAAACACGCAGCACCGCCACTGGCGCGGCTAGCGCCACCACATCGCAGCGGCAGAACGCTGCAACTAGTAAGTTCACCAAGGTCGCGAGTGGTGGCGCCACCGGCGCCCAAATGATGACTCCGACATCTAAAAAGGAATTTACAACCTGCGCTATACAATTATTAATGGATTTGATAAAAGCTATAAGGCAGGGTCAAGACATAGAGACGGTCATCCTTGACGGCTTGGCCGAACTTTTAAGATTGTATCATGGCTAAGTCGTTGAGGGTGATCCATTGGAATGCCCGCGGCCTTCGGGACAAGGTCGCCCCCCTCCGCCACCTCCTGCGGGACCAAAACATCGACGTGGCGCTCATAAGCGAGACGTTCCTGGGACCCGAAGACAGGGTTAGGTTCCCGGGATATCTCGTTTACAGGAAGGATGAAAGGTCGGCTCATAACTCCCGTTACCGTGGTCTGGCGGTACTAGTGAGGCGCAGAGTCGTCCATCAGGAAATCCCCTCGCCGTCGCTCAGTAGCTTTTACGCGCTGGGTGTACAGCTGCACATGGCCGGCGAGGACATCAACCTGTATGCCTGCTATAAGCCGCCCGCGGCCCATCTGGACCTGTCGGAGCTGCGGGCCCTTATTAGCACATCACAGAAGGCAACCATCCTCGCCGGTGACTTAAACTGCAAGCACCCAGCGTGGAATTCATGCTTAACGAATACCGAGGGGAGGCGGCTCTTCGCGGACGCGGAAGCCTTCGGCTATACGGTGTCCGGCCCAGAGACGCCGACACATTACCCCGAAGCACAGACGCACACGCCAGACGTGCTGGACATCGTAGTCTACCGAGGGCTACGCTGCCAGATCACGCAGCAAGTTATAGACGACGAGCTACAGTCGGACCACCAACCTGTACTCGTCGTCCTTTCGGGTATGCCGACCCGACTGAAGCCCATAGCGCCACGCCGACAAACGGACTGGACATCCTTCCAAGAGAAGCTAGAGACCACCACGCCAACTCGGCCTATCGTTACCTCCGCGGACGTGGACCAGATGGCGGGCGATGTCACTGCTTGCATTCAAAGCGCCTTGGAAGCGGCGACTACTACGCAGCCGGAGGGGAGAGGGCTACTGCCGCCCCTGCCGGCGCACATCAAGTCTATGATCGCCGTGAAGAGGCGCCTGCGCAAGCAGTGGCAACAACTCCGATGCCCCACTCTGAAGACAGAGTTAAACCGTCTCGCGGAGAAGGTAAAGGCCGAGCTCAAGGCTCAGGCCGCCGCAGACTGGGAGGAAAGAATAGACGCCACGACAGACGACTGGCCGTCTGTCTACAAGCTCTGCAGACAGCTAACGAGTACCCCAGCTCCGGTGCGCCCACTGCTAAGCAGCGACGGGGCGCTCAAGTATGTAGCGGAGGACCGGGCGGAGGTCTTCGCTGAGCACCTGGAGCGTCAGTTCCAACCAAACCCGACCAGCGACTCCGAGCATGTCGCGGCAGTCGAGAAACACCTGGGAGACTACTTCGCCACGCCGATAGCTCCCGAGGAGGACGCTATCTTCTTCTCGCCTGGGGCGGTCAGACGCGCCATCCTAAGAACGAAGCCTAGGAAGGCCCCCGGTGCTGACGGTATCACCAACACAGTGCTGCGCCATCTGCCGTACCGAATGGTAGCGGCGCTGGCGCGCCTGTTTACGGGGATACTGCGCACGGGGACCTTTCCCGCTTCGTGGAAGGAAGGGCGCGTCATTATGCTGCCCAAGGCGGGGAAGAATATACTGAAGCCGGAGAGCTATCGGCCGATCACCCTGTTGCCGACAGTCTCCAAGGTGTTCGAAGCACTCCTGCTGCGACATCTCCAACCCCACATAGCGCCACGGCCGGAGCAATTCGGGTTTCGGTCGGAGCATAGCACGACGCTCCAGCTGTCGAGGGTACTGCACCTACTCGCAGCTGCGCTAAACAGGAAGGAATACTCGGTGGCAGTACTCCTCGACATGGAGAAGGCCTTCGACCGTGTGTGGCACGACGGCCTTATTTATAAGTTGGCCACATCCGACGCGCCCCGTCGCGTTGTTAGGGTGGTCTCTGCTTTTCTTGCCAACAGGACTTTCAGGGTGGTGGTCGACGGAGCGCTATCCAGCGCCCGCCCGGTGCTGGCCGGTGTGCCGCAGGGTAGCTGCGTCTCGCCGGCGTGTTACTCACGTTACACCGACGACATCCCCACTACGCCCGACGCGACGCTAGCGCTGTATGCTGACGACGCCGCGTACATTACCACCTCGCTTAATGCGAAGTACGCGGCGGTCAAAATGCAGCGCGCCCTCGAACTACTTCCCGAGTGGCTGTCGAAGTGGCGGCTGTCGGTGAATGTGGGTAAGACGCAGGCGATGCTCACCGGTGCCGCGCGCCTCCCACCACCCTTGAAGCTGCAGGGAGTCGACATCGCGTGGTCGCCCCGGGTCAAGTACCTGGGTGTCACCATCGATCGTCGGCTCACGATGGGGCCACACGTCCGCACGGTCGCCGCACGGGGGAGGGTCACCCGCAACCTCCTCAAACCAGTGCTCTCGTCCCGCCTCCCGGCGCGCGTCAAGTTGGGCGTGTACAAACTGTACGTGCGCCCGATATTGACGTACGCCGCCCCCGCTTGGTTCGCCCTCACGAGCGAGTCGAGCCGAAAGTTGCTCCGCGCGCAGCAAAACCTTGCGCTGCGGACCATTATGGACGCTCCTCGCTACGTGAGGAACGATGTCATCCAGCGCGACCTCGGGATTGAGAGCCTGGATGAGTTTGCGCGCCGCCTCGCGAAGGGAATGTTCGCGCGTGCCGACGCATCTGCTTGGCCCCATGTCAAGCAGATAGCGCCCTGGCATACGCGCCCCCCCGACGCGAGGCCCCTACCCCGCGACCTGGTTGCGGACGATGACCCCACTCACCCACCGGATTGACTTCCGAGTATGCCGCTTCAGTCTACACACGGCATACTTGTGACAATAGACGCTACATATTACATGCATCTGTTGCGTAGCGCGTGCTAGGTTAATATAGGCGCGTTACGCAACAAACAACAGACATTCACCTCTATACAGGCACCCAAACTCACACGCGAAGGCGCGGTGCGGGCTGCGATTCGCGTAGACACCGGACGGTGTTACACAATACAATACCGTCCTCACACACACGACAGCCTCTTAGCCCGGACTGTGATCGGCTAGCTCTGAGATCAGAACGGGCGGGGGCTAATCACCTTACTCTGTAGGAGCGTGGAGTCGGCACCTCTGTCGCTGGTCGTCCTCGTTGGGCCTCCCCCAGGTAACTGGGGGTCTCACCTGGCGGGGGCTGACCGCCGAGGTGTCGTGAAGCAAGCGGCGTTGTGGGACAACGTCGTAACGCGCCTACAGAAAAATACATAGCAATCACACACATGGGCGCACGTAGTTGCTGCGCCCATCCATCCAACGCCAAGATGGCAACATTATGAGGGGCCCGTATTTACGGGCCACCGTATGGCCTCCGCGGTCAGGGGGGGTAACCCCGACACCGCCTGCCGCGCCCCCTGACGGGGACGTAGCGACATCCACGTGTTAATCGTCGAGCTTAATCCGATCCAACATATCCATTTGCTGTCCTCTCCCAGCGACGCCCTAAGCCGAGGTCCGTACCCCACAGGGGGTGCCCTTAGCGTGCAGTCGCTTAGTTTTTAGTTTTAAGCCTGGCTGGAGGCCTTAATTTATTGAGGCATCCACAGGAAAGCCCGGTTAAGCAGTCGACAACCTCCTATAGGTTGAACTGCGAGATGCCATTCCCCAAAAACAAAAACAAAACTTAATCGTCGAGCAGGCCCACCAGACACAACACCCGTCTGGGCGGAAGATCCTCCTTTTTCTTTGGAGGATGAGTGAACTTTACACCCTGTTCCTCATTAATACGTTCAAGTAAATCTAAGCTTTTTACCCTTCATGAAGAATCGTATAAATTGGTGAATTGGAGAACAATTTATCCAGTATTATTAAGAACAGCACCCACTTTATAACTTCAGAAGTAACAAATGCCGGTCACCGCACAACAAATTCCTGTAGATTGGTTATTTGTTATACATAAGACAAATAAAAATTGTTAATCTGTTAATTTTTTTTCGGGGACTTTTTTCCGCGCATTTTTTTTTCAATTTTATTTTTTATCGTTTTTTTTTTCTTCAAATAATTCCCATTTTGCTTAAAGTCTAATATGATGAATGCGCCTCTTTCCCACCTCAAATAATTCCTACTTTAGGGTCCTAAAAATACTGCATAGCCAAGTAACAACGACCATCTTGGATGTAGCGCTCGCCGGGCCTTGCGCACGATTGGTCACCGTTGTAACCTTACCCGGTTGGTCGGGGTACCTTAGCTTTATTACTGCAACCAACTCTGGGAAAAGGCCAGAAAGTTAAAAAGTACCTAATTTATTTAAGAACGTGTGCATTTTTAGAATCCTAATAAGTTTTTAAAGCCGCTGCGATTACTGATCCGTATTTTGGTAAAATATTTTACCATCACATGAATCAGATCATCACACTTACCCCAACAATATTTACATACAATACAGGGTGTAAGAGACAGCCCTCCGCAAACTAACAGGGTGCATTCAGCTCCCTATTCTGAATCATATTCCACCAGAAATATTCTCAGGAAAATTTTATTTTTTTTAATCGTATTTTCAGTTACTATTCAAATAAAGTTAAGTAAAGTTAAGTTATTGTTGTTGTTATTGTTTCGTATTTCAAAGTAAATTTACATTCTCTGTACGCAGCACTCCATTTATGTAATTAAAACAGTTAAAATAATAAAAAAAACAGCAATGGATATTGAAATACTCGGCGGCCGAAGGCTCGCTGCGCTGCCGTTCGCTACGCGCCTTTTGCCACGATAACGATACATTGCGTGTGAGGTAATAAAACAAATCAGATTTATTGGATACCCATAACGTTCCTGAAACAATTTCATGTACCGGTCATCTTAGTACGATATACTGAAGTAAGTAGTAAAGGTACATCGGTGTGATGGACATCACTGTCATCAAGGTCAGTTTAGTAGTTGAATAATAAGTACTGATTGATAAGATGATACCACAAATTCTCTTATAAGAATCATTAAAGTGGACCAAAGAACAACTGCCGACAAACTGTTATGCAGTTTGGCAGACGACATGTGTGTTATTGTTAATACAGATTTTGAGTAAATAAATAAAAAAGAATAAAAAAAATATCTTTGTGTCTCACAAATTCTAACATGCAATTCTGTTCTACAGTATCACGTATTATCGTTTCAAGCCTCATCCAATTTAGCACAAAATATTTAAGTGATCCTCGAAATAATTGAGTTTCAGTTAGATACAATAGACCAATTAAAATCATTCGCATCAGAGTATCCAACAAGGTAGATAGAGTACCTACATGCACACTAACTTATTGTTAGCACTGCAACACCGTGTTACAGTATTTTTATCTTACAAAGTGACACGTGCTTCACTTGTGGTTACCTGTACAAACACGCTGTGAATGTGTGTGTAAGCGCAGGAGCTCTCGGTACCGTTAGAGACAATGGCGAAGTCGGAAGTGTATGTGTGCGCGTTATGTGCTGACGCTACTCGTCTTCACGCACACATTCACAGCGTGTTTGTACACTTAGTTAACACAAGTAAAGCGCGCGTCGCTTCGTGAGGTAAAAATACTATATAATGAAGGCAATCTCCGTCCTTGGATGGAATTAAGAGCCCTTACACACAGCGTTTTCTTGGCGATTTCCAGACAAGAAGAGATTGAAATGAACGCGCTGCGCTTGGTAACCAGCAGCGGCAACAGTGTGGTGTGACGTTGTGTTCTTTAACATATCCCACTTCCATGGTTAATAGGTTTTGGTAACATTTTGACTTTTTTAATTTACTTTTGAATTTGTCTTCATTTCGTGGCGTCTCATACACGTTTGTGATTGGTTGCGTTGGCTACAGACCGCCATTGAAATAGTAGTGCTGTGTCATTCTGGATACTCATTGGTGATTCGAGTTTGTGCCTGGATACTTTTAGTGGCGTCGTGGACGAGTCGTGGTTTCGTAGTTCAAGTGACGCGCGGTTGATTGTACCTACTCATTCAAGCACATGCCGTGCACGCCGCGCCGTGCCAAGAAATAGCTAAGAAAACACAAATGTGTAACGGCCCTAAGTTGGGCGGAGGGAGGGGGAGGTTGGAAGTCAAGAGGCTGCAATCTTGCCTGCAACTAGTAAGTTGTCAACAACTCCTTTGTCAATGCACAATCTCGGGTAATTAGGGCTGCAATTGTTCTTTGAAGTTGAAGCTGTTCAGTAATTGCAGGTGGGTTTGAGTTATTGATGAGATTTCATGTTGTTTGTGGATTTGGTGACGTCATATTTGATTTAAAAATGGCGGTTAAGCGTCCAGCTTTTGGGCTGATGGTAATTGATTCGATCTTTGGATATAGGTAAATGCTTTTAAAGGTTTTTGATACAGGTTGGTGATTTGGTCATTTGAATGCTTTAGTTTGTAACCTAAACATTATATTGAACTGATTTTTTCCTACATAATATCTAATTTCCTGTAATCCTATTACAATAGAATACAATTTATTATATGCATTATATGGCTGTGATGGTCTAGTGGGTTAAGATCTCGCCTCTCTTGTACGAGGTTGTGGGTTGAAATCCGGGCAAGCATCAATGTGATTTTTTCAATTCATATGTACTTTTTGAGTTTATCTCGGACATTACTAACATAGGTGAAGGAAAATATCGTGAAGACACTAATAATTATCAGACTGAAATCGCCAATTCGTCTTGAGCAAGCGTGGTGATCAATGCTCTTGCCTTCTCTGTATGAGAAGAGGCCTTTGCCCAGCAGTGGGACAATAATAGGCTGGTATTTTTTTTGAAGCACGTTTATCATAGTATCGACAATATTACGACCTAAAACGTAAAATCTAGACTTGCCTCTTCGAATCTCGAAGTGATGATTTTATTTTGTTTTTTTATTAATTAATTAGGTATGAGTTGTTATTTATGTACATTCCGTTTTAATTCTGAATAAACCACTTCCCTTTTTATAAAGCAGTTTTATACAAATCCAGGTGAAATACATTTAGGTGCCGAAGCGTCAAACGGCCGGAGAGTCACGGACTGACGCAGCTACAGATTATTTCAAGGAAATTGGATTTCAGAACATAGCCGAGTATTCATTTTCAATTATTTTTTGCGGACTTTTCAAGGTGACAAATATAAACTGAAGGGCAGACGATGACGCCAGTTTAAGTGTCTTTGTAATCATAATCATAATAACTTTATTTCAGACTGTGACCGTCCATAATTATGTTAGTATGAACTTAACAGCTATGTTAGTAAATCAGAACTAAAAATAAAAGTAATCAATTTGACACATGGAGTGCGATCCAGTGTCTATGAAAAGGACCGTCTAACCGTCTAACCGGTCCGCTATTGCTTTCAGAATGCTGTTGGAGCTTGCTCGGATACGATGCAATATGGAGGCCGCTCTCTTTTTCATGATAGCATGAAAGCCATCAATCTGTAATGATCTGATCAGTGATGAATCTGCGATGATGATGATGAATCTGTATTTGTAATGATTAAGTATTTCAAGTCGCGTTTTCAAGGGATATAACTAAATGTCGAGGTAATAGGATAGCAGTTATGGACCCATAGGTTAGTTGATAAGAATATCACTTCCAAATCAATATCAGGCACAAATCTAATCCATATTTTAAGTCATGAAGTCTTCTGAACGATCTACTCGTGGTTTTAATAAGCTAGTAAAATGGTAAACAGGCCGATTATTCTTCCTACGGCAAGAAAAGAAAAACAGACCTTAAAGACCTTTCCCGGCAGCCCGTAGCCATAAATATCCTTGGATGCGAATTACGTCTACTTCTTGTGGCAGAATAATCCAATCAAATGCTTGAAGTGTTTGATAGGATTATTCTCCGCCTCCATAATAAACATAATCCCACACCATTGATCATAACGAAACCAGTTTCCACTTCGGTCCCAAAATCAATCCCCGATTTCTACAACCCTACTTTATCTATTACTTGAACTAATACTTCTATAGCACTGGGCCCGAGAGTACCCGAACTTGGCTCTCATCAATCATATCCGTCCAACTCCATCCCGAGTTGATCCATCAGCTTTAAAGGTATCCTCTTAAGATGGCGTTTATTGTCATACTTACAGCCTTTTAGGTGCATGTGTGTTAGTCTTGGGTCTATATTTCATATGTGCGAGTGGTGAGTTTATATTATGTATGGATTAAACGATGTGTGATTGTCGTGGTTGCGTCAGCAATTTCGTGACTTTCACGAATTCTAAATCCGGAATGAAAATAAGATAAACATCTTCAGATAATGATTAATAGTGTAAAAAATAAGAAGACAATCTACTATCCAAATGAACACTGCGGAGACCTGCTAGTTGGTAGAAATAAGCAATACCACTAACAGCTCTGTGTGCTCTGGTAAACTTCACCGAGGACTAAATCCTAAGAATTGCCTCACTTAACAGCAAAAGCGCGGTCAATGATGGCCATGAAGCTTACACAACAAAGCTAATCGAATAAAACTGTGCCTACCTTCAAGATAATCAAATTTCCCCGACGACGTCCATATTACTCGTAGCAACATTAAACGTTGGCGGCCTAGAAATTTGATTAATAACTTAAAACAAGTTAGTACTTGTTTGTATCGGTACTCATATTATATAGTGCTGTCGGAAGTTTGATTATCGGTTGTGTGATGTATAGTATAGCTTTTATAAGTTACAGGTGAAGGAAAACGAGGTAAGTAGTAAGTACCGTTGATAGGTCAAAAATATAGACCATCTACTATTCATTTTTATCCGACCGAAAAAAGGAGGAGGTTCTTAAATCGACGCATATTTGTATACATAACATGTCCCTGAATTAACACACAAGCTTTTAAGAGGCCATTGTATTCATCGCGAAAAAAAAATCAACTGTTCTCTACGTTTATGTTCGCATAACTCGTCAAAATGTAGGGAACAGCAGAATTTTTTTTGCGATTTCAGATTTGGTCCTATAGTAAAAGTTGTTCATAATAATGTGTATAACAGTAGTAAAATATATATTTAAGAGGCTCGCTTCAACTTTTATTTTTGCCAGCTGGTTTGAATCGCTCCTAAAAAAATCGCTCTGTAACCATAAGAAAAGGCTATGAGAAGGAAAATCACTGTTAACCATGGCGGTACATGCGAGTAGGTTAGTCTTCTCATACATACTATACATAACATACATAATCAGCCTATAATGTTCCCACTGCTGGGACACAGGCCTCCTCTCGGTGAGAGGGAGTGGGCCGTAATCCACCACGCGGGCCCAGTCTTCGAATTTTAGGTACCTGCTATGGTTTTTACTAAATCGTAGACCGTGCCCTTATTGCAAAAACCGATTATTATCTGCATTTCTTTACCAAAATTAAGTTAAATATAACAATCGACTCTCCCAGTCAAAACCCGTTAAAAAAATGCAGATAATCGGTTTTTGCAATAAGGGCACGGAATCAGCTGAACCGTTCTGTGAGCATTTATCGTTTAAACATTTTCTACTTTCTGATCCAATAGAATGTCACTTCAAGCGAAGTTAAACCCCATTCAAATTACCTGGTTCGGCAAAAGTTTACTAAAACACGTTTTTGATCCCTGATCCCTGGAACCGAAAATTGAATTTTCCGAGCATAACTTTAACGACCACCACCCTCTTAACTTTTCCCGCTACTCGACGTACTTTTTGGTCAACAGTTATAACAATTAAGTTATTTTCTTTTATACATTTTTGTTGGAAAGAAAAATTGTGTTGTAATATTCTTAGCTGAAAAGTTGTATGGAAATCGGTTGTCATGGTATGGGTGTGTGATGCTGAGGAGTGAGGAAAATGTTGTCAGGAAAGTTTTGAGTATGAACGTGGATGGCTATACGAGTAGGAGAAGACTAAAGAAACGATGGATGGATTGTGTGAAAGATGATATGGCTAGAAAGGGAGTGACTACCGAGATGACGACTAATAGAGAAGTATGGAAGAGAAATACTTATTGCGTCGACCGCAAATCAATTGGAATAAAAGCAGGGAAAAATGATTCTTTGCTTCAAAGTCTGCTAATTCCACAAGATTATGGACGAGGTTATTCAGTACATTGAGTAAACAGTTGTGTTAGAAATTAGGTAAGTACCTACCCATATCATGGACTTTTGTAGAAGTTTAGTATTTTGTATAGATATACATAGCTAATTGATTGATGCGCTGACATATTGATAGTTTAAATCACAGACTAAAGGGAGACATTAATATGTATACACATGTGGTCGACCAAAAAATATCACAAAAACAAGAGTTTTATAAACAATCATAGTTATCATAAGCTTTGTCTTTGACATTTCTCGTGAGATCCAAGGCTCAATACTTATTGAAAAATTTCACAGCCCGAGACGATACAGGCCTTGAACGAATGCTTGATGTTTCCACATTATTATTAAGATCGCCTTACATAATTATACTATAATTTATCTGAGCCGCTTTCAAGAAAGGAAAAGAAATTGTTAGAAATTTCCGTTTACCGAACCGTCAAGATCAAACTCAGCAGACTTTCTGATAACAAAAGATACATTGTTAAAAATAAAGATAAACAAAATACTAAAATCTTTAAAACTTTCCACAATAAGGGAGATCGGTCGCAAGCATTCTGACGCAATAGTACATAAATACTTCAAACAGAATGGTCCACCCACGCATACCCGATGAGCAGTTTGGTTTTAGAACGAATCACTGCTGTGTCCGCCAAGTCCACCGTATAGTCGAGTACATAAGTGCAGGCTACCAAACGGGCAACATGACTGGAGCGCTCTTCTTCGACGTAGCGAAAGCGTTTGACAAGGTATGGCACAATGGCTTAATTTATAAGCTGTATCAGCTCAATGTGCCAGACCGGCTCGTGCTCATCATACGAGACTACCTGTCAAATCGCACCTTCCGCTACCGCGTGGGAGAAGCCCTATCATCACCGCACCCGATCCGAGCTGGTGTGCCGCAAGGCTCCGTGCTCTCCCCCCCCTTATTCTCGCTCTTCACTAGCGACATACCCAAGCATAGCAAGTGTCAGCTGGCCTTATTCGCTGATGACACAGCTATATATTACAGAGGTCGTTGCACCGAGCCCATCTCCCGCCAACTTCAATCAGCAGCCAACGCTCTAGAGCATTGGTTCAAGAAGTGGCGGATTGAAATAAACCCAACCAAAAGTACAGCTGTACTGTTTACCAAAAAGGGTAAAAACCTCAATGCACACACCCGTACCCGTCCCATCACCATGTCAGGCCAAAAAGTCCCTTGGGACAAAAAGGCCAAATACCTAGGGGTGATACTCGACAACCAACTAAAATTCACCGAGCACATAAAGTCAGTACGTAACCGTGCTAACTTTGCACTCGGTCGCCTCCACTGCCTCCTCAAAACACGTAGCAAACTAGCCCTTAAGGCAAAGGTGAGAATCTACACTACGTGTATACACCCTATTATGACATATGCTAGCGTTGTGTTCGCACACGCTAAGCCGTCAAAATTAAATAAGATGCAAACCCTCCAAAATCGATTCATGCGCCGAGCCACGGGTAGCCCTTGGTTCGTACGTAATGAACAATTACATTCCGATTTAAATCTGCCGACCATCAAGCAGTTTATTAAAACTTCAAGCAAACGCTTCTTCGATTCTGCTACTACTCACACTAAGCCACTAGTGGCAGCAGCTGCCCGATACACACCATCACACATATCTAGCATACGTCGTCCCAAACACGCACTACTAGACAGAGACGACGATATCACACTCTTTCAAGAGAGCCAAAAGATAGCTCGCAAAGCAATCACCACTACACATGACATACGTCCCTCGTTCCGTACTCGCCGGCGAGTACCTACGCCGCGACTTAAAGCAGTAAGACAATCCCCCCGACCCTTGACCCCGCCCGCCCGTGCGGAGCAAGTAGCTTTAAATATAGCCCCAAATAATAATATCAACCAGATTCAACAAGTCCCCACTTGCTCAGTAATCAATAGCGCCCTAAGTCTAGGTTCGAGTCCCGAAGGGGGCACCCTTAGACGTGCTATTTAAAAACTTTGTTACACGGTGAGAGGCCCTTATGGCCCCACCAAAGCCCGGTTACGCAGTAAAGGCTCCCGGAGCCAACTAGCAAAAGGTCCGAACAAAAAAAAAAAAAAAAAAAAAAGGTCCACCCACGGCCAAACAGCAAAATGGGTACTTGTCAATCCTCCTAAAATTTTAGATACTTACATAATAATTTCTTCAGTAAATCAACTAATTATCACGAAGACAAAAGAAAATGTACCCCTCAACAAGTTTATGAAGAACGAGAAAAGTTAAAAGGATTCTTTCGCTGACGATAATCAGTTTCCGAGAACGAAGTTCGTTAGCGAACAATTTTATATCAACGAGTGAGTTAGTATTTGGATAAGTTTGAATAACCACAGACTTCGCAAAGTTTGATGAACATACCTACGTCAAAACATCTCACTTTTTCCTTTAGTAAGCTTGTATTTTCTCTAGTTTTAGCACTAACTGGGTTTATAGGAAAAAACATGCCTTTAACTAAAAGTTAAATCATTAGCCATTCAGCACGGTTAGTAGCGAGACAGACTGTCCGTCCATGCTCACACTAAAAAGTTTGAAGGATCGACGATATTAGGGTTGCCTTTTTGTCATGTCGTTCTAAAATCAAAATAACACAGCAACATAAAATAAACATAACATCACGCCTTGTTTCCCCGAAGGGTTAGACAGAGGTGACCTTATAGCACACCCACATTTCGCCAGTTATGTATAAGTCCCATGTAATACGGGGTGAGCCTATTGCCATCAACCGGGCACAAATCCAGACTCCGGGATGCTACCGAGAAATTCCAGAAAGAAAAACCCAATGACACTTGCCCGACCTGGGAAAATCAAAATAATATTTTGTACATTAATGCCAACTTGCACAACAAATCACTAAGTCTCGATATTTAAAACATCTCTCTGTCTTTTTCATCTGCAAACGATTGAAAGAAATAGAATGATGATTAAAATTCGTTTAGCGTTAAACGTCTTTAGTAATTTCTGGAAGCTTCTCATGCACCTTTAAGCCCACTGCAGCGCACGCGGCGTATTTTAGCTGCGTGGGTTCGTTTGTTTGACAACGTGGGTCTACGTTTCCACTGCAGCCCACACTATACACGAATATTATCCCATGACTATACAGGATGTAAGCGACAGCCCTCCGCAGACTGATGGGGTGAATTCAGTATATTATACTAAGATGGCAGGTACATGAATTTTTTTCAGGAACGTTATGTGAATCTACTAAACCAGATTTGTTTTATTTCCTCACACGCAATGTATCGCTACCGGGGCAAAACGCGCGTAGCGAACGGCAGCGCAGCGAGCTTTCGACCGCCGAGTATTTCAACATCCATTGCTGATTTTTTTTATTATAGCTTTTTTATTTACATAAATGGAGTGCTGCGTACAGAGAATTTAAATTTACATTGAAATAAAGTAATAGTAACTGAAAATACGATAAAAAAAATAAAAAAAATTCTGAGGATATTTCCGGTAGAATATGATTCATAATAAGCTGAATGCACCCTGTTAGTTTGCGGAGGGCTGTCCCTCACACCGTTTATACAACTCTACAGCGCTTCCTGCAGCGCTTCCCGCCCATCCCACCTTCCGCAGTGAAGCTACGCACGCTTCCGTGTACCACGTGCATAGCGTTGACAGCGTTGAGCTGCGTGGGCGCCATATTCGAGCAAGCCACGCATGTAGCAATTACGTCATTAATCTCGTATTCATGCGTAGCGTGTTCGTGGGTTGCAGTGGACGTTATCACATACATTTTCTTGCGAAGCGTAGCTAGATACACGTGCGTAGTCTCCGTGCGCAGCAGTGGGACTGTGGCTTTATATTTAGTTATCTAAGTAGCTAAAAACAAGTGGCACAGGCACTAAATTAACCAACAAACTATTTAAAAAAATATAATAACCTATCCTAACTAAATATGGCGTCGAAAAATTCCTCCGCATCTCTGTCGACTGCTAATCTGCCCAAGAGACTGGCTTCATTACCACGTTGTATGGCAATGGTTGTGTGGCTCATAACACAACATTAATTATATTATAAATGTTGTATTATAAATAATTATAATACAAAGTGAAGGTTGCAATCTTTTATAGTTGCCGGCACGAATCGTGAGCACAAATTCCACATGAACGGTTGTTGCCATCGTCAGCGGGCTCTTGTATTCTGTTTTCTACATGTAAATAAATATGCTTGAACTTATATTAACCTCATTGCCCCTGCCCGTGTATGAATTACCGTAATAGGAAATAGATTCGTAAGGTTTAAAAGTGGAGTTTGTGCTCACGACTCGTGCCGGCAACTATATTCTAATATTTCGCAACAAGCTAAGTTTTGTATTCTAAACTTGGTGGCTTGAAACTAACTTGATACTAGACATTACATAAACATAGCGACTACAAAACTTGATCGCAGCGACGGTGTCTAAACTAGGTTTAAAGCAATCTGCAAACTAAGAAATATGACGAGTGACGTCAACGAGCAAGCTCTAGAGGTAAACTTGAGTGAAAGTCTCGGTAGATTTCTTGTAGATAGGTACTTTTATTCCCAAATAGGACAATAAAGTTATGTAATTTTAATTTAAAAAATTGTAAGACATGTCCGTTTTCTTGATCAAGGTCAAATTTTCCCACTTACTGATTAATAAAATTATACCGTCTTACATCTGCCTAGCCTTTTCCCAACTATGTTGGGGTCGGCTTCCAGTCTAACCGGATGCAGCTGAATACCAATATTTTACATGACCCGTAACGACTGTCAAAGATCTACGAATGACAGCCGAGACCAACGGCTTAAAGTGGTTTCCGAGGCACGGAGGGGTATCGATTTCTATGGAAGGTCACCCATCCACGAACCGACCTCGGCAAGCGTAGCTTAACCTTCGATTAACCCGTGATTTGCCTTTGTTGATTGGATTTTATGAGTACTATTAGTAAGTACTGTACTTACTGTAGTAGGTATCCGTTAAAGGTTTTGTCCGTTTTCACCAAATGAAAAAGTGCTAAATAATTATTATGTAGGTACTTTATTTTTACAAATAATAATAGAACAGTTCCTTGAATCAATGCTGAATGTTATATACTTTGGTATTAGGAAATGCGAAAACCCCGTAGATAACTCTCCTGACTTCTCAATTTTTTCCTGCTTCAATTTGAAATCGAAACCTGGATCGGAAGTGATCGGCATTGTACATCGATATTGTCAATTTCGTACCGGAATATTCTGATATTACATAATCGAATTAACGTCAAATCCAATACTAAAACGGGCGAAAACCGAATCAGAGCCATGTGAAAAGGTACAGTCAGCTCCCAATTATTTAGTATCCACTGGCGTTTAAGTTTCATCTAGTTCATATAAATTTTAGTTTTCCGGAACACATTAAGTATAATTTGGTTACCTGGGGACCAACCACCATCTCTTAAAGCAGTATTATTATAATGTTACTTCAGTGTGAGAAAGAGATGGAACTATAGAGGACGTCTAGCTCCATCTTTTTCCCACACTGAAGTAAGATTACAATAATACTGCTTTAAGAGGTGGTGGTCTAGCTCCAGGTCGAATATTTTCATTTTAATTAAATTCTGCCATTTATCACAGTTTAGATATTATTTCAAGTAGGCTTTGAAATGAAAAAATATGAATGCTATGCTTTATTCTACTATAATTATGAATGAGAATTTAAATACAATGCACAAGCTCGTCGTTCAAAAACTGGTCCTAAGTATTCCACGCTCATATTGGAAAATCATATTTATTCAAGATGAAATTTTTGGAATGATAAACCACGTGGTTTTCTAAATAAAGAATATTATATGTAATTTTAAATACATACTAACAAAACCATGTTAATGATAGTCTGAAACACAATATTTCAGCGGTCGTTAGTACACCAAAAACTCACACAGAGGGCGTTGATTTTTACGTCTGACCCTAGACGAAAGTTATCATATCCCGTTTTATAGTCCGCTCCTCTAATGTCCTGCACAAAAACTGACAAAATGTATTCAATTTGAACAGACGGACATTTGCGACATTTTTGGCATCGCTGGTGCGAGACAAAGCTGACATGTCTGATGTATTCATATATAAATTACCTATTGTTGTAAAAATCTCGTAGGTGTGCGCCTCTAACTAAATAAATCATCATAAAAATATTATTTTAGAAAAGATAGGGTTAAGTTAACGCTACTGACTGTACTTTCAATAATGAATCTATGATCACGTTAACAGCGCGGTCGTTGTGCCGAGACCAGCCATACTAGTTACATTTGTATTCATGTTACATTTTGGTTTTAATTAGTGTTGTTAAAAGGCTCAAGCGATTCCGTGTTTTGATCGTTTTACTGATGGTTTTATTATTTAAGTTATGGAATCTGGCGTTACTTTGCGGGAATCCATAACACTAAAATGTTATGTGATTTCAATATTTAATGCGGTCACGAGGTCGTTGGCGGTCATTTATTGTTTTTTTTTTTAATTAATACGAGTAAGAGCGGGTGATAATGATCAATCACGTTGAAAAAAAATAACAGAAACTCAATTTACTTATTTAGGAAAGACAGCAATATTAATACAATTATACAAACTGAAAACGAACCAGTACATAATGGCATTTCTAATTGATATTAAATGTCACGGAGTAAGATCACGAACGCTATCGTAATTAAAAACAAGGTATCAAATCACGAGGCAGAAGCAAAAGGCTCTATAACTAACAAATTAATAGCTCTTCTACCTTTCAAAAACCTATTTAATTACTCCCCGTTATATTGTTAGCAGAAAAGAAAACTCACAAAAACTTCTTATATTTTTTCCGATACTATATCTTATATTTTTTCCAATACTATATCTTATATTTTTTCCGATAGTTTATTAAATTAGAAGAAGACAGGACTGAAAATTAAAATTGATTTGATGAAAACCTCTGGGAAAAATGTGCAAACTCACGCAAACCGCGGAAGCAATTATTTGGGATCGTGTAAACTTCATGAAAGGTCAAGGTCAGTGTCATAATGGGAAAGGGCATGATCTGATAAATCGAACGTGCTGAAAAAATATGCTCGTTTGTGGAATATGTATATTGATATTGAATTTAGGGCTGACATAGCGATTGATAATAATTGATTGGTTAAGGTAAAAAAAATTCATGAACGAGGTTGTGGGTCCCATTTCGGGCAGGCACCAATGTGGCTTTTTCTATTCATATGTAGGTACTTTCTGAGTTGATCTTGGACAGTACTGATATCAATGACGGAAAAACATTGTGCAGAAACCTGGACTTATAGTTGACTAGGGCGGAAGGGGGGGGGGGGGATTAAGGGGGGGGGGGTAACTTTTGACCATGAAAAATTTTTTCCTGACCCTGGCGTGTGGGGTGTCATTGTCTAGAACTCCTCACAGAGAGTACAAATATATATATGTTTTTTATCTTAAAAAATGAAGAAATACGGCCGCAAAAGTTGTCACTTTTAGACCATTTTTGTACAAGCTCTATCGCAACAACTAAACAATTTAAGGATTTGAAAATTCTATATATCATGTACCATATACTGTAATTAATCAACAAATACTAAAAACGCCGATTCATAAGGTATTTTGTTTAAATATGGGCTATTTTCTGCAACTATAAAAAATAACTTTGTAATTATACATATAGTACTCGTATCATTATGAAATACAACGTTATCTTTGTTAATATGTAGTGTTAAGGGGGTAGGCCGCGAAATTCAAATTTTCTTATGATTTTTGTAATTTGCAGCTCAGTGTCTGGGTGTATGTTGATTAAAGTATGATTTGCGACCGTAACAAATATGTATTTACAGACACAGAATTATAATCATTAGAATCAGTATTACAATTCTTTAAGTTAGTATAATCCTGAAATGTTAATATTTCATGAAATAGTCATTCAACAGAATTAGTTGGTCTTAGAGAGTTGTATTGATGACTTTAATGATTATAATTCTGTAAACACTTGTTTTGGTCGCGAATCATATTTTAGCCAATATAAAACTTAATACTGACCTGCAAATTGCAAAAAACTTAAGAAAATTTGAATTTCGCAGGCTACCCTGACGCTTTTACCTTAAATATCGTACGGTGGAACGGAACCCTTCGTGTGCAAGTCCAACTCGCACTTGGCCAGCTTTATCGTATGTAGCGCCTACCCCATATACTAACATACATAACTTTACCGGTACCTACAGTTTCCACGCCCAGCGCTAACAGTAAGTACTTACCTACCGGTATGTTTGGCGATCAAATAAATAAACATGTTACCAAAAGGTACCGAAAAAACATATTTATTTAGCAGCAACATTATTTTCCTAACAAATAAAATTTTTTCAACAAAAATCAGCTTTTACTATGTTGTATCATACAAATTGGCGGGTCGGAAGGAAAATCAAGTTAAATCAAACGGAGGTCTCCATCTCTTTGTCTTCATTTTTATTTTTGATCATCGTTACGAGCTTCGTTGTACCTATGTCACGAATGGATTGACAAAAGAGCAGAAAAGACTAATACTGGCTGATATAATAAGTTTGACATTTAAGTATACAGGGTCACAGGGACATCGACGCGGAACCGGTTCATGCATTCAGTACATGATTCTGGACCCCCTAACGGCCGGCAGTGTTGGCATACTGGAGATAGAAAAACCGATCTATCAATGGTTTTAACGTCCCAATAATCTATAAGAGATTATGTAATCTTACCGACCTGACATAAGGACAGATTGAATTATACTGTCTACCATCAATAGCAATCGGTCTTTTACTGAAAATAGGTTATTGGGTTCAGCCGTAAGTTGAATTTTTTCGTCGATTATTAAGACTTCGACATATGCCAACGGCCTTGAGTGCACAGCGAGCGTGTTCTCTGCTGAGCTCACGCACCGCGTCGTAATAGGATCAGTAATAGTACGTAATAGGACTCGCTCATCAAGGAGCACTGTCCTATATTAGACGCATTAATAATTTATTATAAATAAAATTAAAGGTATTATATCAAAACACGTATAACGTATACTAACATGCATACATACATAAACTCACGCCTTATTCCCATGGGGGTAGGCAGAAACTACAGAACCCGACCTGCTACGATCCTTACATACTCCTTTTGCCTCGTTTACATTCATACATCTGGTCATACACGCACGCCGGTTGCGAGTACTACGCACCTGACCTTTCTGAAGAACATCACCAATAAGATCACTATATGTCTTCCTAGGGCGTCCTCTTCCGGCGTTTCCACTCACATCTGCCGTGTAAATACAAATACCTTTTGTTAGTCAACTTTCATTCATCCTCTCAACATGACCAAACTATCGAAGCATACTCTACGTATACTAAAACATAAATAATTAAATTATCTTTGAAATGGTGAAGGTTTTATAAAAATACGTTTGATAGTTTTTGCGTGATTCTCAGTTATTTATCCGCGTTAGACATAACTTTACAAATTAATTACACTGTGTAATAGAGACATAATCTAAAATATTCACATATTGAGTTAAAGTTAGAGGATATCATGCCGTCGTGATCGTGCGCGCAGTCACGCTCTCATCGTTTGTTTGGTTATTTCTTTTATTTTAGAATGAAAATGCAGAAAATATGCATTATGTTGTGCTCCACAAGTTTCCCGTGTTCCTTCAGTTGCCTGTGCCGGGGCCACGGTTACTCTTTCGAACATCCCGCAAATCCTGTATAGCCTTGGGGCTAGGATCACTTAGCACGGAGGCGCCTCAGCGGCCGCTGCTAGAGGCGGCATTGTCTACACTTTGCATAAACCCCAAGCGTGTTGCCGTTTACTCGCACGATACAAATGACGTATTGAAGTATGACGGACAGGGTGTAAAGTTCGGACGGCGAGCAATGGGTAGCTCGCCGTCCGGTAAGGACCAGGCCCGAGTCGACGGCGCGTTGTGTTCCACGCGCGCCTCAAAGAGATGTCAGCACTATTGACGGGGTCCGCTAGGGCCGATGCCAGCCAGGGTTGCGGGATGTTCGAAAGAGTTACCGTGGCCCCGGCACAAGCAACAGAAGGAACTCGGGTGGGTTTTAGTCAGTAAAAGTCTGACACGCCCTCCCGCTCCGCCCAGAGCGGAGTCATTTAATGATTTCCCATCCACAAAAAAAAAAGGGTTTAAAGTTCACTCATCAGGGTGTCCTCCGACCAGACGGGTGTTGTGTCTGGTGCGCAACTGCCCGTCTGGTCGGAGGATCTTTTACACCCGAACTGAACTTTACACCCTTTTCCTTATACCTCTATACTGGTGACCCATATGTGATCAATAAGTACTATGATCTGTTTTTGAGACGCGTTGAATAAATGCCACAATAAAAATGTTTTTTTTTAATAATTACCTATTAAATTAACGTTATTTATTTGTTCGCCTAGTGATAACATTTTTCAAAACAACATCTTTTCATTTAACGTTCTAAAAAATTTGGACGCGTGTGAGCGAGAGAGGTGACAAAATGCGACAGCCCTCTGGAGCTAGACCACTACCTCTTAAAGCAGTATTATTGTAATCTTACTTCAATGTGGGTAAGAGATGAAGCTAGACGTCCTGTATAGCTCCATCTCTTTCTCACACTGAAGTAACATTAAAATAATACTGCTTTAAGGGGTGGTGGTTGGCCCCCTGAACGCACTTTCAGAGCCACGAATTTTGTCAGCATCGCCGTCTCCGACGCTGCCGGCGGCGATTCCGTGCTCTGTCTGTACCTTGGAATATAGTGTCTCCCACTGATTTATTTGGGGAAACTAGCAAAAGAAAAAAACGGAGCATTCCATTTCGAAAAATACAGTGCTGTTCATTCTGTGTGGTTTTATCTTTTTCATAACTAAAATCAGTGTATATCTCTAGAATAAAATCAATAAGGCTCACAAAATCTCAGCCTACATCTTGTATTAGATTGTTTTGTACTTAATCGAGTCTAGATAAAGATATTAACCTCCGAAGATCCGCCGCTGTGGCTGACATAATCACATTT
Organism: Fissipunctia ypsillon; assembly: GCA_947568875.1. Lineage (NCBI taxonomy): Eukaryota > Metazoa > Arthropoda > Insecta > Lepidoptera > Noctuidae > Fissipunctia > Fissipunctia ypsillon. The sequence goes on from OX387644.1 coordinate 21,485,828, forward strand.
ATGGCTACAGAGACGATAAAGGAAAGTCTATCAAACAAATATTGTTGCTTTATTATCAATCAACAATAGCTTTATCAAAGGAAAGGTGCTCAAAGTAAATTTAAGTTATCATAAGATGGTGTAACAGAACACTGGATAAATTCTGGTTAGCTTACATGACGATTCTTTCATGCTAATTGTGTTCTGTTCCGTTTTTCATATTTTCTGGTAGACAGTGTTTATTTGGAGGTGCTGAAACTGGCCATAATGTTGTAAGTAGGCACAAACATTCCAACATTTAGCGACATTTCCGAAGGAAACAAGTTAAAGTTGTTTTTTTTTTGACTTCTTCACCGTAAACGTTGACTACTTTTTTTCTGGAGGGGGAATGTGTCAAGCTATACCTACTCTCATCACCAACCTGTTTTTATTTTTATTTTATATGATTATTTACTTCCGTAAATTCCTTATCATTTACCCTTATTAATTATTTTTATCATTTCCCTATTATTTCTATTTGGTTTTCCTACTCTGACGTTCCTTTTCGTTTATTCCCAATACTTTTCTTTTGTTTTATTCCTTTTAAATAACGAATATCGCTGTTAGTTTGAGAATCAGTGGACTAAAAGTATTCGTTTATTGGTCATAACCCTTTTACTGATTTAAATTAGCCACTTGTGTGTTGCTACTTCATGACATTCGGTGCTTTAGTAAGTTTAGTAAATGTGTTTTAGTAAATTTTATTGCATGTACCTATACCTGTCACAAATGGAGTATGTTAGGGTGCTTACATAAAAAAACAGGTTTCCGGTACAGAATAACCCGTGCGGGTCGGTACCGAACGGTACAGGGTTAATAACGTAGTCGGCATTGACAAGTTTGAACCTATTCCTTTATAAGATGCTCTCCGAAAGTTACTGGCTGTGTGTGAGTCATACGCGGAGTCTCATGGGTTGATATACAACACCAAAAAGACAGAGTATATAGTCTTCGGGTCTGGTACCAGATGTCCATCTACGGTCCCTCCTCTGTACCTTAAAGATCACCCTATAACCAGGGTGTACAAGTTTAAATACTTGGGCCATCTGGTGACAGATACCCTAAAAGACGATACAGATTTGGAGAGAGAGCGCAGAGCATTGTCAGTCCGGGCTAACATGCTGGCCCGCAGGTTCTCTCGATGTACAGTCGCAGTTAAAATAGCCCTTTTTAAGGCCTATTGCCCATCACTGTACTCGGGGGCCCTGTGGTTCAGATATACCCAAAGGGCTGGCAATGCTCTGCGTATCCAATATAACAATGCGTTCAGGGTGCTGCTGGGACTGCCACGCTTCTGCAGTGCGTCGGCGATGTTTACCGACGCACGCACTGACAGCTTTGACGCAGTATGGCGCAAGAAATCTGCCTCGTTACTTCGCAGGTTGCGTGACAGTCCCAACAGCATTCTGCACTCGATAGCCGCCCGGGCAGATAGCCTGCTTGTGTGGGCGTTAGCCGAGCGCACTAAATCTGTGCTAGTTATTAAGTACTAACATAGGTTAAGTTTGTTACTAACACAATGGACCTTCTGTAGTCTGAATAAATAAATGATAATAATAAAAGAGTTATAATGTCCAAAGAGTTATAATGTCCAGAAAAGAAGGTGGCAGGGGACTAATCGAAATATCACATCTTCGTAAAAGACAAGTCATAAACCTAAAACAATTTTTCAGGCGGAAGAAAAATAGTAGTCAATTACACAAAACAATTATAGAGATAGACAAACAGTATACACCACTGAACCTTAGCGATGATAGCAATATTGAGACAGTAGATAAAACGAGACATATAGAAGAGATACATAGGAAGTGGAGGCAAAAAGAACTACATGGAAGACATCCCAACGATTTACACCAAACATACACAGATAAAGAGGCTTCTAACAAATGGCTAGAGTTAAGTGAGCTGTTTCCTGAAACAGAAGGGTTTATGTTAGCCATACAAGATCAAGTCATAAACACAAAAAATTATAGAAAATACATAATAAAAGATAGTACAATAAGAAATGATTTATGTAGAAAATGTCACAGCAAACCTGAAACAATACAACATATCACAGGAGCTTGTATCACACTAACCCAAAACGACTATACGCATAGACATAATCAACTTGTTAATATCATACACCAAAAACTCGCAACTAAACTTAAACTCATGCAGGATCCCTACACACCATATTACAAGTACACGCCTAGAGCTGTTTTAGAAAACAAATTCTACAAATTATATTATGACCGCACTATAATAACAGACCACACCATATACAACAACAGACCTGATATAACACTAGTTGATAAAGTAAGCAAACACACATTTATAATAGATATAGCAGTCCCAAATACTAATAACGTACAAAAAACTATCACGGAAAAAATCAGAAAGTATACCGAATTACAAGAGGAAATTACCAGAGTCTGGAAAATGAATAGAGTCACTGTAGTCCCAATAGTAATATCAACAACAGGTGTTATCCCGAAACAAATATTCAATAGTTTTAATGCCCTCAATATATCCAAATACACATATATGGCACTACAAAAAGCTGCCATATTAAACACTTGTCGCATAGTAAGAAAATTTTTACAACTAGACTTGGATAATAATTTCACTGCAGTACAGAGCAATTTATCTTCTCAGAATAATAACTAGAATCTCACCTTGGTTCACACCCGTGAGATTCTGAAAATACCAGGTACTAAGCTGAGAAAATTAAATTTAAAAACCATAATAATAAAGAAATCAATCAACCCCATCGCCGTATCTCTACGTTGACGTCGTGGTGGGGCTTGCGCGCTTCGAACTCTAGGTCTGTGCCGGTAGAGGTTACTTTGCCGGAACAGGTCTAGGGTGAGGAGCCAGACCAAGAGAGATACAGAACCCCGCAGGGCAGCATGTGGCAAGCTGCTGGGCAGTAGCGACCCCAAGTACCCTATCTCCCGGGAGAAGTCATGTTCCTCATCTCTGGCTTGCCTTTATTGGCCGGCTGGAGTGAACACTGACGAGAACTGACCTCCCACCTCATTCTTGCCTTTACTGGCTGGCTTGAGTAGAGATTCGCAAGAGCAAACGTGCTCGGAGGAAGGAAGTAGTCCAGTAAGATGCTGGTAGGGATCTTGACCGTACTTCCGGGATTGTCCTGATAGCCGTGGAATACCTCTCCACTCCTCTTAAGCACCTCAAGACATGTTGCCCCCTTGTCGCTACGACACTATGTGCTAGCGACCGTTTCCGGGGGCCCATTGTTGAGTGTGCAAGTCACCCCCTGCCATTTTATCCGTGTATTGTATTTATCACACATTGGTCAGGCAGGGGCCATAGTCCTTCCATAGTTTTAGATAACCAGTCCACTTTAGCCATCCAAACCCATAGCCCAATTTTTTTTTGTCTCCATATTCTGCAATAGTCCTACACCATCCGGGGGTTGTCCTTGGGTGCACTTGCATAGTACGCACAGGGATAATCGTCGGTTAGTGCCTCATTTCCATTGAAAGCGTCTAACGGGCCTCTGCGAGTTGGCTTCGGCCCCTCATATGCCTTCTAAAGGTCCGGGACCCTGGGGTCCCGAGAAATATCAAAAAAAAAGAAATCAACAAACGTCTGATTTTTTTTATCATATTTTCCATTTATTTATTACCTCAGCCACATTTTAGTATCAGAAAGCACGAAAATCAATAAAACCTTTAGAAATAAATTGAAGAGACAATAAAAAACATGAAAATGAGAGAACAAATAATTAGGTATGAAAAAAGCAAGAATGACGGCTGTCAAATTCGGCCTGATGAATGAATGATGATGAAGAAAATCAAATATAAAACGGAATGTTGACGAGATCAGCAACTCGCCGCGCACGCCTACCACCTCCGGACTCGTCGCTCAGCTCCGCCCCGCCGCTGCCGGTACCCAGCCCCATCGAGAGTGCTGTGATACCGGCCATGGCAGCTGCGTCGAGCTCGAGCGACGAATATTTTTCCCCGCCGGCGTCGCCAACACCTGTACGTCGGCAGGGCAGAGGCCGGCCACCGAAGAGCTTGGGACTTAGGGGCCAACCGGCCCCGAGCCGGGTCCCCGCTGCCGGTGGTTGTGTGCAGCGCATGAGATGGACTCAGTCTATGAACGAGAACGTCATGCGCGCATATTACGGGTCTACAGAGGGAGGAACTAACCTCACTGCGTACCGCAATAGGATGCTGTCTCTCTTCCAGGAACTAGAACCAACCGTCAACACTTCGGCCCAACGACTATCGGATCAGGTGCGGGTCATCCAACGCAATCACAGGTTAGACGATGCTGCACTTGATAGGCTGCGCTCAGAGGTACTGAACAACCATATCGTCTCGACTTCGGCACAAACCGCGGTACAAGCGTCACCCATAGATGCAATCCCGCCGCGGTTCAATCATGTTGAAGAAGAATATGATAGGGTTGCCACAGTAAGTAGCCAGTGCAACGTCCGATTGAGGAGCGCACTGGAGGATGCGTTTCGTGAGTATAGGTCAACTCCGACCGAACTTAGGCCCCGATTACCACGCTTACCAATGCACAAGAAAAATAGGGCGCTGGTGTGTGCCTTGGACTCGCAGCTTAAGAATGTGTTCGAAAGCAGCGAGGATCTTGTTGATACACACTCGATCCTGTATTGCGCGGCTGTTGCTGCATGTCGTTTAGCTAACGTCAAATTTCTAAACTGTGACGGAGCTACTCGACCAAAACCAGCCGTACCAGCCTGGCAGTGCAGGATCGAGCGTCGTATCGATGGGACCAGGGTACTCATCGGCAAACTATACTGCTTCAGGGAGGGCAATACACGACCACGAGTGATGCGCTTTGTAAGGCGGGCATTCTCGGGGACTGGAATCAGCCCTCGAGAATACATGTCCCGTGTCACAGAGCGCATCGACTTCCTGAAGCAGAAAGTTTGTGCATGGGCGAGTCGTATTCGGCGGTATAAGCGGCGGGTTGATCGATACACGCAGAATCGCATGTTCCAGAGCGATGAGAGGTGGGTATATAGAGCTTGGGAGCGACCTGAACAAAATGTGACAGACGTGTGCCGCCCGGATGATGCCGCTACGAATGTATTCTGGCGCAGCATCTGGTCGGTGCCCGTCTGTCACACTGAGGATGGCTGGATGCAGGACGTCGAGCGAGTGTGTGAAACAGTACCAGAAATGGAAAAGGTCGTAATTACGTCATTTGACGTAGCCAGAGCAGTCCGTCCGTTATCGAATTGGAAATCTCCAGGACCGGACGGACTGCACAACTTTTGGCTGAAATGGCTAACTAGTTCACACACTTGCCTGGCATCTCAGTTCCAGTCATCCTTAGAGTCTGGGTCGCTACCGCAGTTTCTAACAACAGGCGTTACCCACCTGCTCCATAAGTCAGGTAGTCCCGCGGAACCCAAGAATTATAGACCGATCACGTGTTTGTCGACAGTCTATAAACTTCTTACATCCATTTTGAGAGCGAAAATTAATATACACATTGAGAGTAACTTGATTATATCTGCCTCTCAAAATGGATGCAGGAACGGGTCCCGCGGTACTAAGGAGCTACTCCTCATCGACATGGCCATTAGCCAACAGGTTCGTCGATCCCGCAAGGATATGTCGACATGCTGGATAGATTATAAGAAGGCCTACGACTCGGTGCCACATACATGGCTCATGAGGGTGCTTGAGTTGTACAAGATTGACGCAACTCTACGCACCTTCCTTGAGTCGTGTATGGGGCAATGGAGGACGGTCCTTCGCTATCCAGGGTGTGGTCAGATCCAGAGGAATGATGAACCTGTATGGATTAAACGGGGAATATTTCAGGGCGACAGTTTGAGTCCACTTTGGTTCTGCTTAGCCCTGAATCCTCTAAGCACACTGCTGGAGGATTCAGGTCTAGGCTATCGGTTGAGGAGAGGTGGTCAGGTCATATCTCACCTCCTCTATATGGATGACTTGAAACTCTTTGCCCCCAACAAATTGCGACTGATGGAGCTACTGAAGGTAACTGAAACTTTCAGTAACGCCATCAGGATGGAATTTGGTGTGGACAAATGTGCAGTCATGCATGTAAAGCGAGGCGAGATTATGGAATCCGAGGGAAGTCAACTTTCGGATTCCATACACCTCAGATCCCTCTCCTCATCCGAAAGCTATAAGTATTTGGGTATGTCGGAAGCGTTAGGCATCAATGTCGCTGACATGAAGCAATCGTTGAAGGAGCGCTTCTTTGGTCGCCTGAAGAAGGTATTAAATAGTCTTCTTTCGGGCGGAAACAAGGTGCGCGCCTTCAACGGCTGGGTCATGCCAGTTTTGATGTACTCTTTCGGCATACTCAAATGGACTCAGACCGAACTAGACGCCCTGGATAGGAGGGTCCGTACATTGCTGACCGCAAACCGGATGCATCACCCACGATCATCGGTGATGAGACTGTACATCCCGCGGAAGTGCGGGGGTCGAGGCTTTTTAAATGCGAAGACCCTCCACAACCGCGAGGTGTGCAGCCTCAGGGAATATTTTTTAAAAGCCGACGTGGGTATGCACCGTGATGTGGTCGCAGTGGACAATGGGCTCACCCCGCTCTCCATGGCTAAAGAGAACTGGCGCAAACCTGTAGTACTTACTACAGATGATCGCAAGGCGGTATGGCAAAACAAGGAGCTTCACGGGCGCTTCTACCGGGCTCTTCATGAACCCGGTGTAGATTTCTTAGCGTCCGTATCCTGGCTACGTTTCGGTGACCTCTTTGGGGAAACTGAAGGTTTTGTTTCTGCATTTATGGACGAAGTTATTTTGACGAATAACTACCGGAGATATATTATGAAGGACGGGACGGTTGACGAGTGTCGGGCATACCACCGTCCGGGTGAGTCTATCAGACATATCATCTCTGGTTGTTCTCGTCTGGCTAACGGAGAGTACTTGCACAGGCATAACCAAGTGGCCAGGATTATTCACCAGCAACTTGCTTTGAAATACGAACTTGTGGACTCTGAGGTACCGTATTACAAGTATGTGCCCGACCCAGTTCTTGAAAATGACCATGTCACGTACTGGGATCGGTCTATCATCACTGACAGGACTATTGTCGCCAATAAGCCTGATATAGTGGTGATAGATCGATTAGCGCGCCGCGCAATGATTATCGATGTTACCATTCCACATGACGAGAACCTCGTGAAAGCTGAGAAAGAGAAACAAATAAAATATCTCGACTTAGCACACGAGGTTGTTGACATGTGGAATGTGACCTCGGCTGTCATTGTGCCGATTGTTGTAACGGCCAATGGCCTGATGGCCGAAAGCCTCGACCAACATCTCTCGAGGCTGTCGTTAGGTGGTTGGATCAAGAGCCTGATCCAGAAGGCAGTACTCCTCGATACGGCTCGTATTGTGAGGAGGTTCCTGTCTCTGCAGCCCTAACCACTGGTAGCTTGGACTCTGCTCCCGATACCGGCGGACCTCTATTTTTTTATATTTTTAAATGTTTTTTTTTGTATATATTGTTATTAGAAATATTTAAAAATGTAAATAGATAAGAAAGAAAATAAATAAACGAATAATAATAAATATAAAATATAAATATAATATAAAAAAAAATAAAAAATAATAATAATAATGGCTCATGAGGGTGCTGGAGTTGTACAAGATTGATGCAACTCTACGCACCTTCCTTGAGTCGTGTATGGGGCAATGGAGGACGGTCCTTCGCTACCCAGGGTGTGGACAGATCCAGAGGAATGATGAACCTGTATGGATTAAACGAGGAATATTTCAGGGCGACAGTTTGAGTCCACTTTGGTTCTGCTTAGCCCTGAATCCTTTAAGCACATTGCTGGAGGATTCAGGTCTAGGCTGTCGGTTGATGAGAGGTGGTCAGGTCATATCTCACCTCATTTACATGGATGACTTGAAACTCTTTGCCCCCAACAAATTGCGATTGATGGAGCTACTGAAGGTAACTGAAACTTTCAGTAACGCCATCAGGATGGAATTTGGTGTGGACAAATGTGCAGTCATGCATGTAAAGCGAGGCGAGATTATGGAATCCGAGGGAATTCAATTTTCGGATTCCATACACCTCAGATCCCTCTCCTCATCCGAAAGCTATAAGTATTTGGGTATGTCGGAAGCGTTAGGCATCAATGGTGCTGACATGAAGCAATCGTTGAAGGAGCGCTTCTTTAGTCGCCTGAAGAAGGTATTAATTAGTTTTCTTTCGGGCGGAAACAAGGTGCGCGCCTTCAACGGTTGGGTCATGCCGGTTTTGATGTACTCTTTCGGCATACTCAAATGGACTCAGACCGAACTAGACGCCCTGGATAGGAGGATCCGTACACTGCTGACCGCAAACCGGATGCATCACCCACGATCATCGGTGATGAGACTGTACATCCCGCGGAAGTGCGGGGGTCGAGGATTTTTAAATGCGAAGACCCTCCACAACCACGAGGTGTGCAACCTCAGGGAATATTTTTTAAACGCCGACGTGGGTATGCACCGTGATGTGGTCGCAGTGGACAACGGGCTCACCCCGCTCTCCATGGTTAAAGAGAACTGGCGCAAACCTGTAGTACTTACTACAGATGACCGCAAGCAGGTATGGCAAAGCAAGGAGCTTCACGGACGCTTCTATCGGGCTCTACACGAGCCCGGTGTAGATTTCTTAGCGTCCGTATCCTGGCTACGTTTCGGTGACCTCTTTGGGGAAACTGAAGGTTTTGTTTGTGCAATTATGGACGAAGTTATTTTGACGAATAACTACCGGAGACATATTATGAAGGACGGGACGGTTGACGTGTGTCGGGCATGCCACCGTCCGGGTGAGTCCATCAGACATATTATCTCTGGTTGTTCTCGTCTGGCTAACGGCGAGTACTTGCACAGGCATAACCAAGTGGCCAGGATTATTCACCAGCAACTTGCTTTGAAATACAAACTTGTAGTTTCTGAGCTACCGTATTACAAGTATGTGCCCGACCCAGTTCTTGAAAATGACCATGTCACGTTGTACTGGGATCGGTCTATCATCACTGACAGGACTATTGTCGCCAATAAGCCTGATATAGTGGTGATAGATCAATTAGCGCGCCGCGCAATGATTATCGATGTTACCATTCCCCATGACGAGAACCTCGTGAAAGCTGAGAAAGAGAAACAAATAAAATATCTCGACTTAGCACACGAGGTTGTTGACATGTGGAATGTGACCTCGGCTGTCATTGTGCCGATTGTTGTAACGGCCAATGGCCTGATGGCCGAAAGCCTCGACCAACATCTCTCGAGGCTGTCGTTAGGCGGTTGGATCAAGAAGGCAGTACTCCTCGATACGGCTCGTATTGTGAGGAGGTTCCTGTTTCTGCAGCCCTAACCACCGGTAGCTTGGACCCTGCTCCCGACACCGGCGGACCTCTATTTTTTTATATTTTTAAATGTTTTTTGTATATATTTTTATTAGAAATATTTAAAAATGTAAATAGATAAGAAAGAAAATAAATAAACGAATAATAATAATAAGTGAGCACATAAGATAATATGGGAATATTATACCTGCACCGATCGGTACCGCCCGCACAGACTGGCCTGTACCGAAAACCTGTTTCTTTATGTAAGCACCCTAAGGATAGTAGCAGGCCTATTGTAGTTTCTGCCTACCCCCATGGGAAGAAGGTGTGAGTTTATGTGCATATATGATACCTAACTTTTATAAAACCTTGTTTGGGTACTTTGTTATTTTTTTAAAAGTAACCTAGTTTTCCTAAACACTTATCTTTTAAACTTAAACCCAGTTTACGTTCCCACTCATTCAACTAAGCAGAGGTCATAGTTTAATAAAATCCACGAGGCCACTACAAGTTGACATTTAATTTTATGAAAAATTCAAAAGGCCATTGAATGTACCACAGCTCGCAGGTAGTTGTAAAGAGCCAATTATTTCCAGCACTCGGTGCGATAGACCTGTCAATTATATGGCATCGCTCAGACGTTATACCACGAAACTATGACTGTGTGTTCTAGTTCTATAACATATGTACTTAGGAGTATAGATATTACATAGGTATGTTTATGAATAGATGTTGATACCTGACAAAGAGGTGAAGGTATAAAGGATATATTCTGGAATAAACATTCAGTGATATGTGAACTTTAGATAGTTGTAGAGGATAAGCTTGTTGTGATAGTTCTTTGTCCATTTTGTTCGGTTCGCATAAAACCAAGCAAGGAGATGGGATATTGTTTCGCTTAAAATCGATAAGATTGGAAACAATGCTTGGCATTTAGATAGTAAGTAGGTAATGTAATTTAAAAAAAGGGAATTTTATATTGTTACGAATACAATATTTTTGGACCGATATTTCAGCGCGAGGGTGGCTAGATTGAAGTATTGTTGAAGGAGACCTGCTTTTTACAAGGTTCACGTTTCAAAGAAAATCAATATTTAAAGTGTTTTTTTTTAAATTTATTTAAACTTACACACACTATCTTTACAGGATGACCCCAATACAATAGTGGTTTGGAAACACACCACATAAATTGAAAAATCAACTTACGGCCAATACTTAAAAATCTAACTTTAAAAACACAAAGCAAAACTAAACTCTATTAAAAACACAATCTGAAGTCAAACTACAGAATTATAATTATGTACGAGTACATGTTAAAAAATCTTAACCTAAAATATTTAATTTAACAAAAAAAATATTAAAATTAATATTAACAATAAAAAATTTTGATAGTGTGATTCAGGCGGGATCTGTGTCGCAAACTCGCAACTAGAGTTGTGGACGGGGCGCTCACTAGACTCGAACTGTCCTTCATTTTTTTTTTGTTTTTGGGGAATGGCCTCTCGCAGGTCAACCTAGGAGCTTGTCGGCTTCTTAACTGGACTTTCCGGTGGGTGTCTCAATAAATTAAATGCCTTCAGCCAGGGCATAAAACTTAAAAACTAAGCAACCACTCTCTAATGGCTTAGAGCGTCGCTGGGGGAGGACAGCAAGGGACAGGCTAGATCGGATTGTACTTCCCTCCATTACCTGGTGAGCCGTCTTATACAGGCCGGTCGCATCCACAACTCGCCTGCTTCACTGAGTGGGGCGATGATGTCACTAAACGTTACTTTCCGTTTTACGTTATAGTTTGCACACGCCGACAGATAATATTAAGAAATAGGTCTTTTATCACAAAGTGGCAATCGTTATTCTACATGATAATCGCTTTTCTTTTTTTTTTTCTATTTTGTTAAGTACCTAATACTTGTTGACAGGCCTTACACTGTGTTCCCATACCTATCAACACTCTAATTCGAAAACATTGTAAAAGCCAATTATTTTTAAAAGAGTAACCGTGGAGTTTTTTGCCGGTTCTTCTCCATAGGATACGACCAATTGGAACCGTGCACCCAGCTTCTGACGTTTCATAAGTGCCCATGTAGGTTTTCGTGTTTTTTTTTTTAATTTACTAAGTCTACACATATTAGTGTTTGTAACTGTCTCGTGAGGTTCTCTTACGCTCTTTTTCAAATTAAACAAAGCACTAACACACAAACAGCTATGGCTGCTTACTACGCTTGCGCATACTCATGGCTGCGATATGGCGTCATGCTATGGGGAAATAGCGTTAACGTAGATGAACTATTCATAATGCAAAAGAAGTGTATAAGAATTCTAGTCCAAATAGATAATACGGAGAGCTGTAAACAATACCTACTTTATAAAATATCAGATTCTAACTCTGCCATCAATATAAAGGGTGTCTCAGTAAGAGTGCACTTTTTCATTTTAAAATAAAAACAAGTATTTTATGACAGAGTTGTAATATTTTTATTGTATTGTAAAGAAGACATGTTCCGATTAAGTATGGAATAAAATATCTGGCAAATGACCCCCACGGCTCCGATGACAGGCCATTACTCTTTTCATGAAATTTTCCATGACTTTTGCACAGAGATGTGGCTGTATCTCACCGACGACGCATTGGATTTCCGATTTGAGCTCAGGAATTGTTTCGGGTTTATTCGCATAAACCCGAGATTTCACAAAACCCCTAAGAAAAAAATCGCACGGCGTTAAATCCGACGTTCTTGGTGGCCAGTTGACATCAGAATTTCGTGAGATAATGTGTTCTGGAAATCGTTTCTGCAATAAATCGATTGTTTCATGCGCGGTGTGGCAGGTTGCGCCGTCCTGCTGAAACCACATGTTGTCCAGATTCATGCCGTCCAGTTGAGGCCACAAGAAGTCCGTTATCATATTCCTGTAACGAATGCCGTTCACCGTTGTAATGAGTTTTCACAATTATAACGCGTTGTTCTTTCGAAAAGCGCTCCATTTTTAATAATCGGAATAAACAGAGGTGACAGCTGTCAAATTTCAGAATTGTCACTTGCATGAAAAAAAAAATATTCCTATTTTAAAAAGTGCACTCTTACTGAGACACCCTTTACATACTTGACATTTGCGTATTTGTTTTTAAAAATATTGACAAATTCACTAAAGTAGAAGATACGCACAACGTCAACACTCATCATAAAATAGGTTATGCGCTCCATCCTCAAGAATTAAAATGTTAAGTGATAGCCCACATTATATGGCAATAAAAATATATAATAAGTTGCCAAACATGTTTAAAACTGAAAAGTCACCAACCTTATTCCAGAAAAAAGGCTAAAACTATATCTAATCCAAAAATGTTTCTACTCAGTAAAAGAATATTTAGAGTCAAGCTTAAAATAACGATTTTTGCTCATGTACAAAAGTGACGATCTTTCCTATACAAACAATAAGATTTAGTCTATCTTATTTAACATCATATAAAATTATAATTATAATTTGTACTACCTGAAAAGGATGAAATTCATTAATAATGACATTTCATTCTGACGTAACTATAATTTTTCAATTTAATTGTACAATTATAAAAGGAAAAATAAGTAATAATAATGTTTAATGCATGCTAATTCAGGATGACAAGGGCAGGCGAATGATAATTGCAATGCTTGTAAAAGGCTGCTAAGTCATAAGTACTGACATAATATTACACCAACACTGTACACTTAGTTCGCAATAAACATTTTGACTTTGACTTTGACTGTAGTATTAAGTCATTATACAATCTCTTTGGGTAACAATTAATCGCATATCCTTGGATTTCATAATCCTGTTAGGTATAACGCAATCATGTTAAAAAGCTCATGGCTCTCTTATATCAATTCATTCACCAAATATTGACGTCATCAAATTGGACGAGATTACATTATAATGTTCATTAATCGATCAACTAAAATAGGTCACCTGAATGAAATCCATAACCCACTAATTGGTATGGCCAATTCACAAATATCCAGTGCCGGCAACGACAAATCGCGTCCAAACTACCTCTGTACACTGTCAATCATTTTGATCAATTCACTATCACAAAACATTGAAGCTATGCTTGCCGCTATCGTTGGTCCCCGCTGTAATTTGTAGATCTTTGGCAGTCGTTACGGGTAGTCAGAAGCCTGAAAGTCTGACAATCAGTCTTACCAAGGGGTATCGTATACCCAGTAACTGGATTGTGGAAGCAATCGCTCCATGAAAAAAATCTGGTATTTAGCTGCATCCGGTTAGACTGGAAGCCGACCCCAACATAGTTGGGAAAAGGCTAGGCAGATGATGATGCCTATCACAAAACATAACTTCACGCTTGCATTCCCCGAAGAGTACAGCATATTCATGTTGAACACAATTTTGCTCAACTTTTGTTTCCAAAATGAAAATGGTCTCCGTAACACAAAAATAACATGTTGTTGAAACTATGTTCTTGTATGCAACTTTGTTTTCCAGTGAATACATTGCATAAGGTAGGAGGTTATAATAGAAGATAAGTATCTACATCCACTTTGTAAAAATGTTTTTAAGTATCATGCTTCAAACTCAAACTCAAAGCATTTATTTCAATTAAACTAATTACAGGCACTTTTGAATTGTTAAAGAGTCAGTCAGTTAGTCAGAAAATTGAAGCTAGTCGCCCATTCCAAAACGTAGATCTCTATGGAGAAGAATGGGCAAGAAACTCCATGGACACTCTTTTAAATCAAAATTGTTACAAAATCCTGGGTACATTGTTCTTGTTGCTTCTATATGTGAGAACAATGTAAAAAATAGATAATTAAAACAATTCAAAATATAAGATTAAAAATAAGCCCTGGCAGCTAAGAGATGACCAGTCTCCACTGACGGCGCCCGTTCACGAACATGACGCGTGGATCAGCACCATCCAGCTCAACCATTTTGTAGGGAACCGAATGATCCAACACACGCGCCACCATCAGCGAGACATTTAAGTGAGCATGACATACTCTCAACTGCCATACTCTTTCAAGTCAACATACCTACATCATAACATAAAGCTTATTACCATCATCCGGCTACAAATCCAGAGTGCTATTAAGAAATCCCAATTGAAAAAAGAAGTATGTGTGTTTCAGCTCCGACGCACGACTGGAGTTTACTCCGTGAAAAGTGCGCAAGGTACGTTGCGCAGAAGAATGTAACGCTTGTATTAATTTCACTCCTCAAAATTTCAATACCGGGAGCCTCATATGAAAATCGATTCTTAAGGAGTAAACTCCAAAAAACATTGGTAGTCATGAGGACTACCGACAGAAGTGAAAACTTAAAACTATGAAATAAAGTTGCACAACACGTCACCCTTATAGCTAAAGACATACAGCTATTACAGCATGTCAGTGACGCGAACACATAAGAATTTCCCCAACCAAAAATCGCCCAACGTGCCTGTACCACTTCAATAACTAATAACCTGCATATCGAATCTAGGACGCGGCGCTCAGCTGTCGTGCTTACGACCACAAGACCAACGAGTCAGTCTATTCACTAAACGCTCGGTTTGCGTCGATCTCGTAGCTCTATTCATTGAAAGGTGCTCGGTTCTCAGTAATTTGAGATAAAACGTTATCTCGGATTCAGTTAGCTTCGGATTTAGTTGGCTGGTTCATTCAAGTGGATAGAATTGAATGCTGCATAAATTGTATTGAGAAGTTTGTCGATAGGTCAATACTAGTAACCCAACAAAAGAATAAATTGTGAAGCAGGAAAGAAAAATCCTTAACACAGTCATTTAAACCAAAACTTTAATTGCTTCACAGCATGACATCCACTGCATCAATCAAACATCAAAGCAGAATTAGGTTTCTAATCACACTACCTACAGATTGTTAAGTTTGGGATTATAATTCTTAAGAGCATGTCCAGGGCTTTTGGGATGGGCACGCCACAATTGCGGCGATAAGGCTCCTCTTTGAGAAGTGGCTGGCGTCCTCACCTTCCACCTGACGCCTGTCCTCACCGGACAGCAGAGCTTCGAGAGGTACCTGTTCCAGATAAGGCGGGAGGAAACGCTCGGGTGTCACCATTGTGTGGATCGCCCGGAGAACAAGGTGGAGCATACGGTGGAGGTCTGCCGGCTTGGGCGGAAAACCGCCGTGTTCTCGCGGAAGCGATCGGTGGCGGCGATCTCTCGCGTCTGGCCCTGGTCCAGGCCATGGTACGGAGCGAGAGTACATGGGATGCCATCACCTCCTTCTGCGAAGCTGTAATGCTCGCGGAGGAGGAGCCGGAATACGTGCGGGAGATGCAAGGCAATCTTTGCGCCCTCACGCCCCTAGTCACCGCAGGAGACGCCGTGGGCGTTGGGAATTGATAGCCGATTCCCGGCCATCGTAGGCGTGGACTTGCGGATGGCGAACAACGGATAGCTCACCGTTCGGTAAGGACCAGGCCCGGGTCGACGGCGCGTTGTGTTCCTCGCGCGCCTCAAAGAGATATCAGCACTAATTGACGGGGTTCGCTAGGGCCAACGCCAGCTAGGGTCGCGGAATGTTTGAAAGAGTTACCGTGGCCCCGGCACAGGCAACTGAAGGAACACGGGTGGGTTTTAGTCAGTAAAAGTCTGACACGCCCTCCCGCTCCGCCCAGAGCGGAAAAAGTCATTTGATGATTTCCCATAAAAAAAAAGGGCATCACAGACCAAAAATATTGTAGTGACAAAAGAAATTAAACGTCATTTATTAAAATTAAGCTGGGAAGAAGAAGGACGCAAAACATTTCTCTGCCCTTATAAATAACACATTTTCATAGTTTAATTTCGCTCTTTAGTCTTTGTTCTGTAATGCCCCGTCTGAAACACGGCTGAAGAGATGGTCTATTTTTTCCTAGGGACAAACAGAAAACAAGAAAAAATCTACTAGCAGATACATCCAGATCAATGAACTTTATACAGCGTGTACCCAATGATTGGAAGAACGAAGCTATAAAGCAAAGATAACGAAGCGGCATCTGCGGAGTGATTGCTTTCATTGTTTTCTCCTCGGAGAAAAATAAACTGCAATATCATTGTGATGTGTGTTGCACTCTCGTGTGTAATACTAACCCCTATACATAACAAGGTTGTTTAAGGTGGATGCGCAAAGGTCAAATCAGCCTATAATGTTCCCACTGCTGGGACCCAGGCCTCCACTCTGCGGGAGGGAGAGGGCTGTAATCTACCACGCGGGCCCAGTGCGGGTTGGTAGATGTCATTTGTCTTCGATTTTTTGATTCTAGGACAAGCCAGTTTTCTCACGACGTTATCTTTCACCGTTTTGAGAGCAGTGGTGATGAAATTATTTACACAAAATAAAGCGTCTGCCTGGGTTAAAACCCACGACAAACAACTCTTAAGTCATGGGGACCAATACTGTTCTGCAGTAGCTCGCGAAATTCAAATTTTAAATCTTGACATTTTAGAAAAAGTCTAACTTAGAGAGACGTACTGATGATTCTTATGGTTATAATTATGTGAATACATGTTTGTTATGGACGCTAATCATATTTTGAACAAGATACAACTGACACTGACCTGAAAATTGCAAAAACATTAAGAATATTTGAATTTCGCGGGCTATATTGGCACATTCACCTTAAAAGTAATGATTTAATTTCTGCGTTAACGTTAACCATACATTTTCGACGCTTAATTAAGCAACGAGATATATTGAGATTTTATTAAAAGCTTTTAAAACGATCAGTTACTTTCTTTGGAATAGGATAGTAGTGAAATGATCTTAATTTAAAGAATGAAATTTTAGAAATGGATTGTTCTTAAAATGATTTGCAATGTTTTATTTTTAAAATTAAGTATTTGTATTTAATTTTTGTGTCAAGATAAGATTAGTATTTTTTTTCACAGAGTGCCAAATTCACAAATAACCAGACATTGAAATAATAAATACAAGTTTAAAATACTACAACAAAATAACAACACTACATAAATAGCACGAAACCTACTTATAAGAAAATAATTTGACTGAAATCAGTTCATTTTCTATGGTGGCGCTGTGCTGTAGGTACGTGTGTCCTTAATTACGTTATTATCACTAACCCTGCCACCTCCTTACCCTCCCTCCTTCCACTTATAAATATATCTGTATAATTCATCGAATCTTAAACCCGGAACACAATGCCGTCCGGTCTATCACCACAATTGTCTTAACCCAGCGGGCCGTATAATTTGACATCCACCTTAAGTTTGGTCACGACAGTTTGGCATTGTGCCTCAGGCCTCGTTAGGGTCGCCAAGCTGGGAAGATAAATTATATGTTTGGAGATATCTATAGGGTCCTAGGCTGCCAGAAACCGAATGACCTTCCAATATGGATGCTTAGTTTTTGCAGGTGGGTTTTAAAACTAAAAAAAATTACTTGGATTATAGAATACTTTTATTTTCAGACAAGTCCATAGGGCTTGTAACAATTTGTCTTAACATCTAGTGTGAGTAGGTACAGACACAGATTAACATACAATTAAAATTAAAATTCAGCGTGGAGCTGCATCCACCACCGCAACATCGGGGAATCCCACGGATTTGCGAACATACTGAAAATACTGTTGGTGTTGCCACGAACACGCGACATCACGGATGCACATCTTTTCTACTAATGATGGCGGCAAAACCATCCATCTTATTTTCTGCAAACATCCCTGACGCACTACATCGCCACGGCAGCCGCAGCAGTACTGTCAGTGCATTATTATATTGAACACGTAGGTCGCTGACCGAAATCGACCCATAGGCCGCACGTGTAGAAGGACTGACAGTACGCTTTGAAAAGCGTTACTTTAACTGTCCTGGTACATCGTGCAAACCTGCAGGCCAACATGTTACAACGGACAGCCAGCGACCTACGTTCCCTTTCAATATCACAGTTATCTTTAAACAGTCATTAAGTATACAGTTTCCTGAATAACTCCTTTGCTAATTCTGCCTGATTGCAATAGTCTGAGGCTGCGGACACGAAACCAGTGGCGAAGAGCGGTGGCCTAGTGAGGCGGTAGCGGCGGAACTATTGTGTACTGTCGCCACCTGCCGTTACCTTTCACACCTCTGGACAAGCTCCAGTTTACTTATCTGGCTAAATCCGGAATAAGTAGGGCAAAACTTGGCTAATTCGTGATATGCAGCTATTCGGTGATAGATAATTGTGTTTTATTACCAAGTTACTACTGACTTGATAAATGTACATTTTTCAATCATTATAGTATTTGCCACATTTTTAGATATAAGTTAGCAAAACTTATTTTGTCTACTATATCACAGTAAATTTAAAAAATAGTCTGATCAATGAA
Organism: Fissipunctia ypsillon; assembly: GCA_947568875.1. Lineage (NCBI taxonomy): Eukaryota > Metazoa > Arthropoda > Insecta > Lepidoptera > Noctuidae > Fissipunctia > Fissipunctia ypsillon. Next base: position 21,504,510 of record OX387644.1, read on the forward strand.
TCGAATTTTACAAGTAAAAAACAAAACTATCACCGATTACCCAAGTTTTGCCCTATAATTCAATTATGTATAAGTAGCTTATGAGTCAAGGTATTTCAATTTTTCACAGTGAGAATGAAATTTAACCCTAAAGCTACCGGATTTATTTTTGCGTAGGTACCAGAGGCGAAGCGCGCTAACAACTCCATTCTTACCGGCTTCCCTTTGGAGGATCGGAAGAGTAACTTCATCTACCACCATTGAAAAATAGCACATTAAGTAATGTCTACGATTGCCAAGTAATATATATTCCAAAAACAACACAAATTGTTCTAGATAAGCTGGCACCAGAACGTGATAATCGTATTTGTATAACTAAACAATTTCTTCTTCGGCTTCCCTCCTATGAAATGTCAAGCCTCGCCACTAGTAGGTAGGTACCCTCTTATTCATAAACGTTGCTTAAAGTTAAGTGATGGTTAAACGTCAAAAAATCTATGGATAAACCAGTCGTCAATCATTACTTAACTTTAAGCAAAGTTTATGAATAAGAGGGCTAATTCACAGTTTTTCTAATGAATATAATAATTATTACCCAATCAAACTTTCTTGCTATTCTAATACCTCTTATCATTCCTTAGCTAGGGGATGATTTTCAACAAAAACCTTTGCAAGTACACATACCTTTTCACGCTCAAATGAACAATCCCATGTTTGTATCTTCGGTGGTATTTAGACCTAAGCTGTTTTTGTATGAAGTCATGAAGTTGTTGTACATAAACTTACCCTAAATTGTGGTTAAAACGTTTCATTAAGGTAACATTCCATTTAACTTTAGAGTTTAGGGACTCTCTGGAAACAGCTTGTCTTGTCGTTCTTGTTTTAAGTGGTCGTATTAACTTTAACTGTCTTAAGTTAACCTGTAACAGCGGTTTAGTACGTACAGTTGAACGAACGTCGGTGGTAACTCTTTGACTTTGAGCTAGCCTAACTTAATAATAAAAAGTAATTTAAAAAAATAGTGCTGTTTGGTTGTGATGTCACATGCCGATGTTCACTGACAATGCATTATTTTAGCTAGCCGTATAGTATAGACTCGCGTTTTTTATTTCGATGATAATGACAACTGACTGACTATCATAAATGTCGTTTAGTAAAAGTTAGCGGACAGAGGGCACCAATTTTAACGATTGATTAAGATAGATTAGCGCTTGGTGAAACACTCGCTACTCTTAATGTCCCGTTAACATTTTAACAGAAGATTAAACTAACTAACATGGGGCGGTGAAACTAGGTCTTAGTAATATTTTTGTATGTTTGGCCAAGACAACGTCTGTCGGTCCGCTAGTTTTCATTTTGTGTTGGTTTTGTTAGCACTGAAGTGCGGGCTACTGCTTCTGCACCTTTCAAGTAATATGTAAAGTAAAATGTTTGTGGGAAATCATTGTATTTTATAGGTATGAGGAACAGGGTGTAAAGTTCACTCATCATCTATAGAAAAGGGAGGATCCTCCGACCAGACGGGGGTTGTGTCTGGTGGGCAACTGTCCGACGATTGATGTCGGGATGTTGTAGGTATATATGCCAGTCATGCGATAAACTCTGCTTGCGCGATGCAGGATTTGTGTGACGTCAGGTCTTTGATGCGTAGTTCGCATATGGCGTTGTAGATGCCGCTAGAGTAGTATCTAATTAAATAGTGAGGTACAAATTTTAGGGCCTGCTACACTACCGCCTGATAAGTTCCAGTTTAATTATCTGAGAGATAATTTCAATAAAGTTGGTTGGTTGGTTAGAGTTGATTTTTTGAAGTTGGTGGTTAAGTTTACATCAGTGTAATGAAATTATGATTATACCTACCTACTTACCTTAGATATGAAACAATAACAATAGAAAATAAATACAGTGCATAGGTAAAGTCTTTATAACGTCTTTAGATATAACGTAGAAAATCGTTCAATTTGGTTGGTTTACCTTAAAACTCATACATAGATACACTCTTTATAGCGCAACTGCGAGTCTCTATTAGGAAGAAATACGCTCGTACCATAATTCAGTAAATATTATTTTATCAGCATTACAAAAATAAAAAATAAATTACTGTTTACGTTATCAGTTTACAAAAGTCTCTGAGTAAATCTTTGAGGTGCCGAAATTTCTAAGAGGTCGTAAACAGCCGCCTTGCTTTTGTTATTGTTAATTGCCTAGAACACGTGTGACATTACTCTTGGATCGCATTGTCTTTAGGAATGTTGGCCCCAGTTACTAAACACTAGTCACCTCTCGTATTATCAGTCGTAAACCAATAAATAATTAATAAAAAAATTAAAAAGTATTGTGATTAATATTTGGTTATTTCTCTTTATTCACTCCACGTAGCGAAACTCTCTATAACGAAAATGCTCGGTCCCTTCAATTTCGTTATAAAGAGTTTATTTACACTGTAGTTATAAAGTTTACAATGACTTTATAGTCAGTACAGTACAGTAGTAGTTGTTGTTATCAACAAACCTAAGTTTTAAAACATCAGTCTACGCATCAAACAAATGAGTTTGTTAAATCAACTTCTATGTATAATATGGGTGGCCGTAAAGTTTTGCATACAAATGTACACGTTCAGTGTCATGTTATCTCAAGTTTCTCATAGTTCTTGATCCCGGTTGAATAAGCTGTCCTCTAGAGAAATATTATTATAATATAAGAACGTATTTCGTGAAGGAAAAAAGGATATATAGTGATATTATCATTTTGCTTTAACATAATACCTGTACTCACAGAAGGATCAGGAAAAGGTGTACATACTTGTAAATTGTACACCCACATTTCGCCAGTTATGTGTCAGTCGCATGTTATATGGGGCGAGCCTATTACCATCAACCGGGCATAAATCCAAGCTCCGGGCTGCTACCGTGGCCCCGGCACAGGCAACTGAAGGAACATAGGTGGGCTTTTGTCGGTAAAAGTCTGACACGCCCTCCCCCTCCGCCCAGAGCGGGAGAAGTCATTTGATAACTTCCCATCAAAAAAAAAAAGAAAAAAAAGGCTCCGGGCTGCTACTGAGAAATTCCAGATGGAAACACCCGATAATACTTAGCCCGACCCGGGAATCGAACCCAGGAAGGACCTCATGCTCAGCAGAAGTGTTTGCGACCACTAGACCAATGAGGCAGGCATTTATTTTGTTTATTTTATATTTTATGTTCCATCCTTTCCGCTGCATTTCAAACAAGCGCCATTTTAATACCTTAAGCCCGATTCCCGTAACTAAAAATGTTCAAAATTTAGTCGCAATCTCATCTCAGCGACAATCATATGTCAAAAATGTAAGGAAATTATAGTTATTTTTGACACATTGAGACTGAGATCAGAATGTGAATGTTCTTAAAATTACCAGAATTGCCCTTCTGAAATGTTTCAACTGTATTTCTAAAATATTCATCGTTGACAATTTCAAATATTCTAACTCGCTGCATTCTATACAGGTGTTAAATAAAACAGATTTATTCGCTTGTGAATCTGTCTTATCAAATAGCGACCATCCATTTTTAGTCAATATTGCATCCATACTATTTTATATTAATATTACACATAACATAACACCTGTATTCCCCGAAAGGTTAGGCAGAGGTGTACCTATAGTAACACCCATATTTCGCCAGTTATGTTTAAGTCCCATGTAACGGGAGGCGAGCCTATTGCCATTAACCGGGTAGATGCAGATATTAATCCAGAGATGCTACTGAGAAATTCCAGAAGGAAAAATCCAATAACCACCATAATAATATTATAAATGGCTTGGCTAAAGAGAACTGGCGCAAGCCTGTGGTGCTTGACACTAACGATCGCATGGAGGTATGGCAGAGTAAGGAGCTTCACGGACGCTTTTTCCGGGCCCTACATGATCCCGATTTAGATTTTCTAGCGTCCGTAGCCTAGCTGCGTTTTGGTGATCTTTTTGGGGAAACTGAAGGTTTTGTCTGTGCAATTATGGACGAAGTTATCATGACGTAAAATTATCGGAGATTTATTGTGAAGGACGGCACGGTTGACATCTGTCTGGCATGCCACCGTCCGGGAGAATCAATCCGTCACATTATCTCCGGGTGTTCTCGTCTAGCTAATGAAGAGTACTTGCACAGACACAACCTTGTAGCCAGGATTATCCATCAGCAACTTGCTCTGAAATACAGTCTTGTGGAATCGGAAGTGCCGTACTACAGGTGCCCGACCCAGTTCTCGAAAATGGATATATCACATTGTACTGGGATCGATCCATCATCACTGACAGGACTATTGTTGCCAATAAGCCTGATATAGTGGTGATGGATCGAATAAAGCGGCGCGCAATGATTATTAACATAACGGTCCCGCATGACGGGAACCTCGTGAATGCCGAAAAAGATAAACAAATCAAGAATCTTGACTTGGCTCGCGAGGTTGTCGTCATGTGGGATGTGGACTCAGCGATCATTGTGCCGATAGTCGTATCAGCCAATGGCTTAATTGCCAAGAGCCTCGGCCAACACCTATGGAGGCTCTCGTTGGGCAGCTGGATTAAGGGCTTGATTCAGAAAGTGGTACTTCTGGACACGGCTCGCATTGTTAGGAGGTTCCTCTATCTGGAGCCCTGATCGCCGATAGCTTGGACCCTGTTCCCGATACCGGTGGGTTACTATTTTTTTATATTTTTAAATGTTTTTATATTTTTTATATTCTAATATTTAAAAATATATTTTTTTATATATATAATGAAATAAAGGTTATAAATAGAAAAGTACTGTAATGATCTGTCAGGGTATCAGGGGGGCTGAGCAGATCACTACGTGTATTGTATGTTTATGTAATACTGTGGTGTGTGTTTCGTAAACGTAGCTACGATAAATCAGACATCGGAGCACTATATTATTATTTAATAGCTTATAGAAAGCACGTTACATTACAAATCTTATTCTATCACTTGTATCACTGACTCAATATAAAACAATTTCTTGACCTATCAAATTCAAACCTATTCTATCTAATTAATTCAATGCTTGTCTTCTTAAAACTATCAAACAACTCGCGAAGGTTTCATGCTAAAAGCAGGCCCAATTAAAACCTCTACAGTATCGTCTATCTGTTACCTTTCATGCGTAAACAACTGAACGGATTTAGATGAAATGTGGCCCTTGAATAGATCATGACCAGCAGCCTAATTGCGTAATACAATTTCAATCCCAATCTGAATGATTTTGAAGCAAATTGCTAATCTATTGCTTGATATGTTCGAAAAATTTGTCTGCTCAAAAACGTAAATAACGCAATGAATGTTGTTGAACTTTCTAAATTAAACCGATTTCTACTGTGTGTTAAGCAATTGCCCCGCTGGGTTAGGACTTTTTAATCCGATTGTAAGTACTATCGAGGAAACTTACATCTGACCAATTTGAAAACAAAATCCCGTGCGCACGATGACCACATCTGTTAGCAAGCGTTACTATAGCGGCCGAGGGCTGCAAGCAAGAATAGTCCTTACGGTGTATGATGTTCGTTTCTCCCATGGTACGTTCCCGTGGGATAATTTCTCCACGCGGGCAAAGCCTCGGGCAAAAGCTAGTTTGATAAGCACTTATGCTGCCAGCAATGTTAAATGATTTATGAACGGAGTTCACCTACTTTTGCAGTTCTATGACGACATGATTGTTTTGGAGTTAACTTTGCTTAGTAAGGTTATTATAATTCGATTAATTAGAAATTCCTAGGTCATTATTAATTATTCTCCTGCCCTTATCGCGGGTATTATAATAAATTAAAATGATGTCCTGTGACTTCTGTTGCCGTAGCAGGTAATAAATAATTTGAATACCAAAGGAGAATTAAAACTTTTTCAAACATAATTATCTATAATGTTTTATATTGTAGCTGCTTGTTGTTCCTTTTGAATAAAAATAAAATAATTAACACCCGACAAAAGAAGCGACAGATAAATAACTTCATTTGGTACAAGTACCGTTTGATGTTAATTTTTTTTTTGAGACAACAGGTTTCATGTTTTCTTTAAGACTTCAGTTATTATTTTTATCAGCTTTTGGGAGCAAAGCATTAAATGCGAAGATTAATTCTATACTTTCTGCCAGAATGACTTTTGGTTACCTATGCAGAGAAAAAACGTGTCAAACTTCATTGTTCATAAGCATTTTATTGTTACGAAATTAGTTAAAGCAAGCAGGATTCGTTAATTACATCAATAAGTCGCAAATGGATTGCCGAATCGGCTGTTTTACAAAACCGTTAGTTGCAAAACGGCTCCGTTATGTAAAACAGCTGAACAACAATCAGCTGGATTGCCATTGCGCTACGTTTTCATAACAGTGCTACCTAAGTTTCTATTAGACGTAATGCAGATTGGCATTCTGTCACAATAAGCGTTTGGTGTATCTTCTAATGATGCATACTTTTTTTTTTTAACTTTCTAATCTTTTCTAACAGTTGGCCGCAATAACTTAGCCAGGGTACCCCGACCAATTGGTTTAGGTTAGGTTAGAACTTTGTGCTAAAATTGTCCTTAAAACCACTGTTTTCACTTGAGTTAGTGTCATTTTCACTCATATTCCCCCTTTTTATTATTTATATATTTCTCGGACGCCATTATTGTTGTTATCAAACACAGAGCCACGAGCTACAAAATTTAGAATTAAAATCTACAATCTGACGTTTCATTTTACTCCTTTTGCATTACCTCTAATCGTTGACGCGCTGTCAATGCAGCGGGTCATTTATCAATATAAATTCAAAACGTATGCAATTCTGCGTGTTGCAGCTCAGTAATTATTAAAAGCCGCTAAACATCGTTCAGCTGTTTTACATAACGGAGCTGTTTTGTAAACAGCTAACGGTTATGTAAAATAGCTAATTAAGCAATTCATCTGCGACAGATACACTATTCAGTATAAATTAATTGTTAGTATAGTTAGTTTATGTGGACCAAAGTCTTACCTTTTGGCGATACGGCTATGATTTCAACCCGGTCTGTAAATAAAATGAACAAAATTATAATGAGTGTCAAAATCTCTCCTTCCTCACTCCTTTTCACCTTATTATTTAGGGTTCCGTACCTCAAAAGGAAAAAACGGAACCCTTATAGGATCACTTCGTTGTCCGTCTGTCTGTCTGGCTGTCAGTCTGTCAATACCCTTTTTCTCAGGAACGCGTAAAGGTATCAAATTGAAATTAATATCAAATACGTAGGTATACGATCCCTTGAAGCTCTTAAAAATTCAAGCTTCTAAATCAACGCAATACAAAACACGGACAAAACCTAATAGAGTACGTCCTGTTCACCTAGAATCATGAAATTTGGCAAGAAGCAAGGTACAACACACAACTACAGCACAAGTAAAGGAACAAGTCCGAAAATCATTAAGATGATTTTTTTTGAGCTCTTCTCCTTTTTTATTTTTTATTGTATACTTGTACATAATATATATATTTTAGTGTTATCTTGTACCTATGTTGTAATTCCTAGAGTTAATAAACACAATATATAAAAAAAACAACAAATTCTATCCAGCTCATGAAAGTCCCAGTTAATCTTTCAGAAAAAAAGATCTTACAGAATCTTACATACTTAATCCCGCCGACAAACTGTTTCGCAGTTTGGTGGGTTTACAAAATGTCAAACATTTTTGGTCTTAAATAAATGATTTATTTATTTATTTACAGAAAAAAAAAATAAAAAGCCATTGTGTTGTGTTGACTGGTGGGGTTCATACGACATGCAAAGACACGAGGTACGATTTACGAATCTACACAATCAAAATATCACACCAGCAACGAAACTAACTACACTACACCCAGAACTCTCTCACTTAACCACCCATCGTCCACAAAAACGTTTACCGTAATTTGACACCATAACTAACGTAAGAAACTGCTGGGCTCACGCGGCTCACGAGGGCCCATCCATCTTGTTCCTGACACGTCTATGAGTTATGTGCTCTTGGTCCTGCACGCCGCAATAGATTTTTTTTTACTCTCATTATTTCACTTGACGTGTCTGCGAAGTGTTTAATGTATGACTGGGTTTTTGTTTTATAATTAACAATGAGTGGGTTTTTGTTTCGACATTGTTGTTTATTTTGCTTAGAATTCTGACGGTATTACCTAATACCCTGCCTACCTGCTACCTTACACCTGTAAGGGTGTATCTAATGGCAATTTTTGGAACTGGATACCTGTTATAATTACTCAGTTAGTGAGATTAATTTGCACTGCTGCCACTGCTGGACATAGGCCTCTCCCAGTCTGCGCCACAACACCCTGTCCTCCGCCTTCCGCATCCAGTCTATCCCAGCCGGTCCATCTAGCTAGGGGGCGTCCCGAGCTACGCTTGCGCTACGCGCTTGCTTTACAGTTTTAACTTTACACATATATTTTCCTTTGAATAGTTTAGACCCACTTGCGCATTCATGGGTTATCTATCCTAAATAACTCGGAGTTAACATCTAATTCAGGGTTAAACAACTATTTCATCTTGTGCCACCAAGAGTTAGAGCTAAAGCTAGAGTTAAACTTCGAAATACTTAACCCACCGATGTGGGAGAGTTAAGTCGCTACACTCTGGGTTAGTGTAAGTAATCTATACTAATATTATAAAGAGGAAGAGTTTGTTTTTTTTTGAACGCGCTAATTTCAGGAACTACTGGTTCGAATTGAAAATTTTTTTTAGTGTTGGATAGCCCATTTATCGAGGAAGGCTATAGGCACACTACGGCCAATAGGAGCGGAGGATCAATGAAAAATGTTGCAAAAATGGGGAATTTCTTCTCCTTTTGTAAGATTCCGGTACGTGCGCTGCGTAAACGGGTAAAGATACGCAAAAATCATGTATGACGGAATTGTTTCTCTTGAAAAGTTCTATTAAAATAGCATGCCTATCTTTTAAGGTTGGCTCACTATCACTTTTTTAATGGTAATCAAATTTATTATAAAATAATGCATTATTTGCGAAAGTGTTTTCATAAACATGGTATTAATCCTTATCCAAATAAGTAGTTTTATAATCAAGGTTGATTAAGTACACGTAAATTCCTTTTTAAATTATTCTAATCGGACCTTTCGTTTAGAAATTACGACGGGTATAAAAATGCTTAAAGTAAGAAAAATGCACCTAGTTTATTAGTTACATACACATTTTATTTTTTATTGACTGTTTGAACGCGCTAATCTCTGTCACTACCAGTCGGATTTCAAAAATTCTTTTTGCCTTTTTTTAGCCCAAGTCTTGAGAAAGGTTATAGGGTAGTAACATTACGCTAGGCCCAGTAGAAGCCGAGCAAAAAGAAAAAAAGTAAGAACGAGCGCTTAGCGAAAACGAAGTAACGACACGGGCAGGCAATGCGATGTGACGCGGTGGGTCGGGGGAACAAGAACTTTCTCGCGGACGAAGTCGCGGGCGGAAGCTAGTGTCAAAATAAATTGACGTTATGAGGTACCGCTGATAACTTATTTTGTATTTTATATTATTCGACGTTAAAGTACCTAAGTGAAAATTCGATACTACGAGGATATAATACCCATGCCAATACCTATATTCATCAACTCATATGAAAATAAATAGAAATTACAAAAAACTTCAAACATATTTTTCCTTATCTGACGTTTTCGGCAATCAATAAACTAAATCTCCATGGAAACCACATACAATACGATTAAAATGAAATGTCACATTATACAACTCAAAGACGTGAAACTATTACGTATCGTAATGTAGTTTTAAAGAGATGGGTATACAATCTCCGTTCATTAATTTTTGGTCGGATTACATATCAGGGCAAAGACATTACAATTCTATTTTACGTTTCGTCGATTGAACTGCAATGTTCCCAACTCAAAAAACACTAAATTTAGGTTAACTAACCTGTTGTTACTTTTTAGTGGCGCAACGCGTAGTACGAGTTAAAATGTTAATTAATTAACTCCTAGTTTACAAACTCTACATGTATTCATTTAACCCGACTAAACGTGCAAGTGGGCCTAATTTACGACGCTTTTATAATGTTCACCTGAATATGATGTTTGTTTTTAGAAGGTACGTTTTGTCACAAGGACTGTAAAAATAATAGGTTCACGCTAATCTTTTGTCTTCTTGTCAGCATTTTTTAATAATGTATTGCCTTTATATATATAACATAATAAAAATTCTTTCTCTTATTCTTTCATGGGAATTACGATATCAAAACCATACGGTAAACTGTTCAAATTATATTAGTAACTCCATGTGCCCGCATCCGGCCGTGACAGGCCCAACAAAATTGAATGATTGATTACCCAAACTAGCGCTCACATGTAACGTTTTTATTATATTTTGAGGATTTTAGTTTATCCTTGTCGGTATAGAAACCCCTTTGATGTAGCGTTTACGATACGATTTTCCATTTTGATGGATTTTTCGGAGTTTGATTTAGTTTGGGTAAATTTTGTTTTGAAAATAAATTTTCTTTGTGTTATACGTATTTTGTTACGAGTTTGTTTACCTGTTTGGCGTATTTTGTAAAGCTAAACTGAGTATTTTTTTAACTGGCTCTGTATGGGGAAACCTTAACCCATAGGAGATTGGAATATTTATGTTAAATTTTACTCATTTTTATAAACAACTCGCAATAATTGACAAAAAAACGATCATGCCCAAGTAGTTGTCACGTAAAAGGAGCTCATGATTCCTAAGACAGGTTCCCCGTATCTCCGATGGATTTGGATCTCAGTAAAAAAATACCACTTCATAAAAAGCACATAAAACAAGACGTATTAATACACAATTACCAGTGATGAAGACGACGTTCTACAAAGCCGACGATCATCATCATCATCTGCCTAGCCTTTTCCCAACTATATTGGGGTCGGCTTCCAGTCTAACCGGATGCAGCTAAATACCAGTTTTTTACATGGAGTAACGGCCTATCTGATCTCCACAACCCAGTTACTGGGCAATACTATACATTTAGTAAGACTGGTTGTCAGACTTTCGGCTTCCGACGACCCGTAACGATTGTTAAAGATCCACGAATGACAGTGGGGACCAACGACTTATCGTGCTTTCCGAGATACGGAGAGATCTTGGTATGTAAAGATAGTCACCCATCCATGGTGAAAAATTTCTAAAAATCCATGTGCAATATTTGCGCCCGGTTACTGTGCCTATCTAAACACCTACTAACTAACAAAGTGAAAAACATCAACCGGGCTCTGTATTGACTAGATGTCAATGTTCTGTGCTCATTTTGTACAAAAAGCGTAGTCTGTAGTCAGCAGCGCAATAATGTTGGCACCGAACATGTGTGCAGCGCCAGTTATGCGAACTAGCATGCATTTGATTGAATATACCGCAAACTAGTTTTAATGCAGACGCACAGTAATAAAGGCCACACAGCACAAAATTGGAGTGAGTTAGACCTTTGTGCCGCAGTGGATTGGAATAACCGAAACCGACGAATAAAATAATGCTATGATGGCTCTCATAATTCCAAAGAAACGACGGATGAATTTTGTGAAAGATGAGTGTCTACTATAATGAGGACTAATGGAGAAGTGTGGAAGAAGACATGTTACGCCAACCCCAAATAGATTGGGATAAGGGGATGAGAATGATGATGATGGTCCTTATTATAAAAACTAGCTGTTGCCCGCGGCTTCGCCCACGTGGATGTCAATAATTCTTTATTTAAATCGGATTGTGTTCAAAATTTCTTGGGTTTTTTTTGTTGTGCGGAACCCTAATTATTTTTCTACAATAGATAACACAAGTTACTTTTAATGACATAAGCTATCTGCCAGTAAATGTCGCCTCAAAATCAGTCCAGCCATTTCGGAGATTAGCCGGAACAAACAGACAGACAAAAAATTTTAAAATTCTTTTTTTGTTATAAATAAGTAAATACCTTATATACTTTCATATGCCTTTAGTAAAAAGCTGTTATTTCGTCATTACAAACAGACACTTTAATTTTATTTATTTGTATAGATAAAGATGTGTGTTGTAATCAATTTGATCAATAAAGTTGCCTGAACAAAAACCTTCTAATCGTTCCAGTCGAAGAGTTAGCCAGATCGTTCCGGAGTAATTCCACATAATCAACCTATAATGTTCCCATTGCTGGGACACAGGCCTCCTCTCGGAGAGAGGAAGTGGGCCGTAGTAATCCATCACGCGGGCCCAGTGCGCGTTGGTAGATGTCACATATCTTCGAATTTTTGGTTCTAGGACATGCCGGTTTTCTCACGATGTTTTCCTTCACCGTTTTGAGAGCAGTGGTGATGAAATAATTTACACACAGTAAAGCGCCTGTCAGGGTTCGAACCTACGACCTTACAACTCGTAAGTCACGGCCGTTACCACGGGGCCACCACTGCTCTTCATGTGCATATTAATACAAGTAATTCCACACTGAGTCCAATTTCGACGTGGTCCCTTATCGCCCTTAATTTCGTTCCTAAAACACCGTTGTGAGTAAAGTCAATGAAATTTTATCACCACAAAACTGTAGCTTTGATTTGTTACGTTCCGCATTACCTAGGTACTGGCATTTGCAGTTTATAGGCCCGATGCACCTTTCTACATATAGAATACTAGCTTTAACCCGCGGCTTCGCCCGCGTGGATGTCGGAAAATATCCCACGGGATCGTACCGGGATTAAAAGTACCCTATTTTCCGTTATACTCTATTGGTTTTCACGGCGGACGCCAGAAAGCTCCCAGTCGGCATGATTTTTTTGGACATCTTCAACAATCATCATATTTCAGCCAATTTACATAAACCTTAATTACCAGTAGTGGGCCTATATATGAGGATATGATTTTAAGTCGTAAGGTGTTTAAATCAACATAAATTGAAATGGGTAATTAAGAATCAAGAAAAAATAGAAATGGATATATTGGCCTCGCTCCATACAAAGAAATGTTTTTCTTCTTTCTGGAAAGGCACTAAAAAGCTTAATATCTCTCCAAGCTTACCAGTTAGCGTGGAGGGTGAGAGTGATAACACTGAAATAGCGAATATATTTAAGGAACAGTTCATAGTGAGCTCACCTCTGGAGTCTGTGGGGAAGGTGAACGATGCTGAGACCTATTGATCAGGGATACCCCTGCGGTTTACGTGTTCAGAAATAAAAGCCGTGATTAAAGGTATGAAGCGGGGAAAATCTCCTGGTCATGATGGGCTCAGTATTGAGCACCTTCAAAATGCTGGTCTGCACTTGCCAAGAGTATTGACGATGTTTTTAAATTTATGTGTGGGGCATTTTTACCTACCACAGGAAATGATACAGGATACATTAGTTGTACCTATAGTAAAGAATCAAACAGGAGACATAGCAGACAAAGGGAATTATAGGCCAATCTTACTGGCAACTGTGATAGCCAAAGTGTTTGATAGTGTGCTTGACACGTACCTCAGTAGATATACAAAACTACATGACACACAGTTTGGTTTTCGTGCTGGGCTGTCTACTGAGAGTGCAATACTTGCGTTGAAGCACACTGTCAAATATTATACGGACAGGAAAACACCAGTGTATGCTTGTTTCCTGGACGTTTCCAAAGCTTTCGACCTGGTTTCTTATAAGATCTTATGGGAAAAGCTTCGGAAGGCGGGAGTTCCTGGATCTTTAGTGTCAATATTATCTATCTGGTATGACAGGTAGAGGAACTTTGTGAAATGGTCCAATGCCTTGTCAGACCCTTACAAACTCAAATGTGGTGTCAGGCAGGGAGGTCTTACTTCCCCGAAGTTATTTAATATCTATGTTAACAACCTGCTTGTTGAGCTCAGCAACACTCATGTAGGATGCCATATAGACGGAATTAGTGTAAATAACCTAAGATACGCAGACGATATGGTGCTGATGAGCCCCACAATCGGTGGAATTAGGAAATTGCTCACCATTTGTGAAAGATACGCCGAGCAGCATGGGCTAAAATATAGCCCTACAAAGAGTGAGCTGTTGGTATTTAGAGGAAGAAATAAAAGACCCACAAATGTCCCTCCCGTAGAACTAAACGGTTCACCTTTGCAGAGGGTAACACAATTTAAATATTTGGGCCATATTGTTACGGAGGATCTTAAAGATGACGCGGATATGGAAAGAGAGCGCAGGGCGATGGCTGTGAGGGGAAACATGCTTGCTCGCAGGTTACCTGGTTGTTCAGTATCGGTTAAAATAACGCTTTTTAAGGCGTTTTGTCAAATATTTTACACCAGCTGTCTGTGGGCTAATCATGCCCAAAAAGCTGACAACACACTGCGCATTCAATATAACCATGCCTTCAGGGCGCTGTTGAGGCTTCCGCGTTACTGTAGTGCGTCAGGGATGTTCGCTGACGCACACACGGACGATTATTTCGCGATCATGCGCAAGAAAGTGGCATCAATGATGCGCAGGGTGAGGGGGAGCAGCAACAGCGTACTGAAGGTTTTTTCAGATAGGTTAGAAGGGTCTACAATGGATAGGTTTATCAAGCTACATGTCAGACATGTGGCTTGATAAATCTTCCTCTAATTGGATACTGTGTTTTTTTTTGTGTGCTACTACTAACATAGTTTGTAAGTTTTTTTTGGTAATAATAACATGCTATGGGCCGTCGATGCCTGAAAATAAACGACAGACGCGGCGGGAGGACTTTGCAAAAAGAATTTGCAAAACTAGTATGCCGTTCAATAACAAATATGAAATAACTTTTGACCGAGTGAACCGATTTTAACAAAAACTTGTTTATAAAAAAATAAAAAAACAACCGACTTTCAAAAAAAAAACACTACAAAGCGAAAAATAACTTTAGTTTTGGAAGTCGGTGGTTTTTTTTATAAATAAGTTTTTATTTTCCACTTTTTAGTTGTGGAATACCCCACCCAAATTCATATACCACTACTTTCTAAGTAAATAACAATGGCAGGAAGTTATTATCACATCATCAACATACACTAAATGGAAAACACGAAAAACACACGAAACGAACATGAAAAAACGTATTATTGAAGCTAACTCAAAAACCACTCAACAGAATTTGACCAAATTTATATGCAACCACCTCAGGACTATACCCTTTCAAATAAAAACTTTGCAAAAAGGCAAATATATGTCGCGCTAAGTCGTGTCAGAAGTTTGGAAGGCGTAGTTTCATCAGGTTTGGACGCCGTCACCAACAAATTATTAAGTCAACCACACGACGACAGATCGTTGACCAAATCTGTCTTCTGACAATCAAGGCCACACATAACATACGACTCAAGTAGCGCAATTTGAAGCATATTACCATTAAAATAATTTATAGCCAGAGTACATCTCATGAAAATTCCAATAAGCCCAAACACGGCTTTTATTACGGAGTTCCGGTGCCTACGTTCCGGCTTCATCATCAGATCAGTTCAATGCTACCATTTTCATCAGAACCATTTATTTAAATATACTTCGTAGTCGCTTAACTATCTTAATCCAGATATCGCCACCCATGAAATAACTATCATTGAGGAGTTCCCGTGGACATATGTGGTCTTCTGCATCAGTTCCGCTTCACCAAATGATATTTTTGAATGCAAATGCTTGACTTGTTGATGAAAATACGTAGGTAATTAATATTATTTAAATGCCTATAATATTTGCAGTTCCTCACGGATTCTATCATCAGAACTGGATTTTGATAATAATGGGACAAATCTGGAAGTATGTCCTTTCAATATAAAAAAAGAATTTTCCAAATCGGTTAAAAAAAATACATACAATCGAATTGAGAACCTCCTCCTTTTTTAAAGTCGGTTAAAAATAAAGACTAAAATGTTACCTCAAGAAGTCAAGATACGAACTATAACCACATTTTCAATCCCTTAAATCTTTTAAAAAGAGGTACACAAAATTTTTAATATTATTTGTGATTTTTAAAATCAACCCCTATTTTACTTTCCACTCGACTGGAACCTGCGGCATCATTAAAAATAAAAACGAATAATAACAAATCAAAGCACACAGAACGACGTCCTTGAATAGGATGATTTTTCAAAAACGCTGAACCACATAATTCTTTATTTCCTACCAAAAGTATAAATTTGAATTTTCATATCCCTAACTTAAAAAATGCAGGGTTTCCCATACAAACTTTCATCCCCTATATCACCCCCTCTAGGGTTATTTTTGAGACAAAAAGTAGCCTATGTCCTTCCCCAGGATGCCATCTATCTATTTGCCAAATTTCATCGAAATCCGTTCAGTAGTTTAGGCGTGAAAAGGTAACATACAGACAGACAGACAGAGTTACTTTCGAATTTATAATATTAGTATGGATTTACAGTAACTATCTACTTCGGTAATTAAAATACTTAGATTTTATCTCTGCACATTCTGGGACTAAAGCCGATCAATCTTTGGCCAGCTGTTTGTTGCTTCTTAGAGTTATCTTTGAACATTGATCCCATCTAAGCATACATACATATAAACTCCCGCTTTTTGCCTGGGGTAGGCAGAAAGTACAGAACCAAACGAAGCAAAAGCTTCATTTACGCTCATACATCTGGTCATATACACACGACGGCTGCGAGTTCCATATCTGACCTTTCTGAAGAACATCACCAATAAGGTCAGCGTATGTTCTTTTAGAGCGTCCTCCCCCGGCGTTTCCACTCACATCTGCCTAGCAGTTACCTTCTTAGCTCACAACCTCGGTAAGATTCCGTTTATCATTCGAAAACTGACTGTAAAGTTTTATCCGCTAACGTGCAAATATTTTTTTAAATTCGAACCTTTCTATTCATTTATCTTTCTACACCGCCAGTCCACTGAAAATGCATTACCTAATACTTATTTCATGTCAGTGCACCAATCTCATCCTTAGATTAATCGCACTGGCCAGCACGACGACACAGCGCTAATTTAATATATTTGTCGGAAATACGTTAGTGACTCGTTTGACTAATCGGGACGCCAGTGCCACCAAGCGGCGCTCGACAGGGTTTACAACATAACGCTCGACCGGAGTTAAGCAGAGTTTGTCAGTGGCTGTCAAGCAGTGAACACGTTTAGAAATGGTCGCGCGTTCCGTACAGTTGTGTCGTGTACAGTCTGCAAAGGAGATAAGTAACCAACGCACACTATAAAACTATATTGCTAACGTACTGCTATCAATGACAGCCACGCACACATATATCATTCGTAGAGTGAGTACGCTAACGTCTTCTAAATGATAGTATAACATAATTTTGCCACTAAGGGTAACTGCGCTCGTGGCGCAACAGGCAAGCATTCGACCTAAAGTGACAAATGATTTGAGATCGAGCCACGAGTTTACTGAAATATTATTTTTGAGATTTTGTAATTTCGAGTCATTATACTAACTGAATAAAGCGATATTCTGACCGATTTGAGAATCTACTACAAGTTTCACGTCTACTTATAATTATTTGCCAGTTTAGAAGCTAACTACCCGCTTTAAAAACATATTCCTGCCTTTAATAATTGTGAACTTATGATTCAGTCTGCATTAGCAACTACCTACACCTATACACCTCCTTTTGCACTTTTACAAAGTTTGTGATTGTAATAAATTGATTAACTTCAAACTAAGTCTTAGACAATGCATCATTTAACAATATTCCAAAAAGCTCAGATTATTGTTTTGCATGATCAAAACATTTCTGTTCGTGAAATCGCAAGGCGCCTCATGATATCGGTGAATAAAATTATTATTAATTTAATTTATTTTATTTACTTCAGATACAGTGATCCATATTGTTGTTAGTGTACTTACAAAATTATGTTAGTAACCAAGATTCAAATACACACCACAATCATATTATTATAACTAAAATAACAACAGTGCATTATTCACATAAATAAAATTAAGATTACAATCATCTTTAAATTCATTAAACTGTTTAAAACGATCAATATTGTTTAAAATCAAGAAATCAATCAAAATATTTAAATTCCATAATAATGTATTACGTCACCGTGACCTTAGTTCTAATATTTTCATCTTTTCTTTTTTAGAGAAAAACCATTCGACAGGGGGTGCATCGTCACGCTGAGACAGGCGAAATAAACTGTCACCTGCCTGGACCGACACTATTGGCTTACACAAATGCTTCGCCTCGGCACCGTGACATTACTCTTACTTAGTCCCTATGCAAATTGTACGGAATTGAATAAACGAAATACTTAATACTATGTGTTACATCTTCAAAACTTTCACAGCATGATTAGGCATAATAAAATAAGTCGGCGGTACTGCAGTGTGAGTGATGTTATTGTTTCTGGATCAGATTATATTTTTTATCTATGTGACATTTTATTTTTTATTTAAGATAGGTTTGCTCTTGACTCTAGTCTAGGTCAGAGATGACAGAGACAAAGTCGACGATGGAGCGAGCTTACCCTGAAGAAGCCTGCACTTTGAAGAGATCGGGGTTGTATACGTTCGGAAACATAGACGCAGGCAGAGAGTTCCACTCCTTTGCTGTGCGCATCACAAAAGACATTTGGTAACGCTTAGTGCGAATTGGTGGAATAGCAACTAGGTAGGGATGGTAACCTGCAGTGCGTCTAGATGTCCGATGGTAGAAAGGGGCAGGCGGAATGAGGTCGTGGAGTTCTCGAGCACACTCACCGAAGTACAATCTGTAGAAGACCGACAAGCAGGCAACCTTGCGGCGATGAGCCAAGCTATGAAGCTTGGCATCCACCAGTCTTACGTCGCCAATGAGCCTCTTAGCTCTGCATTCCACCGAATCAAGCGCGCCAAGTTGGTATTTAGCTGAGCCATCCCAAAGGTGGCTGCAATACTCCATGCAGGATCGGACTTGCGCTTTGTAGAGAGTTAAAAGCTGTCCAGGTGTAAAGTATCGCTTCACCCTATTTAGGATGCCCAGTTTCTTGGCCACAGTTTGGGCTTTGTACTCGATGGTGGCTCCAAAGTTGAGACATGATGTCAACTCCATGCCAAGGAGATGTTTGATTTGGTGTCGGCGCAACATGTCTTTCTCTTCCATCCTTCTCTATTAGTCGTCATCTCGGTAGTCACTCCCTTTCTCGCCATATCATCTTTCACACAGTCCATCCATCGATTCTTTTGTCTTCCCCTACTCGGAGCCATCCACATTCATACTCAAGACTTTCCTCGCGACATTTCCCTCATTCCTCCGCATGATATGCCCATACCATGACAACCGATTTCTACACACTTGTTCTAAATTAAAACCGAACGACGACGAAAACGTCAACTAAAAAGGTATATACAAAACATCGTTAAAAAATAACATCGTTTTTCGTATAACCGACATGACGCAACATCATGTTGCTTCCAAACGATAACTCGTTTGCCAAAATACGACGAGCAATTTAGGAGTTATGAGGGAAAAGATTGACATATATAGTCTGTTAAAATCATAGGGTTCCTTTGGCTTTAACGTAGTCGAGTAATTAGGACAGCCGAAAGGTATTGTGTCATTCCTACCATGCGCCGCTGATTTAAAAATGTATTTGTCAATACACAAGCCAACACTTCTGCCCATTCATCTGTTATCAATCCCTTCCACTTGTCGCCTCACACACGAAGCTTTTATCACAAACGTTTTCACTTTATCGCTAGAGCTGTACCGACATCGATAGTGCTCATTGTGAGTGTTAACGACACCCCTAGCTTTTGTAATAAAACGACTGTTACCGATTTTATCGGTTCTTAGAACTTCTTTATTAACTATATTGAGAGAGCTTGATGGAGAAGGTAGGTACATACTTTAGTTTAACTGACGTTTTTCTATACGCTTGTAGGTCTATAAAGGCTCCTGCAAACAGACGCGACACGTGACGCGAATCGCGCGCGACACAAAGGCACCGCTCGTCACGCGACACGCGGTGCCTTCGTGTCGCGTCGCGTTCGCGCCGGTTTGCAGGAGTCTTTATCAGTCAGTATACCGTGGGTTTTATTGATCACTTATAAAAAACGTTGGGCTATTAAGGAAAACTAATAAAGAGCATAATAAAAGAGTATTCTCTCTATCTTTCTAATAATGTGGGTATATTTATTACTGCAATAAAATACTAATCAATAACTCGTGAATTAGGGATACGTAGGCATGCAAAACAATAACAAAATCATTGCATTTACTTACAACCCTTAAAATTATCTAACAACTAGCTTCCACCCGCGGCTTTGCCCGAGTGGTATATCGAAAAAGTAATAATAAAATAATAATAAAAACTTTATTGATGCTAAAATCCTTTGTAACATTATGTAGTAAATATAGGTTACAAAAAAAACAGTTGGTAGTATAAAGGTGTCTAGGATGATGAGACCCTGCCTCCTAAACTAGGGGAACCCTGTGCCTTAGGAGACAGTGTTCTACTGTTACTTCGTGCACAAATAGTCCTTTTCATCGTACCTGGTTCGCAGTAAACCTAATTAAATACATGAACGGTTGTAATAAAAGCATACTAAAAATGAATAAAGGAACAACGACAAAGTTAAATGAGGAATATGAGTTTATTACATTGACTGAAAGTGTGAGCGTGAGTGGGTAAAGTAACCTATGTCCTTCCCCAGAGTTCAAAGTATCCCTGTACCAAATTTCATCAAAATCGATTCAGCCGTTTAGCCGTAAAAGCGTGACAAATAAACAAAAAATTAAATCTTTTTTCTTTATAACTTTCTTTAGCTTAGACGAAATCAATCTACCTACCTATATCCTTAATTATCCGTGTCCTCCACTCATCCTATACCAGACCATCCACGGCCCAAGGAAACGACTTCTTCCCAATCTTAAAACGAAAAATATTTCTTCAAAGAGTTCTAAACGCAGCCTTGGAGCTACGTCGACGATTCCCTTCAGCCACTAACAGGTCTGCCTAACTGCCTATTAGCATTAGCACCCAGGTTAGTTTAGGTTATAAGTTCGTCATATCCAACCATCTATGGCATTAAGTTCACGCATTGGTTCATATCTGGAGCAATTAATTCGTAATTTGATAGTTTTTGCATCTGCTTTAATTAATTTCGATCCGGGTTTTGATATATTCGGTCGGTTTTGGTTCGGGTTCGGTATATTTCAGTTTTTATTTGGTTGATGGCAATAGGCTCGCCCACTCACCCCCACGGCTAGGTTTTAAGGTACATGGGACTTAAACATAACTGGCGAAATGTGGGTGTACTATAGGTACACCTCTGCCCAACCCTTCCGGGAATACAGGCGTGATGTTATGTTATGTGTATTTTGATATATTTCCTTAGACTGGTCGTATCTAGAAACCAAGTTTATGTGGTAATAAAATTACTACATTAGAGTAGCCTTTCACGTCTGTCTGTGTGACCGCATTGTTCTTCTAAACTACGCAACGGATTTTGATGTGGCTTTGACTATCATTAAAATAATTTATTCCGTAAGGTGTAAGGCTCGTGCAGACTGGTGCGAAGCGACACCGGTAGAAGAATTTTCATTAAGTTTTTATAGAAATTGTTCTACCGGGGCCACGGTGTCGCATTGCGCCAGCCTGCACGAGCCTTTACGTTATTATTATTAATATTAAATTTACAAATAATAAAGAAATCTCGATTTTTTGTCAAGTCGTAAAGACGTGCGAAGCAGGGGCGGGGTGCTAGTAAACTTTAAATTAAAAAATAAGCCAAGAAACAAATGAATGTGTAATGTTTTCGTGATTTTCAAGCGTGCTGTCGCAAGGTGTTCAAAAATCTATCAACCTACCTATCTTTCAATCTTATTACCTTGCTAATAAGGTCGAAAAGTGGTCGCAAATTTCCGCGATTGTACCTACTAAAAAGGTTGGTTGGCCGATTGAGTCCAGCAGGTATTTCTTCAGGAGGTGGCTAAGTGACACCTAAGTATACCTTACCTACATCAGTTAGGTGGGCCGTACTTTACACTATCAAATAACATCACATTATAACCAAGTTTTCCGGAAAACTGGAAACCTTTTGTTGCAAGTGCATTTCACAAAAAGCATCAAAAACAGCCGGTCGATTCTGTAAACATCTCACCGTGAAAACTTAGGTGAAGTGAGCTTGAAGTGAGCTGAGGGATTGAGACTATTGACAGCTCACTTCAAAATCACTTCACCTAAGTTGTCACGGTGACATTTTAACAGAATAGGTCAGCAGACTTCGGAAATGCAACGACCATTCCTTTTTACTAAAATTTTATTTTTAAACCCACAGTCTTTATCGAAGTAACATTTCTCTTATCAAATCTTCAATCATTCATTTCTATTCAGCCGTCGAAAAAACGTTTCAACTTACAACGGCATTGTTCTGATACTTTTGAACCTAAAGCTGTATGCAGACTGAGACTGACTATTACGTCGACGGTCAGCGCACACTGAGCAGCAATATTCATTGATAAAATTGACAGTGAACCAAACCACAGATTAAATTAGCGTGGAAGTAGCCGGACGTGACAAGCCACAGGCATACTACATTCATATAGACATAATAAAGCTCTTTAAAAATAATGACAACAGGCACACTTGCAACAAAACTGTCTGATATTGGAAGTTATCATAAATCTACTAAAGCACTATTTTGACCAAAGGTATAATCAAACTGATAATAAATTGCATTATCACTTTTGACAACAATTCCCACTAAATCAAAACATCACTAAGGTTAAAACTATCTAACTGCCTTACTGTTTTATGACGTACGAGTGACATCACTACATATTATAAAGCAGTCCTCCGCCGCGTCTGTCTGTCTGTCTGAACGCGCTAATCTCTGGAACTTCTTGTCGGATTTGAAATTTTTTTTGGATTTGCTAGCCAAATTCATGAGGAACGTTATAGGCTACTTAACTTCACGCTCCAACCCTTAGGAGCCGAGCAAAAAGAAAAAAAAAACAGAAAGAACGCTACGCGAAAATGAAGTAATGGCGCGGGCGGGCGATGCGGTTCGACGTGGTGGATGGGCGTTTCACGTGGACGAAGTCGCGGGCAGAATCTAGTTCAATATTAAAGTGCAGTTACGATATCGACTATACAAACTGCAGTTAAGAGATCGACTGTTAGTACAAAAGAAAAACTTGACTCTGATATGCACACAGTCTAACAGACCAAAAGATCGGTTACCGCAATGTATAAAGTATTTTCCTTGGCATATTGTTGGCAACCATCGCAGATATTTTGTACCGCCGAATCAGATGTAAAGTTTGACATTACGTAGTGCTTTTTGTGGTGTGTTTTATATGCTTTGGAGAATGTAAATTGTAGTAATATGTTTTGTTAGCATATAATTTTGTTTACACGTAATGTGTCATCAGTATCACTGTGAACCATCACCAGGTATTGTAATCTAACAAACGTTTGGAAATATTCATCATCACCATTATATCAGCCAACTTCCTGCTGGACATAGATTTTGATTCTTGAGATCTCAAGATGTATGTACTATCGAGGAAACTTACATCTGACCAATTTGAAATCAAAATCCCGTGCACACGATGACCACATCTGTTAGCAGGCGTTACTATAGCGGCCGAGCGCTGCAAGCAAGAATAGTCCTCACGGTATGAAGATGTTCGTTTCTTCCGTTACCTACAACCATAAAAAGCTTAGGGAATCTACTGATTATGGACAGCGCAAGACTAATCGTTGTGAAGAAAAATTGCATCGTCATCATTATCTTTTCACCCGAAAGACGTCCAAAGCTGGACATAGGCCTCCCCAAGCGTCACCACATCAACCGACAATGTATCTATCCGACCAATTGTGTTGGGTTCGGCTTCCAGTCTAATCGGATGCAGCTGAATACCAGTATTTTACATGAAGCGACTGATAAAAATTGCATAATTTCAAAAATTTCACCATTTGCCTATTTGTAGCAATACTCAATTTATTGGCACAAGTAGTTTTAAGCTGCTTCATCGCTTCAAGCACTCGCTGTTTGACATCAAACTTTTGTGTTTCAAATAATCGATTGTGCGACAGACGACTGCCCGATAAACTTTATAAAACTACTGAAATAAAACTGAACCCTCCGTCTAGATTGTTCAATCAATAATAATATGAACTGTATGCTTGAATTACTGATTGATAAAGTCTAATCCCAATGACATCACTATTATAATCTGACAAGCTTTGTATGATGTTAATACTTTTCATGGAAAACTAGCTATTGCCTGTGATTTTCTTTTGCGTGTATTTTGTGTTTCATCGTTTATATAATAAATATTCAGGACAAAAAACGCATGAGAAGGTCCCAGGCTAACTATAATTTATCAAATATAACGATCGAGGTCCTGCAAATAGGAGCGACACGCAACGCGACACAAAGGCACCGCTCATCGCGCGACATGCGGTGCCTTTATGTCGCGTCGCGTGTCGCACCAGTTTACAGGAGCCTTTAGGCATGAAAGGTAACAAGATAGACAGAGAGTTACTTTCGCCCTTATGATATTAAGTAGGTATAAAGGTCCTATATTTTCTAGATAAATTAAATTTACAATTCCTTCCAGCCTTCCTGCATATAATCAATGATTAACACGTACTTACTATAATTGTGTCAAATGTAGGTTTTATCATTTTTTCATCATCACTGAATAGTCAACAAAGTAATTTGCTAGATCACTTTTGACAACAAATCCCAGTTAATTGATACTTACTAAAGGCCGATTTCACTAATGAAACTGAACGCTACCAGCACATAAACCAAGTTTAAGAGATGTCAGTGTCATTATTGTCTTTGGAATAATAACACTGACAGCTCGTAACTTAGATGTGCTGATCGCGTTCAGGTTTATTGGTGAAATCCGACCGAAGGTTGAAATATCTGTCACATAATCATACTAATATAGACTTACATTCCATTTGCGTAACACACTTTCCATCACAGCCCGAAGGATTTTGAAGAAAATTCCTAATCTATTGCGGCATAGGTTTGAAAAATTCGCCTGCTTAACAATGTAAATAACGCAATGTATGCTGTGGAACTGTCAAATTGAAAGGCATTGTCATAGTTAGTGTGTGACGCAATTACCCCGCTTGTTGTTGTATGGTGTGTAAAACAATTACGAGGTGGACTTACCTATTTCAGTAGAGATTTCCATCAAGCTCTACTGAACACCTTGAGAGACAGAAAATAAACTAGCTAAAGGATGGCGTTTGACTATTTATGGCTGCAATAAAACCAAACGAGCCTTGGAGCCATCAACACCTTGAGTTAACCAGAGAGAGCCAGTAAAAGGTGGATGCGTTCCCATAAACAGTGGAGTACGAATAAAATTGGAATAAAACCTAGGATACATTGGTTTGGGAGGTGTCTACGAGTAGCTTTATTGTGAGGAAGATAAGAAGGCTTTTCTTACGGATCTGGGAAGTTTCAATATAGTGTTGAAAATGCATGAATGCGTAGAAGCTTTTCGTTCATTTTACAGCTAGCTTCTGTCCCTGTCTTCGTCGTCTTTTAACATTAAATAATTCCTTTGACACTCGGCAGTACTGTAGCTTTCCATTAATGAAAGAATTTTCAGAATAGGATCAGTAGTTCCAGAGATTAACCCCTGCAAACAAACTCATTTTTACCTCTTTATATTATTATTAGTATGTATAGATACACAATGTGTCTGTACACGATGTGGCGAAAATTAAGGGTGAGGTACAGACCATCAAACTGAACAACTTTCACCCGGGTGTCAACATCGTAATCCCAAAAAAATTATCAGTCGTCCCATACATTTGGTCGAGTAGGTATTGAAGTTTTTTATGGGACGACAGATTTTTTTTTGCGATCACGATGTTTGTCCCATGGAGAAAGTTGTTCGGTTTGATGGTCTGTACCTCATCCTTAATTTTCGCCACACCGTGTGCAGACACATTGTATATGTACTACTTTTCCTGTTCCCTGCACTACTTTTACGGCAATGTCAGCTTGTTTGTATACTACTTTTTCAAATAAATGTTATTCGCGCATATTTGTTGTGATTTTATTTCTACTTTGTCTTGTTTTAATCTGGATTACGTATCTAGCTTTTAAATATTGAAGTACACGTGAAAACCACTTAACTTGAAACGGTGGAATACTGAAAACATTTACCGACCTACCTACTTGCAAAAAACGGTAGGGGTCGAGCGAGTGAACCTGTAGTAAATCAAACCGTTTAACTCTTAATCATTTGTACTGAATGCTGAAAACCGCTGCGTTAGGTTGTAGTCTCCTTCCACACGAACAAAATCGCAGTAATTTTCATCGAAGAATATTTCAGGTAGAGTTGTGTTTGACTACTGCCTGATCGGCACCCTAATTGCGTAACACACTATCAATCACAAACTGAATGATTTTGAAGCTTGCTTCATATGTTCGAAAAATTTTTCTGCTCAACAACGTAAATAACGCAATGAGTATTGCTGAACTGTCAAAATGAAACCGATTCCTACTGTAAGTGATTTTAAGTGACGATGTGGTCGACAATGATTCGCACTGGGTAATAGAATTTGTGTCTGACTGAAAGCGACGTATTTTAACAATGCATGATACGAATAATTTTGACATTTTCTTGTCCTCCAGAACCACCCGTCACGTCGCATCGCCCGCCCGCGCTATTACTTTGTTTTCACTTAGCGTTGTTTCTGACTTTTTTCATTTTGCTCGGCTCCTAAGAGTCATAACTTGATGTTAAATAACCTTGATGTTAAATGACCTTCCTCAAAAATTAGGCTATAAAATGCAAAAATAATCTTTCAAATCCGACTGGTAGTTTCGGAGATTACCCCCTGCATACAAAGTTACAAACAAATGTTACCTCTTTATAATATTAGTATATATAACATTACGCCTGTATTCCCCGAAGGGCTAAGCAGAGTTGTACAAATTTTTGCCAGATATGTTTAAGTCCCATGTGGACGAACCTTAAACAGAGCGAAAATATTGTATAATCAGATAAAATGCTATAAAATAATAGTTGTTGCTAAATATTGTGTGGGCTTTATGTTATGCCTTTTTCTTATCGTTTTAGAAGTAGCTGAACAGCTAAAGTGAAAACTTCATGATCAATCTTCGAGTTTCATAAGAAAAATTACAAAGAAAATTCAAATAAACGATATTCACACAATATTAACAAAAAGACGCGCATTTAATACTAACATTTTAAGAGCAAAAAGATAAAAAGTTCAAAGACATTCCCGTAATACGGGCACCGGAATTATCCGAAAACGTTTTCCAGAGATTATATATCACAGATATAGAAAATGAGGGACCTTTTGTGAAGACCATTATTTTCTCCAACCAGTAGGTACCTATAATTCGTTTTTTTCCGAGGTCTATAGAAACCTGAAATACATTGTGATTATTCATGGAAATGAGTTTTTAAGTCAGTTTTTCTCCTACTAAAGAAAACATTTTTTTTTTTATTAGGAATTTAAAAAAAGCTGACGTCCGTTATGGATAGTTTTATAACTGCCCCCTCTAGTCCTTTCCATTCATCATGTAGAATTGTAGAAGTTCAAACTAAGGTACTGACATAAATGCAAGCCAAACATTGCATTAATGATTGCTCAAGTGCTCAACTAGTTTTGCACTCAAACAGAGTAAGGCAGTCCATAAACTGCACATGACATGAGTAAGGCCCATCGTCCACAAAACTACTAAAAAATAACGTGTTACAAACTCAAATCACCAATGAGTAGCTAGAATGTCACAACACTCACGTATTTTAAAGGTGGTCCGTACACGACGCAACCAATCAAAAACTAGTTAATAACGCGTTAGTTAGACGCGTCGTCGATGGGCCTAAGAACGTAAACAAACCGGAATCTGTCTAAACTAAGAGCTGGCTTCACCAATAAAACTGAACGCGATCAACACATTTAAACCGAGTTCAAAATCGTCATTGTCAATATACCATAACAATAATGACACTGACAGCTCTTGAACTCTGTTTAGTTGTGCTGATCGCGTTCAGTTTTATTAGTGAAATTCGGCCCAAGTATTTTATAAAGTCTGGACTTTCACACACCCGGTCAGAGTCCTGCGATGTACTAGAGTGGTCCGATAGATTCGTGCTTGCATTCTTGCTAGCTCTGCTTTTGATGGCCGCCATCTTCGAAAGTGCGCTTTACATCGAAACTTTTCTGTGTATTGATGCACTTTGCGTTAGTACGTCCACTGAGCTCGAAGTAAAGTACAGAAAAATAAATTCAGTCTAAAGTAGCAGTATGCAGTAGAAATGGTAAGTACGTATTTTACGTATTTTTGTTGTTAACAATCGTGAATGTTCAAGTATCTTTATAATTTATTTAAAAAAATATGGGACGTATTACAGCTGCAATAAGAAATAACAGTCCAGTACAATTTTGCTAGTCCATTACGCTACGCAACGCTACGAAGCGCTATAATGCTACGAAATTTGCTACGAAAAGTTACACCGAAAAACGTTTTACATTTTTAAAATAACGCTTGGTGATATATTGCTTAGCGACCATGAACTTTATTCGCATTGAATCAACCATTAATGCAATACACCTACCGCAAAAATATGTAGTCCCACTATCCATCATAGCGTTTCCATCGCGATTTAAGCGTTTACACGTATGAAAAGGCATTACCGCTACGTCGGGGCATTTAGTGACAGATTTATAACTCCCAAAACCGGGACACATAGATATTAACACATACTTGGAGCAAGAACGCCCATAACCAAATACTTGGGGCAACTGTCAGTTTCGATTCACCCCCTTTTGTGTACGATAAAACTGTTGGCAAGAAATATTTATGATAAAGTGTACGTTCATGGAGTTTGGAGTTAGTTTCGCTTGTAAAGTTTTTTTTTTCGAGTTTAACTACAGTTTTATTGTGCATTTGATTGATTTGGTTTTGGTTGCTTAATTTGGAGCAGAAGAAGTTACTTGGAAAAAATTGTGACATAATATATGTATGTAGGATAGTAGAATAGATTAGAGAAATCAGATAGCGACTGACTTATAATTTAATAACGCTGTTTAATTTAAGCTAATTACAAAGTAAGTAGGTTTACAAAAAATATCATAGGAGCATTCAAAACGCTAAAAATAGCAGCTCTTTAGGTAATTGACTAATACATCCTACATTGATGTTAGCAAATCACAATAATAACCAAAATGCACTCCCGGGCTCGTAAATCGAGCCACCGTGCATTTTTATGTTTATAGGTCAAAATAATGATAAGTCAGAGAAAACCCTGTTTGAAGCTGACTTATGGCCATCATTTCGGTATCACCATTGTTCCAAATTTGAATCCACAAATTTGAAAAAGAGATGACAATTGAAGTTCGGTCGCTATTAAAGAAGCAAGAGCATCTGTAAGTCAATAATTATTTCGTCATTTGTTTTATTTTGTTTAAAAAGAGTATTGGAATTCTTTTTTCTTATGTTTTAATCTATTGTGACGTTTAAATTATGGATACTGCACCTGAAGTAGCCATGCAAGCTGTTGCACGTCTTCAGTCTGGGCTTAGTCATCAAAACATAAGTGCACAACTCCATGTAAGTCGTTCTGCCGTTCAAAGAATTTACCTTTGATACCTGGAAACTGGCAGCTTCGTGCGCCGTCCAGGAAGACCATGAAACCGGGTCATTACAGCACGACAAGATCGGTTTATCTTTAACACTATCCTGCATAATAGTCACGTGACCTCAGTACAGGTCCAAGAACAGCTTCGAGACTCTCATGGACTGACTGTTTGCGCTCCAACTGTTAGAAAGAACTCGAAAAACGTGGCCTGAAACCTCATAAGCCAGCCAATGGTCGCAAACTGACACGAGCTCACAGAATGACGGGCCTACAGTTTGCACGCAAACATTTCCATTGGACTCAACGTCAATGGCGTCAGGTTCTTTTTACGGATGAAACCAAGATTATGCTGTGTGGCAATGATGGACGTAGGAAAGTTTACCAAAGACAGGGAGAACATTTTCAGCAATGTTGCATTGAAGAGAGAAGAGAGGTTATGGCGGTGGGTCATGGAGTCTGGGGTGGAATTTCCATCGAACGAAAAACCCTTCAAGACCTTGAGGTTGTGACGGGACCACGGTTGCCACCATTAATTAGCGACCGATACATTCGTCAATGCCTAGAGGCTCATGTGATGCCATATAGTAAGTTTGTAACCTCATGACGGCCGTCGTAAATGCTCTTGGAGGTAACACAAGTTACTTAATAAACGTTTTCTCTATGCAAACCATTGTATTCTTTAAAAAATCTACGCTAATTTTGACTCTAAGGAACGCAAAAAGACGACTTATTGCAATTGAACCTGTTATTGTTAGTATTCCGATTTCAAATTTGGAGCAATGACAAACGGAAATGCGAGTGAGTGACTGGCTTCAAAACCACTTTTTTTCTTTAAACTATCATTATTTAAAAAGATAGGAGACCTTTAAACTAAAATATGCAGGGTGGCTCAATTCAGGTGTCCGGGAGTGTACCTAGTTGTATTATATAATGATGTTGTACTTTCCTACAGTGATATTTACTTTGATAAATGCAGGCTCCCACGCATGTTCTGCTAGCTTTATATAAGTCCTTTGGGCGTATTAATGTTATACAAAAACATTAACTAACTTAAGAAATAAAAATGCAAATTCAAAAGAATAACCTATGGCTTCTTCATTCTTGTATTTTTCTAAGTGGTACAATCAACCGCACATCACAGGTAACAATTTGATATTGACAGCACCTTTATGTCGCAGAAGTGCGGTTGACTGTACGTGAAGACACCAAAACTAGCAAGGACAGCAGGACATCGAATTTCTGCTGGACATGTCTGTTATTGAAAAAGCACGATTTTTTCGTAAAACAACGAAAAATGGAAACAATACAAATTATCGTACCTACAAGACCGACAGATCTAACAGGTTTCACCTTTCTTTGCCAAAACTACCCTTACCTTGACTCCCTTAAAAGTTCACCAAGATAGCGTTAGACTCAGTTAAGATTTTTTCTTTAATTTCTAAAAGATTGTTCCGTCTTCCGCTCCCAGCTCGTTTCCGCTTTAGATGGCAGTCAATTTGAGTGGTGGCTTCACGCCTTCCTTCGGCCTTGAGGCATGAATTTTCTTCCAAAGTACAAAATATTTCGTAAATTTTTCTCTTGCATTGATGTTTTTACTACATTTTATTTCTTAAGATTTTGTAGGTGTCTTTTAAAAGGACCGTTATTTTAAAGTTCAAAGACACGTCTGTACATGGAATTATAAACTAAATGCACTTATACAACGTGTAACAGGACGATTGACATTCCTTTAAACCACGTAAAGAGAATCGTGTTCTTTACCCGTATACAAAAAATCAATCAAATCCAATGAATACTTTAGCCACAGGAAATTATTTTTCATTTTCTTATTTTTCAACATGATGTAGATCTGAGTCCGTAATAATAGGTAAACATTGCCGCTGCCGCGCCCCGCACCGTTGGTCAGTGACTTTTCGTAGATAAAGCGTGTTTACTTTTTATGCAGTTGATTCTGCTATTTATTTTGTTTGAAAACTGCAATTTTTTAATTTTCCATTATCTACTAATCTTCGTGTTTTAAAATGTTTCGATGGACTAGTACTGTGCTCGTTTTCATTTAATGTCGTACGTCCAGATACACGTTGTATAGACAACAATCGTTCATTTACGTACAGGTGGTAGCACCTAAAAAGGCTCGTGAAGAATAGGGGGGCCTCGGTAACCCACAAGCACCAAAAGCATATTTTAATACATTTACTGTCACATTTTAGGAACAGTAGTCCAAACACCCAAATGTCTCCAACATTCTATTTGTTTAGAACGGAGTTTTTTAAAGCGGTTTGCGGTAGGAGTAAACTGGTAGAAATCGTCACGTAATGAAAAAGCGTTACGCCCGAATAAGTCATTTTCAAGTGTCAAGTTTTTGTTTTTGTTTTGTAATACATCTAGTATAGGTTTTAAGCTTGTAAAAACTTATACTAGATGGCTCTGTATTAATCTATACAAATAAATAAAATTGAAGTGTCTGTTTGCAACGTCAAAATAACAGCTTTTCACTAAGTTCATATGAAGGTATATTCGGTACTTATAACAAAAACACATTTTTTTTTTCTGTCTGTTTGTTCCGGATACTCTCCGAAACGGGTAGACCGATTTTGACGGGACTTTCACTAGCACATAGTTGATATTATATTCTATGGGAAAATTGCTTTTGAATTTCTCTAAGTGTATACATATGAGAGTTCGTGATTGTATTATAATACAAAACTAACAAATAATCTCAATGTTTTGTCAAGTCGTGCGAAGCCGGGGCGAGTTGCTAGTAACCTGTAAGCTAATTCTCACGGTTTACATACATATCCAATTTGCGCTACACAAGTTAAGAAATTAAATTAGGGCTGTAAGGTATACTACACACACACTACACATACAGTCAAACTTAAATGATATTTTTTTTCTTTTACTTAATAGTAAAAATTGGCAGCCAAAACGGCAAGGTTGTGCACATGTGCATGTCGAGATTCCTGGATTATCTGATTGACCCAAACGAGTGTCTAGCTCAGCGCAAAATTCATAGTTAATGTACCACAGTAGCCAAATATCAAATAGTTTGTTGCCCTTTGTGACTCACTCAGATGTCAATCAATGTTGGCTTAGAACATTGTATTGGCAGGAAATATGGGCTTGCACATCGTATTGGAATAAATTTTGGAAACCGAGTTTTTGCAAACTATGTGCATCTTTCGGTAGTTAGTTGCAATAAAATATCCCTATTGAGAACTTTAATGTACCTATGTCTGGTGGAGCCAGTGTGGTAATTGTGGGGTACACTTACAATGGAAATGCCTTTCAGTTCACAGTTCAACTACCTTCATTGCGTTATTACATTGTTAAGCAGACGAATTTGTCAAACGTATGAAGCAATGGATTAACTCCTTCAAAATCTTTCGGATTGTGATAGAAATTGTTACGCATTTAGGATACTGGTCAGCCTTGCTGACTGCTTACCACGGCATAATGCTGTTCTCATACACTTAGTTAGTGTTGAATTTTGATACGAGAGAAATATAGTTCGTGCCGATACCATGGAAGAAGAAGTTAAAGAAAAATAAACAAAAGTTTATTATATGAATAATAAATAAACAGGCATATGGCCTGTTTTCACTAACAATAGGCGACCACTTTTTTATTCTTGGCGAAATCCTCATGGGTACCTTCCGTCTGGGGAGAACGGAGAGTTATGTCGGACACCTACTGACTAAAACCCCACTGTTCCTTCTTCTATCAGTCAGGGGCCCGGGGTACATTCGCTGCACCTCCGATTGGTATCAGCCCACCATGCCTAGCGGGCGCCGTGACCAAGTGCGGCCGATACCACGACTGCACATCCTCCCGTAAACACTGCTTGCCTTGCCTGGCCTGACTGTTCGAGCGACGACACAGCCCCAGTTTCACCGCCCGCAGGCCCCTCCTAATGGTGGCCGGAGATCGTTAAGCGCCCTTTGACGCTCGGCTGCTCAATAAGCGACACCAGAATGAATCCCTAAATTGATTTGGGCAAGCAACATAAAGCGCGCTGTTGGATTTTCAACGCTGGGCTCAGTGCGGAAAGTTAAATTCAAGAACGCGCTTTCATTCAGCCATTTAGGTGTTGCTTAGTGTTAGTGAAAATGGGCAGTAGTGGTGCAACAACTAATGTTATCACAAAGCTGTAGGTACTTAGCTATGTTACAAGGATCAATATTGTTACCTTATCTATCCGATAAAACTGATATAAAAAGTACAAGTTCAAAGCAATTGATTCCTGCAAATTGGTCCTTTGAATCGAGAACGAATTGACTCAGTAACAAAACTATTCTCATCCAGTGAACCGTGTACGTCTTTCAAGATTATTTGTGTCTGAGACACGCTACAGCTGCGTTTACTTGACGACACAAATTGCGAGAAAAGTGTCGGACACTAATTGCTGAGCTGTTGATACTTGAGTGAGTTTTGAATCGAAATTACTATAGTAGACGAGGTTTATCTCGATTTTTGCTATTCTATTTGCTTCGTTATTGTATACCGAATTTTCATTACTAGGTAGTATAGTTGTTTATTATTCAACTAGCTGTGCCCCGCGACTTCGTTCACGTGGAGGTCGTAAGATAGATACTTAATATACTAAAATAACAGCCACATTTTAATAAAACTCCCTCGTCCCTAGATCCGTCGCGATGCATCGCCCGCCCGCGCTATTATTTCGTTTTCGCTTAGTGTTCTTTGTGACTTTTTTCTTTTTACACAGCTACTAAGGGTCATATCGTGATGTTAAATAGCCTCTAACTATCCTCGAGAATTGGGCTAAATTAAAATCCATTAAATTGTGAACAAAACGCAATTTAATGGATTTTAATTTCTTTGCGCGGAACCCTAATTATTTTTCTTAAATAAAAGTAGCCTAATTTACTCCCCGTAACATCAGCTATCTGTCAGTGAAAGTCCCGGCTAAATAAAAGAAGCCTAAGTCATTCCTTATAACATTAGCTATCTGGCAGTGGAAGTTCCGTCAAAATGGGTCCAGCCGTATCGGAGATTAGCCGGAACAAACAGACAGAATTTTTTTTAAAAATGGCTCTCTTGCTATACAAGCATATACGGTACTTAACCGTATATGCTTTCTTATGCATTTAGTAAAAAGTTGTTATTTTGACATTACAAACAGACACTTCAATTTTATTTATTTGTATAGATAATCATCAAAATGAGTCAGTCGCCGCACCCAAGAGGGAATCCAAAGTTACAGCATATCAAAGTTGTAAAAAGAACTTATGATTTTCAGCTGTGAGATAACTTGTTCCTATGCTGAGGTAAACGGTACAATCGCTGCTTCTCGGTCAAAATCGATATCTAAAGATCTCCTCAGTAGGTATAGTATGTATATTATGTATTATTATGGTTCGATTTTCAATTAATAAAAGTATTGTTAGTATTACAAAAGACATAAATATGATATTTATTTATATGTACCTTGTTTTTGAGCTAGACTGGAAAAGGTCATGCCTCAGCTGTTTTAACAGTCAAAGGACCAGCCGATCTATTCTGTAAACATCACACCGTGAGCACTTAGGTGAAGTGAGTTTGACGTGAGCTCAATTCCTAGTAGAGTACGGTGGGATGACATTTCACATCACGCTCACTTCACCTAAATTTTCACGGTGGGATCTTTACAGAATAGCACAACAGGTTCATAATAGATATATCCAAGGTTTAAGCTATACAGGATAAGTTTAAAAGGAGTGCGGATATTTCAGGAGGTAATCAGGTGCATGAAACTGGACAACTTTCCCCAAGGAACATAGGTCGAAATCATAAAATTGAAAATCGACTTTTCATACAAAGTGACTGGTCACGTGACTCAAGTTTGTATGAAAAGTCGATTTTCAATTTTAAGATATCGACCTATGTTCCTTGGGGAAAGTTGTCCAGTTTCATGCACCTGATTACCTCCTGAAATATCCGCACTCCTTTTAAACTTATCCTGTATAGAATGACATTGAAAGCATTTATCAATACGAAGACTTTATCCATACTAACATTATAAATGCGAAAGTAACAGTGTATGTCTGTCTGTCTGTCTTTTACCTTTTCACATATTAACGGCTGAACCGATTTCAATGAAAGGCGCACGGGTTTAGACCTGTCTAAACCCGCGCGCCTTTCATTGAAATCAGATACTTCTCATCCGTGTTGTAGGTACGTTCTCGTATGATAATTTCCGACAGCCACGCGGATGAAGCCGCGGGCAAAAGCTACTATTGTTTACATAATTAAATTCTATCTATCTTATCGTGTGCGAAATTGTAAACCCCTCTTCCCTTTATACTCACATTTGTGATGTAGACAAGACTACAATTTACAATTTTACGATCAATTGAGATTTCTTCTGAATCTCTCGAGAGGTGTGTAATATATTATACAGAAAATTAATTACCTCACAGCAATAAAAGTCAGGTTCTAGTGGAAACTGTTTGTGGCATTTATTAATCTACATATTGTTTCAGACTTTAATTCACATGTAGTTACGGGGCAATAAAACTAGAACAAAGGGTGTTTTAATAGACCTTTAAAAAAAGAGGAGGTTCTCAATTCGGTTGTATTTTTTTTAATGTTTGCTATCTCAGAACTCCGTCATTTATAAGCCGATTTAGAAAATTCTTTTTTATTAGAAATAATATACTTTTAAATTGGTCCCGTATAAATGTGGCCAAGTTCTGATCAGTGGTTTTTGAGTTAGCTTCAATAATGCGTTTTTTTTTCATTAGTGTATGTTGATGATGTTACAGTAAATTCTTAAATAATCAGTTGTCCCATACATTTGGGTCGAGTCGACGTATTGATGCTTTGTATGGGAAAGTCGATAATTTTTTCGTAAATGTTGGTTCCATGGAGAAAGTTGTTTAGTTTGATGGTCTGTATCACATCCTTAAATATATTCAGACCTTTCTGATATATAGTGTATATTATAATAAAGTTTAAACATTTTCATCCGTCATTGTGATTTTATAATTACGTACATAAACGGCTACATTTCAAGCTATAATTTCCAGTATAAGCTGACCTCTCATTTGATGGAGATCGTATACAATACGAGATCAGCTTAAACTGGAAATATATAGCTTGATATCGCACAGGAGCCGGAAGATGGGCTTGAGTTAATTTTGGCTCGAGAACCAAATTATCGTAAGTGGTATCTAAAAAAAAATACCTACCTGCCTATTACCTATTGTCTCATACTGGGCAAGGGCCTCTACTCATACAGAAAAGGCTTGCGTGTTGACAATACATAAATAGGTCAATAAAAATGCCTTAGTACCAAAATTACTCTTATATAATCCTTCTTATGTAGACAATTATTATTTCTTGACAGTCTCTCTGTTAGAAAGCTTAACATAGATTTTCTCAAAATAATCAGACAACCTTATTAACGAATCTATTATAAGGTTGTCTGATAGAAATTGCTGATTGTAAAAAGCTCACTCACCTTTCGTTTTTTTTTTGTATTTTCTACCAAGTGCAAAAAGAGTATGTAGGTACATAAACTCACGCGTTCTTCCCATGGGGGTAGGCAGAAACTACAGAACATCACGTGCACGATCCTTAGATACTCCTTTTGCTTCGTTTACATTCATACATCAGGTCACACACATACGCCGGTTGCGAGTACTACGCACCTGAACTTTTTGAAGAACATCACCAATAAGGTCACCATTTATGTCCTTCTAGAGCGTCCCCTCCGGGCGTTTCCACTCACGTCTTTATAAATACATTTAATTACTCGCCTTTTATTCATCGTCTCAACATTTCTAAACCACCCAAGCATACTCTTTTTAATTTTTGTCACTACATCTTCTTCTAAACCGCAACCGCCTTGTCACGCAAAAAGATTGCCTACACCCTCTATCTACTCTACTCTTCGCTAGGAATGTCCTCTACTTTATGTACTGTATTAAGCTCAACATCTACTAGTGGAGAGTGCGTAAACGCATCTGTAAGTCATCATCATCTGCCGAGCCTTTTCTCAACTATGTTGGGGTCGGCTTCCAGTCAAGCCCGATGCAGCTGAATACTAGTACTTTCCATGGAGCTACTGCCTCTCTGACCTCTACAACCCAGTTACCGGGTATTACCCCTTGGTAAGACTGGTGGTCAGACTTTCGGGCTTCTGACGACCCGTAACGACTGTCAAAGATCCACGATTGACAGCCGGGACCAACGGCTTAACGTGCTTTCCGAGGCACGGAAGAGTCTTGGTATGTAAAGATGGTCACCCATCCACGGACCAACCGTCGCAAGCATAGCTTAGCCTGATCGATCGACCTGTGCGGCTGTCCTCAAATGCATATGTAAGTACAGATGCATTTACACACTACGATTTTACGATCTCAGTTGACACACGTCGCCATGATGACCTTATTTCCGTTCAGTAATTGCATTCAATCCGATTGAGCAAACAAGCCGGCTCGATTAGTCAAATGCTTGTCTGTCTGTTTGTTTGTTTGTCTGCCTGTTAATAGTTCACCATGTGTGTTTGGATTTCAATGTGTTAAGGACTAGCCGAAGTAGGTTATTGATTTTAGAGTTTGATTAATTGATTTCAATTGATTGATAAAATTTATTGTAGGTACGTAAAAACGGGAAAACTTTGATCAATCATATCCAGTCTACCAGAATGTCTTTAGGTTTTCTTAGACTAACTAGACATTTTTGATCCATTAGTACATTTTTAGTACGGAATCAGACGAAAAACTTCACTATGTTTTCAATGAGCTGAATCACTGCTAAAAACTTGTGTTGAAAAATGATCGTCATAATCATG
Organism: Fissipunctia ypsillon; assembly: GCA_947568875.1. Taxonomy (NCBI): domain Eukaryota; kingdom Metazoa; phylum Arthropoda; class Insecta; order Lepidoptera; family Noctuidae; genus Fissipunctia; species Fissipunctia ypsillon. Next base: position 21,542,790 of record OX387644.1, read on the forward strand.
TGTCTATTTTTATTGTGTTTTGTTTTTTATGACGTCATCAATGTAAGTGATGTTAATGTTTTATGTATAAAGAGGTGTATTGATGGTCTTATCAGTACTAAAATAGCTTCGCTATCTAATGTGGTGCGATACCATATATTATATAAAAAAGTTACTTTTGTTTGCGGATATGTACCTATACTGCGTTCGCGATTTAGTTTCCAAATATACCTACACAAATATGTTTTTGGGAAATCTACTTAAATACCAACACGATTAAGTTTAGTTTCAGCAACAACTTTAAACATTTCTATGACTTTTTAAATAGTACCTACTAGTCATTCTGAACTCAACTTAATTTACACACGTATAAAGTTGATATACGTTTAAATGGAAATAACAGCAATTGGAAACAAGGATTACAATAGAATTTATGTTAGTATATTATTTCGACGTCACATGGCAAAATCACAATCAAGAGACCTTTTTATCATCACAGCAAAAGATAGAAAAGCACACATTCCACTTTCATTCAGAACTCTAAATTAAACCAACTTTTGTCTTCCAAGCTAAATTTCAATTAAGTCTAAACCCCGTCTAAACATAGTTTAATACAACACTACCTAAACAATATTACCCTCACTAAACTGTAAATGGTTTCTTTGTTCCCGATTAGTTTAAGTTTATTACGCACTTTACAGTCTCTTGAATAGTCAAGCTTTTATTTATAGCAATAAGGTTGGAGCCACACAGCTAAAATCTATTCAAGTCCTGGTTTCCAATTGACGTTATTTCCATTGGAACGAATATCAACTTTATGCAAACAAATTAAGTTGATTTCAGAATGACTGGTGCAATTGAAGCAGTCATAAAAAGTTGAAGCGCAAACTTTACTTTATGTGTGGGTAGTAAAGTTATTTTTTTAAAAACACGTTTGTTTACATGTTTGGAAACTACATCGTGAACCTGTGAAGGTGCTTCGTTTAGTGTTTAGTGCTCGCTGCGTGCTAGGTGGCATGCTTAGGTGCTTCACTAGGGTGAAGCAACGCACGATTTTACTATTGCAATGACCATATTGATGCTTGCGACTTTGTGACACCAAGCATCAATAAGCGTGACCAATATATCACTTTTTCTAACTATCTGATGAAACAGTAAACAATCCCTGCCCAGGTGAAATTCTTACGCAATAACTCACTAAAGGGAATTAGTAACACATTCATCTGTATTTAAAAACTGACAAGTACTTACAACTTTTGTTTCGGACGGTAGGTAGGGGTAAGTCCAGTTCGGCGGCGGCGATCTCTCGCGTCCGGCTCTGGTCCAGGCCATGGTACGGGGCGAGGGTAAACGGGAAGCCATCATCTCCTTCGGTGAGGCAGTAATGCTCGCGAAGGAGGAGGCGGAACGCGTGAGGGAGAGGCAAGCTTTGAGCCCTCACGCCCCTAGTCACCACAGGAGACGCCCTGGGCGTCGGGAATTGGTAGCCGATTCCCGGCCACCGTAGGCGCGGGCTTGCGGACGGCGAGCAATGGGTAGCTCGCCGTCCGGTAAGGACCAAGCCCGAGTCGACGGCGCGGTGTGTTTCACGCGCGCCTCAAAGAGATGTCAGCACTATTGACGGGGTCCGCTAGGGCCGATGCCAGCTAGGGTTGCGGGATGTTCGAAAGAGTTACCGTGGCGTTAGGCAACTGAAGGAACACGGGTGGGTTTTAGTCAGTAAAAGTCTGACACGCCCTCCCGCTACGCCCAGAGCGGGAGAAGTCATTTGATGATTTCCCATCCAAAAAAAAAGGGTAAGTCCAGTACCCGCTATCGACCTGGGACAATCTCCCACGTTTTTGACGTGCGTTCCCTTCTACCTGAGTCGAGTGACTCTGCTGGCGACAAACCTCACCATGCATCCCTGAATGCGTATGTATGGGTACAAACCACAAGGACCTCGATGAGAGACGGGTAGCGAAGACGTGGTGAAATAAGTAACGTTTCTTCTTGATTTACACTGTAGATTTATTACTTATCACTAGTAAGTTGCGAACTGAACTGAATTAACTAATTCTAAACTCGTTCCTCTTACACAATTTGTAGGGTTTTTCCCCAGCGCGAACTAACATGTTGTTCTTATGCTGTTTTAATACTATGTATACAAATCTACGATTCATGTCGTCGCCAACAACTTTATATCTCACCATTTGTTTACATTTTCATCTGATACAGCCCGATGCAAACTTTATGGCGGCTCGGAACATGAAGCGAGTCGCTGCGCAGTAACAGATTCACGTGTCAGCGGGGGTGAGGGGTGCGGTACTGCGCAGCGAGTAGCGCACTTCAGAGTCGCCATAAAGTTTGACGCTTACTATATTGGAACAGACATTACGTTACCCACCAAGCGTGGTAGCACCAAAAGAGTAATCCCACAATGTGGCCTACGGCCTAAACAATAAACATTCTTGTCGAAATACCTAAGTACCTATGTTAGGATCAGAATTTATCTAGAGGAATGAGCTTTAAGCGTTATGAAGATTCTCTAGCTTTCCCAAGAGAGTTGTACGAACATTTTGTTGAATGTCGCAATTTTTTGTGGTAAAATAATGTACCTAGATCCTGTGACCTTTTACACGGCTGAATAAAATGACAGTGGTACAAAATGTGAATACATTACTACGTATGTAAGTAGGTAACTAATTGTTCATTATAAAATACTAGCTTTTGCCCGCGGCTTCGCCCGCGTGGATGTCGGAAAATATCCCACGAGAACGTACTACCGGGATTAAAAGTACCCTATGTGTTAATTCAGGTTATAAACTATGTGTGCCAAATTTCTTCCAAATCCGCTCAGCCGTTTTTGCGCCAATCTGGAACATACATCCAGACAAACAGACAAACAAACAAAAATCTAAAAACTATAATTTGGGCATCAGACACGTTCCCACACCTCGCAGCAATTTCTTTTTTTTTTTCATAAATAATATTATAAAAGGTGTAATTATAAACAGTGTTTATCTCTTAAGGGGTCATTGTACTCATCATTATGAACAACTTTTACTATGGGACCAAACCTGAAATCGCGAAAAAAAATCAGCTTTTCCCCACATTTATGTTCGCTTAACTCGGCTAAATGTAGGGAACACCTGATTTTTTTTCGTGATTTCGGGTTTGGTCTTATTGTAAAAGTTGTTCATAATGATAAGTGCAATGACCCCTTAAGAGGTTAACGGATATTAAAATTACACCGTGTATAAATGTATCTACAGTTTTGACTCCATTACTATTTTACTAACCGTCTTCAAAAAAAAAGGAGGTTATCAATTCGACACATATTTATAGTATTATAGATAGGTACGAAAGTGAATGATCTATCTGCACATATCACATATCTGCATATCTATATACATTCGATTTTCATGCAATCACTCTGTAATCTGACTTGGTATATTAATAGAAAGAAAGTGTAAAGAAAGGTAACTACTTTAGTATGGAAAAAATCAAAGCTGAACACACGGGCGAAGTCGCAAGCACAGCTAGTTCGCACTTTCATAATAGTTACGTGATACTTAACACGTGTACTGAACAAATAATTTCGCCGACACGAATGAAAGGCGAAACCTGCTAAGTGTGGCCTTTGATAACTGAAATACGCAGTAATGATTGATTTACTCTTTTATCGATCTATTCTTACATTTTCACCAAATAGCCTCCACGAGTCATATATGTACAAGGTGTAACATAAATAACGCACAACCTCTTAAGGGGTCATTGTACTCATCATTATGAACAACTTTTACTATGGGACCAAACCTGAAATCGCGAAAAAAAATCAGCTGTTCCCTACATTTTGACGAGTTATGCGAACATAAATGTACTGAACAGCAGATTTTTTTTTCGCGATTTCAGGTGTGGTCCCATAGTAAAAGTTGTTTATAATGATGAGTACAAAGACCCCTTAAGAGGTTGTGCGTTATTTATGTTACACCTTGTATAATTCTCTTCAGTTCAGCCGAAAAACGTCCTCTGCTAGACATTGGCACCCCATTGAGAATCAATCACATAACATTTATTTATTTATTTAAACTTTTCACACTCAAAAAAGTACAAAGGCGAACTTAATGCCTTAGGCATTCTCTACCAGTCAACCAAGGGTAGTGAAGAGATTAGATGGCAGGTGCTCTGTTAGAAAGGAACAATTTGTACATAAATAAGTTGTAAACTTGTAATACACATACATACATATTTACCATAATATATTATATATAGCTATATTATATATACATATATACAAATTCAAAAGAGATAGGTTTTGAGATGACGCTACGCTATTTATTTACATTAACATAACATTTAGGGCTGATTTTTCAATCGTCAGATAACTTTTATCTGAGGTATAAATATGGCGGTTTGACATATTTTCTATACAAAAGCTGTCAAAACGTCAAACTTATTCCCCAGATAAAAGTTATCTGACGATTGAAAAATCAGCCCTTAATAAAACAGACTTTAATTTTAGTATCGACTAAGTTAGGATAGGCGCATTTATCACTTTGGGTTACCCTGTAATGTTAAATGTAAGAAGATAAATAAATATAATATACATACACATACAGAAACTCACGCCTTTTTCCATGGCAGAAACTACAGAACGCCACCTGCTACGATCCTTACATACTCCTTTTGCTTCATTCACCTTGCACGCACCTTGGATAGGCCACCTTTTTACGGCGGCATTTTGAACTATTCCTACAATAGTAGACCGTACAGATATACTAGAGAGACCCCCGAGAGGCTCGCTGCCGTCCCGGGCTCCCAGCCCCGGTCGCAGACACTGGAGCGTGGGCGGCAGGAAGGCTCCGTCCGCTGATCATCGACTGGTCGCCGGTTGCTAATATTTACATACGTACGTACACCCTACGATCAGCTAATTTACTTCAATATTTATGGTCTTACCAAGATGTAATCAGTAAATTATAACTAGCAGGATAATTTGCGTAACTGTCATCATGTACCCATGATTATTTTATTATGTTATGTTTATATTGACAACAGATAAAAAATATCTCATAAAAGCTTTGAAAAGTGAATCGCTAGCCTCATAAAGTGGCTGAATTATAATGAGTTATCGTAGCTTAGGATAAGTGCATTTTGTTCATTGTTCCGATGCTAAATAAAGATAATTGAAAATGAAATTAATGATATTAAAAAAAAGATTTACATCTACTCCTAGAACTTCAAAATATACAACTACACAAATTCCATCATATGAAATTGTAACCGACTTACCTATACCTAACCTACCTAAATAACGTCGTTCACAATGAAATTTATCTCTTAATGGCCGTCCATTTACTAAATGAGTTCACATCTCACAAATGGCATTTCCTGCTAGGGACTCTTGTTTCTCTGACTGTTAAATATGTATGGGCTCATTACGTTTTCGAGCTCACTACGAGAGGGTCGAGAGGCGAAAAGAGGTCTTAGGCGGCGAAATCTCTAAGAGGAGGACTTAGGAGCCCAAGTAGGTGCTGAATTTTCAAGAGCATGTTTTAAATATGTTTTTATTTTTTCTATGGTAGAAAGATACATTTTTGAACTAATATGGAAGAAAAAATATGTCTTGTAGTTTAAAAAAAAAATAAAAACACGCTTTTATCATGCACTAAAAAATACACCTCCTAGCTCCATCATCTGACCCTTGTTACCAAGCCCAATCAATTGGTCTCGTCAAATCGAATCATATGAGCCCAAACTCGAGGGGTTTACTAGTAGCCACTGAAGAGTTCCACTATCCATCTCCTGGCTCCATCATTAGATCAGCTCCAAGATAGCAAATTATAGTATTGTCATCCGAACTACATAATACATACGAAGTTTTATTTCGATACGACAATTATAAGCAGGTTAAATTTGACTTCCAAGATTTTTTTACAGTGTTTGTTAGTTACAAGTGAAGTTAATAAAAGCGTGTTAGAAAGACATCTTACCGGCCCCCAATAAATTGGATTATGAGCAATAGAATGATGCTGATGATGATGATGTATCGTCGCAAGGGAGAGTTTTCGGGACTGAGTTTAAACGTGAGTCTGGTCCTATTTTCTGTATTGACAAATCGATTATATCACATTTAGAAGTGTCGAAAACTCGATATCAAAACCCTTAGAAGCGACTAATTAAAGTATGGTAGATTTTTAATATGCAACGTGTGGTTTTAGGAATGATGTTTTGTAAGGTACATATTTGTGCAAATAAACAACACAGCGCTCGGTAAAACAGTGATCAATAAACACGCTCTCCGACTTTTTAAAGATGTATTTTTTATCTTCCCAAACAAACCTAAAAAGAAGATATATCTTTATCCTTTTGTTGAAATGTAGTTTAGTAAAGCAACGAAGGCGACCCTGATCCCCACCAATCGGCTTGATACCTGCCTTTTAAAACCTACACAAAAAGATTGGTTCCATTTGTAGTCCAATAAAAAAAGTGAGATAAAAAGTCACTTTTCACAAACAATATTCGAGTATGCGGATGAACTGAATTGTATTTCACGAAACGAATTCAGTATATATGGACGAGTCCATTTTCACGGAATACAGAGCGATCGTAATCGCTTTGGTCGGAGTATATTTTTGATGCGTATCGCGTTGATTAAACTTGCATAGCAAAAATGATACATTTTTTACAATACTTCTAATTGATTAAAGTAGCTTTTCATAGAGCTTTTTGCAGTTTTCTGAATAGGAACACTGTTCAGAAAAGTGCTGGACGTTCTGAAAACGTATTTGAGGTAATGGGTTATTGGAAAATTTTAAGGTTAGCTAGGTCCCCTTTTTTCCGCCTTACTTGCACTCTCCTTTTATTCGATGTTACCGGAAGTGAAGAGTAGGTGATAATATTACCTGAAAATAAAAAAATAACAGTTTTAATACTGAATTTTAATAAAATAAACATCCACAGAAAAGACAAATATTGTAATCGACACAAGTTTAACTGAGTAGGTGCAGCATGATGAGAGAACACTGAAAATATGTTTGAAAAGTTTGTGGTCAGGGATCCACTTTCAGATTTCCAAAATGGGCAAATATGATCGTGTGCGGCCTGACCCTGACGCATAATGGCTTAAATAGTCAAATCTGATGAAGAAATTGTGAGCTTTCCCTAAATCTCGACTTTGAAAACTCAGATTTGGGCAATTTTTAAAAGGATATTCAGGGTGGATAAACGTTATTCTGTGCAATAGTGTAACATGTCCTGATAGAGAATATACATATATAAACAGGGTGTAAGGGACAGCCCTCCGTAGACTGGTGAGGTGAATTCAGTATATCATACTAAGATGACCGGTACATGAAATTATTTCAGGGACGTTATGGGAATCCATTAAACCTGATTTGTATTATTACCTCACACACAATGTATCGCTACCGTGGCAAAACGCGCGTAGCGAACGACAGCGCAGCGAACCTTCGGCCGCCGAGTATTTTAACATCCATTGCTGTTTTTTTTTTAACTTTAGCCGTTTTATTTGCATAAATGGAGTGCTGCGTATGGATAATGTAATTTTTCATTGTATTAAAGGAATAGTAACTGAAAAAACGATAAGAAAATATGAAAATTTTCCTGAGAATATTTCCGGTGGAATATGATTCAAAATAAGGAGCTGAATGCACCCTGTTAGTTTGCGTAGGGCTGTCCCTTACACCCTTTAATGAATTCCTTTGAATATATGTATATACATATAGTAATCAGCCGTCAAAGTAAGATAAAGTAAGTATTGAAGTTTTGTATGGAATGGTGAAATTTTTTTTACGATTACGATGTTGTTCCCATGGAGAAAATTCAGTTTGATTATTATGACCACACATTTCTGATACACGCTGTATAAATATTATACACGCTGCTTTTTTGTTGGCTAAGGAGCAGCCACGATAGTGTTGTACTCATCATTATGAACAACTTTTACTATGGGACCTAACCTAATATCGCAAAACAAAAATCAGCTCTCTTGCAGCTATGTTCGCATAACTCGCCAAAATGTAGGGAACAGCTGTTTTTTTTTCGCGATTTCAGGATTAGTCCCCACAACACTATCATGGCAGCTCCCTAGCCAATAAAAAAGTAGCCTGAATAATAAAACCAGCCTATTATCGTCCCACTGCTTCTCATACAGAGAAGGCATGAGCATTGATCACCACGCTTGCTCAAGATGGGTAGGCGATTTCATAGTTCTGATATTATTATGAGTACTCAGAAAGTAACTACATACTCATCCTATCATTCCTATCTACTCAACACCTTATATTATGAGGAAAGCGCTAAGGTAGCCCGCGAAATTCAAATTTTCTTATGATTTTTGCAATTTGCAGCTCAGTGTCTGTATGTATGTATTTACATAATTATAATCATTAGAATCAGTAATACAACTCCTTAAATTAGTATAATCCTCAAATGTCAAGATTTCATGAAACAGACATTCAATAGGATTAGGTACTTGGTCTTAGATGATATTTTTGATGACTTTAATAAATATAATTCTGTAAATACATGTTTGTTACGGTCGCGAAACATATTTTAATCAATATAAACCTAATATTGACCTGCAAATAGCAAAAAAACGTAAGAAAATTTAAATTTCGCGGGTTACCCTGGCGCTTTCGCCTTAAATAAAGCTAAACAGGAAGATCTACTTAAACATTGGTCTAATTTATTTTCTCGTAAAACTCGTCGGTGGCTGCTATTGTTTTCACGACAGGATTAAAGGTCACCCAGCACTGATTGTGTTTGTTTTAAATTAAATTAAACCCTGACCCGAGTTTCAGTTTGATTTATGCATATTTATGTTAGCCCATCGGAACTAATTTAATTAATTTACTCTTGAAAGTGTACCCAATATAAGTCGGAACAGTGGTTCACCGCAAATATCCGCGGTTGTACCTGCAATTGCATACATGTTGTAAGGGACAGCCCTCCAAAGACTAACAGGGTGCATTCAGCTCCTTATTTTGAATCATATTCCATCAGAAAGTTTCTCAAGAAAATTTTAATTTTTTTTCATTTTTTCAGTTACTATTCCTTTATTTCAATGTGAAATTACACTCTCTGTACGCAGACTCCATTTATGTAAATAAAACGCTAAAATAAAAATAAAAAATCAGCAATGGATGTTGAAATACTTCACTGCGCTGCCGTTCGCTACGCGCGTTTTGCCACGGCAACGATACATTGCGTTTGAGGTAATAAAAAAAATCAGGTTTATTGGATTCCCATAACGTTCCTGAATAATTTTATGCACCGGTCATCTTAGTATGATATACTGAATTCACCCCATCAGTCTGCGCAGGGCTGTCCCTTACACCCTGTACCCCCACCTGTCCTGGTGTCACCTGTATTTTTACTGACACAAATCACTATCACCCAGACCTGGCCTATAAGCCAGTCAAGTTGGTGTGTAGGTATTTGTCTCGTAGGAATCAAAACCGCGACCTATCTCCCGGGAGAAAGTTTGTTTCTTACCTCTGGCTTGCATTTATTAGCCAGCTGGAGTGAGCACTGACGAGGGGTAGAGCTCTTGCTAGCTCCCACCTCTTTCTTGCTTTATGAGTGGAGATCCGCAAGAGCAAACGTACTCGGAGCAAGGATGTAAAGAAATAAGTAAGAAACCAATAGCTAATTAACTACTGCGCCAACAGAGTTCAATTTTAGAATTATCGTTTTAGACAGAAACAAATCCAATGATTCTTCATGAATAAATCAAAAGATCTCACCGTTTTTCTAAATGCTAAAATTATTTATATTTACAGTCCAAGAAGAATAATTGAATATTTTTAAATTATATTTTTGTGAAATGCCCTTCTCAAAGGCAATTTCTGACGCGTTCATTAAACTGTTGTGTTCTAAATCATAAGCGGCGGCGATTTCAATTATCCATGATGATGTATATTTTGGTTACGGCTTCGTCCTAACCAAAAAGCGATCGTCGCGTTATATGTCACTTTTTGTTCGGCGAACCGGAACGCGTGAGGATACTGAATAACAATGCATTATCGTGCTACAAGTCATTTGGATGAAATGATTCCGTTGAGAACTTTAAATGCTTCGATCAATTAACTAACGGCCTAAGTTTAATAATAAGAAGATCTAAGGAGAAATAAGGAGAGCAGTGGTGTCCCAGTGGTATCGGCCCCGTCTTACGAGTTATAAGATCGTGGGTTCGAACCCAAGCACGCGCTTTACTTTGTGCAATTTATTTCAACACCACTGCTCTCAAAACGGTGAAGGAAAACATCGTGAGGAAACCGGCATGTTCTAGAATCAAACATTCGAAGACATGTGACATTTATCAACTCGCACTAGGCCCACGTTGTGGATTAAGGCCCACGTGGTGGATTAAGGCCCACTGCCTCTCACAGAAAGGAGGCCTGTGTCCCAGCAGTAGGAACATTATAGGCTGATTATACTTATGCTTAAGCTAAGTTTAATAATGATGTCAGCTACTTTAACACTCCATTGGACTATGAAATGAGAGCCTTTGGAACGTTTTGTATTGTATGATGACTTTTACTCGCAACATGAAAGTTAAAAAGAACTCAAGTTGTAGCAAAACGGGAAGAACTTGTCTTCATTTTTATCAAGCAAATTGATTAAATTGGTCATTTTATTTACTAAAACGGTACCACACCAACTACATAAATTAACGTAGAAACGTAAAAAGGACCTTACCTAACGTTGATAATTATATTGTAAATAATTTGTTTAAAACTCACATGGAACAGTGGTCCCTTGCATACTTTCTCACACAAAACACCAAACGCATAATTTTACTTCACACCATCACATTCAGGGTTGGCAGTCAGAAGGGCGTTTAACATTTTTAAAGTACGACCATGTAAAAAAAAATGTGGAAATATATTTTTTTAATATAAATATGAATGGACCACACACTACCTACCAAACATAAATGCTGAGGTACACGCTTTGTAAAGGCACCTTTAAGAAAATTGAAAAACCAAGTGTTCTTTTCATAAATCTTAAATCTTTCTTGTTTTGCAAATGCATTATCTTATTACAAAGCCGTTTCATTGTATTGTTTACTTTCATGTTATTCAAAATGCTATTTTGTTATTCAAAATAAAATAACGCCATTTATAATGATATCTTTCTTACTTTTTTACTCCTTTTTTGGAGAATATTCCTCAGCATCGGCTCAGTAATCTGGTGGAAAGCATGCCAATTCGTATAACAGCTGTATTAACAGCTCGTGCGTGGTGGGAATACAAAATACTAAAATGTGTAAAAATTGCATATTTGATACTGTAGCACATTTTTGGAAATCTACTGAAAATGGTCATTATTACTTAACTTACTTTTATTCAAAATAAACATCATAATCTTGAACTTTTATGGCACGATTTAAGCACTATAAAATTGTCTATAATACAGTCTTTATTTCTTCAAACTAGCTCCAGTATTTTGGAAGTTATTGAGGTTTTTGTTACCGATCCGCTTTCTTTGCGGCCCAGTGTATTATTTAACCACGCTATATATTCGTATATTATATTATATTATATTATATTATATTATATTATATTATATTATATTATATTATATTATATTATATTATATTATATTATATTATATTATATTATATTATATTATATTATGATAATGGCTTTTTAATTGTTCTGTAATCACCGGCATACGAAAGGTTAACGGCGGTGGTCCATAAAGCTTATTGCTGAACATGATCCTTTTTAAAACCACATTATCATCATCGCTCTCTTACCCTTAAGTATCCGAATTTACTAAGGGACGGTGTAACATGTCTTTTTCTTCCATACTTCTCTATTAGTCGTCATCTCGGTAGTCACTCCCTTTCTCGAAATATCATCTTTCACACAGTCCAATCATCGTTTCTTTGGTCTTCCGCTATTCAAAGTAAAACCACAACAATGAACGATTTTAGTTATTAGTATAACCATCACGCTTGGTAGGTGGATTGGTCATTGCTATAATAGATACATAATATATGTTTTCATTACCACATTGAACGACGTCAAATGTAACATACAATTCCTTAGTTATCTTTTATTTTCTACCTATAACCAGCATAAACCAACAACTCAACAAGTGCGTTGTGCTCACACTATTCCATATTCAAATCCTTGTTTCCATTTGATGTAATTTTAACTTAAACAAATATCAATAAGTATTAATATTAATATCCTTTAGTAACATGGGAAGTAAATAATCGTAATTATTTATTACAAATACTAAGACCCACTTGCATCATGAATCATTTAGCGCTAAAACATAATTTAAAATATGATTCTGTCGCTGTCAAGTTAAAACAATTGACAGAAATTAAGTCATTTATTTCCGGCCATTCAAACGGTGGCAAATAAATATTCTCGTGCGATGACACATTTCGCCATATTTTGTCATGCAAATATTAATATGAAAGTAAGGTGCTAATTTAATTAAAGAATTCTCTGTACCAAACATTATATTATTTAAAGTAGGTACATAAATCTTCAATTTACAAGACATTCGAAATGTAAATGTATTTAGTCATTTATGGTGCTAGTAGATCTTATAATATCTATGGCAATATTGAAGTATTCAGAAGGCAAAGAAAACATTCTAACTCTAAAAGTAAAAGGTTACCCCCTCGTTTATGTGTGGCGTAAAGACCGTGAAGAATCATGAATTAACCAAGCTTTCAAGGGCAGCCTATGAATAACCCCTACCTTTCTAAGGCACCTGTCCCATTGCCGACGAGGAAGCGACTAGCTATCAACGATTTTCTCGCTCAAGAAATGTACAAAAGATTGTAGGTCCCGTGTAAGTAAAAGAGATACATTTATTAATAGTTGATCGCTGACTGTTCACACAGCCGGCGAGTAGTCGTTTGTCGCAGCGACAAGAGCCATCAAAGAGAGTCTCGCTCAGCGACGTTTGCTTGGCGGACAGAACACTCGCTGAGAGACTCACGCTTCGTATACATATTATACACATACTAGCGAGTAATCGCTCGTTGCCGTCGCTCACTCGCTGCTCGTAGCTCGCCAACTCGCTTTTAGTTGTTAGCTCCACTCGCTTGGCGGTGGGACAGGTGCCTTGTTCTATGGCATTTATTGTATCCGTATACTATGGTGTCTTGGTTTGAGATTCCTTTATATGTCACTATGTGGACTGTTGTAAGCTGGGGGGCAACCACCACCTCTTAAAGCAGTATTATTTTAATGTTACTTCAGTGTGAGAAAGAGATGGAGCTATAGAGGACGTCTAGCTCCATCTCTTTCCCACACTGAAGTAAGATTACAATAATACTGCTTTAAGAGGTGGTGGTCTAGCTTCTGATGATTATGATGATGAAAAACTGCCTTAACAAATTGGCTGATTCCTCGAAGCAATTATTTACACAACCTTTAAATTCAGATATTTCTACAGAAAATCTAGTTATAGGTAACTTACGACGAAGTGTTTATGAGAGGCGGCCTTACGTAACATGCTCAAATAACAATCGATAGGTACGTTAATACAAATTGCAAATACTTACATATCTACATTTCTGAACTGTCAAAATCAGTCGAGAACTCGAGACTCGAGTTTTCCTAGATAACTAGATTGTCTCAATGTTGTTACCCAATTTCAGAGTGCTGGCCGAGATCGGTGTAACAGAAAAAGGCCTATGGATTGAGTGTATTTAGGCTCACACTTTTTGTGAATCTTTTTTCAGTGCGATGGTATTTCTTGGCGATTTTTTCTTTGATGATCGAGATTTTCATAGTGTTTAAACAGTAGACTATTAATCAAAGTTGTTGTAATGTCATTTTTGTTAATAACTTAAATCTGCAACTTCATCAAAACTTAAATTGGCTTTACTCTATCACTCGAAGATCGATTGTAATAAGTTTTTTATCCAAGCAAACCCACAGGAATACCCCACGTAACGGCGATAATAGATTGGTAAAATGGAGGTAGTATCGAATGCTTATCAAGTTCTTAGATATAAAAAAATAGAAACACAGAAACGTGACTCGTTTCGAAATCGAAAGTCGAGCTTTCGGTGACGGGTAGCTTTCAGTATCTTATATAACTCCCTCTCTTATTAAGAACTGAAATACCAAAAACTGTACGTAAGGATCTCTTGATACATTCTGTATTTGGAGTAAGTACGAGTGTTCTTTCTTTTTCCGTCTTTCTACATGTCAATATTTTATTTGTCGTTATATAGTAATGTTAAATTGCAACCGGTACTTTTACAAGTAACCAAAGCAATATAATTGTTGACATTTGGAATGCCCTACTTGGGTATTGGCACGTTTCAGGAATCTTCTATAAATAAATTGAATGAGGCAAACGCCACATATTGTTTGCTTTTTGTGTTTATAAATAAACAATTGTAAATAGAATTACATGTTTCCTTCAGGGTAGAAGGTGGGACATGCACCTTAAGTAAATCTAAATAAAGCCTGCAAGCCCAGGAAATAGAAACCTGTAGTTTGACTACGTTTGATTGATTATAGAAACTGATCTTACAATATGGCCGACGTATCTTGGCGAGTCCGAACTTCGCGCAGAAGGCTGCGCAGTAACATTTTCTAGCAGCCAAATGGTGACATGAGGCGAGTGTGAGTGAGAGAGAACATGCGCGAAAGTTCGTAGTGCCTGTATTCAGACTCGCCAAGATACGTCGGCCGTAGTATACCGCGCTTGAAGCTGGACTGAGGGCAAGATTGACAAATCGAACCGTTACTATATTTTGCTAACAGCCGGTGTCAGGAATGAAAATCAACACAAAAACTAGCTAACAGATTGTCACGCGTGTAAACTGATGTGATTGGTGCAGTGAATTATATTATCGACAGCCAATCGCATCACTTTACTTGCGTTTAATTTTGACGCATCCATAATTATCGTACCAGAAAACGGGTGTTAGTAATGTAAATTTTCTCACAGACATTCGTGCCAATTTAATAAAACTGTTTGAACCAGTCTGTTTGATCAATTACTTGAACGTCTATGGTCCGCAGTTCTTAACTTCTGCTACGAATTGTTGGGTCGTATAGTATTTTAATAAATATTGTACAATACAAATAAATGTGAGTCAATTGATGTGTCAAGAAATCATGCACTGAGTTTATTAGTTTTAAATGTTTTTTAATGACTTATCGAGTTATTCGTGTAATCGGTGGAACGCAGAGCTAAGAGGCTCATTGGCAACGTACGACTGGTGGATGCCAAGCTTCACAGCTTGGCTCATCGCCGCAAGGTTGCCTGCTTGTCGGTCTTCTACAGATTATACTTTGGGGAGTGTGCTCAAGAACTCCACGACCTCATTCCGCCGGCCCCCTTCTATCAGCGGACATCTAGACGCACTGCAGGTTACCATCCTTACCTAGTTGCTATTCCACCAATTCGCACTAAGCGTTTCCAAATGTCTTTTGTGATGCGCACAGCAAAGGAGTGGAACTCTCTGCCTGCGTCTGTGTTTCCGAACGCATACAACCCCGATCTCTTCAAAGTGAGAGTGAACAGGCTTCTTCTGGGTAAGCTCGCTCCATCGTCGACTTTGTCTCTGTCATCTCTGACCTAGACTAGAGTCAAGAGCAAACCTATCTCAAATAAAAAAAAAATTAAAAATGTGAATTTATATTTCAGTTGATTCATTTATTCTTTGTTGGTCACTAATTTGATTAGCTTCTCCCACTATGAGTGGTGTGGTAAATTGACATAGTAATCGCTTCATCCGCCATTATGGGTAGTCGTTGTGGAACAGAGTGAAATAACAAGAGTTAATTGAACTGTGGAAAACAAAATATATGTTACAACTTTCTGATTACGTTTCGTGTTTTATTCCAGGCCAACAGAATGTGCCCTTAGACCAAACCAAAGAGGATATGACAGCTAAAAATTGCTCGTGTAACCTATATCCGTCCACACAATAAATTATCTATATCTATACATACAAATAAATAAAATTGAACTGTCTGTTTGTAATTACAAAATAACAGCTTTATACTAAATGCATATGAAAATTTATACGGTACTTATAGCAAAAACAATTTTTATAATTATTGTCTGTCTGTTTGTTCCGGCGTATCTCCGAAACGGCTAGTTCGATTTTGACGGAACTTTCACTGCCAGATAGCTAATGTTATAAGAAATAACGTAGGCTTCTTCTATTTTAGAAAAAGAATTAGGGTTCCGCGCAAAAAAAAATTAAAACCCATGAAATTGTGTACGGTATCCGAATCAAATAGGGATGTTTTGACATCCACGCGGGCGAAGCCGTGGGCAACAGCTGGTGGTGATTAAATCCTGCTTATCAGCGTTCGTTGCCGCTGCGCAAACAGAGCTTTGCACCAACCTTTTGTTGCATTTGCCGCCAAATCCTTTAGAAACGTCTGTTATAATCCTTTCCGAGTGTTCCATTGAGATAAAACTAACTATTATAAATGCATAACAATATCATACGGTTCAGAGGTATACTTTAGGTACTTGTTAGGTGCTGAACTTTACCCTCACTGAAATAGCAGTCAGTGACGACCAGCCAGGTTTGCTCACCTCCCAGCATCCCTTTGTCATGCAAATGTGTAGGTTTTTCTGCTTGATACAATCGGGTGCTAGCTTATTCACCTTTTAATGGCGAACTGTGAAACAGAGGTATTATAGTAATAGTATATATTCCATACGAATATTATAAATGTGAAAGTAACTCTGTCTCTCTATTACCTGTTCAAGCCATACTTAACGGTTGAATGGTTTTCGATGAAAGGTACACAGTGTAGCGAAAAAAAATATAAAAAGACGTAAGATTCACTTTTCTGCTACGACACGTTTAATTTTGTTTTTGAAATAAAAATAGAAAATAACATTAAAAGGTAAAAAAAATGAATATTATAGTATAAAAAAATGAAGGTTGAGTTGTGTGAAGGGAATAAAATAGAGAACTTTGGTCCGATAGGTACGCGAATAGCGAACGAGAAAATAAACGTACTATCTAGTCGATTGCAATCACTAATGAGTAACGCTACCAAAACATATCGTTATAAAAAAATTAGAGAACCAAGGTATCTCGCATTTTACATATTTGAAAATAAAATTAAATAGTTAATGAATTAAAAAAATCTGCAGAGGATTACTATCTACACTACCTATTAAATTTGTACGTAAAATATCATAAAAGAACCGTGGGATAAGTAATTGCGTCCGGCGAGGTGACGTAGACTGTAGATTGTCGCAGGTTCAGGAACTGGCGTTGTTTGTGAAACCTTCAGCGGTCAAAATGCGACCCAACTCTCGATGTTGGCCAAGGACGTCCAGCGTAATTTTAGGCCAAAACCTGGAGGCCGAAAGGCGGCCTGTTCAAAGCTGTTCAATCCAGAAAAAATAAAGATGAATGCTTAGAATAATACTTAATATACCATTCTCAATATAGTTTTGCCATAAGGTATTAATAGGACGGCAAGGATAGTGTGGTTCACTTGAAAAAAACTCCTTAATTTTCCACCAACTGGGTCCGTATCAATTGATTCAACTTTTGCAACTGAGAAAAAAATGGGGACCCATCTGTCAGAAGAAAAATAATTCGAATCACGAAATAAAAAGATAAAAATCGACCAGGCTCAAATACAAACGGAAAAAAGGTTGATTATAAAGAACCAAAAAGTTTTGACATGCAGAGTTATGCTGCAACAGGTAGACCATGACCTGGGTTAGGACATAAGATACTTTTTATCCCAATACGTTATCGTGGGATAATTTCCGACATCCACGCGGGCGAAGCCGCGGGCAAAAGCAAGTATATAATATTGAAAATTGATACTTATATTTGACACAGAGTATGATTTTAGTGCGACCCACGTCGTGCGGTTAAAAAATAACAATTGCGAATTATCGTTGCGGTAACATTTTAATTACAAAACGAAAAACATATTTATCCTCATCCCAATATTGTGAAACAAGATCTGTGGAGAAGGGACATGAGACGAGGGCGGGACGCAGACGCGGCACGGACGAGTTGCGAATGCGACTTTTCAAATTATATAGAAGAGACGAGGCACAGACACGGACGGCACAAAAACGCTTCATACAGTACTGTGTTTGACTATTCATTTCAAGGGCAGCACTGTAGCAGCGGTAGCGTACGTTTGTAAGTTATGACATTTATATTTTCAGTTCGGCGATCACCCTACGCCCTCCCCGCATCCCCCTGCGTCTGCGCTGTGTCCGTGTCTCGTCACTTTAGTATATTTTAACAACAGGACGCAGACGGAAAAGCGACGCCCCTGTGTCCTTTCTGTACGTTTTGTGCCTACATTTTGAATGAAGAATAATGAATACTTGAAAGGGACGCAGGCGTCCTCGTCTCATTCGCTTCTGTGTGGCCCGCGCCTAACGTGTTGTCAACTTTAGGGTCAAAGATAATTTTTTTTTACCTGCTTCCTTAGCTATCTCAACAATGCTACAAGACCAAATGTAAGTGCCCTAGCACGAACGCGCAAAGTAGGGAATGAAAGTAAACGTAGAAAGGTAGCTCGCGAAATTCTTTTAGCAATTAGCAGGTCAGTGTCAGGCTGTACGTGTGGTGATCAAAATATGATTAGCGTCCTTAACAAATATGTATTCACATAATTATAACAATAATGTAATGTAATAATAATTATCAGTACCTACATCTCTCTAAGTTAGACTTGTTCTAAAATGTCAAGATTTCGTTTCGCCGGCTACCTTTGCGTTAAAATCGGACGATTTTAAAATATTGAAAATACAACTTGTAGCATTTTGGTTGAAATACGGCAAGCACAATTAGTATCACCCATAGTTATGAATGAAATCTGAAAACTAAATGACCATTATGTGCAAAACGAGTATTTTAAATTTTAAAATCGTTCGAATTTACGTTACGTTTTTACTTCGCGCGTTCGTGGCGGGGCTTCTCAAGCCACGGTTTCCTAGAGAGCGTTGGCCGCCACATTACGGTCGCAGTGACGGGTAGAGTGGAGACCGCGTAGGCTAGTGTTGTGGCGCAACCTTGGAGAGGCCATGTCCAGCAGTGGACTGCGATATTCTGAGTTGATGATTGTTGATTGACGGGTGACATGAGAATTATGGCAGCGGGGTTTGACCTACCGGTGTCAAAAAACGCTACCTAGGAAAACACACCAACTTACTTTAATAAATAACGTTTCAGTAAAGTCATTTGACGGTAAATTGCGGACACTATATGGCGGCCACCGCTCTTCTAGGAAATCATAGCTTCAAAGCATAGGAAGTAATCCTCAATCGACACCCTCAGGGGTTCCAAGAACTAAACAACTATCCATATTCCAAAAACCCCAGATTTTCCAGGAATTCAAATTAATTATTCCAATATAATACTAAAGCATACAATTTGGGACCAAATCAAACTACGGGCCGAGACGGATTTGGTCGTCGCTACCAAAACGTGACCAAAATTAATGATTTGGTATTTAAAGTGAGAGAGGCTCATTACAGCAGAGGAATCTAATTTGTAATTGTTTATTCTGTAGAAAATGTTTCGTTTTATTGATAAATTGGGCTAACAAAGAGGAAAATACAAGAAAATTAAATTAGTGGATTTTGGGAAATGGTTTGACTCGCGTGCGATTGTTAATCTCTGGTACTTATATACTTTGTGGAATTTAGATCAGAATTTCTATGTAATGTTGCGGATGTGTTTTCCTTGGAATTATGTTGTAATCTGGTTATCATACAGCATAATATAATATATATTGGTTGGTTGCTTCTGTAGGTCTAGATTAGAAGAACTTATCATTGTTATTTCTAACATCTTCTTTGGTTAGGTATGGCATGGCACTTAAGTGTCATAGTTACATAAATGATTCGAAACTCAGTTACTGAGTTAAACCTGAAATCTTTCATTAAAATACCAAACATATATCGCATTGTGTCAAAATCACCATAAGGTTTTGAAAATTGTCGCAATTTTTCTGTACCGTCACTACAATCCCAGATCAAAACAGAGTCAGCTCATCCCACTCACTCTATTTCTCAACAAAAATAAAACAGCTTTACCTTAGCAAAGGATCTCCCGTCTAGTTAGCTATAAAGCAGGCTATTGTGGCAATTATCTCGACGGCGCACAAAGCACGCTGGGGTACGGTCAACTTGATCCTATTACGTACATCCGCGGATTGTAATCGCGTTAATATTCAGTTAGAAGACAGACTGGGTGGAGTTTGTGGAAGAAAAGAGATAGAACTTGTAGGTTATGATAATATCGGATACCTGATACCTGTTTAAAGATACGTAGGTGTTACGCAGGTTTAGAGTTTCATAAAAGTTGCGGAAACGCCTTAAGAAGATGCCTGGGAAGGCGGCTGGGACAGACTGGATGCGGAAGGCGGAGGACAGGGTGTTGTGGCGCAGCCTGGGAGAGGCCTATGTCCAGCAGTGGACTGCGATAGGCTGATTTCATTGAAAGGTTGCGGAAATCCAGATTTTATACAGAATCCCTACATATATTAATTTTGTAGGGGCCAAATTAAATTGCAGAAAGAAACTCCTATTTTCTTGCATGAGCAGCTATAACCAAGCACTTTGGTTCGACGATCGATCATCACCCGTTGGTAAATGGACGTAAATGTCAAAATACGAGGACAAGGACATCTAACTTAACTTGTATATTAATTAATTATTTGTATATTAGTTAACATTGAAAAAAGTGCTCAATTTATCCTGTTCTGAAAAAATCTATTCAGGATAATCAAGACATAGGTACCACGCAGCTTTCATACTTGGGATTGAGCTGCTCCAATTTTTACACACTGAATGTTGTTTTTAGTTATTTTTTTTTTAACCAATTTATGTTGTGTACTGTAGAGGCTTTAGTTGAGCCTGCCTTCCGCATGAATCCTCTTCGGATTATGACACTGGCTGATAAGACAAACACTGGTTTTATTTGGAATTTAGAATAGGTATAAATTATGACGTATAGTCATATTGTTTTTATGTCGAGTCAGTGAAGTACTAGCCTTGCTCATATAATGTACTGTGCTTTTCATATAAGCAAATAAATCACATCAATAGTGCGGCTGTGTTCCTAATTTCATATAAGTCCCCAAACACACCTCGAAGTCGAGACCCTACAGACAATCTACGTGGTGACCTGCCTGTGTATCGTGTCAGGTCACTACAGTACCAACTTTGAAACTTAATGGATTTTATATATGTCGCTGTAAGGGGGTTGTAGCCGTGATATAGTTATATCCCTAGGGATATAAGCTATATACCGTAATATAGTTAAGTTTGTGAAAGCGGTTCATAATATTATAAACAGACACCAAACCGAGAATCGGATCTTACGTATCGCTCTGTGACTAAAGATAACTTTGTATTATTACATTCATCCGCTCCTACCTCCCCAGAGACCACCTAGCCACCTTGCCACCT
Source organism: Fissipunctia ypsillon (assembly GCA_947568875.1). NCBI lineage: Eukaryota > Metazoa > Arthropoda > Insecta > Lepidoptera > Noctuidae > Fissipunctia > Fissipunctia ypsillon. Next base: position 21,564,198 of record OX387644.1, read on the forward strand.
AGCCTCGCGCCTAGTTTCCTAACTTCGAACCTTTTAGCGTAGCTTACCTATTTCCATAAAACTATTACAGTAACTCAGAAAATTGTTTTACAGGACAAAACATTAATTTGTTAAACTTATTATTTAAAGACCTTTTGTTACGTAAATGTGATATTTATCTCGTGATATTTTGGTTTCGAATAATTTCGTTTATTTACGGTGTGTGCTGTGTGAAATATTGATTTTCATAATGCCTATAGGTTAGGTAGACCATTTTTGGGTTAAATTAAGCGTTGGGCCAGATAACCACGTGATTATTATGGTGCTTTGTCCACGGAGGTGTTGCGGAAACGAGTATGTTACCCTCGGGAGATGTGCCAACGAGAACCTAATGAAAGTTTGTCAGTACTTACCCACTTAAACTTTTATACAAAAAAAAACTACCGGCTTCCAAAAAAAAACTCTGCAATGGAAAAATAACTTTGATTTCGGAGTCGGTGTCTTTGGTTTTGTATTTTCATTTTTTGCCACCCACTTTTTAGTTGTGGTACCTACCCCACACAAATTCGAACACCACTACCTGCTATAATTACAGTCCGACAGGAAGTTATCATAACATCATCCACATAGGCTAAGTGGGAAAAATACGCATTATTGAAGCTAACTCAACAATTAGCCAAGCAAAGTTAATAAATTTTACACGGGACCAACTTCGAGGTACCTACTCTCCCGAATATAACAAGAATCGTTCAAATGGGACTACTCTGAAAAAAGTTATGCGTGGTCATACACTAAAATAAAAAATAGCGGTCGACTTGAGAACATACTTCTTTTTTTTTCGTTCGTTAATAATCGGTATTAATCTCCGAAGCAATTAACAATTATACGAAACATAACCTACTAAGTAAGAAAAACGATTTTCTACAGTAGGCAAGCGAATAAGCACTATGTTGTACAGAAAATTATATTCTTAAACTAGCTATGCCCCACGACTTCGTTCGCATGGAAGTTGTAAGATACACAATAACAGTCACATTTTAATAAAACTCCCTCGCCCCCCGACCCGCCGCGTTGCATCGCCCGCCCGCGCTGTTACTTCGTTTTCGCTTAGTGTTCTTTCTGACTTTTTCTTTTTCCTCGGTTCATAAGGGTCGTAGTGTGATGTTAAATAGTCTATAACTATCCTCGAGAATTGGGCTACCAAATGCTTAAAGAATTTTTCAAATCCGACTTTTTTTTTCGTAATTTCATGGGCTTTATTTTTTTGCGCAGGATCGTAATTATTTTGCTAAAATAAAAGTAGCCTTAGATACGCCCCGTAACATCAGCTATCTGCCAATGAAAGTCCCGTCAAAATTGGTCCCGCCGTTTTGGAGATTAGTCGGAACAAACAGACAGACAGACAAAATTTTTAAAAATTGCTTGTTTGCTATAACTACAGTATATACTTTCTTATCTATTTAGTAAAAAGTTGTTATTTTGACATTACAAACAGACACTTAAATTTTATTTATTTGTTTTATGAAACGCAACGAACTAAGCCGGTTACTGAATTAAGTGGATTGTAGCTAAGAGAATATTTAAGATCTTCTTTATAACTAGTTCATAAGTAGATAGTTGGCCATGTATTTTATATTTATGTCTGTAGTCATCATAATATTAATAAGTAGGTATGGTATGTTATTACAGTATATTATTTTCAACTCACGTCGGGACGCGTGCTGTACTTGGTGTTACCAAGTGTACAAACACACTGATAATGTGTGTGTAAACGCAGGAGCTCTCGGTACCTTCCGAGATAATTGCGAAGTCGAAAGTGTGTGGGGGTGTGTGTGTGTGTGTTATGAGCTGACGTTACTCGTCTTCACGCACACATTCACAGCGTGGCTGCACACATGTAAAGCGCGTGAGATAAAAATACTGTAGTGTTGTTTAAATTATCTGATTTCATTTATAGGCTCGTCGGTGCCTTTTCTTTTGGGTGGGAAATCAACAAATGACTTTTCTCGCTTTACTGACTAAAACCCACCCGTGTTCCTTCAGTTGCCTGTGCCAGGGGCCACGGTAACTCTTTCAAACATCCCGCGACCCTCGCAACCATTCCTTTAGCATTTTGCATGGCTGCGTAGGAACTGTATCTACTCAAATCTATTTTTAAATCGAGATTCACACCTGAAAATCGTTCTAAAAAAGACCTTAAAGAACATAACATCACGCCTGCAATCTTCGAAGGGTTAGGAGAAGGTGTACCTGTAGTACACCGCCACATTTCATTAGATAAGTTTAAGTCCTTTGTAATAGGAGGCAAGTATATTGCCATCAACCGGGCACAAATCCAGACTCCGGAAAGCTACTGAGAAATTACCTCGCTGAATTAAATTCAAGCCTTAGATTTCATTTCAAAATAAGTACTCTACCTCCATTAATGCCTCTTTAAACTATAGTCATCATCTGCCTAGCTTTTTCCTAACTATTTTGGGGACGGATTTCAGTCTAGCCAGCTGCAGCTGAATAACAGTATTTTACATGGACTGCCTATGTGTGTGCGGTCCACAACCCAATTACTGAGTAACAGGATACTCCTTGGTAAGACTAATTGTCAGACTTTCGGGCTTGAGAGAACTCTGTAAACCAGGTAAAGTATTAAACCCTTTCGTTTATAAATTACGGTACAGGTTTCGAAGAATTTACGGTTATCTTCATACATTTCATAGATGTGTTGGTTACCCAGATAGCGATAACCTTAGTCGGCATGGTTACCGCTATCTGGGTAACTAAGGGCTGATTTCATCAATGAAACTGAACGCGATCAGCACATAAACCACGTTTAAGGGCTGTCAGTGTCATTGTTTTCTTTGGAATAATCACACTGACAGCTCTTGAACGTAGTTTAGATGTGCTGATCGCGTTTAATTTCATTGGTGAAATCCGCCCTGAGAAGAAGAAACATGTTACCTCTATTTCGGTAGTAGGTTTGTACAGACACTTTTATACGTCAACCATATATTTTTTTTAAACTTGATGGGGCCTGCATTTCCTATCTGACTACTGCGAGAAGAAAGGTCAAAACAAACACAGAGGTCGCAGTCTTTTAAAGTCCAGACATAATTTTGGTTCGATCATGTGAATAATTACGAGAAAGAAACAGAATATCGCCAGCCAGCCAGGGCCGTGATTGGTCGGCGTTCGCCGGCGCGCGGGTTGCCTCGACTCTTTGACACACAGCGATACGGGCCCTTTGAGTAATGCCGACGGCACATGTGAGATAGAGGTAATTTTTATTTCGGTTACCGGTATTAATACGGGTTGTATTCGATTTAAAAATTAAGGTAACCTTTAAAAATACCTGTAAAAAAAACCTTTCTAGTGGACTGAGGAGCATCACTCCTCCACAATGAGGGCGGTTAAAGTGGACGCTAACTAACTACGTTCTGCGACACAATACACTCTCGCTCAGTTAAACTTAATCCAGGCGACGTTATTGTTCTTGACTGAGTGTGGGAGGGAGATAACTTGATGAACGATGGTCTGTAAAAGTACCTACCTAACTTTTGTAGTAAATTACTAGTAAATAGGATAGTTATGTAATTTTGTTGTCAATGTAGGTAAAGGTATCCATGCTATTTTCTACATACATACGTAAATTCATGCCTTTTTTCCATAGGGGTAGGCAGAAACTACAGAACGCCACCTGCTACGATCCTCACTTACTCCTTTTGCCTCGTTTACGGTCATACATCTGGTCATACACGCACGCCGGTTGCGAGTACTACGCACCTGACCTTTCTGAAGAACATCACCAATAAGGTGTGTCATTGTATTGGTAAAGTTGGTTCGCTTAAAGTAGGTACTTCATTCTTTAAACTCAACACCCGTCCACAGAAGATGCTCCATAAAATTACAATCAGACTTTAACTTTACCAATATACTTTAAGCGAACCAACTTTACCAATACAATGACAACGAATGACGACGATGTGTTGAGGAGTTTAACGAACGACGTACTTTAAGCGAACCCACTTTACCATCAAATCGCGAAATAATCAGCTGCTCAATACATTTTAGATCGCATAGCTCGACAAAACGTAGCAACTCGAGAAAAAGAAAATTAGCGTAATTTTCTTTTTCTTATTTCAGAGTTGGTCTCAGTAAAAGTTTTCATTTTAATGAGGTCCTTCTTCACTCCCATAAAGTGTACCCTTTTAAATCTAACAACCTCTGTACTCCTGGTCTCAGATAAAGATCTCGTCAGATGGGATTTAGTTGTGTCTATCTCCACACAATAATGTGTTAATCTTAACAAGGATGTTTTAGTTAGAGTCGTGGACGACTCTTATAACAAAAATATACCTACGTATGTCACCACAGACTACTGGCAACGTCTGATCTATGTATAAAGTTAAATGAACAATCAAGCAAGGTAACTTACATAATTCATAGCTATTAGTAAACATTTAGTTATAACAGTCATCATCTGCCTAGCCTTTTCCCAACTATATTGGGGTCGGCTTCCAGTCAAACCGGATGCAGCTGAATATCAGTATTTTACATGGAGCGACTGCCTATCTGACCTCCACAACCCAGTAACTGGGTAATACGATACCCCTTGGTAAGACTGGTTGTCAGACTTTCGGGCTTCTGACGACCCGAAACGACTGTCAAAGATACACGAATGACAGACGGGACCAACGACTTAACGTGCTTTCCGAGGCACGGACGGGTCTTGATATTGTAAAGATGGTCACCCATCCACGGACCAACCGCGGCAAGCGTAGCTTAACCTGATCGATTGACCCGTGCGGCTGTTATTTCTTAGCCACAAGCCCCTTAGTAGTAGTAGCCACAAGCATTTAGTTATAACAGTAATTAACTAAATACTCGATACACTATAGATATCACTATCGCTTATAATTGCATGCAGAATATAAATATAGTTGAAATAATCATTATTGATAGGTGAATTGCTAGTCTCGTTTATTTGGACCAAAATAACTTTTACATAATGATATTATACCCCGATATTAAATTGAGGCTCAGATTATCCTCGCTCTAATATATTAACTTAATAATTGTGGTTATTTAACAAACAAATCAGAAATGCCAATCAAACGTTATTTATTTTTATACGTTGTTCAATTTACAGCAATTTTCCGTGAAGTCAATAAAATGTTTTCGAATGTTAATGGACTCTTAAAAAAAAAAGGGTTTTTTGGTTATACACTATCGATACGATTTGAATAATTTGATATTCTTCTGTCATGGTGAAAATATTATATATAGGTCCAGTTGAAAACCAGCGTCAGGCACTAGTTGTCTGCCATTTTTGCTGAACTAGGCCTGTTTGGCGCAGCCGTGAGGCACTTTCCTGCTAATTTCTAACACAGCACTTTACACTTTTTAATTGTTTTTTTTTTTTTTGCTGTATATTATATTGTGTGCCTTGGGCTTGGGGCTTGTGGCTAAGAAATAACTAAGTAACTTGTGGCTAACTAACTAACTTGTGTCTAAGATGGCGAAGATGGCTAACTAACTTACTTGTGGCTAAGAAATAACAGCCGCACGGGTCAATCGATCAGGTTAAACTACGCTTGCCGCGGTTGGTCCGTGGATGGGTGACCAGCTTTACATATCAAGACCCCTCCGTGCCTCGGAAAGCACGTTAAGCCGTTGGTCCCATCTGTCATTCGTGTATCTTTGACAGTCGTCACGGGTCGTCAGAAGCCCGAGTCTGACAACCAGTCTTACCAAGGGGTATCGTATTACCCAGTAACTGGATTGTGGAGGTCAGATAGGCAGTCGCTCTATGTAAATACTCGTATTCAGCTGCATCCGGTTTGACTGGAAGCCGACCCCAATATAGTTGGGAAAAGGCTAGGCAGATGATTATATTGTGTGCCTTGTAGTCTGTGCTAAATAAATGTATTATTTTTCTTTCTTTCTTACATAACAGGATTTGAATTCACGCCATAGAACACTTGAATACAAGTATTTCTGTAAGAAAACTCACCAATAAAACATTACTTACATTCTCACTTCAATGAACTAAATGTCAGGGGTCGGCAACCTTTTTCACAGAAAAGCTTTCTTAACGGCGAATACCGTAAGAAACCGTTAAGAGACAGCGATCATATTGCAATCATAAACCCATCTGCCAACAGATTATGGCATTATTACACGGATAACTTTCTCTTCAGTGATAATGGGAAATGGGTCGGCTATAAGCTGGAATGTATATACCTAATAGAATATAACAGATTGGGCCCGTCGCAACATCTTACTTTACATAAAATTTTCTCCCAGTAATGTTAAACATGTCTGGTACCTCACTACAGAATTTTGACAAAAACGTAGGAATATATTATGAACAAGTTACACAAAAACAATAAGAATACGAAATATCGAGACGTGACACTCAATTAATTGTAATCTATGAACAGAGAGAGAGAGGCAGATATCTAAGGCATTTCACAAATTCAGCCGCCTATAAATTCTTTGACGGTCAGCCCAAAGTTAATGGGGTTCTTCTATGAAAAGAATCTCTCCCAGAATGGATCTAAACGATTAATGGATAAATAAAGGCGGTAGTCCCATACATTTTCTGTGTCAGGTGTAATTTAGAAGGCAATTAATCAACTGGGGACAAGGAACTCGAGGTTGAGAGAGCGCGAAAGAAAATATCAACAAGTTTCTTAGGAGAAAAATTTACGTGGGAAAATTTATGAAGAAAATCCCAAGGAATGAGTTCGTATAAACTTTGTCCTCCTTTAAGGCGAAAGGCCCAGGGTAGCCCGCGGGGCCCATGAAAGGGGTGTGGGCAGAGGGCTCACCAAAGAAGCCAGCAAGCCGAGCCCAGCCAGCCCGGCCGAGCCAGAGTCGCAGTTGGGGACAGTCTCGTCTGGGTCGGAGTCAGCAGGTGGTGAGCCGGACGCCGCTGGCGGCTCCAATTCGGAGCAAACGATCAGGTTCGCAGAGGTCGTGGCAGCCGCGATCAAGAGTGTGGCCTTGAAGAGGACTCAGTCCTCTAAAGACAAGGCCATATCGGCAGCCAGGGCCTCCATTATGGCGGCAGCGGAGGCCAGTCACCTCAGGCCCCCGTCGGACGGAATGACAGGGATGCGGGCGGAGGTCGCTCGCTTGACAGCCGCCATGGAGCTTCTCCGAAAGGAGAATGAGGAGCTCCGAGCGGACCTGGCCAGGCTCCGAGGAGCTGGCCCCCGGGAGGTGCCACAGGGGGAGGCGCGGCATGGGCAGGTCGGGCCCGTGCCTGCTGAGGACCGGGTTCTGGCCCTGGTCCGGCAGGAGCTGGCTGCCTTCCGAAGCCGGTTTTCCGCCCTGGAGGCCATAGTCCTGCGGCCCCCGCTAGCGGCGAGCCAGCCGGCCTCGGGCCAGCGGAAGGCAGCATCGTATGCCGCCGCCGCGGCTGCCACGGTCAAGCCTGCGTCAACGGGGCAGGCGAAAGGCGGGGCCGTGCAGGAACCCGCGAGGGCCCCAGCCCCGGCGGCGAAACGGCCGCCCCCGCCTCCTAAATCTCCTCCGGCTGACGCCGAATGGCAAGTAGCCGGGGAGAAGAGGAAGGCGGGTAAGGCAGCAAGGGCGGCCAAAAAGAAGGAGAGGCGGCAGCGGCGCAAGGAGCGAATCGTCGCGGCTAGGCTCCGTGCCCCGAGGTCCGCAGCTGTAGTGATCACACTACAGCCGGAAGCGGAGAAGAAGGGCGTGTCCTACCGCGACGTGCTTGCCAAGGCGAGGGAGGCGGTGAACCTCGAGGAGCTCGGCGTTGCCGATGGCATCCGGATAAGGGTCACTGCGACTGGGGCCCGGATGCTGGAGGTTCCCGGTGCGGCCAGCGGCCCGACCGCTGACGCTCTGGCCGAGAGGCTTAGGGCGTCCCTAAATGCGGACGAGGCCCGAGTGTCCAGACCCACCAAGTGCGCGAACATGCGCATACTGGGTTTGGACGACTCAGCGACGGAGGGAGAGGTGGTGGCCGCCGTTGTTAGGACTGGAGGGTGCTCAGCCGAGCAGGTTAGGGTAGGCACCATCCGTCCTGACTTCACGGGGATGCGAACTGTTACAGTGAGCTGCCCCGTGGCGGTGGCCCGAAAAATAACTGGGGAGGGCCAAAGGCTCAAGGTGGGCTGGGTTTCCACGCAGGTGAAACTGCTGGAACCCAGACCTCTGAGGTGCTTCCGCTGTCACGTGGGCAACCACGTGGGAGCTAAATGCACCTCGGAGGTGGACCGTAGCGGCCATTGCTTCTGCTGTGGTCAGCCCGGTCACAAGGCCGGCTCGTGTAAAGCCGCGCCGCACTGCTTCGCGTGTGCGGCAGCTGGCAAGCCGGCCAATCACCGGGCTGGGAGCAAGGCCTGCGCTCCACCCGCCAAACCCAGGGGCAGCAAGCCCTCTGCCACCAGCGTCACCGCCGAAGCCGCCACCACTGCCGCCGTCGCCGCTGCCGCCTCCGCCGCTGCCGCCTCCACTGTCGCCGTCGCCGCAACCACCGCGGCAGGGCCCTCACAGGGGGTTCGGGAGGGGGCTGATATGGAGTGCCAATAATGGCCCCATTACGCCTCCTCCAGGCGAACATCAACCACTGCGCCTCCGCTCAGGATCTGTTGCTCCAGAGCATGGCGCAGTGGTCGATTAACATCGCCGTGGTCGCTGAGCCGTACTTTGTCCCGCCCAGGGATGACTGGGTGGAGGACCTGAGCGGCTCAGTGACCCTAATTTCGTCGGCCGCCGCCGGTACCCTGTCCCTCGAGGCTGTCAATAGGGGACGGGGTTGCGTGGCAGCACGGTTCGGGGAGATTGTCGTGGTAGGGGTATACTTCTCCCCGAACCGAACTCTCGCCGAGTTCCACAACTCCCTTGCGGAGTTGAGAGTCGTCGTCGTCGGATTCCGTTCCCTCCCTGTACTCGTCCTCGGGGACTTCAATGCCAAGAATGTGGCTTGGGGTTCCCGGCATACGGACACACGGGGCAGGATGGTGGAGGACTGGGCTCTGGAGACGGGCCTGGTCGTCCTAAACCGGGGTTCTGTCCCCACGTGTGTGCGGATGCGGGGTGAGTCAGTGGTGGACATTTCGTTCGCCAGCCCCGCTCTGTCGCCGCGTGTCCTCGACTGGCGCGTCATGGAGGGGGTGGAGACCTACTCCGATCACCGGTACATCCGGTTTGACGTCTCCGCCCAGACCTCGAGCGCGCCGGTCCGACAGGCCCCGAGTGGTCCGCGGTGGGCGTTGAAGCAGCTGGACCGGGAGCTCCTCCTGGAAGCCTCGATCGTGCAGGCCTGGGTGTCACCACCGGACAGGCCTGCTGACATCAATGACGAGGCGGGGTGGTTCCGGGAGGCCATGTCCGAAGTATGCGACGTGGCAATGCCCCGGGTCCGGCCCGGACGCGCCCGGCGCCAGGTGTGCTGGTGGTCGCCGGAGTTGACGTCTCTGCGCGACACGTGCGTTGCTGCGCGACGCCGGTACACCAGGCACCGCAGGCTCCGTATCCGCCCTCCGGATACGGAAGCCATTCAGGCGGAGCTGTACGAGGGGTACAGAGCGGCGAAGACCGCCCTCCGAGCGGAGATCCTGCGGGCCAAGGGACTGGCCCGTGAGGAGTCGCTGGAGACTCTGAACAGGGACCCGTGGGGACGCCCCTATAAAATGGTGCGGAACAAGCTCCGCCCATGGGCTCCCCCGCTGACGCAGAGTCTCCGGCCCCAGCTCGTGGAGGACGTGGTGAGCGCTCTGTTCCCTTCGCGAGGGGAACATACTCCCCCGCCCATGGCTCCGCCTCCTGCGGTGTCGGATGCGGACCACGCAGCCGACGATGACGACGATGCTCCGGAGGTGACCGAGGTAGAGCTGAGAGTGGCGGTGCGCAGGCTGAATGCCAAGAATACCGCCCCAGGACCCGACGGCTTACCTGGAAAAGCCTGGGTCCTGGCCTTGGAGGCTCTCGGGCCTCGACTAAGGGGGCTCTTAAGCGCATGCTTGGAGAGGGGCCAGTTCCCGCTTCAATGGAGGACAGGGAAACTGGTCCTCATTAAGAAACCGGGGCGCCCTGCGGACTCGCCGTCCGCTTACCGGCCCATCGTGCTGCTCGACGAGGTGGGCAAGCTCTTTGAAAGAGTCATTGCAGACCGCCTTGTCGGGCGGCTGGTGAGGGTGGGGCCGGATTTGGCGGAGAGCCAGTTTGGTTTCCGCAAGGGGCGCTCTACGGTGGACGCCATCATGCGCGTACGAGCCCTCACGACGGGGGATGCTGTGGCCCGGGGTGGGGTCGTCTTGGCGGTGTCTCTAGACATCGCCAATGCCTTCAACACCCTGCCCTGGAGTTGCATCAGGGAGGCACTCCGGTATCACCGAGTGCCGACCTACCTCTGTCGCGTGGTCGAGGCCTATCTGACGGACAGGGCCGTCATCTACCCCGGTCACCGGGGAGAGTGGAACCGGCGAGAGATGTCGTGCGGTGTCCCGCAGGGATCGGTTCTGGGACCGCATCTGTGGGACATCGGGTACGACTGGGTGCTGCGCGCCGACCTCCCTGGTGGCGTCAGCGTAGTTTGCTACGCTGACGACACGCTGGTTCTGGCGCAGGGGAGGTCGCACCAGGCGGCGGCCGAATTAGCGGCACGCGGGGTTGCGACAATCGTAGAGAGGATCCGGCAATTGGGACTCGAGGTGGCCTTGCACAAGTCCGAGTCCATGTGTTTTCATGGTCCTCGGAACGCGCCACCATCGGGTTCCCAAATAACGGTAGGAGGGGTTCTCATCGGTGTCGAGTCGACGATGAAGTACCTGGGACTCGTCCTCGACAGCCGGTGGAATTTCGTGGAGCATTTCCGACGTTTGGCTCCCAGACTGGAGCGGGCCGGGGCTGCCTTGGGGCGGCTCCTGCCCAATCTGGGGGGTCCAAACGCCTCCTGCCGGAGGCTCTACGCGGGGGTCGTGCGGTCCATGGCCCTTTACGGAGCTCCGGTGTGGGCGCGTTCCGTGAGGCGACGACCGGTACGTCGATTGAACGCGTCCCAGAGGGTCATGGCCATCCGGTTAGCCCGGGGATACCGCACGGTCTCCGGGGAGGCGGCGAACCTCCTTGCCGGATTACCGCCATGGGATCTGGAGGCAAAAGTCCTCGCGCACATGTGGGAGTGGCGCGAGGAGGCAGGACGCCGGGGCGTAACTCTGTTGCCGCGAGAAATCGTGGCACGGCGGACAGAGCTCCGGCAGGATCTCATGGCGGCATGGAGAGTGCGATTGTCGCAACCCAGCGCTGGGCACGCCACAATTGCGGCGATAAGTCCCCTCTTTGAGGAGTGGCTGGAGAGGCGCCACGGCGTCCTCACCTTCCGCCTGACGCAGGTCCTCACCGGACACGGGTGCTTCGGGAGGTACCTGTTCCGGATAAGGCGGGAGGAAACGCCCGGGTGTCACCACTGTGTGGATCGCCCGGAGGACACGGTGGAGCATACGGTGGAGGTCTGCCCGGCTTGGGCGGAGCACCGCCGTGTCCTCGCGGAAGCGATCGGCGGCGGCGATCTCTCGCGTCCGGCCCTGGTCCAGGCCATGGTACGGAGCGAGAGTGCATGGGAAGCCATTACCTCCTTCTGCGAAGCAGTAATGCTCGTGAAGGAGGAGGCGGGACGCGTGAGGGAGAGGCAAGCTTTGCACCCTCACGCCCCTAGTCGCCGCAGGAGACGCCCTGGGCGTCGGGAATTGGCAGCCGATTCCCGGCCACCGTAGGCGCGGGCTTGCGGACGGCGAGCAATGGGTAGCTCGCCGTCTGGTAAGGACCAGGCCCGAGTCGACGGCGCGTCGTGTTCCACGCGCGCCTCAAAGAGATGTCAGCACTATTGACGGGGTCCGCTAGGGCCGATGCCAGCTAGGGTTGCGGGATGTTCGAAAGAGTTACCGTGGCCCCGGCACAGGCAACAGAAGGAACACGGGTGGGTTTTAGTCAGTAAAAGTCTGACACGCCCTCCCGCTCCGCCCAGAGCGGGAGAAGTCATTTGATGATTTCCCATCCACAAAAAAAAAAAAAAAAAGGGTAGCCCGCGAAATCGAATTTTTTTTACGTTTTTTTGCCCTTTGCAGGTCAGTATTAGGTTGAATGTTGATCAATCAATGATTTGCGACGGTAACAAATGTATTTATAGAGTTAGAATCACCAATACAAGTGTCTAAGTTAGAATTGGCCACGTCATGATTTCATAGAATAGTCGTTCAATAGGGTAATTTGAATATAGGGGCATTGTATTGATAATTTTAATGATTGTAATTCTATAAACATGTTATTTACAGACGCTAATCTTATTTTGCTCAATATACAGGGTGCAAGGGACAGCCCTCCGCAAACTAACAGGGTGCATTCAGCTCCTTATTTTGAATCATATTCCATCGGAAATATTCGCAGGAAAATTATATTTTTTTTATCGTATTTTCAGTTACTATTCCCTTATTTCAATGTAAATTTAATTCTCTATACGCAGCACTCCATTTATGTAAATCAAATAGCTAAAATCAAAAATCAGCAATGGATGTTGAAATAATCGGCGGCCGAATGCTCGCTGCGCTGCCGTTCCGTACGCGCGTTTTGCCACGGTGGCGATACATTGCGTGTGAGGAAATAAAACAAATCTGGTTTATTAGATTCTCATAACGTTCCTGAAAAAAATCATCTACCGATCATCTTAGTATAATATACTGAATTCACCGCATCAGTCTGCGGAGGGCTGTCCCTTACATCCAGTATAACATGAAACTGACCTGAAATTGCAAAAAACGTACAACAATTTGAATTTCGCGGGTTACTTTAGCACATCCCCCTTAATGATTTGATAGCACAAGGCTATTATTAGGACACTTTGTTCTTTGTCGTAGTTTAGAGTTTATGTGAGTCATCGAACTGTGAAAACCTTCGAAACCGGTAATCACACACAATTAATGTTCGACTTGTGAGTGTGAGGTCATAAATAGGCGTTAGACTATGTGTGACTTATTCACATAACATCACGCCTTGTTTCCCCGAAGGGTTAGCCAGAGGTGTACCTATATAGTATACCCACATTTCGCCAGTTATGTTTAAGTCCCATGTTATTCATGTGAACCCATGTATAACGAACATATATGTTGGACCAACTGGAATGCTATTTGAAAAGGCCAAGATATCACCCTAAAGGCATTTTAGGATTGTATGATACATCCGAAAAAATTTAGAATGTTTTTAGCTCATATTAGACTGAAATTACTTTTAAAAGTTACAGTCTAGAGACAAATAGGTTAGGAGATTTTCGTTTTTATCCTTTGTAAAACCTACCCGGTAGTGATACTCGGCATTTCACCTCCTGTAATGTTACTGAATTTCAACCAATTCAATAAATATTCTACTTTAAACGTTCACGATATTTCTCGCTATATAATCTTACGTAAACGTCTTAAAGAAATCGAAAGAAAAATTTTGAGCGTGAGTTAAAAAGAATATGCAAATTAAATACCTAGTTTTGGCCGAGTCATGTCCCCTAACGATTTCTTTCGGCACAATAGCTTTCCAGTTCAAAAGGTTTACTAAAATAACTCACAATTTCTTCTATAAACTTCGCTGACAAGCAACAAGTTCATAAAATAAAGCTTTTAAAGCTTTTTGTGATCCATTAAGTTTATTTATTTAATCTTTTGTTGTATATGTTCGTTTTCGAACTAAACAAAATTGTCTGTGAGATAAAAGATAAATATTGCAATTATAAAGTAAACATTCATTTAATAAAATTTATAAAATAATGCCAGCCTAAATAATATAACATCACGCCTTGTTTCCCCGAAGGGTTAGGCAGAGGTGTACCTATTATAATACACCCACATTTCGCCAGTTATGTTTTAAGTCCCATATAATAGGGGGCGAGCCTATTGCCATCTACCGGGCACAAATCCATACTCTGGGCTGCTACTGAGAAATTCCTGATAGAAAAACCCAATAACACTTTCTCCGACCTGGGAATTGAACCCAGGACCTCATGCTCAGCAGTAGTGCTTACGACCACTAGAACAATGAGGCAGTTGATTTCGATTGCCCCACTGCTGGGCAAAGGCTCTTCTCATACAGAGAAGACACGAGCATTGATCACCACGCTTGCTCAAGACGGGTTGGCGATTTCAGATTTGTCTCCTCACGATGTTTTTCTTCACCGAGATCAGTAATGTCCAAGATAAACTCAGAAAGTACATATGAATTGGTACTTGCCCGGATTTGAACTCACAACCATGTGACGCGAGGTCCACCACTGAGCCACAACGACTTTATTCATTTGCATTTAAAAAATATTCGCGTTTATTAAGAACGCATATCTGGCACGCAAGACCACTGCTGACCACGTGCCGTCTAGCGTAATCAGCCTATATGTTCCCACTGCTGGGACACAGGCCTCCTCTTAGTGAGGAGTGGGCCGTAATCCACCACGCGGACCCAGTGCGGGTTGGTAGATATCACGTGTCTTCGAATTTTGGTTCTACCACATGTCGGTTTCCTTACGATGTTTTTCTTCACCGTTTTAAGAGCAGTGGTGATGAAGTAATTTACACAAAGTAAAGTGCCTGCCTGGGTTCGAACCTACGACCTACAAACACGTAAGTCGCGGCGGTTACCACTGGGTCACCACTGTTCTCTAATACACTACAATGAAGTAATATAGTCATCTTCATTCTTCTGCCCAGCCTAACCTTATCTGAATACTCTTACCTACTTATATTAAGACCTCAATGAAAATAAATAAATATGTGCTGCCATAAAGCAGATATCAGACGCTTCACTTTTTGTTCATTTTTCTCTTTCATTCAACAACTTTCACTCGAAGTGGAACAACTGATCACAAAATGAATCACATGTGAAAAATGAATTCATTAGTGAACCGATCCAACGATGTTGGATTTACGCAATCTTTCACTCGCCAACCGAATGATCGAAAAATTAAATGTACTGATGAACGTTCATTTCCGTAGTGTTGTCGTTGTCCTATGAACGTGGAATGAAATACAAATAAAAATGAACATTCACTCGAGTGAATGTTCATTTTATTTTTTATTTTATTTTTTTCACCTCTGATATCAGCTTGCACCTAAATTGTAGAAAGCACGTCATTTATCAGCCGCTAGTCAAGTGTAGTGATAACGGCATCATCCAATAATCCATACATATCAGTTCAGCAAACGATATTCATGATCAACAAGATCATTTACTGATAACATCATGATATTCGTATTCACAGCCCAAAGAATAGAGATACACAATTATTTTAGTATAGACCCTTAGTTCCCAAAGTGATCCAGGTGGATCCCCAGGGGTCCACGGGAGACTCAACGGGGGTCTACGTTGGGGTCTATCTTCACATTTTTTGTCGAGTTTTGGGGAATATGGTAGAAATGTAGCTGCAGGAGGTCCACCGGAACCAACTAAATTTTGAAAGTGTTCAATGAGCAAAAAGGCTGGGAAACTGAACGCGATCAGCACTTTTAAATCACGTTCTAGAGCTGTCACTGTCATTTTTGTTATGCAATATTGACACTGACAGCTTTTGACCGCAGTTTAGATGTGCTGATCGCGTTCAGTTTCAGTGGTGAAATTAGGCCTTATTGAAGTTTCAGTAAACTGGAAATTGTTAGTAAAGTGATGATATGAAAATGGTGTAGAGACTACACATACATTCTGAACTTATGTAAGCAAACTTTAACATCTCAGTCATTCCCCCAAGGACGCACCTTTTCCTTATCCAAAGTACATACTGTTGACCCTCTTAAAATTCTGTAAATAACTTCATATTTATTATGTTTATCTTAGATCTCTGGGCTCAGAATGGAGCCGGTTTCAGCTAAAAATAATAAGCCAATTAGAATTCAATTCCGTTTTGATTTTGTGGTTTAAGTCATATGACTCAGTTCATAACGCGAGTACTTTAGTATTAAACTGTTAAAACACGTTCTTTACGGAACGTGTTTTAACGGTTGATTACTGTTCAGCTTCTATTTTACGGGCTAGTACTAAACCGGTAGGTACTAATAGCTGGGTTGCACTGAATGTGGATGGTAGCAGACCAAGTGTTGAAGAACGAGTCGAAAAAAGCTCCTAAATTTTCGTGTGGAAATCTTATGCATACTTTCAGACCGTGGAAGGCGGAAAGTTAAAAGAATCATCAGATTTAAACATGCCATTACTTAGGTGCCCTTGCACCAAAAATCACTAAATAAGAAGTGCTAAACGTATTCACAAAATTGTTCTGTTTCTGTTAATCGTTTGAAGATGACAGACACAGAATTATGTTTAGCGCTTAACGTGTTTAGAGTTTTCCTTCACCGTTTTGAGAGCAGTAGTTGCCCAGTGGTATCAGCCCCAACTTACGAGTTAAAGGGTTCGAACCTCGGCAGATAGACTTTGAGTAAATTATTTCAACACCACTGCTGTGAAGGAAAATATCGTAAGGAAACCGGCATGTCCTAGAACCAAAAATTCGAGGACATGTGACATCTAGCAGCCCGCACTGGGCCCGCGTGGTGGATTACGGCCCACTCCCTCCCACAGAGAGGAGGCCTGTGTCCCAGCAGTGGGAACATTATAGGCTGATTATGCTACAGTGGTGCAGCTACAATTATCATTAGAGAGAAGCCGAAGAAAAAATTGTTCAGTTCTCATGAACTCAGACAAAAAACTGTAGTTTTAATATTATGATGACTATTAAACTGATATTAAATATAATTATGTAATGTGATGTAATACACAGTTACACACACATGTGTAGCATATTATTTGGTAATAGTAGACACTAAGAAGAATGGTTGTTCCGAAGGGAAGCCGATTGGAATCGGGTTGCATGAAGGCTACGCCCCTGATAGCTAGTCGCTTCCTCGCCAGCGGTGGCACAGGTGCCACAGCTTTACAAACTAACTAATAATTACTTATGAAGCAATTCTACACGAAACACTCCAGTAAAAATAAAGATGGATTAATAGTAGATATTATTAGTTCGGAGTAATTTTTTGGATCTCTCTGCCTGCGTCTGTGTTTCCGAACGCATACAACCCCAATCTCTTCAAAGTGAGAGTGAACAGGCTTCTTCTGGGTAAGCTCGCTCCATCGTTGACTTTGTCTGTGTCATCTCTGATCTAGACTAGAGTCAAGAGCAAACCTATCTCAAATAAAAAAAAACTGTGAAAAGCACGTACCAAATTAAGATGCTCATTCTGACGTGTAACGGCCTGATTAGGCGATAGCTAGGTGTAGCTTCTGCTTCTACAGATAAATAACCTGTTCACACTGAATGCATTATTTGTTACTGATTTCACCAATGAAACTGAACGCGATCAGCACATCTAACTGAGAACTTGAACAGTTAAGGCTCATTTACACGATAAAACTTTCTCGTCCATCGAGAGGCGAGAATGTCCGTGCGAAACTCGTTATGCGACTAAACACTCATTTAAGCATTTCGCATAAAAGTATTAGAAGGTCGTTACGGAAAAAGTTGTTAAATCTGTCTAATTAAGTGAGAAACAGGATTTGTTAAGCGATTTTCTCCAACTATGGTTAAAATATATAAATATATATATAGGTACAGTTTACCCGAATCAACTTTTTATCTCTTGTCAATAATTGCCTGTTCGAGACAAGAAACTCTTTCTGTGTTAATGAGCTTTAATTCAGTGACCTATTTAAAACTTTTGTTTTGTAGCATCTCTTTTGTTCTGCGGCATTCGTACACAACTGGAAATAATAAGTATTGGCAGTACTCGTTTATTTAAAATTGAAATTCAATCCCAATATGCAAATAAACGAGATTGGAAGTAAATAGATATTGCGTTCTAATAAAATGCAGCTATTGTTTCAGAAACTCAATCTGCCCAGCCTTTTCCCAACTATGTTGGGGTCGGCTTCCAGTCTAACTGGATGCAGCTGAATACCAGTATTTTACATGGAGCGACTGCCTATCTGACCTCTACAACGCAGTTACTGAGTAACACGGTACCCCTTGGTATGACTGGTTTCTGACGACTTTTGGGCTTCTAACTACCCGTAACGACTGTCAAAGATCTAGGAATGACTGCCAGGACCGTCGTCTTAACTTGCTTTCCAAAGTACGGCGGAGTCTCGATGAATGGTCTTCCATCTCCGAATCGACCGCGGCAAGCGTAGCTTAACCTTCGTACGACCCGTGCGGCTGTTATTATTTAGCCACAAGCCCCTATTGTTTCAAAAACTATAGGAGATTATTTATCTTTGGAGTGCCTATTCTGTTTGTTGGTGTACCCTTTGCTGGGATTCGTGGATTTCGTCTAAGGAACATGGGCTATCCATGATTCATGGATTTTGTAGAAAATGATGGGGCAAAGAAATTAAGTGAGCACAGATGTTATGGCTGATAGAGATTATTTAAAGGCAAATACGTATTACACAGACCACAAATAAACTGGGATTAATAAGAGAATAAGAATAAAGATGACGTCATAATTTGCACCGAGTCAAAATAAAATTTCTGGTATTTTCCGTTAAGATTAAGGCACCGCTCCACAGCAAGCCACTGCTAAGCTACGCACGTGTACTTAGCTTCGTTTTGTACGAAACTACGCGGTTCATTTGTTTCCCACGTTAGCTAACGTGGGAAAACGGCGGCCGTGTACATTCTGTGTAGCAGTGGACGGTCGACATTAGTACAGTGATAAAAAAATGAATGAATCTCCCACCACTACCACAAGAGGAAGCGACTAGCTATCAACTATTTAGTCGCTCAAGAAACGTTCAAAAGATCGTAGGTTCCGTGTAAGTAAAAGATATACACAATTATGTTAATAGCTGATCGCTGAGTGTTTACACCGCCGGCGAGTACTCGTTTGCTGCAGCGATAAGAGCCTCACGCTTGGTGCATGAGCAAAGCATACCAGCGAGTAATCGCTCGTTACCCACACACAGTGGTGGGACAGATTCCTTATGTGTGAATACTGAGCGTACCGATTCACACTGATCTCATCACTGGCAGGTATTAATGATGCTCAAGTACAGACAAAACAAAATCCGTTCACGTAATCACTAGCTTCACAACCGACTGCTCATTCCCTACGAAGCAGCGAATGTGTAGGAGCCTTTACATGACAGGTCGAGCAATCCAATTACGGGATTAGTGAACACTAAAGTGGAGTGAAGTGAGCCGAGACAACAACGTCGCCGGACAATGTCCGACTATGTCCGGCGATGGACAGATGTAGGTACCGGACAAATGAACTTTGAAATTCATGTTTATGGATTGTTTTTGCTGAGTGATGTGCTGGTTTATCATTAGGAAGTACTGATTAATGGTTTTTCGGAACATCTGGGTGATTAATTTAAAACGTCACGTTGTTGCCTAAACTTTGGACCAGGAGCTAGACCACCACCTCTTAAAGCAGTATTATTGTAATCTTACTACAGTGTGGAAAAGAGATGGAGCTAGACGTCCTGTATAGCTCCATCTCTTTCTCAACACTGAAGTAACATTAAAATAATACTGCTTTAAGGGGTGGTGGTTGGCCCCCTGAGCTTGAAAGATGGGTTAAAATATTCCCATAATTACTTTAGCAGGAAGAATGGGTCCACGAAACCGTTTTGTGATTCTTTATTAATGCTGCCATAATATTATGGTAATTTTTTTCCTGAAAATGCACTTTAGTTTTCGTATTTCTGGTAAACTTGTTAATTTTGAAATGTAAATTGTGTACTTACGTTCATTTCGTTTTATGTAACACAATAATCACATTGCGCTTGACGAGCGGTGGTGGCGCAAAACTTCTCAAATTAATGAATTTTACATGCGTAGGCCCTTTTCAATTAACCATGACTGAAATTTTAGACAACTGTTACTTGAACTTTAATTGTCTGTACGTTCATCCCCACAAATTACATAATATAACACAATGTTTGTCTGTTCTCGTGCTCATAACTGGAATCCCTTAACCGATTTACGTGTATACGTATATACAGGATAATTTTAAAAGGAGTGCGGATATTTTAGGAGGTAATCAGGTGCATAAAACTGAACAACTTTCCCCAAGGAACATAGGTAGAAATCTAAAAAATAAAATTCTACTTCTCATACAAATGTAAGTCACGTGATCAGTCACTTTGTATGAAAAGTCAATTTTCAATTTTAAGATTTCGACCTATGTATGTTCCTTGGGGAAAGTTGTCCAGTTTTATGCACCTGATTACCTGCTAAAATATCCGCACTCCTTTTAAAATTATCCTGTATATTCTCTATTCAGGTTTTAGCATACATATATTAGTCCTCACGGGTGGAGCCGGAAGTACAGCTAGTTTCACATAAAACCTATTTTAATGACTCAGTTTTTTTTCCAAGTATTCCATTATCATCCATCCTTAATCATCGCACCTGTTTCAGTGTCCAAAGTGGTTACACTGTAAAAATCCTATCGGGACTTTAATGGGATTCCGCTTTTGTGATGGCACCGGTAATCGGGTTCCAAGAATGCACTCCAGTTTATTTTTGTTACACTTTCTTTCCTGAAAATGGCACATAAAATCAGCTCGGGAAACGTGTAGCTGCGAGAATAAATAGGTAAAGGTAGTTGTCGACCAAATTCAGAATTAATTATGCCCCATTTATACGATGCAAATTTCTTGCCTATGGTATATAATAAAATTGAAGCAACAAATGATTTGCATCTTCTAAGCACTGTTTACACGATGCAACTTTTAATGTTACTTCAACTTAAGCCCCAATTACACGATGCTAGTTGCTTGCCTGTGGCATACAATAAAATTGAACTGTTTAGTTGACACTGTTTAGACGATGCAACTTGTAATGTTACTTCAACTTATGGTATGCCACAGGCAATTAAATCACACCGTGTAAATCGGGATTTTTGGTATGGCAAAGACAAATAAATCGTATCGTGTGTATCAGGCCTAAGTTTTATAATCATATTCTACTTTAAAAGCGTTGATTGAGCTTCAAGTTTTATTAATTGAGTAAAGTCAGTTAGAAGAAAACAAGAAACTCGATTATTCATCTCTGAAAGAAACTACAATGGTAGAACAAGACTCGATATAATGGTATGCATAAACTATTCCATCAATTGTTATTCGCTCGATTATTTGCCACTTATCGAGTGCTGTGTGGGGCTTCACGCTTTATTGGTTATAGAGTCAATATGGCTTATATTCTTTTGATTATAATAAATAAATTATTAGTACTAAGTACTTAGCTGTAAATCTGTAATTGTAGAAATTAAGATATTAGTCAGATAGAGATGTGTTATAGACCTTATATAATTATTTTCGGCATTTTTAGGGCACAATTTTGTCAAGGATTCAGACGTGATGTATGCTAGAACTACCCACTTGTAGTAGGAGTACCTACACTTAAGGTAACCGCACTAATCCGTGCCGTTTCAGGGACATAGCCGACCCGTGGCCTTTTATTCACATTTACTGAAGCTCCGAAACCGCACACGGCCATGGCTGTGAACGACTTCATATAAAATTTATGTATCGATATTTTTTTAGCCCAAGGCTTCCCAAGGGTGCCTGCCACGGTATACGGTATATAAGTGATAACCAAAATTATTATTAGAGCACTGGTGGCCCAGTGGTATCAGCCCCGACTTACGAGTTGTAAGGTCGTGAGTTCGAACCCACGCAGGCCCTTTACTTTGTGTACTTAATTTCATCACCACTGCTCTCAAAACGGTGAAGGAAAACATCGTGAGGAAACTGTGAAAAAAAAAAAACAAAATTCAAAAACATGTGACATCTACCAATCCGCACTGGGCCCGCGTGGTAGATTATGGCCAACTCCCTCTCACAGAGAAGTTATATGAATGAGCAACGAATAGGTCTAACAGTAGATCTTTATTTCGGAATATAATATTTACATAATATATAAGCTAACATACTTAAAATAATAATAAGTACATGTATACAAAAAAGAGTGAAAAGAATCATAGGGCGTCCAAAAATTCGTCCGCATCGCTGTCAACAGGAAAAGTGCCTAAAAGGCTGGCAGCATTGCCTCGTGGTATGGCGATGCTGATTTTTTGGCCAAAGAATAGGCCAGCCCTTTGGTCACGTGAAGAGTCGACCAACCGCAATGAACACAATAATATTGAATTAAACACACCCAGCTTAGATATATTCAGCGACAAGCTACCGGGATTCAGAAAGAAAATCATGATATCCTATCCAAAAAATCATGCTATGCTATCCAAGTTGTTTTTAATTTTAATTTTTACTTCTTAACTTTTTTGTCATTGTTTATTACCCATCTTATTTACGTTAGTCTGTTTAAGTTTTAATTTAGTTTAGTATATTAAATTTCAAGGCAGCAAGATATTGTAATCAATGCTATTGCAGGCTGTAATTGTCATGTACCATCGCGAACATTTGCGGTGAACCACTTTTCAACATTATTGCCTTAGTAATAAGGTCGAAATGTGGTTCATTAGTCCTTCAGTTATTAAGATTATTTCTAGCATAAGTTTAACGTACATATGTGATGTGGCTGTGATTTTTTTTTAAATAAATAAATAAACACAGAGAAGAGGCGTGTATTCCAGCATTATAGATCATTATAGGCTGATTATGTATGTTATGTAAGTGATAACCGCGCCTAATGGACATCTGCTATATTAAAGGCATCACGTACTCACAATCACAATAACAAAGCTAACAACTCAATTGTGCTTGTATTTATTTACACTGGCATCCATATTCTGCAAATAAGAATACAGCCACGCTGCTTGAGGGCAGATATAGGAATGGTGGCAATGCCTTCTACTCACGGTGAGCTCCTCCACAAAGATGGAAGGTTGAGTAGATACACCGTAAGGACTATTCTTGCTTGCAGCATTCGGCTGCTTTAATAACGCTTGCTAACAGATATGCTCATCGTGTGCACGAGATTTTGTGTTCAAATTGGTCAGATGTATGTTTCCTCGATAGTACGCTTATACCTTCAAAGATCGTTTCAGCAAAGAGAACATTCCCAACAACATTTAATAAACTCACGCTTTTCCTCATGGAGATAGGCAGAAATTACAAAACGCCCACCTGCAACGGTTGTTATATTATGCTACTTTTCCCAACAAGTGCGAACAAAAAAAAAACAGTTACAATTTCACTTCAACAAAACTAAAAGCAACCTCATAATGAAAAACAAGAACACCCTCTCGTCTTTCCAGTTTTAGTAAAACCGTGGCGCCCTGACAGTTACTAATAAGCCTGCGACCCGCTCCTAACTCATTAATTTTCTCGCGATGACTGACGACACAAAGCTGTTGCTTCTCTCTCAACTGATATTACCGTAACTTGTAGTGAGTGAGTTGTGTCCTCGTCGTGGGGAGAAAAATGTGGTTTTACGTTTGTGGGTGGTGAAGAAAACAAAACTTAGTTATGGTTGTAGCCTTTTGCCCAGTTTCTATATACAGAATATGAGCTAATCATTTTGATTAATGGGCCGCTTTACGAAGACAATATTGCAAAACTGTTAATTTTGTCAGCAGATGCTACAAATTCCTTACCTAATTCTCTACGGTGCATTATAAAACGATTGAGTTGCTATATAAATTACTGTTGTCTTGTAGTTTAAACCAATTACCAATAATAGACTTAAGAGTCTATCATTTTAATATCCGATATAGACGCTCAAATCATGCCCCAACCAGATGCCAAATGGTTCAATCTCCTCCATTTCCACATAAATATACAAATTATGCCTATATCCTTTTCCAATACGTTTCTCTCGGCACATAACTGAAAGATCTCTCTGTATATTCGGTAAATAATTCTGACCTAGTGATAAAATAAGTGGGAAATCAAATGTCGTGACTGGCGCTGAGGGGCTTCGCGGCGCGTCGGTGCCAATTACAGCCTTCGTATAGAGTGGCACTTAAGTCGCAGATTACGCACAATTGCATAATGAACACTTCTAGAAAAGTGTGAAAGAGCTGAGTTAAATGGACGGCCTGTTTTTGAAGTAGCTTCATCATCATAAATCATTTATTTTTTAAAAAAAACCGCGATTCGTGCGACCTGAAATGCATGAAACTTCTCCTCAACCTTCATTAAGCGCACTAAGTTTTTTCAGAGCCTATGCTCCAACACTTGTTTCTGCACTTCCACCTCTTGGCAAACTGACAGTTCTTCACGACTGACAGTTGTCTTGTTTTAATGGTGTAGTAATAAGAATAAAGAATAATGAACTTGACAGTAAGAGAGAATAGGCATTTTCTGAGTGCACTTAATCTACCGTTAACCTCATCCGTCGCTTTCCTTCAGGTAAAATCGAGGTCAAGAGTTGAATTAAAAAAAAAAACCAACCCATTGGGGGTTCGGAAGCCAAGTTTTGCTTGAAGACGAAGGTTCTCTCTCGAAACGATTTTGAGGGATAATAACATAATTGTAAAGCATGACAGATTAGTAATTACATTGCTTCTAACATTTTCAAGACACAATAGAAAGCTATAGGTACCTACCTGCCTACCCACTCTTTTAAAACACGACAAGAATACTGGAATGGGTATATTTAGTATTTACCTAGCTAGCATAAATAGCTAGCATTTTTTTTTTTTTTTTTGTGGATGGGAAATCATCAAATGACTTCTCCCGCTCTGGGAGGAGCGGGAGGGCGTGTCAGACTTTTACTGACTAAAACCCACCCGTGTTCCTTCTGTTGCCTGTGCCGGGGCCACGATAACTCTTTCGAACATCCCGCAACCCTAGCTGGCATCGGCCCTAGCGGACCCCGTCAATAGTGCTGACATCTCTTTGAGGCGCGCGTGGAACACGACGCGCCGTCGACACGGGCCTGGTCCTTACCGGACGGCGAGCTACCCATTACTCGCCGTCCGCAAGCCCGCGCCTACGGTGGCCGGGAATCGGCTGCCAATTCCCGACGCCCAGGGCGTCTCCTGCGGCGACTAGGGGCGTGAGGGCACAAAGCTTGCCTCTCCCTCACGCGTCCCACCTCCTCCTTCACGAGCATTACTGCTTCGCAGAAGGAGGTAATGGCTTCCCATGCACTCTCGCTCCGTACCATGGCCTGGACCAGAGCCGGACGCGAGAGATCGCCGCCGCCGATCGCTTCCGCGAGGACAAGGCGGTGCTCCGCCCAAGCCGGGCAGACCTCCACCGTATGCTCCACCGTGTCCTCCGGGCGATCCACACAGTGGTGACACCCGGGCGTTTCCTCCCGCCTTATCCGGAACAGGTACCTCCCGAAGCACCCGTGTCCGGTGAGGACCTGCGTCAGGCGGAAGGTGAGGACGCCGTGGCGTCTCTCCAGCCACTCCTCAAAGAGGGGACTTATCGCCACAATTGTGGCGTGCCCAGCGCTGGGTTGCGACAATCGCACTCTCCATGCCGCCATGAGATCCTGCCGGAGCTCTGTCCGCCGTGCCGCGATTTCTCGCGGCAACGGAGTTACGCCCCGGCGTCCTGCCTCCTCGCGCCACTCCCACATGTGCGCGAGGACTATAAATAGCTAGCATGCTAGAACATTATGTAGACAATTCTGAAATTCTAGCTATCGAAACCAACGGAAGGCTTGGTTTCCAAGAAGTTTACGTGCTTTTTAATGCCGTGGTCCCACGGCCCGCTATCGCACAGGTCAGATCGAGCCATTCCAGGCCGACAGGCCGTGGGAACAAACCCATCCGATGAGGCCTGCGGTGGCCTGTTGTCGCCCGTCCGATTGAATGTATGTATGGGATGATCCGTGGGAATACTCGGCACGGGCCACGACAGACCAGATCGTACTAGGCCAGGCCGACAGGCTGTGCAACCGTCGATTCGATGAGGCCTGTGGTGGAAATACTCCGCACGTGGCTGGCCTCGACAAGCGTAGATAGATAGACTCTTTACTATATACATCATAAATATTACAGATCTAAAAGTAGAAAACATCCATGGGGTGACACAATGGACACAATGGGCGGTCTAACAACGCCTGGCGCGGCCTGTCAGTTAACGGGCCATGCGACCGCGGCTTAATTCAGCTCAGAGGCTACCGCTATTAGATTTTTATAATTTAGCACTAACAAAAAAGACGTACTAAATGCACGGACATTTCTAATGATTATGAAAAAGGTATTTAAAAAGTATATACTAGGGTCTGAGCACGAATCAAAACAAAACTACTCGTTGCCAGGGATGTACAGTGTCCCATTATGACTAAGCTCCTTTTCTGAGAAACAAGGGTTCAAAAGGCTACCTACATTTATAAACTTAATATTGAATAAGGTATGTAATCTTTTCAAGTAACTAGGTAGTTTATTTAATAAAATTAGTCTAGGTTTGCGAGTTGTCCTTGATAAAGGTCAGAATTGAAAACACACAGACCAATTCGTTTGCCAAATAATGCATAGCTTTGGTGATATTGTTTAAAAATGTTCCCATTGATTTATTTATAAAATAAAAGAACAACAATGGCATATACATTCAACTTTGGTTTACAAAAGTAGTTAGGAAAGGTACTGTTACTGAAAATGTATACACAAATTATTGTATAATGAATGAAATCAATTGATTGTATATCATACCTCGTGTAGATATATTTGGAGAATAGTGTGTGCAACTAGAGAATATGATACCACTGCTCATGCTAGAAGCAATACAAAACAGAAGAGGCAGCCAATTTTTTACCTGACTACGGCGAAGCCAAAAGGAATAATTATGTGTTTAACAGTCTATGTACTGTGGAGGTTTCAATCGAGCGTGCCATAAATGATAAAATGATAAATGATTTTATTTCTGTAAGTAGGTTTAAACAAACACTTTTACACGTCAAACATTTTTTTTAAACTAGATGAGGCCGTCGTTTCCTATCTGACTACTCTGAGAAGAAAGGCCGAAACAAACTCAGAGGTCACAGTCTCTTTTAAAGTCCAGACATAATCTTGGTCAGATCATATGAAGACCATGTAGGTTGCTGTCTGAAATGGTCATAAGCATGCAACATTTGCAAGTTTAAACGTTTATTGGTTTAGGAAAACAAGCATTGGTTTTAAAAAGAGAAAAGTGAAAAAGCAAGATAGGTTGACAGGTGACAGGTGTTGTTATAAAATATGTAATATGATTCTTTTATGAATAGACATCAGTTTAAAGTCCAATGGTGTAGTTAACACATATTTGTATTTCCGTATGTTCTACCGCAGCGCCTAAACTTCTCATCCGATTTTGATGAATGAGATGTCTGATGATGTGATTTAAATTATGACAAAAAGGCGTGGGATTGAGCTGCTCCAAGATTTTTTTTTTTTTTTTTTTTTTAATTTACATACTGATTTTTTTTTGTTCTTTTCTTTTTGCTATTTTTTTTTTCTTATATACACATTGTCATTGATGAATTTTATATATACATTGACATGAATATTTACTTTGTAAAATGTAATATTATTTTAATTACTGTGAATGTGAAGACTATGTGGGTCCTTGTGTTTTTTTTTTTCTCTCAGCTTTAATCATAGTTTGCCAGTTTGAGTAAATTATGTGGCCTACCCAAATGTCCTTTCTTTGGTATTGTTCGTCGAATCGTTGAGCTCCTTAACTTTTATGTTGAGCTGTACGATTACTGACAGATGCTTACACTGACTGGACAGGTCCACTCAATCTGTGTGGTTCTTTCCTCAAAAGACCATTTCAGACACCAACCTACATGGTCTTCACATGATCTGACCAAGATTATGTCTGGACTTTAAAAGAGACTATGACCTCTGAGTTTGTTTCGGCCTTTCTTCTCAGATTAGTCAGATAGGAAACGCCGGCCTCATCTAGTTCAAAAAAAAAAATGTTTGACATGTAAAAGTGTTTGTTTAAACCTACTTACAGAAATAAAATCATTTATCATTTATGATTTTTTATTATTGTCCGGGTGACATATATAGCCTACATTTTATACGAACGAAATCAATATGACGGATCATCTAATGTTTTTCGGTTTTCGTATAGCCGGTGGCGTTCTGTAGTTTCTGCCTACCCCCATGGGAAGAAGGCGTGAGTTTATGTATGTATGTATGTATGTATAGCCGGAGTCGCACGTAATCTGTACGATTGATGCCTTAATTATATGATTTAGTTATGACGTGTAACTCCGACTATACAAAAACCAAAAATAATGGATATCGATTTCTTTTTATACCATTTCATTTGGCGTTTTTGTCGTAGTTGGTTATAGGTAGATAATTGTACCTAAAGATATTTTCCCAGAATTCCTATTTCAGTAATAAAGATCCAAGTTCTTGAGCCCATCCCACATTCCAAAGGACATTGCCCCACTCCATGCCACATAAGATCACCAGTCCCAACCGACAAGCATCTAACAACCTAATCCCGACACTTCTGTAGGCGATAAAACGAATAGACGAGACCAAATGGACGAAAAACAGAACAAAATACATTTATTAGAAGTAAGATAATCCAATACAGATCACTGGGACATGTTCGATGCTTACGTCATGATAAATAATATCTTGTAAGGCGTGTAATGTCTTAAGAACAACAGTAATTCCTTCTGTCACTTTAGTGTAGGATGGACCATTTAGATACATCAAGTATCAAGAAAATAATTTTCAGTGTCCAAATATCCTTTCTTTGGTATTATTCGTCGAATCGTTGAGTTTCTTAAGTTCTGAGTTGAGCTACACGATTACTGACAAATGCGTGCACTGAGCAGTCGTGGCCCAGTGGTAACGCCGCGACTTACGAGTTTTAGGTCGTAAGTTCAAACCCAGACAGGCGCTATACTTTGTGTAAATTATTTCATCACGACTGCGCTCATATCGGTGAAGGAAAACATTGTGAGGAAATCGGCATGTCTTAGAACCAAAAATTCGAAGACATGTGGCATCTGCCAACCCGCACTGGGCCCGTGTGGTGTATTACCGCCCACTTCATCTCACCGAGAGGAGGCCTGTGTCCCAGCAGTGTGAATATTATAGGCTGATTATGTATGTATGCGTGCACTGACTGGTCAGGTCCACTTTGTATGGTTCTTTCCTCAAAAGACCATCTCAGACATTAACGCTTTCGAGAACACTGATCGAGACACAATATAAGTTTTACTGTTACGATGGGTCTCGATTCCTGAAGCAAAAATAGAATAGGTATTAATCTTTAGGTACACAATAAAATTGGATTTTCTTATCATTCAATTGCCGTTGGCTGCTTCTCAAAAGCTGCGCTATCTCCTCTTTTTACAATCTTCATAGCAAAGAACAATTCAACAGAATCATATCATTACGTTATATTTCTATCCGCTGGTTTTCTTGATGATAACGACATCAATTATGCCGTCTGGCAACTGTACGACAGCCGGCCAAAATTAAAATTAGGCAGAAACAAATTAGTTTAATTTGAACGTCAAAGAATATTAAACATAACATAACAACCTTTGACAGGGTCTGGCACGCTGGTTTACTCAGCAAGCTTCCTGCTTATGGCATCCCAGCTGATTTTTGTAGCTGGATATCTGACTTCCTTAGTGAACGGTCGATCAGAGTAGTCGTTGACGACTGCTCTTCCGACCTTATGGCTATTGATGCCGGAGTTCCTCAGGGGTCTGTTCTCTGCAACTATTTTCCTGCTGCACATCAATGACCTACTTCAACTTGGTATTGTTGGGTACGCAGATGACAGTACTGTTTCAGAGAGATACTTGTCCAGCGTAAAAACCAGTGGGGCCGAAGTTCGTTCCTTAAGAGAGGCCATGGTAGAGCGGATAGATTTGACCTTAAGTCTTGTCTCCCAGTGGGGTGATGATAATCTGGTCTCTTTTAACGCCACCAAAACACAGGCGTGTCTTTTCACCGCTAAAAAGAGTCGTTTTCTGTAACTGATCGACTCGAGCTCCTAGGCATGGAGTTGACATCATGTCTCAACTTCGGAGCCAGCATCGAGTACAAAGCCCAAACTGCGGCCAAGAAACTGGGCATCCTAAATAGGGTGAAGCGATACTTTACGCCTGGACAGCTTTTAACTCTCTACAAAGCGCAAGTCCGATCCTGCATGGAGTATTGCAGCCACCTTTGGGATGGCTCAGCTAAAAACCAACTTGCCGCGCTTGATTCGATGGAACGCAGAGCTAAGAGGCTCATTGGCGACGTAAGACTGGTGGATGCCAAGCTTCACAGCTTGGCTCATCGCCGCAAGGTTGCCTGCTTGTCGGTCTTCTACAGATTGTACTTCGGTGAGTGTGCTCGAGATCTCCACGACCTCATTCCGCCTGCCTCCTTCTACTATCCGACATCTAGACGCACTGCAGCTTACCATCCCTACCTAGTTGCTATTCCACCAATTCGCACTAAGCGATTCCAAATGTCTTTTGTGATGCGCACAGCAAAGGAGTGGTACTTTCTGCCTGCGTCTGTGTTTCCGAACGTATACAACCCCGATCTCTTCAAAGTGAGAGTTAACAGGCTTCGTCTGGGTAAGCTCGCTCCATCGTCGACTTTGTCTCTGTCATCTCTGACCTAGACTAGAGTCAAGAGCAAACCTATCTTAAATAAAAAAAAAATAAAAAAATTACGCCTTGTTTCCCCGAAGGGTAAGGCAGAGGTGTACCTATATAGTACACCCACATTTCACCAGTTATGTTTAAGTCCCATGTAATAGGGGGCAAGCCTATTGCCATCAACCGGGCACAAATCCAGACTCCGGGCTGCTACTGAGAAATTCCAGATAGAAAAACCCAATAACACTTTACCCGACCTGGGAATCGAACCCAGGACCTCATGGACCTCATGCTCAGCCGTAGCGCTTGCGACCACTAGACCAACGAAAAGAATAATAAATAACTGCCAAAAAACACCTGATCTTGTATATTCACCTAGAAAAAGCTTGAAACAAAGGAATATTATAGTAAAACGTGAAAATGAAAACCTAAAATGGAAAATCTAATCATTTAAGACATTTAACAAACCTCGATGGCAATCCTACCAGCGTTAATTTTAATCGAGGTCGGAACAAACTCCCTCTAATTTTCCACTCTTAAAGATTAGGACAGACATTTTCCTGTACCTTGATACCCTAGAAAATGTCAAACGACTCTTAAATCCGAGAACTTTTCATGTTAACCAAATGTTTTGAGTCTCTGAAGCGGAATAGAACACGTCGACGTGGAGGTTTCCAAATTAAATTACATAGAAAACCTTTCAGGGATCGACAACATTTTGATAGATAAATCGGCTTTGAGACACGGGAATGGTACGACACTAATATTTTTTTTTTTTGTTGAGGACGTTCTCGTAGGTGTGTAGCATAATCCGCCTATAATGTTCCCAGTGCTAAGACACAGGCCTGCTCTCTTTGCTCTCTTCGAGATGGACTGTAATCTACCACACGGGTCCAGTGCGGGTTGGTGGATGTCACATGTCCTCGTATTTTTGGTTCTAGGACATACCAGTTTCCTTACGATGTTTTCCTTCACCGTTTTGAGAGCAGTAATGATGAAATTATTTACACAAAGTAAAGCGCCTGCCTGGGTTCGAACCCACGCCTCGGTATATACATTCAGATAATATTCAATAGTATTGAATACACAGAATATTACGTTAACTGATAAGCACTTTGTATCTGGGGTCGCATTACGCATCTTACGTTGACTGGTAGGTATTGACAATAGGTGTAAGGCTCGTGTAAGAGCGAGGTGCGTTGCGCTGCGTTGCGTCGCGTCATCGCAACGGAACAACGCTTTGTATGCCACACCTGTGTTGCGTTGACGCTGCGTCAACGCAACGCAAGAGGGTATGCACGCCGACGCAGCTGCGTCTCAGTTCAGCCTTTGCAATGGATAGATAGTGCATCACTGTCCGTCGTCGCAGCGGAGCTCCGACAACGCAGCGCATCACCCTCCCTCCCGCTTCGTCTCTTGTCCGTCGATCCGTTGAAACGTCGCGCGCGACGACGCAACGCAGCGCAACGCACTAATGGGGCCTCGCTCTAAACAGACGTGACTCGTGATGCGACACAAAGGCACCGCTCATCGCGCGACAGGCCGCAGTCGGTACCTGTGTGTCACGTGGCGCGTCGCTTCTGTTTGCAAGAGCCTTTATGTGTGAAGATACCGTATTCCATTGGCTGTATATTGGTTTTGCTTGTGGCTTCACCCACGTCAACCGCGCGGAATGGATTTCTGTTATACATTCCTATACCGAGCAAATACGTTTGTATTTCATGGAATCAAAAATATATAGAACTGTTTGTAACAAACATTATGATCTAAATGTATCAGTGCAGCGTTGAGATGCTTTTTTGTATTAATTTATATCTTTACACAGTTTAAAACACAGTCACTTTTCGTGACTGTCTGTGTGACCGCTTAGTTCTTCTAAGTCAGCTTGACCCCCCCCAATATGCAACATTTATATCTGTAACTAGCTGTGCCCCGCGACTTCGTTCGCGTGGATGTCGTAAGATACACAATATACTATAATAACAGCCGCATTCACACACATTCATAAAACTCCCTCGTCCCCCGACCTGTCGCGTTGCATCGCCCGCCCGCGCTATTACCTTCTACATTTTCGCTTTGTGTACCTTCTGACTTTTTCTTTTTGCTCAGCTCCTAAGGGTCGTACCGTGATGTTAAATAGCCTATAACTATCCTCGAGAAATGGACTACCAAATGCAAAAAGAATTTTTCAATTCCTACTTTTTGTTCACAATTTCATGGGTTTTCATGTTTTTGCGTGGAATTCTAATTATTTTTCTAAAATAAAAGTAGCCTAAGTTAATCCCTGTAACATCAGCTATCTGCCAGTCCGTCAAAATCGGTCCAGTCGTTTCGAAGATTAGCCGGAACAAACAGACAGACAGACAGACACAAACATTTTAAAAATTGCTTTTTTGTTGTAAGTACCGTATATAATGTCTTATGCATTTAGAAAAAAGTTGCTATTTTTACATTACAAACAGACACTTCAATTTTATTTATTGTACATTATAAATAGTATTCTATTTATGTATTTAACTAGAAAATTGATTTTGCGGCTTACGATCAATTGGAGAATTGATCTTAGATTTATGTGTATGATATAATACAAACTACATTCATATTACATTAGATATAGCACAAAAATGTCGATGTTTTAACATGTCACCACATCAGTACTTAATATATCACCTAGATTTATTTCAATTATCCTGCGAACGCAAATCTACGCGAGACACAATGGGTTTTATAATTATTTCTGTAATTACCATAAGAGTTGTTAAAAGCTCATTATTATCAACTAGATACCTAATACCCATGACACATTTGATTGTCTAGCTTAGTATGCTTCGGTATGAATAGGGCCTCTTAAGCTAGGTAGTTTGTACTCTGTTCCAACCATGCAATCGCTTCCAGCTTTTCATCACCCTAGTTCCTTTGTGAGGAGGACAAACACACGCAAAATCCGAGGGACGCAATCCTAGCATACCCCAGTTTGCTCCACTAGAATAATTTGATAAAATCTTCCTGGATTACATATATGTACATACATTGAATGAAGGAACTTTGGAATTTCACGGATATTATTATATGGAGTCTGTGAGTCGTTTGAGTAGTGGTTTCAGTGTTTGTTCTGTGATTCAGTGCACTTGAATTTGTTGCTGAAATTCAATATGTTGGTAATCTTTGTAGAGGAGAATGTTTCCTTGATAG
This sequence comes from Fissipunctia ypsillon, assembly GCA_947568875.1. Classification (NCBI taxonomy): domain Eukaryota; kingdom Metazoa; phylum Arthropoda; class Insecta; order Lepidoptera; family Noctuidae; genus Fissipunctia; species Fissipunctia ypsillon. The sequence continues at coordinate 21,597,838 of OX387644.1, forward strand.
AAATTGTTTGGAGAAACTCAAACTCAAACTCAAAGCATTTATTTCAATTAAACCAATTACATGCACTTTTGAATTGTTAAAGAGACAGTCAGTTAGTCAGAAAATTGAAGCTAGTTGCCCATTCCAAAACGTAGATCTCTATGGAGAAGAATGGGCAAGAAACTCCATGGACACTCTTTTAAATCAAAATTGTTACAAAATCCTGGGTACATTGTTCTTGTTGCTTCTATATGTGAGAACAATGTAAAAAATAGATAATTAAAAACAATTAAAAATTATCGATTCAATTAAATGTGCGAATCGAATGACTTTGATTTTTGTCTATGCATGCAAGTACTTTGTTGACATCTAAAGAAATGTTTCTACTAAACTGATTTTGACTGCCTTTCATAAGTCATCATCAAAGGTATGTTATTTGGTGTTTGCATACTCTATTCCTAGTTGAAGAGTAGCTCACTACCTATGAGTTATTTAACCCTCTTGCAGGTTTCATGAAGCTTACTTCCGCTTTTGATGACGTTTTGTTACCTATGTTATAATTATTTGCGATCGATGAACTGTATGAAAGATGATATGGCTAGAAAGGGGGTGACTACCGAGATGACGACTAATAGAGAAGTGTGGAAGAAAAGACATGTTGCGCCGACACCAAGTAAATTGGGATAAGGACAGGAGAGTGATGATGATGAAGATTTCAAACATAATTCTGTCTCACTCATCTTCAAACGATTGACAGAAACAGAACGATGTTTTTATTTCGATTAGCGCTATACGTATTTAGTGATTTGAGTCGCAGCAGCAAGCAGACCTAGGTATGAAAAAAAAAAAAGCTCAATGCTCCATAATCAGAGCTGACTTCTCATTGTACGCAAATCATATACAATGTAAGATCAGCTTATACTGGACATGTATTGCTTGATAAGTAGCCGTGTGTACCACCTGCTCAGTTTGATAGTAGGAAACAACTAATCACCAAACAAAGGCTAAACCTAACATAAGGCCTTCAAAATACTAGCTTCGCAGCCCTCGATCGAAGAAGCCCTGACCTTACACCCGTATTAGGCACTGATGGTTACGCCAAATACAGTCGTAAGTCACTTTTATTACCGTTCGTTCTGTAACGTAACCGACAAGAAATGACGGTGTTGCCAGATGTAACACTTACCTTGGAAATCAAGTTTGCATGGGGAAGGCTGAAGCCAAAACCTTGAATGGGAAATTGAAATTGATTGATTGGAATTGATTGATTTAAAATGCATCGATAATAAACATAAAAATGATGTGCTACGTATTTTATGTATCTGGAATTGCGGTTATGACAATAGAAGTAAAAAAAAAAGTTTAGTCCATAAGTAGACATAAAAACCCCCAGAAGATAAAACAGGATTCAACAGGCAGACGGCAGAATTTCTGTGTCCAAATAAAGTTAATTTTTTACCCCTGTTTGACACACCCGGGAACAGTTACGACTAATATTTTGCATAAGGATTAAAGTTCTGCCTACAAATTCAACAAATTTGACGTGGTGACCACAAAAAACTGGCCAAGCGCGTGTCGGACCACGCACAATGAAGGGTTCCGTAGTTGGGATGATCTAATCCCAAGAACAAATTAAACATTGTAGTTGAAAAACATATTCTCTCATACATTCCGACTGCAAATAAGTTTGTATGCACAATATTGAGAGATTTATCATGTTATTTTAAGACCATAGACTTTTTATTGGTTTTCCTGCAATCTATAAGTAAAGTACTATTTTCCGCTTTTTCCAGAGATAAGGGACACTACTACTGGTCAATTTTCATCTATTTTTTTTTTAAATAGCTTTAAAACAATTTATTTTAAAATTATAAAAAAAATATATTTGAGTTTTCCAAAATGTCACACGGGACAATTTGGAAAACTTTTTTTTAAATTGTCTTATTTGCCTTCCAAAAGTGACCTCCATATTCAAAACTAATTTATGTATTTACGTTACACGTCCGTGTTTGGGTCACAGAAATTCATGTGTGTACCCAACGTAATCATTTTGCTCTGAATCTAATCGATCCATTAGAATCAGAGCAAAATGGTAGTGACAGACGGATAGACAGACAGACAGACACACGAGTGATCCTATAAGGGTTCCGTTTTTCATTCAGACGTACGGAACCCTAAAAAGCAATATCTAACAGTTTCAATGATATTGTAAAGAGCGTTATGAAGCAACTGGTTTTTTAGTAATTTTCACTCGGAATTAAGAACGCTATTCATCAACAACCGATTATACAATTTTGTTCTATATTTAACATATATCACATGGCTCTTAAAACATACAACATCCTCACATTAACATATTAATAACAGCTTGATGTATTCTCAATCGTCAATATACCACAGTTGCATCTGCGAACATTATTACTCGGTCGTAAAATGCATGTTTTATAGCCTACTATTCAGTACCTATAAAGCCGCAGTCCCACAGCCCGTTAAGCATTCCGATGACAAACCACCCCAGGCCTTGGGTTTTAGTCAGTAAAAGTCTGATACGCCCTCCCGCTCCGCCCAGAGCGGGAGAAGTCATTTGATGATTTCCTATCCAAAAAAAAGGCTTTCCTACTACTAATGCACGAAAGAATTATGCGCTTGTCAAGCGATTTTGACGGTCTAGACCATTAGGGCTTTGCGACTAAATTCAGTCGTAAAGCGATCGCTCGCTGTCTATGTAGAGACTGCAGCCTCTGGCCTGGCGCCTGGTGAGAAAGCGGGCCGTGGGACCGCAGCATTAGAGAACGTCTATTGGCTATTAACTCTGTTTAGAGCCTTTACGTAAGCAAGGTAATTAAGATTAAAGTACCATCCTCACCGTGTTTGTCAGTGATATTCGGTTCTAGAATCTCACGCTGATAGCAATGTATACAGGCTTAAATTAAATTAGCTAGCAAAACTCCGCAGACGTGATGGGTATCGATATCTAAACACGACAAAATAAAATAAAAAAATATTCGATCATTCTTCTTTGGGGTCAAATACCGCTGGTAGTGTTGTTACTTGAAGGGCGAGTTGAAAAATCTGTTTTATCGTGTTGAGATATCAATACCTGGCGTCTGTGAAGTTTACACAAAAATAACTGACTTTTAAGCTAATATTTTATGTGACTACACTACCGGCGGTTGATAACCCCAAAAATAAACATCATCAAATTAAATTCTTTTTGTTTTATCATGTTTAGATATCGATATCATCACGTTTGGGGAGTTTCGCTATCTAATTTGACAATGTACTTTAAGTGTTTTATTTTACTTGATTTTATTTTATGTTTTCCAGTTATGCAATAATCACTATGTGCTATATATACTTCACTCTGAAAATGGCACAGGTCCGACCTCCAATAAACAGGCAAATGCCTGCGTCCAACCTATTCTTGTACAATCTTATAAGTACCTACTGCTATCCTACTAATATTATATAATCAGCCTATAATGTTCCCACTGCTGCTTTATCATTATTATATACAACGTGTTTTTTTTTTCATATATCATAACTCTGGGGTTACATTCTATAAGTAAAAATAATACAAAAAGTCCTAGAATATGTGATCCAAAAATGCATAGTTTCGAAGATATCATCAATCATAATTAAATTAGGTTAATTCTAAGTTTCATTGATAAATACGAGTAATTCATTTTCATTCATACCAGTCATTCATAATTAAAGCTAAGAAAAAGCGACCTTGTGATATTTCATGTAAGGGTGTTTGTACATTAATAATCGTGACTTTGTGACGCCTCGGATAGCACGCTAAGCCGTTGGTCCCGGTTGTCATTCTTGGATCTTTGACAGTCGTTACAGGTCGTCAGAAGCCCGAAAGTCTGACAACCAGTCTTACCAAGGGGTAGCGTATTATCCAGTAACTAGGTTGTGGAGGTCAGATAGGCAGTCGCTCCATGTATTCAGCTGTATCCTGCTAGACTGGATGCCGACCCCAGCATACTTGGGAAAAGGCTAGGCAGATGAGGCAGATGATAAATCGTGTCTGTCGAATTATTTTGTATGAAACATGAAAACAAAAAAAAATATATAATTGAAAAATAATTCATATGCCAGTTGATTCTTTGATATGGTCTCATTCATACCTTAGAGTTATGATGCATCCAGCTAGGGTTGCGGGATGTTCAAAAGAGTTACCGTGGCCGCGGCACAGGCAACTGAAGGAACACGGGTGGGTTTTAGTCAGTAAAAGTCTGACACGCCTTCCCGCTACGCCCAGAGTGGGAGAAGCCATTTGATGATTTCCCATCCAAAAAAAAAAAAGTTATGACGCATAAAAAACACCTTGTATATATTTTTTTATATTATACAGGGTGTAAGGGACAGCCCTCCGCAGACTGATGGGGTGAATTCAGTATATCATACAAAGATGACCAGTACATGAAATTATTTCATGAACGTTATGGGTATCCAATAAACTTGATTTGTTTTATTACCTCACACACAATGTGTCGTTACCGTGGCAAAACGCGCGTAGCAAACGGCAGCGCAGCGAGCCTTCGGCCGCCGAGTATTTCAACATCCATTGCTGATTTTTTTTATTTTGGTTGTTTTATTTAAATAAATGGAGTGCTGCATACAGAGAATATAATTTTACATTGAAATAAAGGAATAGTAACTGAAAAAACGATAAGAAAAATGAAAATTATCCTGAGAATATTTTCGATGAAATATGATTCAAAATAAGTAGCTGAATGCATCCTGTTAGTTTGCGGAGGGCTGTCCCTTACATCCTGTATAATATAATCGCGAAAAAAATATCAGCTGTTCCCTACATTTTGACGAGTTATGCGAGCATAAATGTAGGGAACAACTATTTTTTTTTTTTTGATATTTTAGGTTTCGTCCAGCAATACTGGTATTCAGCTGTCAACCGGATGGTTAGATTGGATACCGACCCCAACATACTTGTGAAAAGGCTCGTCAGATGATGAATCGTGACTTTGTCTAATTATTTTGTATGAAAACTGAAAACAAAAAAAGTGATAATTGAAAAATAATTCATATGCCAGTTGATTGTTTGATATGGTCTCATTCATACCCTAGAGTTAACAATGCATAGATTCAACTACTAAAGACTGTTTGAGAGCGTGAAAATATGGCAAACTCTCCCTTGGGAATTGTAGTCTAGAGGGACGAGTCTATGTCGACGCAAAGGAAAACGTTAAATTATAAGAATTATTGGATAACGATCAAGCGTTATGTAACAGCATAATCAGCGTATAATATTCCCACTGCTGGGAGACAGGCCTCCTCTCTGTGAGAGGGAGTGGGCTGTAATCCACCACGCAGGCCCAGTGCGGGTTGGTAGATGTCACATGTCTTCGAATTTTGGTTCTAGGACCTGCCGGTTTCCTCACGTTGTTTTCCTTCACCGTTTCGAGAGCAGTGCAAGTGGTGATGAAATAATTTACACAAAGTAAAGCGCCTGTCTGTGTTCGAACCTATGACCTACAACTCGTAAGCCGCGGCCGTTACCAGTGAGCCCCCACTGCTCACTGCTGCGCGTCATGTAATATCAGGGTTAAATGTGTGTGTGATTTGTGCCCGGGTCGTGGCAATAGCCTCGGCTTCTTAAACCAAACTGGCGAAATGTAGGTGTACCATAAGTGCACCTCTGCTTATCCCTTCGGGGAATTCAGGCGTGATGTTATAATATGTGTTTGTAATTTACAAGATGCAGATTAACTCTACAAGCCCTAACTTCACAAACTCTACACCTCAGTCAAAATATGTGGCTTGGCCGTTTCGCTACCGTCACATGGACGTAAGGCGAAATATGTATTCACTGTTCATTACTTTTCTGTTATACAATAGTTCTTGTAGTAACAAAACGGCCAAGCCTCTTATTTTGACTAAGGTGTAGAGTTTGTGAAGTTAGGGCTTGTAGAATTAGGGCGTGTAGAGTTAAATTTACTTTATCCTAAAATCGACGCAATGGTTTTTTTGCTCTTGGTTCTGATTTTCCCGTATGTAGTGTACCACGTACCAACCTACCACACAGGCAATAAACTCAGTCAAAATCAGGTTTGGGTAATAAATCTCATTACTAAGAGATGAAACGTAAAACGATTAGGGCGACACTCAAAACTGCAGATACGGCCGGAAGGGAATTAGTTGATTAATCCGAGGCCGGTGTAATACCTACGGCTTCCCTGAAATAGGCCAAATTACTAGCTATGTTAACTTTAGATTATTTAGAGGGGCTTGTGGCTAGGTAATACAGCCGCACGGGTCGATCGCTCAGGTGAAGCTACGCTTGCCGCGGTTGGTCCGTGGATGGGTGACCATCTTAGCTTAACATACCAAGACCCCTCCGTGCCTCGGAAAGCACGTTAAGCCGTTGTTCCCAGCTGTCATTCGTGGATCTTTGACAGTCGTTACGGGTCGTCAGGAGCCCGAAAGTCTGACAATAAGTCTAACCAAGGGGTATCGTATTACCCAGTAACTGGGTTGTGGAGGTCAGATAGGCAGTCGCTTCGTGTAAAATACTGGTAATCAGCTGCATTCGGTTCGACTGGAAGCCGACCCCAACATAGTTGGGAAAAGGCAGGCTGATGATGTTAAGTTTAGATTATTTAGTTCACGTTAATTTTGTTTGTTAAAAGAGGACAAGGAGATATTTTGTTTATTAGAATACATCACTTTCAGGAGATATATTTTGCATGACTATTTAGGAATGAAGGTTTGTTATTTTGTCAACTAGCAGCGCCCCCCGCTTTCACCCGCATAATTCTCGAACCCGTAGGAATATCAGGATAAAAAGTATATTATGTGTTAATACTAATTAATAATAATTTTATCACAATAATCGCTTATAAATGAATATGAAGGCCAAAATAGTCAATCGTCTACATCATAGAACGCACTTTAGTCTGAATATGTTTCATAACAAAATACAACTTCTAAGTATAAAAAATACTTACGACTTTTTCTAACATCTGCCAACACACATTGTAAGCTGCTGGCAAATACATTTTCCACACGGGACTGACACCAAACCACGAAATTAGAATATCGCATTTCTCTCTTTTTCCGTTTTTCTTTTTTTATGCTGCCAAAGTGACGTCAGATATATTCGATCACAACGAAGTATCACATTCTTCTTAATTTAACTGAGTAGGCAGATATTTACGACGTAAGACATGCCCGTTATTGCATTGACACATCTTTTTGAAGCCGATGCAGCATCCTGTATTTTGGCGTCACTTGTCTCGCCAGATAGTTTTGGTGTTACTGCCACTTGTATGCATATTTCTTCCACAAATGATCACATATATTTGCCGTCATATATAATATCATCATATATTATATCGTCATATAAATCATGAAATCAGATATTTTTGCATATTATATTTATGCTTGTGACTTATCGTATTATATACTCGTCCTCGTCCTAGAAGTCTCTTGCCTGTTCTTCGCCATAGAGACCTACGTTTTGGAATTGGCAACTAGCTTCAATTTTCTGAATAACTGACCGACTCTGACAATTCAAAAGTACCTATAATTGGTTTAATTGAAATAAACGCTTTGAGTTTGAGTACCTAGGTATTATTGAAAAGGTAATCACGCAAAAAATTTCACATTGTGTTGTTGGTGTGCCATAGGTTCGCCACCCCTGTCCTATAGCACAGTCAGCCTCAAAAAGGTATAAACATCGACAAGAATTTATTTGATTGTCTACAATTTTTTGTGCTCCATAAAACTGTATCAAAGAGAAGTTTCAATTAAAAGCCCAATGTGTAGCCACAAACATATTGTTTGTGGCTACACATTCATACAGTAATACGAAACGCAGATTGTAGACATTTAAATAAATTCTTGTAAATGTGACATGAATTGTGTCATTAGTCCATTACCTTTCCAATAATACCTAGGTCCTTATTTCACTTATTCTTTGTATGACATTAAATAATTTATTTGTCTTAAGAAACGCCCTTAATCAAGGACTATAATGTGAGTAATTAAATTATTAGCTATCTTACTAATCGGTAGCACGCTATGGCAATTTTTTTATTTCCTTCGTTCATCACCTGCCTATCCTTTTCCCAACTTTGTTGGGGTCGGCTTCCAGTCTAATTGGATACAGCTGAATACCAGATTTTACGTAGAATGACTGCCTATCTGACTTCTATAACTGGGTAATACCCCTTAGTAAAACTGGTGGGCAGACTTTCGGGCTTCTGATCCGTGGCCCGTAAGAGCTGACCCGACTATCGAAGATCTACAAATGACAGCCGGCACCTACGGCTTAACGTGCTTTCCGAGGCACGGAGGGATCTCGATACGTAATGGATGGTCACCCATCCACAGGCCGACCTCGGCAAGCGTAGCTTACCTTCAACCGACCCGTGTGGATGTTATTATTTAGCCACGAGCCCCTCTTTTTTAGTTCCTTTGTTATGCCCACGTAAAAATGTTCGCAATCCATGCTGGATTGCGAACATTTTAACTATACTTTTATCTAGGTATTATGTTGTAGAATGTTTTGTTCCCCGATTTTATGAAAAGCTGCCAGTATTGTACGCAGGCTGTAAACAATATGGTTTCTATTGATCAGTCTGTACCCTCGGAGTTAAACATAGGTTTATTGAATACCTGGGAGCTGTCTTTAGGTACCTAGGTGTGCGATAATTTAAAATTCAAACTAATGAGGTATTAATATACCTTTAATGTATCTATTTAATGTTTATGTACAGTCCGGCCGTCGAGAGAATGCGTTCCTGACACCTGTCAGTTTCATACTAACGAATATGTGTTTTGCGAATGTGATCCTTATTAGTACTAGAAATTGTCCAACTGGCAGGTGTCAGGAACGAATTATCTCGACGGCCGGACTGTACACACTGTCTCTTTCACACAAGTAGTGATGTAGTTGCTGTCACTAATGTCATCTGTGACAGTGGGTCACCACGAATGGCGGGAAAAGGCTGAAGGCTGTCTGCACGAGAAGCTTGGTGAGGTAGTGAGGAAGTATAGTGATATAATCATTAACGGGGTTCTACAATACCTATTGTAACTTTAATGAAACACATTCAATCATGTTCTGTGGCCAGTTTTGCTTATGCGTAGATTTCGTAGTCAGAAGTCAAACAGAACCTCGCTGCGTGGTCTCTCGAATCGGGGCTCCGATTGAGTTCGTAACTAGTCGAGCTATCCTGAAACGAACACGTGAGTGAAACCGTAAACATGAACTTTAATACGATACAGTGCTTTAATCCGCCAACTACTTAAACCTAAAATCGATGTAGAACATCGATACGTAGGAACCTAAAAAACTTAGTTTCAGACTAATAACTGATATTTCTTCTACACTGACGTAAAAAAAACCCAACATTGTACCTAATCAAATGAAACGAACTCACATAATTGCTTCAAGTAATTAACTATAATTAATGTAAAACTTTTGGAAACCCAGCATGAAACTTCGCAATGATATTTATTTAGTTTCGCGACTCCACATCTTGCTATGTTCGCATTACTGCAAGTTCTAGCGTTTGCTGAACTTATTTTACAGTTCTTTTGCCTTTCATCTCTATAAGTCTCACATGCGTTCACTTTTAGTAATACAATCTGTATTTAAAGTGCATTGAACACAAGTTTGGAGTCGAATGGAACATAAAGCTTCGGACAAGCTTAGGGTCCAGACTCTACCAAAGCGGAGATGTGCGGAGATGTCCGAAACGGAGACGAGAAGAGATGTTATTCAGCTAGGGTGTATCCACCGAAGCTGTGCGGAGATGCGTACTGGCTAGACTGGAGCGGAGATGTGTGTAGGCGGTCACGACTGGTGGGTGTGCGACGCGGAGGGAACTAGCGGCACCGCTCACTGCACGCCTCTCACATCTCTTCTCGTATCCGCTGCGCGCCGTCACCAGCTTGCGAAGCACAACTCACATCTCCGCTTCGATCGCGCCATACAAATATCAGCTCAGTGGTATCCACTGATGCTGGGACGAGATGTGTGAATAACGAAATTCTATTGGTTGTCTTAAACACCTCTCCTCTCGTCTTGTCTCCGCTTTGGTGGAGTCCATGCCTAGTGCATGACCAGGTAAGCCCTTTTACGCGCGTTTCTATACGCTTGCATTTTTTTATAGCTACTGGCAAATATTTATGTCGTAAGATTTGGCCTCACTGTATTTAGGTCGCGCGAAAAGGCGGCCATACTGAGATAAGTGAGGCTAAACTATTCAATTGTAATTTTCAACGAAACATCACCATCTAACGAATCTAATTATTTAAATCTTTGGTAACAAGGTCCCCCGAATACCTTTGTAGCTACCGTATCTCTGCAAGTGACACACGCGTGTAGACGGAATGTATTGGTTCCTAAGGCGCGGGACATAGGCAGTTATCGAAGAATTTTGGTTACCTCTACGACTAAGGTTAACGCTATCTGGGTAACCAAGAAGAAAAAACATGTTACCTCTATTTAGGTTACGTTTTAATACCGGTTACCTAAAATGACCTTGATTACGAGAAAGAAACGGAATATCGCCAGCCAGGCAGGGCCGTGATTGGTCGGCATTCGCCAGCGCGCGGGTCGACTCGACTCTGACACACACACAGCGATGCGCGCTCTTTGAATAATGCCGATGTGCACGTGTAAGATAGAGGTAATTTCATTTCGGTTACCGATATTATTACCAGTTGTATTCAATTTGAGAATTAAGGTAACCTTTAAACATATTGTAAATAAAATAAAGGTTGTAACCTAAAAAATACCTATAGAGGTCATACCGGTTTCGGACCCCGACAAGAGGCGTCAGTCGAAGGCGAGGTGACGGCGAGGCGCGGACACTGCGTCGCTCCTTTAATATTTGACACAAAATGTGAAGGAGCGACGAGACACAAGATCACCGTCGTCACGACCCTCGGTATGCACATGTCTGTAAAATGCCTTATCTAGCTCTTAGGTCGTAGTAGATAGACGTTTCACCCGTAACCATCTGAAAATTTTCACATTCCAATTTTTTTAATCTAGTGCCGAGACGTTTAGCCATAACTAAGCAGGTACACGTGTAAAGTAGAAAATGTTTATGGAAAATAGAAAAGAAAGTAAAAATACTTCTACTCTTCATATTGCGAGTGGGTTTCACTAAAGCATCGTTTCTGGATTCTGGGAAATGGATCACACTGTTCATGTAAACTTAATAAGAGATAGCATTTGTGATACGTGGAAACGAAGCCCGATGTTTCGATAAAGTGGGAAATAATTATGGCTACTATAACACTAAAGAGTATTTCGTATATCTACTCTACAAAGTGTAATTGATAACCTCTCATTGTACTCATCTTATGAAAAAAAGACCAACACTGAAATCGAAAAAATAAACAGCTGTTCCTTAAAATTTGTCCGGTTATGAAAACATAAATGTATATAGTATCTTATTTATCTTTAAAGGGGTATCAGTTATTTCAATTACATCTTGTATAAATAGAAACCAGCTATTTGATAAGGACATAGACACAATAGCAACACATGCACGCACTGATAACGCGATGCACATAGGAAAACAGTCAAACGATTATAGTTCAAAGATCTGTGAGAAAGTCTTTGAGTTGTCGAGTGCTTGGAGAGCTTTAGTGGCATGTTCAGCTCATAGAATAGCAAGTGGAAAATATACAGGGTGTACGTTCAAACAAAAAAAAGCTTTTACTATGGGACACAATGAACTGAAATCGCGAAAAAAAATCAGACATAATGACAAAATGTAGGAAAGAGCAGATTTTTTTTTCCATATTTCAGAGTTGGTCCCATAATAACAGATGTTCGTTTCCATGAGTACCTCATTTCTTAACTCCCCTTAAAGTATGTTCCTTGTTTAACCTAACAACCTGTTTATGTAATAAACAAAATATAAACAAGTACATACAACCCTCTCAAAGTGCGAGACCCACACACTTCCATGCTTCATCGATTATATAAATTCTCCCCGCACCTATATTTGTTTCATAATTAAATTGGTGGAAAGTTGGCAGATAATTTAACTTTCTCCGACGCAAGAAGCGACGAGAATGTTCGTCACGGTGATCCTGGCTAACCCTGCTCAAGCTTTTTTTTTATAACCAACAATTTTTGATAAATACCTCATCTCAAGGTAGTTTTTATGTGAACAGAAGTTTCACTGTTTTTTTTTTTTTTTTTTTTCAAAAAGTTTTTTAGATAATAGAGCATAATACTTTATTTATCATTATCATCATCCTGTCTTCATCCATATTTTTGGAGTCGGCGCAGCATGTCTTCTTTCTATTCTTTACATATTGTACATTGAATATTTAAGAAAAAAAGTAATTGCTACGAGGTCGAGTCTGAAGCCGAAAATATAGTTCTACGTTCGAACATTCATTCGTCCGTTCGTTGATTTTTTTGTGTGCTCACCGATTTCTCCGTCAGTAAAATTATGGGCTGATTTATTTTGAAAACTCTTTTTGTTTTGAAGGGGGGGTGGGGGCGGGGGGGTTGCTCTCAAGGTGGTCCCATTGTCTCTTAGTCAGAATCTGATGCGGGGATTCCATGGAAACGAAGGAAATCACATAACATAACATCACGTCTTGTTTCTCCGATGGGTTAGGCAGAGGTGTACCTATAGTAACACCCTCACGAAGGAAATCCACACCTGTAGCGATTTGGGTATTTTTTGTAGTAACTTGTGCATTTGCTCATGAATGCACCATTTGGTGTAGTGCAACTGATGATGAAGACCACAGAGTGATGGCCACCGGAACTACTCAATAATAAGTATTTCACGGGTTGCGATTCGATTACTTTTGTATGGTTGGTATGCAATTTATTCTCATCACAGTACATATGGTGAAGTGGAACTGATGGTGACTTCACCATCAGCTCCAGTTTTCCTGGTTCTTACTAGAAGAACTCCTCAACAATTAACCGTCCCTGCGTCGGGAAAGCAACATTTTGTAAAAGGTGATGAGCAGTTCACATTAGGCTATTGTAACTTAGATAAATTACAAACCGACCCCCTAAAAAGTGAAAAATGAAAAAAAAATACAAAAAAAAACAATTGATTTCCAAAAAACACACAACAAAGGGAAAAATAACTTTCATTCCGGAAGTCGGTGGCAAAGAACTAAAATACAGATCCAAAGACACCGACTTCTGAAGTTTTAAAGTTATTTTCACTTTGTAGTGTTTTTTGTGGAAGTCGGTTGTTTTTTTTTTTGTAAGAAAGTGGGATATTATCCGACATCCGCGCGAGCGAACCCGCTGACAACAGCTGGTTAATAATATTTAATATATTAGAATAGGTAATAATAATTAAAAATGAAGCAATGACAGATCAATTAATTATGTGATAGATACATGGTGCTCACAAAAAAACATTGTAAACAAACCTAAACATTGTGTTGTGTTGTTGTATTAGGTAAACATTGTAGACGATTTTCATAAAATTTTAACAAGTAATAAGTCAGTGTGTGAGTTTAAGTAATCACAGAATATAAAATCAATGCCATAAAAAAATAATTATACAAGTAAATTTGCAACCAGTTTGATTTAGTCTAGAAATATATCAGTGTTATTTTCGCTAGCGAAAATACAAAGTGCAGACAAAATCCCTCCTATCACAGTATTTCTCTCAAATGGCAAAACAAATTTCAAAACAGAGGAGTTGGTACTAACAAACAACAGATACGTAAGTACAGTCAAACGTTCGTCAGTTGTAAACCTCGAACTATGAAAACCGCTACGTCTTAGAGGCGCTGTCAATGTCGATTAGTTCCTTGGACACGCGTTTGACGGTACTATCGACAACTAGGCTGTGCATTCAGGCACGCGAGCTAATTCGAAGGATGCAGTCGGACTTTATTAGCCAATCCGACTCGCGAACAGTACGTGATGGAATAATGGACTCGCTTCATAAGCCAGGCTGCATATTGGGATGTTTCAGGCTGGTTCATGGTCTGTAGGTAACATAGTGAATCGTAAGTCGATTTGTAATGAGGAAGATACGAGCATTACTTTGAAACCCCAACTAGGTTTAAATATAACGCTAAGCGTCTTATGCAAACGCTACCCAAAATTTTGCACTATCCTTTTAAATAATGGACGGTCCACTTCTTAAGATTTATCCTTATCAGCTAAAATGCAGTCCTAACTACGAGTGAAATCGATTTATTTTACAGTTAAGTTACAAAGCACGAAATTGGAATAAGTTCCAAAGAAGTTTTGTTACTTATACCTTCTCACTGAAAAGTCCAGCATAGCAAGCAACGGAAACAAAAGAATACTATTATAAAGGAGTAAACGAAAACGGATCAACAAAAAGCTAGCTTTCAGAAGATAAAACTCCAGTCCCTTTAAAATCAATACGACCGCTTAACGAAACCCCAGCTGTTCGTAATGCAACAGAATAGCGAAGATATAAGAGAGTCGAGATAGCCACTAAGTATCCACCAATGAGCGGCGACAACCTGTAGACGGCAGATAATGATACTTATAACAATGTTGGCGGACTTCCAAACATTCGAGATAAGAATCGAGATGGTTTGTGTCCGAGGCTTGTCTAAATGTTGCAGTTGAATTAGACTGAGGTCTCCTTAATTCAGAGACTGGTAGATTTGACGTGGGACAAGTAAGGGCGAATTTCGCCAGTGAAACTGAACGCGATCAGCACATAAAACCCGCGTTCAGTTTCATTGGAGAAATTCGCCCTAAGTGTTGTATTGTTAAAATGCAGAATCCAGAAAATAAAACTGGGATTTGTATTGTTTGGGGTTTGTTTGGAGATTATAAATGACTCATGAGATTATAAACTCCGAAACGGCCGGACCGATTTTGACGGGATATTCAGTGGCAGATAGCTGATGTTATATGGAGTAACTGAGGCTCCTTTATTTTGGAAAAAAAATTAGGGTTCCACGCAAAAAAATTAAAACCCATGACATTGTGAACAAAATTCGATTCAAATAGGGAAGTACTGACATCCACGAGGGCGAAGCCGCGGGCAACAGCTAGTATTATACTGTAATTCCTTTTGTGTCCTTATATATAGGTAAGTGATGCTTGTATGTGTTCCCTACCAAGCGTTTTTTTTCCTTAGACTTGAGATTCTTTTCAGTTTGTCAGTATCTACTTCAGTCATATTGTGAAGCTATTGTTATTCGAATTGTTATTTGCTAGATAAGTAAAGATAACTTGTCGCTATTGTGCTCTTGAACATTCATTCGGTTATGTCCATTAAAAAATACCAATAATGCTTTACCTAAGACGAATTAACTCTAGCACGGCCGTCTCAACACAACTATATCTACCTACATATAGATGCTTAGATGATTTACTTTTCTGCTTAAGCCGCTTGAACTTAAAGCGCCTCACCACAATAGTTCGACAAAGTTTGGATTTCTACCAACAGCTGGGAAAGGAGAATTTAAATCTAGGACGGTGTTGTCTTTTACTTATTTAACACATCTCTGAATTTTAAGTTTAAGACGCCTGAATAAGTTAGAGACAGCTGCGTCTATCGTATAGTATTTTTTCGTTTGGTTGCGAAAACGAATTCACACTGCTTAATATATGTGGAGCTCGAATTGTGCGGATATTAAAGAGACTCATATTTATACATTAAAATTATAAGAATGGAAAACGTCTAGACAAAATTATATATTTATAAACTACCTTACGAAAAAAACTTTTTTACAAAAAAAAAACGACATCAGACTTCCAAAAAAAAAAAAACACTATAAAGTGAAAAATAACTTAATTTCGGAAGTCGGTGTCTTTGTTTTTGTATTTTCGTTTTTGCCACTGACTTCCAAGTTATTTTTCACTTTGTAGTGTTTTGTTTTTGGAAGTCGGTTGCTTTTTTTTTTTGTAAAATGTTCTTATTTTTGCTTTTTAATTGTGGTACCTACCACACACAAATTCGAATACCCTACGTGTTATGTAAAATTACAGTGACAGGAAGTTATTATTATAACATCATCCACAAAGACTAAGTGGGAAAAATACGTATTGAAGCTAACTCAAAAACTACCCAAGTATAGTTAATAATTTTTACATAGGATCAACTTTGAGGAATACTCTGTAAAAAGTTAAGCGTGGTACATTTAAAAAAATACGCGTCAACTTGAGAATCTCCGCCTGTTTTTTTCGTCGATTAAAAATCAACGAAATACAAAACTATACCATTTATTCTTACTGATGCTATATCTTACTATTTTGACTAACCTAAGCCTTTTTAGGGTTCTGTAGTCAACAAGGAACCCTTATAGTTTCGCCATGTCCGTCTATCTGTCTGTCAGTCTGTCAGTAGGTTAGCTCAGAGACTCTTAGTACTAGAAAGCTGTAATTTGGCACGGGAATACATATTAATCACGCCGACAAGGTGGTAAAATAAAATATTGAAAAAAAATTAGGGTGCCACCTCTACGCGTAAAGTGAGGATGACTTTTTTTTCTCGTCTACCCATGGTGTGGGGTGTCGTTGGATAGGCCGTTCAAAAATATTGCGGGTGTGTAAGACCATTTTTAGATTTAGGGATCCGTTTGTGAAATATTAAGCTCAAGAGTCAAGTGTATGTCTGCCAGCTAAATGGTTAAAAAATTCAAGGCAGTAGTTTAAATAACGAAGTTACAAGGAAAACTATTACAGCTAAGTAGGCTTTGCAAGTTAACGAGTAATAGTCGGTCAATTTGTATGAGGGTAAATGTTTTTCCACTATAATGTTATGTTTGTTCTTGCCTCTTGGGATAAATTCATCCCAACTACGGAACCCTTCATTGTGCGTAGTCTGCACGCATTTGGCCGGTTTACTTCGAAATTTGTAGACATAGAGACACCCATTATCGTGCATGTGCCTGAACTTCCACGAAAATTGCCGTAACTGTAACGTTAATAAATTACTTATACACACACTCACAGTCACTACATATTATTGTATATTACTAGCTTTTGCCCGCGGCTTCGCCCTCGTGGATGTCGAAAAATATCCCACGGAAACGTATTACCGGGATTAAAAGTACCCTGTGTGTTAATCCAGGTCAGGCTAATGTCTTCTCGCACTGCTTATATAGTATCCGAGGTGCGGCGCGCGGATTGATAATGATTGCTGCAGAATAAAAAACGTGTGCGGTCGTTGGACTCCCGTCAAGAACGAAGTTTCTTCTCACATAATAATATGATTTAGGTAAAACAAAAACAAAATTTTCGCAGCCGCCATCTTGGATTTACATTTTGACGTCACCATCGGCTTTAGCACCATCGATAACTATGATAACAACACCCATGATGAAACATTTTGAAATATTCGCTAGCCGCCATTTTAGATTTTTATTTTGACAGAAATTCGAAAAAAATAATCGAAGTATTCGAAAAATCGATCCAATTGAAGAATTCTAAAGAATAATGTCGCATGGAGGAGGCATACAAGTATGAACGCTTTTTCCTTTGTGATGATTTCTGCCAGTTTACTCCTACCGCATGCCGCGAAAAAGAACTTCATTCCAAAAATCCTAAAACCTAACAATAGTAACGGAATATATGTATAACGGAAGGGAACATTACCTACTTGCATTCCAAATTTGAAGACAACTTTAAAGCGAAAGTATAAATCCTCTTTAATCCCTATCCCGTGGGAATTTCTAAATAAATAGTTAAGTACCTAAATAACTACATGAACGGAACTTAGTAAAGTTATTGTTCTCTGAATTACTAAAGTGTCTTTGGCGATGGCGAAAGTCGGGCTGACCGATGATTTTAACCCTCAAGGGGATGATTTTCTAAAAACGCCAAAACACGTCATTCGTAATTTCTAAACAAAAAGCTTAATACCAATTTCTTTCTTTCATCCCCTATTATCCCCCTTAGGGGATAATTTTCCAAAAACGCTGAAAACTCGTGATGTTTTATTTTTAACCAGAATGCTAAATACCAATTTTCATGGTTTAAACTACAAAAATTGACGATTTTCCATACAAACTTTCATCCCCTATTTTACTCCCTTAGGGGTTGGATTTCAAAAGAATCTCTCTTATTCCTTGTCTACATAATCCTACCTTGTCTACATTATATCCTACCTTATAATCCTACCTTATAATCCTTATAATCCTACCTTGTCTACATTATACCTCCGTGCAAAATTTCAGCTTTCTAGGTCCAAGGGTTTAGGCTGGGCGTTAATGAGTCAGTCAGTCAGTCAGGACTTTTTATTTATATAGATTATAAAACAAAGTCCCCCGCTGCGTCTGTCTGTCTGTCTGTCTGAACGCGATAGACGCAAAAACTACCAAACGGATTTTCATACGGTTTTCACCAATGGACGGAGTGATTCATGAGGAAGGTTTAAGTGACACAAAGGCACTGCTCGTCGTGCGACACGCGGTGCCTTTGTGTCGCGTCGCGTATCGCGCCTGTTTGCAGGAGCCTTAAAAGGTTGATTAAACATTGCATTACTACCTTAGTAGTGACGTGGTTGCTCTTGCAATCAAATCTCGTCAGGCTCACGAGGTTCTAAGACCAAATAAAAACCGTCCACATGATTCCAGCATGACGAACTATAATATGTAAACTTGGATCATGTAGACTTAACGAAGATCTCACTAAAGTCGATCGTCCACTGCTACGTACGATGTGCAAGGAGAAGTTTACCACGTTGCCTGCGCGGTTCATTTATTTGCCAGCATCGTGCATAGTTTGGCTTGGTTACTAAACTTCGCCTCTACGTACGTAGCTTAGCCGTGGGCTGTCGTGGAGCATCGCCTTAAGACCTTGAACAATATACGCGTATTGTGTAAAGAACTCTTTAAATTTAGTTATATGCAAAATGTGGTTATGTTCTCAGAACCGTTTGAAGTTACCTATAATGTGTACGCTTTATTTCTAAAAATGGTTCACGAATAGACAAGCATTGTCACGTTGGAATAAAATTGTAATATTTAATTGTTTTCTTTTTAGGCTATACGAAACGATAATGAGATGACAAAATTAACTATAAATACTATAAAGACTGACTTGTTGGTCTAGTGGTCGCAAGTGCTACTGCTGAGCATGAGGTCCTGAGTTCAATTCCCGGGTCGAGCAAAGAGTTACTGAGTTTTCCCATCAGGAATTTCTCAGTAGTAGCCCGGAGTCCGGATTTGTGTGTGTCCGACTAAATGGCAAAGGTTCACCCCCTATTAGATGGGATTTAAACATAACTGGCGAAATGTGGGTGTTCTATAGGTACACCTCTGCCTAACCCTTTTATTTTGGATGGGAAATCATCAAATGACTTCTCCCGCTCTGGGCGTGTCAGACTTTTACTGACTAAAACCTACTCGTGTTCCTTCAGTTGCCTGTGCTAGGGGCCGCGGTAACTCTTTCCAACACCCCGCGACCCTGGCTGAAAACCTCCACCTAACCTTTCGGGGATTACAGGCGATTACATGTTATGTTATGTAAATTAGCTATAAACAGTGAAATTCGTAGGACCTATAAATAGTTGATTAATACCCCTACTTGCCTAGCCGGAAATAATTCGATAGAAAAAGGTAGGGACAGTTTGTTTTTGTTTGTGTGTCCCTATGTGGTTACAAAAGTCGCTAAGCCTTTGCCACAACCGCAGTTCCGGGAACAAAAGAGTATCGGAGATAAATGTCAGTGCCAAATATAGATTAGGAATTGTTATGTTTTCCATCCAACTAGGTATGTACATATATAAAAAAGAAATATAATCATAGGGCATCAAAAAATTCGTCCGCATCGCTGTCAACAGGAAAAGTGCCCAAAAGGCTGGCAGCATTGCCACGTTGTATGGCGATGCTGATTCTTTGGCCAAAGAATAGGCCAGCCCTTTGGTCACGTGAAGAGTCGACCAACCACTTGGCGATGTCTCGGAAAACCAAGTGAGCACCCGGACCCCATGGCCCTAGTGTTTCAACCCCAAACGGCTCGAACATATAACTCCCAAAAAGATTGGAATATTTTCGCCGTTTGAGGTTATCCGCACCTGCAGCAGTGCTGAATTTTGAATAATTATTATTATTTTAAGTCTGTTAGCTTATATACGAGTACTATGTAAATATTATGTTCCGAAATAAAAATTATTTACTAGGTATCAACATCAAGATAAATAACACTCAACTTTCTGAAAGGTATTTTCACCCTTTAATTTGTTTGTTTTTTTTCTGGTTTCGACTGCTGGGTCGGGCAGTGTTAATGGGTTTTTCTGTCTGGAATTTCTCAGTAGCAGCCCGGAGTCTGGAGTTGTGCCCGGTTAATCGCAATAGGCTCGCCTCCTGTTACATGGGACTTAAACATAACTGGCGAAATGTGGGAGTACTATTATGTACACCTCTGTCTAACCCTTCGGGGAATACAGGCGTGATGTTATGTTATGAGTTCATTTGAATTTTAATTTCCTGTTATGCTATAGTTCTATGTTTCTTTATTTGAAAAAGTTAACTAAAGTCGATAGCAGAGCATTCCGCATTCCAGTGATAACCGACCATTTAAGTATCGTTCTCAAATATTAGTCAGAGCTTTGTACATGAGACCTATACAAGATGTAACATAAATAACGCACAACCTTTTAAGGGGGCATTGTACTCATCATTATGAACAATTTCTACTATGGGACCAAACCCGAAATCGCAAAAAAAAAACAGCTCTTCCCTATTTTGACGAGTTATGCGAATATAAATGAAGGGCGCAGCTGATTTTTTTTCGCGATTTCAGGTTTGGTCCCATAGTAAAAGTTGTTCATAATGATGAGTACAATGACCCCTTAAGAGGTTGTGCGTTAATTATATTACACCTTATAGAAGCGTTATTGGATTAAATAGCTTATACTTTACCTATTGAGAAGGTTCCAGTTACGCAAAGCATTCATGGCACAAGAATCACAACTTTTTTCGAACTTACTGTAACGTTCGGAAGTTCAGTACCTACAATTTTTGGCATCATCCATGCTATTCATGCTAATATTGTAAACCCGCAAGTAACTCTGTCTGTCTTTTACCTTCTTACGATTAAACCACAGAACCGACCGCTATGAAATTTAGCAAGTTTAGACAGCTTGGGACCTCGAGAAGGACAAAGGCTACTGATCCGCAAATTATATTTATACTAGCAGCGCCCCGCGATTTTACCCGCATAAGTCTCGAACCCGTAGGAATATCGGGATAAAACGTAGCTTATGTGTTAATCCAGGTTGTAAACCATCTGTGTGCCAAATTTTATCCAAATCCATCCTCACAAACTTTCGCGTTTATAATATTAGTAGGAAGTAGGATAGAATTTGAACAAAAAAAAAATGATGAAATACAAAACACGCAGACGTAGTCGTAGGCAACAGCTACTGATGTATAAATTGACATACATATATGTATACATACACACAATGAGTACCTTCTCAATACTGTGACTATATTAGGATGATGTACATAAAAGAAATAAGGGCTTATCACGTATCGTCTGTTTCCAAAAAAAAGTCGAATGCGAAGGCTCTAAAACACATGAATATAAGGTTCAATATTTACGGTCAAAATGAAAACAAGGTTCACTTCAGCCTTCAGCTGATTAATTTGAATACGCTCTATTAACTGATTTCGGGTTAACACAGTGTTAGCAAACATTACAGTAAGTGTTGGACAGCTGTTTCAATTTCAATGTTTGAACTGACCTGTTCAGTTTAGATTTGGGTATCGGTATACATGGATAAGTGGTTATTGGTTTTTATACCTAATAATATGTAAATTGCTTTATATCGTATTACTAATATAGTTGTCTTCTAATCTATGTAAAGCTCTGTTATCCTAATCGTTACTATAAATAAAAATTTAGAGATTAATATTGAGTTTAAAATTGAAATTAATATTATGTAAATTAACATTATTATATTACCGATTTCACAAAGGACCTCCAAAGAGGTGATGAGATCCTATCAGCCACCGTCTTCTAGATTTCATTGTGGCTGCCACGCAATCTGCAGATCAGGGATACCGTCCTTTTGCGAATGATGGCGTGAAAGCCATCAGTGCGAAACAGCGCGAACATCCCCGATGCACTATAGGACACTAAGTTCAAGCAATGTTTGTTTGAACTTCTGCAATCTCGTGAAGATGTAGGTATGATGGATTTATATAAAACTTTTTATGCGAGCACTGAAAAATCTTGATCTTAAGTTCAAATCAAGAGTTACAAAGTACACTTTTAAATAGCGAGTCCCTAACAGAACTTAGTGGAGGATTAAATCACGAAAACACATTGTCTTCATTTTATTACCTCATTATCTTCTCTGTATGAGAAGAGGCCTTTGCCCTGCAGTAGTACTATAAAAGGCTAGTAACAATATTTGCCTATTATAGTTCCATAATAGGCTAGTATTATTATTACTAGTACCTAAGCCTTTGTTACTTTGACCAGATCAAGACAACGTCAAGCAAAATAGTAACATTCACGAAAGTCTGACATTCTCCTTAGAATTCTAAATACCTGTCTAGCTGCGTGTTACATTAATACAGACATTACGTGTGTCTGATGTAGATAATCTTGATGACGCTCTCGTTTTGCGTTATGAATAATAAAATACTACTTTCAGAAAGCCTGACTACGACACCTAAAAGATTACTACACCTTTAGCAAGTCTTATTGAAAGCAAAAAACGGTTACGTGCAAGCTGATCAGTTTCTAAAAACAGCAACTGAAAAAGTCAATTTAAACGAGTTATCTTTTTCATTTTCAGGATTTTTCAGGACCTGTAACTTACACGTCTGAGTTTCCTTTTAATTTTCAAAAACTTGAAATGATGTTAATAAATCCAGTGACAATATATGACGACAAAAAATACCTGAATCTTCATCTAAAAGTTGGAAGTAAACTTGAACCCAAAATAGACAAGCACCCTAATTGCGTAACACACTAACAATCATAATCTGAATGATTTTGAAGCATATTACTAATCCATTGCTTCATATGTTCGTAAAAATTGTCTGCTCAGCAACGTAAATAACGCAATGAATGGTGTTGAACTGTCAAAATTAAAACGATTCCTACTGTGAGTGTGTTTCGCAATTGCCCCGTTCACAAATAAATTGTTATTTTATATTCTTTGTGTTAGAGACTACCAAAATTATGGTGGGTAATACAGGTTTCTAGCTGTAGGAACAGGGAAGATTCTTAAAAAAAAACTCCTTGCTTAACTGGCTAAACTACTAAGCCATCAACATCCTGTATGTAGTCCCCATATCAAGTTGCAACATCATCCCTAGCCCTTCGTTATCGCAATCTCTAGAGGAATACTCAACTAAATCCTAGCTGTATAAGAAACACTATCTTTCGCTCGGAGTATATTCTCCTATATAGTGGAGAACTGTTTTAATGGAGTTCTATTTTCCAAATAACTAATCTTTCCTTTGTAGCTGAAGAGTAGCCGAGAAAGAAGAAAGAGCATGTGATCATGGGCATGAAAAGTGTTGAGTACGAATGTGGATGGCTATTAATATGACAAGAAGCAGACCAAAGATGATAGGGCAAGGAAGGCACAAGGTGACGGCTGATGACGGACGAAAATAACATAGGAAGAGTGCCAACCCCAAATTATTTAGGGCAGAAGTCACCAAATGGCGACCTATTTCATGCGGATCGTTAACAGAAAAATTTGTAAAAACATTCAAATAAAAATTTTGATTTATAGATTGCACCAACTTTACTCCAGCCATCAAACAGATAGTCAAAGTAAAAAAAAAAACAATTTTCACATTAATATTACCTATATAGATTTACTTTGTAATTTTCTTTCATTACTTCTTATTTTTTTTTTTTTTTTCGTCTTATCTCTTATTTGATATTTTTAATCTCGCTTGCTACTTGCAAGTGATCATCTACCAAACGGACCGCGACAGTCATATTATTTTTTAAAACGGACCCCCAATTAAACTTATTGGGGATTCCTGATTTAGGGTAAGGGCATGAGGACCTTTCCTTCGTGGAATGTTGCATTGATCACCAGTTTTGGAAAGATATAAAAGCAATAACTCATTCCTAGAAGAGACCCAAATAAGCCCCGCAGCAAAGTTTGCATTAGTGGGGAAGTGCGTAGGACGTGCTGAAGTATCGTCACACCAAAAGCAGCTGAATATACTCAAAATATCGTGAATAAAAAGTCTATGATACACACATCTAAATACAACATAACAGGACAAAAGATCATATGACTCCAACAGTTGTGTAAACATTATTCATGTAATGCAAATTCGGTACATTGCCCCGTAAAAACTGAATTGAAATGAGCTCTTTACGTATAGTGACTTCATTGCGTCCAAGGTCTTTCAGACTGGACATCGGCAGGGTCATAGTCTTAATCCGAGTTTGTTCAAAAACATCACATGACTTGGATCAAGTGGGCTAAACCTCGTGATTATGACGATTTGTTTACAAGATTTGTGGTAATCACGCATTTAGGTATAGTCAACCTCATAGTTTCGTTACCACTTTTGACAATACTTCTTAGTAAATTGAAAATTCACTTAGAAGGTTTAAAAGAAGATGTAGTGACAAAAATTGAAAAGAGTATGCTTAGATGGTTTGGTCATGTTGAGAGGATGAATGAAAGGCGACTAACAAAAGGTATTTACAAGGCAGATGTGAGTGGAAACGCCGGGAAGGGACGCCCCAGGAAGATTAGGAAGTATTTTTATGGTTATTGTATGTCATTGATAAATAATGACTCCTAAAGACATAGTGCAATACTAAAGGGACACTCCTACTTGTCTGGCCCTTGTGCCTCTTCCAGAAATAAATCCTGGATCCGCTCCATGTAAACTACTGTATACTGGTATTCAGCTGCATCCGGTTAGACTGGAAGCCTACCCCAACATAGTTGGGAAAAGGCTAGGGCCTAGGAAGATGATACTGATGATAGTAAACCAATTAAGAGGTTGACTATACGTATGCGAGTTTTATCGCCGAAGTAAAACTGGTAGCAAAGGAAAGAAATAAATCCCTTAAAGGTTATTAAGTAATAATATGCTAAATGTATGATGAGCTTGTTTTGAAAGGAAAAAGTAACTAGGCAAAGGTCGGTGCTGATAGACAGCCTAATTACAGTTTATTGCATTAATAACCATGCAGAAAAAATAAAATACGCATATTATATTAAGTACTAGTACGCAAATGTTACCCAACTATTTTTTTTAATTTTTTTTTATTGCTGAATGGGCCTGCTCTTGACCTCGATCACGCCTGATGAAATGCGATGGATGAGGTCTATGATGAAACGAGCGTGCCCAGAAGATACCTGTTCACACTTGATTTGAAGGCAGACGGATTATTTCATGACACAGCAGGTCCTTAAGAAAGGACGATGATGATTTTATGAGAGATTGGCTGGAGAAAGCATTGTTTAAAAGTTTGGAATATTATGAGGAAAACTCTTTACCCAGCAGAATATTTTGTCTGATTTAGTAGTGGTCCAGCAATTGGCTTCAGCACCGTGAGTAGCGGATTCGGTTTCCTCATAAACAATGTCTATAAGACTAATTTAATACTTGGTGTTATATTACGTGAGATTCAATTTTAATTTTATTAAACCACTAGCCCTTCCCGCGTGGACTTCGTGCTATGGTACCCCGTTTAGGGGTACACTTTGAAAAAACCTTGGTACATGTTACTCTTTATTTTCGGTCTTAAATATAAATACTGAGTTTCGAGTTAATCAGACCACGTGTTAAAATTTTTCCATACAAACTGACACCCCCAAATAAGTGGGATTGGAGGTATTAAAACTCCGTATTTATACATGACTGAGGATAAAGAATAACGCGTATCAGGGTATTTTGAAAATCTACCCCTAACGGGGTACTAGTAAAGTACGAAATCCACGCGGACGAAGTCGCGCGGGAAGTGCCAGTGTTCGAATATTTTTTCTGCTCAACAACGTAAATAACGCAATGAATGTTGTTGAACTGTCAAAATGAAAGCCATTGCTACTGTAAGTGTGTTACGCAATTTCCCCGCAGATCAATGTACTCTATTTAAGTTACTTAGCGCCTGTGTTAACTTAAACAACATCACACCTTTATTTTCCAAAGTAAAGAGCAGAGGTGTACACAGGACCATTTTTTTATCACTACTCAAATTTTTACGATGTGAAAAAAAAAATCTGCTGTTTCATACATTTTGGTCGAGTAGGCATTGACCTTTTGTATGAAACCGCAGATCTTTTTTCGTGATTTCAGAGTTAGTTCCATAGTGCACGTTGTTCTATTCATGGGCAGACCCTGTGAAAATTTGGTTAGTGATAAAAAAATGGCCCAGTATAGTACTGCACACTCATATCGCTAGTTATTATGACGTTCAAGTCAAGACTCATGTAGGTAACAGAGAGCACGAGCTTCGTACCCCGCGATTGCCCGGTTCGAATCCAGTCTCTGTGCTACAATACTGAGAAATTTCTGATTGAAAAACTCAATGGAACCAAGCCCAGCCTGATAATCGAATCCTGGACCCATTGCTCGCCGAGACTGGGATCTCGGCGAGCAATGGGTAGCTCGCCGTCCGGTAAGGAACAGGCCCGGGTCGACGGCGCGTTGTGTTCCACGCGCGCCTCAAGGAGATTTCAGCACTAACTGATGGGATCCACTAAGGCCGATGCCAGCCAGGGTCGCGGGATGTTCGAAAGAGTTACCGTGGCCCCGGCATAGGCAACTGAAGGAACACGGGTGGGTTTTAGTCAGTAAAAGTGTGACACGCCCTCCCGCTTCGCCCAGAGCGGGAGAAGTCATTTGATCATTTCCCACCTAAAAAAAAAGAGTCGCCTGTCGCACTAGCGACCACTAAACCAACCAGGCAGTATTATGCCACTTAATTAACGCAATCTAGATCATTTATGCGGTCAACCTAGGTGTGTGTGGGTTTAAATAAAGGCATCTGGTTACAAAAGAAGCCGGCCCCGACATGGTTAGAAATAGGCTAGTATACAGTATTAGCTTTACACAGCTGAGTAGTTCCCTCTTAAAAATAGGCCAAGGTCTGTCCTGCTCCCGTGTCATCTGCCACTTGTGTGGCTTCAAGTGTTTATAGATGCTGTTCAATAAGGACAGACTACGAGGCATGTTCTGGGTGTTTAATGTTTATGCAGCGAGTTAGGCGATAACTTCATCTCATCTTCTATACAAATAAATAAAATTGAAGAGTCTGTTTGTAATGTCAAAACAGCTTTTTACTAAATGCATATGAAAGTATATACGGTACTTATAACAAAAAGACAATTTTAAAAATTTTTGTCTGTCTGTCGGTCTTTCTGTCTGACTGTTTGTTCCGGCTAATCTCCGAAACGGCTGGACCGATTTTGACGGGACTTTCACTGACAGATAGCTGATGTTATAAGGAGTAACTAAGGCTAATTATTTATTTTAAAAAAATTAGAAAAAAATAGGGTTCTGCGCAAAAATAAATAAAACCCATGAAATTGTGAACAAAAGCCAATTCTAATAAGGAAGTTGTTATCCGAAATCGTCGCGGGCACAGCCAGTTGACTGATATAGCGTGTTGCTCAGCGTTGCTCAGGGTTGGAT
The DNA here is from genome assembly GCA_947568875.1 of Fissipunctia ypsillon. Lineage (NCBI taxonomy): Eukaryota > Metazoa > Arthropoda > Insecta > Lepidoptera > Noctuidae > Fissipunctia > Fissipunctia ypsillon. Next base: position 21,625,384 of record OX387644.1, read on the forward strand.
TTCCAAATCGCGCACTGTTATTGTGTTTTCAGGAATTTTTCTGCTTTGTGTACACAAAAGTATGAGTAAACGCTAAACCTACTATAATTCACATTGATCAAATATATGCGTAATGTCATGCTAACAGTGCACATTTGTATACAATTTTATCTCTCTCGGGTACCTACTCCGGTCTCAGATCGTCATTTGTGACTCAAAAGTTTTTTTGGATTTGCATAGAGTTGTTAATCTATAATTTTCTAAACATGGTAAATTGGTAATACAAAACAGGCAAGTACTTCAACTTGTAACAGCTCTATATTAGATCTCATCATTGAGCGTTCGTATTTCAGATGATAGGCGAAAATACCCGGAACGCTTACTTTTCTTTGGAAAGTTGTACCTACCTAATTAGCTGTAAAAATGTCTAAAAGTACGCATGTAAAAGAATTCCAAAAATTTTGTTTGAAAAACAGCCGTTACAAAAATTACATTGTTTCCTCTCAGTCACAAACTCGACCAATCGACTTCCGTTATTAATACGTCATTTTTATAGGTACTAATAAAAATACGTTTGGAATTTACTCCTTAAGAATCGATTTTCATATAAGGCCCCCGGTATGGAAATTTTATGAGGAGTGAAATTAATACAAGCGTTAACTCAAAAGCGTTACGTCGTTCTGCGCAACGTACCTTGCGCACCTTTCACGGAGTAAACTCCAGTCGTGCGTCGGAGCTGACACATACACCCTTTTTTATTTTATTTCATATTGAATCCGGCTAGCTGGACTATTGTAACAATATTCCAGGCAGCCAGTTAGCTACTTGATAACGCTATCAGAACAGTTATTTTATTACTATTAACGCATAAAAACGCTTAATCGCAGTGACTGATAGATACATAATGTGTGGTGTTAGGGCTTTGAACTCTATAGATAAATAAATAAGAACGTACATAATAATATATACCTAGGTTTTAGAGTAAACAATAGACCGGCGTTGTTATTTATATCTTTTGTTTCAGCTCGTTTGAGGAAAGCCATTGTATTGTCCTTAAAATTAAAACACCTGTTAAATTCCTGAAAAATATTGAAATAATAATGTTGAAGATACTTTTTCTTGAACTCATTTACAACTACAATTAAAATAATGGATATTTACACTTCTCCTCGTTGCGAAACCATAATTCTGAAGATTATAGCTAATCCGAATAATCGGCACTAATGTTCATAACCGATGTTGGCGATAAGACCACGAGGCTGAAATGAGACTGGGTGGGTCACACTTATTGGATGCATCAGGAGCTAGACCACCACCTCTTAACGCAGTTTATTGTAATCTTACTTGAGTGTGGGAAAGAGATGGAGCTAGACGACCTGTATAACTTCATCTCTTTCTCACACTGAAGTAACATTAAAATAATACTGCTTTAAGAGGTGGTGGTTGGCACCCAGGACAGATGGGCAGGGTCGTCACGCAGTGTGTCTGAAGACGGGCGTCGCCACGAGGCAGATCTAAGAAAAGCTGGTGCGACTACCTAGACTCGTTCTTGACTGATTGGCCGGAAAAGACAGCAGACAAAGATGAATGGAAAAATATGAGGGGAAACCTTTGCCCAGCAAAGGGACATTGTGGCTAAAAAAAGTTCATAGCCATTCTAGACCAAAATAAAAGACATCATAAAGTGATGAAGAGTTGTTTGAAGAATAATTGTGAAGAAACCATGAAGTTTTCTCTAGTAATTTAAAGACGCCATGAAAATAACCTATTGCTAAGTTAATACAGACTGCCTCGTTGGTCTAGTGGTCGCAAGCGCTACTGCTGAGCATGAGGTCCTGGGTTCGATTCCCAGGTTGGGCAAAGTGTTATTGGGTTTTTCTATCTGGAATTTCTCAGTAGCAGCCCGGAGTCTGGATTTGTGCCCGGTAGATTGCAATAGGCTCGCCCCCTATTACATGGGACTTAAACATAACTGACGAAATGTGGGTGTTACTATAAGTACACCTCTGCCTAACCCTTCGGGGAAACAAGGCGTGATGTTATGTTATGTTATGCTAAGTTATTATTCAAGTTCCATGACGGCTGGATATTTTTTTTTCAATGAAAAATCGTCACAGACTGCTTGACGTCAACCCCCAAAAGTGCATAGTTGGTGAACTGGGTATGCTTACGCCGGGAGCAGCAAATACTGCGTTACAGTGCTTCGGGTGACATATATGGGCGACAAGTGTAAGTCCAAGGATGTGTGGCTGGCTTTAGGTTACATCTCGATGGGTCTCTTGGACGCAATTTTTTTTTATTTGAGATAGTTTTGCTCTTGACTCTAGTCATAGATGACAGAGACAAAGTCAACGATAGAGCGAGCTTACCCAGAAGAAGCCTTTTCACTCTCACTTTGAAGAGATCAGGGTTGTATGCGTTCGGAAACACAGACGCAGGCAAAAAGTACCACTCCTTTGCTGTGCGCATCACAAAAGACATTTGGAAACGCTTAGTGCGAATTGGTGGATTAGCAACTAAGTAGGGATGGTAACCTGTAATGCGTCTAAATGTTTGATGGTAGAAGGGGGCCGGCGGAATGAGGTCGTGGAGTTCTTGAGCACACTCACTGAAGTATAATCTGTAGAAGACCGACAAGCAAGCAACCTTGCGGCTATGAGCCAAGCTGTGAAGCTTAGCATCCACCAGTCTTACGTCGCCAATGAGCCTCTTAGCTCTGCGTTCCACCGAGTCAAGCACGGCAAGTTGGTATTTAGCTGAGCAATCCCAAAGGTGGCTGCAATACTCCATGCAGGATCGGACTTGCGCTTTGTAAAGAGTTAAAAGCTTAAAAGCTGTCCAGGCGAAAAGTATCGCTTCATTCTATTTAGGATGCCCAGTTTCTTGGCCGCAGTTTGGTCTTTGTACTCGATGGTGGCACCGAAGTTGAGACATGATGTGAACTCCATGCCTAGGAGCTCGGGCCGATCAGTTATAGGAACAGATGTACCTCAAAAAGAAGGATTTTGGTCCAAACGACTCTTTGTAGCAGTAAAAAGACACGCCTGTGTTTTGGTGGCGTTAAAAGAGACCAGATTATCATCACCCCACTGGGATACAAGGCTTAAGGTCAAATCTGTCCGCTCTACCATGGCCTCTCTCAAGGAACGAACTTCGGCCCGCTGGTTTTTGCGCTGGACAAGTATCTCTCTGAAACTGTACCGTCATCTTCGTACCCATCAATACCAGGCTGAAGTAGGCCATTGATGTGCAGCAGGAAAAGAGTTGCAAAGAGAACAGACCCCTGAGGAGCTCCGGCATCAATAGCCATAAGGTCGGAAGAGCAGTCGTCAACGACTACTCTGATCGACCGTTCACTAAGGAAGTCAGATATCCAGCTACAAAAATCAGCTGGGATGCCATAAGCAGGAAGCTTGCTGAGTAGACCAGCGTGCCAGACCCTGTCAAAGGCCTTCGAGATGTCAAGCGATACTGCAAGTGCCTCGCCGTGTTTCTCGATGGTCTCACCCCAGCAGTGCGTGACACACACAAGAAGATCGCCAGTTGACCGTCCCCGGTGAAAGCCATATTGACGGTCACTGAGGAGATCATTGTTGTCAAGGTAGGTCAGCAACTTACTGTTCAGTATAATAATGTCGCACTGAGTTTTACAGTAGACAACGGAAAGAATTTCTGATTGCCAAACTCGTAGCCAAATTCTGGGCTGACTCTCTTTAAATTACCAGCGACGCGCTAAGAAGAAAAAGAACATAATTATACCAATTTATCGGAAATTACGCGAATACTTCTTTTACTCGAAGTTAAATTAGTTATCTACTTGCTCTCAAGAAATAATCCCCCTATACAATTTTAATTATGATATCATTTTAACAAAGAATTTTTCTTTAGCTTAGCCTATTAAGTTGAAAGCACCACCCTGGCGCTTTCAACTTAATAGGCTAAGCCCGCGAAATTCAAATTTTCTTACGTTTTTTGCAATTTGCATATCAGTGTTAGGCTGTATGTTGATAAAATATGAATCACGATAGTGACAAGTATGGTTTTACAGAATAATAATCATTAAAATCATCAATAATATAATATGTAATAACAGAATTGTAATCATTAGAATCAACCAATACACTCTATAAGTTAGAATTGGCCTCAAATGTCGTGATTTCATAAAATAGTCATTCAACAGGGTAATTTGAGGTTAGAGAGTCAGATAAAATCATCAGTAACTGATGATTTTATCTGACTCTCTAACCTCAAATTACCCCGCGAATTACATCTGCTGGCTCTCTCTGCTGGCATCTGTTGGCTGCGAATTACGGTCGCGAATCATATTTTATTCAACATATAACCTTACACTGACCTGCATATTGCAAAACTCTTAAGAAAATTTGAATTTCGCGGGCTACCCATCTCATCCCCCTTAAGGAATTAAGTCGACTGTATTAACTACAAAAGAACAGTTCTCGTTCCGACGGGGTAAAAATCCTGTAAGCCCTTTTACAAAGATTAGTAATACCTTCTTTCTTCTTTTGTATCGTATCTATATTGCTTTTGTAGAGGAAATCATTTTTTTGTCTGTTACGTTGTTTGGTTGGGAAATATATGTGAACAATTTTACTCGTACATTAAAATTATGTTGTAGTAGGCACTGAGCTGGGAACTTAGTTAGTCGAGAGAGTTAGATTAGTGTACGCCGCCTCGCCCACCTCTGATTAGAAAGTAAGGTCAAACAATGACTGTTTTTGAGAACCAAGAAAATGCCTAACTACAAGAATTTGGTCTTTAAGCCAATATCAGAAACTATACTCGAGTGAAGGTTCGTTTTTGTTTCATTCCAAAGTGCCGAAATTTTGCCGGTTATTGAATTCATTTTTCTCTTATGTTTTATTTTATATTCCGACGTTTAGAGTGAAAGATGCTGAATAAAAGGCCAAAAATGAAGCATCTGATATCGATTTTATTGTTCCTCTCGGCTCGTGGCTAACCAATAACAGTCGCATGGGTCGGTCGAAGGTTAAGCTACACTTGCCGGGGTCGGTTTTTGGATAGGTGACCATCCATTACATATCGAGACCCCTCCGTTAAGCCGTTGGTCCCGGGTGTCATTCGTAGATTTTTGACAGTCGTTACGGGTAGTCAGACGCCCAAAAGTCTAACAATAAGTCTTACCAAGGAGTATCGTGTTACCCAGTATCTGAGTTGTGGAGGTCAGATAGTCTATCTGACCTCCACAACTCAGTCGCTCCATGTAAAATACTGGTATTCAGCTGCATCGGGTTAGATTGGAAGCCGACCCCATGCATGATCTGCCTAGCCTTGCCCATAGTTGGGAAAAGGCTAGGCAGATTGATTATTACTAGGACTTTTCTTTTTTTAAACATTTGAGCTTGTACGGCTTGCAAGTCAATTGATGGCCTAGAGGCCATCAATGGTATAGATACCACAAAACTTTACAACTACAATTTATAAGTTAAAATGTAACAAATTTGTTAATCTTATAAGTGTCTGTACCACAAAACTCTAAGCCATGGAAAAACCTTACAAATTATATAATACTAGCTTTTGCCCGCGGCTTCGCCCACGTGGATGTCGGAAAATATCCAATGGAAACGTACTACCAGGATTAAAAGTACCCTATGTGTTAATCTAGGTAAAAACACATTGTTTCATATAACTATATTGGTTTACGCGGCGCACGCCAGTAAAGTTCCCAGTCGACATGTTTTTTTCCGACATCTTCTACAATCATCGTCATATTTCAGCCAAATTACACAAAACCTTAATGAATTATACACCTAAACCTACCTCATGAATCACTGCGTCCATTGGTGAAAACCGTATAAAAATCCATTCGGTAGTTTTTGAGTTTACCACGTTCAAACAGACAGACAGACTGACGCGGTGGAGGGACTTTGTTTTATTAAAATTATGACCGCCACGCTCTAATAACAAATAACTTTTGACCGAGTGGACCAATTTTAATGAAATAAAGACAAAATGATACCTCAAGATACGACCTACGATTACATTTCCAATCCCTTAAATCCCTTAAAAGGAGGTAGGTACCTATACAAAAAATTTAATATTATTTTGTGAATTTTAAAATCAACCCCTATTTTACCCCCTTAGGGAATGACTTTTAAAAACGCTGAACCACATAATTTTTTATTTCCTACCAAAAGCATAAATTTTAATTTTCGTATCCCTAACTTAATAAATACTGGGTTTCCCATACAAACTTTCATCCCCTATATCACCCCCTGTTTATATTGAGACAAATTATTTTATATATATTATATATATATATTATTATTGTATATATTTGAGACAAAAAGTAGCTTATGTCCTTCGCCAGGATGCCATCTATCCCCTTGCCAAATTTTATCGAAATTCATTCTGTGGTTTAGGCGTGAAAAGGTAACATACAGACAGACAGACAGAAAAGAGTTACTTTCGAATTTATAATATTAGTAGAATGTAAATTGTACTCACTTGTAGATTGAAAATTGTAACTAAGTAAACATATTTGTAATTTCTGTGATACGCAATTTTTCTACAATTAAACAATTTTGTAGAATTGTAGACTTGTAAAGTTTTGCGGTATAGGGCCCTAGGGGCCTACTCCGAAGCGTAAATCCGAAGTACCGGCCGAATATTCGGAAGTTTTCTACTACACTTAATTCTATTTCGTTCGGTCCGTTTGGATCCGACCAAACGTCAACATGAAGCTCGGTCGGATCCGAACTGTCGGAACGAAACAGAATGAAGTGTAGTAGAAAACTTCCGAACATTCGGCCGATATTCGGATTTACGCTTCGGAGTAGGCCCACGGTTTGGTTTTCCATAAATATTGTAGTTTTATTCCCAATGCATTTGAGCAGCTAGTCACCAAAACTGACAAAATAAATTCTCTGTACTAAAACCACGTGTGTGTATTCGCTAGAAAAGACGTTAAAATAAGTAGGTCCGTACTCCCCCAGTTTAAAACCGGTCCGAGACCATTTCTGTAGTACTCTTTTATTTAGACAATCAGAGGGGATACTATAGGCTAGGGGAGCGCCCGCGTGCCCGTCTGGCTAGGGATTATGACGTAAACGCGAGATTTTTTTTTTGTGTAAGGTGGCGTGATCTTGTGTGATCGTAAAGGTTTTTACAAACGTGCCACAACCAGAATGCGGAGTTCCATTTACACCTATGCAGCTGCATCTACGGCAAGTTGTAGTCGCTTGCAATGGCTGTCGCGAGCGTACGATCAATACCAATGACATCGCGACCTTAAATGCGACCACTGACGACACTCACATGCAAGCGGTCCCCTGCGTTTTAAACTTCGAACCAAAAGTGATTGTCGCGTTCATATGTAACTTTATGTTCGGCAATCCGGAACGCATGGTCGCGACAGAGGGCGCTCTGGTTTCCGAACAAAAAGTGACATATGTCACTTTTTGTCGACACCAGCAATTTATACTACGCTAACTCAAAAAAGCGTACTTTTTACGATTTTTTTATGACATATTTAAAAATACATTTTAAGCAACTTGGCATAAAAAAACGTTTTTACCTAAACTTCGAGTTAGCGTAGTATAAATTGCTGGTGTCGATATGAACGCGACGATATCTTTTAGTTAGGACGCGGCCGTGAAATGAAACGTTGTTGTTGCAACTAGATCGCTACCTAAGTACCTAGGTTACAGGGGGCCCATTAATAATTAAAACAAAAAAAAAAAAAACGTATTGCCTGCGATTACGCAACTTAAGGCAGCTACATCGAGACCATTACACGACTACTGCCAGGCGACATTTTTGCCTCTAAAGTGTAGTAGCTGTCCAGCCAGGGTGGTTGCGGGGTATTCGAAAGAGTTACCGTGGCCCCGGCACAGGCAACTGAAGGAACACGGGTGGGGTTTTAGTCAGTGAAAATCTGACACGCCTTCCCGCTCCGCCCAGAGCGGGAGAAGTCATTAGATGATTTCCCATCCAAAAAAAAAAGTAGTAGCTGTGGTGTGGCCCGTCTAGATAAACCTTTACCGCTGGAAATATTTTTATACAGGTACCTTTGATAATATTTGCGTTGTTAAAATGAAAGGTTTTAGGGGTCTACGCGGCTGAGCGTTGTCTTAAAAGCTAGATATATTTGAAAAGGTTTTTGTTCAAATGTTGGGTCGTTTTAGGAAAGTTTCGGTAGATTTTGTTGTAATGAATTAGGGCAAGGAATGGACCGGAATATACAAACTGTTTTGAGCCGACTTGGCAACAGCTTGGGTGACTAAACCTTGCTTAGGCTTAGCGATAATGCTAGAATAATAACTTAGCATTAAGGCCCGCATGCACCAAAAATCATTAAACCTATTAAGCGCTAAATTTATCATATTTAAAACTAGCTGACCCTACACGTTGTCCTGTCAACATTTCAATAATCCAAACAAAAATCCCATAGAAACAGGTCGTTCAGTTCCTCCCGAATTTGAAAATTTTACGGGACACTTTCCCGATTTTTCTTTCCTTAAGAAACTAAATCGGACTATTACGAACATTTGAAAATAAAAAATAGCCAAATCGGTCCAGCCGTTCTTAAGTTATGCGCTTACCAACGAACAGTATTTCACTTTTATAGATATTGATGCATTTTTTTTGCATTTTTGGGTGAATGATGATTTAAATACGATTAGCGCTAAATGTATTTAGTGATTGGTGGCGCAAGAGGGCCATAATTTTCTCAATCTCAAGGCTTGGACTAATGTTTCTTTTCTCCAGAAAAACAATTAAGTATGTACCTACTTCTTTTTTTCTATCTAAAAATCATTACTTTTGTACATCATTGTACTAAATCTTAATAATCGTTATCTATATTCTTTTACCCAATTAATTTAATTTATTGGGACTTATATGTTCGAGCCGTTTGGGGTTGAAACACATGGGCCATGGGGTCCGAGTGCCCACTTAGTTTTTCGAGACATCGCCAGGCGGTTGGTCGACTCCACACGTGACCAGAGGGCTGGCCTATTTTTTGGCCAAAGAATCAGCATTGCTATACAACGTGGCAATGCTGCCAGCCTTCTGGGCACTTTTCCTGTTGACAGCGATGCGGATGAATTTTTTGATGCCCTCTGATTATTTACCCCCTCCCTTTTTTATATACTTGTACATATTATTATTATTATGTTAGTAATTTATCGCCATGATCAATTTATTTGATAGAATGTTTGATTTGTGACAGTGAACTTGTCCATTGTCAGAAAAATTTGATCGCCGTTGCTTTGAAATCTAAATTGCTCACATTTCCAAGAACTAATATATTAGTATGTGTAGGTACTGCGGGAATACAGAACATGTTTGGATCGTTGATATTCGCGATACGGCCTTTAAATAGCACTAACAGTTCCAGCGCTTTGTAAATATTAAACATGAGAATGTTACGCTAAAATAGTCAAAGGGATTATTTTGAAATGTATGTTGATTCTGTATTTTCTGTTACTTTTATGAAATTTTGTTTTAGAATTTGTATCGCTGATTAGGTACGTATGGTGCATATAGAAGTAAATATGCAGAGGTTAATAAGCTTGTATATATAAGATGGGTACCAACATCAATCAATCAGACTAGCCTTTTCCCAACATGCTGGGGTCGATTTCCAGTCTAACCGGACTGTGCTTAACTGACCTCCACAGTCCAGTTATACTGGACAACACGAAACCCCTTGGTAAGACTGGTTGTCAGACTTTCAAGCTTCTGACTATCCGTAACGACTGTCAAAGATCTACGAATGACAGCCGGGACCAACGGAGTAACTTGCTATGGATGGTCACCTATCCACGAACCAACCTCGGCAAGCGTAGCTTAACCTTCGATCGACCCGTATGGCTGTCATTATTTAGCCACGAGCTCCTCACTTAAAAGGTTGGTACCTAATATGACAATTGGAGTTACACAAAGACATATTGAGGGTTTTTGTAACCTATAAGTTGACCAGCACCCTAATTGAGTAACACACTATCAATCACAATTTGAATGATTTTGAAGCAATATTGCTAATCCATTGCTTCTATGTTTGAAAAATTTGTCTGCTCAACAACGTAAATAACGCAATGAATGTTGTTGAACTGTCAAAAAGAAACCGATTCCTTCTGTAAGTGTGTTACGCAATTGCCCCGCTTATGTAAATTTGAAACCTTCTAAATACAGATGAATGTATTACTAACTCCTTTTAGTGAGTGGTTGCTAAAGAATTGAACCTGTACTGAGTTTGTTTACAGTTTCATTAGATACTTTAGGAACAGACTGTCTAAAAACATCAAACTAGCGGTTGCTATGTACAAACAAGTCCTTGTTATAATTATCTGCAGGTCAGAAGTTATAAGCATCAAAAAACCTTTCCCTGTGCAGTTCTGGTCCAAACTCACAAAATTTTATTTTAATATTTCTAATGGTTTATGCTGCTGTGTCTACGTCACACAGTAACGGATATGTATTATTAATATCTACATCCTGAGTAAGATCATACAAAACTCGACCGAATCATCTGTCAAATAATATATATACAGAGTAGCATAATCAGCCTATAATGTCTGCAGACTATAATGTGAGAGGAGGCCTTTGTTTCATTGCTGGGACAAAGGCCTCCTCTCTTCGAGAGGGAGTGGGCTGTAATCTGCCACGCGGGCCCAGTGCAGGTTGATAGATGTCACATGTCTTCGATTTTTTGGTTCTAGGACATGCTAGTTTCCTCACTATGTTATCCGTCACCGTTTTGAGAGCAGTGGTGATGAAATTATTTACACAAAGTAAAGCACCTGCCTGGGTTCGAACTCACGACTTACAACTTGTACCTAAGTCGGGGCCGTTACCACTGGGCTACCACTGCTTTACAGAGTGCTTTTTTATGGTAACCCTATAGTGTCCCTCTGCTGGGCAAAGGCCTCCCCAAATCCTTCCAGTAAAATCTTTTCTCGCGCTACCATGAAGCAGCCCTCTCGGTACGCGTCCAGGTCGTCTCGCCATCTCTTTCTGGGCCGGCCTCGGCGGCGCCGTCCATCTTCAGGCACCCAATGTGTGGAGAAATTTGCTCAGCGGTCATCATGCATGCGGCTGATGTGAACCATCCAATCCCATTTGAGCCTGGTAGCCTTCTTTCCTACATCCAGTACGCCCGTTTTGGAACGCAGTGTGGTGTTCCGAATTCTGTCCTGTCTTTTTATACCCAGAATGCTGCGTTCCATCGCTGTTTGACAAACTCCAAGGCGGAACTTTTGCGACTCGATGAGCGGACAGATCTTAGCACGGTAGGTTAGGACGGGCAGGACACACATGAGTTTGCGCTTCAGGGATACCTTAACCTACCTATTTTTTTTATTTGACTTACAAATTTTCCTTACATGAAATTGAGTCAGTCAGCAATAAAATAATTTGGTTATATTTCTATCTCATATTGATTTGTATTTCTCCATACTGTTCCAGTAAAAAGAAAACACTGTAAGTATATAATCCTGAAAAAAAAAACAACACTATGGATTTGTACGTGGTATTACCCCATAATGTACGTCTGCTAGTTAAAAAACACTCTATATAAGGCCATAAATACACCAAAACAATGATAAAACAGCAACAATAAGCTGACACAGAGTCATGTGATGCTGATAGCTTATCTATACATGTCATGACCCGATGCAGAAGTGCTGACCCCTAAACAGACTTTCCTTCATTTCACGATTGATAACGTCTCCGATAGCAGAACAATGAATAATGACGAGTTTCGATGGGAATGGGGAGATGGACATTGATTAACATATTGACCGCCCGTCTGATTAATACGACAAATGTTTTCGTGCCCGTGCCGCCTCAGTCGTATTTATACGACTGAGAATCTATGTTCGTTTTTTGTTTTTTATTTAATTGCACGACCCGATATCATCATATCGATATCATCATCGATAGCACATCGACAAATCGACGTTTCGTCTATTTTTGAGCTGGGCGCGGGGGGCACTGCAATTGATATAAAACCAAGTGGTCAATAGGTTATATAGGATTATATATCCTTTCATTCAGGGGTTTGTGGGTAAATAATAACAGCCACTTGAGTCGATCGAAGGTTAAACTTAAGCTACGCTTGCCGCGGTCGGTTCGTGGAATGGTGACCATCCATTACATTATCGAGACCCCTCTGTGCCTCAGAAAACACGCTAAGGCGATGGTCCCGACTGTCATTCGTAGATCTTTGAAAGTCGTTACGGGTAGTCAGAGGACCAAAAGTCAGACATCCAACCTTACCAAGTGATATCGTGTTACCCAGTAACTGGGTTGAAAAGCTCAGATAGGCAGTTGCTCCATGTAAATGCTGGTATTCAGCGGCATTCGGTTAGACTGGAAGCCGACCCCAACATAGTTGGGAAAATGCAGAGACAAGGCAGAATCATGTATCCTTCCATCTTTCATCGTACTAAGTAGTGATAATTATGTCAGTCAACGACAAATTTCGTGTTCGTCTGAATACAAATTTAACTTCGACACCTGGCATGATTATGACACAATTTTATCTCTGCTTTCCAATATTATGAACCTACCTGATGTGGGCAGATGACATTGTTACCATCACGGGTAGAACCTGGATGAGGCTGGCACAGGAGCGTGGGAATTGGCACATGAAAAGAGAGGCCTATGCTCAGCAGTGGGTGAAAAAGGGCTGTGGATGATGTTGATGACCTGATATTGAAAAAAATATGATGCCTGTAGTGCGATAAATGGCCGTTATGGCTACAGGGGGAATGTCATAATTGCGCTTGGCAGACTGTGATCAAAAGGAGGCCTGAGACCACTACAATCTAGACAGAGAGTGTTGCAATCTTGCAATCACCAGGCTTATCAGATGTAGGACCTCTCGTGAGGTGATCGAAGTAAAATGTTTGTTGGTATTCGAAAAATAGTATACGAGGACACCAGTGGCTGTGGCGCAGATACAAACATCATTAGAGGGAATCCGAAGAAAGAATTGTTCAGTTCTCATAAACTCAGACAAAAAAACTATAGGTTTTTAATCTTATAATGTATTAAACTGGTATTAAATATAATTGTGTATTATGTTGTGATACACATTTACACACAAAGGTGTATCATATTATTTGGCAAAAGTAGACATTAAGAAGAGTGGTTTTTCCGAAAGGAAGCCGATAGGAATCGGGTTGTATGAAGGCTTCGCCCCTGAAGGACACCGCTTTTCTAAAACACTATGCCGACGTTTGCACGGACGCGAAAATAACGCGGCGGGATTTTATCGCGCACTGGATTTTCAACTCTCGATATTAAGCCGAGCATTGAAAATCCAACAGAGTGCATTCCAACGCTTGGAAAAAACACTGTTGGATTTTCCACTGTTGGAAAATCCAGTGCGCGATAAAATCCCGCCGCATTATTTTTGCGTCCGTGCGTACGTTGGCTAACTGCATACAAAAATAAACCAACCTTCATAGCTATTCACAACCGTTCGATACGCTTCCGTGCCGAATCGAACATCAATCAATGTTATCAAAAAAGTCCTCTTAAAACTGTTCACAAATCCAAAACCCGAAAATTTTGTCAGTTTTAATCAAATAATCGACCACCATTCTTCCGACAGCATTTGCTGTCAGGGGCAAGGCAAAACTAATGATTGAAAATATGTCATTTTCGATTCGACAACCTGTCGTGTAGTTGTGAATAGCTATGCAAGTACTTCCTATCAGAATCGGTATTTTCACAAGAAACTGCAATATCAAAAATTCCACCAACAAAATACACAACATCTATTTCCATATACCTACCCACAAACATAACGCACCACGGTATTAATAGAATTCGCAGCACATTGCACTTGAACTACAAAATATCGGACTATAAGCCGGCGAGGTATACCGCAATGCCGACTTCTATCCATTAAGTTTATTTCTAGAATTATCGTCGACGTAGGACAATGTTCTGCGACAAGAAACGAAGTTAGTCGCCACCTTAAAAAACATCGAAAACGACTCGACGTGCTTGTCGAATGATAAATGATTTTATTTTTGTAAGGTTTGTACAAACACGTTTACACATAAATCATATATTTTAAAAACTAGATGAGGTCGGCGTTTCCTATCCGATTACTCTGCGAAGAAAGGCCGAAACAAACTCAAACAGGTCACAGTCTCTTTTAAAGTCTGGACATAATATCGGTCAGATCACGTCCAGACCAAATGTGTAGATTAGTGTCTGAACTGGTCTTTTGAGGAAAAAACCACATACATTAGAGCGAACCTGTCCAGTCAGTGCACGCATTCGTCAGTAATCCTGCAGCTCAACTCTAGAAACACTTTAAAAAAAATTGTTTTTAGAAGGGTCACAAAAAAACGTACCAACCCAATAGTTTTCTAAATATGTTATTTACAAAAATAGTTTTGTCTGATTATTGCAGTTAATGGCGGTTTTGACTGGCTATCGTTTAAAGATGGGCATTCACGGTCAGGCCAACGCGCCTAATGGCGTGATGTACCTACATCCAAAACTTGATCATGAATGTTAAAATCCGTTGGCGTGATGTAAAACTCTGGATGTCCAATCGCTCCATTTGACTTTAGTCGTTTGGAGCCACTCCAAATGGTGTGCTATCGTGAATGCCCGCTTTAAGACTGCCAACTAATTGGCTGAGTAGTAACATACCCTGAAAAAAGTTATGTGTCATTAATACTATTGAAGAAGATGGGTAGAAGAAGTACCTAGACATATTTAATCAAATAACTTCGCCCTCTTTTCCAACATGTTGCTTCCTTCTACGCTATTCGCTATAGTGACGCACGGTCTCGTCTATGAACTTCACATATATATTGCACGAAATGAAGCTTCTGCATTATGATTGTACGTTCAGCCATCATTTGCGTAGATTTGCATAATTTGGGCATTATTCAAGTTGTATCCAGAACTCCAGTTAGGTGACAGAGATACTTATAAGCTGCGCGTAGTTTGTCACAAGCCCTCCCGAGGGTCGCGGTCGATTTGAACTTAAGTTTAAATAATAAGATAATAATATACGTAGGTATGACGTAGGTATATTAAAGTGTTGTAAACTGCTCCCAAAGGAAATGGGTTGATACTAGAGGCAGGTATTCCGATTTTAATGAATGATTATTATTATGAGATACGTAGCTATTGTTTGTGTATTTTATAAAATAAAAAATAAAAATAAAATCTATTTATTTCAGGCAACATGCCCGCCCATACTATTGTTAGTATACAACTTAAAAACTATGTTAGTTACATTGTTTAAAAATAATAATTAATTAAGGTATTTGCCGCCCTCTGGGGCCCCAGGCACGTGCAGTTGTGCTTGAACCCAGTGCCGCAGAAGGGGGCTGTCCAGCTTGTGGCTGAGCACGTTTAGAATGGTGTTGGCGCTCCCACGCGTACGGAACATCAGCGATGCGATGCGGCGCCGCAGCACAGTGTGAAAGCCATCTGTGTGCGCTTGCGCAAACATCGCAGACGCGCTACAGTAACGTGGGAGCCCCACCAGCCACCAGCACCCTGAACACATTATGCATTTTAAATGATTTCCAACAAAAACATAGTTTAGTTTCCTACTAGGTACACTTTTTCCTATTTCGTTCGGTTAAATGTCAAAATGAAGTTTGGGCGGATCCGAACTGACCGAACGAAATAGAATGAAGTGTAGAAGTAAACTTCCGAATATTCGGCCGATACTTCGGATTTACGCTCCCCCTGACCTGAAGGCAAACATCGTGAGGAAACCTGGACTTAAACCAAGCGTGGTGATCAATACTCAGGCCTTCACTGTATGAGAAGAGGCCTTTGCCCTGCAGTGGGCAATAATATAGGCTGGTATTATAAACATTACTATGTACAAGAAATCCCTTCAGTAACATCCCCCTTCGCTTCCCTATCGATTCCGCTTGACTAAAGGCTCCCGCAGACAGGCGCGACGCGACTCCGGTAGAACAATTATGAAGTTTTCATAGAAATTGTTCCACCAGAGTTGCGTCGCGCCTGTCTGCGGGAGCCTTAAAACAGCATAGTATACCTTTTTAATGCTTCCCAAAACTATCACTAGGCAAAATCGGTAGGTATTTTTACCATATTTTATTTTTACTTCGAATTTATCCGGTGCAATTTCCAGGAAATAATAAGGGTTGATTTCGTCAACATGTTTTACGTGAACGTAGGTACAGCAACAGCGGACAACTTCCTTCGAATTTGATCATTAAATATTTTCTCAATACATAGACTTCAGTAACTTGACAGTTCAAACTAAAAGTGAAAAATTAAGTGAAAAAGTGAAAAATTAAGGTAAATACAGTAAATTCATTCAATACAACAAGTACTGAATGAATTTACGAAAAGAATGAATGGTAAAAATTGTTGAATTTGAATACTTACTTAAATCTCAAGAAATGAGTTTGTTCTATTGGATTATCCTACTATATTATTAATTAATAATATTATAAATTTAAAGGTTTGTGTTCGGATGATAGTATGTTTGTTACTCAATCACGTAAAAACGGCTGAACGAATTTAGATGACACAGATAGTTTATAACTTAGGCACACTTGCGTGAAAAATTTAACTCAGAGTTAGTTGCTAAGACGAGGTTAAATTGACAGTTTGTCATACAATATTGTAAATTTAACCTCGTGTTAGCAATTAACTTTGAGTTAAGTTTTTCACGCAAGCGGGCCCTAGATTAACACACTTGATACTTTATAACCCGGTAAATTGAGATGTTCTGAAGTCAGCTAGTTGAAGGAAAAATTTAGTTGCAAATAATTATTACAGAGTCCATTTAATTTAGCTTCTTCTTTTTTATTTTTGTGTAATCATCCCTCAAAGACTGACTGTTAAGAGACCCGGAAACGATCAATTGCAATTGTCAATTTTTATGTGATTGATACACATTGATGCGCGAATTGATCGTCTACCAAGTTCCATAGAAGCGATTGCCAATATTACTACAATAGAAATTGATGGCAATTGATCGTTTCGGGGACGCCTTACTGAATACGATTAAAGGCTCCTGCAAACAAGCGTGACATGCGACACGAATCGCGTGTCGCGCCTGTTTTCAGGAGCCTTAAAAGTCTGAGTATATGTAGACGCATAACGTGATAGATAAAGGGTAGTAATAAAAGCTCCGACAAAAAAAGAAGAATTGTCCTTACTCAAAATATTAAATCTACTGCCTAAAATACTAACTTTCCGACTACTTTTTTGTCCGAATAAAAATGACGAAACGACCGAATGAGATACTGAAATCTTCGAAAAATAAACATGACTCTTTATTGCTATAATACTTTTCTACCAGCATAAATTACGTTCTACTAAAAACTATGCTTTGTAATTTTTATCTTTACTTGCCTACTATTAATTCATAAATTACCTTTCATATTTCATAGACTGTGGTGCTATTTTAACTGTAACATTATACTGAAAATATTAATCTGAGTGATTATACACCTGTGTTGTCGGTAACTTAGTAATTTTGTCGGAGGTTCAGTATTCTATTCGGAAGTTTAGTTTTGTTATTCGAAGATCCATTTTTTTTTAGGAGAAAATGTAATTTGAACATGCTCTTATTTGTTGTTAAATTGGATATTTTTTTTCGTTTATGTTTTGGGTTTTTGTCGGTAATTCATTATAACGCTGGTTAATTAGAATAATAGTCGGCCACAAATCGCTGGAGATTAATTTGTTTTTCGGAACCATTATTATTTCCCTTTCCCTTAGATAAAGTATGTGCATATACCTACATAGTACCTACCTATCGATAATGTATGTTTGTTTTATTAACCTACTGTAGTAGGGTGCTGTGGCGCAGCCTGTGTGGTGAGGCCTGTATCCAGCAGTGGACAGCGATAGGCTGAGTCGACTGATTGATTGACTGACTGTAGTAGTCTCCATGAAGTACGGAAAATGAATTACGCAACACACCGTCCAAATACCTCAATTGTACTAAAATATGGAAATGAATCATACTAGTTTATTCTTGACCTTGCTGAAGCTATGAACTAATTAATATGCGTGTCAGGCCAATATTTACCGAGCTTTGTTTAATCTTGGTAAAAATATGTGAGGTTATTTAAAGTTTTTGTCGGAGAATTTACATAATGCTTAGTAATGTTTGAAATTGTTGTCACTTGTAGGATTAGACGAAAATAGATTGTGATGTAGCATTGAAATAATTACGTTTGTCATTTTTAAAATACAGATGACAAATGTTACCGGCTGAATAAATTAATTCCGAAACTTCTTGTTATAATATGTTGTATTTATAGAGTTATAAGTATATAAAACTTTTTTGCAAAAAAAAAAAACTACAAAGTGAAAAATAACCAGGTGTCATTAGTTCCACTTCACCAAATGGTGCTTTCCGAGAGCAAATGCACGAGTTACTATAAAAAATACCCAACTCACTATAGGTGTGCCTATAATATTTGAAGAGTTCCCTCGATTTCTCTAGGATCCCATCATCAGATTCTGACCTGATGACAATGGAAAAAAAATCAGCTGTTCCTTACATTTTGACGAGTTATGCGAACATAAATGTAGGGAGCAGCAGTTTTTTTTTTTCGATTTCAGGTTTGGTCCCATAGTAAAAGTTGTTCATAATGATGAGTACAATGACCCCTTAAGAGGTGGTGCATTAATTATGTTACATCTTGTATAACTGTGAGCCGCCCCGGCTACGCACGGGTACAATTTACTTGTGGAGACAGTATTCTGTTCACGACACGTTGTGCACAAGTTCTGATCAGTAACTTAACAAAAAGTACTAGGCTTGCAAAACTCATACTCAAACTCAAAGCATTTATTTCAAATAAACCAATTACACGCACTTTTAAATTGTCAAAGAGTCAGTCAGTTAGTCAGAAAGTTGAAGCTAGTTGCCCATTCCAAAACGTAGATCTCTATGGAGAAGATCGGGCAAAATACTCCACGGACACTCTTTTAAATCAAAATATTGTTACAAAATATTGGTTCTAACATTCTTGTCGAAATTAAGTATGTGAGAACAATGTAGAAAGACGTGCACGTTAAAGGCATGAATTCAAGATAGTAATTCGATCATCCAACACAAGCCATCTGGCTATAGATACCTGATTAGTCTTATCCGTGAGAAGCTAATAAATAAATAATTAATTTAATTAATTGTTTGGTATTATTTAACATAAGCGTTTTTAATTATGCATTTACATCATATTAATCGCAGCAGACGGGGCAACAACACACAAACGTCAGTATGGTCTGTTCTAAAAGTATCTAATTAAAATGTAAACGAATGGATCAGAAAATGTACCATCACGGACAGTTGCGGTAAGTCGTTCACCGCAAAGGTTCCGAGATAGTACTTGTTGGTGCCAATTTGTACCGCCACTTACAAATTGAGTGCTTTGACTTGATTATTTCAATAGTTACTTAAACACGAAATTCTAATGACGTGTATTTAATCAAATATCTAATAATTCCCATTTTGCGCTCCTATTGATCACTCTAATATAATATTTGCGCTTCTTTTTATGAACGTCATAAAAATCCAAAATCTTCTTTATTTTAATCACTTTGGATTAACTTTTTAGTTGACTTGTGCGTCTGAAAAAAATAACCGGTCCTACAGGTGAACCTCTATAAAATCAGAGGCGATCTGTAATTAAATGGAATTTGGTAAAATCAAAACGTATTTTGATCCACTAGAAATTTGAAATGTGCATTGTACTGTTACCCTTTTAAATCGATTTAGATCCATGACAAAAATCAAAAATGACCCAAAAGTTCGTTTTTTAATCCCAGATAGTAATTTGAATTTCAAATTTTGCATGTATAGTTTTTTTCATTTCATACTTTGACATTTGCACCTGTCAAATTACTATCCGGGATTAAAAAACGAATCCTAACATACATGTTCAAAAGAAAATCCATTTTATTTTGACATGACGGGGGTCTTGGGGTCGAAAATTTTCTAACTTTTCGTCATGGGTGTCGTTTTCATGGTTTTCGAGGTTGCAAATGCCGATAGCGAGGTCAACAGAATAAATTGTTTGTCTCTTGTTTTATAAACAATCCACGACACCGGTCTTGTCAAGTAACCTACATCGTGGTGTCTCATATAGGAGACGCATTAAATGTCACTAATTGTATGATAGGATTAGACCCATTTCTTTTTAAATTATTCTAAACCCTGGAAAAGACCGTGCAATGGGCACGATATTAACTTCATCATATTTGAAAAGGATGATGTAGAAGCTCTGACAGGGTAGTTAATTGATTGATGAACGTTTTCTATGACAGTTTTCTTTCTTTGACGTTGCTTGTAATGGGTTTATTTATGTACAGTATTGATGGGTAAACACAGTACCTATCTATCATACAAATTGGATAATAAAGTAAAAGCTCTTCCTTTAAGAAAGCCAGTTTCCAAGACTTAGAAAACTTTATGTAAATTATTTCTAGAGTTTGGCGATAGAGAATACAAAAAAAAACTGTTTTTTTTTGTAAATATTACAAAGAAAAGTTTCGTAACTTTGATCAAAATATGAAAAACAAAGTTTTAGCTGCAAATGAGATTATTTTCATTATCATAAAGGCAGAACACATGCTAAATTTTCGTTTCATTTGGCATTGATTGGGCTTTTATTTCGTAGCAGTAAGGTCGATTTTGATAGATCAAATGTTCATACCAGCGTCGCATGTCAACGGCCTTTATGTTAGTGTGAACTAGCTTTAATGTGATAAAGGAAAATTATGTAATGGGGACAATCTAGCCAGCATTATGTGAAATTTACTTTTTTCATTTAGAACCAACTAGGAACATCAAAATATGTGTAACATGACTGTCGAAATGTAGGTGTCCAATAGAGTTGAATAGGGTACAGCTCTGCCTAACCCTTAGGGTTTAACCCTTTTGATTTAAAAGAGTGTCCGTGGAGTTTCATGCCCGTACTTCTCCATAGAGATCTATGCTTTGGAATGGGCAACTAGCTTCAACTTTCTGACTAACTGACCGACTCTTTGACAATTCAAAAGTGCCTGTAATTGGTTTATTTGAAATAAATGCTTTGAGTTTGAGGGGATCACAGGCGTGATGTATATCCGCCGATATGTTACAAAGTTCATTATAAACAAGTTTATTACTAAGCAACTCTTACTTTTTAGATTACCGAAACTGTGAGAAAATAGTAGTGAAAAAAGAGAGAGAGAGTAGTGAGTAAAAGTAGTAGTGTAGTTTGTGGTCGCGAATAGTTGTCCTGAAAATCGAGCTTAAGTCTTGAGAGTGAAGTGATCAAAGGTACCAATTCTCTGATCACTTTTCTCAAAATCGGAATTCCTAGATTTTCCAAAGAACTGAAACGTAGTAGACTGCTTCGTTCGTCTAGTGGTCACAAGCGATACTGCTGAGGATGAGGTCCTGGGTTCGATTCCGAGGTCGGGCAAAACGTAATTGGGTTTTTCTATCAAGAATTTTTTAGTAGCTGTCCGGAGTCTGAATTTGTGTCCGGTTGATGGCAATAGGCTCGTTCTTTATTACATAGGACTTAAGTCCAGTTATGTTTAAACATAATTGGCGAAATGTGACTGTACCTACTCTCTGCCTAATTCTTCGGAGATTACATGCGTGATATAATGTTAAGGCACCCGCAGACAGGCGCGACGCGACTCCAGTAGAACAATTTTAATGAAGTCGCGCCTGTCTGTATGAGCTTTTATGAAACGCAGTAGTTCCGCAATAAACTCAAAAGCAATCAGTCGAATAAACTAAGAAACTCTTAAAGCATTACAGCGTCGAGAAAATAGCAGTAACAGAATCTTTTCAACAAATGAATGGCGGCTATAAAGGTGTTAACTAACGACGTATGCCACTAGCATTTTTCACGAAAACTTAACATTGCAACAAGTCGAGAAGCCACAAAAGTGTTGAACACGAGAAAAGTATTACCAACTAGCGGGATGTAATCAACACACCGCGGGAGGAAAACGGAAATGACAGGATGTGTAATAAATTGTTATTAGTGTCTTTTACTCAATTCGATGAGCATGTATGTGAAAGCCACAAGAATCCGCTGGATGTCACACGAACAGTAGGAACAGACGAACAGTAGAAATCGGTTTCATTTTGACAGTTCAACAACATTCATTGCGTTATTTACGTTGTTGAGTAGACAAATTTTTTGAACATATGAAGCAATGGATTAGCAATATGCTTCAAAATCATTCAGATTGTGATTGTGTGTTACGCAATTAGGTAGGTCCGGTAACACACAGGTCCGGTCGATGTGGCGACGCTTGGCCTATGTCCAGCAGTGGACGTTTTTAGGTTGAAATGATGATGACGATGATGACTCAATTCGTTAACTATGTAAATATTTATTAAATTAATTAATACTTCAAGGACATAAATGTACAGAGGCGGACTTAAGTCCATAAGCATTTTCTATCAGTCAACCTTTGGGTGATGCAGGGACAAACAGAGGTAGGTGCAATTACGAATAATTGAGGAATACATATTTATTTAAATATAAAGATACACATATACCTATTTCAAACTATAAATATAATATTTACCTAATTAAGTATCTAGTTTAGACCACGGCAAACTGAAAATGTGTTGAACTTTTCGCCACTTTTGTCATAAGTCCAACGTTAAAACCCTTTTTCTATTACCGGGCACAAATAATCAGGCATTGGGCTGCTATTGAGAATTATTTTATTCTGTAAGTCATTCCGGAAAATCCGCATAATCTACAGAACTTGGGATCCGAGTCCCATAATAAAGAGATCTATCTGTCTATCTATCTATCTCAGCAGTCTCGCTTTCGAACACAAGCGCAACGAGTCGGTTTCTTCCTTCAAACAGTAACGTTGTAGTCTGCACTCTCTTTTGCAGCGCAAGACCAACGAGGTAGTTTGTTCTTTCAAAAAGTAGTTTTAGTTAGCCTGCCCACTTAAAAGCTCCTGCAAACAGCGCGACACGCGACGCAAATCGCGCCTGTTTGGAGGAGTATTGATATCTCTTTTGTAAAGCCTCAAAAAAATGTAACATCGACAAGAATTTATTGTATTGTGTACAATCTTTGTTCCATAATAATGTGTGAAAGTGAAGACACAAAACATATTGCACAACAGAAATAATTATGGAACACAAATTGCAATTATTATATTATTTGTATTGATCACAATTATTTACCGCATAATTTTACGAAGACTGCAGTGATACCTATTATAAAGAATAGAACTGGAGACTCATCTAGTCTGTCTAATTATCGGCCAATCTCCTTAGCAACAGTGCTTTCTAAAATATTTGAACGCCTCATTTCTCGACATTTGAAAAAATATATATATATATATATTGTAGACATATTTTTCTAAACATATTTTTCAGGCCGACTGTACACTGTACATAATCTAATAAACTACAAATAGTAACCACTTAACTAAACACTTGAAATGTTAAAACTGTAACAGGCAAACAAGCGAAACGGTCTTTAAAACAGAAATACATACTTTAGAAGTTATTGAGTACTAAAATAACCAGACGCTCGTTTTATATACGACGCAATATGGAACGTTGTGCGAAATATCGTTCAGAACGTTTTTGGGGTTCTGTAGTCAACAAGAAACCCTTATAGTTTCGCCAAGTCCGTCTGTCTGTCCGCGGCTTAGAGACTCTTAGTACTAGAAAGCTGTACTTTGGCACGGGTATGCATATTAATCACGCCAACAAAGTGATAAAATAAAATTACAAAAAAAAAAAACATTTTTAGGGCACCTCCCCTACTCGTAAAGTGGGTATGACTTTTTTTCTCTTCTATCCCATAGTGTGGGGTATCGTTGGATAGGCCATTCAAAAATATTGTGGGTGTGAAAAAAAAATCGATTCAGGGATCCGTTTGCGAAATATTAAGCTTTAAAGTGCTATTTTTTGTTAGAGTCAAGTGCCAGCTAAATGTTTGTTTATGGATAAGTTAAAAAATTCACGGCATTAGTATATATAATATAAGTTACAAGAAAAACTATCGCAGCTAAGTATAAGACTTTACAAGTTAACGAGTAATAGTCAACCATCTTACATGCAGATGGAATCTATGAGAGAACATGTTTTTCAACTACAATGTTAAGTTAGTTCTTGGGATAAATTCATCCCAACTACGGAACCCTTCAGTGTGCGTAGCCCGACACGCACTTGTTCGATTTTTTGAATAGCTTTGACACAGATGAACGATTTCTATTGCCTGGTGTAGTTTATACATTATATAAATCGATCTGTGCACACTCTATAATTATTCAGTATTCCCGCTAATAATGATAATTTTTCGGAAAACAATCCGTTATCCAGAATGTGCGGGCAATATAATGCAATATGCCCTAAGGTAGACTTGTTTTTTAACAGTATTAACGAATTAAGAAATTCTTTATGTAAGTTGTAAATGCAACAGTGTCACATTATCTTATATTATTTCACCTTAACTGTCACTAAAGAAACATATTAAATGTTAAATGCTGTGTACAAAAATAATTGGACTTCAGAGTTATATACTGGCTGTTGTCATATCTGTGCTGAATTGTCTTAGTTAGTATTCTGTCAATGTACTTATTAAAATAAAATAAATATGGCAATGAGTAAAGTATGTTGAAATTATTGGAATGCATAAAACACATTGCATTACATATCCTTAATGTATTACCTACACATTATAATAAGGATGATGCCTGGGTAAAGACAAATAAATTATATTTAGTCAGTCAGTCGGATAATAAAAAAATTTAAAGGAAACGTATTTTTTGCTTTATCATATTAACCAACTTAGATAAAACGCATTGAAAATGGGGAGTAGGGGCTCGCTATGGACAACTCAGTATAAAATCTAGCAAGGCGTGACGTCATGCCACATTTTAACTCAATGTATCGCCCGTGTTCTTTCAACTACGTAAAAAATAAAAATACGTGTCCGATGTTTTTTAATAATCTACCTGACGGACAAAAAAAAGTCATCATCCATACTGTATTTTTACCTCCTCCTCCCCCTGTCTTTTTTTTTACTTCATCTGAATGGCCTTTTTCTTTTTCTTAACTATGCTGGGGTCGGCTTCCAGTCTAACCGGATGCACCTGAAAACCAATATTTTATACGGATCGACTGCCTACCTGACCTCCACAACCCAGTTTCTGGGTAACAGGATATACCTTGGCACCTTTCTGATACCCGTAACAGCTGTCAAAGATGTACAAATGACAGCCGGGATTGGTCCCGGCTGTCGGCTCGGACACGGAGGGGACTCGGGTATACATTGGAAGGTCACCCATTCTCGAACCGACCGCGGCAAACGTAGCTTAACCTTCGGTCGATCCGTGCGGCTGTAATTATTTAGCCACGAGCCCCTCCGCGTCACCACGCATTTACCTATCCTTAATTTATTACCTACACATTTTGATTGGACTTTTACCTATATACATACACGTAAATAAGTAATAAGTACCTTGCACTGCGTCTATGACGTTTTGTGGGAGTTCGCATACTTTGCTCGAATGAAAAAATCGATCCTATCAAACGAACTATAAATACGAACAAAATACCGATCGCTATTTTATTACTGTACCTACTGAAGACAGTGAAAAATTCACGATGTTTCTTGGAGCCATTCGCATTGATGATACAAATGTAAATAATCGCCAGTCGGCTTTCTCAGATAAATAATACTGAGAAATCTTAAACAAAATGTTACTAAAAACAGAATAGTAGTGCTGAAACCCGCGCCAGTGAACAGATAATTAAATAGAAGTACCGAAACCAACTTCTCCGAGCATTTCGTATCGTAACGACGAGCTGAAATTCAACAGAAAACTAAAATCATAATGGCATGGCCGCAATCAAGTCGCTAGGGCTGCTACCCATACTTTTATTAAGTATAAATATTTTATAGAAAATGACAGCCGAGTTGAATAATCTACACAAATAAATTAAATTGAAGTGTCTGTTTGTAATGTCAAAATAACAATTTTTTACTAAATGCACCTGAAAGTATATACGGTACTTATAACAAAAAACATTTTTTTAAATTTTTGTCTGATTGTTCCGGCTAATCTCCGAAACGGCTGGACCAACTTTGACGGAACTTTCACTGCTAGATAGCTGATGTTACGGGAAGTAACATAAGCTACTTTTATTTTAGAAAAATAATTAGAGTTCCGCGCAAAAACATTAAAACCCATGAAATTGTGAACAAAAAGTCGGATTTGAAAAATTCCTTTTGATTTTAGTAGTCCAATTATTAAGAATAGTTACTAGCTATTTAACATCACGCAAAGACCCTTAGGAGCCGAGCAAAAAGAAAAAAGTCAGAAAGAACACTAAGCGAAAACGAAGTAATAGCGCGGGCGGGCGATGCAACGCGGCGGGTCGGGGGACGAGGGAATTTTATTAAAATGTGGCTGTTATTTTGGTATGTAGTGTAGGTCTCTTACGACATCCACACAAACGACGTCGCGGGGCACAGCTAATCATTTATAAAATGCGGAAATATATAATTTCTTCTCTTCTAATAACTTATTGCCCTTCTTATGATGTCCATTTTTTTTAAATTAAGGTGTCTCAAAAAGGTTGGAACTGTGAACAACCGAGCGCGAGCCAAGCGAGCGAAGCGAGCGGTTCTGTGGCAGCGGCGAGTGCTACATCCAAGTTGATCGCAGTTAATTGGGTATTTAGTATTTTAGGACAACAAAATGGGAATTATTTGGGGTTCGATTAACTAAATGCCTAAAAGTCAGGAGGTGTCGACTGTCTTGGGACACTCGCTTGGAACGATGTTCCTTTCGCTGTATATTATGTATTATTACAGAGCCATCTAGTATGATCCCAAGGTTCAAGTGTCAAAGTTTTTGTTTTTTAATACAGAGCTATCTAGTAAGTATAGTTTTTGGCAAGCTAAAAACTATACTAGATGGCTGATGGATGCTAGATGGGATGGGTCTCTGTATTAAAAAAACAAATGTATGAACGCTTTTTCGTTAGTGATGACTTCTATCAGTCAACTCTACTGCAAGCCGCAAAGAACGTTCATTCGTTCGAAAAATTTGTTTAAAAGTTTTTTTATTTTTTTATAACAGATTCGGTATCGTGTTTAGCCAGACCATGAATAGAATATAGTGTTATGATTAACATCAATCAAAAGTTATTTCATTCGGAGCCATAACAAATTTTATAACCTTGTGATTGTGATGACCGATTTCTAAACCAATCATAACAGTAAGTATAAAACTTTTTATTTTTGAAATTTTACAGAAGAATAAACAAAAAAATATAAACTGTATCCAAAAATACCGATGCTTTTAAAATACTGTTTGAAATTTCGTGTTTCGTTTTATAGCAAGGTCTGTTAAGGCTCCTGTAAACAGGAGCGACACGCGGCGCGACACAAAGACACCGGGAGCGTGCCGTGCGACGAGCGGTGCCTTTGTGTAGCGTCGCGTGTCATGCCTATTTGCAGGCGTCTTTATTCCCGGCCGAAACCTATTTATAACACGGTTTTTACGAGTTGACAAAACATCGAGATTTATTTATTAGAAGTAAGTTCAATTTTAATGTATTATAGATAGGTATATACCTAAACCTTCCGAAATGAATTCTCAAAGCCCACGTTCGCACGGACGCGAAAACCACGCGCGCGGAAATATCGCCTGGCGCGATGTTTTCGCGCCAGGCGATATTTCAAACGAACGAACGTGAAAAAATCACTTCGAACTGATTCTTCGTACAGTGCGGACGTACGATGGGTTCCGCAAAATTATTAGCGGTAGCTGTTTGAGAGGCCAGGAGACCACAAAAGAAGCAAAGAAAATTTTTAATTCATCCCTTGAATAATGAACTATATTTGGAAGGCCAATTTTTGACGCCGTACAATGATTTAAGGAAATATCCTGAAAAATTATTAAAATTAATTAAATAGCATGCTTAATATATTGTATTCTCTCAAACTAAACCCATTTAATGTTTACTTACTTTCTATATGCTAAATTCCAGCCATATACCTACCTATGCCCAGAACTATTTTAGGATTCCATATTATAGGGAGGTAGGTGCCTAATATTGAAACTGAAAACTGCGGATTTGTTTTAAACTTCAATTAAATTACTTTCATTACGTTTCGGTAAATAAAACATTGGAATAATCAGTTGAGATTATTCCAATGTTTTGTTTACCTACGCGTTCTTCGGTTCTGCATCGCTGTGTGCCACGGCCTTGAGCATGCGGCACGTCCACACTCTACAAGCCTTCTCTGACTAAACAACGCGCGTTTTTTTCGCTTCCATTGGAACACAAGTACAGAACTTCGTATGTCGTATTAATTCAACGTTCAACGCCGAGCGTTGAAAATCGAACACAGCGTGATTTAAAATCACGGCCATGAGAACAGATGTACAGCTTTCCATTTGTTCCATTCCACGCGACACGCGTTTTTTCCGCGCGCGTGGTGTTCGCGTCCGTGCGAACGTGGGATAAATGATGGCGAAAATTGCATCAAAATCCGTTGCATAGTTTAGAAACACAACGCGGTTTCGCAAAATATAGACACGAAAAGTGACATTAGACTTGACTTGTTCCTTCCAGTTAGAAAAAAAAAATATATTAACCCGCTAAGCAGGTCAAGTCAAAATTTAAGTAACCTACACACATGATATAACCGACACAATCCGATATTTCAACAGCCCTAAGTCCAGCCAGCTTGTTGTCGGTATTACTCGAGTTTCGTGTCACCGCATAATTCCGCCTCGGTCGCGGGGTTTCTTTTTTTCTATTCCAGTATTTCCACGTAGGTGAAACTCCGCTTTTTAAGTTTAAAAGCGCAAAACGTACCTTTCACTGAAGCATTGCACTGAAAGTCTGAAAGCCTCGCAAAGAGTCCGACTTACGGGAAATGCGTCATACATTTAGTTGGAGGAGTTAGTTAACGGTCGGCGGTTTTTTTTTCTACCTGTAGTTTATTCCTAAGGCATAATTTTACGTAATTTAAATGTTATCCAGGAAACGTTGCAACTTAAAGGGCAAAAAGGGGGTGAATGTAGATGACATGAATTAATAAAAAAAGTCGGTGGTGTCGCGAGAGACCAGCACCCTAACTGCGTAACACATTATCAATCACAATCTAAATAATTTTGAAGCATATTGCTAACCCATTGCTTCATATGTTCGAAAAATATGTCTGCTCAACAACGTAAATTCAAATTCAAAATATTTTATTTCACATAAGCCTACATGGGCACTTATGAAACGTCAGAAGCTGGGTGCACGGTTCCAATTGGTCGTTTCCTATGGAGAAAAACCGGCAAGAAACTCCACGGTTACTCTCTTAAAATTAATTGGCTTTTACAATGTTTTCAAATTACAGTGTTATTAAGCATGGGAGGACAGTGTAGGCCTGTCAACAAGTACCAGGTACTTAACAAAATAGAAAATGGTCTACAAATCTACAGTCTATAAAGCCTACAACGTTCTCACATTCACAAAATGTAAAATAATCTATTTAAAATACAAAACTTTAAAATGTAAAATAATGAAAATATTATGTCCTGGAAGCATGTAAAAAACAATAAAATAAATTAAATTAAAGTAATTTGGGAGCAGTTAATAGACATTTAAATAAATAGTTATGCTGTTAATGAGGTACCAGGGAAGTCACATGTGTAGAAGGAATAACGCAATGAAAGTTGTTGATTTGTCAAAATTAAACCGATTTCTACTGTAAGGGCCACAGACATAGATCTTATGTCTGTGGTAAGGGCGTTACGCAATTGCCGGACGGCTGGAACGAAGTTCCTTTCGCTGTATATTATGTATTAATACAGAGCCATCTAGTATGGTCTCAAGATTCAAGTGTCAAAAGTTTTGGTTTTTAACAAAAACTTTTGACAGTTGAAACTGACGGCATTACGATTTTTCGTTACGTCACAATTTCTGCTAGTTTACTCCTTTCACAAGCCATGTTAAAGAACTTTGTTTGAGTAGGTAATTTATCATTTATTTTACACGTCATACAAATAAATAATGCTTTAACCTCAAAATCACTAAACTTGGGAGCTTGCTTTTGGTCGTGTTTCCATAGTAGGGCAAAACTTGGGTAATCGGTGATAGTTTTGTTTTTTACTTGTAAAATTCGATTCATTGATCAGACTATTTTTTAAATTTACTGTGATATAGTAGACAAAATAAGTTTTGCTAACTTATATCTAAAAATGTGGCAAATACTATAATGATTGAAAAATGTACATTTATCAAGTCAGTAGTAACTTGGTAATAAAACACAATTATCTATCACCGAATAACTGCATATCACGAATTAGCCAAGTTTTGCCCTATCGTCTAAACAAAACTCCTGCCGGTCAAAAATCTGCACTAAATGTTATGAAATTAGATACTGCAAAGCGCTGTAGCTTTATTTATGCTTAGCCGGGGGTCAATGACCGTATTACATAAGTAGGTAATATGAGAAATAAATATTTGTTGACATAATAATTATATAGCACAATAGGACACCAAGGACATCCTATTATTGTATTGTGGTCAACGTCATTTTATCCTAATCAAGTCTAATAATTACCATGTTAACGCAATCCTCGGGTTGTCAACTACCAGAAATTGCGTTAATTAACTGACAATCATGTGTACTTAGCATTCATTATACAGGGTGGCGATTAGGTTATCACATTAATTGAAACCACGCATTCAGTACATGATACTGGAGCCCCTGCGTTGCCATTTTTCGTCGGTCATTAACACTCACCGCCATGTGGTACGCCGGCCGCCCACGTAAATTCTAGTGCAGCAAGCAACTGTATATATGCGTGGCGGTGAGTGTTAAAAAAAATCTGCTGTTTCCTACAAAAGTGCAATACACGGTCAAAATGTATGAAACAGCTATTTTTTTTTTAAATAACCGACGAAAAATTTCAACGCAAGGGGTCCCGATTCATGTACTGAATCCATGGTAACCGGATTCGCGTCGATGTCCTTGCCACCCTGTATAAACACAAAACATGATAAACAAACTATTGCATAGATATTTCATGCAGCCTCCTGAATGTAATAATATCTTACTGAGATGATTTTATCGCCTGCAAGCCTCCGTGGCTCCCATATTACATTCTCATAACGTTTTATTTGCATTTGTGGGAACAATAATGCTGGAAATGCCTAGTTTATATTGCAGACCGAATTGTTATGAAATACTTAGAAGGGCTTAAGGTGGATTGGCGGTGATCTTTGACAGTCGTTACGGGTAGTCAGAAGCCCAAACGGCTGACAAGCAGTCTTACTAAGGTATCGTGTTACCCAGTAACTGGGTTGTGGAGGTCAGATAGGCAGTCGCTCCATGTAAAATACTGGTATTCAGCTGCATCTGGTTAGACCGGAAGCCGACGCCAACATAGTTGGGAAATGGCTAGTCAGATTGAGAAGGGTTTATGATGGCAATCTAGAAAAAAAAGTCATTCATCAACAACGGAAATAATAGTGAATCAAAAGCAATCTGCCGATCTATTCTGTGAACATCACACCGTGAATACTTAGGTGAAGTGAGTTTAAAGTGAGCTGTCATTCCCTAGTAGAGTAAGGTGGGATGACAGTTCACATCACGCTCACTTCACCTAAATTTTCACGGTGGGATTTTTACAGAATAGCACCACTGATTTATTTACCTAATAGGTACATATAGGACAGTTTTTTGCAATGCCATTGAAAGTTTTGCCTGGGAGAAAACTGGTAAGTAAATTTTACCTCTGGCTACTGAGGGTCTACTAGTATTTCGTTAGACTACGCTTCGTTTTCAGTAGAAATAAATAAGCCGTAGTTCCCAAACGGTTGTCAAGAAGCGAAATGAAAATAAGATTTACTCACTGAACAGTTATGGTTTTGGAACCTAAAGAGTCCTGTTCAAAAGTAACATATTTTTTTTTTTTTTTTTCACACTCAAGAAAATTACAAAGGCGGACTTAATGCCTTAGGCATTCTCTACCAGTCAACCAAGGTGAACAGATTAGATGGCTGGTGCTCTGTTTGAGAGGAACAATGATAAAAAAAACTATTAAAAATATATCATAATGAATTAGGCGTAAACAGAATAGGTACACAAGTAAATAAATAGGTTATAAACTTATAATACACATATATACGTATATTACTATAATATATACCTATATTATATAAACAAGGTGTAACATAAATAACGCACAACCTCTTTAGGGGTCATTGTACTCATCACTATGAACAACTTTTAGTATGGGACCAAACGTGAAATCGTGAAAAAAATATTAGATGTGATCCCTACATTTTGGCGAGTCATGCGAACATAAATATAGGGAAGAGCTGATTTTTTTTTCGCGAGTTCAGGTTTGGTCCCATAGTAAAAGTTGTTTATAATGATGAGTACAATGACCCCTTAAAGGTGGTGCGTTATGTATGTTACATCTTGTATACAAATTCAAGAGAGAGAGGTTTTGAGATGACTCATATTATGAGAGTTTTCCCGAAAACATGAATAATCTACATCTAGGGTATCCAACAGTCCACGACAAACATTCAACTGTAAAAATTTAGGTCAAAAATTCACCGATAACTTGGGTAATTATTTCAAAATATTGACCTAAATAAATATCCTATCTCTGGACAGCAAGCACATGTTCAATAGTGGCATATGAACAAACAAGGCAGCTTTATTGTCGACAAACATTCGTGTTGACTCACGCTTCGTTATTAGTCGGCTTCGGAAAAATCCGAACGCTTCCGAGTGTTGTGCACATTTACTTTTGGTGGAGGCAGCTATAACAACAATGTGCTAAGTAAGGGTTTGAAAATTATATCATCTACGAGTACATAACATCAAGTCTGTGTTCCGGAAGTGCCGAGTAGAACTATATCGTACACCCACAAGCCAACTGCGGAAACTAGCTCTCTTTTAGACCTCTTGGGCTATTAAGTTGTAAAGGTTCCTGCAAACAGGCTCGACACGCAACGCGACACAAAGACACCGCTCGTCTTGCGATACACGGTGTCTTTGTGCCGCGTCGCTTGTCGCGCCTGCTTGTAGGAGCCTTAACTTTGTAGGTACACTATTGAGGTTCAATGGTGGAAACCTCAGGGTGCGACTTCTTCTCGTACTTGCGTGTTTTTTTTTTTTAAATAATGCCTCCTGACAAATAAACACCGGAATATAAGATATTAATTATGTTCAGGTAATTGAACCTCAATGTTGTAGGTACACTTTGTTTAGTTCCGATGACATTTTGTTTGATAAAGATGACCATGATGCAACACCTGAGATTGTCTCAGCACCAGGAAACTTTAACGGTTTCTGATATCGTCATTTTGGTAATTCAGGAGAGATCTAGAAAATAGTATTTGAAAAGAAATGCATGAAAATTCGGGTAAATTAATTGTTAAGAAAATTAACACACTACGTCAGTTTCGCGTGTTATACCCATTTCATACAACTGTCAATGGACTGGACAATTTGAGTTGGTAGACAATTTGCTTAACAATTAATAGCTTTATTTAACCGTTTTTTGAAAGAATAATGATACAAAAAGACACATAATACATTGTTTCTCTGTTTTCATAGTAGTCTAGTCTCCATAACTATTAAATATGAAGCTAATAATACCGACTCCACGTTGAAGACTGTTTGTTTGTTTGCCAAACCATTGACGAAATTGGTTTCTCTCGAATTTTAGTACCTATACTCCATTTACAATAAGATTAGAAATTTAAACAAAACTTTTTACAGTCCGTTCAAACGATTTTGACTTCTATTCCGTAGGCATAAGGATGGCAATAAAAGCAAAGACATGATTATAATACCAACTGTTTACTGCAGCCGCCATTCATCATGCCATCAACGCAATAGAAGTCAAAATCGGTTGAACGGACTGTAAAAAAGGTTTGTTTTTGTGTCTATTCTTATTGTAAATGGAGTATACATACTTTGTTCTGTGACGTAGTTAACTGGAACGTTGCTTTTTAATGGAAAGATATTTAAACTTTTGAAATAGCTACGAAATCTATACAAATATAATAAAGCTGAAGTTTTTTTTTTTTTTGTTTGAATGCGCTAATCAATGGAACGACCACAACATCACGCCTTGTTTCCCCGAAGAGTTTGGCAGAGGTGTACCTGTAGTACACCCACATTTCGCCAGTTATGTTTAAGTCCTATGTAATAAGGGGGCCAGCCTATTCAACCCAGCACAAATCCGGACTCCGGGCCGCTACTGATAAATTCCAGATAGAAAAACCCAATGTGGCTGTTATTTTAGTATATTGTATATCTTACGACTTCCACGCGAACCAAGTCGCGGGCAGGGGCTAATATTTAAGATTTCTGAAATTATTTTAGTAATAAATTACAGGACTACTCAGGTAAATTTACCCGGTTTCTCCCTTTATCACATTAAAGCTGTTCCATTCTCCAATAGGAAGTCAATAACTAAAGGAAGTGCTCCGTTCCGTTTATATGCTCCATTTCCTCTCTAGTTTAGAAGTCATATTTATTTGTAAGCGTCCGCCATATCATGTTTGTATTGAAGTTGTACTCGTTCGATTTATTTTTCAGTGTTTGTTGTGATTCAGTTTAGCTAGCGTCTGTAATAATATATTCGAGTCTTCGGAGTTAGGTTGATGTTTTTTAAGTAAGTATGATGTTTTAAATAGAATGGGTAAACACCGAAATAATTTGGTAAAGTTTGGATTATCGCTATCGACTATGTCTTCCTAGGCTTTTCCCAACTATGTAGGAGTCCTAGTCAAACCGAATACCAGTATTTTACATGGAGCGACTGCCTATCTGACCTCTACAACCCACTTACTGGGTAATACGATACCCCTTGGTAAGACTGGTTGTCAGACTTTCGGGCTTCTGACGACCCGTAACGACTGTCAAAGATCCACGAATGACAGCCGGGGCCAACGGCTTAAAGTGCTTTCCGAGGCACGTAGGGGTCTTGGTACGTAAAGATGGTCACCCATCAACGGACCAACCGCGGCAAGCGTAGCTTAAAACCTGATCGATCGACCCGTGCGGCTGTTATTACTTAGCCACAAGCCCTTCCGCTATCTTCTATGTCAACTCAGCCTATCACAGTCTACTGCTGGACATATGTCTCTCCCAGGCTGCGCGACAACACCCTGTCCTCCGCCTTCCGCATCCAGTCTGTCCCAGCCACCTCGGCACATCTAGATGGGCGTCCCACACTACGCTTGCCGATACGCGGTCTCCACTCCAGGACTCGTCTGCTCCACCGGCCATCGGTCCTTCAACAAACATGGCCAGCCCACTGCCACTTCAGTTTGCTTATTTTGCAGGCTATGTCGGTTACTACGGTTCCTTTCCGAATAAGTTCATTCCTGATTTTATCCTTCAAAGAAACTCCGAGCATAGCCCGCTCCATAGCACGCTGAGCGACTTTGAGTTTGTGGACCAGCCCAACTGTCAGTGTCCACGTTTCGACAGCGTATGTTATAATGGGCAGGACGCACGACTACCGACTATGTACTGGTCTGATATTACTATAGAGTCTACATAGTGACTAGTCATTCCCTCGCTCGACTCCGCTGTGGACGGTCGTGCCGCTGACGCATTCCGCTCGCTGCACCGCTGACTCACCGCTGACTCACCGCCATCGACGCTCGCTCGTGACGCCACGTCACGCACCGACTCCTGTAGTCTCTGACTGCACCACCCGTTATCAATTATTGCCTTTTTCAAGGCGATCGTTGACAAATTATTTCTTTAACGTCGTCCGTCAAATAAACGTTCGGCGTGTCTCCTTGACCCCCTCAGGGTAAAAACCACAGTTTCGTGGTCCTTGACGGATACCTCACGGTGACAACCAAGTCAAGGGGGTGTTGACCCAACACACCCGCTGAGCCCCTTCAGGGTAAGGCAGTTAATTGGCCTTGGGGGGTCTCCTAGTCGGCTCTGGTGACAGTTTTGCTTCCACAGCGACACACCTAGTGTCTTTAGGGTGTGTCTACACCCTTCGCACTAGACTGGTCAGGGCCCTGTCGCACATTAAGACTGGCGACAGGTTACAGCTCTAGGGCTCACAAGTAGGTACACACCTCCCTGTCTGCACCCGACAGGGAGGGCCACTCACCCCCGGGCCCATCCACCCGGGGATTAGGAGTAGGACCATTAGGTCCCCTTATTTTTTCTCTTTAAATTCCCTTTTGCTACGATGTCTGACGCAGACATCGTAGCTTTTGCAAGAGAGGTCCTTTTTAAGGACCCAGATTTCTTGCTGAAATACGGGAAGGCTTGGCGTAGTCGCCACCTCGACCCAAGCGAGGCTCTTGAGAGCCCGCTTTCCCCCCCTGTAGCAGACAGGGGCACCCCTCCTACGGCGGTTTCGATGCCGTCCGTAGTCTCCCCCCAGCCCGAGGTGATGGACACCTCCACCCCTCCTTCGGACTCCGAATCAGAGGACGCCATCTCGCTCACTTCCTCCTCCTCCTCCTCAGACGACTATCAAGTCGTTGGAAAGGGAGGGAAGAGGAAGAAGAGCGCCTCCTCAAAGGCCGGCAAGGCCAAAAAGCCTCTGGCGGCAGCCATCCCCGCCGCCTCTGCCTCCACCTCCTCCTCTGCCTCTGTCCCCACGGCACCCATCTCAGCCAGTCCTTCCCAGGCCGGTAAGCCTGTATCTTCTACCCCTGCCTCCGCGGCAAAAAATAGCGCCCTCACATCCTCCTCGCAGGATGCCCCCCCCGCCCTGACTCCTGCTTCTTCTGCCCCCAAGAAGCTGGCACCCCCCCCGCCTGTGTTCATTCAGGACAAGGCTAAGTGGACAGATGTGTCCCAATGGTGCACCGAGCAAAAGATCGGCTTCACCAACGCCCGCTCCACCCAGCAGGGTATCAAAGTGAGCATCCCTACGTCCAAGGACTATAGGGAGCTCACTAGGCTCCTTCGGGCGAGAGGTGTGTCCTTCCACACCTACACTCTTCCCGAAGAGCGCCAGACCCGAGTGGTAATTCGTAGGATTCCAAAGGAAATCCCTACTGACGCCATCAAGGCCGACTTAGAGGCCCAAAATATCCCAGTTTCGGAGGTCCACCGAATGCACCGCGCCAGAGGCGGTCAAGCATTCGACATGGTCCTTGTCGTCTGTCCCCCAACTGAAGGGCATCACCCTATCTTTGGTGTAAAAACCATATGCCACCTCATGGGCTTTGAGATCCAGAAGCCCAATAAATATGGCTTCATCGGTCAATGCCACCGATGCCAGCTATACGGCCACGCGCAGAAGAACTGCCACGCCAAACCCAGGTGCGTCAAGTGCCTGGGCGAGCACGGCACTTCTGACTGCCCCCGTCCTAAGGACCGTACCCTCTGCACCGAGCCACCTAGCTGTGTGCTATGTGGTGAGTCAGGACACCCGGCAAATTACCGGGGCTGCCCTAAAGCCCCGAAATTATCCCCCAAACTGGCCAAGCGCGCAGTCGCCCGCCAGCAAAGGGAAGCCCCCCTCAACGGGCCCCCCGCCCCTTCGACCCAAATGCCAGAACGGCTAAGCCCCCAAAGGCCTAGCCCCTGGACGGCCCTTAACCATCAAAGGGCTTTCCCGGCCCTGGCCAAAACCAGCCCCCCACCTCCATCCATCCCAGCGCTGATGGACCCCCGCAACCGCGCCGCCGCGCCCGCCTCCGCCCTCCCCCCGAGACCGGTGCAAGCGCCTAAAACCGCCCCTGCAGCCGGTACTGCACCCCCCCACTCACCGACTACGGTTGGCCCTAACCCCCTCGACCCCTTTAACATTATTTCGGGCACCTTCACGGCCTTCCTCACCCCACGCGCCAGGAAAATGGCAAACGAATTAGTTGCTGCCAGAAATGCCGGCAACCTTCTCCAGATTCTGGAGATATACAATGCGTATCCCGAGATCACGCAAGCCTTATCCTCCTTCGCCAACCTTCCCAACCCCCACTATGGATAAAGAAGCCAAAGGGAGAACTAAGCCCCGATCCCTTAAATTAGGCTACTTCAATGCCAACGGCATTCGCGGACAACGCGATGAGATCGCCGAGTTCCTCCGTGATCATCAAATTGATATTCTCCTTATACAGGAATCCTTCCTCAAGCCCAACGTCCGTAACCCGTCAATTGCTAACTACTGCGTAGTTCGCAACGACAGGTCTCGGTGTCACAAGGGTGGCACCCTCATATACTATAGAAAGGTTCTTCACTGCATCCCTATGGACCCTCCCCCCCTATCCAAATTAGAAGTGTCTGTATGCCGGCTAGGCATGTCAGGCCACCAACCGATCACCCTAGTATCGGCCTATGTTCCCCCCCAAACCTCGTCAGAAAATCCCCAGTCGATTTCTGACGACCTCTCTGCCCTCTTCGGCCTGAGTGATTCCGTTATCATAGCGGGCGACCTCAACGCCAAACACCCTGCCTGGAACAGCAACACCACCTCAGCCAGAGGAAGACAACTGTTCGGTCTCTGCCCCATACTAAATTTCGATGTCATCGCCCCGATGACTCCAACCCATTTTCCCCACGACCCCAACCATACCGCCGACGTCCTCGACATAGCGCTTCTGAAGAATATCAACCTACGGTTGGATTCTATAGAGGCGGTACAAGAACTCTCCTCTGACCACCGACCAGTGGTCATGAAACTGGCCCCCCGTGTCGGTCTCCATGACCCCACTCAACCCCCTCTCACCAAAATAGTCACAGATTGGAGGAAAGTAAGCAAAAGCCTGAAATCCACTTCTTCCCATCACTTGGACTCCATCCCTGATCAGTTCGACTCTGTCGCGGACACGACGGCCGCGATCGACTCGCTCACTGAGCACGTACAATCAGTCCTGAACGACTGTTCAAAGGTAACTCCAGCGGACGATGACCGTCGCTGGAGATTGCCGGACGATGTGCGTGAACTGTTGCGCGAGAAGAACGCGGCTGTCCGTGCATACAGCAACTTCCCCTGCCTTGCGAACAAAGCCCATATGCGCCATTTACAGCGAGCTGTAAAGACACGCCTAGCGGAGCTGCGTACCGCTGGCTGGGACAGGATGCTAAGCGACCTAGAGCCCACTCATCAGGCCTTCTGGGAACTCCAAAGGAAACTAAAGTCCAAAGAAGTAGTCTCCATGCCCCCCCTACTCCGCCCTGACAAGACCATCGCTTTTGACGATGCTGACAAGGCTGAATGCCTAGCCAACAGCCTCGAGGCTCAATGCTCTCCCAGCTCTCAACCAGTAGACCAAGCTCACTTGTCAAAAGTCGACGCTGAAGTCGAACGTAGAGCCTCCCTTCCCCCCGTTGAAAACCCTGACTATCCTCTGCCTCCCGTCACTCCAGACGAAGTGCACGATATCATCAAGGGTTTAAAGCCCCGTAAAGCTCCCGGCTCAGACGGCATCACAAACAGGGTAATACAACTATTCCCTGCCCACCTCATAATGCTACTGACCACCATCTTCAATGGTGCCATGAGCAATAACATCTTCCCAGATGCATGGAAAAAGGCCACTGTCATCGGCATCCCCAAGCCTGGAAAGCCCAAATCTGAGCCCTCGAGCTACCGCCCCATCAGTCTGCTCAATGTCCTCGGCAAAGTCTATGAGAAACTTATTTATAAGCGTCTCAGAGACTATGCCGGAACAAAAGGCCTCATCCCAAACGAACAGTTTGGTTTTCGAACCCAGCACTCTTGTGTGCATCAGGCCCACCGCATCATCGAACACATAAGCGCTGGCTTCCAGCGTGGCATGATGACGGGTGTTATATACTTCGACATAGCGAAAGCGTTCGACAGAGTCTGGCACAACGGCTTATTATATAAGCTCTACCAACTCGGTGTGCCGGACCGTCTCGTACTCATCTTACGAGACTTCTTGTCGAACCGCACCTTCCGCTATCGCATCGAAGGAGCACTATCCTCCCCCCACCCTATCCGCGCAGGCGTCCCCCAGGGCTCTGTGCTTGCCCCCCTCATCTTCACGCTGTTCACCAGCGACATACCCAGGAGCAAAAAGGCACAGTTGGCTCTGTTCGCAGACGACACGGCCATTTACTGCTCAGGCACTAAACAAGCCTCGATTTCTCTCACTCTCCAAAGAGCGGTCACCAAACTTGGCGACTGGTTCAGGAAGTGGAGAATTGAAGTGAATCCCGACAAAAGTCAAGCGGTTCTTTATTCAAAACCGCGCCATAGCCCCACCCCCCCCCCGACCAATCTCCATGTTCGGTAAGCCTATCCCTTGGGAGAAGCGAGCCAAATATCTAGGTGTGATTCTCGATGAGCACCTCACCTTCGCAGAGCACATAAAGAAGGTTCGTTCGCGCGCCGCTTTTGCTCTCGGTAGACTCCACTCGATAATTAATGCAAAAAGCAAGTTGTCACTAAAGTGCAAGTTGCGCATTTACACGGCGCGCATACGCCCTATTATGACGTACGCCTGTGCAGTCTTTGCTCACGCAAAACCCCACCACATCCATAGGATGCAGACCCTCCAGAACCGTGCCCTCCGAATGATCACGGGATCCCCTTTCTATGTCCGGAACGAGATCCTCCATCTCGATCTCAAAATCCCCACCATCCTCCAGTTCATGAAACGTAACTCCAAGCGTTTCTTTGATACCGCCGCCAAACATCGCAACCCCCTAGTTGTCGAGGCCGCTAAATATACCCCCTCCAACATTAGTAAAGTCCGCCGTCCGAGGCACACACTATTAGACCCAGACGACCCTATTACTCTCCTCCAGGAAAGCAATAGGGCTTCTAGTACAGTATACAAACACAAAAAACCGACATTCCGACCCCGCCGCCGAGGTCCAGCGCGAAAACCCCGAGTTAATAATTCCCCCCGACCCTTGCTCGAAGAAGCGCCAGCCCGCGCCGAAGCTGAGCCTGTAGCTTTAAATTCCCCAGATAATAATAATTATCCAAGTTTTGATCCAGCCTGTCCCAACTTGCTGTCCCCCCAGTGACGCCCTAAGCCGAGGTTCGTACCCCACAGGGGGTGCCCTTAGCGCGCAGTCACTTAGTATTGTAAGTAACACGCCCCTGGCTGGAGGCTTTGAGTTAGCTTAAGGCAGCCACAGGATTGACCGGTTAAGTAGTCACGGCCACTCTTGGCCAACTACGAGATGCCATAGTTAGTAAAAAAAAAAAAAAAAAAAATTGTGACTAGTAGTAAATGCACACTTTTTCGAACTATGTATGAAAAGAGTATAATATTATTTTATCCTTTAGACACTATTTGTATTCCTGGTGACACTTTTGTTCTTGAAAACAATCATAATAATTCATTATCTTCTAAGTATTCCAAAGTCATGCTGTGCTAAGAGTGGTTTTAATAAAAAAAACAAGGACTAAAGATAGATATATACATAGATAGATAGAATACTCTTCTCTTACGGCCGAACCCAATAACCTATCTATCACCAGTTTTGGCATACTGGAGATAGAAAACCTATCTATCTATGGTTTTGACGTTCCAATAATCTATAAAAGATTATGGAATCTTACTGGCCTGATATAAGGACAGATAGAATTATACTGTCTACCATCAATAGCGATCTGTCTTTTACTCAAAATAGGTTATTGGGTTCGGCCGTTAATTAAGTCACCCTTGAATGAGTTAACAACTACAAATGTTAGTCCTATTTGGTAAACAGTTTACCCAGACGTTTGGGTGCTTAAACTTGACCTAACGAAGTTAACTATAGTACTTAGTGGTCTACGTTTGTGTAAACATTGTATCGATTTAACAAGTCAACACTCAGACTATTTCAGAATCTATTAGGTTGACTAAGAATGTTACGACTTTTAATTATTTTAAAATGGAGATCACGTCTGACGTCACAAATCATTAACATTACTCACATCGTGAGAAGTGTTAATGATTTGGAAAAAATATATGTTAAATTAGAGCATTTTTTTAATATCTTAATATGTGAATGTTTATATCACACTAGCTTTGGCCCGCGGCTTCGCCCGCATGTATATCTGAAAATATCCCACGGGAACGTACTACTTGGATTAAAAGGACTATGTTCCCTATTGGTTTACGCGGCGCACGCCAGAAAGTTCCCAGTCGGCATGATTTTTTCCGACATCATTAACAATCATCATATCATGATATTTTAGCCAATTTAAACAAA
The DNA here is from genome assembly GCA_947568875.1 of Fissipunctia ypsillon. Classification (NCBI taxonomy): domain Eukaryota; kingdom Metazoa; phylum Arthropoda; class Insecta; order Lepidoptera; family Noctuidae; genus Fissipunctia; species Fissipunctia ypsillon. Next base: position 21,667,527 of record OX387644.1, read on the forward strand.
ACATTAATGTTTTTTTTTACACCTAAACATTCTTTATGAATCACTCCGTCCATTGATGAAAACCGGATGAAAATCCGTTCGGGAGTTTTTGAGCTTATAGCGTTCACACAGACAGACACGGCGGGAGGACTTTGTTTAGTTAAAAGTATGCCGGTCACGCTCTAATAACAAATAAGAAATAACTTTTGACCGAGTGGACCGATTTGATTAAAAACTTATTTATAAAAAAAACAACCGACTTCCAAAAAAAAAACACTACAAAGTGAAAAATAAGTTTAATTTCGGAAGTTGGTGCCTTTGGACTCTTTGGTTTAGTATTTTCGTTTTTTGCCACCGACTTCCGAAATTAAAGTTATTTTTCAATTTGTAGTATTTTTTTTGAAGTCGGTTGTTTTTTTTATTAGTACCTAAGGATTTATTTTCCACTTTTTACTTATGGTACCTACCCCATCCAAATTCGTACACCACTACTTGCTATGTAAATAACAGTGACAGGAAGTTATTATAACATCATCAACATACACTAAATGGAAAAAAATACGTATTATTGAAGCTAACTGAAAAACCACTCATCAGTATTTGACCAAATTTATATGCGACCACCTCAGGAGTATACCCTTTCAAATAAAAACTTTGCAAAAGGCAAATATATGTCACGCGATAAGGCGTCTCAGAAGTTTGGAAGGCGTAGTTTTATCAGGTTTGGACGCCGTCGCCAACAAATTATTAAATCAACCACACGACGACAGATCGTTGACGAAATCTGTCTTCTGACAATTAAGGCCACACATAACATACGACTCAAGTAGCAAACCATTAAAATCATTCATAGATAGAGTGCATCTCATGACAATTCCAATAAGCCCAAACACGGCTAGGATACATTGTTTTATTACGGAATTCCGGTGCCTACCTTTCGGCTTCATCGTTAGATCAGTTCGATGGTACCATTTTCATCAGACCATTAATTTAAATTTACTACGTCATAGTCGCTTAACTTAATCGAGATATCTTATCGCCACCCGTGAAATACACCACCAACCACCATCACCACCACTGAGCCACCATCCACCATTGAGGAGTTCCCGTGGCCATAATGTGATCTTCTTCATCAGTTCCACTTTACGAAATGATTTTTTCTGAATGCAAATCCCTGCCTTGTTGATGAAAAGACCAAAATCGCCATGTCTATAATGTTTGAGGAGTTCCTTCAATTCCTCATGGATCCTATCATCAGATCTGGATTTTGATAAAAATGGGACCAATCTGGAAGTATGTCCTTTCAAATAAAAAAGGAATTTTCCAAATCGGTTAATAATTGAAAAAAAAAATTGCCGAGTTGAGAACCTCCTCCTTTTTTGAAGTCGGTTAAAAATAAAGACTAAAATGTTACCACAAGAAGTGAAGATATGAACTATGACTACATTTCCAATTCCTTAAATCTCTTAAAAAGAGGTACACAACATTTGTAATATTATTTGTGATTTTTAAAATGAACCCCACATTTTACCCCCTTAGGGGATGATTTTTCAAAAACGCTGAAGCATGTAATTCTTTATTTCCTACCAAAAGCATAAATTTGAATTTTCATATCCCTAACTTACAAATATTATGGCAAACATCTTTAGTAATTCAAATCCTTCTGTTAAAGTAGGAAATGAAACGTTAGAGATGGTTGACCAGTATGTCTATCTTGGCCATATTCTTTATTTGGTAAAGAGCATCAGCAAACCGAGATCTCGAGAAGAATACAGCTTGGGTGGGCCGCATTTAACAAATTGGAAGACATACTGAAATCAGCCAAAATTCCACAATGTCTGAAGTCCCGCCTCTATAACTAGTATGTTCTACCCATCATGACGTACGGTGCTGAGACGTGGACGCTCATGCAGTAGGCTGTGTACAGGGTGAGAGTTGCACAGAGAGCCATGGAGCGTTCCATCCTCGGCATAAGACTTATAGACCGAGTTCCAAACGTCGAGATCCGAAGACGAACGAAAGTTTCCGATATCAAAAAACGAGTTATAGAACTCAAATGGAGTTGGGCAGGACATCTGGCAAGGCGCAGTGATGACAAGTGGAGTAAGGCAGTAACCGAATGGCGTCCAAGGACTGGAAGACGAAGCGTCGGTCGTCCGGCGGCGAGATGGGCAGACGACATTGTTACCATCGCGGGTAGAACCTGGATGAGGCTGGCACAGGAGCGTGAGGATTGGCACATGAATAGAGAGGACTATGCTCAGCAGTGGGTGAAAACGGGCTGTGGATGATGATGATGATGAACTTAAGAAATGCTGGGTTTCCCGTACAAACTTTAATCCCCTATATTATATTATCCCCTGTAGGATTATTTTTGAGACAATAAGTAGCCTATGTCCTACTCCAGAAGTGAGCAACTAACTTCCTTGACAATCTATCGTCATCATTCTCCTGTCCTTATCCCGATTTATTTGGAGTCGGCGCAACATGTCTTTTTCTTCCATACTTCTCTATTAGTCGTTATCTCGGTAGTTACTCTCTTTTTAGCCATATCATCTGTCACACAGTCTATCCATCGCTTCTTTGGTCTTCCCCTACTCGAATAGCCCATTCATTCTCAAAACTTTCCTCACTCCTCCACTTCACACGCCCATACCATGACAACCGATTTCCACACAACTTTTTAGTCACCAGCGTCACTTTCAGACTTCCTCTTATGTACTCATTTCATATTTTATCCATTCGAGCAACACCACACATCCCTCTTAGCATTCTCATCTCAGCTAACATTCCTTAACAATTCAAAAGTGTAAATTGTTTAATTGAAATAATTGCTTTGAGATTTTTTTTTATTTCAAATAGGTCACCACACAAACACATCCCTCTTAGCATTCTCATCTCAGCTGACATTCCTTGACAATTCAAAAGTGTAAATTGTTTAATTGAAATAATTGCTTTGAGTTTTTTTTTTAATTTCAAATAGGTTTGCTCTTGACTCTAGTCTAGGTCAGAGAGTTTAAACATTATGCTATGCAAAGTTCAACTAAAAACATGAATAACTTATACTTTTCATTCTCCAATTCCGTATGCAAGGTAAGCTTTTATCTCTGAAGCGAGAAATAATGCATTTTGCAAATAAACTGCCTGGTTTCAAATCCCTCGCACGATTTTTTTTATTCTTTTGAAACTGTGATGGCTATGCTACGTGGTAAAACTGCCAGTCTCTAGAGTATTTTACAAGTCGGCAGCGAAAAATGGTTACTTTTAACTAAAAACTTTCTTGTTTTGTTTTCAATCAATTGTCTCTTTCAGTTATATGTAATAGATGTTTATTATGAAGAACTAACGACCCATCCCGACTTCGCACGGGTAGCTATTATTATCTATAGCCAGATGACTTGTGGTGGTTGAAATACTATCTTGAATTCATGCATGTCTAGTACTTTTTGTTAGATTGCTGTTCAGAAAAAATATGACACAAAATTACCAAAAAGCCAAAAACATAATTCTGTTGACTCGATCGCTACCAAACATCACAGGAACACCGCTGGACTAATCTGAAGTTAGCCTGAAAATTTATATAAATCGCTCCAGCCATTTTGGAGTCCATAGGTCCGTTCATACATACATATACGCATCCATTTTTTTTATATAGATTGAGTAATATTTCGAGGCTTATCAATCATCATATTGCACATAAATCTTGACACAAGAATGAACGAAAATAATGTTTGTTCAAATCAATTCTTATATTATTTATTGTTTAGATAAGAATAAGTAATATTTACATAATTTAAAAACTAACAGTCTTAAAATAATAATAATAATATGTACAAGTATATAAAAAAGGAGGGGAAATAATCAGAGGCCATCAAAAAATTCATCCGCATCGCTGTCAACAGGAAGTGCCCAAAAGGCTGGCAGCATTGCCACTTTGTATGGCAATGCTGATTCTTTGGCCAAAAAAATAGGCCAGCCCTCTGGTCACGTGAGTCGACCAACCGCCTGGCAATGTCTCGAAAAACTTATTGGGCACTCGGACCCCATGGCCCTAGTGTTTCAACCCCAAAAGGCTCGAATATATCCTCCCATTAAGAGGAAATCAATAGGTTTTCTCTCTTCTAAAGAAAAAAAAGAAGGATAAATTGTTTATTCTGTCAAATAATACACACATTATTAAATGAAATACACACACTAAGAAATCGATCACAAAGTAGCTTCTAGAAAAATAAGCTCAACATTCTGCGAAACCTACCCTGACCTTGATGGAAAATCTAGGCTGATTTTGTTTCATAAAGTGACTTTAAGGCGACGACAACCGACTTTTAATGATTTTAAACAGAAAATCACGTCTAAACGAGTACCTAGTGTTAATGATTCGGAAAATAATATATTGTGTAAATTAGAGCATTTTTTTATGTTTATATTACATAGTGTAATTAATTTTTAAAGCTATGTCTAACGCGGATAAAAACTGAGAATCACGCAAAAACTATCAAGCGTATTTTTTTGAAACCGTCACCATTTTAAAGATTATTTATTTACAATATTTATCTTTTGGTATACGTGTTTTAATATAATACCTTTTGTTTTATGTACAATAAATTAATAATGCGTCTAATTTGGGACAGCGCTCCTTGATGGGCGAATCCTATTACTGGGTGGACGTACGACGAGTTGCGTGAGCTCAGCACAGAACACGCAAAGTATGCACTCAAGGCCGTTGACATATATCTCCGTCTTAAGGGGGAAGCGCTAAGGTAGCCCGCGAAATTCAAATTTTCTTACGATTTTTGGAATTTGTAGCTCAGTGTCTGTGTATATGTTGATTAAACTATAATTCGCGGCCGTAACAAATATGTATAATCATTAGAATCAGTAATACAATTCCTTAAGTTAGTATAATCCTGAAATGTTTTAAGATATCATGAAATAGTCATTCAATAGAATTACTTGGTCTTAGAGAGTTGTATTGATGACTTTAATGATTATAATTAGGTAAATACATATTTGTTACGATCGCGAATCATATTTTAATCAACATACAACCTAACACTAGCTGCGAATTGCAAAAATCCTAAGGAAATTTGAATTTCGCAGGCTACCTTGGCACTTCCCCCTTAAACCGATTCAGAATAAAAATTGTGACACCAGTAGGAGAACTATTTTACAGAAACCTAGAAATAAAAAAAATCCCTTCACATGACATACGTCATGTCCGACACGAAATTCCACCAATAAAACTTCCTCGTACCTACTTATTTTACTACTTACCTTATTTTACTATACGATTCGCGTAAAAGTATTTTCGCAGTAAAGCTATACATAGAAAGTTGTTCAGTCTACATGAGGTAATAATCCCGAGACACGCCAGTCGTGGGAAATACCGGTAATGTTGACAACACGAAATATACAAAGAAACCACAGGTTTGTATTGGAATAGCTCGCCGTCTGGTAAGGACCAAGCCCGAGTCGACGGCGCGTTGTGTTCCCCGTGCGCCTCAAAGAGATGCCAGCACTATTGACGGGGTCCGCTAGGGCCGATGCCAGCTAGGGTTGCGGGGTGTTCGAAAGAGTTACCGTAGCCCCGGTATAGGCAACTCAGGAACTCGGGTGGGTTTTAGTCAGTAAAAGTCTGACACGCCCTCCTGCTCCGCCCAGAGCGGGAGAAGTCATTTGATGATTTCCCATCCAAAAAAAAAGGTCGATTTAGTGTTGTTATATCTCGATTTTAGACATTTTGACATTTCACATTTATCGGGAATTTTTCCACAAGACGTAATAAATTCATTATTTCTGCCGTGGTAGAATTAGGTGTCCTAGATTTCTTCATTGTAATTTATGTTATATATGTATAGGTATATTATGACTCACGCTAAAGAATACTAGAAAATAGTAAGAGAACACAACTACAATACAACCGACACTGACAATTTGACATTACATTGATAATTTGACATGATATATTTGACAAATCAAATTCTTTTTTCTTCTATACGCAGAACTGAGTTCCCATCACTTTTTACTTATTTGAAAACGGAACGCAAAGAATAAACGGCGAATGAATTATTTACTTAATCTCAGTTTAGTTAAATCAAATGTAAAATGTGAATGACTGTGCAAGACATTCTTCTTCCTACTAATATTATAAACACGAAATTTTGTGAGGATGGATGGATGGATAGATTGATGGATAGATGTTTGTTACTCTTTTACGCAAAAACTGCTACACGGATTTGGATGAAATTTGAAACACAGATAGTTTATAACCTTGATTAACATATAGGATACTTTTTATCCCGATTCCCTATGGGATCGATACTTATGCGGGCGAAACCGCAGGGCGCTGCTAGTGCTTAATAAGATTTAAGTTGAGTTAGGGCAAAATCGAGATTCAATTAAACCGGGATTTGTTTTATTTTGCTGCAAGTCGCCCTAAATGTGTTTTCTAATAAAACCACACTGTTTGATTTTCAACGCTCTGCTTAGCACCGAAAGCTGAAAATCCAACAGCGCCGTTTTAAAAGGATAGATTTAGGTGTTGCCTAGTGTTAGTGAAAACAGGCATTAGATACATAGAACGTGGTTTGTAAGAAGATTACAAAAGCATATTGATAACTTTATTTTATATAAACTTAGTGTTTTTGTTTTGACAGCAACGTAAAACATGGTGTTTTCTTTATTTCGGCTGTGTTCATTAATGACAGATTTCTCGATGATTTTTCTTTAAACTAAGGCACCGCATTTTCGGTCAAAGTTTTACAAAAAGGGATCCAAATGAATGACACCCTTCAATAACTCTTGGATAATGATTTCCTGTCGTTCAGTTGTGTTCTATAAATAAATATACCATTTATTTACCTACAGAAAACATTTCTCTCGGGTGTCGTTAGAGGCGACTTAATGATTAAATACAAACCCAAAGGACGGTAGTCACCACGAACTTTCCTTCGCGAAACAAACAGTTTGGTGAGTACGTGAATCCAAACACGAGAAACAAATTCTCCAGAATGAATGTTCGTTTAGCGAATGAATGTTCGTTGCGTGATAAAAGTTCGTGCAACTAATTTTTGCAAAACCAATTCACGAAGCGAATGCTTGTGGTGAGAACGGTCCTTTGAAAATTGTTAATGTTCATTTTGTAACATTACCTGCTTGTAAATCAAAAGGTATAATATTTTCTTAAAGTACAGGGTCCATAATGAAGTATTAATGTCATTATTATTCCGTTCCAAAAAAGGGATGGTGCTATAGGTCAAGTATAGCTCCGTCTCTCTCTGACACTGGAAAAATGATAGCATTAATTCTTCATAATACGGCCCCAGTACGGCCGACGTATCTTGGCGAGTCTGAATATAGACACTACGAACTTTCGCGCATGTTCTCTCACTCACACTCGCCTCATGTCATCATTTGGCTGCTAGAAAATGTTACTGCGCAGCCTTCTGCGCGAAGTTCGGACTTGCCAAGATAAATCGGCCGTACTGTATTTTTTGTTGTTTCAGATTTTGACACTACAGAAGTACAGAATCATATTTTGAAGATCGTTATAATATTACTTTATTGTTAATCTCACATAAGTATTTTGTGGGGCTATATTAAATAATTTTAATATCAGTATCTGCAGCGTAATTGGGTACCACACTTGCAATACCTTTCATTATGAGAATCGAACAACATTCATTACATTATTTACGTTGTCAGCAGACGAATTTTTCAAACATATGAAGCAATGAATTAGGCATTTTCTTCAAAATCTTTCGGATTGTGATTACAAGTGTGTGGGGCTGGTCTTCTACTAAAAGTTAAGAAAGTCCAAGCACTCACTTCAAACATCAACCACAAAAATAGGGTTGTCGCATTTTATTTTTTGCTACCCCACATCACTTAAGTAACGTCTCAAAAACTGGATCCGCTCTCCGGATCCCCTTCAAAGTTAACAAAGGAATGTGTAGCGAGCTGGGATTTTAGCAACCCTATGTTTCTTACAATGTTTTATATGGAGTGCGAGTTACAAAAGAAAGTGAGGGGTGTACTTATGTCTTGTTATAGTTTTGTTTAGATACTAGGAAGAAAATAACATGGTTGAGCTTAATTTGGATGGCCTGTGTTCACCAACATTCAAATCAACGATTAAGTATTTATTTATTTAATTAGATATACCCTCGTTCTTATACATTACAGAAATTCCAGGAAACAACAGAAAATACAGAACTAATATAACAAACAATTATAGGTAAATACCGCAATTTCTTATTATTACCTACTAAGTGAACAACCTTAAAGTAGAGTAGTTACACATTATTTTTATAGAACATACCTTAATACTTAACAAAAAGTAGAGAAAAAAAAAAGAAAGAAAAATGAGCGCATTGAGATTATTATTTATTGAGGTATCTAAACAGTTCTTTCCTTAGAAAATTTGACATAAACCAACTGTTTAAATACGTAACCGGCGGTTTGAATATTGGTGAACACAGCCCTTAGAACGTAATTATATTTGCAAAAAAGTAAAATATTTCATAGACCTAGCGGCTGCAGAACCGGTTGAATTGTAAGGGCAAATTTCGTAATCAGCACATCTAAACTGCGTTCAATAGCTGTCAATGTCATCATTGTTGTGGAATATTGACACTGACATCTCTTGAACGCAGTTTAGATGTGCTGATCGCGTTCAGTTTCTTTGGTGAAATTCGCCCTTAATATGCAATTTAGACGCACATTACTTTTTTAACAAGTTTTTAGCACAACGGAGTCCCAAGATAAACTTTAGCACATAATGCTTTTTTTATGGTTTACATTTTCGAAGAAAGCTCTTTTGATAAAAAGGAATCTTTCCATCAGGCGTGATCAAGGTCAAGAGCAAGCCCATTCAGCACTAAAAAAAATCCTTAAGTTCACGTAATTAAGAATCTTCAATTCTAATTTCATTAGAAACTTAATGAAGCAATAAGTTTATAGCTTCACAATAATTGGTAGCTGTACAAAATGCAAATGCATTACCTATAAATAAACTCAGTGTCGTTAAGTAACTTAACTACATATAAATGAAGTAACAATTTAATGATGCTTGACTCCTTGCATAAATGAGCACGTGATTTGAACAATTTGCCGGTCGGCGCGTTCAGATTCTATGCTCGAAGGATCCCTGACTGACTGAACCAGTGTATGTGTGTGACAGGTCGTGAGAAATATGGGTGAAATACTAGCTGTGCACCGCGACTTGGTTCGCGTGGAAGTCGTAAAATACACAATATGCTAAAATAACATTTTAATAAAACTCCCTCGTCCCCCGACCCGTCGCGTTGCATCGCCCACCCGTGCTATTACTTCGTTTTCGCTTAGTGTTTTTTCCGACTTGTTTATTTTTGCTCGGCTCCTCAGGTTCGTAGCGTGATGTTAAATAGTCTGTAAATATCCTCGAGAATTGGGCTACCAAATGGAAAAAGAATTGTTAAGAATCTCTTTGAGGCGCGCGTGGAACACAACGCGCCGTCGACTCAGGCCTGGTCCTTACCGGACGGCGAGCTACACATTGCTCGCCGTCCGCAAGCCCGCGCCTACGGTGGCCGATAATCGGCTGCCAATTCCCGACGCCCAGGGCGTCTCCTGCGGCGACTAGGGGCGTGAGAGCGCAAAGCTTGCCTCTCCCTCACACGTCCCGCGTCCTCCTTCGCGAGCATTACTGCTTCGCAGAAGGAGGTGATGGCTTTCCATGTACTCTCGGTGTTTGTACACTTGGTAACCACATGTCAAGATAAAACTACTGTAGTTATTAGCGTATGGAATCTAAACATTAATATTTTTTAATACTTAGGCACCTATAGATTCAACAAGTTGCTAAGGGCCTACATCTACTTTAGAACAACTGCTATAGTAATCATGACAGACAATAGGATTTGGTTTAGGATTAACAAAATCCTGAACAAAATCCTATTGTCTGTCATCCTTGTTGTTATTGTTGTCCTATTGTCTACATACTATGTATGCAGTTGTAATAGGTATATATATATATACCTATTACATATATATATATATATACCTATTAATCAAGTCGTTATGACGGTCTTATAATAACTTTATTTCGAGGTATTATGTAGGTATACATTTTCACGTATTTTCAGCTATTAACGCCATTTATAACTCGCCTCTTTAATTAAGACGAGTCATAATTAATAATAGGTTCCTAACAAGTTAATATAAAACCTCTTAATTCTTTGAATAAGTTGATTCTTTACCACTTTCACGTTTTAATCGTTCTAATTGAAAATTATGGTAGAAAATTTTACTCAAGGATCTTATGATTCTGAAAAAACTTTAATCTGAATTAAATATGAAGAATCTGAAAGGAATCTGGATTTGGAATTACGAGCCGTTTTTAATAACTTCATCAAAATAACCTACGATTTTGGTAGCAGACACTTCTCGCAACCAGTGGTAGTAGCATGCCAGAGCATCTTTTAGCCATCATAAGAAAAAAAAAAATTGATGCTATTCTTCATGTATTTAAAACACTTACGATAATATTATTTTCCCTTTAAGTAATTATTTATTTTTGATTTTCTCTCTTGTTCTTTGTTTCTTGTTAATTTTTTATTGTTTATGGTTCACCCATTCGTTTCTTCAATTAAAACGGGAACTCGTTTAAATGTGAAAATTAAGAATTATTTATGAAAGTCAAGTGAATTAATTATGTAAAACATTGAATATTCATTTTATTTAAATTACTATGTTTATATTATTGAAGAGTTCATGGGGTTGCTATTACATTCAAAAGGCTTAAGAACATAATATTTTCTGATAGGAACCTAAACGTAGAATACAACAAAAAGTACTTAGTTACTTCATAATATGATACATTGAGGAGTACACTACGTAAAAATCCAAAGAGAGAGATACAAGATATTTTTTGCAAGTCATTAGACATTGTATTTTCAATAGGCTTTTTGCAAACAGGGGGCCAACCACCACCTCTTAAAGCAGTATTATTTTAATGTTACTTCAGTGTGAGAATGAGATGGAGCTATACAGGACGTCTAGCTCCATCTCTTTCCCACACTGAATGAAGTAAGATTACAATAATACTGCTTTAAGAGGTGGTGGTCTAGCTCCTGGGGTATAAAGTAATTAATGACATTCAACTTCTTCTTGCCTACCGAAATGACAACTGTAAACATCGTACAGCCATTAAGAGTGAACGAACTCACCGCGAGTGAAACGAATGTTCACTAATTTGTTTTTCAAACATTCGTCGCGCGACGAACATTCATTCGTGAAACTAACAGTTGGATGAGTACGTAAATAATCATTATCTTCTGCCTAGCCTTTTCCCAACTATGTTGGGGTTGGCTTCCAGTCAAACCATATAACTCAGTTATTGGGTAATAAGATGCCCCTTGGTAAGACTGGTTGTCAGACTTTCGGGCTAATGACGACCCGTAAAGACTTTCAAAGAACCACGAATGTCAGCCGGGACCAACGGCTTAACGTGCTTTCCGAGGCACGGAGGGGTCTTGGTATGTAATGATGGTCACCCATCCACTTACCAATCGCGGCAAGCGTAGCTTAAGCTGATCGATCGACCCGTGCGACTGTTATTACTTAGCCACAAGCTCTTCTAGTACTTAAATCTGAACACAAAAAACAAATTCTAATACAGTCCTTTCTCAGTTAAGTATTTTATCTCGGATTTTGCGTAACTGCCAAAATCATCACAGTGGCGTTACAATAAAAGTTGCTGTTGAGTTGGTGCCACTGACAAGTATGTCAAAATCGCAGTGATACTCGTTTCAATAAGGTCGTTGTTGGGTTGCTGCCGTCAAGGGCAAAATAACTGTGAAACGAGTGTATTTCTGTTCGCAAACGAATGTTCATCTCGCGAATGAATGTTCGTAGCGTTATCAAAAGCTCACGCAACGAATGTTTACAAAGAAAAATCGCGAAGCGAACGCTCGCGGGGAGTACAGGACTTTTGTTTATCACAAAATAATAATACACCTACAGAAGGGCCTTAAAGCTCATTGTTAAAGGTTCCGGTCAAGCCCAAAACAATTCGGGCATGCTCAAAGTTACTCAAGCTTTGACCGCAACCTCAAGTATAGTTAGGTTAATGTATATCAACCTTTTTTGCTAACAAACCATTTGGCACCATTCGGTTTTGTTTATATGGTACCTATGCTACGTTGGGAGATTGCCAGTTAGTGCAAGCTGATACTGACCATCTGATTCTTGATCAATTTTGCCGTAGTATTAGCAACAAATAATGAATAAAACACTGGTAGAGTGCACTTGGTTGGTACAGTTTTAATTTAATAAAACACTATATTTCTGAGTATCTATGTCATGGTCAGATCTTAGAATTGATCATTTCATGAAGTGTTCGACCATTTCATGAATAGAACATCGACCGCTGGTCACATCATGATGTGGTCTGGCCAGATCATTGAATACTCAACTTTTGACAATATGAACAGTTAAACGCACGACTACTTCATGTTGTGGCCAAACATTAGTGATCATAATAGTAAAATAGTTAGATTATCCACCGGTAGAGGCGTTGATGTCACTTTGTTTTCGTTGTGCATCTATTCCTACTCGAATAATTCCTAAGTAACTGCGACCCACTTGGATGTAGCGCTCGCCGGTCGCTACCGCGGCACCGCTCGCTTCGCTCGCTCGGCTCGCGCGCGGTTGGTCTCAGTTCTAACCTAACCTCACACATTTGGTCGGGGTGCCACTAGCGGCGTGAAATGTAACTACTTTGCGATATGCCCAGTGGTCAACTGGGAATGTCGATAAATAGGTTGCTTTCGATCACGATATGGCCATTTCTACGATCGGACCACGACAAATACTTTACGTTAACGATATGGCCAAACGTCGACTGACATATCAGTAAACGTTGACGTTTAAACGATATGGTCAATTTTAGCTGGCGATTTCATGAAATATAACCATTTCATGAAATGGCCGAACACTTCATGAAATGGTCAATTCTAAGATCTACATAAGTGATGCTAATAACTGCGTATTGTGGAATAGGTGACATAACATAAACGGAAAATTGGCCTGCCGACTGTTCGCATAAAAATGTAAAATGAACCTTATCATAAAATGAAAGGAGTTTAGTAATTCTCGCATCTTCACACAATTTCATGAATTTTCAATATACATTACGAATACTAATAACTAAACGTGCAGAAACAGAGCTTATAAAGTTATAAGTATCCGAACATTTTACTCTACAAAATATCAATATTTTTCGCACAAACCTGAGTCGGGAAGCAGCTTCCCTTTCAGTTCCACGTCGCTCTCCGCCGACGTCGCTCCATAGTTTTTATACGTTTTTCCCGAAGGCTCCTCAAACTTCGTCACTTTAAATCTTTCCGACATTTTCACTCTATTTTAACACTTATTGTAACACTAATAACACTGGTTTTACACTAGCACTTGATATGGATATACACTGTTTCGTTAACACTGATATGTTCGTGATACGTATTGTTTTGGTTACATATACATTGTTTTTCACTGTTTTGTCTTGGTGCTGATGTTACTATAAACAACGATTTTGTTTGACTATGTAGAATCAGTGAAATATCGATGTTGGCTACCCTACTTTTCTTTTGTCATCGCAAAATGTCTCGAACGATGGTCAGTTGGACGTCTTAAGGACGGATTTGTAGGAGTTGGAGTATACGCTTAAGGGCACTATGAGAAGCAAAGAAATATAATAAAATAATTGTTTAAAAACATTTTTGGACAAAAAAAATTCGTAAAATCTTTTTTTCGGAATTCTATCAATTTTATTGCAGTATCGGGTTAACCTTGACCATACAAACCATTTAGGTTCTGAAAAGCATGGCCCTACGACGCACCGTTCAAGCAAGCAAGTAAAGCCTAATAAAGATCATTAATTAAAAGTAAACATTCATTTTCAAAATCAATTACTGCGAAAGAGTAACTTTTTGAGCATAATTAATAACAAAAACAAAATCTATTATATACCACCGGGAAAGCCATTTTCATCTACGCCAGGAAAAAACTTTTACGCGAGCAAATTAAAAGTGAAAAAACTCATTCGAATCCTAAGCAAAACATTTTCCTTTGCTTTTATAGAAAGTTCTCGACCTTAATAAAGCCGCCGGAGGTTTACCTGCGAGCTAGGTAATAAATGAGTACTAATGAGAAGTAATTACTTAACTTGGTTTACTTCTATGTGCTATGTACACGTAAACAATACCAGGCAAATTCTGGTTGCCAAGCACTTATTAAGCGAGGTAAGCTAAGCAATGTAATTTTCTACGAATGCTATTTGATAAGAAGGGCTGTAACTCTTAAGAAGGAGGTAACGGCACAGATACGTACAGGAGTTACTCTTATGCCAACACAAAATAAAAAACACGCACAAAAACACTTAGCTCGTGCTTGGATTTAGACATGTCCCGTCTCTATTCTGCACTTGTAGTTGGACAGTTGTACGACAGCGACAGGAACTAACACTTATGCTACGGCTACATTGTCGCGATAACGCGAACTGGTGCCCTGGATCATCTTTCACTTCAATATATTATAACTAACCAGCAGTGCTATTCTCTAAAAGACAAGTTCATGGCTGTAAGCTACGACGAGCTCGTCGTCGAGACAGCCTTGAGTTCGACCGAGCGTGTAGCGCTGATTCAAACCGTATTCACCAGCGTGGTTATGGTTGTCGACGAACGGACGGCTGTAGTCTCCCGTCGCTGTTTCGTAGACGAATTAAGGGTTTGAAACAAATTCTTTAAGTCATAATCGATCAATCTCGACTGAGAGTTTTATGGCTTTAAAATATATAATAGAGGCCTATCTTTATGTATTATAAGGAATAGAGTAAAACTATAATCCAATTTTATAATTGTAACAGTTTATTGCCATTTTACTATTACATTTTAAGGCTGAATGACGATTCCTTTGCCTATTTTGAGCAACGCGACACGGAGTTGAATGTAAACAAAACAAAACACTTCACTCGTAATCTGTGACTCTGTGCTTCACTCGTAACAACCCGACCTAAAAAGGTCCGAAAACCACTTGAATTCTAGTTTGAAAACTTTTAAAATGTGCATTACATCCATTATATCTCGATGATTACATCTAAATTATTTGTATCAGCGATTGCTGCATGTAAGTTCTGTGATTAACAGGATAAAATATCCTAGTGAAGTGTGAGTGTTATATTATTATGTTATTTTCCTCTTGGTTAAACCACTGGAACGAACTCGCGGACGCATATATGGAGTTACGTCATCTTGTAAAAAGCCTGTAAATATGGATAAACTCTTTATCACGATATATTGTTTTAAATTTACTTATTTGTTTCGCATATCGAGCTTTCTTCAAATCATCACTTTTTCAAGCTTCATCTAATAAATGTAGCTTTATAATTAACCAAGCTGCAATTTTTTCAAATAAGTATTAAAAAGAATTGAAAAATTTCAATACAGTTTATTATTTTTGTCAAGAGTACGTCCGAATATTGTAGCTTTTGGATTTGACAGTTAGAAGCGAGGCTGTGGGCGAGATCGTAAGCGCCTTCGTCGCTGTTTTTTCTTAAGGAATATCAAAATGTAAGAAGAACTGTCATTACTGTCAATTTGTCCGCTGTTGGGTAGTTTTAACTCACGGCCGTCACAGCCTTGAGCGCTAGTGTAGCTTTACGCAGCGTAGATAGAGAATGAACTAGATTCGCTATTAGCGTCCACCGACATGAGATGGCTATAGTCTTGTGACATTAAATAGAGGTAGCCAGCTGAATAATTTTACCCACATTTATGGGTAGTTGACCTTTTACCCATAATCATATAAATCAAGGTCTGCATGCATATTAAATAAACGCCTCTTATGCTTAGACGCAGTTGAGTAAAAATAAAATATGACAGTTGAATGAAAAAATGTTTATTCTAAATAAAATGTTTAGTCACCGTATACAGAGAATAGAGTAGACATGTTCTTAAAATAATAATGATTACGAAAGTGAGATGACACATATATATTATATTATAATTTTTTTTTTTTATATTTCTCGGGACCCCAGGGTCCCGGACCTTTAGAAGGCATATGAGGGGCCGAAGCCAACTCGCAGAGGCCCGTTAGACGCTTGGAATGAAATGGAAATGAGGCACTAACCGACGATTATCCCTGTGCGTACTATGCAAGTGCACCCAAGGACAACCCCCGGATGGTGTAGGACTATTGCAGAATATGGAGACAAAAAAAAATTGGGCTATGGGTTTGGATGGCTAAAGTGGACTGGTTATCTAAAACTATGGAAGGACTATGGCCCCTGCCTGACCAATGTGTGATAAATACAATACACGGATAAAATGGCAGGGGGTGACTTGCACACTCAACAATGGGCCCCCGGAAACGGTCGCTAGCACATAGTGTCGTAGCGACAAGGGGGCAACATGTCTTGAGGTGCTTAAGAGGAGTGGAGAGGTATTCCACGGCTATCAGGACAATCCCGAAAGTACGGTCAAGATCCCTACCAGCATCTTACTGGACTACTTCCTTCCTCCGAGCACGTTTGCTCTTGCGAATCTCTACTCAAGCCAGCCAATAAAGGCAAGAATGAGGTAGGAGGTCAGTTCTCGTCAGTGTTCACTCCAGCCGGCCAATAAAGGCAAGCCAGAGATGAGGAACATGACTTCTCCCGGGAGATAGGGTACGTGGGGTCGCTACTGCCCAGCAGCTCGCCACATGCTGCCCTGCGGGTTTCTGTATCTCTCTTGGTCTGGCTCCTCACCCTAGACCTGTTCCGGCAAAGTAACCTCTACCGGCACAGACCTAGAGTTCGAAGCGCGCAAGCCCCACCACGACGTCAACGTAGAGATACGGCGATGGGGTTATATATTATAATTATTGTTATGTTACTTACAGGAATAAAAAGTGTTGGAATTGAATCTGGATTCAAGTAAGTCAAATGGTTTTTGGTTTTGCGAAAGCAAGAAGATTCAAAATGTTTGGAACATATCCGAGCACTTTGGTTTGGCTGCCAATTTTTTCGTCCAGTAAGGAGAATCCACAGATTTTGTATTCTTGTTTTTTTTGGGAAACTGGTAAAAAGAAATAGCGTTATTATAATAAAAAATTGATAGGAGTTTGGATTTATGGGTAAACTTGCCGAGCACTGGTATCCCTCAAACTCTTATCAAAATACACTACAAGAATAATAATACGAAACTAATGATAAAACCGCTTAAAACACGTTTAATTTTTCATTACCTCTGGTAATTACGTGTTACTATAATGGATGACGAATTCCATAAACGTTTTAAATCGTAAATACTACTATTATATTAGAAAAACTAACTCACTTACCGATGAAAGGTTATGTCTTCATTTTTTTGTTCTGGTCGATTTGTACAACCTAATACACTACAGCGCCCCATAATATAAGTAATATATATTATGTTCTGCAATTACACAATCACATAATTAAAAGAAAAGTATCGCAAACACAGTTTTCCAAAGAAATTGTATCACGATGGCAATGACAGTTGACAGTTGTTGTTTGTTGGGAGTCAAACTAAACTGGCTCCCAACAAAAAAGGTGAGTCGCAAAAAGGGATAGAAAAACCCTATATCTGTCTTGCTTACTCTTACTACTGGTTTAATAAATGTGTCCCGCTCTGATTTATTATTATTATTTTAGTGTCTAATCTAGTTCATTCTCTATCTACGTTACGCAGCTTACTGAACACTAAACTGAGTTTCACCGCTGCGGCAGCGCTGCAACACAAGGCTGTATCCTTAGAGAATAGCATTGCAGCACATTTACTTGGTACAACACATAACTTCAAATATTTCAATCCATTTCTTTAACCTTTACACGTAAATGTGTGCTAATGAACGAATGCCGTGGTTCTGCAACACTCGTACAAAAACGCCGCGTAACCTAACTGCAGTGAGTAAATTATGCCGATTTATACAACCCTTGATTAAACGTTGAACATAACTTATTCAACATTATTAGAAGGAAACTTTAAGAAAAATTGTTGTTGGACTACTAGTGGGTATTCTATCAGTTAGAAATAAATATTTTGTGAGCCCACATAACAGACAACACTTGGTCTGGTTTACCAAAATGTCAGATTCCGAAACCTTGTCTACCCACGTAACAGAAGGCCGTAATAGTCATTGGGTACATCGATTTAAAAGCCTCCACAAGTGTTGATTCTTAAGTACGTTTGCCCTGAGTTAGCCCCCTGTTGCGGGATGTTCGGAAGAGTTACCGTGGCCCCGGCACAGGCAACTGAAGGAACACGGGTGGGTTTTAGTCAGTAAAAGTCTGACACGCCCTCCCGCTCCGCCCAGAGCGGGAGAAGTCATTTGATGATTGCCCATCCACAAAAAAGAAAAAAAAAGATAGCCTCCTAAGACACGATCATAGTGGAGATACCCTATATCTCCAATATCAACGTTTCTAATGTCTAAATAAATCCTTATTCCATCAATGAATGCTTGAGATTGACAGCACTTTACTAAATGTACGTAGAAGCAAGCATATATATTAGCAAACATACAAGTCTTTGCAAGCTTTTGAATTGTGACGACCAGCTAATAAACTACCAGAAAAAAATTGGTCCTCTATCACTTTCCAACCACTTACCGCTTATGCGCTATTTTTTTTTCGCTATTTATAAATTTTAGCGATAAGATCGTCCATTGTGTCACCCTATGTAAAATTTCTACATATATACATATCTGTAATTTTTATGGTGTACATAATAAAGAGTATTCTATCTATCTGTCTACCTCTCTATTTGCATGCAAATTTCTAAGATAATTAAAAACCTTGTGAAATGGAACGTTTGCAATTCGGAACGGTTCGTAAAATTCCGGAAAAATCCCGAGTAAGCGGGACTGCGATAGTAAATCAAATTAAAAAGATTCCTCTTGTATGTTACGTGACCTCGGAGTGCTAAAATGCAAATGCAGTTGTGTTTTTTGTTTGGAGTCAAAATAAAACTGTTCACTAATGTAGCTGTAGAAGATTATGAATGAACTGTTCATTATTGCGTTCACTGGACCTTGTTTAGAAGTGAACGTTTGTGTTATGAATATGATGATGATGATGAATAGACTAAAGGGAAGTTAACTACTAGATGTACTTACCTATAAAATACTAACATTTGATTGTACACAGTTAGAAACTTTGGAACATGCTTATGGTGTTACTATGGTGTTAACGCAACAAGAGATTCTGTTATAGTCAGTGATAGGATATATGGAATGCACTTTTGTATCGATTGTAAAAATCTCACGATTCAGGAATTGATAAATTTAGTACTTTTTGACTATAGAATCGACACGCACTACCCTTCCTCTTACACCCTACATACACATATATTTGCATCGGGGGTTAAAAATGAAATTCAAGTACACAAGCATAAGAATGTGACCCAGGTGCCTTGATATTTTTTAAATAAATAATAATGTTTAAGAAGTCGGTGCTATACCATGTATCTGATTAGTTGTGCATTCCCTGATTTTCTGGAATCCCGGGATTTATATTAAGAAACAAAATAAGAAGCCGCTTCCATATTTTCTTAGCCAAAAATTAACTTTAAGTAATTATGCATAGGATTATCCGATCTCTAGTTACAGTTTCTAATTGTATACAATCAAACGGTAGTATTATAGGTACATCTAGTTGTCAACTTCCCTTTAGTCCATTCATCATCATATTCATACCACAAACGTTCACTTCTAAACAAGGTCCAGTGAACGCAATAATGAACAGTTCATTCATAATCTTCTACGGCTACATTAGTGCATTGTTTTATTTTGACTCGAACAAAAAGCACTGCTGCATTTGCATTCTAACAATACCAACATCTATACCAAATGATACCAACCGCTAGTTCTTCCCCGTAGTTCCAAAGGTGCCATAAAAACAGAACGAAGTAAACGTATAATAAGTGTTATTCTTATATAAAGATATATGCAATCACTTCTGTACATCTATGTACCTATATAGGTAGGTAGTTAATTATGGACTTGCGTAAGCGCAGATATTAAAACTGCAAAACGAAACCTGTTTTTCCTCATTTATCTGTTTATTCATGTTTGTTCTATTTGGTTTAAACTAGACTCGACCAAGTTCGTATTTGAATTGTATAATAACAGGCAGGAATTGAAAAAAATATCTTTTAACGCATGAATCTCAACACTGATTAACATTTCGTCTTACTGAAGACCAACAATAAGCATAAGGAACAATTCTGACAAAGACTGCCTAAATAATCGCATACAATAAAGGCTCCTGCAAACAGGCGCGTCTCGCATCGCGTGTCGCGCCTGTTTTGCAGGAGCCTTAATAAAACACAAAGCAGAAAATAAATAAATGGGGTCTTATTTATATATAACTCTGAAACTCAGGTCTATATTAGCTCTAACAGTTAATTGAACTTGATAATGGCCACGGAGGTAAAGCAATCATTACCTTCTCTATTAGCACTTTGGCTATGTAAGTAACTAAGGGCAAATTTCGCTAATGAAACTGAACGCGATCAGCACATCTAAACCACGTTCATGAGCTGTCAGTGTCAATATTCCAAAGTAATAATGGCACTGACAGCTTTTGAACGTGGTTTAGATGTGCTGATCTCGTTTTGATTCATTGGTGATATTCTCCCTAAGCCAACACGGACGTAAAAATATCGCGACAATTTTTTTTCGCGCACTGGATTTAAAACCCTCTGATTAGCGCAGAAAGTTGAAAATCCAACAGTGTGTTTTTTCGACGCGTTGGAAGGCACTATGTTGGATTCTCAATACTCAGCGCAACACCGAGAGTTGAAAATCAAGTGCACGATAAAATCCCGCCGCGATATTTTTACGTCCATGCGAAGGATGGCTAAGTCTTTTAAGGTCATTAGAACATAGCAAGGTCCCACACCTTGTTACAGGTTACTAAATAATATAAGATTACGAGTAATTAACAGGAACATGTCAAATAAGCCATACACAAGTCCAAGCATAGAAGCGTGCAATAAAGAAATGACCCAATCATGACGTCATTCATCTAATCCAGGCATACACTGTTATCTGTAATCAAGTAAAGTATTAGATCCTTGAACATTTAGGCCAGTATTAGGCAAGGTAGATACATATGAAACTGGTTCTAAAATTATTCTTGTATCATACTTATTAAGGCATGATCAGGCTTACAGAATATGCACTTGCAATTTGTATATTAGAGTCAGATTATTGCAGTTTAATTTATACAAAAGTAAAACTAGATTTTACCATTACACAATCAATACAATACATCAGATAGGTATGTATTTTTTGCGAATGATCAAGCAAAATACACGCTTTGGCGTGGAGTTGTGGACACCAGCACCTATCTATACATCTATACAAATAAATAAAATTGAAGTGTCTGTTTGTGATGTCAAAATAACAACTTTTTACTAAATGCATAAGAAAGTATATACGGTACTTATAACAAAAAACCAATTTTTAAATTTTTTGTCTATGTGTCTGTCTGTTGGTTCCGGCTAATCTCCGAAACGGCTGGACCGATTTTAACGTAAGTTTCACTGGTAGATAGCTGATGTTACAGGGAATAGATTAGATTACTTTTATTTTAGAAAACCAATTAGGGTTCCTCGCAAAAAAATAAAACCCATGAAATTGTGAACAAAAAGTCGGATTTGAAAAAATATTTTTGCAATTGGTAGCCCAATTCTCGAGAATAGTTATAGGCTATACGACCTTTAGAAGTCGAGCAAAAAGAAAAAAGTCGGAAAGAACACTAAGCGAAAACGAAATAACAGCGCGGGCGGGCGGTGCGACGCGGCGGGTCGTGGGGGTCGAGGGAGTTTTATTAAAATGTGGCTGTTATTTTAGTATATTGTGTATCTTACGACTTCCACGCGAACGAAGTCGCGGAGCACAGCTAGACAGAATAAATGAAAGTTACTCTTAAAATAGTTTTTGCAAACAGATTACACCTAAGCGTCTGATACGTAGAGTCATTGTGGTGGCGGTGATATCATTATTATGCAACAATCTAATAACATCTTTGTAACATACTTAATCAGTGTTACTATTTAAGGAATTCAGGATGACAAATTTAACGGTAGATTTAACGTTGGAATGCCTCAGGGATTCAGCTTGGGACCGTATTCAGAGGAAACCATCTCTTAGTTGTAAATACAGTGTAAACTTTATAAAGTTGTTCGATATAACGTACTACTTCATATAACTAATTCAATTTGGTTAGCCTTAAACCCCGTACATTGATACTTTCTTTATAGCGCAACAGCCATTCTCTATAACGAAGGAATACGTTCATATTTAGACATCAGTAAATATATTTTATCAGCATTACTGTTTATGTTACCAGTTTACAAAAGGCTCCTACTAAATTATTCAGGTGCCGAAATTTCTAAGGAAGACACCTGAAGTCTTAAATGGCCACCTTTCTTTTTATAGTGTTAATTGCCTAGAATAGAACACGTCTGACATTACTCTTGGATCGCATTGTCTTTAGGAATGTTGGCCCCAGTTACTAAACACTAGGCACCTCGCGTATATCAGTCGTAAACCATTAAATAATTAATAATAATATTTAAAAAGTATTGTGATTAGTATTTGGCTGCTTCTCTTTCTTCACTCCACATAACGAAAACTCTCTATAACAAATGCTCGGTCCCTTGAGTTTCGTTATAAAAAGATTATACTAAAATTATCTTCATAATAACCTAATTTGATATTTCAGAGAAATAATTCTATACCGAGTAGCTTATTAGGTACTAGAAAATAAGATATTGTTCACTTCGTGGCAATATAATTTATATATTGGAAACATCTATTCATACCTAATTATTAGGGAAATAAATTCTGGCAAAAATCTCATATAGCTAGAGTGCTGTTTACTTTATCATTCTGTTTATTTCCTAGATAATATGTATTAAATGGGATTATATTACGCTTGAATTCGTTATTACGTGCAGCGCATAGAAATTCACACACACACACACCACATATTTATAACAATAACTGGCACTTTATCCGACATTTACCATAATCGATTGATTGTAACTTGTGTGATGTAACTACATTATGAACGTTTAATCACAAAAAAATTTCATCGATTGAAGTAAAACACAAAATTACTTTTCAATACTGTGTACCGTTGAAACAGAAGAGTACACAAAATCTGTGTACTGACGACAAACGTACTACAGAGCTAGCGCGAGTGGATCCAATGAATTTATACGAAGCAACGGAGGTTGCAAATTGAGAGACAAATGGTGCCCTTAGTATGTTCACTTGCAAACAGACTTGAGATTTTCTTGAAATACTTGTGATGTTTGATAGTAAAGCTTACTAGGAAAACGTTCGCTGTAAATATTTTGTTTTATTTTATGACCATATTGGATCGGTTATCTTGGGAGAATATTTGTTTATTGGTAGTGAAAGAGCCGTTGCCTACCAGATGATGGCTCTGCGTTGATACTACACAAAGATACTTTAGCAAAAGAACTACAAACTTGACTTTTAGTCTAACTGTAGGTACAGCAGTTAAAAATAAGAAATCAATAAAAATCCCTGATTCATGAATAATTAATTCCATGCTGGCAACCATCCTGTATAATGCACAAACCCCAGAATCGAAACACCTTTAAGCTAAAATTACACTGCTTTACAATTACACCTACATATAGGATAGGTATGATGTAAATTAATCTCATCAAGTCACTCCATCGCTGCCACTGGTATACACTTGTATACACAATGGTCTCAACTGGGTGGACACTTGGCCTACAAATGACATAGAACAGTTGCAGTATTGATATAGATGAGGCTTTGCAGACTCCTGTATACTGGTGATCAATGCAAAAAAAACAACGACTAAATATAGTGTTAAGTATTTGATTCTGGTGTCCATTTCTAACTTGATTCGAGTACTTTGGGAACTTACAGTCTCATTTCATTTAATTTAAGGCAGAATCAACGAAAATAATTCTAATGCGAGAAAATCATTTAGGAAATAAGGCAAAGCAGATTCTACCTTTCTGGGGGCCAACCACCACCTCTTAAAGCAGTATTATTTTAAGGTTACTTCAGTGTGAGAAAGAGATAGAGCTATACAGGACGTCTAGCTCCATCTCTTTCTCATACTCAAGTAAGATTAAAAAAATACTGCGTGAAGATGTGGTGATATAGCTCCTGTGCAGATTTACGAATTCGATATATCGAATAACAAAGTGTATCGGACGACGAATGATAGGTTTTCTTCTACAACTGATAAACAAATCCAACGAATAATGAATACAAATGTAGAAATTCTGTTAACACATTAGATAACAAACAATGGGCCGAACACAAGCATTCAAATTGTAATAAATAATTGATATCTGCGTATGCGGGCGGAGAAACGAACAATGCTGGACTATATCATGAGATACAAACACTGCCTACCGTTTGCGAAGAGAATTACTATAGTAATATATTATAACGCTATACCTCAAAGACAATTTTAGACAGGACTTAATTATATACTAACTTCAGATTTCTCAATGAATTAGGTATTAGTTAAGATTTCTACAACTATATTTTATTGAATAGTTCCAAATAAAGTATGTTTTGTTACACAAATTATAGACTGAAATTGCTTTTGCAAACCTATCAAAATTCTAGTTACATTTTCTAAACTGTAGTGACATTTCAAAACGAACGACATAATAATTCAATTCCAGACCGATTTCTCTAGCGATGAATAGTTTCACCTATAATAGAGTTACATTATTAAACTTGAAGGTTTTCAGCAAATCATAATTTCTGGAGAAAACTATCTAGAAAACTCTGAACATAAAAAAGGTGAATATAAAGTTATAACAGAACTGAAAACAGTAAAGAAGTATTAAAGAATCGAGAAAGACAAATGATAGCAAAAACTTTGTCTCGACAAAACAGGATCAAACGACTTGGGTCTTGGGTCGAATTTAAAAGAAAAAGGAGGAATGGCAAGAAAAGAATTTAAAAAAAGATAATATTAAGAGAAATATAATATTATTATTTCACAATAGATTATCAATGGACACTCATTCGATTAAAAGACAATTGTAATCTAAATATGTAATCAATAGGTAAGGTAATATGTATTATAATTACAATATATAATAAATCCTAAACATTTTGCATATTGCGGTAGAGTGACGCATTTTTCTCAATGTCTGTTTGGCTTCTAATCTACTTGTAGTGTTTAAGTAAATAGGAGCCGTAGTCAGTTATTCATATTTACAGTACTAAGTACCTATAGGTACCTAGTAATGAAACGGCACCGGAACGTGTTTGGAATGGACTCATAAACTATTTCTTACCCAGTGCCCTTGGGCAAAGTATGCGCCCTAAAAAAAACATATTTTATTTTTCCAATCGTATACATTTATTGAAGCAAAGAAAAAGAAGATTAAACAGGTACACAGATAAACCATTAATTAGCAGAAGTATTAAGTATCAATAATGTCCCAGTTGCAACAAGCAAGTATCTACTCAATGAAAAGTAAGAAACGTTCTAGATGCTCGTAGGTAAACAGTTTTCCTGGAAGATAAACCTCGGTTTGCTTTACTTCTAGAATTGATATTAAATACTTTTATATTGACACAGATGAGCGGAACAAATTAAAGGTTTTTACTATGCAATTACCGTCTTTATTTACGTTTAACTTATGAGTAAAAATTGTTTCGGAACCACGTTCATCATGCGTTGCACTAAGGCAGCAAATCCATACAAAATCAAAGACTTATCACAAACGTATAGTAGTTTTCCGTTTGAAAGTTCCGTAGTGAGAAATACTGTAGGTGTGTCCTTGATTTTGTATGAATTTGCTGCCTTTAGAATTTCCGAATCGATATTTCGTAACGGGATTCCGAAACGGAATTCCGACTGTATGTGGTCGGCCTAAAGAGCTGAACTTCAAGTGTTTTGGTCTGTGTTTTTCTGTGTTCCCAAATAGCCAAAATCTGGGAGTCTTCGAGTTTCGAGTAAAAAGGTTCACATCATGGCTTATCATCACGTCAGATAGTTGTAAGAAGACGCGTAAACAATTGAAAATCCTATAAATTGCAAAACCAAAAAATTGCAAAATGTAAAAATTCCAAAAACCTAAAAATTTCAAAACCTAAAAATTTCAAAACCTAAAAATTGCAAAACCTAAAAATTGCAAAATCTAAAAATTGCAAAACCTAAAAATTTCAAAACCTAAAAATTGCAAAACCTAAAAATTTTGCACTCAAATGGTGACCTACACCCCAATTGCGTAGCACACTTTCTTTCACAATCCAAAGGATTTTGAAAGAAACTCCTAATCCATTGCTTCAAATGTTTGAAAAGTTCGTCTGCTTGACAACGTAAATAACGCAATGAATATTGTGGAATTGTCAAAATGCAAAATTGTTACTGAGTTACCACCGCGGATGACCAATAAGGCCCGTATCATCTGACAAACTACATTTTTACCAACAAATGTACCACAAAATCACTGCGTAAATACCGTATAAAAACTCAAGTGCAGCAACAGAAGTAATACTTATAAATATATCGAGTAGCAATCGACCGATACCGCAGCGATCCGGTGCAACAAACGCCCGGTCAAATGACACCAATTGATATGTATTGTAAAATTGATACTTATGTATTGAGAATTGAACGCCAGGGACGCTTCATCGGTATTTCATTTAAGGCGTTCGTCTGCGCATTGATATTAGTTAAAATAAATTTAACGTTGGGTCGGTTTTTTTGGCAGCTAGTGGCGATGAATTTTAAAGTATCCGCTCTCTTGTATATCAGCCGACATATTTTATGATATATAATCTATACTCTAGGAGGCTACGATATATAATCTATACTCTAGGAGCTAGGAGCTCGTGGCTAAGTAATAACAGCCGCACGGGTCGCTCCATCAGGTTAAGCTACGCTTGCCGGGGTTGCTTCGTGGATGGGTGACCATCTTTACATACCGAGACTCCTCCGTGCCTCAGAAAGCACGTTAAGCCGTTTGTCCCGGCTGTCATTCGTGGATCTTTGACAGTCGTTACGGGTCGTCAGAAGCCCGAAAGTCTGACAACCAGTCTTACCAAGGGGTATTGTATTGCCCAGGAACTGGGTTGTGGAGGTCAGATAGGCAGTCGCTCCATGTAAAATTCTGGTATTCAGCTGCATCCGGTTAGACTGGAAGCCGACCCCAACATAGTTGGGAAAAGGCTAGGCAGATGATGATGAATCTATACTCTGTACTAATAAATAAAATTGAAGTGACTGTTTGTACTGCCGAAATAACAGTTTTTATTAAACGCGTATGAAAGTAGATACGCTACTTAAAACAAAAAACAATTTAATTTTTTTTTTCTGTCTGTCTGTTTGTTGCGCGATGATTGGTGCGTTTGTGTCGCGCGCGATTCGCGTCGCGTTTCGTGCCTGTTTGCTGGAGTCTTTAATGGTGACAATATTAAAATTAATTATTATTTTTAAGTTAGACATTTAGTTTAAAAAAAAAGATTATTTGCATTTATTATCTGTTACCTTTTCACGCTTTAACGGCTCGATTTGGATGATAGGTATACGGATAGGCTATGATCTGGATTAGGATACAGGATACTTTCTATCCCGGTAGCACCTTCGCGTTCCGCCATCCAGACGGGCGAAGCCGCAGGCAGAAGCTAGTATCTTAATACATTACAGATAGATAGAAAGATAGAATAGATACTCTTTCATTTTTTTCTTTTTTGCGAACTATTTTTTTTCTTTTTTTTCTCTCTTTAATATATTATTATCAACGCTACATTGTTTTATAGCCGCCACCTATGAACACTGAACAGTCACCCTTGACCCCAACTCTCCTCGAGTATAAGTGCCTTTTATGACACCCTCTTGAAATGATCGCTGATGTTTCAAGTGCACTAGCAACAAGCACATCGATTTATTATACTGCTTTTGAACACAGGTTTTTTATATCCACTATTTTTGTCCGACATTCTTGCATTAGACTTGGTTTTCTACGAGAAGCACACTTGCGTATATGACATCATACCAATTCATCGTCGATAGAAAGTCTCCCTAGATCATAAAACAAACGTTCCTCAAGTAATAATATCTTTAATTAAATGTCAATAAAGTGAGAGTGCCATTAATTCTAAGATGAATAAGAGAGCTTGATTGTAATTCTTGGAAAACACAGCCTCTTAAGTTCCACTTCAAATCTAGGGTAGCCCGCGAAATTAAAATTTTCTTACGTTTTTTTGTAATTTGCAGGTCATTATTAGGTTGTATGTTGCTTAAAATATGATTCGCGACTGTAACAGATATGTGTGTACAAAAATATAATTATAATCATCACATTTTTTTATTTTTTTATTACTATTAATACTTTTTATTTGATTTTTTCTTGTATATTTGTAAACCTAGCTTTTAATGCATGCCATAACTCTAACGTATCTCATGTTTGTCTATCGCGCTCCTATGCGCTATTCTCTGTAAGTTGAGAGGCCTGGCTCTTGTGATACAGGAACTCCTAGTACTAGAGTCAGGGCTACACTGATACTTGTGTCTTGAAGTTGAATTTAATAAATAAATAAATTTGAATTACGCAACGGTCCTAACCACGTCATATATTGATATACCAGTAGTAAAATTAATATGTCCGGCCAATTGCCAGTGGTACGTTTCGTTCTTGTTTTAGAATCATATTCATATGGCGGTAATTGGTTCAACTCGCTTGGGAGTTTGTGGGTGATGTCGGATGAAGAGTATTTGTGATGAATGGGAAGAAATAAGTAGGTAAGTATATGATAAGAGTTGAAATGTAAGAAAGAACAAAGGACATTATTGAACGGATATGACGTTTTTGTCTGTGAACCAAGCAAAAATTATGTTTTCTGCTCCATTAAAATATACGAGTCAGATTACAAACTCTTGTTTGGTTGTCTTAGTTCGTAAGTAACCGTTTTCATAATTTTACTATGGGAACCACATGAAGGAAGTATAATTCTGATAAAATACGAGTCTTTTTTCCTCAACCTACGGTTCGGCTTCAACATTATCTACGAGTACAAGAGTTAGCTTGAGTTAAACATATTAAACTACAGGGTCAAATTAAATTAGCTAGTGAAACTCCGCAGACGTGATAGGTATCGATTTTATAAACACTATAAAATTAAAATAAAAAATATTTGATTGTCTTTGCCGCTTGTGTGAGTTGAGAAAATCTGTTTTTGTTTGAAGTTTATACATTTTTTTTAAACGGATATTTCATGTAACTCACACATGTAACTAACTGGGTTAATGACCCCAAAAAAAAAACTCATCAAATTAATTTCTTTTTTGTTTTATCATGTTTAGATATCGACACCCATCACGTCTGTCTAATTCCGCTAGCTAATTTAATATGACCCTGTATATGCCCGTTGTGCTTACAGCGTGAAGTGACGTTTGATGAGAAAATAACTTCAGGTTCTACGGATGGTAGAACGTAACCTGAGCTCAGAAGAATCTAGAAAAGTGGCGGAACATTTTAAAGGCCTGTTAGTAGATACCTACTCAAGAATAATAGAGACACTACACAATTAAGGAGCGTTTTTACAAAACGATATATCGTAAAATAATTTATTTCTCAATAATATCGGCAATTTCATTTAACATACCCTGTCTAAACCATAATCTATACAAATAAATAAATAAAATTGAAGTGTCTGTTTGTAATGTCAAAATAACAGCTTCTTACTAAATGCATATGAAATTATATTCGATACTTATAACGAAAAGGGGCTTGTGGCTAAGAAATAACAGCCGCACGGGTCAATCGATCAGGTTAAGCTACGCTTGCCGCGGTTGGTCCGTGGATGGGTGACCATCTTTACATATCAAGACCCCTCCGTGCCTCGGAAAGCACGTTAAGCCGTTGGTCCCGGCTGTCATTCGTGTATATTTGACAGTCGTTACGGGTCGTCAGAAGCCCGAGTCTGACCACCAGTCTTACCAAGGGGTATCGTATTACCCAGTAACTGGGTTGTGGAGGTCAGATAGGCAGTCGCTCCATGTAAAATACTGGTATTCAGCTGCATCCGGTTAGACTGGAAGCCGACCCCAATATAGTTGGGAAAAGGCTAGGCAGATGATGACTTATAACGAAAAAGCGATTGTTAAAATTTTTGTCTGTCTGTTTCATCCGGCTAATCTCCGAAATGGCTGGACCTATTTTGATGGGATTTTCACTGACAGATAGCTGATATTATAAGGAGTAACTTACGCTACTTTTATTGTAGAAAAATAATTAGGGAACCGCGCAAAAAAAATTAAAACCCATGAAATTGTGAACAAAATCCGATTCAAATAGGGAAGTATTGGTATCCACGCGGGCGAAGCCGCGGGCGACAGCTAGTAAATAAATAAATTACATTATTGAAAAATAAATAATTTTACGATGTATCGTTTTGTAAAAACGCCCCTCAATTAATATTAGGTACGGTCAGGGTCTTGCAAAAACTGGCGAATCATGTTGGGTAATTAATTATACTGCTTTCGTTAATTACAAATGTTACATTATATTTCTTCATGCAGTAGGCATGTAATATGCACAGTGTAACCTGTCATGTAAGACTTGCCTAACGATAATTAAATTACATTACCAAAAAGGCCAAGACAGCAGCTAGACGCGCGAGTAACTATCCTCCTTTTATAACGTCCCAGTAAAACAAAAAACGCGTGACATATGAACATTCGACGCGCGACATTCGCGTCAAGCGTTTGTAATCTGAACTTGCCTTTACGAGTTTCGGGTCGTAGTCTCGCAGACGTCGATATATTGGTGTTCTGGCATTCTCCGGCAAGATTAACTTAACTTGTCACACACTGCCTTTCAGACGATACGGTTTGAGGAATGTTAATCTAAGGGTTAACGCCCCTTGAGTATAATCCTAAAAGTAGGTCCCTACAGCATTAGGTTTGTTTAAGTTTGGTCTGAGAATAAAGTGCCTGAGCAGGTAATTTTCTAAAAGGATGAAGGAGAAAATCTTGGAAAGCGTTGAAAACTTTATCTATCTATAGTGTGTAGCAGTGTTGCAGCTACAGGTATCATTAGAGGGAAGCCGAAGAAGAAATTGTTCACTTCTCATAAACTCAGACAAAGAAATTGTAGGCATTTTTGTAATTTTTTTAATGTTATGATGGCCGTATTAAACTGGTATTAAATATGTATAATGTGATGTGATAAACAGTTACACACACAGGTGTACATTATTTGGCAATACTAGACATTAAGAAGAGTGGTGGTTCCGAAGGGAAGCCGATAGGAATCGGGTTGAATGAAAGCTTCGCCACTGGTGTGTAGGTTATTTATCTCTGTCACCCTTACAACACTTGATAAACCTCATTACAGGGGGCCATCCACCACCTCTTAAGCAGTATTATTTTAATCTTAGTTCTTACTTCAGTGTGAGAAAGAGATGAAGCTATGCAAGACATATACTTCCATCTCTTTCTCACTATGAAGGAAGATTAAAATAATACTGCTTATGAGGTGGTGGTTGGCCCCCTGATCAAGAAATATCGCCGTGTTACAGACTTCTTTTTTCTTTTAGTTGATTTTGTTTGTAAACATCTTCATGATTCTGTTCACTGTTGGCTATCCGATCACGTTTATTCGTCAATATTGAAATATAGTCTAAAATAATACATTACCTACCTAAAAGTGCCTTTAGTAAGAAAAACTATCAGTAACGGTCTAGAAACGCGAGTTTTTAGAATGTGTCAGTAATTAACTTTATTTTTTTTTATGAAACTGCTATTCTACAAATAATAACGGTGCTACACATTTGTTGGGATCGGCAAATTCAATTCGGCAATTTGTTGGACAATAAAGTCGATCCGCAGGACTTACTAGACATATTCGGCTTTTATTCGGCTCGTGCCGATCGGCAAACTCCGTTCTGCATCTACATAACACATACATAATCAACCTATAATGTTCCCATTGCTGGGACACAGACCTACTTTCTGTGAGAGGGAGTGGGCCATAATCCACCACGTGGGCCCAGTGCGGGTTGGTGGATGTCACATGTCTTCGAATTTTCGGTTCTAGGACATGCCGGTTTCCTCACGATCTTTTCCTTTATCGTTTTGAGAGTTCTGCATCTACCCACGC
Source organism: Fissipunctia ypsillon (assembly GCA_947568875.1). Taxonomy (NCBI): domain Eukaryota; kingdom Metazoa; phylum Arthropoda; class Insecta; order Lepidoptera; family Noctuidae; genus Fissipunctia; species Fissipunctia ypsillon. The sequence goes on from OX387644.1 coordinate 21,699,701, forward strand.
TAAATCTTGTTGAGGTCGGCTCGGCACAATTCGAGCTAAGCCGAGCGACTTTTTCCCAAAAATATATATCAACATTATTATATTTGATTTGAGAGGCTCGTGGTTAAGTACTAACAGTCGCACGGGTCGATTTATCAGATTGAGCTACGCTTGCCGGGGTTGGTTCGTGGATGGGTGACCATCTTTACATACCGAGACTGTTCCGTGCCTCGAATAGCACGATAAGTCGTTGGTCCCGGCTGTCATTCGTGGATTCGACAGTCGTTATGGGTCGTCAGAAGCCCGAAAGTCTGACAACCAGTCTTACCAAGCGGTATCGTATTAACCAGTTACTGTGTTGTGGAGGTCAGATGGCAGTCGCTCCATGTAAAATACTGATATTTAGCTGCATCCGGTTAGCTTGGAAGCCGTCCCCAACATAGTTGAGAAAAGTCTATGCAAATTTAATTATATTCGATTTTGCCGACCGTTTGTGCCGAAGCGTGCCTACCCGATACTAGTGTGTAGCACCCCTTACACGTCTTGGCGACAACAAAGAGTTTCTAGTTACTAGCTTACTGCGTCAATAAAAATACCTGGCGTTATTATACTGTACATTAGCACATATAACTCAATATACAACGTTATTATTAAAGAATTATTCAACCTGTAGGTATTCACGCGTCCAGCATACAATTATTAACAATTGTTATAAAATTATAAATGATAAATTACACAATTATAATTTAATATGTGATCATGACCATAAATCAAACGATAAATTAAATTAAGTGTATAAAGTGCCCCAAGCAGCATTGTATCACTATCGGTTATAGTGGCGTCAGCTTGCGGCGTGACGCTGGTCGACGTGACAGTTCTCACTCATCGTATGTGTACAAAAGGCAATGTTACTAGGTACTGTGGTTACGAAGGATGCAAGAGCACTTAGCAGAACTTAGTGAAGCGAGCTTGGGACTTGGGGCACCCCGACTCGGACAGGTCAGGTTCGAAGGGGATGGCGGGTTCTAGTGAGCGGGCGAAGCGAGGGAACAAAGACCCCGCCATTTCCTTCGTGGTTATTTTTTTTTTAAACCACTGAGGTCCGCGTAGCAGGGTTCCGTCGACTACGCGTTATTATTGCTTGGAAACAAATCTAGACCCACCACGTGATCTTCCACACCCTTAATACCTATCCCGCAAATCCCGAAAGAAACTGGCTTATGTTTATAATCATAATGTAATTAATTTGTAAAGTTATGTCTAACGCGGAAAAAACTGAGAATCACGCAAAAACTATCAAGCGTATTTTTATGAAATTTCACCATTTAAAAGAAAATTTAACTATTTATCTTTTAGTATACGTGTTTTAATACAATACCTTTTTTATGTATAATAAACTAATAATGCAAGGCGTGATGTTATGTTTTATGTAGGTAACTAATAATGCGTCTAATTTGGGACAGCGCTCCTTGATGGGCGAGTCATATTACTGGGTGGACGTACGACGCGTTATGTGAGCTCAGCACCGAACACGCAAGCTATGTACTCAAGGCCGTTGGCATATTTATCTGCGTCTTAAGCCATTGGTCCCGGCTGTCATTTGTAGATCTTTGACAGTCCTTACGGGTAGTCAGAAACCCGAAAGTATGACAACCAGTCTTACCTAGGGGTATCGTGTTACCCAGTAACTTGGTTGTGGAGGTCTGATAGGCAGTCGCTCCACCTAACAAACTGGTATTTAGCTGTAACCTGTTAGACTGAAAGCCGACCTCAACATTGTTGGGAAAAAGGCTGAGCAGATGATGATGATAATGACTAACTCCATGGTCGTTCGCAGCAGTAAGGGTGATTTTCGTATTGTCAATCATTATTCCTATTATTACTTACCCATGCCTTTGCATTTCCGAGGATTTTCACGATGCTCATGCTTGGAAATTCCTATTAGGAAAACCCCCATTACTTTTTTCTCAGAATCGAAACCACCCCACGCTTCACAGCCGTGTTTGCTTTCAGGAAACTAAGGTAGTACTTATATTATTTGAGTCCAGTAGAAAATGTCGTTAAGTAAGTTTTGAGTATGAATGTGGATGGCTATAAGAGTACCTAAGACGAAGACCAAAAAAACGATGAATGGACTGTCTGAAAGATGACAATATCATCTTTCTTTCTTTTCTTTCTTTTTTCTTTCTTTCTTTCTTTGACTAATAGAAAATTATGGAAGAACTAACGACCCGCCCGCTGCTTCACACGAGTGCAAGCAATGTACTGATGTGGCGACATGTCAAAACATCGAGCTTTCTGACCTATATCAATGTTAAAAATTAATATTTTATACACATAAACCTTCCGGAATAAATTCTCTAAATGATGGTGAAAACCGCATCAAAATCCGTTGCGCGGTTTAGGAGTTAGCGGAAATACAGACAGACGCGGAAAGCGATTTTATTTTATACGAGTACTATGTAGAGATAAGACATGTTGCATCGACACCAGGTAAATTGTGATTAGGGCAAGAGAGTAATGATGATGACTTGAGCCCAGTAGGTAGCCAATGGCATCATCAGTGTTGTTCTTTAATTCCTCAAAAGTACCGGTTTAAGGACACTCGGGACACTCCAGCCAGTGAGCATATTATAAGATTAAAGACACACAGAGGCACATGTGGCTTCCCTGGTACCTCATTAACAGCATAACTATTCTATGTAAATGTCTATTAAATTAACTGCTCCCAAATTACTTTTTTTTTTACTTCTATGATAACTTTTCATTATTTTACATTATATAGACTTGTCTTTTAGACAGATTCTATTATAAACATTTTGTGAATGTTAGAACGTTGTAGGCTTAATAGACTGTAGATTTGTAGACCATTTTCTTTTCTGTTAAATACCTGGTACTTGTTGACAGGCCTACACTCTCCTCCCATACTTAAATAACAGCGTAATTTGAAAAAAAATTGAAAACCAATTATTTTTAAAAGAGTAAACGTGGAGTTTTTTGCCGGTTCTTCTCCATAGGAAACGACCAATTGGAACCGTGCACCCAGCTTCTGATGTTTCATAACTGCCCACGTAGGCTTATGTGAAATAAAACATTTTGAATTTTGAGATATAGTTTAGGCTGTTATCAACTATACTGCATTTGATTTCCCAGAGAGATAGCACAAGGAAGGTTAGGACAGAATAAATGAGATAGTGTCCTCAGAGTTAACAATGCTCCATGACTTTGATAACTTCACTGTTATCATTTGATTTAAAATGGATTTAGTTCACCAGTTAAGTTACGTATTATAAGAATGAGTTTAGGAGAGTTACTTGCAACATTTTATTGTTTACCAGGAAACTGAAAAGTTAACTATAGGTAGGTAGGTACGGGCTACATTTTGTCGGGCTATGCGAATAAAAATATATGGAGCAATTATTATTTTTTTCGCGATTTCCGATTTGATCCTATAGTGAAAGCTGTTCATAATGATGAGTACAATGACTCCTTAAGAGGTTTTCAGTTATTTCAATTAAATTCTCAGTTCATTATTGCATTTCATAATGTTGGTAATACAGTTGTAAGGCTTAAAATCAATGAAACAATTATGGACCCTGTCGGGCACAGCATAGTAGTAATTACACCTTGTATAAATAAGGATGATTAGAATAATTAATAGATTCTCGTAAAACTTCGGAATTTTGAAGTGGGTAGGTGCCTTACTGTAGGAGCAAATATACTATAGGCAAAAATAACAATGTAGTGTTGAACCTATAATAATGTGATAACTCTTCAAAGAGCGAACTATAACAATTGCTTATTAATAATATCGACACTCATTTGTCTTAACTTTTTCCTTTTCATATCTATTGTGCAATAGGTAGAGATGACTCTGCCTTTTAATATTTTACCTACCTAGATAATAATCTAAGTGTAGTTATTGCAACAATACAGGATTATTAAATAATAAAAGACAGATGAAACAGTTTCATGTTGACCAATTAATCATTACGGAATGCAAGTCTGCATTATGTATAATATTCCTATTATATGCACGGATATGTAAAAGGACAGTGTGTAAAAATATATGATGGAGATTTTACAACAAAAAAAGAAACAGTAAGTACATATTAAAACATTTAAAAAATCTAATCTACATTATTAGGCATATTATTCACGGATTTAATTAATTGTATTTGTCGCTATGTGAAGATGTGTAAGAGATTGTAGAAAACAATCCGTTATAAAACCACAATATTCACACTTAACTAAACAGTAACTTGAAAGAACCTACAATTTGTTCTGCGTTTATTTTAACTTCTGTAAGTACCAAAACTGATAAGTAACAAAGAACGCAATACCAGGCCACTTAATTAGGTACGCCTATTTTATTCAAGAAATTCCCGCTATCTAAATTAATATGTATCGAACTGTAACTTCTTTGTAATTCTACCTACTATTATTATGGAAAAGAATTAAACTATAATCAGTATTTGTCAAAGTAAGAAAACAATACACCGAATCGTTATTTATTTAAAACGTTTATAAGTACCCAAAGTGCTAATTAAGAATAATACTTAAGAAAACTACAACACGATAGGCGTACAGGAGCTCAAAGGGAAACTTTCTCCTGGATATGAAGAAAGTTTTCAGTGTCGAACTATACGCGAAAATCGCCCATCGTTGGGTTTAAATTCTTGTCACATATTTTTGTTTATTCACTGACAATGTATTGATAATGAGAAGCAACATTGTAACGCTGTAATATTATCATGAAAGCTGTAACTTTGCTTGTAACTATGTATATTAATCACCCATTTATTACCTCCTACTTTCTAACGCCCAACAAAGTGATTCTTTTACAACTAATATCACGACGAACATACTGTTTAATAACACCGGAAAACAGTGATAACAAAACCTGACTATTTAGCTACCGAGCAGGCCTTGAACGACTCAGCCGACTATGAATGAAACTATTATGAAACAGTATTAACATTATCCGGCAAGTCTGTCGCAGTCCTTACCTCTCTTCGTTTACATTACATACTGGCTTAGCGTACCTAATCTAATTAGCGTTGCACTACAGTGACGTCATGAAGCCGGCTCGTGTCGCGAAATGTAAGTTCAACAAACTTAACCTTTACAATACTAAAGTAAATCGCGCGGCATTCGTAAACAATCGCTGTTTATAATAAACGCACTTATGCACCTACAAACTTCCAAGTTTGTCACAAAAACTGCAGTTTTTTCTCAGAGAGTAGGCACTTTGTGTATGTTTTCGTAAGTTGTATTTTTATTGGTTTACACGCACGACGGGGGAGGGCCGCAGCGGTACGCGATCGTCGCGCGGCGGCTAGGACACGTCTGAACGTTCAGCACGGCTGTGGGCTGTGGGCACAACGCGCCGCCACTCTGCGCAATTCTCACCCAGTGCGCCGTCTGCAAGTGCAACAGTACTAGACGTTGTACCGCGCGTTCTAATCGCCTGATACGTTTACATGCAGCGTTTATTTACAGCATTTTGTAAAATGTAAACATTAATGCATTCCAGTGTTCAAAAGCATGTTCTATTATATCTCAATTTGATTTTTGTGTTGCGTGTTAAAAGTAACTCTGTTAGTTTGAAATGGTTGCGTTACGTAACAGTTAATTCGGTGCGGTAATAATTAAAAGGTGACTGTTACTAATTGGGGATTTACCTGGCGGTATATTATTCCTTATCACAATGAAAAATGAGACAATCTGTTGAGTATATTGTAATAATTAGGCACATCATAATACAGTTATCATTTTAGTGCTCTTCAAGACCTGATCACCAGATCATCTTCAAACCAACTTTTTCTTCAATGCCTACCTCATCATTTTAGTTTTTATTCCTCGGTATTTTGAGAATAATAATTATAAACGTTAGGAATATTGGAATTTCGGAATTATAAAAATACGACGTTATATTAGGAATTTTGAAGCATTCGGAATTATGAAAATTGGTATTTTGAAATTCATATTTCTGACTATAATAGGTTAATTTCCTTCTCACACAATCTCCTCTTCAACTCCCCACATCTAGCAAGGTAACTACAATTCCCCCACTCTGGCACATTGGCACAGTACGGAACCACCTGTAGGCATAAATGTGTGTTTGTGAAGAGCCTACAAGAGTCCCCGGTAACCCATTTACATGTGCCAAGCTATGAATAGAGCACTTCTTTCCTTCCCGGAGCGACGTCAGATGGGGCTTGAGGAGTTCACCAGGTCAATGGGTTCCGACACCCTTTTATATCCTTGTATGCCTTGTATACTTATTACTTGTTAAAATTTTAGGAAAATCGTACACTTTTACAATGTTTGAGAATATGTGAGCACCATGTATGTAACACATATTTAATGTACCAATGTATGGCATCGTGAGGAAACCGGCAAGACTGAAAGGTATTTCTCGACGGCATGTGAAGCTAAGTCAGAGGCCCATGGGCGGCTTAAAAACTCTGACACCAGGTTAGTCACTAACCACACGAAAAAGAAGAATAATGTACCTATTGTGGTACAGTCATTTTATTCTAGGTGCATCGTCTTCACATATAAGTATATAATAAATGCAAAATAGTGTAAAACATTTTAAAAGAGTTACGGTGGGTGGAGTTTTTTGCCGATTTTTCTCCATGCGAAACTACCTTTTGGAAGAGGCGACTAGAATCGATTCTATTTTTTTGTAAATTTTGACGTTCAAAAGTGGCTTTTATGTGCCTATTTGAAATCAATTATTTGACACTGACTTTGCAAATTTATGAAGAAAATCAGGAAGACGCCATTTTCATATACCTTCACATTGCAGCATAACTCTGCATGTCAAAACTTTTTGGTTCTTTATAATCAACCTTTTTTTCGTTTGTATTTGAGCCTGGTCGATTTTTATCTTTTTATTTCGTGATTCGAATTATTTTTTTTCTGACAGATGGGTCCCCATTTTTTTCTTAGTTGCAAAAGTTGAATGAATTGACGGACCCAGTTTGTGGAAAATTATAGAGTTTTTTTCAAGTGAACCAGACTATCTCTGCCGTCCTATTAATACCTTATGGAAAAACTATATTGAGAATGGTATTGTAGCCCACGCTGAGGGGCAGGTGGGGGATACGGGCGTGTAGGCGGGGGTGACGTTGTTCCCTTGACGAAGAAGTGGAAATAAAACCACGCGACACAGGGTAAAACACTTGTATTTCCAATACGACACAACACAATACAAAATATTAAAAGGAAATACACGGGCAAATTTACACACTATTTACAAACTTAGCAACTTGACTGGTATTACTAATTACTTCAAGCGCGGCGCGAAGTGAACCAACGGGTGTAGGTATGTCGCTTCACTGGATGATCGCTGGAGACTGACTTGCTTGTGCCAAGGTGCGCCCTTTTTATGCGCTGGCATGGGTAGCGCAAGTGGCGGGGGTCGTAAAATGTACCCCCCGCCGTTATTACCCAATGACTGACAATGCGGGAGGCGCGCATTTTACTACCATGGCACAAGTAGCGGGTATACTAATTGGTAAAACAAACATGTCCAGTCAAATTGCTTTACAATATTCTTATAGTGATATACTCCTATCCTAATATAACTATCTTAAACCTAGAAATAGAGCTCACATTACTGTGCTTCGCCTACATTCCACCCCCTGTAACAGGGTTCAGCCGCATTACATCTTGGTCTGTGGGAAGCACAATAATCTTTGCTACGGGCCGACGCAGGACCCCATATACAGTCTTAACATCTACTACACGGATGATTCCATCATTTCCGTGGTACACTGTTTGGATTATCCCCTTTGTCCATGCACTTCGTTCTTTGCTACTGTCCACCAATACTACTACGTCACCGACACGCACATTTGGCACATTGTTCTTCCACTTTTCGCGACGTTGCAGGGTCGGGAGATATTCCCGCAGCCAGCGCCGCCAGAACATGTCGGCAAGCGCGTTCACACGCCGCCACTGCCTGCGGGAGTTGACGTCTTCGATGTCCCTCGGTGCAAACGGCGTACTCCCGGATGCAGTGCCCAGGAGTAGGTGGTTCGGTGTCAGGACCACAGGCTCGTTGTGGTCATCGTGCACGTAACTCAGCGGTCGGCTGTTCACTATTTGCTCGGCCTCTGTGAGGAGGGTGTAAAGAACCTCCTCACGAGGCGCTCGCTCTTTGAGTGTGCTTCGTAGCGCGTTCTTCACCGACCTCACCAGGCGTTCCCAGCAGCCACCCATGTGAGGTGTCGCCGGGGGATTGAAGTGCCACGATATGCCTCGGTTGATGGCCTCGTCCCTGAGCTGCCCATGGTTGAGGTCTTTCAGTGCAGCTCGCAGCTCGGTGTTGGCTCCGACGAAATTCGTACCCTGGTCGGAGTACAAATGTGCTGGTTGCCCACGGCGCGCTATTAGGCGCCGTAGGGCTAGTATGGCTGAATCGGCGCTCAGCGTGGCGGCTAACTCCAGGTGGACGGCGCGCGTAGTGAGGCAGGTGAATAAGGCTCCCCACCTCTTTTCGCGGCGCCGGCCAATCGCCACTTCCATTGGGCCGAAGTAGTCGACTCCCACTCGCACGAAAGCTCTTCTGGTGTTTTCCAGCCTTGCAAGTGGGAGATCACCCATTTTTGGTGGGGCGGGTTGAGCTCTGCAGATGCGACAGAGCTGGCAATTTGCGACCACTGTCTTTACTGATGTCCTGATCTTCGTGATCCAGTATTTCTCTCGTAGGTTATTGACGACGGTTTCGTGGTTCGCATGTAAAGCCATCGCATGGTAGTGTGCGATTAGCTTCCTAGTTAGAGGGTGACGCCCGTCCAAGATTATAGGGTGCCTTTCACTAAATGTGAGCACTTCGCAGGCACTCAGACGTCCTCTCACTCGTAGCAACCCATCGTCGCTAATCATTGGGTCCAAAGCTTTTATGCTGCTGTCGTTGGGAACGGGCAGCCCCTTGAGAATGGCAGCTCGTTCATCGTGAAAGCTGTCTTCTTGACACAACTTTATTAAAATGTTGTGTGCTTCTTCTAAGTCGTGTGTTCGCAGCTCCGTCGTCGCCCGGCGTTTACGGCATCGGCTGACGAAGACGAGCGTGCGCGCCATAACGCGCTGTATGCGCGTCCACGATGAATATCGTTCGTAGTTCAGGAGTGGTGCTGGAGGTGCTATGGTGGCGTGGACCCGCTGAATGCACTCAAGATCCGCCTCCGCCGCCTCAGGCTCCTGACATGTCGGCCACTGCTCCTGTGAATCACGTAAAAACGAGGGGCCCGAGAGCCATTTTGCATGGTTATCGGGCCAACACAATCTGGTCGCTACGTCAGCTGGGTTGTCCTTTGTGGGGACCCAGCGCCAGTTGCCTCTATCTGACAGCCTATCTATTTCCGCTAGTCTATGCGAAACGAACCTTTGAAACTCTTGTGCATCAGAATTTATCCATTTTAAAACAGTTTTGCTGTCAGTCCAATAAAATTTCTCTTTAATTGGTAACCCTAGCTCCTTTTCGGCGGTATCCGCTAATCGGCAAGCTAACACCGCTGCTTGTAGCTCTAGTCTAGGGATAGAGATAACCTTTTGTGGCGCTACTCGCGCTTTCCCTAGTATCATAACAATCTCTCTATTGCCTTCGGAGTTATAGCCTACTAGGTAAGCTACCGCGGCGTAAGCTAGTTCGCTAGCGTCCCCGAACACATGTAACTCTAGGTTCTCTAGGTTTAACCTATACCACCGCGGTATCTTAACATCTTTTAATCGCTGTAAATTATTAAGCCGATTAAGCCACATATAGGCATCTTCCTCATTTAATGGTTCATCCCACTTGATTCCTGATTTCCAAATTCTTTGCATTAATATACGTGATTGGATGACGCAGGGATAAAGGAAACCCAGAGGGTCATATATTGACATTATTGCGCTCAAAAATTGCCGCTTAGTGGGAATCAGATCGCCATTTATTATCTCTGCCGGTAACCGTTTAAATGAAAGGTCAAAACCCAATTCATCTTCCTTGGGTGACCATATTAGACCTAGTGTCCTCTCTACCGAACCTACTCCCTTTTCGAGGGCTACTCTCTCAGGCATATCTATTTTTAGTCTGTCCCTAAGCTCTGATGAGTTCGTGACCCACCCCCGTATTACAAATCCCCCGGAGGCGTGTATTCTGGACACTTCCTCAATCAGTCTGTTAGCCTGCTCTTCGGACCATGCGCTATCTAAATAATCGTCCATATAGTGCTTCGTCCTTATGGCTTCAACAGCTTCGGGATAGACGTCAACCCATTCACTGGCATTTTTATTGAGTATATAGATTGCCGTGGTTGGTGATGAGACTGCACCAAATATCATAGAATTCATCACATATGTATCTGGTTCTTTACGTTGGTCCGCGCCTCTCCATAAAAATAATTGCGCGCCTTGATCTTCTGACCTAATTCTTATCCGCAAAAACATATCAGCGATGTCCCCTGAAAATGCTATGGGGCCTATCCTGAACTTTAATAATATGCCGAGCAATGAATTTAACATGTCAGGGCCGGTCAGCAGGTTGTCGTTCAGACATGTACCGTGAGATGCAGCAGCCGCGTCAGACACTAAGCGAAGCTTCCCTGGTTTGTTTGGGTTCACTACACCAAAGTGTGGTAAATACCAAACCGGAGAGCTATCTATCTCGCCCTCTACTTTGCGCGCATAGCCCTCGTCTAATAGTCGATCTATCTGTTTCGTGTATAACTCAGCGAAACTAGCGTCTTTGCGCATACGTCTCTCGATACCGTACAACCTCTGCCGGGCCTGATTATAATTGTTAGGCAATTGCGTATTATCATGCTTCCACAATAAACCTACTTCCCACTGTGACCTGTCAGGAGTGCGGTGACTAGTGCTATCTAGTACATCTAAGGCTCTTTCAACATCCTTATGTTTGCGAGTATCTTGTGAAATTCCTATGGCTTCTAAGTCAAACTGTGATTTTACCAAATCATGTAGATCAGGAAGGGAGACTGTTGTGCAATTCACTGTTTCGTTAGTACTAGCTGAATCGAATGGTCCATGTATGACCCAACCTAGCTTCGTGAGTGAGGCAACCGGCTTACCGGATCGTCCACGGCGGATGTCCCGACTGACGAGCAGCTCCCAATTGTCTTGTCCGAGTAACAGCAGCGGCTTGGCTCCCCTCATTTCCACGCAACCCAAGTTACAGAGGTGAGCGTTGTCACGTATCACTGAGGCGGACACTGTTTGCGTTGGTAAGTTCACGTTCACCATTGTACGGCACTTTACTTTGTGACACTGTCCATTAGGTCCTTTCACACGCACTTGTACTACTCGCGAGGTTAAGTCCGTCACTCCGTAGCCACCCGCGGTTTTTAGCGAGAGAGGTACACGCGGTCCCGCTAGGTTGGTTGCGAGCGAACTGTCTATGAGCGATACGGTCGCACCATCGTCTAATAACGCATAGCACTGTTTGTCGTCGCCGTTTTCGTCACTTAAAGTCACTGGCATTATTTTCAGTAACGCTGTAGCTCGCCATTCCCCGATGTTTGTTACACTTTCTGTTTTATCTTCTTTCTGCGGCTTATCCGCGTGTAACAACACGTGATGTCCATAACCGCACTTTTCACATCTGTTTGCGCGGCAGAACCTCTTGGGATGCTTCTTGACAAGGCATTTGAAGCATGTGTTCTTTTCTTTTATCGTGTCCCAACGTTGCTGCACACTTAGCTTCTTAAACTGGTCACAATCTTCAATGGCGTGTTCCCGTTGGCATATTACGCAATCCTTAGGTACGGAGGATTCGTCACTCTGCGTATTTACTCGATGAGCCAACGGTGGTCTGCTGCTGACAGGACGTGCGGTATTCACTGGCCGGGCTTGACCGGTGACATTCTTCTGTTGCTTCACAAGGGGTTTCGACGGTCCAGGCTCATTCATCATTGGTTGCACATAGTATGACGTCGAACGTGTCAAATGTATGAGAAAGTGAGACAATATCTCTAAGTTCGGTGACACTCTTAAATCCACTCCCTGTGCATTATCTAAGCCCATCGCAAAGTCACCATACTGCGCACGTTGTACTGGTGTCAGCTTGCTCAGCAACTCACTCACTAATTGTGGGTTATTTATATAGCCTTGTGCACGAATGTTCTTCAATAAGGACACACAGTTTCTAACTGTTGATGAGAATTTCCTCAGCTCCCGGCCACTTTCCGTCACTCTGGGTAAATCTCTCACTTTTCTCAACGCACACTGGAGCACTACGGTCGGGTGACCGTACTCTTCCTCAAGCGCATGCATTATCTCTGTGGGGTCTGTTGACGTTCGCAGTAAATCCTCCACTGAACTCTTTGCTTCGCCATGCAGTGAGGTCTTTAGTCGTGCTAGGTTCTCATGTGTCTTGAAACTGTACAATTCAGTTGTGTCCCAATACATCTTCCGAAACGATATCCATTCGGAAGGGTCTCCGTGAAATGGTGGCAATTCATATGACTGCCTTGGTATCGGTCGCGGGCGTGCCATGCTTGCGATTGCTTCTGCCAGCTTGTCTATCTTCCTGTCTCTTTCACCCGACGATTCTCGACGTCTTTCTCTTTCATCCACTCCGTCATATCTCTGCCGCCGTGTATCCGACTCGAGTGTTGGTACTCGAGGTACACTTGCGGCCGGAGTGGTAAAGACGGGATAGTCATCAGGCAGACGGAATCTCACTCCTTCTGTCGACAATGGCATGTACATTTGCGCGGTCGGTGCTGTCATGTCAGGTACCGGGACTGGCGCATGCAACACATCTATCTTCCGAGGCACGGTGGATTCACGATTCGCTGTACTCACATTTTCATCGTGGGTCACAGCTGTTTCACGGGGTGCAGTCACTTCAACAGGTGCGCGGGATACAGAAGGCGCACACAATACTGCATCCTGTTGAGTCATTTGAGGCGTTGTTTTAAACCATTCTTCAACGCGCTGTTCCGAATCCACATCCGAGACAGAGTCATCACTCTCAGCAGCGGCTTCTATCTCTGCAATCTCTGCTTCCATCCTTTTCTTCACGAGATTCTCTTTGTCTCTCATGAGCTTCTCCTTTAGTTGCACCAAATCGCGCTCAGCTTCGTACTCGATCCTCTTTCGTAAGAAATCGACGCTCCTGCGGCTATTCTTAGATGAGACTCTGCTGCTTCGCGTTGATCCATGGCGACTTCGTGCGACTGTCTGTCCTTTCTGCAGTCCTTCTGACGTACTTCCGCTGTGGTCAATCACACGACCACCCGTCAGAGGAATGTTAGGAGCCAGCGTCGGTGCCAATGTTGGAGCCACCGATGGTGAACCTGGTGCCTTTTCAGATGGCGAGCCTGAGTCCGAGATGACGTCATCCTTTCGACGCGCACTTATTTCCTCGCCCAATCTTCTTAGCTTACTGCGCGTGGTCATTGCACTTTTCTGACTCATGATGTATTTTCACTTCTTCTTGTTGAACCCGATCCGGCTCGAAGGACCAAAATGTAGCCCACGCTGAGGGGCAGGTGGGGGATACGGGCGTGTAGGCGGGGGTGACGTTGTTCCCTTGACGAAGAAGCGGAAATAAAACCACGCGACACGGGGTAAAACACTTGTATTTCCAATACGACACAACACAATACAAAATATTAAAAGGAAATACACGGGCAAATTTACACACTATTTACAAACTTAGCAACTTGACTGGTATTACTAATTACTTAAAGCGCGGCGCGAAGTGAACCAACGGGTGTAGGTATGTCGCTTCACTGGATGATCGCTGGAGACTGACTTGCTTGTGCCAAGGTGCGCCCTTTTTATGCGCTGGCATGGGTAGCGCAAGTGGCGGGGGTCGTAAAATGTACCCCCCGCCGTTATTACCCAATGACTGACAATGCGGGAGGCGCGCATTTTACTACCATGGCACAAGTAGCGGGTATACTAATTGGTAAAACAAACATGTCCAGTCAAATTGCTTTACAATATTCTTATAGTGATATACTCCTATCCTAATATAACTATCTTAAACCTAGAAATAGAGCTCACATTACTGTGCTTCGCCTACAGGTATATTAAGTATTATTCTAAGCATTCATCTTTATTTTTTCTGGTACGTATCTTTTAACAGTTTTCCTCAATCGGAAGTTCAGTCTGATCACGCTGGTCTAACCCTAATTCATTTTGTCTTAGGATTGAACAGCTTTGAACAGGCCGCCTTTCGGCCTCCAGGTTTTGGCCTAAAATTACGCTGGACGTCTTTGGCCAACGTCGAGAGTTGGACCGCATTTAGACCACTGAAGGTTTCACAAACAACGCCAGTTCCTGAACCTGCGACAATCTACAGTCTACGTCACCTCGCCGGACGCAATTACTTATGCCACGGTTTTTTTTATGATAATTTTACGTACAAATTTAATAGTGTAGATAGTACGAGATTTTTTTAATTCATTAACTATTTAATTTTATTTGTAAAATGCGAGATACCTTGGTTCTCAATTTTTTTTATAACGATATGTTTTGGTAGCGTTACTAATTAGTGATTGCAATCGACTAGATAGTACGTTTATTTTCTCGTTCGTTATTCGCGTACCTATCGGACCAAAGTTCTCTATTTTATTCCCTTCACACAAGACAACCTGCAACTTTTTTATACAATAATATTCATTTTTTTACCTTTTAATGTTATCTTTTATTTTTATTTTAAAAACTAAATTAAACGTGTCGTAGCAGAAAAGTGAATTTTCCGTCTTTTTATTTTTTTTTTCGCTACAACATGCCATGTTATGAGACATAATTAAATTTCTATTGTTACCGACCTCTAGGAGGGGTACAATACATAAATACGAATAACTATTCCGTCAGTCACAAAAATGAATTTCAAAGTACCGATTTTCATAATTCCAATTGGTTCAAAATTCCTAATATAACAACAACTCCGATTTATCATTCATGATATTTTTATAATTCCAAAATGTCAATATTCCTAACGTTTATAATTACTATTCTCAAAATACCGAGTTTCAATAGATCGAATAACCAAAATTCCGACTTAATGATAATTCGAGACATCAAAAATACGAATTCCGATTATCAAAGTACCGATTAATTAGAATTCCGAAATAAAAAACGCCTTGTAAAACTGAATAGCAAGACAAATAAACACAATTTGCATGCAGAAAGTATGCAGCAAGCATGCAACATGCAAGCAAGCATGCAGCATGCAAGCGAGCATGCAACATGCAGCATGCATGGTTTCTGTCACGGCTCCGGCGCTGCGGGGCTCCGGCGGCAGTCCCACGCGAGCTTATCGTCGCAGACGGTTTTAACGCTCACCACCGCAGCTTCGGCTTGCTGACCGGCTCTGCCAGCCAGCCTCAGCCCCGGAGACGGCTGATAAAGCCGTCCTGCTCCTCAGCTCGTGGCCCGCCTCGCCTCTCCGCGCCTACGCGGGATTAACGTACACTCTAGGGGTAGGGCAGCCTTCTGCGAAGCAGTAATGCTCGAGAAGGAGGAGGCGGGACGCGTGAGGGAGAGGCAAGCTTTGCACCCTCACGCCCCTAGTTGCCGCAGGAGACGCCCTGGGCGTCGGGAATTGGCAGCTGATTCCCGGCCACCGTAGGCGCGGGCTTGCGGACGGCGAGCAATGGGTAGCTCGCCGCCCGGTAAGGACCAAGCCCGAGTCGACGGCGCGTTGTGTTCCACGCGCGCCTCAAAGAGATGTCAGCACTATTGACGGGGTCCGCTAGGGCCGATGCCAGCTAGGGTTGCGGGATGTTCGAAAGAGTTACCGTGGCCCCGGCACAGGCAACAGAAGGAACACGGGTGGGTTTTAGTCAGTAAAAGTCTGACACGCCCTCCCGCTCCGCCCAGAGCGGGAGAAGTCATTTGATGATTTCCCATCCACAAAAAAAAAAAAAAAAGGGGTAGGGCAGACAAGACCACGTGGAGTCGGTTTTGCAACGATTCGTTTCTGCCACTAATATCTCATATTATACTACCTAATTGAATCAAAATCAGAATCCTAATTTTATCAGTTTATTCGAAGTATTGAAAATCGGTATGTCGTTTTTCGGACCGAGAACCCATCGAGCATTTGATTCTTCGAACATATGAAAATCGGAAAACAAACAAATCGCATTTACGACTTTCGGTAAAATAAATTTCGTGATTTTTAATAATAGATATTCTTAGGTATTATGAAATTCGGACTATTGAAAATCGGAACATCGAAATTCGTAATAAAATATTTCGGAGTATTTGGGTGTTCCCCTCTAGGAGGTCGGTCGACAGCGTAGAGAGGGATGTAAAAAATGTATCTGTTTGGAGTTTTAAAATAGAATAGTATTGTAGTGCTCCGGCAACATGGTCGCGATAACGTGAACTCGACTTTGCGCGCTCTCTCTCGCACACCGCTCGACGTCTCGCTGTACAACAGAGAGCGCGCGAAGTGTAGCTCGCGTTATCGCTACAACGTAACCATAGCATAATAAATATTGTTAACTACGCCTTAAAATAAAGGTGGTAGTACTCGCAACCAATGTGTATGTATAATCAGCTGATTTATGAACGAAGCAAAAGGAGCGTGTAAGGATCGTGGCAGTTGGCATTCTGTAGTTTCTGCCTACCTCCACGGGAAAAGGCGTGAGCTTATGTGCACCATAAAATATTTATCCAGAAAATAAGGTAAGCCTGTTCAGGTACCTGTCCAATTAGGTTTTTAAGGTCTTTAGGTCATAAAAAATACGTATTTTCTTATTGTGTCCCTAACTGGGGTGCATTTAAAGGGTGATGCCCTATCTCCCCAAGTTCCAAGTTCCCCAAAACTTTTATTATTAACTAAAAGTGGTACGACTCTGTCACGGTAATATTATCTATACAGTATTGTAACTTTGTAACTCGGCCGTATCTTTGGAATAAATGCCTACAGCCGCGCGGTACGTAAACATGCGATAGGGCTGCCCGCCTCCAGTATTTTAATTACATTTGCCTACTTTGTGTTTCCATTTAGTTTTGTGATTGTAAATATACTTTTTTTATATAAACAAATAAAATACTTTATGAATTGAATAGGAAGTGTTCAATAAAAATGCGTGTTGTTTTTTTATTGGTAGATTTAATTAAAAAAACCATGTTTATGTTTGAATAAAAAATCAGTCTTATAAATTTGCGCCGAGGTTTTAACACAAGCGTACCTACCGTATAGTGATTCATGAACCCCCTAATTCACTCGTGTCAGTCACTTTCCTTTACTCTATTCACTTTATTTATTAATCCAGACATCTTTTTTTTCGGGAGATAAAAGGAAATACTTATCCATTAAAAAGACACACATTATGTGCCTACCTACTAGTAAGTAAAATGATTTTATAGTCTTACCTTTCTGAGTTTCCAGGTAATCTAAAAAAGTTATCTCTGGATGCGTTATTGACGAATTCATGCAACCAAAAACAGCACAATATATCCTACTCGTCATATTAAATATGTACTTGAACTTATTTTTAGTGAAAAAATCGCGCGGTTATTGTTAAAAAAAACAACACACCGTCAGTTCGTCACTGCGGCACAGTCGCAACTGTCTGCATGCCGAGCTCATGCCGAGGTCGAGGCGCGTAGGTATAGCTCGCGCTTTGTCCGTTTGTATGAAGTTGGAATACTGTATAGATAATATTACCGTGACTCTGTCTTGACTGAAATCGTGAACGGGACAGTCGCCGAATCAATGCTTACGTATGTACGTATTGTTTGCTGATTACTAGTATTACTGTGATTATTAAAGCTAGATAGTTTATAGTTTCAAGTTTGACTACTGTGATATTATTGAACATACAAGCTGTAATTGTCAAAGATAGTTTAGTTTCAATGTGTGTTTCAAATGCTGTGACTTGTTTGATTGTTATCAAATCAAGAAACACTGTTATATTATTTTTCTTTTTTAATTTTACAATAAAAATGTGATTACTAGTCTACATGATGTGTTTACTTACTATTTGCCTGAGCTAAAGAATTGCTTGCTGGATGCACCTCCAATACACCCTAAATTCTATCCTTACACTATATTTTTCCCTAAAACAGCCTGGATACATTCCTGACTCACCCCCCTAACACACCCTGGATATACCTCAAAGACCTCTTTAGCACATAGCACAAATTATACATATGTAATTTTTGCTGTGTTATAGGTGTTTACGAGATGGACCTATACACATAGAGAAAACATATTTTCCAAAATAACGTTAATTTTAACTAGGTACTGATTTTATTTTATTCTTTTACAATAATTTAATTTTATATTTTGGGGACGGACGTTGGGAATGAATGTATAAAAAATCATTTTGGGGAACTTGTAACTGGGGGAGATAGGGCATCACCGCATTTGAAGAGCCTAGCTAGATAATGGGCAATGGGCTGTTTGAGAAGAAGTTACGAAAGTTACCGACATTTTGCCATTCTTGTTTATATTCCAATCCCAGATTCAACAATGAAACTGTAGATGAGATGTTATCAGTGTTCAACCAATACAATAAATTAATTAATCTTTTAATACGAGGATATAATTCCGCTGTGAACAACAGCCATATCTATTTACAATAATTACTGAAAAAATCTATTCATCTATATATGTAAAAGGAGAAACTGTCTGACTGACAGATATATCAACGCACAGCCGAAACTACTGGGTCTAGGAACGTGAAATTTTGCACACGGCTTCCTTTTATAATGTAGGGGAGACCTTTAAGGGGATGAAAAGGAGGGATTTTGTTTGTATGAAAAATCTTATTTCTTGAGTTAATAAACTTAAAATTTGGCACGAGTATCTTAGTAAATTATAAAGTTTGTCATTTTTGTTTTTGTAAACTACCCCCTTTTTTGTGGATGGGAAATCATCAAATGACTTCTCCCGCTCTGGGCGGAGCGGGAGGGCGTGTCAGACTTTTACTGACTAACACCCACCCGTGCTCCTTCTGTTGCTTGTGCCGGGGCCACGGTAACTCTTTCGAACATCCCGCAACCCCGGCTGGCATCGGTCCTAGCGAACCCCTTCAATGCTGCTGACATCTCTTTGAGGCGCGCGTCGACTCGGGCCTGGTCCTTACCGGACGGCGAGCTACCCATTGCTCGCCATCCGCAAGCCCGCGCCTATGGTGGCCGGGAATCGGCTGCCAATTCCCGACGCCCAGGACGTCTCCTGCGGCGACTAGGGGCGTGAGGGCGCAAAGCTTGCCTCTCCCTCACGCGTCCCACCTCCTCCTTCGCGAGCATTACTGCTTTGCAGAAGATGTTGGCTTCCCATTTACTCTCGCTCCGTACCATTGCCTGGACCAGGGCCGGAAGCGAGAAATTGCCGCCACCGATCGCTTCCGCGAGGACACGGTGGTGCTTCGCCCAAGCCGGGCAGACCTCCACCGTATGCTCCACCGTGTCCTCCGGGCGATGATTTTTTTTTTCGCGATTTCAGGTTTGGTCCCATAGTAAAAGTTGTTCATATTGATGAGTACAACGACCCCTTAAGAGATTTCGTGTATGAATAGATACATCTTATATATGTAAAAGGAGAAACTGACTGACTGACTGACATATCAACGCCAGCCGAAACTACTGGGTCTAGGAACGTGAAATTTTGCACACGGCTTCCTTTTATAATGTAAGGGAGCACTAAGAAGGGGTTTTTGGAAATTTGACCTTTAAGGGGGTGAAAAGGTTGGATTTTGTTACTATGAAAAATCTTATTCCTTTATTTATTTATTTAATTAAGTACTGCCACATCACACACATTTAACATACTTGGTAAATAGTTAGGAGCATTTTCTCTGATGTATATGACAATAATTCCTTGAGTTAATAAACTTGAAACTTGGCACGAGTATCTAAATTATAAAGTTTGTCATTTTTGTTTTTGTAAACTACCCGCTAAAGACGAATTGGGGGGTGTCAAAGTTTCTATTGGAAGAATTATATCGCGCGGTCCGATTAACTCGAAACTCGGTAAATGATTAAGATCGATAATAAAGAACAACGAAATTTTTTCGAAAGAGTACCCCTAACGGGGTTAAAAAGGGTAGTCAATTTTAAAATTTACTGGAAAGTACGAAATCCACGCGGACGAAGTCGCGGGGAAAGTGCTAGTGTGTCTGCTAAAGTAAAATTCGGATACATTAATTTGTAAGTCTAAGTGACATGGCAGTAACACAGTTGGACACGAAACTAACAAGTGGAACCCGGGATATATTATAATTATAATGTAGCAGTCTAGATGTTGATTGTAGACATACTTTATTGTTATTTGTGTCGACGATTTCCAGAAAAAAATAAAGGTGGGCATTCACGATAACGCCATTTGGCATGGCTCCAAACGACTAAAGTCAAATGGAGTGATTGGACATCCAGAGTTTTACATCACGCCAACGAATTTTAACATTCACGATTAAATTTTGGATGTACGTACGCGAACGTTCCCGGTCGACCACTTTTCAACCTTATTACTAACGGCCGAACCCAATAACCTATTTTCAGTAAAAGACAGATCGCTATTGATGGTAGACAGTATAATTCTATCTGTCCTTATGTCAGGCCGGTAAGATTACATAATCTCTTATAGATTATTGGGACGTTATAAAACCATAGATAGATAGGTTTTTCTATCTCCAGTATGCCAAAACTGGTGACAGATAGGTTAAAATAAGTAACATTAAAATCAATTCAAACGGTATTGAGATTGTTATAACATTTAAAATTTATAAATGTCAATGTGTATATAAGAAGAAGAAAAAAAGTTAGCAAAAAGAAAAAAACAAAAAAATCAGTATGTATATTAAAAAAAAAATTAAATGGAGCAGCTCAATCCCACGCCTTTTCGTCTTCAATGTAATCTTTAACGGTATAAAAGGCTTTCTGGCACAACTTACGTTTAATAAATGATTTGAATTTATTAAGGCTCAGATCTTGAACGTGGCTTGGAAGTTTATTATAAAAACGTATACATTGACATCTGAACGAGCCACCTATTTTCTTGAGCCTTGTTGTAGGTACAATCGTACCTACAATAATCGATTATTATTTAAAAAGAAATCGATTCCATATTCTAATTATAAATAACTTTTAAAGGCGTGCGAGTGTTGTCTGGTACCTATCAGACAACACTCGCAAAGGACTACCTGTTTATTTACGAGTATATCTTCACATGAAACCACTCATATTATATCGATCGAACTTCACTTAAGAAGTTCGTTTGATCATATACTATTGGTCTCACTGAGATGTAACATCAAATGGATACATTCAGTAATGTCTTTTTTTCTTATAGTTAAACTATCCCCATATAACAGTGGAACTGGGATTTATTTTTGTCAATTTAATGTTACTAATTAATTGGCTAATGCTGGCACTGGGTAAACAATTATTAATTACATATTATTGCGAACACTGATTAAGTATACTACCTTTGTCAGGAAAAGCATATGTTGTGTTAATAAAATTATTCACACTATTGTTGACGACAACATCATTCATACAGCTACCTTCCGGCTGAGCCACTGAGGGTGTGGGTGTAAGAAGTTTAGGCTGGGGCTCCTGGGAACAGGCACAGCTAAAAGAGAGGTTATTTGTCAGAGACTCATACCTCTCCGCATGGTACTTGACCAGCGGGGTAATTGCGTAACATACTTACAGTAGGAATCGGTTTCATTTTGACAGTTCAACAACATTCATTGCGCTATTTACGTTATTGTGCAGACAAATTTTTCGAACTAAAGAAGCAATGGATTAGCAATTTGCTTCAAAATGATTCAGATTCTGATTGATAGTGTGTTACGCAATTAGGGTGCCGGTCTGCTTGCCGGACGCTTAAAACAAGCAGGTCTTGTTGATAAGCCTCATATTTACTAAAGATATCCTTTAGAGCACATTCTCTAACAAACAATTCATCCTGAAGGTGCTGACGAAAACGAAATGGAGGACTGAGGGCCCGAATTTTATCAAGGTCATAACTTTCAAATAACAAGAAGTGGTGACCTGTTCTTGCTTTCACAAATTTTCCCAATTTATTTAGTAGCATATAGGATTTCAAACAGTAGCTGTAAGTTAATGGTTTCACTTTATTTGCGTAATAAAGTTGTACGTGTATGAGAATTGAGGGCCCATTTTGAACGAAGATATACAAAGTAGAACAGTCTTTTGCGATAATATCTTGTTTTCACAAATTTTGTTTAGTGTTAACTTAGATTT
Organism: Fissipunctia ypsillon; assembly: GCA_947568875.1. Taxonomy (NCBI): domain Eukaryota; kingdom Metazoa; phylum Arthropoda; class Insecta; order Lepidoptera; family Noctuidae; genus Fissipunctia; species Fissipunctia ypsillon. The sequence continues at coordinate 21,721,883 of OX387644.1, forward strand.
TAGCATAATGACTTTTACTGTAGTGTCTATAGTTTATCAGGTACAGGTGAGCCCTCAATCCTCTATGTGAGAACTGAGGGCCCAACTTTACAGTCCATAACTCCCTTAATTGACTTTCACAAAATCTGATTCCAACTTTCACAATTCTTTGGGAATGTTCACTAAATCCTAAACAGATTTTCAAAGAGTTTAACAAAGTGGCCCTCACACCACACGCACATAGTGTCGGGTATCATACACAGTATTACATAATTCTAATTCAATATTACACTGATTTAATTCTTGAATTAGGTTTATATTTTTTTGTCTAATTTTTGTATTTAATTTGTTAACTTTTTGGCGTTTTAATGATTTCTGTTTTTTTTATAATAATAATCAAAAATTTATAATAATAATCTATTAATTTTAATATTATTTTCTTTATCTTATTATGGCTAGTAAAATTTCATATTTGGCCTATGTGTAAAATTTCTACATTTATATCTGTAATTTTTATGGTGTACAATAAAGAGTATTCTATTCTATTCTATTCTGTTCTGTTCTGTTCTATTCTATTCTATACTATTCTAGTAAACAAATTGCATTTAGTGCATATATTATACAGGGTATACCTGTTTTAAATTAAAAGCATACCTACTATTAAAAAAATTGTTACAACCACAATAATTTTAAATTCCATTGCTTAAAATATGCTAAGTAGATAATTAGTACGTACCAATTCAGTAGTACAGGTACGTTTACCCGGTAACCCTACGTTTGCCGCAGTACGCCTCGAACTTTCCAGGAATTTTAATTTCCCTCCACGGGATATCTGAACGTAACTGTATTGAGTATTGATGTGACACATTTAGCTTTCAAATAAATTAATGGTTTGTTAATATCAATAAGGGGTAAAGTTTACGGGAAGAAACGAAGAGTTAAATATGTTGAGAATTTGAGAAAACTCACTTTTTTATTACTAGCTGTTGACCGCAACTTCGTCTTCGCATTAATTTTATATAAATATCCAGGATGAAAAGTTGTCTATGTCCTTCTCCAGATCCTAGGATACCTATCTGTCAAACATAACGATCGGTTCAGTGGTATAGGCTGTATTAGTGCTATACGGACGACCGTCGCGACGTCCGGAGCTATCGGTTGAATCACCCATTGCGTTTAGTAGCGCACGGAGCGCAGAGCGTCCGTCCATCCGTAAGAGGACTGTCCGCAGAGCGCGTTCGTGATCCGTACGTCCGTATCAGGATCACAATCAGGATGCGTTAGGCATCCAATCTACAGACAAGTGTACGCGACTGGTCCGTGGAGCACTAACGCTCGGTTCCTACAAACAAAAACGAATCGTTTTGCTTAACAATGGAATCATTTTTTTATTGCCAAACTGGGCATATAAATAGATTCGTAAGCTAATTAATATTTTACCTGTGCTATCTACTTCCATATGGGAAGGTCTACTATGCAAAGCTATGAGGTCTTTGCTTCATTAAAAGACACAAGAGTCTTAATTTTAACTGATAACGGTCCGTAAATTATTGTAATCGGTCCCGTATGGACGGTCCGAGCTACGGACGCCCGTACGGTCGTCGGTACGGACCGTCCGTATAGCACTAAATACAGCCCTAAGCGGGAAAAGGTAACAGACTGATAAAAATAAGATAAGTGACAGACATAATTTTAATACTAGAAATAAATATAAAATAGATCAACCATTTATCAGATTATCTAAAGTATATAAGTACTTACATCTTTTATGGGGTACTGTGTTAAATGTTACAACAAAATACCTTGTGATATATTCCAATTAAATGAAAGAAAATTTAAAACTCATATTAAAAGTACACTTTGTAAAAAAGTATATTACAAATTAGAGGATTATATCCAAGATAAGAATGCTTGGAAACATGCTGGTCCTGCCCCATAGGACAATCTAGAGTCTAGACCAGAGATTCCCAGACTTTTTTTCTCATAGACCACTTTCATTTAGCTGGTTCCGGTGGACCCCCTGCAGCTACATTTCTACCATATTCCCAAAACTCGACAATAAATGTGAAGATTAGATCTAACTATGGAAATTTGCGTAGCGGCTGAGTTCCAACCACGAATTAATAGTTTTCGAAAAAAAAAAGAGAAATGATTGGTTAATTAATTAATTGATTGTGCTGTGAGTGGATGTCAAAAAAGTAAAGTTGGCCAATCAACATTTATCCTTGGCATTCGCATTTATATTGGTGAAGAATCAAACAAGTTCATGCAAGATTGCAAGCACACACACCACAAGTCGTATTTCGTCCCTTTGCACGTCTGAACAAGCGTTGCGGACGGCGGCGCTTTGCAAGTCTCGACACGTTGTACTGACTATGGAATATGCAAGTTTTACAAGTAACAGTCGCTGAGCTTGTGAAGTCAAGCCAACATTTTAGTTCTTCACTATCGAAAGTAGATAAATTTTCGTGGAACCCCGCTTACGAATTGTGAACCCCCATTTTTTTGTCACGCCAACGTAGATCCCCGTCGAATCTCTCGAGGACCGCGCTGGGGTCCACCTGGACCACTTTGGGAACCACTGGTCTAGACAAAATCAAACAGCCGATCTATTCTGTAAACATCACACCGTAAGCACTTAGGTGAAGTGAGTTTGAAGTGAGCTCAATTCCTAGTAGAAGGTGGGATGACAGTTCACATCACGCCCACTTCACCTAAATTTTCACGGTGGGATCTTTACAGAATAGCACCACTGGTTCCTAAATAAATTGTATAATTTATTATGTTTTACGACACTAATTTTACATTATGTGATTACTTTAGCTCACACACTGACCTATTACTTAATGCATCCATATTTGAAAAGAGTAAAGGTGTGTCCAAACATAGCGCGGCTTTTGAGCGCGGCCTGCCGCGCTCAAATGCCGCGCTGTGATTGGGCGACTGCCGCGCACAAACATTTGCAGTGAACATTCGTCAGTAGTTGTGTTTGGACGTATATCTGATGCGTATAAAAATGGACAGCAAAACATCGATTCATTTGATTGAAATGTATGGATCTTTTAATGTGTTATGGATCCTCGACAAAAAGAATACCATAATAAAAACAATCGTGAAGACGTATGGGATGAAATAGCCAACAATTTAGATCTTCCTAAGAAGGAATTAAAATCTAAAATGAAAAGTCTTCTAAGCTCATACAGACGTGAAAGAAATAGGGAAAAACAACCAATACCACTGGATCAGGTTAGTTTTTGCTCGACCTTATAGTAAATAGAGATTCGGTACTACGAGCTTATATCAGCTGGCAATATATTATTGAAATCATATAAAAGTTTTTAACATATCTGAAACATCTTTTTTCTTATTTGACGTTTTGACAAACGAAGGCTAGAATATGAGTCTCCTGTTGCCAAATACCTCAAAGTTATAGCAATCTCTCTTTTGTTGTGATTGCTTTACGCCAGTGCGTATCTTCTTTTTTAATATGCGGTTCAACCAAGCTATGTAAATGTTCAAACTCCTCCAAGGACAATCTTAAAAACTGTGGTGTTCGGTAATTAATTTCGTAATTTATTGATTCACAATTCTGTAACCTCCGCTGATAAAGTGGTTTCATCCAGCATTTTCTTATTTTAATAGGTTTTTTCTTATTCCTTCTTCGCAATTTTCGAATAATAAGCAGAGCTACGACACACGCAACCGCCTTCATTTTAGTTCTGATGCCAACTGAAGTGCGCGGCGTGTCTCGGATGTGCCGCGCAGTACTGCCGCGCAAACATTCGTCGGTTTAGTCCTAACTAGAGCGCGGCAGAAATGTGTCCTGCGAACGCCGCGTGTTGCTGCCGCGTTCTTGCCGCTCAATGTTTGGACACACCTTAACGGTGGAACTTCTTGCCCATTCTTCTCCACACGAATTTACCCTTTGGAAGGGGCGACTAGAATCAATTTTGACGTTCAAAAGTGTCTTTTATGCGCCTACTTGAAATTGACTTTTACTTTGACGGACATACAGACAGACAGAGTTTGTATAGAGTATGGGTAGAAAGAAAGAAGGAAAAAAAATACACACGTGTATTAGGTAGGTAGATATGAGGGAGTAAAAAGATGAGGGAAGTACTTAAGAATAAACTGACTCTGTATTAGTTGCAAGCGTAGGTCGGTTTAAGTAAGTCCCATGTAATAGGGTACTGCCTGATTCAAACTTTATGACGGCTCGGAACATGAGGCGAGTCGCTGCGCAGTAACAACTTCACGTGTCAGCGGGGGTGCGGGGTGGGGTACTGCGCAGCGAGTAGCGTACTTCACAACCGCCCTAAAGTTTGACGCGTACTATACGATGTTTTTGTACTCCAATCGACGACAATGTCCTATTTAAAAGCCATCGTCGCGCAAATACGTGATCGTTGCGTGCATATGACACTTTTTGTTCGGTGAACGCGTAGTTGCGTCGACAGAGGGCGCTTTCCGGTTTTCCAAACAAAAAGTGACGTATCGACGCGGCGGTTTGCCGATAAATACAGAAGCAATTATTAAAAAGCCATTGTGTCTCGCGTAGATCTACGTTCTAGCCATACGAAGGGTTGAACCTTGCACTAATTTAAACTCCAGGCTCTGAGAATTTCCTAATGTAAAACCCAATATTACTTCGGCCCGATCCACCCTAGAACCCTTTGCTCAGCATTCCCACTTGAAACGACAAGACCAAAGAGGCATTCGAAGCAATGAAGGACCAATACCTCCTTCGCCTCGGATCCCCGAAAATACATAAAGATGCCTAACAATCAAAAAGGGATAAGCGACATTTTTTTCGAAATCGACTTATACTGGATGATTTTTTTTACCGTCTCGAAATTTTTACAGGGTGTTCTACCCATGAACATGAACAACTTTCACTATGGGACCAACTCTGAAATTACGAAAAAAAATCTACTGTTTAATAGAAAAGTTCAAACCTACTTGACCAAAATGTATGAAACAGCTGATTTTTTTTCGTGATCTCATAGTTGGTCCCATAGTGAAAGTTGTTCATGTTCATGGGTAGAGCACCCTGTAAAAATTTCGAGACGGTAAAAAAAATCATCCAGTATATATCGATGCCTAACAGCCAAAAAGCCGATTCTAACCATATATAAAAGTCGATTTCGCAAAAAATGTCGCTTATCCCTTTTTGGCTGTTAGGCATCGATATAAAATATAAAGTAGATTTCGCAAAAATGTCGCTTATCCCTTTTTGGCTGTTAGGCATCGATATAACAGGCAACAGAAGGAACACGGGTATTCCCATCCACAAAAAAAAACAAAAAAGGCATCGATATAAAATATATAAGTAAGTCGATTTCGCAAAAAATGGCACAGCTATGCTATGCTTAAACTATACAAAATACGAACGGGCTGTAAAAAATAATCCGTACTTAACAAAAAGGTAAAATTTCTTTGTAAGTTTGTATACAGGGGGTAATCTTTAAAACTACCAGTCGGATTTTGGATTCGAAAACTTATTTCTGCATTTGATAGCCTAATTCTGGAGGAAGTTTATAGGCTATTTAACACCACGCTATGACCCTTAGGAGCCGAGCAAAATGAACAAAAGTCAGAACGAACGATAAGCAAAACCGAATTAATAGCGCGGGCGGCCCATGCGATGTGACAGGGTGGGTCGGGGGGCAAAAAATTTGACGCGGACAAAGTCGCGGGCAAAAGCCAATATCGAATAAAGTACCTACATAACCACCCACCACCAGTTTAATTTGGGGGATGAAACAGCTGGCAGCAGCGGTAACAATTGTCGAACTGGAGGACGAATCATACATTCATACATTTGGTTGATCATTTGAGTTGAGGTTGATCATTTGGCAGCACAGGCTAAGTACCTACTGTACAACTTAGCTTCTTGGCACACTTAGTTTATTTTTAAAACTATCGCGTTTTGTATACTTACTTACATTGTGATATTTCGATTATTGTAAAAATTTTTGTGAAAATTATACTTGCCTAAAACCGTTAAATCTTACTTGGCAATGTTTGATGCGATTGACATTAAAAAATATTATATTATGCCACAATACAAACTCTTTTTTATCAAAATGATATCAGCACGCTCTGGCAGTCTAGAAAAAGCAATTAATAACCAATCAAGATTGCGTCGCATTCAAAAATGGAACATCAATAACTGTCAAATTTTTTTAGTTGGCCCGCTAAGCGGGCGCGTCGCGTCTTTTTTCTTAAATTATTTTTTTGTTTAATTGTTAATGTTTTAAAAAAAAAGACAATGTCTTCCTCGAGGCTAACGGAGCTTACGGTCGACGATCTCGATAACATCGACATCACGTTGATGACATTAAGGAAGCCTACAGAACTGAAGAAAGTGATTGATTCTGTGCCGAAACCCGTGAGGGCTGTGCCAAAAAATGGCTTGCCTCTGTGGTACAAACTTGGGCTGGAGAGCAAGTTGCCAGTGCCAAAAATGCCAGTTGGAAAGGTTATATTTGCGCGCGGGAAGATTGGCGAAGACGTGAGTATTACTGTTATACCAGATTTACACTATAGTTGTTTGTATTGTGACGTGTCTCCTAAGGCTCGTTTCACATGGCCTTCTGTTAAACCACAAAGTGTTTTTCTATACACCAAAGTTTACTTTTTATCCTAAAACTTAAACGTAAACGTGACCAAGTGCAAGGTTGCTATAATCGGTCTTATGCTATATCCATTTTTTACTTGTTTACTGTTTTATCACCCACAAAAGTACCTTATTGATGTTGCATTCATAGAAAGTTTCAACAGGTTCATATTTAATTCGTAGATACTTATTTGTACATACTGATTCGAGTCGCGATTAGTTTCACTTCACACCCTAAAGCCGAGATCACACCCAAAATAACTCACACCAATTCATATTCAGAGAATTCAAACACGACTTCCACAAAGGGATTTGGGTAATACCTTGCGAATTCAGTGGCGAAAACTTTGCCTTTGTAAACCTAGCCTAAGTCCCCGTTAACATCTTTAATATCTAAGGTTTAAACGCTTCGTTTTAAATGTTTGTCATGCAAATAGCCACCATTGGTAGATGCGTGAATGGGGGACTGAATGGGCGCTTTAGAACTCATAAATCAACCGTTACTTTGCATTGAAATTGTTCCATTTCTTTATGAGCGTCTGGTAAACATTATAAGCTTTATTATGAAATATTTAAAGAACTTTAAATGCTTGATACGGAATTACAAATGTTTGGGGGTTTTTCTTGTTACGTTTTTTGCAGGAAAAGTGGGTGTGTGTGCTGATTAGGAAAAACAATTACACCAGATAGGCATACACAATTTGAAAGATATTCAAGTCAATGTACCTTTTTATTTGGTAACGGGGTGTAAATCCTCATGGTCGTCCTCCACCTTGGGGCAGACGGAGGGGTTTGTCAGACTCTTACTGACTAAAACCACCCCGGTGTTCCCTCGCACACTTGCACTTAAGCACTCTTCAACGCAGAAGTCAATCTACCTAACCTTTTTTTTGGTAACGGGGTGGAAATCCTCATGGATGTCCTCCGCCCGGGGGTGGGCAGAGGGGTATGTCAGACTCTTACTGACTAAAACCACCCCAGTGATCCCTCGCACACTTGCACCGGGGGCTACGGGGGCACTTAAGCACTCTTCAACGCAGCCCCCGGCTGGTGCCAGCCCGCATCTGCGGGCTCCGTCTGGTCTAGCGGGATGAGTGAGGTGTTTGACTTCCCCCGCGATGTCTAAGAGGAGCGCGCGTGGAACACTATGCGGCACCACCTCGGGTCCTGTATGATAGGGGGCGGACGTCCTCGAGTCCGCCGCCCTGGGACCCATTTATCTGCCCTCTGCCGACGCCCGGTGCGCCTGCTGCGGGCCAGGAGAGCACTATGCTTCTAATCTACCTACCCTAACATAGCCTAACCAAAAAGTAGTGACTAGCGTAGTCCATTAGTGACCAGAGGTCAAATCGACTTACTGGTTACTTAGTTTTCTCCGAGGAAAAACTTAGTGGCTCTACAAAAAACTGTACCATGGAAGAAACGAAAATTTATACACCGCAAGGGCTATTCTTACTTGCAGTGCTCGGCCGCTTTATTAAACGCTTACTATAGTGCGCGCGGAACTAGTTGGCCGCGCCGTAGGTGGCGACAGGGGTGAGGGGGCGGGTTGCCTACTGCTCGCAACGCACATAAGATTAGACAGTGATGACCTATCTCGAGATATCGTGAACAATAATTGTTCAATTATTGAAAAGAATAAATAAAAAACGACTTCTCTACGCAGATGATCAAGTCTATTTGCATCGTCAGCAGAACAGTTGCAAGACATGGTGACTCATGGATGAAGCATACAAGATAAAAGGGATGAATATAAATGTGAATAAGACGAAGGTCATGGTGTTTGAAAGAGAAGAGGACGTATCGATGTGTGATGTGAAAATAAATGATAAAAGTGTGGAGCAAGTAAGTGAGTTTGTATATTTGGGGAGTCTGTTTACAAGGGATGGAAATATAGATGAAGATGTGGAAAGGAGAGTAAATATGGGAAATAAAGTGAATGGTGCTATACATGCAGTTGTGACCAATCAGTTAATGTCCAAAAAGGCCCGACTGGCTGTTCACAATGGTGTGCTGGTGCCTACGCTTATGTATGGAAGTGAACGTTGGGTATGGCAAAAGAAGCATAAAAGTAGAATAAATGCTGTGGAAATGCGTTCCTTGCGAAGCATGTGTGGTGTGACTATAAATGATAGACTGAGAAATGAAAGGATGAATGAAAGTCGAAAAACAAAAGGTATTTACGCGGCAGATGTGAGTGGAAACGCCGGAAGGGGACGCCCTAGGAAGACATATAATGATCTTATTGGTGATGTTCTTCAGAAAGGTCAGGTGCGTAGTACTCGCAACCAGCGTGCGTGTATAACCAGATGTATGAATGTAAACGAGGCAAAAGGAGTATGTAAGGATCGTAGCAGGTGGCGTTCTGTAGTTTCTGCCTACCCCCATGGGAAGAAGGCGTGAGTTTATGTATGTATGTATGAACTTTTAGAAAATTATATTGTACCTATCTAATTATATTGTAATTAATAGTAAAATAAACCAAAAACAAATTAAGTATATGAAATTATTCTGACATATTTTAATGATATATGAAATTATTTAATTAATATATACTTATATGAAATTACTCTGACATATCCTCTGAATCACTTGATTCTGAACTTGATTCAGAATCATCTTGTAAGTTTATAATGATTTCGTCCATCATAGTATCAAATCTCATATCATGATTCCAGTATTATTGTTCGTTTTTTTGTACGTGGTCATCGCATTTTTGCCATTGCCATTGTTCGGCAGAGAATTCGGAAAATAGCCTTGTTAGTATTGTAATTTTCTCATCCAATGTAGCATTAATGTGATCTCTGGCCAGGCAATTTTTAATATTTGCCCACACAAGCTCGATCGGGTTGAGGTCTGGATGATATGGAGGTAGTCTTAGAACAGTATGACCTGCAGCTTTCAGAAGTTCATCAATCGTGTATATTTTTTCTGATTGGGTCGTATTAATCAACCTCAAGAGTTCGGCTTTGATCATCGTGGGAGAAAATGGCACGTTATGATTTTGCAACCAGTTCTGCATATTAATTTTCAAACTGGACATAGTCGGTTTCTTCTCAACTTGCACACAATGATAGGCAGCATTATCCATAACTATGACTGAGTTAGGTGGAAGTTTAGGTATTAATTTTCGATCAACCCAGTTGTAAAAATTTGTAGACTTCATGTCTCCATGATAATCCCCCGTTTTTGAATCTGATTTAAAAATTAGCAAAGCATCGTCAACTAACCCGTTCCGGCTACCAGCGTGAACTATTATTAAACGCCTTCCTTTGCCTATAGCTGTATAAATTCCAGGCTCCGACGAAGATTGCCAACATTTTTGGACATTGTGACTTTGGTTAACGTAAGTTTCGTCCAAAAAGAATATATTTCGTTTCGTCTTCTCTGAATTTTCTTATGGCCCTCAAATATTTCACTCGCCTTTCAACAATGTTTGGTCTCTAAGGGATCTCTCCGATTTACATTTTTTAAATGAATATCCCAGTTTATGCAAAAGTTCTCTTAAAAAAAATTAATCCGCAATCTAAAATATTATCCTCTTTTAACACAGCATTTAGTTTTCGTAGACTTGGATTTTTTTTCTCTACCGTATAAAACTGATTTATTTTTCTTCTTATCACTCCTAAATCAAAATCATCAACTTGTATTTTCTATTTTTATTTCTTTTGGTCTCCGCGGAGAACTAAATTTTGCTTCCCCTGTATTTTGCAAGGAAGTTTTACTTTCAGCAATCATTCTCCTTACACTTCGTTCTGATATCCCTGTTGCTTCTGCTACTAATTTATGTATATTGGCATCAGTTTTATATTCTAAAATATTGACATCGGCTTTCCGTTTTTTAAAAAACGTATGCACTTTAAATATTATTTCCTTAGATTGTCTTTTTATCGCCGGACTCATCTCGCTATTGCAATCTCATGTGCGTTTTGTCTAAACTAGCCGGAACTTTCAACGCGTGTTGCCGTCGCGAAGTACGGCGCCGCACTGAGTAATGACAGCAAGCGCCCCCGCCTCTCCGTCCCACCGCTCACATACCTAAGGCGCGGCCAACTAGTTCCGCGCGCACTATAACAGATGTGGTCATCGTGTGCACGGGATTTTGTTTTCAAATTGGTCAGATGTAAGTTTCTTCGATAGTACCATACTATTAGGTAAATAAATCAGATTGCTTTTCCCCATTATTTCTGTTGTTGATGAAACGACATCATTTTTGTTTTCCACCATAAACCCTTCTCAATCTGCCGAGCTGTTTTCCCAATTTTGGTGTCGACTTCCACTCTAACCGGATGCAGCTGAATATCAGTATTTTACATAGAGCGACTGCCTATGTGATCTCCACAACCCGGTTCCTGGATAACACGATAACCCTTGATCAGACTGGTTGTCAGACTTTTGGGCTTCTGATTACCCGTACCGACTGTCAAAAATGACAGCCGAGACGGTCTCGATATATATAATGGATGGTCATCCATCCACGAGCCAACCGCGGCAAGCGTAGCTTAACCTTCGATCGACCGGTACGGCTATCATTTAGCCACGAGTCCCTCGGTATGTAATTAATTTAAGTATCTTGCAAAATTTAAATGATTTCTTTAAGTGGAGTAAGTAGGTAACAATGTGGAAATAAGCCTGAATGAAGTGATGTATAAAATAGAAATGGTTTCTCAGGATCTTATTATTCCATTGATGAATATTTTTATTAAAAGCGTATTTCTCATACAAGATTCTAGGAGATATTAAATAAAAATGGAAATATTCCCAACAGAATCAATTTGTTGTAACGAAATCGTTTAATATATTATTTATTATAAATGTTTGCTATACAAACCATATAAAAGCAAGATGAGATTTTTCATTACACGTAATGAAAAAATATTATAGTCATCCCAATGCTGTTAGCCAGAAATTATAATAATATATTCACTTATCGCTTAATTTATATATAAGATATTTCTATATATGATATTTCTACATATATATGATACTAGCTGTTGCCCGCGGCTTCACCCGCGTGGATGTCAATACTTCCCTGTTTGAATCGGATTTTGTTCACAATTTCATGGGTTTTAATTTTTATGCGCGGAACCTTAATTATTTTTCTAAAGTAAATGTAGTCTAAGTTACTCCTCATAACATCAGCTATCTGCCAATGAAAGTCCCGTCAAAATCAGTCCAGCCATTTCGGTGATTAACCGGAACAAACAGACAGACAGACGGAATTTGAAAAATTACTTTTTCGTTTTATGTATCGTATGTACTGTCATATGCATTTAGTAAAAGAACTGTTATTTTAACATGACAAACAGACACTTCAATTTTATTTATTTGTATAGATTAAATTATATTCACTTATCATAACATCACGGCTGTAATCCCCGAAGGGTTAGGCAGAGATGTAACCTGTAATACACCCACATTTCGCCAGTATATGATATTCATCATTTATAAATGAGTATCTAGAGGTTATGAATAATGTTGTGTCCGAAGCTTTAATTACTGAATTTATTATTGAAATTCAAATCAATTTGTCCGTAACGCTTATCTAATAAATTCACTATTTATTAACATGGATGGTATTATCAGGCAAAAATTAATTGGTTGATGAGGCAAGCAGAAATGTTGACCAGGCAAAGGTTAGTTTAAATGTATTATTTTTAATCATTTACGAGGTACAGGTTCTGATATAATATGGGCCATCGTTAGGAACCATTCCAATTCGTGGCCATTCCTTGTACCAAGTTTTCAGAACAGAATTAGTTTCCTGAAACTATCTTGGATATGATGTATGCATTGAGACATTAACGGCCGCATTCTATAATATATCTCAATATCAATCTTGATCCCGATCCTTGTCTGTAACCAATCAACGTCCGAGTTTGTCAATCTGAGTCTTTGAGAGGGCGAATCACAAGCAGCCGTCAAAGACTGCGGATCAAGTTTGGGATTGAGATACATTATAGAATTCTGGCTATAGACTGGGCGCAAGGGAGTGGAGACCGGTACAACGACAGAAAAGGCTTTTCTGTGGTTGTTTTTACCGATCGTTACTCGCATATAAGTACCTACTTAGCTTGGGGTGTAGTCGGTCTCTATAATGTGTGATGATGATTTATATAACGGTCTCGAAACCATCTCAATAATATTGTTTACAATGCAGTCGGTGGCAAAAAACACAGAATACAGATATCAAGACACCGAGTTCCGAAATTAAAATTATTTCATAATTCTCATTTAATTTCTTTATAATAATAATTAATAATAATTATATTTATTCAAGTTATAAAGTAAAACAGAAAATACAATTTTGCTTAAATCTATGTCAAGTTTACTAGTGTTATTTGCCTGAACTAGGACATCCTGTGTTTCAGGCGAGAGGAGGTAAAAATATTGAGATATAATCACTGTAATTTTACAAAATAAAATAGTCATCTAATAGGTACGTAAGTAAGGTGTAAAATCTTACTTTCTAAAATCTTATCATACTAACTTATCGAACTAATTAAAAATAAATAGTACGCTAAACACTCTTTATTTCAATACTACTAACAACTTCTCTGTATCTTCATAGGACAAACTTTGAAGAGCTACCTTGAGAGTTTTCTTGCAATTTGCATAATTTAGGGCATAGATGTTAGCTTTTGCATTTAGTCTGTTATACAGTAATGGTCCAAGGAAAACATGAAATTTGGCAGTGAAAGCATGTCTTGTACTATTTGTGGGGCAAACAATATCTTTCCGTCTCTTTTTAGTAAATTCAGTGCTGTAGCGAAGGGCTTTTTTTTTTTTTTTTTTTTTTGTGGATGGGAAATCATCAAATGACTTCTCCCGTTCTGGGCGGAGCGGGAGGGCGTGTCAGACTTTTACTGACTAAAACCCACCCGTGTTCCTTCTGTTGCCTGTGCCGGGGCCACGGTAACTCTTTCGAACATCCCGCAACCCTAGCTGGCATCGGCCCTAGCGGACCCCGTCAATAGTGCTGACATCTCTTTGAGGCGCGCGTGGAACACGACGCGCCGTCGACTCGGGCCTGGTCCTTACCGGACGGCGAGCTACCCATTGCTCGCCGTCCGCAAGCCCGCGCCTACGGTGGCCGGGAATCGGCTGCCGATTCCCGACGCCCAGGGCGTCTCCTGCGGCGACTAGGGGCGTGAGGGTGCAAAGCTTGCCTCTCCCTCACGCGTCCCGCCTCCTCCTTCACGAGCATTACTGTTTCGCAGAAGGAGGTAATGGCTTCCCATGCACTCTCGCTCCGTACCATGGCCTGGACCAGGGCCGGACGCGAGAGATCGCCGCCGCCGATCGCTTCCGCGAGGACACGGCGGTGCTCCGCCCAAGCCGGGCAGACCTCCACCGTATGCTCCACCGTGTCCTCCGGGCGATCCACACAGTGGTGACACCCGGGCGTTTCCTCCCGCCTTATCCGGAACAGGTACCTCCCGAAGCACCCGTGTCCGGTGAGGACCTGCGTCAGGCGGAAGGTGAGGACGCCGTGGCGCCTCTCCAGCCACTCCTCAAAGAGGGGACTTATCGCCGCAATTGTGGCGTGCCCAGTAGCGAAGGGCTGCGTGTTGTTTTAGTACAATGCTCATTATGAATAATTGTCGAACTGTTAGTACTTCACAAGACTTATAGAGCAGGTTAGTGGGAAAGAGGAACGGGCGGCAAGTAGACACCTTGAGAATCGCTCTTTGCGCTCTTTCGATGGGTAGTAATAAAGTTTTACATGCTCCACCCCATGAGGTAATGCAGTACGTCAAAATTGACTGACATAGAGCAAAGTAAACTTGCCTAATTATTATTGGGTCTGCAATATATCGTAGCTTTTTGAATACGTATATCAGCTTACGAATTCTACTATTTAGAGCATCCATATGTTGTTTGAACGTTAGGGTTTCATCAATTATAACACCCAAGTATTTCATTTTATTCGACTTATTAATATAGTAGACTTATTTATGAATTCGATTTATTTTTTTTAAATTACTTTTTTATATTAGATTTTGATTTTGATCAATAAATTAATTTTAAATATTCATTAAATATGTTTGGCTGAACGTATATTTTGCTCGTGCCTGTTTGCGATACAATGTGGCAGCTATTTGCACATGCGCAGTAGTAGATATGCTGAGCACGCATGTATTTAAAATAAGTAAAGTAAGTATTTAAGATAAGTCGGCCATTTTACTAATTTCTTGCTTAGTTCGGAGTCGATCTGTGTAAATCTTAATATGTCTTTTATTTCCTCATACATTAAAAACGCATAGTAAAACGTTGTATAATACGCGTGCGTAAGATGATTTCCGACTCGTGTCGACTTATACACTCGCCGGAAATCATTTACTTTCCGCACTTGTAGCATAAAGAACTAATGCCTCACCAATTAAGTGGGAGGTTCAGTGAACTAAGGCCACTGCTGCACCTTTTACACAATTTCGTTTCCATAATAATCATAACATGCACTGGCTATTTCAATAATATCCTAGTCATCGCATCATTGTGCTAAATCATAATCCGAGCTCTGTTTAGGTATACCAAAAAGGGTATGAAGGCCAACCACTAATTTTCCGTGTCTTTGTACCCATAACTAGATTGTACCCTTTTAGTGGGATTAAGTAGGATTACGGCTGTAGTACGAGATCAGGCTCCTACAAACAGACGCGACACGTGACGCGACACAGGCACCGCGTGTCGCGCGACGAGCGGTGCCTTTGTGTCGCACGTGATTCACGTCGCTTATCGCGCCTGTTTGCAGGAACCTTAATAACATGAGTCGTGGATGAAATGATTATTAGATTGTAAATTATAAAATGGTTTACCTACCCTATTTTGAAGTAAATATTCAAGGTTAATTCAAGAACAATTATTTTAATCTATAATGTTGACTCAAGTCACCAGTACCTTACTAAGTATAGCTGTCTTGGCCTCTTCTTCTTCTTTTCTTCTTTAGGGTTCATGATATTGCAGACGTCATAATTATGGGAAAAAATCGGTTATCGACATTAGGTAGATATTTTAAGTCTAAATATAAATAGCCCACTGCTAAACTAGCTTTACCGCTTGCTTTTTAGGGTGGATTTCACCAATGAAACTGAACGCGATCAGCACATAACTACGTTCAAGAGCTGTCAGTGTCATTATTCCAAAGAAAATAATGACACTGACAGCAACTAAACGTGGTTTATGTGCTGATCGCGTTCAGTTTCATTGGTGAAATTAGCCCTTAGTTAGCCTACACTGTCACTGTCCCACTGCTGAGCAAAGGCCTCCCCCAAATCCTTCCAGGGGCCGTATTATGAAGAATGAATGCTATAATTTTTCCAGTGTCAGAGGGAGACTTAGCTATACTTGACCTATAGCACCATTACTTTTTCGTAACGGAATCATTTTGACATTAATACTTTATAATAAGGACCCAGGCATCCTTGTCCAGAGCCGCTTGCTTACCTAGTAAAAAATGAACTACCTTTTTCCACTGCTGTTATAGACAACGAAGGAGTTTTATTAAAAAAGTACATTCCACGTACTGTAATCACGATTTTCAACCTATGTACTGGGCAATTTTTTATCACTCAAATTTTCACAGGGTGTTCTACCAATGAATATGAACAACTTTTACTATGGGACCAACTCTGAAATCACGAAAAAAAAATCAGCTGTTTCATACATTTTGGTCGAGTAGGTATTGAACTTTTGTTTGAAACATCTGTTTTTTTTTTCATGATTTAAGAGTTGGTTCCATAGTGAAAGTTGTTCATATTCATGGGTAGAACACCCTGTGAAAATTTGGGTAGTGTTAAATAATTGTCCTGTATATTAACCGCAAAATTCACCCACAACAGTTGAGTGTACCCCGATCTCTTCAAAGTGAGAGTTAACAGGCTTCTTCTGGGTAAGCTCGCCCCATCGTCGACTTTGTCTCTGTCATCTCTGACCTAGACTAGAGTCAAGAGCAAACCTATCTAAATAAAATAAAATAAAAAAGTGTAGCTGTAAAGGTAGGTACACACGTAACTGAAAGTCTGACAAGCCTACATGAACAGCCATTTTGTGCGAGCGCCTGAATAATGAATGTGTGCTTGCCAAAGTAAGATGCCTGCACAAAATCATCATACAGATGCTCAAGCATGCTTACTCAAAATTAATGTTCATACTTGCTCGTCAAGCTTGCAGCAACGTGAAGCGAGTAGAACTAGTAACTAAAAACGAGTTGGCGAGCAAGTAGCAGCGAGTGCGCGTCGACGATGAGCGATTACTCGCTGATATGCGTATGTACCAAGCCTGAACCTCTCAGCGACTCAGCGAGTATACTGCCCGCCAAGCGAGCATCACTGAGCGAGAACTCTCTTCGATAGCTCTTGTCCTTGCGACAAACGAGTACCCGCCGGGCGGTGTGAACAGTCAGCGATCATCAAAGGATGTCTCGTTTAAGTAAAAGAGATACTACATTAAAATATATGTAGGGTTTTACTTACAAAGGACTTGTCTTTTATGCGTTTCTTGAGCGAGAAAATCGTTGATATCTAGTCGCTTTCTCATCGGCTGTGGGACAGGTGTCTTACGTTCTTACGTGTGCCACCTTTAGAAGGCTTATAGCTATTCCATCGAAGACCAATGAATACCAACAAGGAACTAGATTGTCTGATTCATCCTGAACAGAATTGGATCATCTCGTTACAATGCAATATATGTAGTCATATTGATTTAAATGCAGTTATGGTAATCAATCTGTCAGTATGCAAACAAAGCAATCTTGATTTAATCAAGCTGTTTCTAATCTGTTGTGCGAGTTGCAAGTGTGTGCAAATTACCTAATAGACACTTAATTATATCACTGTAATAATATCATCGGCCTGTATTTGTGGCACTGCCGGGCAAATGCCTCTTGACATACAAACAATGTAATATTAATGTTTCCATGTTCTGCAATAGTCCTGCACCAATCGGGGGTTGTCCTTGGGTGTACTTGCATAGTGCATACAGGGATAATCGTCGGTTGGTTCTTCCTCATCATTTAAAGTTGTCTAAGGGGCCTCTGCCAGTTCGCTCCGGCCCCTTGTACGCCTTCCAAAGGTCCGGGACCTCTCGGTCCTGAGATATATCTAAGTCAATGTAATAATATATAGGGTCAAATTAAATTAGCTAGCGAAACTCCGTAGACGTGATGGGTGTCGATATCTAAATATGATAAAACAAAAAAGAAATTAATTTGATTTGATATTCTTGATGGGGTAATTGGTGTAGTCACTTGAAATATCAATTTAGCAATTGCCCTTCTAGTACACTGTTAATATCATCGTAATCTATCCATCAATGTATAATATTGGCATAAATTGTGTGGTAGGTAGGTACAGTTGACACAGCACGTCGGTGGCAACACTTGATCTTAAGGCGACGATAACTGACTTTTAACAATTTTAAACTGAAGATCACGTATAAACGAGTAGTGTTAATAATTTGGAAAAAATATATGTTAAATTAGAGCAAGTCGACTAACAAAAGGTATTATTTACACGGCAGATGTGAGTGGAAACGCCGGAAGGGGATGCCCCAGGAAAACATATAGTGATCTTATTGATGATGTTCTTCAGAAAGGTCAGGTGCGTAGTACTCGCAACCGGCGGATGTATGAATGTAAACGAGGCAAAAGGAGTATGTAGCAGGTGGCGTTCTGTAGTTTCTGCCTACCCCCATGGGAAGAAGGCGTGAATTTATATATGTATGTAGGTATGTAAATTAGAGCATTTTCTTAATATTTTGATATGTGAATATTTTAGATTATATTTACATTACATAGTGTAATTAATTTGTAAAATTATGTCTAATGCGGATAAAACACTAAGAATATCGCAAAAACTAACAAGCGTATTTTTGTATGAAACCTTCACCATTTTAAAGATAATTTCATTATTTATCTTTAAGTATGTGTGTTTTAATAATTTATTACCTTTTGTTTTGGGTATAATAAATTAATAATGTGTCTAATTTGGGACAGCTCTCTTTGATGGGCGAGCCCTATTATTGGGTGGACGTACGAGACGCGTTGCGTTAGCTCAGCACAGAACAAGGCCATTAGCATATATCTGCGTCAGTTTCAATGGAATGCGAGGCCTATACTGGGTGTCTTACCACTGACTGACGTTCGGCCTACTGGTAATTAAATTCCCTCGTATGTGACGTGCGTGAACTAGGTACGCAATTATTTGAAACATAGCGAAATCATTATTTTATGCGAATTGTTTCTTTCAACATTATTCTTGTGATGATGTTCAGACAAGCATTCGTTAACTTAATTAGTAGTTAAATGATTTAATACTGTAGACAATTTTATTAAAACTAAAATATAATATTTCCCAACGACAATAGCGGTTATTGAAATTTCTGAGTTGAATCCTGGTAAGCCACAAAATTAAATTGTTAATTTAATTTAATTATCAAACTTTCCTCATACGTACTGACTTGTTTTATCGTTAGTTGGTATTCCACTTTGTAATAACATTTTTTTGTAAAAGCTCGGTGTTTCAAGAGCTAAACCTAGCGTCAAGTTACGCATAGGATAACTATATGTTCCAGTTGGCCTTTTTTAGGGTTCCGTGTGTTCGAATGAGAAAACGGAACCCTTATAGGATCACTGGTGTGTCTGCGTCTGTCCGTCTATCATGGACCGATTAAGTTGAAAAAGTTTTTCACACTGTACCGTGTGACATTAAATGAAAGGGCTTACTGTAAGGACCTCAAGTATATTTTTTTATATAATTAATAAATAATAACTATAATAAACAGTTTTAAAGTTATTTAAGAAAATATTTACACGACCAGATGTGAGTGGAAACGCCGGGACCCCTCCCGGCGTTTCCTAGGGCGTCCCCACGCCCTAGGAAGACATATAGTGATCTTATTGGTGATGTTCTTCAGAAAGGTCAGGTGCGTAGTACTCGCAACCGGCGTGCGTGTATGACCAGATGTATGAATGTAAACGAGGCAAAAGTAGTATGTAAGGATCGTAGCAGGTGGCGTTCTGTAGTTTCTGCCTACCCCCATGGGAAGAAGGCGGGAGTTTATGTATGTATGTATGTAGTTTGTAGTATGTAGAGAACATGTTTTTCAACTACAATGAAATATTTACTTTTTTTTTGCTTTTTCAAACACTTCAATAGATAATTATTTAAAACAGATTATTGACATAAATTATAATATCCTAAACTAACTAAAACTATTAAAAAACTAAAATATGGCGTTGAAAAATTCCTCCGCATCGCTGTCGACTGGTAAAGTACCCAAGAGAGTTTGTTCTTAGGATAAATTCATCCCAACTACGGAACCCGGTTGTGCGTGGTCCGACACGCACTTGGCCGGATTTTTTAAGTCAAGGATGATGTATGGGGAAAATTATGCTACTGCTGTCCTGGGTTTGATTTATATTACAGCTTTTGCCCGCGGCTTCGCCCGTGTGGATGTCGGAAAATATCCCAAGGAAACGTTCTACCGGGATTAAAAGCACCCTATGTGTTAATGCAGGTAACAATGTATTAATTCCGTAAAAGGTTGTTTTCATAAAACTCTACTGGTTTACATGGCGCACACCAGTAAAGCTGGGAAGTCGGCATGTTTTTTTTTTCATCTTCTTTAATCATCGTCATATTTCAGCCAATTTACACAAAACCTTTAATGAATTATACACCTAAACCTTTCTCATGCATCACTCCGTACGTTTGTGAAACCCGTATTATAATCCGTTCGGTAGTTTTTGAGTTTATCGCCTTCAGAGAGACAGACGGACGCGGCGGATGGGGGGGACTTTGTTATCGTAGCGTGTCGTAACATAAATTTAAAAAGCAGGAAATAAAAGTTACATTAAAAATTTTAACAACCCCCGGCACAAATAAAAACCTCTAAAAAGTAAAATAATTATGAATTGGCAATTTAATTTTAATCTAAATTGTAGGTAATATTTTGATCCAAGCGTGGTCGTCGTTTCGAGGCGCGGCTAATGAAAATAGGATGTTAACAGCAGCTATCTTTTCTACAATAGCATATATTCATAATTGCTAGGTATAAGCCTCTCGTCTGTTTGGCGTTTTCATTATCCCTTCCAGAGGCGTAGCGCGCTAACAACTCATTCCTACCGGCTTCCCTTCAGACAATCGGGAGAGCCACTTCATCTACCACCACAAAAAAATAGCACATTCAGTAGATCAACGATTGCCAAGTAATAAAGATATACTACAGGTCTTTACTTACAGAAATAAAATAATTTATAATTAATGATTTTTATTTCTGCGTAAATAAATTGATTTTGATGTAATTGTATGACTATTTATGGAACTGGGGGTCTGCTCCCGAAGTCCGTCAACGAAGATACGGGCCCGTCCGAAAGTAGTTAATCCATCAAAACAAGTGTAAAATTAAAATTTTCGGATGGGCGTAAACACATTGGGCGTAGGGACAACTGTAAAATCGTGTTGTCATTCATTCTTAGTTCGGAAATCGAACTAATCTTGTGTCCGTAAGTGATACGGAGTAGGAAACGCCCGTAATTTCGGCCGAAACTACGGACTTCGTGCTTAGAGAGTAGACCCCCTGAACCATTTCTTCTTCGGCTTCCCTCACTTATCCCTTCCATATCATAAGTAGCAACATACATCCCACATATCGGCAATATTATGTCCCACACTACATACCCTCAATATATGGGAGCCAC
The DNA here is from genome assembly GCA_947568875.1 of Fissipunctia ypsillon. Lineage (NCBI taxonomy): Eukaryota > Metazoa > Arthropoda > Insecta > Lepidoptera > Noctuidae > Fissipunctia > Fissipunctia ypsillon. The sequence continues at coordinate 21,743,182 of OX387644.1, forward strand.
CCGTTGGAATATCTATGTCCCACACTTCTCACATAGCCTCGATATGTTGGTGCTAGTCAGATGGCGTACCAAGCGACAGGTGTTCACATCCACGCGCACAGGTACACGTGGCCAGAATTTTTATGACTAAATTAATGACCTGCCCTCCATAGTTGGTTGAAAATTTAAACCCATTAGGAAGAGCCTTTGTCATTTTATTAATGAGTTGAAATCAATGACCTATCTTTTTTGAACTACCGAGTATTTGTTGAAGTTTGACTCTGCCTTTCTGGAGCGAAAACTAACGAATATATATATAACAATTATTCCTTTCTGGTTTCTAATAGATTTGGTTTGATTTGTTTCCGTGACACTAATGTCGAGCTTCCATGAAACTCAGAATATACATTAAGAAAATAGTTGCGCAAACATAGTTATTCAGTGTTAGTTTCACGTGTAAATAATTATCTATTTACACGTGAAGGTGAAACTACATATCAATGAATAATTAAGTTTGCGCTACTAGTTTCGTAATGTAAATTCGGCTTTATTTAAATTACGTCGGTTTATATGAAGTAGAACAGCGGGGTAATAGCGTAACACACATAAAATGGCAGTCAATCGCAATGCCTTTAATTTTGACAGTTCAGCCACGTACATTGCGTTATTTACGTTGTAGGGCTGACGAATTTTTCAAACCTATGAAGCAATGAATGTCAAAATAAAAGACATTGCGATCGATTGCCATTTTGTGTGTTACGCAAATAGCTCGCAGGTTTGCTGGTTATCTGAAAAGTCCCATTTAATGTCGTCCCTATTTGTTAAAGCTACATAAATGTATTTACTTGTGCGTAAAGAAGTTGAAATCACACCCCATAATGTGTGTAGGTACGACAAAAGTAAACATTCTCTTATGATCATTTTCTTTACACTCATTTCCTTTGTGAGATGAGAAGCATAAAGCGACATGCGGTGACAGTCTTGTGTTATACATGAAGAGAAATCAAGCCTGAGTAAACATAAGTGGGCTATTGTTTGTTATATTTATTACTAGGTGCAACCCGCGGTTTCACCCGCATAAAGGCTCCTGCAAACAGGCGCGACACGCGACGCGACACAGATACCGCGTGTCGCGCGACGATCGGTGACTTTGTGTCGCACGCGATTCGCTTCGCGTGTCGGGCCTATTTGCAGGACCCTTTACATAGGTTTTAAAATTACTTGCACATACATTGTCTGTCATTATTTGGATGAAATGATTGAGAAAGCATAGAACGCGTAGCAGAAAGAGTTTCTCCTGCGAATGTTTGGATACACACACACACGCTTGAAATCTGTTTTAAGAGTCTCGGCAGTTCTCATTATGCTAATGCAAGCATTCACTCGCTGTCTGGCAGCGTGTCTCTGTATGGAAGGTTTTCGCGTGATAAATCTCCTTAGCACGCTGTGTTTGTATAAATATGTGTATTATAGTAACAGAATTAGAGTTGAGCTCGAGGTAAACTTGGATTATTATACAGAAATGGCTGTGATGTGGTTGATAGATACTTGTGTTTGTTACGTATTCTTAAACGTATCACAGACCAAAGACACATATTTACGTATTCTGCAAGATATTTGCGTTGAATCACGTAGTTGTACTACCTACTCTAACATAATAAAATATATTTTTTTTACATTTGCCATCGACTTTAAAGAAGAAGAAGAAGACATACTTGTAATTCACAATATGAATTTACGTGGTTTATTTTCAAACATGATATTTACATAAATAAAAGATAGAATACTCTTTATTATGTACACTATAAAAATTACAGATATAAATGTAGAAATTTTACATCTAAGGGTCATTTACATAATGTATAAGCTAACAGTTTTAAAACAATAATACGTAGATGTTAATTAACGCAAAATGATGCAACCTAACCCAAATCCAGATCAGAACAATACTACAAGCCCCAAAATACACGTGGTTTTGATAACAGTGCTCTAACGTGCAAAGTTTTCCATGTCGGGACGCTCGTGTGATAGCCTGTCATCTCCGGTAGAGGCACGTGCCAAAAGTGGACCGTGTCGACGATATACGGCAGGAAGATAGCTTCTCTAGATACGCATAGATAGATAAGTGTAGGTACCTATAGTTGCCGCCACGAATCGTGAGCACAAATTCCACATGAACTGTTGTTGCCATGCCGTCAGTGGGCTGCTGCATTCTGTTTTCTACCTGTACATAAAGAAGCTTGATCTTTTATTAACCTCACTGCCCCTGCCCATGTACGTATTGCCGTAATAGGAAATTAGATTCGTAAGGTTTAAAAGTGGAGTTTGTGCTCACGACTCGTGCAGGCAACTATACCACGTGTTATTTTTCAAATAGCAGGGGGAGGAGATTCAAAAGGAGACATATGATTTATTGTTACAGATCAGATACACGTGCATGATTTTGTATCTTTAAATTATAAGTATGTACAGGTATGAACTTTGTTGTGAGAATGACTTTCAGGACGATTTTGGCCGTTTACACCAACATAATGCTTATATTACAGATTACTACTATGTCTAGGTTTAGAGCAAAAGAGTGTACCTAGGGGAAGGATCGATAAGGCTTTCTTATTGCAAGAAATTCTTCGTATTGGTTCTATGATCAAGTTGCTTACCTTCATTGCCCGTTGCTCCGATCACAGCCTTTTAGCAATATCGTTTGGATATAATAGCTACAAAGCTCTACAGTTTATTTCAAAATGGTTTCTCAACTTCCATTTATATTGACTTCATTAGGACATCTATTTGCTTTTGAATGGCAATTGTTACATCGGTTACTACCCGCAATTTCCCTGTCGAATGTCAACTCTAGGGGATCGTGTAACTAGCGTACAATCCTATTGTCACTCGATAAGAAATGCGTTCTGTTTGTGTAACGGCCAAACCAATAACCTATCTATCACCAGTTTTAACGTCCCAATAATGTATAAGAGATTATGGAATCTTACCGGCCTGACATAAGGACAGATAGAATTATACTGTCTACCATCAATAGCGATCTGTCTTTTACTGAAAATAGGTTATTGGGTTCGGCCGTTAGTCCATTTGAAACTCGAATTTGGAATGTAAATCTTTACCATTCTAAGTATGGTCATACACGTGTACTAGTGACAAAGAAATGACTTCGACTTTATCTTTTACTTCGTGCTGATTGGGCAATATCTGTCTATCTCTTTAGTCCGTAATGTCCCACTGCTGGACAAAGGCCTGCCTTTCCCTTTTCCACACACCTCTGCTCTCTGTCATTACGCGGGCAATAAGCTAAAAAATAGCCTAAACTGACTTTATAAATGCTTTTTGTGTGTAACTACTTTCAAAACATGCTGCGCAACGACGATTCTAAAAAACATTTCAAAATCATTACGTTTTAAGATCATTTTATAATACTAGTATCTTTAATATACTTAACCTACGCGTACTTACTTAAAGCTTTATAAATTACCTCAATCGAGCGCCTGATTTTGCCAGGAGCTCCTTCGATTTGTTGTCGAAGAGTTTTCAAGGATTTTAACATTTAAATCTCATTGTTATCTGATTGAATTGTAATCTATACAATCAAAGAGATACTGGGAAATGCTTCAGGCGTCGTGACCTTTTAAGTTTCGTTTGTAAATACTCGTAGAAAGCTACTCAATGTAATAAAATATTCAATCAGTCTTCTTCTTCATCGTATCGATGGCACGACAGTTTCTTAATTTTTGTTGGATTCGCCTCTTCCATGGAGGCGTCTGTGGCAACGCAGAGGTCACTTTGAAGTTTCAATGCATTTTTTTGGCACACAGAGGGCAGGATAGGAGGTGGAACATAGTTTGCGACACAGCTCCACATCCACAGCCTGCTGCCGTTCCTACTCAATCAGTGGATGGGGAAAGGTATTTCGTAGTTCTCGGACAAAAATATAGCTGAGGCGCAAATCTCGTATTTTTAAGAACGCGTTCACATTCTAATGTCAGTATCAATCTGTCAAAAAAACTTTAATTTCCCTACATTTTTGACAAGTTTTTGACATTGATTATCGCTAAGATGAGATAGCGAAGAGAATTGGCTTTAGATCACAGTACTTATAGATCTGGCTTTAAATCTACGATGGAAAGTCTTAATCAGGACAAGATTTTTTTTTATTATGACCCATTAATGTCATTAAATAAAAATAAATAAAATGATTCCAGTCGGAAAAAGGGATGGTGCTATCGGTCATGTATAGTTTCGTCTCTCTTAGACTTTTGGAATCATGATGGCATTAAGACATTTAAATACGCCACCAGCTTTAAGAGGTAAAAATAACGCTAAAAAAACACCCAATAATAAATTGTGGGTAACGACAAAAACGGTTCTGGATTAATGTGAATAGCTTCATACCATCAACTGCTTGATGGAAAATATATCTAACGTTAATAGTCTTCTTCGTCGTGTTCATGGCACGACAGTGGATGAGATTTGATTTGACCAAAACTTCGCTACTTCCACGATTAGTTTAAGGGGGAAGCGCTAAGGTAGCCCGCGAAATTGAAATTTTCTTACGATTTTTGCAATTTGCAGCTCAATGTTTGGGTGTATCTTGATAACAAACAAATATGTATTTACAGAATTATAATCATTAAAATCAGTAATATAACTCCTTTAGTTAATATAATCCAGAAATGTTAAGATTTCATGAAATAGTCATTCAATATAATTACTTGGTCTTAGAGAGTTGTATTGATAACTTTAATGATTATAATTTTGTAAATACTTGTTACGGTCGCCAATCATATTTTAATCAACATACAACCTAATACTGACCTGCAAATTTCAAAAAACGTAAGAAATTTTGAATTTCGCGGGCTACCCTGACGGTTTCACCTTAATAGTAAAACATTTAACAGAATACATCACAAACTCACCACTCACCGTCGCTTTTAAACAGCGGGAGTCACCTTTTAACGTCACTTAGCTCGCTTCCGACGTATATTAGCAATGACCTTTTGTTACGCAGTGCACTTAATTACTTTGTGGAATGGATCACTTTTACTATCTCTACCTATCAGTACATTAATGAAGTTTAATGTGGGCCATTGTTTGTCAGCTGATTTACATTAAACAGCTGAAAATTGCCTGAATATTTGTTGTTGAAATCGGGAAAGACATTTCCTCTTCAGATTTTCACAACGATCAGTTCTGCAAAGGTCAGTTTAGTATGATTTATACATTTAGCAATCTGCCTAGCCTTTTTCCAACTATGTTAGGGTCGGCTTCCAGTCTAACCGGATGTAGCTGAATACCAGTATTTTACATGGAGCGACTGCGTATCTGAATTTCATAGCCCAGTTACTAGGTAACATGATACCCTTTGACAAGACTGGTTGTCAGACTTCTGGGCTTCTTCTAATTAACTGTAACGACTGTCCAACGGCTAAGCGTGGTTTCCGAGGCACGGAGGGGGCTCGATATCTAATGGATGATCCTCTCAATTCAAGAACCGACCGCGGCAAGCGTAGCTTAACCTTTGATCAACCTGTGCAACTGTTATAATTTAGCCACGCGCCCCTTTATAGTGTTTATCAAAATGTCTAATCTAATCTATTTAGCCTGTAGCCACTGCAGGGCAAAGGCCTCCCTCTCCCTTTTCCACACAATTCTCTCTTTTGCTAGTGCGGGCCAGTCCTTTCGATAGGAGAGAAAATTTAAATATATATATTTTTTTTTAATATATTGCCAAATTAAATCAAAAACGTTTATTTGCGTACACAGGTACAAACAGAACAAGGAATGTGTTACAAAATATATACAACTAGTGAAACCAGGCTAAAAGTTTAGTATTTATTCGTGATATTGAAAATATCAAATAGTTTTCACCCTTTCTGAAGAATTGCTACAAATTGACATAGAAGGGAAAGCCCGAAGGCAAATCTTGTCCCAGCGGTGGGAATTTGCGGCACAGATTATGTTAGGCACACAGGGGATTTCCCATCAAACACTTACCTACGCTGCGTTTCTGATATTAAACAAATCTACCTTAGCTGTACAAATTGATATAAGTATAGATACGTACCTACTGGAAATGATAAAATGTGGCTAGGAAAATAATAATTTTGGTATTTGGAAACGAACAAGTTATTAAGTTTTCAATTAATTTGCGTGGGATGCTACCTAAACCGCGCCCCCAATTTATTTTCCGAACATGTAAACCAATACTTATGTGTTTTTGGAAAATCAACTTTACAACAAATAAAGTTTAGTCTGCGCTACAACTTGCAAAGTTTTTGAGTTTTTTTTTAATGATTTTTTCAGTAGCAGTACTAGACATTCTGAAATCACCTTAAACAAATATAAATTTTAAGTTGGATTTTCGTCCAGAGAATATTTTTTTAAATTTTTGACAGATTTTCCATAGAAAAACTGTCAGACGACAATTTTATTCCGCGGATAAAAGATATCTGACTTTGGTTAAATTAGCCTTAAGTGAAAATGACATCAATTGGTAGCAAGGATTTGAATATATTTTAGTTTTGTTTTTCTATCTGCGTGCCGCCGTGTTTTCTTTTTTTAACAATCTAGTTAATGCTATAGCCTTAAGTGAAAATGACATCAATTGGTAGCAAGGATTTGAATATACTTTAGTTTTGTTTTTCTATCTGCGTGCCGCCGTGTTTTCTTTTTTTAACAATCTAGTTAATGCTAGCTATTTAGTTTATAGTGTGTTGTTAATTGGTTCCATGCGGAATAAACTCATTAAACACACAACAATACTTAAATAATTATTGTCTCCACATCGCCGCAGTTCAATGGAATAATTTACTGTATACAATGGGTCATTCCAATTTACTAATTTGCTCAAATAATAACAACGATAATTACAGCTTCCGGATAGGGAAGAGACATGTTGTAAAGCCACAAGCTCATAGCATAACACAGCATCATTCTACTTTTACGTTTATTTGTTTAAAAAATGAAGCAATTTTAATAATCAACTAGCTGTGCCCCGCAACTTCATTCGCGTGGAAGTCGTAAGATACACAATTATACTAAAATAACAGACACATTTTAATAAAACTCCCTCGTCCCCCGACCTGTAGCGTTGCATCGCCCGCCCGCGCTATTACTTCGTTTTCGCTTAGTGCTCTTTCTGACTTTTTCCTTTTTGCTCGGCTCCTAAGGGTCGTAGCGTGGTGTTAAATAGCCTATAACTATCCTCGAGAATTGGGCTACCAAATGCAAAAAGAATTTTTCAAATCCTAAGTTTTGTTCATAATTTCATGCTTTTGGTATTTTTTTTGCGCGGACCCCTAATTATTTTCCTAAAATAAAAGTAGCCTAAGTTACCCGCCGTAACATCAGCTACCTGCCAGTGAAAGTCCAGTCAAAATCGGTTTAGCCGTTTCGGAGATTAGCCGGAACAAACAGACAGACAGACAAAAATTTTAAAAATAAGCTAAAATAGCTTTTTTGTTACAAGTACCGTATACACTTTCTTACGCATTTAGTAAAAAGTTGTTATTTTGATATTACAAACAGACACTTCAATTTTATTAATTTGTATAGATTGAACTGAGGAACTACATGGCGTGAGTCTGTGAGAGCATGCTTTTGCTAGAGTTTAATATTTTTGACATTTAAAATTTTAAAACACTATATTAAAAAATTGTTAGGACTGCGAAAATTTGATTTCCCTACCTTATGTACCTATGTAATCATTTCTTGTCAGGAGCTTCACATATCGAAATCGAGATTAGTTCAAAGTCATATGGTTAGGCCATAAACCATTTGACTTGGACTGATCTTGATTTTTTTCTGCTAGACCGAAACTTGTGAACAAAATCACTGGATCTTCGATAGAAGCATGAAAAGATACCATGGATATAAAACCCATGCTATGTTTAAGCATTTTTATACAGATTAATTTAAGCAGATTTGCCCAAAAATTATCCGCCTATCAGCCCATATTAATAACCCTTTGAACAAATTCACAGTATTTGTGCACGCCACTATTAAATTCGCTAGCCCAGCTTGTGCTGTGCTATCGGTAAATATAATTACCAACGTGTATAGCCGACACTATCCAGTAGAGGGCATGTTGTTTATAGCTAAGCTAGCCGATGATTTACTAGAATAGTTAATCTTAAGGCGAAAGCGCTAGGCTAGCCCGCGAAATTCTTTTTTTTTTACGTTTTTTTTTGCTATTTGCAGGTTAGCATTAGGTTGTATGTTGGTTAAAACGACCGGAACAAATTGAATTATAATCATTAAAGTCACCAATACAACTTTATAAGACCAATTAATCCTATTGAATGACTATTTCATGAAATCTTGACATTTGAGGATTATACTAGGTACCTTAAGGAGTTGTATTACAGATTCTAATGACTATAATTCTGTAAATACATATTTATTTCGGTCGCGAATCATACTTTAAACAACATACACCCAGACCCTGAGCTGCAAATTGCAAAAATCGTAAGAAAATTTGAATTTAGCGGGCTACCTTAAGCACTTCCCCTGTAAGGAGACAGGGCAGGCAAGGAATTGATATGGTGTGGTGTTTATTACATTATTGAAATTTTACCGTTATGCATCTATGTAGAATCTATACACGTGTGTTTCGAGACAGCCAACAACCTCATCCCTTAAGGGTGATGTCTCCTATTTATAACATTATCGACAGGAAATGTAGGTACCTTCGGTATCTGTTGTCTCTGAAACATCCACTGCAGTTTAACTTGGAAAAAAAAATGTTGAAGGTTAAACTTCAACTAGCGTCAGGCACATGTGCATGTCGTCAGTCATGGCTAACGGGTTAAGAACTGCAATTAAGAACTGTGCCTGGTGACATTTAATAATAATACATCCCATGCCGATTACAAAATCGCGAAAACAAAAACATGGTGACAGATTTTTTTCTGGTGACTATAGCTTAATAGCGTGTGCTCTAAGTGGCGGACACGTTATGCTAGCCACACACGTAACGATTTACTTGCGCAAATTTAGGCTTGCGCAAGTAAATCGTTAAGTGTGTTGCTAGCATTAGGATACCATTGTGGTAATGGTATTTTACTCGTATATTGGAAAGTGACATTTAATTTTGTGTTGACGCCAGATGTATAAATAGGAGAACCCAACTTAAAAGCAGTTGTTGATCTAGGTCTTTTGGATATCTACTAGTCTATAAGTAGGCTGTTAGGAAAGATACCAGTACCAGTATATTGTTTAACAGAAAATACAATCCGTCGTATTTTTCAGGTTCGAAGAGTCGGCCTTGGTGTTACTGGCGGCCCACGACCCACTTTCGACCTGACAGATCCTTACTGCAACAATGTCTCATACGACTACGTGCCTATGCATGATCCGCACCTGGCTCACTATTTTGCACAGAAGCAAGCCAGAAACAGAATGAAACAGCTGGGATACTGCACGAAGGACGGAAGAGCTGTATGTTCGCTGAAGGAGTTCAATCAATACAGAAAGTATTTGTATAATCAGTTCATGGACAGAATTCATATGGAGATGAAGAGACTGGTATGTTAAGCGATTTTATTGATAACTAGTTAATCCGACAGAAGTTGCCCTGTCCAAATTTCAATAATTCATACAAAATTCCTATAGCAATGCGAACTTTCAGTTTTCACAAATTTTCCTATTTTACTTTCCGCTAAAACCTGATTCGGACTATTTACGAACATTTTAAAACAAAAATTGGCCAAATCGGTCCAGCCGTTCTGAAGTGATGTGCTTACCAACGGACAGCGTTCCATTTTTATTATACATCATGTAAAAAAAAACTGTCCGACCCATGAGGGTGTCGTTAAGTATCATACTGAGTCTATTTATGTGGTAATTTTCAGGAAAAAGAAAAAATACCCCGCTTTTTTTTTCAATGGGGAAATTTACCGCGTTATGGGGCGCGGGCGGCCATTTGTTTAGCGGGTTTCTACAAGTCATAATTTATGACCCCTGTTGAAAATTTGTTAATTTTTAATGGAATCAGGATAATTTTGGTACTAAACATGTGAATTTTTAATAGCAATAACTTTTTTTATTTTCAATAATAATAATTTTTTATTACATTTCGGTAATGTTATTGCAGTACCTGTGTGCCCTTTTCGGATCGGACAGGATTTTTGTTACACATTGTATAGACTAGCTTCTGCCCGCGCCTCCGTACGCGTGAAATTAATAATTGTTTCTCCGACCCATCGCGTGGCATCGCATCGCCCGCCCGAACGATCACTTCCGTTTTCGCTTAGCGTTCTTTTTGCCTTTTTTTTATTTTTACTTGGCTCCTAAGGGTCGTAGCGTAATGTTATATAGCGCATAACCTTCCTCAAGAAATAGGCTACCAAATGCAAAAGATTTTTCAAATCCGACGGGCAGTTCCCCAGAGATTAGCGCGTTCAAATAAACAAACAAAAACTCTTCAGCTTTATTATTAGTAAAGCAAAGTAAAGCAAGCAAAGCACTTATTTCAAATAAACCAATTACAGGCACTTTTTAATTGTCGAGGGGTCGGTCAGTTAGAAAGATGAAACTAGTTACCCATCCCAAAGCGTGGTAAGTAACTACGGAGAAGAACGATCAAGAAAATATAGATTGTTATCAGCTTGCCTTATTGATCTTTGTAGCAGATCTGACTACTGAGCGTGAGGTCTTGAGTTCGATTCCCATGTCTGGCATAATGTTATTGAGATTTACCATCAGCACGCGTAGCATGTCCACCATAGAAACGGGTTTTGTCAACGGAAGAATAGACAAAATAACACATCGCCATGCTTATACGTTGGAAATCTTCTACAATCTGTCATTTTGTCTATTCTTCCATAGACAAAACCTGTTTCTACGGTGGTCATGCTACGCGTGCTGGAATTTCTCAGTAGCAGCCCTAAGTCTGAATTTGTGCCTGGTTGATGGCATTTGAGTCACCCCCATTACATAGGACTTCAAAATACCAGATACAACGTGTCTGTACTATTCACCCCTGCCTACCCCTTTGAGGGAAATACAGGCCTGATGTTATGTTACTCATACAATTAAATCGATTACAAACAGGACGAACGTGCGAAAGATGACTTAACCCTGAAGCGAGTGGAGACGGACGTAGCAAGAAGATTCCAGGTGTTCACGAGGGCAGAGAAAGCACGAGCGCACCTCGAGAAGGTGGCACAAGAGCACAAGGATGAATGGGCGTCGAAGAAACGAGCGTATGTATTGACGGTCTACTATTTTAATATAAGGCCTCTAAAGCAAATATCGGAATGAGCTGGCTGGACTCCTTTAATAAAGATTGGTCCTTGGCAGCTTTGGACTGAGAGAGATGGAAAGAGAATAGGGAGGCCTTTGCCCAGCAGTGGGACAATAATTTCTAATAAAAAACAAACAAATATCAGACGCTTCTTTTTTTGTTATATTTTGGCTTCATTCGGCATCGTCTGAACACAAAATGAATCATTCGATCTGCTAGCCTATTCCCAACTATGTTGAAATCGGCTTCCAGTTTAACCGAATGCAGCTGAATACCAGTATGGAGCGACTGCCTATCTTACCTCCACATCCCAGTAACTGGGTAATACGATACCCCTTGGTAAGACCGGTTGTCAGACTTTCGAGCTTCTGACGATCCGTAACGACTGTCAAAGATCCACGAATGACAGCCGGGATCAACGGCTTAACGTGCTTTCCGAGGCACGGAGGAGTCTCTGTATGTAAAGATGGTCACCCATCCATGGAACAATCCTGGTAAGCGTAGCTGAACTTGATGGATCAACCCGTGCACCTTGTTATTATTTAGCCACGAGCTCCTCAACACAAAATGAATTAAAAGTGAAAAATGAATACATTAATGAGCCGAGTGAACCGATCCAACGATGTTGGATTTCAGCACCCGATCTTTCACTCGTCCTCAGACTGATCGAAAAATGAAATGAAAGGAGCAGATAAACGTTCATTCCTATGTAATTTTGTCAGTGTCGAGTGATCGTGGACGTGACACAAAAATGAACATTCACTCGAGTGAAGGGTCTGATGTCAGCTTAACAGACGTTATTTTGGCGATTGTGAACGAAACGTTTATTTGACACTTTTTTACCTCCCCAAGTGTTCAGTTTACACGTAGTGCTTTTTACACGTCCTCCGTATGCGATGCTTCATATGCGTCGTGATATTGAGTGTCGTCTGTTAGAGACTTTAAGTGCATTACACGTGCCGTTTATATATATTATAGATATGGCTGTTGCTTTATAAGCACTTTTTGTAACGTTTTATCGTTGAAACTTATTCTATATTTACTAATTGCTTCAGATATTTAGTAGGCATTTGGTTTATAGGTGATTAAGTGTTCAAAACATCAATAGTATCCAGACTTACATAATATTCAGGCTCAAATTAAATTAGCTAGTGAAACTCCGCGGACGTGATGGGTATGCGGAGTGCACGTGTGCGGAGTTTCGCTAGCTAATTGAATTTGACCCTGTATACATTTAGTTCTGCTTCCATTATGTTGGCCATGGAGTTTATAAGGAAGTGCCCACACTTAACGACGCGGAATCGGGTTGAGCCGGTCAGAAAGAGCTTTATGTCCATGCAATAGTTTGGTCTCTCCCTAAAAGCGCTCGCTCACCGGGAATTGCTCCCGGTGAGGGCCCGGGAGGTTCAGATTCAGGGTGAGGAGAACCGAGGTAATGGTAATATAGAAATGCTGAGAATCGAATCTGAGATTTTGTTGCATTACAGTCGAATACTGCCGGTGCGGGAGTTCCTTCAAAAACAATTATTTTTTATCAAAATTGTGACTAAAATTACACTAACTTTTTCTAAACTACCATCAAATGTATCCCCATTATTTTACCCAAAGAGTTTATTGTAACACTATAACTGCTGCCCGCAGCTTCGCCCGTGTGGTACCTAATTCTTTTTCTAAAATAAAAGTAAGAGTAGCCTAAGTTACTCCTTATAACATCGGCTATAGGCCGACCGCATAACTGAGACGTTGCCTGAGGTAGCAGCGCAGTGAAGGAGGGGTGATAGTTGTCACAAGTTGACGAATCACTGAGCTCTCGCATCACGTCACCACACTCCTCCCTCACCGCGCTGCTACCTCAGGCAACGTCTCAGTTATGCGGTCGGCCTATATCTGCCAGTGAAAGTCCCGTCAAAATTGGTCCCGCCGTGTCGGAAATTAGCCGGGACAAACAGACTGACACAAAAATTGTAGAAATTGTTTTTTGTTATTGTATATTACGGTACTTACCGTTATTACACAGAATTTATTAAAAAGCTGTTATTTTAACATTACAAGCAGACACTTCAATTTTATTTATTTGTAGGTGTGTATATATGTATGTATTTATATGTATTTGTATTGTATGTAGGTATTGTACAGAAGATGTATATATTACTTCCGACTGTCTACCTAACCTAACCTTGCATACGTAATGTACCAGCACAATACCAATCCATGTCAACCTTTACAAAATTCCGCGTAGATACTAAAACGTTTTCCCGAATACTTCGGACAATGCTGACAAAAGCTTTTCCGTGAATAAGCCAGTTGTCGGTGGAGTGGCCTTTTCAATATTATGTATACAGAGTAAGTTGTTTGTCAATCACTTTTTGGATGCCCTGTTAGTCATGAGAATTTGGAAATGGATAGGTTTTTTCATCCATGTTCTTATTTTTCAGAAGGTTTTTGTTGTGTGTGGTTTCAGCAACCCTCCTCAGAAAAACCCTCTTATTGAATCGTCTTGAAATAATGGTTAGCTCTTTTGTACTGCTCGTCCATATGTATAGTGTAAAGTTTTTATGAAGATTAATCATGACGAAAACGTGTACACATACTACTTTGCCGAAAGTTGAAATACCAAAATCGCATTTAACTAAGAGATTATAGAAACCGTGTAAATGAGACTTTCACTTTACCATCAAAACCAATAAAAATCGGTTACTTAGGTACTGTTAGATCTCGATGAGTTAACGGGACCGTAATAAATAAAACGCCAGTTTATAGTATAACTTTGATAATTATTGGGATCTTTGAATTCATTTACAACATTTTATATTATGACACACGCTTGTCTAAACTGACCCTTACATCTTCTATTCTCAATACAAAACAACGTTTGTCTCGTATTTATGCCATCAATTTATAACAGACTCGCGGAGATTGCATAACTTGCATATTAAAACCATGTCTGGTTACAGCATCTACAGTATATAATATTCCTACAATGTTCTGACCTATAATCAAGACGACATTTTAGCAAAATCTCCTATTATCAAATCGTCCTACGAGCAAAATCAAAAGAACGGAAATGATACAGTCATACCACACGTAAATATGAGATTTTTTAAAGGAATACTTTGAGATAGATAGAATACTCTTTATTATGTACACCATAAACTTACTACACATACTCTTATTATCTTTAGGGCGAAAATACACATGCCTATATATAGGTGGTACAAAACTCTGCAAGTAGCTGGCAAGCCGTGTGCCATAATATGGCATGCCATAATATGGCATATAGGCATGTGTATTTTCGCCCGTAGTTATGTTGAACCATTCTCACAATCCCGGTTGTTTTCTTCTACAATTTATTCCAGGTTTAGGTACCTAACTCCGGTCTAGGCTAAAGGGTAATGTTTTGTAAAAGTTTAAAAGTTGTCCAACTATTGTTGTGAACTTGTACATATTTTGCCTGAGGTGTTGGGTGCTGAAAGTTAGGAACAAAGCCTACACGTGGCTGGAATATTTTAAATGGTCGGTTACCCGTTGTTTGAGAATGGTACAGTATTTTTAACACTCTGTGAATCTGTGCGTGAAGACGAGTAGCGTCAGCACATAACACACACTTTTCCGACTTCGCCATTGTCTCGACCGGTACCGAGAGCTCCTGCGCTTTCACACACATTCAAAGCGTGTTTGTACACTTGGTGACCACATGTAAAGCGCGTGTCGCTTCGTGACATAAAAATACTGTATGTTAGCGATTGCATTAGTGTTACCCACCTGTGTGGAAGGGAATGCTCTTTGGAAATCTATTTGTCTTTACTTAGATGAAAGATACAATATAATTTATAGGCACAGCATATACTTACATAGATACCCACGTAATTAGGTGCAGTACCTGTCACACATAGAGTAGTTTCATCATCATCTGCCTAGCCTTTTCCCAACTATATTGGGGTCGGCTTCCAGTCTAACCGGATGCAGCTGAATACCAGTATTTTACATGGAGCGACTGCCTATCTGACCTCCACAACCCAGTTACTGGGTAATACGATACCCCTTGGTAAGACTGGTTGTCAGACTTTCGGGCTTCTGACGACCCGTAACGACTGTCAAAGATCCACGAATGACAGTGACACACATAGAGTAGTTTATCTTGCCTAAATAGTAAATACATAATTATTTTCACATAACACACATGTTAGAAATTCTCGATGTACAAGATTGCCGTTATTATTAAAAACTAGTTCTGCTTCGCGACTTCGTCCGCATGAAAATACTTGTTTTAAAGTGGGCATTCACGGTCAGTCCATCGCGCCAAATGGCGTGTTTGTAAATTCAACCTTATTACCTTAGCAATAAGGTCAAAAAGTGGTTCACCGCAAATGTCCGCGATGGTACATACAAAATTTGATCGTGAATGTTAAATTCCGTTGGCGTGATGTAGAACTCTGGATGTCCTATCGCTCCATTTGACTTTAGTCGTTTATAGCCACGCCAAATGGCGCTATCGCTACCTTTAAACTTAAAACTTTCGAAATTGGATCAGTAGTTGAGCAGTGGTGGCCCAGTGGTAACGACCGTACTTATGAGTTGTATGTAGGTGGTAGGTTCAAACCCTGACAGGTGCTTTACTTTATGTAAATTATTTCAACACCTCTGCTCTCAAAACTGTGAAGGAAAACATCGTGAGGAACCTGGCATATCCTAGAACAAAAATTCGAAGACATGTGACATCTACCGACCCGCACTGGGCCTGGGTCCGCGTGGTTGATTACAGCCCACTTCCTCTCACAGAAAGGAACCCTGTGTCCCAGCAGTGGGAACATTATAGGCTGATTATGTGTACCTATGTGGATCAGTTGTTCTGAAGATTACCCCTAAATACAAACTCACAAATGTTATCTCTTTATAATATTAGTATTGATTGCTTGTTTACGGAAATCCTCCTAATCTCAACCTAATAATGTAAATATTTACTTGTACGTCTTTTCGCACATAATAAACGAATCACATTACAAACACTTACATAAAATGATTACTTCAAATTGCTCTTATATTCGCCTGAAAAAAATCTGTTGTTTCGGACATTTATGTTCGCATAACTCGTCAAAATGTAGGGAACAGCTGATTTTTTTTGCGATTTCAGGTTTGGTCCCATAGTAAAAGTTGTTCATAATAATTACCCCTTAAGAGGTTATGCGTTAATTCTGGGACACGTTGGACAACTAACAGCTTTGAAGGCACTCCTTAGCAGAATTTGTGCGCAAGCACTTTTGGCGCCACGATTTTTATGGCCACGGAGCGGCGATTACATGCTCTGTGATGGGCTACTATCCACAGGAGCCACTCATAGAGACTTGTAATAAAAAATTTATGAAAAGTTGGTCATTCATGAAATTCGAATAGCGTTTACATTTTGACAGGTCCACTTGAAATTCTGCTTTCAGGTTGAAAACAAGAAAAACCTTTGTCCTTTATTTCTTAGAACTCAAAAGTGATACTTCTTTAAAGAAATTAGCACAGGAGTCGATTGTAATGTTTCACAATTTTCACAATTTTCTGGCATCTTCTCGAACACATTTCTCCGTCAGTCTAATGAGAAGGTCGATTACTTAGTCCTGCAGGCACAAAGGTCGTCGTTACGTGAGCCGAGGGCCCACTGATTAATGTCGCCACTTATTTTCATTTAGTCCCTGTTTGTAAAGCTACCTTTAGCCGGAAAACGTATTTCTTTATTTGCCGCGTTATTTATGAGGTTATGGTTGGCTGTAGAATTTTCTTTCTTGTTTTCTTGATGTTTTGGAGTGGTGTGTAACGTTTTATTTTAAGTATTTGACATATCTGAAAAGTCTACTTTAGCTTAAATCTTTGTGTCTGATTAATAATTTTCATGATGACTAAGGGTTCCAGCACCCTAATTGCGTAACACACTATTAATCACGATCTGAATGATTTTGAAGTATATTGCTAGTCTATTGCTTCATATGTTACAAAAATTTGTCTGATCAACAACGTAAATAACGCAATGAATGTCGTTGAACTGTCAAAATGAAACCGATTCCTACTGGTAGTGTATTACGCAATTAGGGTGCTGTTCCGCGGACAGTAAAAGTGATGCGACATTTTGCGCATTGTGCTCATACATATACGTAACTTCATATATGTGGAATAGAATAGAAATGTTTATTATGTACACCCTACAACTCAGCTCTTCAATCAAAAGATTTTTTATGTAGGAAATACATTGAGTAGGGTAAAAATGGGTTATATTATAATATCTAACCGTACTCTATTTTCGAGATAACTACGGTTGATTCACATATTTTCATAACGCATATTGATCAACTCAAATACCTACTGTTTTACTTACTTAATTTTTATTAAACTAAAATTAATCGCACTAACGATTAATCTAATGATTATTTTAAAAATTGGATATTTCAACTACGTATGAAATACCTAATGGACGACTTACCTACGGTTTTTTATTAATACTGTGCGCTGGATTAATTTTTGAGTAGTTACAATGTCCGTGTCTCTACACGTTACGTATACACATTTTGTGTTAAACTAAGTACAAAGGAAGCACTGTAACACCCGTCGCTTTTAAATAGTAGCTTTTTTTGGGTATGGCAGACCCTTTTTAGTGTAGTTTTGAAAACCCCGAAGCGCGCAAAATCATAGGAGCCGAGAAAAAAAAGTCGCATTTTCATAGTGTTTTTTTTCTTTTTTTGGGGGTAGAAAAACCCTTTATAGTGTATTTATGAAAACCCCAAAGTGCGCAAAACAGGAGCTGAGAAAACAAAAATATAAGGCGCAGTCGAGGGAGCCTGTCCGAGTCGGGGTGCCCCAAGTCCCGAGCTCGCTTCGCTCGCTCTTGCATACTAAGTGCTTAGTGTGTAGTGTACTGTGAATCCGCAGTTATCAATAAACCTTAGATTAATTTAATTGTAGTTGAATAAACCGTAGGTGAATTCTCCTTTATGGATTTCGTTTCGTATTTTAAACAGTGGGGTTAAAATGTCACACACACAGACTAATCAAACTAAAATCTAGCTTCAAATATACTACAACTACATACAAATCTCATCAAACTAATGATTAAACACTACGTTGAACATTGGATTAAACAGGAAGAAACGCGCGCCATATTGGCAGCTGCATTTTCATTTGCTACAGCACTCTGCTAAAATGTAATTACACGGAGAACACAATATGCTGATATTGCATCGACGTAGCGAGGATACAGTGCGATCGGACACAAAGATTAATTAGCAAATGGAGGGTTCGGTTCTGCGATTATTGACGGTTGAATAAAATTCAAACAATGCGGTATGAAAAAGTAAAACAAGCAAGCTAAAAAAATTTGCGGGGGTTCGAAAATAATGTAACCAATACAATTTCTAAAAATGGAAACAACATATGTACATATTAGGTTGGGGAAAGTCTTTTCGCATTGTAGTATGTACGAACTTGTAATAAAATCTCTTTGGCTATACTATTTGTATCTGGCTGGTTTTGGTATCATTGAAAGTTTAAATTTTAAAGAACATAATTCCAAATTCAAATTAGGAAAATGTGTGATTTTCATTTGTTTTTCGTACTGTCAAGATGAGTGAACCTAATGAAGAAATTCGATACATTTTAAAATTTTACAACAAAAAAAGGTAAAAATACAACGCAAGCCGCGAAAAAAATTTGCGATGTTTATGGACCTGGTGCAGTGTCTGTAAGAGTAGCACAAATTTGGTTTAAGCGTTTTCAATCCGGAAATTTTGATGTCAAAGATGCACGTCGCTCTGGTCGCCCTATTACGGATAAAATGGATGCCATTTTTGAAAAAGTGGAGCAAGATCGGCATATCAGTAGTTACGACGTAGCTGAAGAACTGGGAATTGACCACAAAACAGTTTTGGCGCATTTGAAAAAAACTGGGTACACAAAAAAGCTCGATATTTGGGTACCTCACGAGCTCACTGAAAGAAACCTAATGAACCGTGTACTCATTTGTGATTCTTTATTACGACGTAATGAAACCGAACCATTTTTAAAGAAGCTGATAACTGGTGATGAAAAATGGATCACGGTGATGCTGTGTGTGTGGTGGGATTGGAAGGGCATTATTCATTATGAGCTGTTACCACAAGGCAGGACCATCGATTCTGAACTCTACTGCGAACAACTGATGAGATTAAAGCAAGAAGTTAAGAGAAAGCGGCCGGAATTAATCAACAGAAGGGGTGTAGTTTTTCATCATGATAACGCTAGACCTCACACATCTTTAGCCACTAAGCAAAAATTAAGAGAGTTTGGCTGGGAGGTGTTAATGCATCCGCCGTATAGTCCTGACCTTGCACCTTCAGATTTCCACCTGTTTCGGTCTCTTCAGAATTCTTTAGGCAGTGTCAGGTTAACATCACGAGAGGACTGCCAAAACCACTTGTCGCGGTATTTTGATCAGAAGTCCCAAAATTTCTATAGCAATGGGATCATGTCCCTACCTACAAGATGGCAAAAAGTTATCGAACAAAATGGTACCTACATACTTTAGTTAAATGTGAATAAACTATATTAAAAAATGTTTTGAATTTTCTTAAAAAATGCGAAGAAACTTTTTCCCCTACCTATTAAGTATATGCCGAAAGTGGTGTCCTACGGCTTTACACACAAGCCACACACGTCACACACTTTAAATAATCTTATTAGCTGTGGCTTAGTGACAGCATTTTGGCTCTGGTAACGGTCACACACTGTTACTTCAGTTGCTAAGTACTCTGTGGATCGAACCACTACTATTGGGTAGTGTTCAATCCAAGCTCGATAAACTTCGAAATTGAGAGACTTCCTCCAGCACGTTGGTTTCTATCGATTTAAGTACCTTCTCGAAACTTATCCTGCTTATTATGTACTTGGAAGGAGAGTGGTAGGTTTCCAGTTATTTGTCCTCGTATTAGAGTCTTGTCTGCCTAGTATTAATCGTAAGCTTCAATATAAAAGTCAGGATTTTTGTACCATAACAAGATTGATAAAAAATCATCAGGGAGAGAAAGACGTAACGAATAAGAGATCAAATCCTACAGATACAAAAAAATAGCGAACCGAGAAAATGCTGGATGGATTGTGTGAAAGATGAGAGAAGAGTTCATGACGGTTTGTAGAGATACCTCCTTACTAATAAACGTTGTATAGCGTCTGTAAAGTTACACAACGCTTTGTCTTTTCTTTCAAAAGTCAAATTACTGATGACTGAAAGAGAGAAATCGGTGTGTAACTATTCACCTGTTAGAATACCTTTATTAGTAAGGAGGATAGTATTGAAAAAGAAGGCATATATGCTACGTAGACACTTCGAGTAAGACTATAATAGGGGTCAGGGGAATTAGCTCTCAATACAGGCAGGTGGAAGGTAAAGATCGCGAGAAGGTGATTTTTAAAAAGAAGAAGAAAAAGTAAATAGCGTCTACCACCCTACCCATCGTCTCAAAATTAAATTATCAAAGTCTTATTCAATTATGATTATTTAACATCTTCTAAAAAGGTTTTCAAAGAAACAAAATTAATGAATATTGATCAAATTTATAAGTATAACACTTGCATACTTGTCTTGTACGTAAAATAATTAATAGAGACATAAGTACATACACAAATAACATTTACAAAAAGAATGCAAATTCAAAAGCGCATGACGAGGTAGGCTAACCTAACACAATATCATTTTAAGAGCACCGAGGACAAACTACGGTAGAAGAATTGAAACTCTATAACTCTATACCTACTTAAAGTAATCAAGGAATCGAAATCACTTCCAACTTTTAAAAGGCTATTAAAGCACCACCTGAATAATGTATAAATTGTAACCGTTTTTATAACTTAATTTTAGTGTATTACCAAGCGAAACCGTCGCTTACCTTAATTATTGTTTTTCCTCATAGAAGTGATATTTCTTAAACCGTAAAAGTTATTCTGAAATCAACCTAGTGGAAGTAACATCAACGGGAAACAAGTTTTTGAACTGACTTGGGAATAAATAGCACGTCGTACCATTATTACGTGTGTTATATTAACTTACCTGATCATAACAATATACTTAGCTGCTTATTCTGAGAATTGGTTTCATTCCCAAAGTACACTGTAACTTGTAAGTGTATTGCCAGTAGTTATGGCTTTTCTCGTATCATGGAACACGCTGCGAGAAGATTTGTTGAAGTGTAAAGTTTTCTTATTTTCTTCTCCATTTGAGATTAATGGTAAAACATTGTCATTGTCTCGTTTTTAATGTTATTAGATTTATATACGCTAGATAAAGTTTGTGTTAGCTCAGATTTGCTCATAGCCCGTTTTACGGCTGTGGCCTGAGGTATAGAAAGTGCGGAGTGACAAGCGGTGCTGTAAGAGAATTCTTTGTTTCTATCACCACGCTGTCTATTAGCTTTTGTTATAACGAAACAACCTTGCTATCGTGGTATTGTTATTAATATTATCACCATACTCAACCAGAACAATAAAGATCGCAATATATTGGAACAAACTGGATAATGCTGCTCCCAATTGCCTCGTGTCCAATGATTGCATTGATGGTCGAGTGCAGGGATCACCAATTAGTTTCATTGGGGATCCGTTTTAAAAACTAATATGGCTGTCGCGGGCACACTACACAACACTTACACTTCACTAGAACTTCACTAACACTTTGCGGGAGGCAAACGAGACAAAATAGAAGTTTTATTGTTATAATTACTGCTATAGCCGTATAGTGTCCTTCAAAGCGTCAAGAAAACGAAAAGAAAAGCAACCTGAATATTTTTTATACCGTTCGCGTTATAAAAAAAAAAATATTATGTAAAGAACAAAACAACAAATTAAGTAATTAATATTAATGTGAAAAATATAATTTCTGAGAAAAATTTCATTTTTTTAACCGACTTCAAAAAAGGAGGAGATTTTCAGTTCGTCTGATTATTTGTGTTTTATGTATGTTCCCCGATTACTCGAAGATCGGCTGGACCGATTTGGAAAATTCTTTTTTGTTTGAAAGGGTCCCATTCACAAGTGGTCCCATTGTCATCAGGTCAGGATCAGATGATGGGATCCTGGAGAAATCGAGGGAACTCTTCATATATTATAGGCACACCTATAGCGATTTGGGTATTTTTATAGTAACTCGTGTATTTGCTCTCGGAAAGCACCATTTGATGAAGTGGAACTGGTGATGAAGACCACAGATGGCCATCGGAACTACTCAATAATAAGTATTTCACGGGTTGCTTATTCGATTACATAGTTGCTAAGCAATTTATGCTCGTCACAAAGTATTTGGTGAAGTGGAGCTGATCATGACTTCACCATAGCTCCAGTTCTACTGGTTCTTACCAGGAGAACTCCTCAACAGTTAACTTCCCTGCATTGGGACAAACAATATTTAATAAAAGGTGATGAGCATTAGGCTATTGTAACTTAGATAAATTACAAACTGATAGACTAGAAAGTATAAAAACTCTGAAAAAAAAAATCAACCGATTTCCAAAAAAACACTACAAAGTGAACAATAACTTTAATTTCGGAAGTCGGTGGCAAAACACTAAAATACAGATCCAAAGACACCGACCCCGCCCCTCCGACTCTCCGTCCTTAACTTATAATAATTAAAATTATGACTATGACACTATAACAAAAATAAAATGAAATTAAAACAGCAATATGAAAATTAAGAACAAATGTAGGTACAGAAAAGAATGACACTATAAAACTGGGTTGGTATTGTATAAAAGTCCATAAATTTTTCATTAACTGATTCAATGAATGAAAAATGTATATAAACGACTAAAATCTTGTTTGAAAATTTTTGTTACTCTCCTCTTGATGTCTTGAAAAAATATTTTGCCTTCCCAATCCCTCTCAGGATCTATTGTATCTACATAAAACATTTTCGGGTCAATGAATCCAGAACTAAAATTAATCACCACTTCAATTTATCTCCTTCGTCTCGTCGTTTTATAGTACGCTTACAAAGTTCTCATTTGAGGTAACTATCGCTAGACTAATTAGACCCACCTGCTAGATGTAGATAGGACAAAGTAACCTTAATTACCTAAGATTTATAAGAGTGATATAAACCTTTTATAACTTTGAAGGGATGAATGTTACTTGATAAGGAGGACATAAGGACTAAAATATTCGTACAGAGATGATAGTTAGTCATTAGAATATCGTTTAGCTTAAGCGCAATAAAATACTTGAACGATAAAATTTAAAAATCCAGGTTTCCTCAAACTTGGAAGCCTGGACTTGTAGGTACTGTTGAGGTTTTAACTGAGCGTGCCATGGGCATGCAACCTTCGCAGGTTTAAATCATTATTAGTTTATGAAGACAAGCTTTGATTAGTCAAAGTCAAAGTAAAAGTCAAAGTATTTTATTTGTTGAACATAGGTAATATGGTACATGGTATAAAATTTGCGTTGTATCACTATGTTTTGCCTTGCAAGGCGTACAAATTAGGCGTAAAAAAACTACAAACTAAATAAAACTGTTTCAAACAAGTAACGTCGTAAACAAGATAGAATAAGAAGTGGATCAGACATTTTTTATTTTATGCTTCTATCATCTAAAAACTCATTGATAGAGTAGTAAGCCTTTTCAATTAAGATTTTTTTAAGTTGCGATTTAAAATGGTTTATGTTGGTCATGCTTTTTAAAGTTTTTGGTAGTTTATTGTAAATCTTTGGACCCATGCCGAGACAACTCTTTGAGAAAAGTGCAGTATTGTGTTTTTTGATTTTAGTGTACTTTGGTGACGTTCTAGTATTAAGTTTAGTGTGCTTTGGTGACGTCTAGTATTAAGTTTTTCAAATTTAGACAGATTCTCCTTAACAAATATTGAAATTTCATAAATATAGAGGGATGGAAGCGTAAGTATTTTTAAACTAACGAAAAATGGTTTGCAACTTTCGGTGGTTTTTAACAAACATATGGCTCGAAGACATTGTTTTTGGGCCTTAAATGCCATTTCTCTATTGGTAGAGTTGCCCCAAAATATTATGCCGTAACGAAGAGTTGTGGAGACATATGCATGATATGCAGTAAGGACAGTATTACGATTTGCAACCTTATTCAAATTGTGTAAAGCATAGCAAAATTGATGAATGAAAATGAAATTAAAAATAGAAAAGGATAAAACAATTGGAGTTTTGGACAATCAGCCTCCCGGCCCTGACTGGTTGATATAAAAAAATGTTTTAGATTATTTAATGAATAGACAACAGTTAAGGCGAAAGTGCCACGGTAGCCCGCGGAATACAATTTTTTTTTCTACGTTTTTTGCAATTTGCAGGTCAGTATTATGTTGTATGTTGATTAAAATATGATTCACGACCGTAACGAATATGTATTTACTGATTTTTTTTTTCGCGATTTCAGGTTTGGTCTCATAATAAAAGTAGTTCATAATCATGAGTACAATGACCCCCTCTTAAGCGGTTGGGCGTTATTTATGTCACATCTTGTATAACGGCCGAACCCAATAACCTATCTATCACCAGTTTTGGCATACTGGAGATAGAAAAACGTATCAATCTTTTTAGGTTTAGGTTTTAACGTCCCAATAATCTATAAGAGATTATGGAATCTTACCCGCCTGACATAAGGACAGATAGAATTATACTGTCTACCATCAATAACTGCCTTTACTGAAAATAGGTTATTAGGTTCGGCTGTAAGTCGACAAGGCTACCTTCATAAAACAAAGAACAGTTTCTACGTAAACGTTCAAGTACAAATCGATCGGCCATTTTGCTCAATAAAACGTGCTACTGACTCTTTAACACAGAAACAATCTGGGTTCCTTACAACATCTTTATCAGTATCGCTTATTCATCCGTCTTAAAGGCGAATCTCGTTTCGAATTGACAATATCCATCCATCATTAACTTTTTGCTGTGGTTTTGCTTTCGCATTTTTATCTGTGTGTAAGCAGTTGCTGTTGTTGTAGTCTGTTGTAACGGTCATTATCATCATCTATTAAATTGGGTGTGAATTTACCGAATTTTAATATACAAGTGTTAGTACCTCGTTGCCCCTTTAGGGACAAATCTTTTGGTACTCCTCTTGATCCTCAAAGGAACATAATTATAATTATTATCTTCTAAATAATACCTTTGTTTCTATCTTTAGTGGTTGTCAGTCAGCGAACTGACAACCACTAAAGATTGACTGGCTGTTTAGGTACTAAGAACAAAATACCTATTTTGGAAAATTTTCCCATCAATGTGGAATAAACAAACTACGTCTCACATTATCATCCAAGTTAATAATATTATGTAGGTATTCATTATTTGTATGCAGCGTTTGTCCTTGTTACATAAGGCTGTGCAGTTGTGCATCTTGCACTTGAGTCGCCGAAACTTGGCAAAGTTGCATTTACATAACCTACTTAATGACGTCATTCGTCAACATCTGCTAAGACTGCTAACTGCTCGTTTGTTAGCTTGAAGTTTGCTCTCTTAAGATGCAAATCGTATTTGGAAATGGATATTATGATTTTGAAGGATATTTACTGGTCCCTGGTAAGGTATTTTGTAACTTACCGAGAAAAACTGAGGTCTTTGGATATTATCCTAAATGAAAAATCGGCCAAGTGCGTGTCTGACCATGCACAATGAAGGGTTCCGTAGTTGGGATGAGTTTATCCCAAGAACAAACTTTACATCGTGGTTGAAAAACATGTTCGCTCATACATTCCAACTGCAAATGTAAGTTGGTCGACTATTACTCGTTAACTTTTATAAAGCCTTCTTAGTTGTGATAGTTTTCCTTTTAATTTCGCTGTATAAACTACTATCGTGAATTTTTTCACATATCCCTAACTAACCGTTTAGCTGGCAGGGGGTGGGGACACTACTTGACTCTGACAAAAATTGGCACTTTAAAGCTTAATATTTCAGAATCGGATCCCTTAATCGAAAAATTATCTTCACAAACCCGCAATATTTTAAAAAGACCTTTCCAATAACACCCCATACCATGGGGTAAACGAGAAAAAAAACATTCCCACTTTACGTGTATAAGAGGTACTCTAAAAATTTTTTTTTTCATGATTTTATTTTACCACTTTGTCGGCATGATTAATATGTATATCCATACCAAATTATAGCTTTCTAGTACTAAGAGTCTCTGAGCTAAGCTGCGGATGGACCAACGGACGGACGGACAGACATGGCGAAACTATAAGGGTTCCTTGTTGATGTCAGCACTATTGACGGGGTCCGCTAGGGCCGATGCCAGCTAGGGTTGCGGGATGTTCGAAAGAGTTACCGTGGCCCCGGCACAGGCAACAGAAGGAACACGGGTGGGTTTTAGTCAGTAAAAGTCTGACACGCCCTCCCGCTCCGCCCAGAGCGGGAGAAGTCATTTGATGATTTCCCATCCACAAAAAAAAAAAAAAAAGGGTTCCTTGTTGACTAAGGAACCCTAAAAGACAGCATTGCTGGAATGGCAATATTCTTGAATAAGCTTACATCTAGCTGCATATGCTAGATTTGCATAGATGATTGTCCATTTTTATCAATGTTTTCTCGTATTTCTCATCATTTCGTAATTAATTGCTGGCTATATCCTGGAATCGGGTTTATTAGATTATTTACTAGCTGTCCCTGCTTCGCACGGGTTCAGTAGAGACATTTCAAAATATGGACATTTCTAATGCTTGAAATAAGTTAAATATTAATGTAACAAATAAACCTTCCGGAATAAATGCTCTAAATGATGGTGAAAATTACATCAAAATCTATTGTGAAGTTTGGAAGATCTAAGTGGTCACACAGACAGACGCGAAAAGTGACTGTTTTAGGATTTAATTCAACCTGGAGAGCTAAGTATTAAATGAATAATATTTTACATGTATATACCAATTTTACCAACCACTTCAAGACTTGCATCAAGTAAATGCTTACAAACATCCTTCTGGCACGATTCCTTAATTGCTTCGTGTAGTAACCACAGGAGAGTCAGCCATGCGTCCTGCGGTCTCAGCGGCCTGGATACACTAACTCATTAAGTCTGAGCCTGTGGGAACGGCAACAAGTTTTACTCTCCATTACATATTATTATGAGCTACGTAAGTAATTACAGTTGCTGCATAAACGAAGCTAGCTCTGAATTCACACTTATTTTTTATCTTTCTGGTAATGGGACATGGATGCGATTCTTCTTCTTCTTCACCCAGCCATTGTTCTATGTTACTTGGTATCGGTGCAACGTGTATTTTTCTTCCATTCTCCCCTCTCAGCTATCATTCGTATTACTCACTCCTTTTTAACCGACTTTAAAAAAGGAGGTTCTCAATTCGTCGGAATGTTTTTGTTTTTATGTGTTCCCCGTTTACTCGACGGCTGGACAGATTTGGAAAATTCTTTTTTGTTTGAAAGGGACAGGTGGTCCCATTGTCATTAGGTCAGGATCTGATGATGGGATCCTGGAGAAATCGAGGAAACTCTTCAAATATTATAGGCACACCTATAGAGATTTGGGTATTTTTTATAGTAACTTGTGCATTTGCTCTCGGAAAGCACCATTCGGTGAAGTGGAACTGATGATGAAGAGCACAGATGTCCACCGGAACAACTCAATAATAACTATTTCACGGGTTACGATTCGATTACTTTAAAATGATTGGTAAGCAATATAAGCTCGTCACTATGCATATGGTGAAATGGAGCTGATCGTGAAGTACCTTGAGAACTCTTAAAAAATTAACGTCCCTGCATCGGGAGAAGCAATATTTTGTAAAAGGTATTGACATTAGGCTAAAGCAATTGACATTAGGCTATTGTAACTTAGATAAATTACAAGCCGAAAAGTGAAAAATAAAAAACTTTTTTGTAAAAAAAACAACCGCTTTCCAAAAAAAAAAGACACTACAAAGTGAAAAATAACTTTAATTTCGGAAGTCTATGGCAAAAACCTAAAATACAGATCCAAAGACACCGACTTCCGAAATTAGTTATTTTTCACTTTGTAGTGTTTTTTTGGCAGTCGTTGTTTTTTTTTTTTTAAAAAAAGTTTTCTTTCATACCATACCTCGCACAATCCATCCATATTTTCTTTGGTTTATAGAGTATGCATTGTAGGGCCGGGGAATGCTACTTCATCACATACAATCATCAGTTTGTTGGGAATAAAACTGCAGAATTTCCTCTGTCACAACGAAGTTGCCACAATTATTGTAACTTAAAGCTAACGTTACTCATTACTCAAAATTAAAATAAACTCCGAAGAATTCTCATCCCGTGTGTGTTTAACTCAAACGTCTCTGCATGTACATGAATGAAAAGTGTAGGTTTTAATTAAAAGGAACATGGCTTGCTTCTCACCGCAAAGGCTTGACATCACGATTTTCAAGACGGAGGAATTTCAGAACGTTCAAGAGTCCTTGAGTTTCTGGTGGAGTTTAGTTTTAATAATCGCGACTGAAACCTAAATTCATTAGGGATGTTCGCTGCTGTATAATAAACATTATATATAGACACACTCTCACGCGTTCTTCCCATGGGGGTAGGCAGAAGTCACAGAACGCCACCTGCTACGAACCTTTTATAATTAATTAATAAACGAGGAGTGTTGTTATGATGGGAACAATAAATCTCCAATTCGCATATATCTAGGTAAAGATCTACCTGCTCTTCATCTATGTTTTGATTTATGCAATTACTTATGAAGTGCATGTATGCATTTATATACCTACTTACGAGTATAACCGTGTGCAAAACTATGTAGCATATTGAATTGTAAAATACCCTGTAGACCTTGGTGCTAAGCAATTTTAATAAGTTTATAGTTTATTATCATGTGATTCCGCCATCTTATTTGTTGATAGTTTCCTAGTTGAATCGGAGAAATTGGTTTTATGGGGCCTGAGCCCGAATATAATGAGGAGTTTTTGAATTATCTTGTAGACGTAGGTTTTTTTAAATAGTTTACAGAATTAAGCTAAGCACCAAATTGAAAAGTTGTGTGGAAATCTGTTGTCATGGTATGGGCATGTGATGCGGAGGAATGAGGGAAATGTCGTGAGGAAAGTTTTCAGTATGAATGTGATGGCTTTACGAGTAGAGGAAGACTAAAGAAAGGATGGGTGGACTGTGTGAAAGATGATATGGCTAGAAAGGGAGTGACTACCGAGATGACGAGTAATAGAGAAGTATGGAGGAAAAAATAAATGTTGCGCCGACCGACCCGAAGTAAACTGGGATAAGGGCAGGAGAAAATTGTGTTTTATTTCTAAAAATAACTACGAGGTGTTTAATAATGTCATTAAATATGTGACCAGATTAATTGACTTAAGCTAAATGGTTGACTATGTATTACATTACGAATTGATATAAATCACTATGAAGATAAGACTTTGATTACATAACAACAAAATCAGCCTATAATGTTCCCACTGCTAAGACACAGGCATCGGGTGAGAGGGAGTGGGCTGTAATCTACCACGCGGGCCCAGTGCGGGTTGGTAGGTGTCACATGTCTTCGAATTTTTGGTTCTTAGGACATGCCTGTTTTCTCACGATGTTTTCCTTCACCGTTTTGAGAGCAGACTTTGACTATCCAGCGCTAATTTAATGCATTTATAATGAGCATTGTTCACAATTGCACTTCGTAAAATTAATAGATAGATATTTAAAAGACAGATAAATAAGATAAGAATAATTAAAATGAGGATTATAGGTAGGTAGGTAAGGAAGAAAGAAATGCTATTCGTTAAAGTGGTTTTCTAGGAGCAAAGATGGTAATGATACCTACTTGTCACCACAAAATCCATACATAATCTTCTGTAGTTTTGGGACTCTGTGAACTTACCTAGTTAATGAATGTCAGAAGAGTATAATCGGCTACATTTAAGTAATATAATTTTGTTTTGTTTTTCTTTATATTTTAGGCACTATTGGCAGCAGCCCGCCGCGGAGTCTGGATTTGTGCCCGGTTGATGGCAATAGGCTCGCCCCCTATTACATGGGACTTAAACATAACTGGCGAAATGTAGGTGTTAGGTACTATACGTACAGCTCTGTCCCTTCAGGAGGGATTACAGGCGTAATGTTATGTTATGTTATGTTATCTGACCAAGATTATGTCTGGACTTTAAAAGAGACTGTGACCTCTGGCTTTGTTTCGGCCTTTCTTCTCAGAGTAGTCAGATAGGAAAGTCATCATCAGTCAGTAAAGTCTCAACTAGTTTAAAAAAAATAAGATTGATGTGTAAAAGTGTTTGTACAAAACTACTTAGGGCTGATTTTTCAATCCTCAGATAACTTTTATCTGAGGAATAGGTAAATATGGCGGTTTGACATATTTTCTATACAAAAGCTGTCAAAACGTCAAACTTATTCCCCAGATAAAAGTTATCTGACGGTTGAAAAATCAGCCCATACAGAAATAAAAATCATTTATCGTTCATTTATCATTTATAGTTATTGGTTACAAACCTAGCGTTGTTGTTTATAAAAAGATTCTTCAATACATTTCAAGGTCTATTACTCTGAAGGTATCGTAATGTTAATAATATATATTATTTTTTTTATTTTTTATTATTACATAATTTCAATAAATTTTCTCAATAATATTACGTTGTACAGTCAGTACAAGACACATTGCGTCACCTTATTTTACATTCAAATCAAAACATGATTCCATCTGTTTCATATGGGATGCAATAACCAAATCGAGAAAAAAGTAAAAGCTTTTGGTACATACATCAATATTCATTGAGGGCTTGGAATTGGTATACGAATTTCATTTGAATGTCCGCACTTTCACAAATTATTCTTGGAAACAGAAACGGTGTTTTAAATGCTCCTGAACAGTTTTGTTTCGTGTAAAAACATGTTCTTAGAAATAAAGCTTTCTTATTCGTCCATGCATTTACACCTACCTACTGCCTGTATAAGGTCTATTATAAGAAAGAAGAAAAAGAAAGAAAATACGTTTATTTGCGGTAAACATGACGCAAAGAAAGAAGATAAACACAAAAAAGAAACAAGTTGGGGGAAAATATGCGTCACATCCACGCAAAACGGCCATCGCTCAGCATAATGCTGCGACCCTATGCGAGACAGAGCCACAGCGCTGGTTTTCAGCGACAGCCGGCGTCAAACAAGCGCGTGGCGCGCGCGCACTGGCGTGGTATAAGGTCTCCGCTGAAACTTCCCCTAACTCAGATATTAATTTTTACAGTGCCAAATTACAAGAAAATAAAATCAAAGCTAGGATGCAATATTTACAAGAATTTAACGAGAAACAACGAAGAGAGCGCGCAATGAAGGCCAATGAAAAACAGAACAGGATCAAGCAGAGGGTCCAAGCTGCTAACGAATTGGAACTCCGGCGCAAGATCACTATGATACGGCAATGGCGAGCCAATGAGAAGAAGCGGCTGAATAGGCTGCGGCAGGATAGAGAGTCGAAGTTGAGACGACTGGAGAATGAGGTAAAGTGACCTTCTTTTACTGATTTGTTGATATGTTAATGCTTCTCTGTTGCTCGGCTCTTCAGGTACTTACGTTTTATCTTCGATAATGCTCATTTGATAAATTAATAAAAAGGGCGTTTAAAGACCCATGTTATACGATATGCCAACTTAAATTGAAGCAATGTAATCGCTAGAATATTTTTTACTACTTCAAGATGAGAGAGAGAGAGAGAGAGGAATTCAGAGGGATGTTAAATAACCCATCACTACATATTTAATAAAAACAAAAGCGTAGGTATATACGAACAAATAACACGACAAAATAGTTTTCCAGTATGTCAGAACTCTATACCAGCTTCGAAATACTGATGAGATTTTTTGTCATTCACCTCGCAAGCACACAGTAGCAATATTTAAAATGCGTGCTTGGCTACCGAGAAATTCGATTTCTGGTTGAATTGCGTCCCTATAGCAATGACAATGAAATGCAAAATATTTTTCGACGTGAGATTCCCGTATGATATTGCATTTTTGGCAGGTTTCAGTAGGTTGGTGCATACATAACTTAATAGCATTTGCTCGTATAGGTTTGGGTAACTGAAAACTTTACATCGTTGACCTTAATATTAGTTTAAATGATGGTCTGGCAGTTTGAGTTATTGATGCGGCCTACCCAAATGTCCTTTCTTTTGTATTATTCGTCGAATCGTTGAGCTTCCCTAAGTTGAGCTGCACAATTTCTGACAAATGCGTGCACTGACTTGACAGGTCCACTCAGTTTGTTTGGTTCTTTCCTCAAAAGACCATTTCAGACACCAATCTACATGGCCTTCACATGATCTGACCAAGATTATGTCTGCACTTTAAAAGAGACTATAACCTCTAGGTTTGTTTCGGCCTTTCTTCTCAAAGTAGTCAGATAGGAAACGCCCAACTTCATCTAGTTTTAAAATATGATTGACGTTTAAAAGTGTTTGTAAAACCCTACTTACAAAAATAAAATCATTTATCATTTATCAAATTTTTATACCTATTGTAGAGTCACGAGCATTACTATACAGCACAATTATGTCGAAGGAGAACCAAAACTATCTGGTGAGACAAGTGACGCCAAAATACAGGATGCTGCATCGGCTTCAAAAAGATGTGTTAATGCAATAACGGACATGCCTTGCGTCATAAATATCTGACTACTCAGTTAAATTGAGAAGAATGTGATACTTCTTTGTGATCGAATATATCTGACATCACTTTAGCAGCATACTCATCAGATATCTACCAGATAAATGGAACAGAATTTGATTGAAACAGTTTCATTATTGCACCTACCACTGTTTGTCTCTGCATCACCCAAAGGTTGACTGCTTGAAAATGCCTATGGCATTAAGTCCGCCTCTGTACATTTGCGTGCTTAAAGTATTATGTAAATAAAATAAAATTTGATTCCTCATACCTAGGACATTGTTACCATCGCGGGCAGAACCTTGAATGAGGTTGGCACAGGAGCGTGGGGATTGGCACATGAAAAGAGAGGCCTATATGCTCAGCAGTGGGTGAGAACGGGCTGTGGATGATGATGATGAGGGGTATCCGAAAATAACCCATGTATGTTCCGCGATTTTTGATAGTTTAGGAGATATGAATATTTTTTTTCATTTTTGTGGAAATTCTTCAGGGACATCTTTAAAAATTTATAGATTTTTTTCGACGAAGCTCTTTTTGACTTTTTTTTTCTGATTTTTTCTCTGACGTTGTAAAGTAGCCCGTATAGATCATTTTGCAAGAAATTTAAACAAATTTCTCCATTTAATCTTGATGCCAGCTCAAATGGCCCAATCAGCTCTCCATTTAAAACTCCTGACCACATGTTAACACTGTACCGACGCTGAAAATTTGATGCTCTTGCAAAGTGTAGATAGGTTCTCGATAGAAATTTGTAGGTATTATTTGGTCGTTTCTTATTTTTTTGTTCTTATCTAATTACATTTTTAAATATTTCTTAAAATAAAATGATATAAAAAACATTTAAAAATATAAAAAGTCGAATTCCACCGGTGTCCAAGCAGGGTCTAAGCTACCAGTGGTTAGGGCTGCAGAGACAAGAACCTCCTCACAATACGAGCCGTATCAAGGAGTACTGCCTTCTGAATCAGGCCCTTGATTCAACCGCCTAAAGAGAGCCTCGAGAGATGTTGGTTGAGGCTTTCGGCCATCAGGCCATAGGCCGTTACGACAATCGACACAATGACAGCCGAGCTCACATTCCACATATCAGCAACCTCATGTGCTAAGTCGAGATATTTTATTTGTTTCTCTTTCTCACCTTTCACGAGGTTCTGGTCATGTGGAATGGTAACATCGATTATCATTGCGCGGCGCGCTAATCGATCTATCACCACTATATCAGGCTCATTGGCGACAATAGTCCTGTCAGTAATGATAGACCTATCCCAGTACAACGTGATCATTTTCGAGGACTGGATCGGGCACATACTTGTAATACGGTACCTCGGAGTCCACAACCTTGTATTTCAAATCTTTTTGCTGGTGTATTATTTTTTACGTCTTTGATATTTCTCGGACCCCTAGGGTCCCGGACCTTTGGAAGGCCGAAGAGGGGCCGAAGCCAACTCGCAGAGGCCCGTTAGACGCTTTCAATGGAAATGAGGCACCAACCGACGATTATCCCTGTGCGTACTATGCAAGTGCACCCAAGGACAACCCCAGGTTGGTGTAGGACTATTGCAGGATATGGAGACAAAAAAAAAAATATTGGGCTATGGGTTTGGATGGCTAAAGTGGACTGGTTATCTAAAACTATGGAAGGACTATGGCCCCTGCCTGACCGATGTTTGATAAATACAATACACAGATAAAATGGCAGGGGGTGACTTACACACTCAACAATGGGCCCCCGGAAACGGTCGCTAGCACATAGTGTCGTAGCGACAAGGGGGCAACATGTCTTGAGGTGCTTAAGAGGAGTGGAGAGGTATTCCACGGCTATCAGGACAATCCCGGAAGTACGGTCAATATCCCTACCAGCATCTTACTGGACTACTTCCTTCCTCCGAGCACGTTTGCTCTTGCGAATCTCTACTCAAGCCAGCCAATAAAGGCAAGAATGAGGCGGGAGGTCAGTTCTCGTCTAGTGTTCACTCCAGCCGGCCAATAAAGGCAAGCCAGAGATGAGGAACATAACTTCTCCCGGGAGATAGGGTACGTGGGGTCGCTACTGCCCAGCAGCTCGCCACATGCTGCCCTGCGGGTTTCTGTATCTCTCTTGGTCTGGCTCCTCACCCTAGACCTGTTCCGGCAAAGTGACCTCTACCGGCACAGACCTAGAGTTAGGAGCGCGTAAGCCCGACCACGACGTCAACGTAGAGATACGGCGATGGGAGTATTATTTTTATTATTATCAAGATAATTATGTTTTAATTAACATGTCACCAGTAATTTTAAAATTAACAAAACGCGTTTTTTTTTTTGAGTAAAGACATTATTTCATTTGAATTACATATCAAAAATCTACTTATTTTAACTTTTTTTTTTATGTGAGTAAATGTTTTATTCTAAATAATAAGAATTCGAATTAATAATTTCACTTTAAGAGAGATAAAAATGGGTAGTAATAATTTTAAAGATCAAATTATTATTAAGGTAATTTCCGCCTCACCGCATTCAATGGTCGATATCTGCAAAATGCGCAGCTATAGTATTTTTTTTTATTAATATTATTAAAGCTACGATTTTCCTCAGTTTTTGAAATTACTAGTGGAACCTGAAACATTTGTTAACATTTTTTAAATTGAAAAAGAAAATTAATCGTAAAAATGTAAATTTCTCACTTTCGTTAAAAAAAATTGTATCTTGCACTATGGTTAGGAAGATATTTTTTTTTTATAAATGAAAGGGTATTTCATGATAGCCGCCCCATTGCAAAAAAAGACTTAAATAGAACTTGTCGAAAGAAAGTTATAAATTTTTAAGATGTTCCCGAAGAATTTCCCCAAAAATTAAAAAAAAATATTGATATCTACTAAACTAGCAAATATCGCGGAACATAACATACATGGGGTATTTTCGGATACCCCTAGATATGAGGAATCTATTTTTTTATTGACGTCACTATTTGGACCACTATATAACACTACTAATAATATCCTATATAATAATATACTATATGGAAACTATACTATATATAATAATATAGAAATAAATGAAATAATTTTCTTGATAAGTTTACAGGAGCAGCATAGCAGGAGGTGGTGAGACAGACCATAAATCTAACTCTTCTTAAGTTAACGTCAAGTATAAGTCAAAATAAACACGTGCATGCATATTGTAGTTATTCCACGTTCCTTCTAAATAAAATAATATTAATTCTGTCTGAGGCCTCCTGACTTGAGTTTGTCTCGTTGTGTAGCTTTGAGGAAAGCGGTCGTCGCGGTTTCAGTGAACGATAGGCTGGAGACGCACCGATTACTCAGCAGTGCCGAATTGTTACAGTAATTGGTTTTTGTTATGTACACCAAGGCTTGAGACGTGGTATATCAAAAACGGGACGCAGTAGGATTTGACTAGTTTGATAAAGCAGAACATAATTTGACAAGATTTTATCGACCATCAGGAGATTTAATGTTTTTATGTTATTCACGTTATCGCTTTTCCTTTTCGGAAACTTTTAACTTATTTCGTATTTTGTAATTCCTTCATTTGTTAGTTCGCTTCGCCTGGAACATAAATACATCCAAAGACATATACTGGGCGTAAGGGACAGCCCTCTGCAGACTGATGCGGTGAATTCAGTATATCATACTAAGATGATCGGTACATGAAATTATTTCTGGAACATTGTGGGAATCCAATAAACCTGATTTGTTTTATTACCTCACACAATGTATCGTTACCGTGGCAAAACGCACGTAGCGAACGACAGCTCAGCGAGCCTTCGGCCGCCCTCCCTGCCACGAGGCCAATGCTCTGGCGTCAAGCGCGTAGAGTAATTCAACATCCATTGTCGATTTTTTTTATTGTAGCTGTTTTGTTTACATAAATGTAATACTGCGTACAGAGAATGTAATTTTACATTGAAAAAAGGAATAGTAACTGAAAAACATTTAAAAAAAAAAATCCTGAGAAATTTTCCGGTGGAATATGATGAGCTGAATGTCCCTTACAAACTGTATATACAAAAGAGGGCTAACGGGTTTTCATCATTGCTAGAGTTGTTACATTTCACGAACGCACATCTATCCGTGCAATTTATTTCTTATAACAATGACGCGCGCTCGTAAGACTATACCAAGATTATGATGCTGCTCCACACATCACTCTTGTTGACGTAATTCACAATTATGTATCAATGTACGACACCCATTTCAATAGCCATCTTTTGCTTGTAACACTGCAATGCAACATCATCCAAAACAAACTTTGTTAACATTTCAGGCGAACAACAAATGGACAGCCCGCGTGCAAGCTCAGAACATGAAGATACAGGAAGAGCAACTGCTTCTGCAGATGTACACCGATGACATGAATGCCGGGGCCAGGAGGAGAGCTAAGTAAGCCAACTTTGATTACTTGAACTTGACTCAGTGTATCTAATAGGTAGGGGAAAAAGTTTCTTCGCATTTTTTAAGAAAATTCAAAACATTTTTTAATATAGTTTATTCACATTTAACTAAAGTATGTAGGTACCATTTTGTTCGATAACTTTTTGCCATCTTGTAGGTAGGGGCATGATCCCATTGCTATAGAAATTTTGGGACTTCTGATCAAAATACCGCGACCAGTGGTTTTGGCAGTCCTCTCGTGATGTTAACCTGACACTGCCTAAAGAATTCTGAAGAGACCGAAACAGGTGGAAATCTGAAGGTGCAAGGTCAGGACTATACGGCGGATGCATTAACACCTCCCAGCCAAACTCTCTTAATTTTTGCTGAGTGGCTAAAGATGTGTGAGGTCTAGCGATATCGTGATGAAAAACCACACCCCTTCTGTTGATTAATTCTCATCAGTTGTTCGCAGTAGAGTTCAGAATCGATGGTCCTGCCTGGTGGTAACAGCTCATAATGAATAATGCCCTTCCAATCCCATCACACACACAGCATCACCTTGTTGCGAGTTAACCCGGGTTTCGCCACAGTCTGTGAAGCCTGACCGGCCTTTGACCACGACCTTTTTCGCACGTTCTTGTCGTACGTGATCCACTTTTCATCACCAGTTATCAGCTTCTTTAAAAATGGTTCGGTTTCATTACGTCGTAATAAAGAATCACAAATGAGTACACGATTCATTAGGTTTCTTTCAGTGAGCTCGTGAGGTATCCAAATATCGAGCTTTTTTTGTGTACCCAGTTTTTTTCAAATGCGCCAAAACTGTTTTGTGGTCAATTCCCAGTTCTTCAGCTACGTCGTAACTACTGATATGCCGATCTTGCTCCACTTTTTCAAAAATGGCATCCATTTTATCCGTAATAGGGAGATCAGAGCGACGTGCATCAAAATTTCCGGATTGAAAACGCTTAAACCAAATTTGTGCTACTCTTACAGACACTGCACCAGGTCCATAAACATCGCAAATTTTTTTCGCGGCTTGCGTTGCATTTTTACCTTTTTTGTAGTAAAATTTTAAAATGTATCGAATTTCTTCATTAGATTTACTCATCTTGACAGTACGAAAAACAAATGAAAATCACAAATTTTCCTAATTTGAATTTGGAATTATGTTCTTTAAAATTTAAACTTTCAATGATACCAAAACCAGCCAGATACAAATAGTATAGCCAAAGAGATTTTATTACAAGTTCATACATACTATAATGCGAAAAGACTTTTTCCCCAACCTAAGGGATTGGTTGCCGCACTTGGTCCTTCAACTGGACCATTGCACGTGGGTCATTTCAACCCACCTGAAGAAGCAGATTAGGCCTCTTAGTCTGTTCAGAATATTTGCAAAACATCTGGGTAACCCGAGGGTTTCTGTTCTAATTTTGGTGACGTCTGTGCATTCAAAGAGCACATGCGCGATGGTTTCCTCAGCCTCCATGCATACTCCGCACAGGGAACTGTTCGTAATGCGTAGTGTTTCCCGTAACAGTCCCCGTCACCGGGCGCGCAGGCCGTCTCTGCCCAGGCGTAATAAGCGTCTGGTCAGCCTGCTACCCAAGGAAGTCATAGCTTCCTTGGGTCAGTGAAGTGGTATAGATCTTGGTTTTAAAGGGATTTTTTTATACGACAGCAGTATTTGTTGTAGAAATTCTAAAGGGAGTCTGTTAAGTACCGTTTGACGGCTAATGAGGCAAAGATTCGTTAGTGACTGATTGGGCATGCTGGTACAAAAATAAAAGATATGCAACATTTAGGTAAAAAATAATTCGTCACGCGAAAATCATAAATCGTTTTCAAACAATTGTTAACTCGTAAGCGTCATCTAGTAGGTATTGTGCTACGATAGCGAATTTAAAACAGTTTCGATGAAATCCAATTATTATTTTGAGTTCCACAATATTCTGAGTTTGCTAAATAATCATTCTAATTCATCGAAAAAGCGCTACAAAAGGAATTTTAAAATTATAATGAAAAGACTAAATATTGTTGACGCTATTACGACACTTATAAGTAGGTATCTACAGGAAATAATAGAAGAGACGAAAAAAACTGTTGAATTAAAAGACAAAAAAATTACCTATCCTCTTATGGGCTTCGCCGCAGTCGGGTACAAATACAAAATTCTCAAGAAATCCTCCGACTCCTTCAAACAGGCGCGACACAAAGGCACCGCACGTCACACGACACGCGGTGCCTTTGTGTCGCAACGTGTGCCGTACCTGTTTGCAGGAGTCTTAAAGGTCTATTCACACATATCAAGAGCCGTGCGTGCCCGGGACGTGACAGGGCCGTGGCACACACAAGGCAAGCACTGAAGCTCCGTGTCCGGGCCGGACATATAAAATGTACATAGCGAAATTTTTTTTGAGACCTTGACAAAGCAGGGGCCGTCCACGTCCTGGGTTCGGCCCTGATGTGACGGGTATAAAAGCAAAAGCGGCACTGTCCAAGGGAAACCTATTGGCCAGTGGCGCTTTTGCTTTCGATGTACACATGTATGGATAGACCTTAAGCAAGTATCTAATCCTAATTTATGTTGATTCATTTCGTTCTTTATAGCAACAGATTACTGAGCAATAAAGTCCTGATTGTGTTCCGAACGACATCTAAATTGCTTTTGTAGGAGACACGTGAGAGCTAATAAACTTAGGAAAAGCTTCAAGCTGATTAAACGATTGAGTGAATGAAAAAGAATTGATTAATTTAGTTTAAAATGTAACCGTTCAAAGGTTCTGATAGAGGACTCTCTTCTGTTGTTTTCCATTAGGGCTGCGGTCAATATAAACTAGCATTTGGGACCTCAATTTGGAACCTAAAGGTCAGCGCAGACAGAGCAGCAAATGCTCGAGAAGTTTTTAATTGATACTAGGATTCAGTTTATAATAGCGTGCTAAAGTAGAGATGATTTCTTGTCGCATGTGTTCGCGCATGCCCCGCGTATATTTTTAACCCCCGACCCTCTCCGTGTGCATCTGTGTATCTGTCTGTGCCATTGTAGCCCCAAACGACTGAACCGAATTAGATTTTTTTTGTTTTCTTTAAAAGGGAATCTATTCAGCGGTTTGAAGATTATCAGCTCTTTTCTAGTTGATGAATGGATGTAAGCATCTTCCACAGGTCTGATCGAGTCTAAATTTGGTATTCTGATACTTCAATGATATTAGAATAACATAATAACCTTATACTGATGCTGCAGCATTACCTGGAATTTGCAGGATACCCAACTCCCTCAACAACTTACAGCACAGGTGTCGTGTTTGGGCTCATTGGAATGGTCGCAATGAATAGGTTATAGACACGTGTGTCGGGGGTTTTTTTAAATTTTTATTTTCACTCAATTGGTAGCAAAAAACAGCAGTTTGCTGCTGTAAAGATGTAGGAAAGAATCAATCAATTTTCGACCAAAAATAATGGAAACCGTTCTATTCTTTGCCAGGAAAGCAGAAGTTTACACGTACAATACAGACCTACAGCTGCAGCGCATCAGGCTAGCCAACTGGAAGTTGATTCACGGAAGCGAAACTAAGAAGGCCAAGCTCATCAGGAAAATGGGCTCAGAGTTCGAAAGGGTAAAATAAAAAGAGTATTTTGGACCTCTCTAACTGTGACTGCTTTGTTGATTTGCTGCTGTTAAACGTATTTCCGAATCCGAATTCAAGATCCGAAATTAATCCGAATTGGGAATGTTCTAAATTCGGATGGACAGAGTTCGGATCTAGTTTGCAACCCCTCATACGAATAGTACCTACTAAGGTTCCTTCACACCGAGATTTCTCGGATTTGGATCGGATGCAGACCAAAACCGCTTTTATTGAGTTTTTCCGTCAAGAATTTCTCAGTATGCATTTGTCAGGGCCTAAGAGGGTTTTTAATTCCATTTTATGGGAATGGTTACTATTAAAAACGATATCGGGGAGTGTGTTCTTGTATGTGCTTCCCAGCTAAAACACTAGAAAGTGGCGGGCTGACGTTGTGGGACTGTCTTATGTAAATTTGACGTTCAAAAAGTGCTGATTCTCAGCCTAATTTGAAGAAATGACTTTTTATTTTGATATCTTCAAACGATTTTTTACAGCAAGGGTCATTCATTATTTTGTACGTTTTCAGTCGAAGCGCGGCGCCAAAGGCATGAGTCCCGAGCTGGCCTTCAAGATAGCCAGCAAAGCGATGGCTGCTGCAATGTCCACGGATGGCGATATGCTAATGATCCTGGGGCAGGCGCGCGCCAGGATGGATATCGAGACCGTGCTGCCGACGGCACCAATTAGATTACTCGATGGGGTAAGTCGTAAAGTCAACAATAGCACCATATCATGTCCTTCATGGTCATCTCTTAGCTGCCAAGCCCTATTTTTTTATTTTTAGGGTTTCGTACCTCAAAAGAAAAGACTGAACAGATCACTTCATTGTCAGTCTGTCAAGATCATTTTTCTCAGGAACGCGTGAGGTACCAAGTTGAAATGAAAATCAAATACGTAGGTCTGTCGTCCCTTGGGAGTTCTAAAAAAAATAAGCTTCTAAGTCAACGCAATAATAAAAAAATACGGCCATATAAGGGACATAATTTGATACTCGCAAATAAATCAAAATCTGTAGGATAGGTACTTCCCGTTGACCTAGATTCGTGTAATTTGGCAGGAAGTAAGGTACAGCACAAGTAAAGAATAAAGTCCGACAATCGTTCATTTGTATTCACATAAAAAAAATTGCAATAGGAGCATTGACCGTGACGTACATCAGATGTACGAGAGAACATGTTTTAGTTTATCTTTGGGGGCAAATTCATCCCAATTACGGAACCCTTCATTGTGCGTGGTCCGACACGCACTTGGTTGTTTTTTTTTTAATTTGTTTTCTTCATCTTGGACGATTTTAACGCTCACGTCTTTCTACATCGTTCTCGCATATTATATTTAGAATTTCAACATGAATCATGTAACCAACATCTTGTAACAATATTTTGATTTAAAACGAGTGTCCATGGAGTTTCTTGCCCGTTTTTTTCCATAGGAACCTACTATGCTTTGGAATGGGTAAGTAACTTCATCTTTCCGACTGACCGACTCCTTGACAATTCAAAAGTGCCTTTTAGGGTCAGTTTCCACCGCCCAGGTGTCACCACTGTGCGGATCGCCCGGAGGACACGGTGGAGCATACGGTGGAGGTCTGCCCGGCTCGGTATGCGCGGGGCACCGCCGTGTCCTCGCGGAAGCGATCGGCGGCGGCGATCTCTCGCGTCCGGCCCTGGTCCAGGCCATGGTACGGAGCGAGAGTACATGGGAAGCCATCACCTCCTTCTGCGAAGCAGTAATGCTCGCGAAGGAGGAGGTGGAACGCGTGAGGGAGAGGCAAGCTTTGCGCCCTCACGCCCCTAGTCGCCGCAGGAGACGCCCTGGGCGTTGGGAATTGGCAGCCGATTCCTGGCCACCGTAGGCGCGGGCTTGCGAACAGAGAGCAATGGGTAGCTCGCCGTCCGGTAAGGACCAGGCCCGAGTCGACGGCGCGTCGTGTTCCACGCGCGCCTCAAAGAGATGTCAGCACTATTGAAGGGATCCGCTAGGGCCGATGCCGTGGTCCCGGCATCGGCAAAGGCAACAGAAGGAACACGGATGGGTTTTACTCGCCCTCCCGCTCCGCCCAGAGCGGGAGAAGTCATTTGATGATTTCCCGTCCAAAAAAAAGGATCAGTTTCCACCAAACGGAAAAATCCTCGCGGATGCTCGAGCACTTTTTAAATTGCACTGAATATGTCACTGTATCAATAAGTATAAAATTTGACGCAGACGTCACGCTTGATAATTTAATTTTATAGTATTGATAGTCAATATTGATACAGTTCAGTGAAATTTAAAAAGTGCTCGAGCATAATTATCCACAAGGATTTTTACGTTTGATGGAAACTGACCCTAATTGGTTTAGTTAATTAAAATAAATGCTTTGAGTTTGAATTTCGTAAGGGGTGCTACGCACTTGTTCGAGTCAGCCATATACGATTCGGCAGTATTTGTTTAACAACAAAACAAAGCTAACCCGAAGCAATTAGGGTTGCTATACACATAAGCGGGCCGGCGGCATTAATCGGCACAGCCGGGCGGTAAAATCAAATACAAAATGTAGATGTGAACAAGTGCAGTAATTGCTTCGAGTCGGCTTTGTTGTTCGACAAATACTGCCGAACCGATAATGCCGGCCTGCTTATGTGTGTAGCAGATATTCGGCCGATCTCGTGCCGATCGGTAAACTTCGTTCGGCACGTACCCTCGCTGAATCATGCATAGCTCGGCTACATAACTGCGAATTCGCATTCGCAAAACCTGCGAGCTGTGCATTGAATTGTAGCCGAGCCGAACAATTACATAGTTTGACCAATTTCATGCCGTTTGCTTAAAATTAATCAAATCCTCACTCTTTTATTTACCTCGAGTTTTACAGTTTGACAACGTTCAAAGGTTCCATCATTTATTTTCGGAAAAACCGA
Source organism: Fissipunctia ypsillon (assembly GCA_947568875.1). Classification (NCBI taxonomy): domain Eukaryota; kingdom Metazoa; phylum Arthropoda; class Insecta; order Lepidoptera; family Noctuidae; genus Fissipunctia; species Fissipunctia ypsillon. The sequence goes on from OX387644.1 coordinate 21,786,952, forward strand.
ACTTTGCCGAATTAAATGTGACTGGTCCAATAAGGGAGTGACGGAATCAGTGCGTCAGTCTATAATAATTTAGGTGGGAATATAAATCAATTTCTATTGGTCGATACTCACATTTTATTCACTATATTTCGGTTTTCATCTAAGTAGTTATTAGATCTCAAAATCTATAACTACTCATATTTGAAATTTTTAACCATATTTTATTCGGCACTATAAAGCAATGAAAATACAGGGTGGCAGTTCAGTCACCTACATCCGTTTACGAGGTGATTCTCCCCATCATACTGAACTACATTCGCAATGAACCTCATACCCGATTCGTAAAAAAATAAAATTCCTATACAACCAGTAGACAGATTATTTCGATGCATGTATAAAAAGTTTTTTTTTGTGACTAAATCGCCAACCTGTACAGACATAATTATTGTGATGCTATTCACATACCAAACAGAATTCAAAACCTGAATCTTTATAACAACAAGTATTACCTGTGTACGTATTTTCTGTTCTTTTCTTTTTGTCTGCTTATACATATACATATAATGTGTGTGTGTGTGTGTGTGTGTGTGTGTGTGTGTGTGTGTGTGTGTACCTAAATGGTTAAATAAATAAATAAACAGCAAAATCCTTCCTGATTCCTAGAATAGAATCCAAAAATAACCGAATATGCTTGCACAAACGCGTCTTAAAATATTATAATTTATGTAGGTTCACTTACCTACTGCCAACATATGGGCCCTATTATTTGGACCTCTGTCAGCAATAAACCAGGGTTTATATACTGACCCTTTAAGAATATTGTGTACTTTGATTAAGTATTTAAGTATCTAATAGAAGGCAATGTTGATTGAATTAGTAGGAATTGTTACCTACTGTTATGTTATTTTTTTTCCTCTTAAAAAGGCATTATTTTTTCAGTACTTAAGGCGAAAGCGCCAGGGTAGCCCGCGAAAAACAAATTGTCTTACGTTTTTTGCAATTTGAAAGTCGGTATTGGGTTGTATGTTGATTAAAATATGATTCGCGACCGTAACAAATATCTATTTACAGAATTATAATCATTAAAGTCATCAATACAACTCTCTAAGACCAAGTAATTCTATGAATGATTATTTCATGAAATCTTGAGGATTATACTAACTTAGGAGTTGTATTCTTGATTCTGATGATTATAATTATGTAAAAACGTGTTTGCTACGGACGCAAATCATACTTTAATCAACATACACCCCGACACGAGCTGCAGATTGCAAAAATCGTAAGAAAATTTGAATGTAGCGGGCTACCTTAGCGCTTCCACCTTTTAAGGCTACAAAACTATTTATTGATTTAACAGTTTATGTACACACATAAATAGACAAGAAGAAAGGAACAGAAAAATACGTACAAAGGTGATGCTAATTTCTAAAGAAATCTCTTCCAGCACACCTGCGATAGGAAAGACGTATCCCATAAGCTAAAAAAATACAGCAGTAGCATTTATCAACCAATCATCATCACTTCAACCGAAAGACGTCCACTATTGGATGTAGGCCTTCCCCAAGCTTCGCCTCATGCACAGGTCTTGTGCTTCTTGCGACCAACTCTCATAACTGATGATGAGTATTGGTCGCACGAATCCGCTGGATGCGAGAAGCACAAGACCTGTGGATGAGGCGAAGCTTGGAGGCCTATGTTATGTGCAACAGTAGACGTTATTCATCTCTACTCTTTCTCTTAGATGCTGGAATCCGCGATCATGGAGTTCGCCCGTCGTCGCGTACACCTACTCTTAAGTGACGTGGAACGAGAGGTGCAGGCTCGGGCAGCCGTCGTATTCTTCCAGAGTTACAGACCTCCGGTCGGCAAGAAAAAGTAAGTTCGTTCGTTCGTTTCCAGACCAAAGGATAATCCACTCTATCCCCCTACTCAAAGAAACAATGCAAAAGATTTGGCAGCAGAGATTCTAGCATGTTATCTTGCAGTGAACTGCGATCACCAGTCCTTCAATTTATTCTTTAGCCGTTCATATCTATGTATAAGAGAAGGCTTTAATGGCCAGGAATTATACTAATAATTATTTACTCTGTGTTTGTGGGAACGAATAACAGAAAGGCATTCGCAGCCGCATTTTAAACTAATTGGGTGAAATCCTGTCAGTCGGCACATCGATGAATGAAAATGAGTTCTTCTTCTCGTGTGAATTAAGTCTATATTTTGTTTTACCATGGTATTAGCGACCTGAGAGCCTACACAAGGTGACAGTAACTTTCAAAGCGATTCGTATTTCTAAAACGATTTTCAACAGAATTGACATAAGTTTCTCGGTAGCTGCTTTATGTCAGTCCCACACATTTTAGACTTTTGCATCATCGTTATCACTGATAGAATGCCTTCTGGTCCGTTTGCGGCATTTAAGTCCTGGAGGGTGCAAGTAAAATAAGTTGAACTTGAAAATCTCGTGTTTATTTTCCTGAACCAGGCCCAAACAGCCGCGTTGGTCTGCCCAAGTGGCCACGGAGCTGACTCGTATGTATGCAGCCCAGCGCGACGACAGCTTGATAGGTTTCGGCGAAACTACCAAAATAGCCGCCGAAGAGGAAATAGACTATGACCCCAAAAGCACTAGGACCAGACCACCTACGCCCGTGGTATGTGACCTCTCCTCTATGTCGTAATAAGTATTATAGTATGAGTAATGAGTAGTATCTTTGAATTATATTATGATAATCATAGTCATTTATTGGTAAGAGATTATCAATCATCAATTATTATTATCAATTATCAAATTAACGATGTTACCAGCGCTGGGGCTCTGTCTCGCATAGGGTCGCAGCATTATGCTGAGCTGAGCGATGACCGTTTTGCTTGGATTGTAGCGCGTGTTTTCCCCCAACTCGTTACTTTTTTGTGTTTGTGTTCTTTCTTTGCGTCATATTTACCGCAAATAAATGTATTTTCTTTTTTTTCTTTTCTATGTTCTAAACAAGGTTGGTAAATGTGTAAACTTACATAATTTGATCCTTGAACGTTGATTTTAAAGCAAAATAACTAAAAATCATCGCCTTGACACCTACATTCATCTCGCTGACGACGTCAATATCCCTTTTTTCATGGAATCACTTTTGCTCCACCCTTTAGTCCTTCAGCATTTCTCCTTTCGTTGACATGGTTTTTTTATCGCCATTTTTATAATCTTTACCAAAATGCTAATTATCGACAAACACAATCTATTACAGCCGTCGAAAACGAAGTTGGCAGAGGTGACTTTCGCCGACAGGGTGGAAGACTTGCCCGATCCTGTGACCATGGCTAGTCACCTTCCTGAGAGAAAGAAATTACTCGAGGTAAGTTGTCTTGACGGTTGAAGAGAGATTACAGAGTAATCCTATGGGTTATGTAACATTCATGACTGTAATTTATCAATCACTTTTGACGTGATACTATTCTAAGCTCAAAAAAAGCCGTAAAATACTTCAAATCTTGTTAAGGTTTTTCACTCAGCATTTAAAATCTTTGATTGACACATTCACGGTCGAATAATAAAGTTATGTAGTTCTGATTGTAAGTTCAGTGTTAAAATAGTGAAATAACTGGATGAAAAATTAATTACAGAAAACAGAACAGATTTCAGAAACAAGGATTGATTGTGGGTTCCAATGAAAAATGAATTATGTAACTCGAATCGAAAATTGTCATTGTTGAAAAGGAATGATATGAAATGAACGTTCCAACACAGGCGTATTTCCAGAGCTGTTTTTTCTTTTCCACTTTTCTGTAACTGGGTAGAAGCAGACATTCGAACATGGCATTGGTCACAATTCCATAATAGTACATTATGATACAAGCGTGTAATGAAGGCCTCTTGGAGGCAAAAAATAAATAAAGTTTCATAAACTACATAAGTAAAAAATATGAAATATGGCCCGCGGATTCTTTTTATCGCGGTGTCTTCGCAGATTGAAGGCGAGACAAAGGCATGAAGCCGTCGAACAGTCTAATAAGTATTAAAATCATAAAAACTGAATACTTTGTATGTTATTTGGATGTAGAACACGAAAGAATGTTATTTTTTCGACAAAAATATATAATTTGATGAAATATTATGTTAACTTATCATTACAGTAGGCATAAAAAGGCATGAAGTCTTTTTGATGAGATTAAAATCGCACATCTTCGAAAATAGTTAACTGCTGTATGAATGAATGAATGAATGAATGAATGAATGAATGAATGAATTTATTTGTAAGAATATAGGTAGCTAACATAAGTTCTTAAGATATATGGGTTTCACTATATTCGGCATTTCCGCCGTACAAATATTTAGATTTTACATCTTGGTTATACTTATAGCATGCAGTACACATTTCATAATGCGCATAATGTGCATAATTTGTAGCGCACATAACCGCACTAGTGCAGCAATATAAAGTAAAAAGCACGGGTGTTTTTAATACACTGCATTATGAACCTAAAAGCGGTTCAATAAGAGCCACTTTACGAGCAAGTATGTTGACAATAATATTAAATTACAAAACATAATCTTTTATTTTCTACTTGACCTAAATGCATCGACGTGCTCGTTGTAAGAGCAAAAGTTTCTAGACCTAATTTCAGTCAAGTGATTATTTTTAATAATTATATTCTATACTTAGATGGTGAATGCCTCAGCGAGGCTCCTGTCGAGGTCTGTGAGCCAGAAGGTGCAGAGAGGCATGGACCACACCGTGGGCAAAGTGACGCTGCCTAGAATGTGGCACCCCAGTAAGTTATCAGTTACTTACAATATTTTATATTCTTTATATTAAGTATATGGATACAGCGTATCTGCCTATTCGTTTTAGACGTCAAATAGCATGGCTATTAGCTTTAAATATAAACTCAGACATAAGTAGTATGTCGAAATCTACTGTAATTAGCACTACTAAAATTAGTAATAATACTAATATTTTAAACTAGGCAGTAAGACAACAGAAGGTACCGGTAACAATGTTGTTAATCTCTCCATCAACAAGGTATCGTCTAGCACTCAATTAGTTCATTGTAAAAAAGGGACTAAGCAGAATTCCTTGAAATTGTTTCATCAGAATATTCAAGGTTTTTCTTCCAAGCAATTAGAAATTGAATTGTTTTTAGAAAAAACAAAGTTTGATATTATTTGTATAACTGAACACTGGCTGAAATGACGAAATGTTAATAAATTATGAGAACTATAGTGTGGGCGAACCGAAAATCCATGCTGCGTGGAGGTTCACTAATCTTAATTAAAAACTGTATAAAATTTAAGACTTGTAAAGACATAGTGGAACTATCGGTAGAACATAGCATTGAATTGTCCTGTGTTGAGCTAAATAATCATTTTATAGTGTGCGCATACAGACCCCCAAATTATCTAAACTACTCTAATTTGAGTCATATAACTACGGTCTAACAATAATGTATAGTCCAATAAAATGAAAGGACAGCCCCCGCATGTAAGGGCAGGAGCTCTCGGTACCGTCCGCGACAATGGCAAAGTCGGAAGTATGTGTGTGCGTGTGTGTGTTATGTGCTGACGCTACTCGTCTGCACGCACGCATTCACAGCGTATAACACACACACACACTTGGTTACCACAAGTAAAGCGCGCGGCGCTTCGTCAGATAAAAAAAAAACTATACGCAATCACCGCGGAAGTCGACTCGAAAGAGATTGTCATAGCTATGGCTAAACTTGCAACTGGTAATAAATCAGTAATTATTTGTGGTGACTTTAATATTAATATTTTGGAAAATAATTCAATTAGTAGTAGATTATTAAGCCTGTTCAAATCATTTAATCTGTCAAATGTGTTTTTGGAACCAACGCGAATAACTACGGCTACTGCTACATGTATTGATAATATTTTTTGTTGCTGAGACTATTGAGATAAAGTCATTGTTAATTATCTCCCTTATAATCACACCGGTCAAACAGTTACTTTTGAGTCCAACGCACCATTACAAAAAGTGCAGATACAAACTAGACCAATAACATCGGGTAATTTGAATAAATTTAATAGCACTTTAATTAGCAAGTTAAGTGCTCAGGGTCTAAATATGAACAATGGCAATATTTTGTATAAAGAATTCTTTTCATTAGTGCAAACTGAGTTTAATAATTCATTTAAAAAGAAAAAACTATTTGCCCTAAGTTTTTATTCAGTGACTGGGCAACTAAAGGCATCAGGAAAAGTAGGGAAAGTTTATTTGAACTGTATGGCCTTAAGCCGTACATAAACACGGAAACTTTTAATAAGTATGTTGCTACTTATTCTAAAACTTTTAAAAAAATTTGCAAAGCGGCTAAAGCTTCATACATTAGCACCAAGGTTAAGTCAGCTGACAATAAAATAAAGACAGTTTGGAAAATTATTAATAATGAAACGAACAGGAACAAGAGACATACTACTGATTACACACGGGAAACTTCCGGCGGTCTCATTAGCGGTAACATCGATGTTGCCCAGGAATTTCCAACTTTCTTTACAAATATTCCAATTAAAACTACAGAAACTTTAAAATCCTCGCCCTCACTTACTATTGATTTATTAAGAGCGAATGTTTCAGCCTGCCCTGAGGAATTCAAATTTAAACATATAAACCCTGTGGTCTTTGTAAAGGCTTTTAAGCAACTTAAGATCAAAATTACTGAAGATCTGTAGGGCATGTCTACAAAAGTATGTCAATCCATTATTGAGACAATTGCACCCTATTTAGTTTTAATATTTAATTTGTGTGTTGTGTGAGGAGCTCGTGGCTAAGTAATAACAGCCGCACGGGTCGATCCATCAGGTTAAGCTACGCTTGCCGGGGTTGTCCGTGGATGGGTGACCATCTTTACATACCGAGACTCCTCCGTGCCTCGGAAAGCACGTTAAGCCGTTGGTCCCGGCTGTCATTCGTAGATCTTTGACAGTCGTTACGGGTCGTCAGAAGACCGAAAGTCTGACAACCAGTCTTACCAAGGGGTATCGTATTACCCAGTTACTGGGTTGTGGAGGTCAGATAGGCAGTCGCTCCATGTAAAATACTGGTATTCAGCTGCATCCGGTTAGACTGGAAGCCGACCCCAACATAGTTGGGAAAAGGCTAGGCAGATTGATTGATTGATTTAATTTGTGTGTTGATCAAGGGGTATTTCCAGATTTAATGAAGTACAGTAAAGTTATTACACTTTTCAAATCCGGGGACAGCAAAGACACTAATAATTATAGACCCGTATCGGTTTTGCCGGTTTTCAGCAAGGTGTTTGAAAAAGTAATGTTAAATAAAATGCTCAATCATTTTAATCGTAATAACATCCTACACGATCAACAGTATGGTTTCACCAAAGGATGTTGTACAGCTGACGCCGGTGTCACCTTATTAAAACACATCTTTAACGCTTGGGAAGAGGCACATGATGCAATAGGTATCTTTTGCGACCTATCCAAGGCATTTGATTGCGTGAATCATGAAACACTGCTCTTGAAACTTGAGCATTACGAACTGGGTAAACTTGCACTTAGCTTAGTAAAATCATATTTGAATAATAGACTGCAGCAAGTTTGAACTTGCTGCAGTCTATTATTCAAATATGATTTTTTTGATTTTTTTTTTTGAATTAATTGAAATTAAAAATCAAAATGGGTGTACCGCAGGGCTCTATATTAGGTCCGTTCCTCTTTTTAGTATATTGTATAAATGATTTACCTCATAAGTTAACAGACATGCACAAGAGCTTGACGACGTAAATAATAAAAAAAATATGCTTAAGGTCCAATTGGTTCACTGTAAACAATTTAGTATTAAATGAGAAGAAAACTAAATGCATAAGATTCACGTTACCAAATGTTAGAAGTAGTGAATGTCACGTAGTATTTAATATCATCTGCATTAGATGACGGTAGAGAAGTTCATGCAATATACACCGACTCAAAAGGGCAAAAGTTAATGGCTCTCTTGTTTGCCTGTCGGCGACAAACCTCCAAACAGCGCTGGCACTCAAGTGTGCCACCCGTACCCGCGCTTTTTAAATCTCCATTTTTAATTATAATTCAAGGCTAATATCCTGTGCAGGCATTTTTAGTCTGTGGTCCGGTAGATATTCACGTCAACTAAATGCTTCAAAACTTATAGGATTCGGTTTGGAACGTAGAAAAAAAAATTAAAGTGACGTTTTGACAATGACATTTGGCGCGACTGATATCTCCGTGTGTTTTTTTATTGAAAATAAAGTGTTTTCGTGTCTAATCGACGGTAAGTGGATCAATATTCATTTATAAGTAGTTATTACATCGTTTTAGATAACATTTGCACGAAATAACATCATGGATACCATTTTGTTTGAGCAAATAATGTTACGTAAACAAACGACATTTTTGGCCATACTCTGTTGTAATCATATTTTGTTTATAAATACTTTTTTCGTAATACGAGTATAGTTTAGATTTTATAGTATGGTATGTTTATTCAAGAACCCAAAACAGTTTACAATAAGTGCCAAGAGCCAATTGAAACATCAGTGGACCATTTTTTGTAAGCAAGGTCATAAATATGTCGCGCCGCGGGAATTCCGCCCGACACTTGACAGATAAAGACATATCAAGTTTATAGACCTCAGCGGTTAAAAAGGCCTTCGACTTGGTAGATCACCACTTACTGATTGCTAAATTAGAAGGTATGGGCGTTCATGGGTCGCTGCTGCGTTGGTGTGAATCGTACTTAAGAAATCGCTCACAATTGGTGTATCTCAAGGGTTTTAAATCCAAACAATGTTATATACCATCAGGAGTGCCTCAGGGGTCACACTTGGGACCTCTACTTTTCTTACTTTTCATAAATGACTTGGGCTGTAAGATTGATTCGGAATATAAATTTTTTGCTGATGATTTAAAAATATATCGAACTATATATAACGAATCCGATATTGTTCAGCTTCAGCTGGATTTAAATAACGTACATAATTGGTGCATACAAAATAAAATGTCATTAAATCAAAACAAATGTTACTTCATTAAATTTAGCAGAAAAAGAAAAATATCTCAAAATTGTTACTCGATTAATAACAGCCCGCTCCGAGAAGTTGATACTATTAGGGACCTTGGTGTTTTAGTGGATAGTGGTTTAAGTTTTAGGAGTCATTACGACCAAATGATTGGTCGGGCATCTAAATTGTCAGGTTTCATCGTCAGGGAAATGAAAATTTTTAGAGAGCCAATTCTGACTATTTCCATTTATAACAGCGTTATTCGGAGTATTCTGGAGTACTGTAGTACGGTATGGAACCCGTTTTATCAGGTGCACTCTGATCGAATAGAGCAGGTTCAAAAAAGGTTTCTATATCACTTAAGTTATTCAGATAACAGATGTCGTAGTCTGAACTCTTATAACTCTAGACTGAGTCATTATAAAATGAAATCTTTAAGCGCACGTAGGAAATCTTTGGATTTCATGTTCTTATATAAATTAATAAATGGTTTAATAGATTCTCCCGAGCTTTTAGAGAAAGTAAAATTTAGTGTTCCACGTAGTAGTAGCCGCTTAATTAACCGAAGGACTTTCGTCTTGCCTCATAGTCGAACTAATATAGGTAATTTTTCACCCATTTGCCGCATGCTTTCTCTTGGGAACTCCATTCGTGGTGAAATAGATATCTTTGCTGGTTCTGTAGCCTCAGTTAGGACTAAACTTAGAGTCGTAATTGTGTAATTATTTTTGTAGTCAATTTTGTTCTTTCCCAAAATGCATCCAAATATGCATGTTAGATTCACATCTAGTAGATGTCAATCAGACCTATCTGTTGTAACTATTTTTATTGCATTTGTGATTGTACATCAGTTTTGTGAATTATAATAAAAAAATAATAAGGAAATACTACAATTCGTCGAACAGACTGTTTTCCTGGGAATTACGCTGGACTCAAAGCTGCAGTGGAGTCCTCATTTAACATCACTAGCAGGGCGGCTAAGCTCGGCTGCTTACGCTGTTTGGAAAATCCGCCAATTAACAGACGTGGATACCGCGAGAATGATCTATTTTAGTTACTTTCATAGTGTCATGTCATACGGTATTTTGTTATGGGGACGGGCTGCATATATTGATTCTATCTTTATTCTGCAAAAGAGGGCTGTCAGAGCCATCTACAACCTCAGTCGCGAATCTCTAAGGGAACTGTTTAAAGAAATTAATATCATGACGGTACCTTGCCAATATATATATGAAAATATTATGTATGTTAGAAAAAATCTACATCTTTTTAGTAAGATAAGTGATCGGCATAATTTTAACACTAGAAATAGGAACAAATTAGATCAACCACGTTTCAGATTGTCTAAGGTACACACTTCTTTTATGGGGTACTGTGTAAAATGTTATAATAAAATACCTCTCGATATTCTTCAACTAAATAAGCAATTTAAAACATGCATTAAACGCACTCTATGTAGACAAGCATATTATAGGTTGAATGATTATATCATAGATAAAAATGTTTGGCTAAATGCTGGTCCTGCTCCACAGCCACTTGGGCGTTGTAAATTTTTTTTTTTTTTTTTGTTTGGAAGAAATGCGTCTCTTTTTTTCTGACATTATGACCTTATTGTTTACTAATCTTTTAATACAATCATTGCAAACTATAATTTTGTATAAATTAGAAGCATTTTTTCAATTTTGTAAATGTGAGTACCATGGAGCGGTTTTATGTTATGATGTAGGTATGTTGACTTGAAAGAGTATGGCAGTTGAGAGTATGTCATGCTCACTTAAATGTCTCGCTGATGGTGGCGCGTGTGTTGGATCATTCGGTTACCTACAAAATGGTTGAGCTGGATGGTGCTGATCCACGCGTCATGTTCGTGAACGGGCGCCGTCAGTGGAGACTGGTCATCTCTTAGCTGCCAGTGCTTATTTTTAATCTTATGTTTTGAATTGTTTTTAATTATCTATTTTTTACATAGTTCTCACATATAGAAGCAACAAGAACAATGTACCCAGGATTTTGTAACAATTTTGATTTAAAATTGTCCATGGAGTTTCTTGCCCATTCTTCTCCATAGAGATGATCTACGTTTTGGAATGGGCGACTAGCTTCAATTTTCTGACTAACTGACTGACTCTTTAACAATTCAAAAGTGCCTGTAATTGGTTTAATTGAAATAAATGCTTTGAGTTTGAGTTTGAGTTATGGATCAAAGGATTAAAAAAAAATAGGCAGTCGTGGGGACTGCCGACAGAAGTGAAAACTTAAAACTAACAGTTGCTTGTGAATATGACATCTATTTCAAACACGTTAGCATGTTAGAGTAATTTGGTTACAGCGCCCTCTAGCGTTGCGTGGTTGAACTCGTTGGAGCATGTCGCATGTTGCGAACCCGTAAGATTTTCCCCTACCAAAAAGTTCTCAACGCGGCTAAAGAAGTTTTCACTTCAAATAATGTCCTTATTAGCTACTAGCTTCTGCCCGCGACTTCGTCCGCGTCAAATTATATTCTATGACACTCGGCAATACTGTAGCTTCCTATTAGTGAAAGAATTTTCGGAATCTGATCAGTTTTAAATCGAAGATTACCCTCTACATAGAAACTCACAATTTAACCTCTTTATAATATTAATAATTACTAGCCCTTCCTGCGCCACTTCGTCCGCGTGGATTTCGTACTTTAATTTAATTTTTTTAAATTTTAATTTACTTTAGGGGTAGATTTTCAAAAAAGCCTGATACTCCTCTTCTTTATTTTCGGTCTTAAGTATAAATACTGAGTTTCGAGTTAATTGGCCCACGCGTTAAAACTCTTCCATACAAACTGACGCCCTCCAATTCCTCCTGAGAGGGTTCCCCCTAAAGGGAAAAACAAAAATGAAAAACTTCGTAATTTACTTTGTCAAGTTTCATGTTTATTAATTCAAGAAATAAAATTTTTCATACAAACAAAATCCCCTTTTTCACCCCCTCAAAGGTCTAATTTCCTAAAATTCTTCCTTGGTGGATGCTTACAACATAAAAGGCATCAACTGCCAAAAATTCAAGTTTGTAACCGCAGCCGTTAAGGCTCTGCGTTGATGAATCAGTCAGTCATATAATATTATTATTATACTAGCTGTGCCCCGTGACTTTGTTTGCGTGGAAGTTGTAATTTACACAATATACTAAAATAACAGCCACATTTTATCAAAACTCCCGTCGCGTTGCATCGCCCGCTGGCGCTATTAATTCGTTTTCGCTTAGTGTTCTTCCCGACTTTTTTCTTTTTGCTCGGCTCCTAAGGGTCGTAGCGTGATGTTAAATAGCCCATAGCTATTATCCTCGAAAATTGGGCTACCATATGCAAAAATAATTTTTCAAATCCGACTTTTTGTTCACAATTTCCATAGGTTTTAATTGTTTTACGCGGAACCCTAATTCTTTTTCCGTAATAAAAATAGCCTAAGTTACTCCCCGTAACATCAGCTATATGCCAGTGAAAATCCCGTCAAAATGTGGAAAATAAAACTTATTGATAAAAAAACCGACTTCCAAAGAAACAGTAAAAAATGAAAAATTACTTTAATTTCGGATGTCGGTGGCAAAAAACGAAAATAGAAGAAAGAAAGAAAGAAAATGCGTTTATTGGCATTGCAAGAAAAAACAAAACAAGAATACCTTAACTAAAAAAAAAAACAGAAAACAAAACAATGCTTATAATGCCAAAGGGCCTCAGCATCATATCAAATGATAACACAGGGTGTACCACCCCCAGCCGGAGTTGCGGGATGTTCGAAAGAGTTACCGTGGCCCTGGCACAGGCAACAGAAGGAACACGGGTGGGTTTTAGTCAGTAAAAGTCTGACACGCCCTCCCCCGCTCCGCCCAGAGCGGGAGAAGTCATTTGATGATTTCCCATCCACAAAAAAAAAGGGTGTACCACCTCAAAGAGATGTCAGCACTATTGACGGGGTGGGCCGATGCCAGCTAGGGTTGCGGGATGTTCGAAAGAGTTACCGTGGCCCCGGCACAGGCAACAAAAGGAACACGGGTGGGGTTTTAGTCAAAAAAAAAAGGTGTACCACCTGACGCTAATTTTCAGCTGCACCCCTCGAGTGCCACACATAGGTACGCTATAAACACATAGAGAAGTGTATGTGTCCGTTTTTAACAAATTAAAAGGATAAATTACAGTTGAAAATATAGGTATATTAAATAGCTCATACAAAAACAAATGAAGTGTTATGACGTACATATTAATATTGTGTGTATATGTGCATGTATTTTATAATGTGATTATTTAAAAATTTAAATCCCACAATCTGCGTTTCGCCTAAATTGCATCGACACATAAATAACACGTCATTGGTTCTCCTGCAGTGGAATGGGGTGAGGCGGTGGAAGGGCTCGCGAACGCCGTGGTGGACAACCGCATCAGCGTGGAGTGCGGCGACGTGCGCCGCGCCGGCGACTTCCTGGCGCACCGCGTGCTCAGGGCGCTGCAGAAGGATATGAAGATCGAGAAGAAGGTACGTTATAATATAACACCATACCTTCTCTTCATTGTTCTTACAGACAAACGGTTCTGTGGGGCGTAGTTTATCTAACTGTAGACTGTTATAAACTTTTATTAATAAAGAAACAAACATGCCTACATCCCCCGAAGGTCTAGGCAAAGGTGTACACCTATATCCACATTTCGCCAAGTATATGTCTATGTAATAGGGGCCTAGGGGGCGAGCCTATTGCCATCAACCGGGCAGAAATCCAGACTCCAGACAGAATAGATGGCTCTGCTTACAACAAGCGAAAACAAGCGCAATCATACCCTTACGGAGATGTCAAACAAATGCTAGTTGCACGTCGCGAGAGTGCTACGTGAAGCGAGTCTATCTATCATGTGGCTTCTGATTTGACTAACGACCGAGCCCAATAACTTATCTATCACCAGTTTTGGCATACCGGAGATAGAAAAATCTATCTATCTATGGTTTTAATGGGTTTGGCCGTTAGGGTTCAAAGAAGAACCACAGTCACTACGCGCTGCCTCGTGCGTAATACATAGATACAGGCAATGGAAAACGGAATGAAATGATGCATGCATGTGCTAGTCCCAAATGTTCGAACACGTTGTGATGGTGACGTCAACTATCACCACTGGGCCCGCGTGTTAGACCTCGGCCCACTCTTTCACAGAGAGGAGACCTGCGGGGCAATTGCGTAACACCTTTACAGTAGGAATCGTTTTCATTTTGACAGTTCAACAACATTCATTGAGTTATTTACGTGTTGAGCAGACAAATTTTTCGAAAATATGAAGCAATGGATTAGCAATTTGCTTCAAAATCATTCAGATTGAGCTTGATAGTGTGTTACGCAATTAGGGTGCCGAGTCCCGCCGCGCCGGTGGGAACATTAGAGGTTTATTATGTATTGTAAATATGCTATAATGTGAGGGTAGCGCTATAGAGATATGCGCCCTGTGAAGATAAATCGAGTGTCATTGGTGACATGAATCAAACGCAAACCTGTTTTTTTTTGTGTTTTTTTCATAGAAGGGCTGATTTTTCACTTCTCTCGCTCACACGGGACCAAATTTTTAAGAATGTTAAATGAAAAGATGCTTTTTTGAAAAATGTAATTAATTGGCGAACTAATAAATAATATTAATTTAATAGGTAATTATTAAAAACACATTTTTACTGTACCTAGCATTTATTTAACTCATCTCAAAAACGGATCATAATACTTACAGAGCTGAGTTTATTAGATAGCACAGTAGAAATGTGTTTTTAATTATTACCTATTAGTCAATATTATCTATTAGTTCGCCAATAGATTACATTTTTCAAAAAAGCATCTTTTCATTTAACATTCTTAAATAATTGGACCCGTGTGAGCGAGAGAGGTGACAAAATGCGACAGCCCTCGTTAAGTTTTTTTTTATATATATCTGTTTTTTGTAAGTTTTTTTTTTACTTTAAACAGGAAGCGAAACTACGAGCAATGGTTGAAACTGTAGACCTTCTAGACCCTGTAGACCCTGAAGAACCTGTGGAAAAGACAAGTCCCACAACAAGTCGCAAATAAAAGCGGACATTTCGTCGCTGGGATATATTGGTGTGTTTATTATTTTTTTTACGTTTTTTTTTCGGTATTTTGTTCATACGTGTCCCAATTAACTTTGTTTCACTTTTTTAGGATCAACCATTTATGATATTTTAATGGGTGATTCTTTCAACATGTTATGGAAACCCTTGAGCGTTCTGGCTATAAGCCACCTTTTTATTTTTATTTTTGCGTGTACTACTAACAATCCTTCTGACGCCTTCTTTATAAAAAAAAAATACGGACTGTACTTGGTTAAGTACAGTCCGTCAGTTTTCACGATTGTGAAAAAAGATAAATTGAATTGAATTAAATAACTAACTTTGTAGTGGGTTTTAGTTTATTTCATTTTCGACTCATTTGATACGTTGTGTGGATAAATATGTACCTAATTATATCCCTGTTTGGAAAATCTTTTTTAAAAATGTTTTACTGTCTTTAGCTTTCGTTAGGTACCCATCACGTCTGTGAAGTTTCATCGGCTAGTTTAATTTGCCCCTGTAGTATCAAGAATTTCACTCACAATTTTGCGACCAATGATGGTAACGATTGCTTTCAATGCTCCTGCAGTTTCATTCTCTTCATAAAGTCTCGTCATTTGTAATTTCAGAAGCAAAGCGGGTTAACAGATGAAACGAAGCAGGACTTCTTTTACGTGCCGGGTGAAATTAAGGAAGATGTGTCCTTGAAGTCACAATGAAAAATTCTTTCATAAAGAATCGTTCTTATAAGATTTTATTGTCTAATAGAACTTTACTGTGAAGTGTGAAAAAAAACAATTATTAGGTAGATATTTGTGCAAAAAGTGTTTGTTTTTATGGTCCTTAACGTCCTAACGTAGATGTAATTATATAAATTTTACCTACGATGTGTCAAGTTGTGTATTGTGTATAATGTTAATTCTATAAAACACAAAAAAAAATTGTTTTATTATAAAAAGCGCTCATGTAACGATTTTTTTTCTATTTAGCCATAATTTGTATGAGTATTATTTAATTCATGAATGTTCGCTTGCCTGTTGGGTGTTCTTTGTATAAATGTACGGTTTTATTTTTATAATAAATGTATTTTAACCGGAGCTATTTGGTTTCATTTAACTTAGCGGTTTACAAGTGGTGCTCGTTGCAGGGATGAAAAACGAATCTATAGAAGGAACCGGAAGGTACTAGTTTCTGGCTGTTTATTTATTTAAATTTTTCGCACTCAAAAAAGATACAAAGGTGGACTTAATGCCTTAGGGTGCTTAAGTAAAGAAACAGGTTTCCGGTACAGGCGAGTCTGTGCGCGTCGGTACCGATCGATGCAGGTATAATATTCCCATATTATCTTATGTGCTCACTCATAAACAAGTTTAAACTATAATAACCCTGTACCGATCGGTACCGACCCGCGCGGGTTTGTCTGTACCGGAAACCTGCTTATTTATGTAAGCACCCTAAGGCATTGGCTACCAGTCAACCAAGGGTGATGAAGAGAATAAGTAGGCAGGTAATGGCAGGTGTTTGAGAGGAACAAAGAAAAAAAAACCTGATGAATTATAAATAAAATGGGTACACAAGTGCATAATAAAATGGTTATAAACTAATAAAACTAATAATATAATATACAGATACATACATATTTACTATAATATTATAATATATGCACCGTCGAAATCGAGAAAAAATTATCAGCTGTCAAGACTTCAATACCTACTCGACCCTTGCTTCCTCTCTCCTATTTTTAAAATGTTGCTGTGCCCGACAGGGTCCATAATTGTTACTATAAATATTAATACTCACCACCTGTATCTATACATTATAGATAGCAATAAAGAATAATTGAATTGAATTGACCCAAATGTATGGAACAGCTGATTATTTTTTTTCTCGATTACGATGTTAATCCCATGGAGAAAGTTGTTCAGTTTGATAGTCTGTTACCACACCTTTAAATTTGACCACACCTTTCTGATATCCTGTATACAAGGTGTAATTTTAATCACTGTTAACCTCAACTATGGGGTCAACTTTTACTATGTGACCAAACCCGTAATCGTGAAAAAAAAAAATCAGGTGTTCCCTACATTTTGACGAGATAAGCGAACATAAATGTAGGGAAAAGCTGATTTTTTTCCGCGATTTCAGGTCCTTTTCATATTCTGACTTTGTTCATTCTTCCTTTCATATTCAGTCCATTCTTCTTTGCGTTTCCTCTTGATATATCAGGACGGTCACCATTCGTGTCATGCTCTGCCGTAGAGACATCAAACTTCTTCATTGGCGAATGGATTTCCATCTGAGCTCAGACGTGTCACACATGGTTATATTTCCTGAGGTTGAATATGAACCGGATACAATTGTTGAGCAGTCTGTCGAGCTCAGCAAAACCGCATTCAAGTCAAAGTACAACATTGTAGCACATAGTACACTGTAGCACACGTCACCTTTGATAGGTAATATCAAAGTCTGCACAAGCATAGTTTTCGTCTTACTGGTCAAAAAGTTTCTCAGACGATATAGGGGGGTATTACAACACTATTCGGGTAAATTAACATTTTTTTCAAAACTACATGGTACTAAGACACAAAAATATTCAAGTGACACAAAATCAAATTAAATTCTTTTGACTTCCACTATCAAGTTGATTATTTGATTACATTAGCAGTAATACTTTCCTAAATACTTTTATAAAACAATGTTGAATGTATAAGCTGTTGGTGTTCTTTAACAAATAAATTGAATGGGGAAGGCAACTGTCAAAATGGCGCTGTCGTAGCTAGTTCCCAACACAAGCCAATAATACAAGGCATGAGGTGATTTTATTTTATTTTTGCGAAAATGATTTGTTGTTATATTACAAATACTCCGAAAGTGGAGTCCACCATTTCCCGAGAGACCCTAAAATTAAAAGATGGTGGCTTAAAGCTATTCGTAGAGATGTTTTATAAATTAAACAGAGTAGAAACATTTTGAAGAAAGTGACTTTGTTGATATATTTATGGTTTTAAATTCTGACACTTTCCATATCATTTACTTGATTTAAAATATTGAAATCGCCGAATATAACGAAATAGCGAAATAAAAGTAAACTCATGATGACTGAACGAAATGTCAAACTTATTGTAGGCCGTGGGGACCTAGCTATGATCACGCCATCTACAATTAGCTTTGCCCGACCTTCCCCATTCCACGTCAACTCCGCTCTTGAGACAGCGTCTTACACTTTTAAGTCCACGATAGCATGAACGATGATGTGTCATCATGTCAATTCGGAAACTTATACTGAACACTTTCAACAAATACTTATATAACTCGACTCATAGTGCATTGTGCGTAATCGATTTATGATTCAAAAATAACTATTTACAATACAGAGTTACAGACAGTCCTCCGCATCATAGATATAATATACGTTATGGTTGCTACTTAGTTTGCTACCAACTAGAATAACAGTTTTGTTTGAAACTAGACTTACCGTTCTCTCTCTCTCTCAATCGCGGAAATGATATTATGTAAACAAGTAAATAACAATCACCCATCCGAGAAACTACCGCTGCAAGTGCAGCCTAACTTCACAAACCGATCCATCTCCACGTTAGCCATTTAGCCAATAAACCCTCATTCAATGATACAACAATAAAGACTTATTTTGGCAATTTCCCACCAAAAGGGACTGGCTTAATTCCGGATTACTCTCGAACCCAACTTATTCTTGAAGGGTGTAATTTTGGTCAAGCGCTGCTACGTGATCGGAAAGCGGTACACAACACTTATCTTCCTCAAATTCTCGTTTAAGAGCTCACCAGCCTCTTTGTTTCCTAGAGAGCGGTTTTGACATCGTAAAGTCAAACCCCGCTGCCATCATTTTCATGACAGCCTCATTGCGGCCGCTTTAGTGGGCAACAACGGATAACAAAAGTTATTTAGTTGTAAAAATTTAAATGAACCAATGCGGTAACCGTCTAATCAATGTAGATATTCAATAGGCAAAGTGTAGAAGCCTAATCTAATCATTCAGTTTTGAGGAATAATAAATAATATTCGACATTGATTTCTCTAGTCCACAGCAATCACGTAGCAAGTACAGTATGACATTAGATGTAGCAAGAATTTGAAAATTTGCATTCATACATTTCAATTTTACGAATGTATTTGGTTATATGACTTTTAAAGCTATTACGTTTGCGTAAAGGTCATTTTCGCCTAAAGCAGTAAAGATTGGTGATTTTGAAGGCGGACTCAGTTCGGATGGTGATCGGTTTTACGAATTTTGCCGATGCTACAATATGTGTTACAAGTTGCTACAAGTTGTGTTGTACTGTACCTACACGGTTACACACACAATATCATTTGGAAAGTACAAAGAGTTATTTATTTATTTATTTACAGGAGAACCAACAGCTATAACAAATGGTTAATAATTGTATATGAAACAGGTTCTCACGGGTAAAAACAGTAAAAGTAGTAGGATCTTAGGATTACTAACAAGCACGATAGAAAATAATATATTCATATAAGGTACAATAAACACCATGCACTTTTGAAAAATTCAGCGTCCAGCCGAGTGCGCGCAGAATGAGGTTCGGTGGTAATCAGATCAAATGAGAACTCTTTACAAAGAATATTAAAGTACTAACTCGCTCGCACTATGTATGAGTTTTGCCTTTTCTACTTATGCAAGCACAGTCAAGCAAGCACACATGCACATTAATTAAATAGTCAGTAGTGAGAAAACAAATTTAACATAAACGAGCAACAATAATTTAAATCAATATTTAAACAAAAACTGGCGACTTGCTAGGCGTCTGGCTTGCTAGGTACCTAAATTAACAAAACTGAAGTGTCTGTTTGTAATGTCAAAATAACAGCTTTTTACTAAATGCATATCCATACTATACTAATACTAATATTACAACATCAAAAGTAACTCTGTCTGTCTATATGATACTTTTTTACGCCTAAACCGCTGGACGGATTTCGATAAAATTTGGCAAGGAGATGGATGGCATCCTGGGGAAGGACATAGGCTACTTTTTGTTTCAAAAATAATCTTACAGGGGATGATATAGGAGATGAAAGTTTGTATGGAATACCCAGCATATGAAAATTCAAATTTATGCTTTTGGTAAGAAACAAAGAATTATATGGTTCAGCGTTTTTGAAAAATCAGCCCCTAAGGGGGTAAAATAAGGGTTGATTTTAAAAATAATAAATAATATAAAAAATTTGTGTACCTCGTTTTAAGAGATTTAAGGGATTGGAAATGTAGTCATAGTATCTTGACCTCTTGAGGTAACATTTTAGTCTTTAGTTTTAACCGGCTTCAAAAAAGGAGGAGGTTCTCAATTTGGTTGTATGTACGTTTTTAATTTTTTTTTAATGTTTGTTATCTCAGTACTCCCGTCATTTAAATGCCGATTTGGAAAATTATTTTTTTATTTGAAAGCACATACAGATTGATCCCATTTTTATCAAAATCTAGTTCTGATAATAGGATCCATGAGGAACTGAGGGAACTCCACAAATATTACAGGCAAATACATAGCGATTTTGCTATATTCATCAACAAGTTAGGGGTATTCAGAAAGTATCATTTGGTGAAGTGGAACTGATGAAGAAGATCACAGATGGCCACGGGAACTTCTGAATGATAAGTATTTCACGGGTGGCGATAAGATATCTCGATTAAGATAGTTTAGCGACTATGCACTCTAGCTATAAATTATTTTAGTGGTAAAATGCTTCAAATTGCGCTACTTGAGTTGTATGTTATGATGCCTTGATTGTCAAAAGACAGATTTCGTCAACGATCTGTCGTAGTGCTGTTGATTTAACAATTTGTTGGCGACAGCATCCAAACCTGATAAAACTAAGCCTTCCAAACTTCTGAGGCCATGATAGCCAGAGGCTGTCCCCAGAGAGGCACCCCTCTCTGGGGACAGCCTCTGGCTATCATGGCCAACTGCTGCTCGCCCTCAAGGCGAACCACTCGTTTGCTTAACATGTTTGTAATCCAGTCCATTAGTACCTGTTCTACCCCATGTCTGAAGAGGCCGCTGCTGACGCTGGAGAAGTTGGTTTTGTCAAAAAAAATCATCGCCAATTTCACTACCATCAAGATCAACTTCAGCAAGGACTCGGATTCCCGCAAAACTATGGAATATCTCAGAAAAGTTTCGACACGATAGACAACCTCTGGGGAGAGTTCGAATTTTCATATTTTTTTGAAATTCGAAACCATAAGAAAATATCGGAGCATAAAGATGTGGCGGTCGACTATTTCCTCGACAACACGTGTGTATCAAAAAGACAGAGACCACTATCAAACTGTACGGAATCTCATTTCGTCTTACGGCAAATCGAACAAATCAACTCAACCTGATGGCAAGTTTGACGAACTAATATCACTGCAACGCACCAACTTTAAGGCATTCATTCGGCTGGTCAAAAGTATCAAGATTGATCAGATATCAGACAAATGGGAACTTGAGGAAGAGCTCAAAAACATCCAAGCAAAGTGGACAATGATCGATACGTAACATTTGCGAATCGATCATATCCTAGCTGGAGGTGACTTATCATACGAAGAGGAGTTCAACAATCATGAATTGGCCTACAAAAACATTAAAAGAGAGCTAAATAAGAAAATCTCCTCAACAATTCATTTAGAGAGATCAACCCCGCACACTGATATACCGTCATTTAGCGGGAACTACACACAATGGACAATATTTTATGACTTGATCACCGAGACAATTCATATCAACAATTCGATCACGAAAGCTCAGAAGATGCAGCATCTTAAGGGAAAAATTAAGGGTGAGGCAGAGCGTCTCATTCACGATCTCCATATATCATCGGATAACTACGATACCGCGTGGGATATCTTATTACACCGGTACAATAACACTCAACTTCTTATCACCAATCACATCGAAATCTTCCTAAGCCAACCCGACATCCAAAGGCAAATACCAGCAGACATCAAAAGGTTGTATGATACCTCAACCGTAGGTATTCACGCGATACACAATCTCGGTGTTGATACGAATATATGAGATCCGTTGTTAGTTCACTTACTTTGCAAAAAACTGGACCCAGAAACATATGGTGGATACAAAGAAGCACGCAAGAATCCTCGCGACCTACCAAAGCTGGAGGAGTTAATGTCTTTCCTCGAGAGTAAGTTACTGCTCTTGAGCTCATTAAAAACAATAAAGAACACTCACCATCAAGCAAACTGAACCCAAATCAATCACATAATAAGCAAAACAATCATAAAAGTTTCACTAACAAAAATTATCAGGCCATCATTACGCAAACTTCGAAATGCATCATATGTAATTCAAATCATGCCCGCAATTTGGTATCGAGCAAAAAATTTATGAAAATGACGTCAGGTGTACAATCAACGGCCTTATATTATGAATTACCTAATTGTGTTTATGTTGTGTAAAATCTATTCTTTATCTTAGAATCTTAGTAAAAAGTGTCGCACTCAGTGTTTGTGCTGTGATATCACATAATAATCGATATTTCGATAAGTCATCTACCGACTGTCAACGTTTTGATTGCGAATTAGAATTTATTGAACCCGGGGGAGTATATTGTTCTTTATTATTCACTAGCTGTGAACCGCGACATCGTTCGCGTGGAAGTCGTAAGATACAGAATATACTAAAATAACAGCCACATTTTAATAAAACTCCCTCGTCCCCCAACCCGTCGCGTTGCATCGCCCACCCGCACTATTACCTACTTCGTTTTCGCTTAGTGTTCTCACTGACTTTTTTCTTTTTGCTCGGCTCCTAAGGGTCGCAGAGTGATGTTAAATCGCCTATAACCATCCTCGAGAATTGGGCTACCAAATGCGAAAAGAATTTTTCAAATCCGACATTTTGGTTCATGCAAACAATCATACACCATGCATGCAGCAAGCATGCAGCATGCAAACAAGCGTACACCATGCATGCAGCATACAAGTGAGCATGTAGCATGCAACATGCAAGCAAGCATGCAAGATGCAGCTGGCATGGTTTCTGTCACGGTTTCGGCGGCGCTGCGGGGCTCCGGGCGGCGGTCCCACGCGAACTTATCGTCGCAGATGGTTTCAACGCTCATCACCGCAGAAAGCAGCAAAACCACTTGCTCCTCAGCTCGCGGGCCGCCTCGTCCCTCCGCGCCTACGAGGGTTTAAATTACACTCTAGGGGTAGGGCAGACAAGACTACGTGGAGACGGTTTTGCAGCGATTCGTTTCTGTCACTAGCTTTTGTAGTACAATATATTGACTTTTAAGACAATATTTAATTTTAAGTTAAGGTTAAAAATGCTATTTTATAGAAATGGCAATATGCCTCATAAAATTATTCCAAATGAAAATCTACACAGTACCTATGCCAAGTGAAACAGTACTAAATAATCGTCGCTCTAAATAAACGTTATGCTAAACGAAATTATGCGGAATTTTAACATTGCCAAAGGTAATTATGCCAAATATAATTCTGCCATCTTAAAAGTATGCCATTATAAATTCGGGCATATAAACATTCGGCCAAACAATAAATAATTTTTATGCCTTAAAAATATTCGTTTATAGAAGATTATGCCAAGTGTGCTATGCCAAATAAATTTTGGAGCATCAAGATTCTGCCAGATAGAGGGAACCCTATTTATTTGTATAGTTAAAGATAGAAGATAGATAAATGGCAAGCAAAGGCAATGTCGATTATTCTGCCAACATTCTAATCTCAGTCTCAGTCTGTCAAAAATACTTCTAATATCGTACCTTTTTACTAACCAACCTTTAGGGTTTTCGGATTCCATAAAGGTTTCATATAAAAAAACCTAAACAGCCACTAATACAAAAAAAAACACTAGCCGCATATTCAAAATCGAAATGTCACACACCGTCAAAATTCCAATAAAAATGTGAACATAAAAATCTAATCACCACAGCAAGATAAAAATAATAGCAGAGATGCAGTTACTACACGAAAACACGACGCTGTTAATGTCTGTAAGGGATAGAAATATGAGCACTAACATGAGTGTGAGAGAGCTGTCGGATAACTTGGAGGTGAAGGAGAAAAGGTCTTCGGATGCGTCGTTGCTGATGATGAACCCAGTAGCAAGTGGTGATAATGTTACCACAGGGCTCAACTCCACTCATAGGCTGAAGGAAGAATTGCCACCGCTCGTGCCCTGCTGCGAAGGGAGAGAACTACAGGTACGATTTGTTTTCTTGTTTTCTTTTAATCCTAATAAACGCATTTTCTTTCTTTCTTTCTAAAATTAATGAGTAGCTAGATCGTGTAAACATTCATAAATAACTAATCATAAGGAAGTAGAACAAAGATTTTGGACCTACCTATCTAACAAGCAAGCACCGAAACCGGTATGATCAATACAGGTATTTTAAAGGTTACCGTAATTGCTACATTGATGACAACCGGTATTATACTGGTAACCGATATACAAATACCTCTATCTTACACGTTCCTGTCGGCATTAGTCAAAGGGTGCGCATCGCTGTGTGTGTGTCAGAGTCGAGAAGACCTGCGCGCCGCCGAATGCCGACAAATCACGGCCCTAGCTGTATGGCGATATTCTGTTTCTCTTAATCAAGGTCATTTTTTGGTAATCGATATTAAAACGGTAACCTTAATAGAGGTAACATGTTCCTTCTTCGTAACCGAAATTCGTAGTTACCGGTACCGTAATTTATAAAGGTTTTCGGACCCTGCCAACAAGAAATAATTGCATTTCTCCGGTTGTGGACACCTAAGGGCTATACTACATGGGCGGTTCTCCCGCCGCGGGAATCAAGAAAGCTGCCGCAGACCATCAAAATACACGGAATGCGGTTTATCGCCGTCTTTTGTTCATTACTCAACATGGATCCGCCAATGATCACTGCTCTTGCAGCTCTTATATTAATACAATTATTAAAAAATAAGGAAATGCGCATGTTTGGCTGGAACAGGTATTAAGAAATCGTTTATTCGGGAATATTTCTTCACATTAAGTATACAAAGCAGGTCGATCTTGTATTTCGACAACAAAACGCTCCGTGTCGTAGATATTGACACAACACCAGCCACGCACAACGAGCGCCCCTTTTTTTGGTAACGGGGTGGAAATCCTCATGGAAGTCTTCCGCCCGGGGGTGGGCAGAGGGGTCTGTCAGACTCTTACTGACTAACACCACCCCGGTGTTGCCTCGCACACTTGCACCGGGGGCTACGGGACTTAAGCACACTTTAACGCAGCCACCGAATGGTGCCAGCCCGCATCTGTTACCTCCGTCTGGTCAAGCGAGGGGAATGAGGTGTTTGACTCCTTCCCGCGACGGCTAAGAGGGGCTCGCGTGAAACACTACGCGCTACCACCTCGGGTCCTGTGGAGTGGGAGGCGACAGACGTCCCCGAGTCCGCTGCCCCTGGACCCATTTAGGGGGGCAGTAAGAAGGCAACATCTGCCCTCTGCCGACCCCCGGTGTGCCTGCTGCAGGCCGGGTGAGCACTCGAAATTTCCCTCTCCTTTTTCGCTGCCTCCTTTTGCGACATGACATTTTCGCAGAAGGAGATCACCGCGTCCCACGACGCTGCGCCGCTGACCATAGAACTAATCACAGCTGGCAGCGACAGGTCGCTTCCCACTTCCGAAACGAAGGCAAGGCGCGGCTCCTTCCAAGCTGCACACTCTGCAAGCGTATGCCACGGCGTGTCCTCCCGACAATGGACGCAGTGATGACACCGAGCGTCTGGCGCCCTGTCTATGCGACTTTCCGAAGCAGCCATGCCCCCAGAGCACTTGCGTCGCACTAAATGACAGGGAGCTGTGCCTCCTCCTGAGCCAGTCGTTGAGCACTGGCCAGACCGCCCCTATGGTGACGAGGCAGAGTTAGGGCACAAAAGCCTGTCTCGTCATACCACCACCAAGACCAAGGAGTTCGGATCGGAGCAGCGTGATCTGCCGCTGCACCAGTACCACGCCCTACGTCCGCGCCTCCTCACGCCACCGATGCAGTGACGCGGGGGCTCTCGCTTCCAGGTCCCACGGCGGGACAACGAGCGCCCTCGTACAAGCTCCCGCGCAGAATGACGCAATAGCTGGAAACCGCTATCGTGTAGTTTGAAGGAGGAGTTATCAGCGGCGGTTTGACGCTGCATGCGGCGGTCGATTTTCTCCCGCCGCGACAGGAAACCGCGTAGTGTAGTATGCAGCATACAACTTTCATATTAAGTTGTATCTAGTGTGGTTCAGGAGCAAATTCCCGCGGCGGGAGAACTGCCCGTGTAGTATGGCCCTAAAAAAACGAGAGAGGGTTGTGGTAGCTACAGAGGTACCTACTAATAGGTCCTAAACTCCTAAACATAAGAATAAGAACGTTCGAGTAATAGGTACCTACATAAACACAGCTTCAGACGGAAATTTCAAGAAACTCTCTGTAAAATCCCAACTGAAAATGTCTGGATTTTAAAACGTAGGTACCTAAAAGTACATTTTATAAGTATAAAAACCAAGTCAAAAACATTATTAGTTCTAGAGGTGCCTTGGGGAGGCAATCTTTCAAATAGCTCTTGAGGACTATGAAAGCAATTTTATCCCAACCCTCTCAGGACAACCCTCCCTAATAGCGTTGATGACACTCTTCACGGATTTCTTGTTTATATTAAATGTTATTAGTGTTGATAAAAGTGTTAGGAGCTCTTAGAAACGAGTTTGTATCTTTTTCCTTCTTTTATTCCTTTCTTGTTTCCTGTTTCCTTTCGGAAACAGAATTGACGATTAAAGTAGGTAAGTAAGTCCAGATTATTTTAAGCGTCAGTCTCCATCAAGCGGCAAAATCCTCGCGTATACTCGAGCACTTTATAAATTTCACTGAATAAATATTGATACAGTTACTTATTCAGTGAAATTTAAAAAGTGCTCGAGCATCCACGAGGATTTTTCCACATGGCGTAGACTGACCCTAAGGCTTCTGCAAACAGGCGCGACTCACGATTCGAATCGCGCACGACACAAAGGCACCGCTCGTCGCGCGACAGGCGGTGGTGTCTTTATGTCGCGTCGCGTGTCGCACCTGTTTGCAGGAGCCTTTAGAGTTCATAATACCTCAAATTGCTTCATGATGTTCCGTTAATATCGAAAAAATAATGCAGCATTAATTTTGAAATAAATGTATGTTAAAGTTGAGGATTAATGTTTGACGAAAACACGATTCCGTAAAATTGCCTCGACAGAAAAAATTACAATGTTACTTCCAAACCGAACAATAAATCGCTAGTATTAAAAATATACTTATAATTAGATCCAAGAAACTTTGCATAATAACTGAACTAAATATAAAGCAGATACTTACTGTTTGTTTTTTAATTACCATCGTTTTCACCGTAAAAAGAAATTACCTAAACTATCGGTGCTCTCTGCCGCCCAGCACCCCACTCAGTCTCGCTCTCACTAGTAGTTAGGACCCTAACTTTTAATTCCCATAAATTGTTTTTTGGGATTTGAGTAGAAACGTATACTTTGGTCAATCTAGTATAGGTATCATCGCTCTCCTGTCCTTGTCCCAGCTTACTTGGGCTGGGCGCAACATGTCTTTTTCTGCCACACTTCTCTATTAGTCGTCATCTCGGTAGTCACTCCCTTTTTTGCCATATTATCTTTCACACAATCCAGCCATCGTTTCTTTGATCTTTCCACACACTTATCCATATTCATACTCAAAACTTTCGTCACGATATGTTCCTGCCCATACCATGACAACTGATTTCCACACAACTTTTCAGTCACCAGTGCCACTTAGTTTATGACCTGATATGACATGATATGTTGATATAAATCATACTATCACTTTAAAATTATGTATTATTATCTTCAAGATGCTATCCTCGAACCAAAAATAAATACACAATGCTGTAATATAATGCGAGTTTTATCCTAGAAACAACGTGATGTTCAAACAGAAATGGATAATGTATCAGCCGCTAAGCCCGTAAAACAATCGCAAAAATACTTTTATCTAAGTAAACACAATTTAAAATTCCATCAGAAAATACGGTCATAACGATCCCTCGTTGAGAATATAATTTTGTTTTTGTTTGATATTTTGCAAAAGTGTCGCTCCGTCCTAATTTAATTAATTTTATTCGATAATCCAATACCTGTCGGTAACGACTTTGATTACATGGTAGGTAATTAAATCTGGATCTATAATTAATTGGGCGCGCGATGCCTAATGAGAATTCAGCTTAAGAGAGACCTCTGAAAATAGATCAGGAAAACGCTTGGAAGAAGTGTTTTTCTCTTTATTTCTATTATTTAGTTCTTAGACGTTTGTTTTCATCTTAGTTGTAATTGGTGAAGAAACTTCGATATGCTTTTGACGCTTTATCCCAGCCTCATTTTGTGGTTTTCAGCGCTTTTGCGTTTGGGTTATTGAGCCATTGACCGCAGTCTGTTACTATCTAGATAAGAAATTCTATGTAGATACATGATGAGCTAGCGTTTGAGAACATTTATAATCATAGGACTATACCCCCAAATTCAGGTTACGCTTGCCGATGTCAACCTCAATTGAATGTGATCTCTTCTAAAACCTTAAATATAAGAAAAAATAAATTAAATAAAAAATACTTCGCACTCTCTTATCTTCACTTTCGCGGTCAAAACCTTCAAACTATCAATAACTCACAATTTTAAAGTCTGGGTCTTATATCAACGAGTGCGGTCTTGTCTCTCTGAATGATGTGGTCCAATGTACCCGGGTCGCAGCGGTTTATTGACAACCTGGTTTATTCAACGCGAACATTAAATATCAAACAGCGTTACAAAGTTCAGTCCTTACTGAATGCTGAGTTTGTAGCAAATATTGGTATCTAGTGGAACTACCCAGTTACCTACTAAGTAAGATTTGGTTTCATTTCACGTAGTTAAATGTTAGGTACATACCTTTTGTTTTGTTTGTGCAGAATAAACAATATTTCTTTCTTCTTCTTTTGATCAGCTTATGCATTTAGCTTATATACCTACGTACCTAAATAGCTATTGAATGTGTATTAGGTATGGGGCGGGGGAGCGTAAAACGCTAGTTTTATGAAGCAAATAGGATAGGTACCTGATTTCTACTTGATTTTGTCTGTCTCGTTCGTATACGAAGGTAGGTAGTCCACAATTTCGTGTAGGTTCCTTCCTATTTCGTATGATGGTATCAGAGACATCTGCCACCCTTTTTACGATAAGTGCCTAATAAGTAGGTAAGTAAGTACCTACCTATATTATGAGACTATGTTGTCTCTCTCTGCTTAGTTTTATTCCTTTACTAATTGACCCGTCAGACATTGTCCTGTCCAAATAATAATCCTGTCCAAATAATAAAATAAAAAAAGGACGCTCAATTTTTTCCGAATTTGAAAATTTTCCGAGACACTACAAAATTTAATTTCCATAAAAACCTAATCCGGATTATTACAAACATTTTTAAACAAAAAATAGCCAAATCGGTCCAGCCGTTCTCGCGTCAAGTGATGCAACCAACGAACAACCATTTTCATTTTAAATATAAATAAAAATTTCTTGATAACATGTAACAGATCAACGAGGACTTGGTACGCAGTGGACTCTCAGCAATCTCCGTGAAGCACGACAGCGTGATACAATGTTTGAGCATGTCACGCGCCTGCGAGAGGATGCAAATACCGCCTGGCTTCGTTAAGGTGACGCGTTTATCTACTTATATAAATGTATGCAGATAGAGACTTCCCTCCTGTTATCAAAGTGGTGTGCTCCACCGGTCGAGCCTTCCTATGTATGGTAGATACTGAACACAGAGCACCGAATCGCTGCACGGACAGCGACAGTACCCCTACTTGATAACTATAATAATATAAATTAAAATTTTAAAAACCCGGCCGACACACATTCTATAAATCTATTAAGTAAATGTTGCTACTTAGATCAATTTTTATAATCTATTAATAAATCGACTTTGTTAATAAGGCGTTTTCTAAATACATATTTATTAATGTAGGCCTATCATGAAATTATGCGACCTATTCTTGTCAAGGTTCCATCGCTTTTACTCGCATCGACTATGAGCAGTGTATATCCAATAGTTTTCGTCATCAAAAATACTTACATAAACTCATATTTGGCCTACACCTATCTTCGTTCCTTTCAGATTTACAATAATACGTATGAAAAGGACAGAGATAACATTATTCTACCTCATAGTCATGAAAACAAAACGCAAATACAGTAGCGTTGAAGTTGTCAAATGTTGAGATCTAAATATAAATGTTGAGAACTGCCACTAGGTTATATATATTTAAAAATAATTGTTTTTTTATTGTATAATTATCGTTTTATTTTGATATCGATTACTCAATCGATTAAGGGGAAGCGCCAAGGTAGCCCGCGAAATTCAAATTTTCTTACGATTTTTGCAATTTGCTGGTCAGTATTAAGTTATACGTTGATTAAAATATGATTCGCGGCCGTAACAAATATGTATTTACAGAATTATAATCATTAAAGTCATCAACACAACTCTCTAAGACCAAGTAAACCCCAAGAATTACTATTTCATGAAATCTTGACATTTGGGGATTATACTAACTTAATAAGTTTTATTACTGATTGTAATGATTATAATTCTGTAAATACATATTTGTTACGACCGCGAATCATATTTTCATCAACGTACAACTTAACACTGACCAGCAAATTGCAAAAAACGTAAGAAAATTTGAATTTCGCGGGCTACCTTAGCGCTTCCCCCTTAACAGGCGTCATTTTCATTATTTAATTCTTTGATACCTGGCAACTTTTTTTTGTATACCAATCAAACGGATGTCGACGTAATGTTTAACTATTAATTAATTATAACTTTATTCTCAGGGTGAAAGAAATTATATAAAAAACCCTGTACACAAAAAAAAATATATTTATAGGTTATTATTCCAATCAGGCACATGATAAAAGGGACCTGCTCCGTGGCAATCTCCTTTTCGCAGCCGCTATCTTGGATTTACATTTTGACCTCACTATCGACTTTAGCACCCTCGAAAACTATGAAAACGACACCCATGACGAATAATTTGAAAATTTATCGCAGCCGCCTTCCTGGATTTACATTTTGACGTCACTATCGACTTTAGCACCCTCGAAAGCTATGAAAACGACACCCATGACGAAAAATTTGAAAATTTTCGCAGCCGCCATCTTGGACTTACATTTTGACGTTACAATCGGCTTTAGCACTCTCGAAAACTGAAAATGACACCCATGACGAAAAACTTAAATTTTTGCGGCCGCCATCTTGGATTTTCATTTTGGCCAAATTGAAAATTCAAATCATTCAATTTTTTTTTTAATTCAAATGAAGCAAGTCGCATGGAGGGGACATGCAAGTATGAATGCTTTTTCGTTTACATTTTCTGCCAGTTAATTTACTCCTACCGCAAGCCGCGTAAAAGAACTTGTTTTTTTTTATTTGGGAAAACAGAGACAGTGTGCTATAAGTAAATTTACAATCCACTACGTTTCCACATGTTACTAGCTTATACAAGACAGTTTTGGTAAAATTATTATACTTAAATAATACATAGTAGTTAAAATTTTGAGCAAGGCGCATAATAATAATTTTTTTAAATGTAATAAGTAATAAATGATTAGATAGGGCAAAAACATAGATATCGTTAAAATTATTATTGTAAGCTTGAACCAATCTCTAGGCGCTCTCTCTCCTGCATGGCAGGGAGTTGTCGCAGTGGGTAAGAGCGCGCCTCACGTCTCATTACCGTTCTAGGAACAATATAGCACACATTTTACTAATTAATTCAGAGCAATCAAACCTACTATGTACAAGTCCATGGAGCAACAAGCGTCTAGAGCGTAATGTTAATAGTCTTAACTTATTCAAAGCGTTTTTATATGTGGCTGGTCGCTTAAAGTCTGACCAGCACCCTAATTGCGTAACACACTATCAATCAGAATCCGAATCATTTTAAAGCAAATTGCTAGTCCACTGCTTCTTAAGTTAGAAAAATTTGTCTGCTAAACAATGTAAATAGCGCAATGAATGTCGTTGAATTGTCAAAATGAAACCGATTCCTACTGTATGTTACGCAATTGCCCCGCTGGTTCTCATAAAAAGTTATACCTATATTTGAAATGCTTTAGCAGCAATTTTATCTATATGTAGATAGAAGAACGCCCAGTCACAGATATAGGCTTCCAGATTTCACAGATATATGATAGTCTTATTAATTACAGAGTGAATAACCGTAGGCTGTTACATTTTTATTTTTAGTAAAATTTATGTATTTACACTTAGGGATGCTTAGTTTTAATTTATTTTCATTACAGAAATCAGATAATCTATTCAAATCTTCATACAAAAGGCAACAGTAATCATAATCATAATCATAAATCTTTATTTATCTCAACATCATATTACAGGCACTGGTTAATAAAATGCACAATCTTAAATAGAGAAAGGTGTCTGAGGTAGGAGGGTCCTGAGTTACAGATCACCCGGCTCTCTTTTAAAGGACATGTGTTTTTTTATTGTTCTAAATACCTTAAGGTTACTGTTATTTCTAAAAAAAACTTAATCGGGTCAGTCGTTTGGGAGCTACGATGCCACACACAGATGATACACAGATGTACACACGTTAAATTTATAACACCCCTCTGTTTCCGTCGGAGGTTAAAAATGGGTATTTGTGCCTGCGCAAAGCGATCACATCGAGGCGGTTCTAAAATGTCAGGTCTTGGAATAATACCTAGATTTTCTAAAATAAAGACTAGCACTTCAATTTTACTCATCCACTAATAAATCTGTATCTTTGTTCAGCATCGAAACTCCTTTCGGTGTCTTCATCGGCCCGACTTGAAGCGTGTTCCGTACCTGCGTCGCATGTCACCTGGTGAACTGGAAACCCTGTTCCGTGGGTATGCTGACTTACCCCCTAAAACGCTGCCCAAAACTGGTAAGTTTTTAATGTCCTCGCATTTTGACTATAAAGACTTAGCTGGGTAGGGACGACATAACCCATGGAATATGCACTGAAAAATGGTACAGGCTGTTAGTTCACCCGCCCCGCGCGCGCAAGGCGACAACACGTAGGTATCTAATCAGTTGTGCTAATTAAAAAAATCATAACAGGTGTTAAAAGTACAATATCTAAGTGTTATAATATATCGATGTGCAGACAGTTGAACGTGTATTGCGGTGCACGAAACAGCTCTTCAATCCATCAAATTACACCGAAGTTATCATCGTTTTTTTTTCTCCAACCAACCGCAAAATATTGAAATTACTCGTAACACCAGCAGCGTGTGAGTCATCATAGAAACGAGCGGTGCGTCGACGCTTAGCGAGGTCTGGCCTTCGCTCGCTAACCATCGCGACGAAGGACACACCTCCAGCGGGCGGTCGGGCGTACTCGGGTAATACTCGGAAATATCCGTAGCGCGTGGATCACGAAGACTTGCGAGTTTTGCGGCGAGCCGTGTTTTCATAAAAACAGATAGCGGTCACTCCTGCGCATCAAATCATGTCTTCGAAGTCTCCTTTATTCGTGTTTTTGTTTTCATCTTCAGCTAATTAGATTATCTCGCCTGTGTCAATTAATACAGTGTGAGTCTTTATAATTTGCACATATCGAAATGAGGGAATCTATGCTTAATTTTATCGACGGAAAAAATGTTAAAAAAAATCTAAATATTTATTTATATTTTTTATGGATTTTTAAAAAAAATTGTTTGCTTTTGTGACCCCAGTGTATACAAAACTGTGTAACTTTTAAACTAAACGATTTATCACGATGAAACAAACTCTATAATGTTTGGAAGTAATTAGGTGTCGTCATAAAATAAAAATTATGGAAAAAAAATAGCCACATTTAAAAATAAACATTTTTGTTTGGCAAAAATCTGATTTTTTTTCATTAATTTTTACAAAAATTGTAAAATTTCTCAATAACATGCCCCCATCACCTTCTTTTTTTATAACTTTAAGTTATTCTTCATTGTATTAGGAACCTAACGGTAAAAATTGCATGTTTTTAACTCAACCCCAACATTTTTTATCAAATGTCAAAGAAAGGCCCAACGCATAGCTACGCACATTGTTTAGCAGGTAGATAAACTTTTTTTTGTTAACTTTGTTGTGAATGCGCGCGGGTCGTTTCAAAGATGGCACTCCGAACGCGGAATCGTATTGTTCTCATAAGGGTGGTTTGTTTGGGATGATAATTAATGCAAAAGAGTTCAATTGAAACCCATTTATTATTAAATACAAAATTTAATGCATCAGGTTCTCAAAATGTCCACCTCGTTGTTGTAAACACAAAGCCGCGCGAATTAGAATTTGGTGTGTCGCTCTCCTTATCATTTCGGGATCATTGCGAATATCATTCGCACAGTTTATTATGCGGTCACGCAAATCGGCCTCACTGTTGATGGGGGTACTGTAGACGCGTTGCTTCATGGTCCCCCATAGGAAATAATCAAGGGGCGTCAAATCGGGTGAACGCGCAGGCCACCCTACAGGTCCTTGCCGGCCGATCCATTTGTCATGATAATTTTCGTTTAAAAATCTTCTTACATTTGTAGCGTAATGGGCAGGACATCCGTCCATCTGAAGAAACATCCTTTGACGCACAGCCAGTGGGACATCTTCCAATAACTGAGGCATATCATCTCTCAATAGACTTAAAAATCTTTCACCAGTCAACGTTCTCGGCAATATGACTGGTCCAATCAACATGTTATCGATAAGACCAGCCCAAACATTTATCGAAAATCTTACTTGGAAAGTAGATGACCGTTTCAGTTTCGGGTTTTCACCTGCGCGGCACCATCTGTGTAAATTTCGACAGTTAGTAATACCGTCTCTAGTGAATGTCGCTTCGTCCATCCATAGTATTTTTCTTGGAAAGTTTGGGTTTGCTCTGGTTTTTCTTTGAATCCATGTGGACATCACACACCTTGGACGCCAGTCTACGTCTTCATGTAGATGTTGCACCCTTTGATAGTGATAAGGATGCAATCCTTCTTTCTTTAAAATACGCCACACTGATTTTTGGGATATTCCGTGACGAAGAGCCAGTCGTCTAGTACTTATGGATGGATCAGCAAACAAATCACTTAATACTGCTTGTTCAGTAGCCGCATCAATAATTACTTGAGGTGGCTCGCGACGATCTCTACTTGATCCAAGTCCAGTGATCGACAACCTTCTGTGAACTTCCTGGAAGTTTCGGGCAGATGGCACTGGTTGCCTGTTAGGATACGCAGCTATGTAAGCCGCGCGCGCAGCTCTGGCACTTCCTTGTCCCACTCCATAATAAAAATGTATGTCGGCGATGTGTGCCGGGGAAAATTCACTTAAACGCGGCATCATGTAGCAGCGAACGAAAGTTATGAAAGTCCAGCGAACGAAAGTACCGAAACACATGTAGCAGCGGCGAATAATTCGGAGCGACTGCCAGTCTGACATCTGTCATAATTCAAGTTCCTTTGGCTGGCCCTACCTCCCCGACCTGCGCACATTCAAAAGAAAGTTTATCTACCTGCTAAACAATAGCTATGCGTTGGGCCTTTCTTTGACAGTTGATAAAAAATGTTGGAGTTGAGTTAAAAACATGCAATTTTTACCGTTAGGTTCCTAATACAATGAAGAATAACTTAAAGTTATAAAAAAAGAAGGTGATGGGGGCATGTTATTGAGAAATTTTACAATTTTTGTAAAAATTAATGAAAAAAAATCAGATTTTTGCCAAACAAAAATGTTTATTTTTAAATGTGGCTATTTTTTTTCCATAATTTTTATTTTATGACGACACCTAATTACTTCCAAACATTATAGAGTTTGTTTCATCGTGATAAATCGTTTAGTTTAAAAGTTACACAGTTTTGTATACACTGGGGTCACAAAAACAAACAATTTTTTTTAAAAATCCATAAAAAATATAAATAAATATTTAGATTTTTTTTAACATTTTTTCCGTCGATAAAATTAAGCATAGATTCCCTCATTTCGATATGTGCACATTATAAAGACTCACACTGTATGCTACTGCATCACCTCTTGGGGTGGAGCTCCAAAAACGACCCTAATAGAAGTAGAAAGAACCCAAAGAGCTATTCTGAAAGTGTCGTCTTTTCGACCGTATCGCTACCCCACTGAACAGTTATATAAAGAAAGTAAAGTCCTCACAGTGCGTCAACTGTTTATATTACATATTCTGCTAAAACAGCACACTCTCTTGGTCTATAATCCAACGCTGTCCAGGGGAAAAGACGATATGACCCAGTGGAGCGCCATCATCTACGTTACAAAACTATGTTTGCAAGGCGTTTCTTTTGCTATCTAGGTGGCTACTTATACAATAAAATGAATAAGGTGTTACATATCTTTAGTCTCACAAAGAATAAATGCAAACAGATGCTAACTGACTGGCTACTAAAATTAAACTATAATGATACTGAAAACATCCATAAAATGACCTAAACACACAATCACACACTCTCTCACACCCACACAATCACACAACCGCACAATCACCCTTACTACACATCTATTAACATTTGTCTCGCATACTAACCTATATCTTAATCATAATACAAAAAACTATAAAATGTCGTACGATTCCTTACTACATTCTGTCAGCGCGCGTAATACATAATTTATAAATGAAAATGTAAAGGGGTGGGATCCTGGTGTCCTGAAACACAGGCCATGAGCCTAGCTTAGGCACCAGTCTCCCACAATATATAAGTATATAATTGAATTGTGTATCATTGTCGAAACTGATCAATGTAAAATAATTTATGTATATTGTGGTGAGAAAAATAAAGTTGATTGATTGAGTTAGTAAATTTTTATTAATACATTCGGCAACGAACATTGCTGAAATGAAATTGTTTATTCTGTAAATAGGATATCCGAATCACTTTTACGTCATATAAAAAAAATAAGCCGACATCTGACGACCCCTGAGAAGAAATGGCGAAACAAAGTCAGAGGTCTCTTTTACATATCGTGTAACAAAATGCAAGGTAAAAAAATATTTTTCCAAGCCATAAGGTGCTTTATAAATCAAACAAATCTAAGTATAAGATAAAACTTAGTATGCATCCGAACTGGCCTTTTGAGGAACGTGCCAGAATCAGTTTGAGTAAACCGGTCCCAAAAGAGGGCACGCATACATCAGCCATCGTGAGCTATCTTATCTTGAGGAACTCGCTGTTTTCCTTAGTCGCCTTTTATGATACCTACCCCCATGAGAAATGAGGGTGCAGCCTTAACTACCTACTTATAAGTATAGGTAATCATTCGTATTCAATTTTATAATCAATTTCAGATTTTCGAGAGGAAAAACCAAAAACGCCACTGCCACCCGATGAGATTGGTCAAGAAAAAGAAAAAATTGAAGCCAAAGAAATCTGTAGACCAGACGAGGGTGTGTATGTCCTGGTTTTTGTCTTGTTTGTCAGAGGTAGCCCGCGAAATTCAAATTTTCTTGCGTTTTTTGCAGGTCTGTGTCAGGTCAGATTGGTTCTAAAATGTCATGATTTCCGAGATTAAGACATTTTAGAACAAATCTAACTTAGGGTGAATTCAACCAAACTTTTAATCCCAGTCTACGACTTCTTTCTGTGATTTATTATTTTATCACAGTATCGTCTATGTAAAAATAATATTAGTATTGTCCCGCAGGCTACGAAAACAAAATAAGAATAATTTCAAAAGATTATTCAAGTATTATTGCTGGACATTGTTTGTGCCATAATAGCAGGTTCTGAGCCTTTTTTCAGTATA
The DNA here is from genome assembly GCA_947568875.1 of Fissipunctia ypsillon. Lineage (NCBI taxonomy): Eukaryota > Metazoa > Arthropoda > Insecta > Lepidoptera > Noctuidae > Fissipunctia > Fissipunctia ypsillon. The sequence goes on from OX387644.1 coordinate 21,824,820, forward strand.
GCTATTTTCTACATGACTTCACCTCCGTATAAATTTTGAATTTTTGACAGTTACTCCATATAAAAACTGTCAGATGTGAATTTTATTCCAGATAAAAGATATCTGAATTTAAAATCAGCCCTTAGAGAGATGTATCGAGATTCTTATGGATGTAAATACATATAGTCGTGAGTTATAGTCGCGAATCATATTTTGATCAAGGTACAACCTGACACCGACCTGCAAATTGCAAATAAACGCAAGAAAATTTGAATTTCGCGGGCTTCCTGTGCGGAGCATTCACCACCTTTTTAATGAGTGTAACATCATTTTTTACATATGGCAAGTTCGATTGTTCCAATGTGCTACAAGGTTCTTTTGCCGCGTGGCCAAAAACGGAACTAACGCTGCCTTCTTGTTTTGTCAACACAATATAAATAAATAAAAATGAATGGTTAAATGTGTTGCTAAGCGCAAAACTCGTGAACGGCTGGACCAAAGCGGCTAGTTTTGGTGTTCGTAATAGTTCGAATTAGGTTCTTACGGAAAGAAAAATTGGAAAAGTTTCCCAGAAAATGTTCAAACTCGGGAAAAACTGAGTGCTTTTTTCTATAGGAATTGGGGGCATCGTCTGTTGTTAGCTATTTTCTATAAAAATAATGTTTACTAACAACGACCCACTGTCAATGTCATTTAGGCGTCAAAATATCCTTGTAACGCTCGGTATGGTTGACGACTTTTATAACTAAATCAAGCTGCAGTTCTTGTTATTTTTTAAAGTCACCTTTGTATAAAATTTGCTACATTTACGGAATGTACTTTAAATGTAGAAAATAGAAAATTTTACACGGCGACGTTCTTGCCTATACGAAAGAAGAATATTCTACGAAATTACAGAAGTCCTTAATTGTAGGTAACGGAGCAATCCCATTGCACCCTATTCTAGAGAACCGATCGGGGGGCCCCGAGGACGTACCGGCTGGTATGAGACTGCATGGCGCTCGCGCAAGGCTGTACACCTCCGTCCTGGCCGGCGCTAAAGCCGGCGATCAGCCGGAGTGAGTGTTGCACATGTGTTCTTAGCCGTTAACCCTTTAACCGCCAACGTCGGATTGATCCGACAAGTATTTTCGTGTCCATTTCGCCAGGGTCGTATATTTACGACCAAATACCGTAATAATTCACTGTGCCCGGCGCTGGGGGCACGACAACTGATATGAAGTCGGGCGGTTAAAAGGTTAACCTATTGACCGCTTGGTTATAGATCAATTGTCGTACCCCCAGCACTCAGCTCAAAAATCGACGAATCGTCGATGTATGATAATATCGGGTCGTGCAATTAAATAAAAAACAAAAAACGAACATAGATTCTCAGTCATATAAATACGACTGATGCGGCACGGATACAAAAACATTTGTCGTATTAATCATACTGTGACGGTCAGTAGGTTAATAGGTAATGATATTGTGTAGGTATCGGTTACACGATGTGTCTCCTGCCATATTGGATAAGGAGGCACATGTCGCACTGGCCACTGCCTCCACGATGCCCCCCACGAGGCCCCATAGAGATGATTGGGAATGGCCCAGTGGCCACAGTAGTAATACCCCTTACATACATGTCGTAGGTCGTAAGTTCGAACCCTTAGTGTAAATTTTTTCATCACCACTGCTCTCAAAACGGTGAAGGAAAACTTCGTGAGGAAACCGGCATGTCCTAGAACCAAAAATTAGAAGACATGTGACACCTACCAACCCGCACTGGATTCGCGTGGTGTGGAGCATGGCTCCGTCTCACAGAGAGGAGGCCTGTGTCCCAGTAGTCAGAACATTATAGGCTCATTATGGTAAACTGCTTTACTGCAAGGTGAATTAATTCAATACTCGAGATTTCTGTCGCCATCCATTGTTAGGTTTTATTCATTTCAATAAGATTTTTTTCATTTCAGTGGCATAGCAACTCAAGAAGACTTCGATACTCGTGTCCCCGATGACCCAGTTCCCGACGAAGAAGTGCAACTCAACGAAGAACTACAAATTATACTCCCCCCACGCTACGATGACGTCACAGCAGATTCCTCCGTCACTGCCGCCTCCACAGAAGAGAGCAGTATCAGTTAGATCCAATACATACCTTATTATTATGAATTAAAGTTCAAATTCGAAGGAACTTAATAATTAATGAAGTTTAATCGAAAAATTAATATTGGCTCGAAAGCACGCCGAAAAATGACGAGGCTGATGCGACTCTCAAGGAAGAAAATTGGTAGAATTTTCATGTATATGGACTGGATTCTTAGTGATTTTATTCAGAAAATTTGATTTATAATTTATTTCAAACAAAGTCTGTACTCAAGTATACATTTTATCTATTTAATTTTATGGTTTTCCTACTTAGCAATTACTTTTGATAGTTAAATCTAAACAACGTTTGATAGTTGTATTTTGTAGGAATAAAACTAGATGTTTCAAGGGTGAATTTATATTGAATTTATCTTTCTACAATATTATAGAATAGGTTTAAAATTGTTACCAACGCTTCCCTGCGCGATGAACCCAGAGGTACGTTAACATACAAGTAATAATTATTTTTACATCTCCGTGCAAAATAGTCGCTAGAAATTTTAATTGCACTTTAAGTTAAAATGAAAATTGATTATCAAAGGAATATCAGTAAGTTAATAGATCATGACCTATTGTATATTGTCATGTCTCACGAGTATTAACCATCGATCATTCGAACATTCTACAAAATAATCATACATTTTAGGTTCTATGAAATATATTTATATCACAAAGTATAGGTGAGTTTCAACAGAAAAAGTTAACATAGCTTTCATCACAGTTTACTCGCAATTACAATTCAATAGGACATCTAAAAGTAGGCAAGAAATCATTACAGAATGTGAAGATTGCCGAAAAAGTAGGCAATGGACCTGGAAATAAGAGCTAATTTCGATTAACAAGTGTTCCTAGATTATTAGTTATGATGAAAGTCCTAGAACAAGTGCTGAAATGAGGCGCAAGACGATCTCGTTTTGTTAATATTATTTCTCGCGTACATTTTCATTCGAACGTAACCACTCCATTCCTTCTTCCGCACTGAATCTGAGGAATCCGTACAATCGCACGTTGAGGGCGGAACAGACCAATTACTAAGTCTTACATCTTTTTTGTTTGCGACAAAGCAAGTACAGATGATATTTGAAACCGGATTTCAATGTCTATCTAAGTATGAAATATTCTACAACAGTACTCAAACTCCGCCCAATTTTGCGCACTCTACCACTAAGAGCAATAATAAGGACCACTTTTACCATCACCCGTTAACTTAATCGAAAGATAAACAAGAAGATCTGGTCCTTCCAAAGAAAGTCTACCAAACCGCTGTTTTATCAGTTGGTGAACAGCTAACCGATGATGGTGAAACTTGTCCTAAATCTAGCAATAACTATTTTTTACGTCATTATCTAATATTATCAACGACGTCGCTGTGTCAACTTGCAGTTTAAATTTTCGTTGAACAATTTTGCGTTATGTTACTAATTATTGTATATCGTATCATTGGGAAATCTATTTATTGCTTTATTTCTATGTACTTTCTTTACTTTTTGCATAATATATCGCAAGCTTTTTCGACTAGCCATTGATTATTTATTAACAATATCATGGAGTAGTAGTTTAGAATGGAGTGTCAATGTGAACAGTTGAAAGTGCACACACACAATTATCGGAACACATTTATCTAACACATTTATCGGAAGACTGGCTGCGTCGTAAGCTTTCGAGGCTGCATGGTGACAGTTCTTGATACAATAACAGTTTTTTCTGAAAGGCTGAAGCAAGAGTTCAGAGTTCACTGAATTTGTGAGTAAGCAACTGAAACTAAAGCAATTCGATTTGTTTTGTTATTCATTTTTTATTAAATCCGCATCTTGGCATATTTGCCGATATGTTTTCATTACTATAATGCCTACCTCTGTCCGCTTAACACTCCATTTCTTATCTACTCCTAAATAATCAAGCCTGGGTATTCTAACGGAGTTTGCATCTATAATCAGCCTTGAATAAGCAAATCACCCCTTTCGGCAAAAGCCCTCACAAAACGAAGCTATAAAAATTAAATTATTCGCTAGAAAAATCTCATTTCAAGGTCCATTCAAGAGGCGTATTTACAAAATCAGATGGTCCCCGAACTGATAACTACAGGCACTGTCGAGATATTGGGCGCTTTACTAAGGCATGCTTCTATAGACTGGCATATTTTTAACTTCTATTCATTGCCGAACTTTTGTGTATTTTATCTCAAGACGTGAGACACCGCCTTGCGGTCGCAAGACTGGTCGTTCAGGCTATAATATGAGCCTATTAATCTCTGACAGCAAAATAGGTTTTTGTCTTGATTCACTCACAAAATTCCCAATACAGATTTAAATTCCTCACAAATAAAATATTAAGCATAATGTACACAGATCAACCCCAGCATCTTAGTAAAGCGCCCATACACCACCCGCCAAAGAATCACATAGAAAGCTGAAAGCGAAACATCGTACATATATAGTGGATTTTGTCTTAAAAAATTTCGCATACAAAAATCAACATTCAACCAGCGACAGTAATAAAAATACTCTTCAATATGTACATACATTGCTTTAATATGTACATTTTTGTATGAGGGCAGCTTGACTATTGTTATGAAAAAAAAAAAAAATGAGTAAGTATGTCAAATTTGAAAGTGAAATTAAAGAATATATAAGGTTAGTGTAGACATTTTCACGTATTTAGTCATAGGACACATTTTGAATTTGTGCAAAACTAATCAAAGTGGATACAAGATTATTTAAACAATTATTTATAATAATAACATAGTGATGTACAAACATGTCAATCGATGTCCTTACATACAAAATAACAAAGGGCAATCGGCACTTGTTTTAATCGCGGATTTGTTTTTTTATTATTTTCTATAGTCAAGCCACTTCATACAAATGACCTACGCAGCGTGCATAGCTATCACGTAAATATCCATAATAAACAATAATGCGACCATCCATACATAGTCCTCGATTACCAACAATAATGCATTAGAAACTTTATTCTACCTTATTATACAAAGGAGGTAAACATTAAACTAAATAAAAAAAATCATTTTACTTTATGTAATAATTCTTTAAATAACATAAAAAAATAATCGAATATCATTACAACAAAACTTTCTAAATTTGTTTTTTTCTTTTTAAATATGGAATAATTGATTTTGTGGCAAGCGTTCGCTTGCTTGCTATCTAACATTGTGTTCACACGGACAGTCTGTCGCACCTCACTGGAGCGTTTTTGTCTGTATAACCATTATATAGAATCAACACTGGTATTCACAATGACGTTGCTTGTTCCGGCACACGGGCGCTTACTTAAATTAAATGGCATCGACATCCTCACCTGGAATTGGAGAAAAACATATATTAATACCACAATCTAGCTAGCTAGCTAGTTGCTAGCTGTGCTGCAGGTTTATACTTTTGCAGCTATCATCGGTTTACTTGTTGTACTTAGTCGTGTTATTGTTCCAAAATAAACATTATTTTTTATTTATTTACAATCAAATCGGTTAGAAATGAATGGCAATTCATAAATTATGTTAGTGTCAACATCAGATGTGACTTTATTAATGTGGGCTTGTCAGATAAAGGTCTCTCGACTTCAAATAGACCAATCAGCCCGTTTGACTTTCACTAGACAGATGTAGCCGCATGAAGTGCACTGTGCATACTGCAGCCACGTGAAAGCTTTGTGGCCTTATCTAGTGGGCTTAAGCATATGGATTTAGGTTAGGTAATTTAGATGAACTTGCCCCACGTTAGCACATATGACTGCTATTTATAATGGATAGCGGCAGGACGCAAGATTTATCAACCTATGTGCACGAATGTTATTGGACTAAATTTAACGCCAACACACGCGGCTGTCGCGGTTATAAAACGTAGGGCGAGTAAGACGATGAGAAGCACTATACTGAGTCTCGTGTTGTCTCGCTCCTACGTTTTAAGACCGCGCCTAACACGAACGTTGGCGTTTAATATTAGCGCTAAACTAATTTAAAACATCGTTCTGTTTCTGTCAATTGTTTGAAGATGACAGAGACGAGATGTTTAAGTAAATGTGTTTAGTGCTAAACGGATTACTGATTCGTGGTGCAAGCGAGTCTTAGAGAGTAAGTTGGACGTACCGTGGTAGGCGCGGCGGCGCTCGGGCCGCCTACTCTGCAGCTCATAACTTATGGTTGCTGGTGAGCCAGGTGAGCCCCTCGTACAGCCCGTCGCCGGACGTCGCGCACGACGGCTGCACATACCAGTTGCGGTCCCGGATTCGCGTCAGCCCCAGCTTCTCTTGTATCTCGTGGGGTTTCATTGCTGGAATTACATTGAAAAATTATTTATTACATATCAGCCTAGTTCGCAGTGGCACAGGCCGTAATCCACCACGCTTACCCAGTGCGACTTAGTAGATGTCACATGCCGGTTTCCTCACGATTTCCTTCACCGTTTTGAGAGCAGTGGTGATGAAATAATTTACACAAAGTAAAGCACCTGTCAGGGTTCGAACCTACGACCTACAAACTCGTAAGTCGCGGCCGTTAACACTGGGCCACCACTGCTCTAATGATTTATTATTATTACTAGCTGTTGCCCGCGGCGTCACCCGCGTGGATGTCAATACTTCCCTGATTGAATCGGATTTTATTCACAATTTTTTTTTGCGCGGAGCCCTAATTCTTTTTCTAAAATAAAAGTACACTAAGTTACTCCTTATAACATCAGCTATCTGCCAGTGAAAGTCCCGTCAAAATCGGTCCAGCCGTTTCGGAGATTAGCCGGAACGAACAGACAGACAGACAGACAAAATTTTTAAAAATTGCTTTTTCGTTCTAAGTAACGTATGTATATACTGTCATTTAGTAAAAAAGCTGTTATTTTGACATTACAAATAGACACTTCCAAAGAACTTACAACTTACACTTACGAACTTATTTACAAATAATTTACATTAGACTTGTGCTTAAAAATATGACCCACAACACCATTTTCACCGTTTTTCTTGCTGTGTTTGTGTGTTAGAATGTGTAAGGACAGTATATTTTCAAGAAGTCTATTGCATGCGTTCCCGACTTCCATTTAGTCCTTTCAGTTATTTTACCTCTGACTTGTCATCACTGTCAAAATCACAATGATCTTTATTCCCGTCACAATAAAGTTGCAGTTGGGTTGCTGCTCTCACAGGTAAAATAACAGGCTGTGAAAGAACCGTAATTATTTTGATTGCTCGTAAATACGTTTGTAGGAGTAATTACAAGGCCTGGAATAACAATTGAGGCTATTTGTCTTTTTACCATTTCAAATCATATCAAGTAGACCGTCGAGTGTTCCATATTGCACCAGTATAAAGTTTTATAATCCAATTAATAAATTTAAATATTGATCAATCATAGCGTAAATTAAATTATTAAAATAGGGAATCACAATATAACTTAACGTGTGTTGGATTTCGTATTAGTTTATTATTTTCATTGTAGGGTAGAAGTTAATATGACTTGCAAAATGCGTCACTATCCTATCGTGTCCTATCCTTTTCCCACATGCACACCCGGACTATCGCTGTCCTGGTCACCATCTACGGTGACGGTGTGAGGACTCTCTTCACTTGACGCTTTGCTTCGACGAGAGTAGTGTTACTAAGAACATGCTCCCTTGTTAATTTATTACCAATTTACTAAAACGTATTGTCTAAAACACTACGAAAAGTGCGTGTTTATGTTGTGAAAGGCGTCTGTGCGCCCTCTCATGCGCTGCCCTGATCCAGCAAGGACTCGAATCTTCTGCCGGCCGACGTGGAGGATTGATGGTGAATCTACAGGTCAGTGGTGTTGCATTTTCCTGCCAAATTCCTTTGTCCATGTACAATTTTCGTCGTCCTAATTCGTGTCATATTTTGCAAGGTCAGACCTACCCACGTACTTTCCACCCCCGCATTATACAGTCCACTATTTAATTGAACCAGCTCCCTGCGGCTGGGATAAACGCAAACAATTTTATATTTCCGCCCAAGTATATGGTGTTAGGCGCCACCAACGTGCACCTGCTTTTTAAATAGCGCAAAATTGAAGAGTCAAATGAGGGTCAAATACGGCCCGGCCCTGCAACCTGTTACTACTTATGCGACCTTTGGCCGTACAATTAATGAATAGCTAGCACCATTTCTCACAGCTGATGAATGGTTGATTGCTATTTGAAGATAGTTTCTGTTTCTTTTAGACCTCATAATTTTTATCGATGACTAGCTGTTTCCCGCGACTTCGTCTGCAATCCAGGAAGAAAGTAGCCTATGCTGCACCGACTGACGGCATCACGTCAACGCCGGGTGTCGCTGAAAACCAGCGCTGGGGCTCTGTCTCGCATAGGGTTGCAGCATTATGCTGAGCGATGGCCGTTTTGCGTGGATGTGAAGCATATTTTCCCCCAACTTGTTTCTTTTTGTGTTTGTGTTCTTTTTTTTTGCGTCATGTTTACCGCAAATAAACGTATTTTCTTTCTTTCTTTCTTTTCCTTACCCAGGGCATAGTCTATCTGTGTGCACAATTTCATCCAAATCCGTTCAGCCGTTTTAGTGTGAAAGCGTAACAAACAAACAAACTCACTTTCGCATTATAATATTACTAGCTGTGCCCCGCGACATCGTTCGCGTGGAAGTCGTAAGATCACAATATAGTAAAATAACAGCCACATTTTAATAAAACTCCCTCGTCATAATTCAATTATGATTGGAAAGACACGTGGCGCCATCTATTACCATAAGAACGTTATTGTTGTTTTCCTCGGGAACAGTACTTTTTTTTCGGGATGAAAGGTACCCTATGTCCGTTTCTGTACACCTAACAACGTATATGCAAAATTTCGGGATGATCGGTTCAGTCGTTTAGGCGTGAAAAGGTAACAAACAAACAAACCAACTTACTTTCACATTTATAATATTAGTTAGGATATATAACATAACACATAACATCACGCCTTGTTTCCCCGAAGGGTCAGGCAGAGATGTACCTATAGTACACCCACATTGCGCCAGTTATAATATATAATATGTATGTATGTATGTTATGGTTATGTTAGGTTATATTATAATTATATACCTAGTTAGGATATCTCTAGCATGTTTAAACCTTCTTACCGAACGAAGATCTACGCGAGACACAATGGCTTTTTAATTGTTTATGTTATTAGATACATACCAGTTAAGTATCCTAGTCACTAGGACACAAATGACCAGAGGAGTAATTCCCGTATTTTTCGCATTCTTATCTCAGTCTGAATCTGTCAAAAAAACTACATATTGCCCTACATTTCTGACAAGTTTTTGACATTGATAGTCACTGAGATGAGATTACGGTCATAACCTTCTAAAATTCATTTCGCTTACGACATTACTCAATCCAGCTCGACATGTCTGTGGTCGAGTGTCCCACGCGTCATAATGCCACTGCGACATTTCTAGCGAGGCGTGTCTTGAGGCATTTGTCGCCTAGTACACGACCTTTTTAGTCTAAAAGTCTCATATCCAAGTTTGGGACAGGCGTGGCGGGCTTGGTATAAGAATTCTTGACTATTTCAAACCACTACAACTCCTGTGAGTTGCGAATCCTAGTGCGGGCGCAGGGTAAGCCAGAAGCTACTGTGGCGCCTAACTTCAAAAGGCCTAAAGTTACGCTTGGCGAGTCCTAAACTATTTAAAGATCCTGCAAACAGACGCGACACAAAGGCACCGCGTGTCGCGCGACGAGTGATGTTTTCATATCGCGCGCGATTCGCGTTGCGAGTCGCGCCTTTTTGAAACAGCCTTTATTGTAAGATACCGGTTTCTGAATTGAGAATTTGCATTTGAGAACTTGTCAAATTCTAGATACTTTTGCATTAGGTACTTATTACGTTTTTTGCAAAAAAAAAAAAAAGAATTTCGCTACATTAAAGGAATCACCTTAAGATGCAGATATAATATGATTTTAGTGACTTTTAAATCTGACTTATCGTGACCTTAAGTAATACTAAAGTTGAGCTAGACAAGTCCTCAACTTCAAATTCTCAGATCAGAAACCGGATGGAAGTCTTATATAGATTCTCGGATTCTTTTCTAGACAGAGCTGTCCTTCTAATACACCCATATTTCGATTAGATTATAATGCCTATTGTACATACCATCAGGCAAGTCCTGTTTGTTAGCGAAAATGAGTATGATCGCGTCACGCATCTCCCTGTCGTTGATGATCCGGTGCAGTTCCTGGCGCGCCTCGTCGATGCGGTCTCGATCCGCGCAGTCCACCACGAATATTAGACCCTGAGTGCCTGGAACATTTGAATGAGGATTTTAGTATTTTGAGATAGATTCTGCAGTGAACTGAAATGTTTCTTCCCAAAGGTTGACTTGGGATTTTGTCAAGGTGGCAGCTTCATCATTTTTACACTAATATAATAACAACGACCGCAATGATCGCCAATTTCTTAGCCACGACTATTGAAATAACATCGGTTTATTCTAGCAGTATACACACTGTCTAATAAATTGTCATAAAAAGGGGGCTACCTGCCCCCTTTTTAGCTCCTTTTTTTAAGCATGACAACGGAACGCAGCTTCGTTATCGCAAATAAAAGTCAGCCAGTAAACGACAATTTATTTGACATGGTGTGGATTCAAGAGACAAGTTAGACGATGAACGCAGGTTCGTCATCTAGCTTGCCTCTTGAATCTTAACACGTTCAACGCCACGGAATAAAATGATAAATTTCCATTCAGGCCATGTCGGACAAAGTTGGGCGACATGAGTTATCTTCATATTTATAAATAGGTATTTCCGCAGTTATGTCAATGTTTTGTAAGTTAAAAATGCATAAATATGCATTTTAATAAATATTATTTAGGTATCATTATTATTAAAAAAAAAAATATTATTAATAAAACGAAAAGACGATTTTTAGTCAATTTAAATTTTTTTGTGTGGCTTATAGGGAAAGTTAAGTGTCGCCCAGCATTGTCTGACATGGCAGTGAACGTGTTAATCTTGGAAACATTCCCACCATAGGGACGCATGATGGACATATACTTTCTCTGACTTAAACCTGATTTACACGTAGCGATTGAATTGCTTGTAGTATACCATAATTATGTTGAAGTAACAATAAAAGTTGCATCGTCTAAATAGTAGTTCCTTTCAAAATGGTTGAGCTGAATGGTGCTGATCCATGCGTCATGTTCGTGAACGGGCGCCGTCAGTAGGGACTGGTCATCTCTTAGCTGCCACGGCTTATTTTAATTTTTGAATCGTTTCTGATTTTTACCTTTTTGTTGCGGACGCTTTTAACGTGCACGTCTTTCTACATTGTTCTCACATACTTAATTTCAACATGAATGATGTAACCAATATTTTGTAACAATATTTTGATTTAAAAGAGTGTCCGTGGCGTTTCTTGCCCGTTCTTCTCCTTAGAGATCTACGCTTTGGAATGGGCAACTAGCTTCAAGTTTCTGACTAACTGACAGACTCTTTGACAATCAAAATTACCTGTAATTGGTTTATTTGAAATAAATGCTTTTGAGTTTGATTTTGACTAATCTATTAAAATGAACGTAAAACAACACACACCTGTATAGTAATGCCTCCACAGTGGTCGTATCTTGTCCTGCCCCCCAACATCCCATACGTTGAATTTGACGTTTTTATACGTAACAGTTTCTACGTTGAAACCGACCGTAGGTATCGTTGTGACTGACTGACCTAATTTTAATTTATATAAAATAGCTGAAGTTTATTTTAAGGAATTACTGTTCTTTCATCATGGTGGTGGTGTCACAATCAATTTATAAGCAAAAGGCTCACTACATTTTGCCATTTTGCTTGAGACAACATATTCAAAGAAAATAGTAAAGCAGACAAGAAGTAAATCTTATTAAGGCTCCCGCTCCCGCAGACAGGTGCGACGCGATTCTGGTAGAATTGTTCTACCAGAATCGCGTGCATAAAGTTTTCATAGAAATTGGAATAGAGCAGACGCTAAATAGCCGACTGGGCTTTCTGTATTATTATTCTTGATTGTATACTACCGCCACGCCACAACTATCTGGCGATTTTTACCCTCGATTCTGTAACGTGCTTAGTTAATGAGGCGTGTTTATGTCACTATAAATGGCGAGTATCGATGGCGCCATTAAATAGAAACGTAGCCATTAAACAGTTCAGTTTTCATACAAATGTTTACTGTACAAGATAGTACTTTCGTTTCCCTGCTGTATTTATTTATGGGGAAAGGGTAACACTCCAAAGTTAGTCATTATTACTTAGTTTTAAGAATATAAAACCTTTTTGTGCTTTTGTGGCTTACTACAGCCCACTCTGTCTCACAAAGAGGCTGTGGGAACATTATATGCTTATGTATGTGTTCAATATCTAAAATACTCCATATAATTTTAAGTGAGTATAAAACAGGGCTCACAATATAGTAATGTAATGTTACATTATTCCTGTTGAAAAATATTACAATTATTTTGGTAAAGGATACTAGTCTTTCCGGCAGCATCGAGGCCCAGCATCAATATCCTCATCTCCTTGTTACCGAAGATTTTCGACAACAGCTTCCCCATTGTGCTGAACTCGCCTCAACCGCACAACTGCAATAAAGAAAAGGGAAACATTAATTTAATTGAAATAATCGATAATACCTAATAGCCATACAAGATTTAGGACATGGTCAAAACGTCATGGTTGACCTAACAATAGAAAAAAACTACAGATAATTTTAAAGATTCCGGCAGATAGGCACGACGAGATTCTGGTAGAACAATATTTCCATGAAGTTTTCATAGAAATGGTTCTACTAGAGCACCTGTCTGCTGCAGCCTTAAAGCAGCCGGCTTTCATGCCCGAAATCACGGGTTAGGTTCTAAATTGAAAGCAAGTGACAAGGAATACACATTGAGGAAATTAAGATTTGAAGATAAAGTTTAATCATCAATTCATCGCATCATCATCTTCGTCTTCAATAACTTACTGTAGAGGTAAGAGAGGGCCTAAACAGAAATCTCAACCTTTCTCTGATCACAATTTCGAAGACCAGACAACCACTAGGACCAATCATATTTTCTGAAGAACATGCATAAAATCATTTTACATAAAAAAGAGGTATAAAACGAAAATCATCAATTTTATTCTTTGTTCGAGAAATCAATTACGAGAGACTTAATTTAACAACTGAAGCTATCGGTGCGGAAGTTGGTTGAAGCTGGTAAAGCACTCCAGAAGTTGGGAACTATGGAGCTAAAGGGTGCTTCCCGGTTAACAAAGTCAAAAGTTAACTAAATCCGTTGTTCGGAAATTGAGATTGGCCTGATTTTATTTTTAGCTACCTATTTATACCGATATTACGAAGTTTTTGTGTGGTTTTGTAAATTGAAAGCAGATTCATCATCATCATCATAATCAACCTATAATGTACCCCCTACTGGGACACAGGCCTCCACTCGGTGAGAAGAGTGGGCCATAATCCACCACACTGGCACAGTGCGGGTTGGTAGATGTTACGTCTTCGAATTTTTGGTTCTAGGACATGCCCGTTTCCTCACGATGTTTTCCTTCACCGTTTTGAGAGGAGTGGTGATAAAATAATTTACACTAAGTAAAGCGCCTGTCTTGGTTCGAACCTATGACCTACAACTCGTAAGTCGCGGTCGTTACCACTGGGACACCAATGCTCTTAGCAGATTAGCTAGGTGGAATTTAGATTTTTGACAATACTTTTCGGAATGTACTGTAGGGGTATTGTGTTACCCAATAACTGGGTTGTGGAGGTCAGTGGAGTCGCTCCATGTAAATTATTGTTATTCAGCTGCATCCGATTAGAGTGGAAGCCGACCCCAAAATAGTAGGTAGTAGAAAAGGTAGGCAGATAATGACGATGATATTCCCAATGTATTTTCAGATTGTGAGAATATGGATGAGGACAATTTATGATCCATATGTAATGCAAATCGATGGATGAGTATGATAACTTAATAACAAACCATCCATCCAATATATTCTTGCTCCGATGAACCTGAACTCGTTTTCGGAAAATGTGTCTCCTAAGAGCTATCGAAAACGTAAGATTATACCCGTAAGGACGTACATAAGCGTAATATCTAAGTCTACACAACTTTTTATCTTGTGGATTCCACATTATGAGAAAAATGTTTCGCCCAGAAGATTATAAGCAAAAACACGAAAACCGCAAAAGTATCTCTGAAAGTTATTTTTTACGAGTCACGCGTGTTATCGAGCAGCGAATCAAAAAGTTTGGGAGCAAACTAAAATTTTTTTTTGCCGAGAGTCGATGTACCAATTTGGCAATGATTTATATCAGAATAAAAGTTTAATTTTTAAATAAATTAATGGTACTTAAGTACCTACTTGATTTGAAGACATATTCGACTAGACTTTCGACTGATTCGCAGTAGTGGGCGTTTCGTCCTCAATTTGAGCAGGGATTATGTAAATCGGTTTGATGGGCAGGCATGGCCGGGATAAGGTACAGAGCTTTATCCAGCCTTAAAAGATCTGTGTTCCACTTCCACACTGGGATGACAAATTGCTAGTCCACTGTACGGAAACCAGACCACTGTAAAATAGTATCGTTGTGCAAAATATACGTTTCAACATTTTGCACAGCGATAACATGACCTATAACAACATCCGATGTATTGTTTTTTTTACAGACACGTATCAAATATTTCGCACTCTTTGCTTTATTTCGAAAGTAACCCTAAATCTTCCGTCACTGTTCTCAGGTTCCAAATACCTGAGTACAATTTACGCTTGTGAATCGGATCTTTGAAATCGATCCGATTTCTAGAAATATACCCATTTGCTTCTCTTGGAAATTAAAAGGATTGTAAATCATATTACAATTTCAGACAACGTTGGATAAGGTGAAGGCTTTTAGAAGATGAATTTGGGACAGAAGTTATTTTGTTTTCGTAATTTTAATGAAAATAAAGCTTAATGGAACCGAGGAGAGACATTATGTACTATATATAATAGGATGGAGTTTAAAAGTAATAAGTTGGCACGTAATATGAAGAAAATCTTTTTAAAGCTCTCAAAATAAATTACCAACTCATGTCCTCGAAAACTTGTGCAGACCATTATATTCGTATGCATAGTACTTACCTATTATTTCACGTTTTTAACCTTAATCTATTACAACAACAAATGCTTGTCTAATACAACAGTCTATAAAGGTTCCCCATAATCATATCTTTACATCGAACATATTGTTTTACGTTGCCATATCAATGATCTGCGTTAATGCATACAACGTTATCATCAATCAACATAGAATCGGGGCGACGGTTTGCTATCGGAAACCGTCTATCATAGTGAACTCCCTCGTTTATTTAAATGTATGTGTACTGGGGTTAGCGGAGAACATGCAATATGATTTTCAATGACATTTGAAATGATACTAATAATTTGTTCCGTAAAAATCTCACTGGGAAAACTTAAGGCAAAAGCGCCAGGGTAGCCCGCGAAATTCCAATTTTGATTAAAATATGATTCGCGACCGTAATAAATGTCATTAAAGTCATCAATACTATTGAATGACTATTTCATGAAATGTTAACATTTGACGATTATACTAACTTAAGGAGTAGTATTACTGATTCTAATGATTATAATTCTGAAAATTCATATTTATTTGTTACGGTCGCGAATCATAAAAAAATCGTTTACGAATCTTTACGATTTATCTCACAATATTTCATCAACACTACAAGCATTAATACTATAGGAACTTGGTACCTTTGGAATTGAGTAACTAATTAATTTAGATAGTATTTTCTTTAGTTTCAGAATACCTACATTACCTACAATAAGTAGCTGTATTATTTAATCTCAATGACATTAATTAATGAATACAATTCTAATACAAATTGCGTAATTTTCTTCAGAGGCTTACACAACGCGATCCTGCTTTACAATCCTTCCTTTTGTGAACAAACAGGACAACTTTAGCATTGGAATGATCAACCAAGACTTCCATTTAATATTCAAATCCCAGAACAGCATTTACTTGAAACGAAACATTCAAATACGGGCGCTAATAACAGTGTTCTTGCAAGGAAACCAACTATTACTTTAACATCCTACATGCACCACCTACCTGCAAGATATTCGATGCCCTAGATAGCTAAGCTGGGCTAAATATAGAGAGCCCTTGGTCTGAAATCTTAAGGCGAAAGCGCCAGGCAATTTGCAGGTCAGTATTGGGTTGTATGTTGATTAAAATATGACTCGCAACCGTAAACAAATATGTGTTTACAGAATTATTATCATTAAAGTTATTAATTAATACAACTCTCTACGACCAAGTAGTCCTATTGAATTACTTCTTCATGAAATCTTAACATATGAGCAATATACTAACTTAAGGGGGAAGCGCTAAGGTAGCCCGCGAAATTCAAATTTTCTTACGTTTTTTGCAATTTGCTGGTCAGTGTTAAGTTGTACGTTGATGAAAATATGATTCGCGGTCGTAACAAATATGTATTTACAGAATTATAATCATTACAATCAGTAATAAAACTTGTTAAGTTAGTATAATCCCCAAATGTCAAGATTTCATGAAATAGTCATTCTTGGGGTTTACTTGGACTTAGAGAGTTGTGTTGATGACTTTAATGATTATAATTCTGTAAATACATATTTGTTACGGCCGCGAATCATATTTTAATCAACCTATAACTTAATACTGACCAGCAAATTGCAAAAATCGTAAGAAAATTTGAATTTCGCGGGCTACCTTGGCGCTTCCCCCTTAAGGAGTTGTATTACTGATTCTAATGATTATAATTCTGAAAATTCATATTTGTTACGATCGCGAATCATACTTTAATCAACTTACAACCTAGACACTGAGCTGCAAATTATAAAAATCGCAAGAAGATTTGAATTTCCCGGGCTACCTTAGCGCTTCCCCCTTAAGTCTGTCTGTAGTTCGATGAGGTAATAGTTCTGGTAAAGTTTGTTGCAGGGCTTTGATTGTAAGATGATTTGAATTTTAGCAAGAATAGTGTAGTGAACTGTTACTCTCAACGCACAAGCAAGCTAATTCAATTTAATAATACCTGAGGACCTATTTAAGGACATATTAAGGTTTGTCACTTGATTATTGCATTACAATGCGCTGCAAATTCAGATTGCTCTTGGCCGAGAGCCTTGCAACAATTTTAGTAGAATGCGTGACCTAAGATCCAGAAAAGACACATAGATATATCCGCTACAAACCTAGATAGAGGTAGTTTCAAGACAATCGTTAAAGGGCAGATTACAGCGTCTAACAAACAACGCGTTCTCAAAAGTCAAAATGATACTGAAAGGTCAAAGTTGTTTCTTTAGACACGTGTCAAGAATTGGTTCTTTCAACATTTTGTGAGTTAACGTCCCTTTTTTCCTCATAACAACGTACTTGAAATAATAGAATGTCTATTCAGCCTCAAAACAGTAGAAAAGCTGGCCAGAGTTACAGAGTATAATTAACATGAGGAGCAGAATAGCTATTGCCGGAGGGAGCTCCGGCAATAACTATGTATATATAATAAGGATAAAATGCGTGAAATGAATTGCCAAGCCGTTATTTGTCACAGTTATTTTTATCTTTTAGATATAAATTCACAGTCCATTTTTATGCCTTAGTAATTTGCCTTGCCAAACGATTAGAATCGTAAATTAAATTTATTTGGTCCATAAAGGATACAGCATGATACTTATACTTTCCATGCTAAGTTTACTATTTCATTTATTTTTGTATGCCTGAATTTACTTTCAATACCAGCAGAACTGAAAACCGCTACGGTTAAAAGAATACAGCCAGCAAAGTCTCAAAGCAACATCTGCTGCGTGCTCGGTTGGCCAAAGATCAATAGCAGCATTGAGAATATTCTTAGTTCAATCACTGCAGCTCGAAGAAAACTTAAAAGTTCACATAATACTTGTTTCATTGATAGAAGAAAAAAGTACGGCTATCAATGTTAATCAAAGGGTTTACAATACCATTGCCTTAAAGGGGTCACCATTTATGTGTTTTTGCTCTGTGATCGAATGCACATTAGTCAAATATACGGCACATGTTAGAATTTAATATCCAAAGTGGTACGGCGGTAAACATTCCATTTTTAAACAAAAAATATGCGAGTGAACTAGCACAGTGTAGTGAACAAATGGAAATTTAACTTGAGATGAAAATATAGGTTTCACGGGAACCTCCACCACATGATAGAAAATAATTAATATAGTCTCATATTATAATATATTCGTGTATTTGAAAACAATTGTCTCCTACGGGCGGATTGCACCAATAAAACTGAACGCGATCAGCATATCTAAACTACGTTCAAGAGCTATCAGTATCATTATTCCAAAGAAAATAATGACACTGACAGCCCTTAAACGTAGTTTATGTGCTATTGCGTTCAGTTTCACTTGTGAAATCAGCCCTTAGACGTTTCAATTATGTGTATTCTTATAATAAAAACAAAAGAATGTCTGGAACAAATTTCTGCGATCTACAAAACAGAGCCCAGTTCCTAAACATTTTCAATTCAGATTCTACAGTAAAGGGAATCATTGGGATCCAAGTTCCGTATAACATTTTACAGTCAGTCTAGAGCCTAAGCGAATTCTGAAATTTAGAGTAGGGAGATACACAGAAGGGACATAAAAGCACAATATATAAAGGCTTCATTACATATAGGTACCGATCCGTGACAACACACGTACTATTTACTTGTAACGCAAGATCCTATAAATGTTCTGAGGTTTCGTTGTTCTCGTAAATAAGATATTGTCACAGAAATGTGTGAATTTCCCCTTCTGATTTTCGAACAAAAATAAGTTGATACGACAAGTATAATACTTATATATAGACGAAAGAAGATATCCGTATGTGGTCTGACTGGGTAACGTAATTCATTATGTTATCCTACTAGCGGTGCCCCGCGACTTCGTTCGCGTGGATGTCGTTAGATACACAATATACTAAAATAACAGCCACGTTTTAATAAAACTGCCTCGTCCTCTGACGCGCCGAGTTGCATCGCCCGCCCGCGTTATTACTTCATTTTAGTTTAGCGTTCTTACTGACTTCTTTCTTTTTGCTCGCCTCTTAAGCGTCGTAGCGCGATGTTAAATAGCCTGTAACTATCCTCGAGAATTGGGCTACCAATGCAAAAAAAAAAATTCAACTCAGATATTTTTTATTCACAATTTTAAAATAAAAGTACCCTAAGCTACTCCTTATAACCTCAGCTATCTGCCAGTGAAAATCCCGTCAAAATCGGTCCCGCCGTTGTGGAGATTAGCCGAACAAACTTTTAAAAATTGTTTGCTGTCAAAGTACCGTATATACTTTCATATGCATTTAGTAAAAAACTGTTATTTTGACTTTACAAACAGACACTTCAATTTTGTTTATTTATATAGATGTATAGATATCAGACCAGGATCTATCATAGTGCCCAGATTTAAAAGGAACGGTACTAGAAGTTGGTTGGAAATAAGAGAAGATGTCAGCGTAGGATGGTCTAATCACCCGTACCAATTACCTAGATACATATCAAAGCAAATAACTAATCGTCATGAATAAAGCTTTTCAATCAAATATATAAAAATCCGTACAAAAACATAATTGATCCATCGATACTGAATGAATAGATCCCACGCCTCGACGAAGTAATTACATCAACGTTTGAACGCTATTACCATTGACGCCGGTGTTTTTTTTTTACAACCATTCGATATTCAACAGAATTTATGGAAAAAACGATTGCTATTCATATCGTACTTTTTTACATAATACAAAACATTTCAGTCCCGTCGAATATAAGAAATTCATGACACGTGAATGATAAAGAAATAAACATCAACTAAATTAATCTACGCACGAAAGGAACAGCGGAAATGGAGTAAGAAATGTGTTTTGTCATGTCTCGCAATACGCTTTCTTATCTTTGAAGGCCGTACGTGGAGCGCCCAGTCTGAATAAGGTGAACAGACCGGAGTCTGTTCACCTGTGAGTATCCACGCTTCCGTTCAGGCCATAATCATTTCAGCCGCTCTGCTCGCCGGAATTTCCTATATGCCTAAAGCTTGGGTTTTTATCCGTTTAGGTGAACCTGAAGGAAAAGCGGATCGTATATTTACCGACCTTTTATAAAACTAAACCTTTGTAGGAAACTTCACTAACCTAACGTTATCCTAAACTATTTCAAAAAGAAAATCTAATTTACAAAACCACAAATTCCATTTAGCGAAAGCAAGATTTCGAGCAAAGCCAATGAATGCTAATTAAATTACACCGGAATTAACACATGTGGAGAAGACATCGCATACCGACAACACAAATACACAAGACGACTTTCATCTGAATTTTGACTACGCAGAATTCCAGTACAAGGTTAATGTTGTTAAAGGAAGTTCTAATCAAGACTGAAACAACTCATCTACGTAGGAATAGGAAACGTGAACATTGACATTAATTGATCGGGCCGGGCCGAAATGAAATCTGGCTTGAACTAGATCAACTAGAAACTGCCGTGTCTGTAATACATGTCCGTGGCGTAACCGCCGACCCAATTCTATTGATAGAAAAATATTTGAACAACGCCCTAAAAGGAAACGGTTGGGATTGAAATGATCTTGAAACATGGGCCATTGTTGGTGACATATCAATGTAGAATGAAGGACTGAAACTTCCACAATGTCTATACCAATGAGGTTTAGGCAAGATAGTACAACTGCTGGTCTAAACTGTAGTAGTCTTCAACTGATGGATGCTAGTTTAGAGCATGTTTGAGCTAAGAGCGTCGACGCTATCTCTTAAACTCGTTATAGGAGCTTCAGCCGGTATCGACATACTTAATACTGAAACGTTTACTTTGCGTTTAAGGATTCAAGCAAAAGATAAGCATTGTTGGTTTCAACACCCCACTTCTAAAGCCCGAATCATTATCATTAAACGAGGCGGAAGTTACGAAGCTATAAAAACAGAACTGATGAATAGGAAAACGGTAACAGCTTCAAGCATAGGTAATTTGCTAATCTCTGGAAAACTGTTCGGATGCAAACCGGATTAATCATACCGAATACAGGGAAAAGAGCGGACAATTGACACGATACCAACTATAGCTATTTGGTCGATAAACAGAATAAAGGTTTAACGGCGTGCCTTGGTATCATAAAAGTGGAAACGAGGGTTTGCCCGCGTTCTGCACACGGAATCCTGAATCAGGTCGCTCCGTGTATCTGTAATGTCACTACGTTTCGGAGGTCGTGCTTAAATAATGATGCTTCAAGGTCTGTAAGAGGTAGGGACGTTTACTTATATTTTTGAGAAGAAAGGGGACATTTTTAGACCCTGCTATTATTTCCCGTCTGGATAAACAGTCACAGTAAAGTTATTTTGCCCTTGACTTGCGAAACGTATGTTCTATGTTATGGGTTTTGGTTTCCAGTCCTTCAGGTGGACCATTGTGCGTGACGTACGTACCTATTATATAGTCGTTTGTCAAATCTTTAGTATACTTTATTTTAGTGTTACAACTTCTAATTCTTGCTTTGCAGACATGTTTACAAGCAAGCTATTTAGCTAAATAATAAAACCGTCAAAAGTAAGGCCTTTTTCACGATTATTTTGGCATTGAACGAACGCATGGTATAAGCTTAAACGACTCGTAAGTCGTAACTTATTGCAGTTTGAAATCACGTCAGGTGTACCTACTACAACTGTGCTGAAGCACACACGAAACCGTTATTTTTAATATAAAAATGTTATTTTTCTGAAGCAGATACGTTTTTAATATAAGATTTCAAAGGGCACTTCAAAGGTTTTCAAGTTCAACTTGGCTGACGTCACTCGGCGGAGCGAAAGGTTTTCGACAATCCATCGAGATTCATTGTCGGTCTGAGGGCCGACACGAGGCACTATATTTAAAACAGAATCTTATTTCAAACGGAAAACCCTTTATAGTAAGCAAATTGAAAGTCGAACGTCTCGTTTGTGTTACTGCCAAAAAATCGAATGATTTCAGAAAGGCTGAAAACATCTTGTATCTTCAAAGACAACATGAAACATTAAAGCTTCTGAGACTTCAAACTGATTCTCGTCAAAAAACAATGTAATATCGGATCGAATGTTTTCCATCCGTGCTGCTGTTGCGATGAAACATTACTTCAATTACGTATAAAAAAGGTACGCATTGAATTGTTGATGCATCGTTGAATAAACTATCCGTTAAACCTCCGAAACAGTACTATGACGTAACGTTACATTCGTTACGCATAACTCAGCGAAGTATAACATGGCAACCTATGATAACGAACATTAGTGACGTAATCACCCAGTAGTGAGGAATGAGGAAGATATAGACAATTAGAAGTACTCGCAAGTTTGTCTACTGGTCAAGTTTGTCTGTGACTCGTTTGGAAGTTGGAAGCTGATAAGTTATCTGCGGAGATTTTCTTATCGTTATAGCTTGGATCATTAATTATACACGTTATTTCGGGGGTTCTAATCCCTAATGGTTCTTTGATGTTGCTTTCAGTGTTATGGTAATTGTGCTTAAGATATTAAGAAGATAGTGGATTCTCTTCTTTAACATTGGCATATAGCTACATACAATATTTAGTACAAAAAATTTCATCGTTAATTTCAATATAATATGTTATAGGATTGTCAGCCCAACACAAGATATCCAACAGTTTACCGAGGCAACTCCCTATCTAACCCCAAAATAAGGTTGGCGCCACACGATTACGGGGTCCAGAACCACATCGGCAGCACGAGACCGCCCTTCTATTTCCGTCGGGTCAACGCCTAGGGCGTTAACCATTTCCACGTCATTTCCTTCGGAAAGCCAATTGAATGGTACAATAAACAGTGTATACAGTTGACTTTTGTTTTGCAAACGTGATTAGAGGATTTACCCATAAAAGCGTCATTTCAATGACGCTTTTATGGGTAAAGGGGGTGAGCAGAATAACGTGTCGCACGTGGAAACAATATAAATCGGTTCACACGTTTTCCGGACAAGGACATGTAACGGGCATTTATTTAGAAACGTCCAGATTTACAGAGAGTATTTGTGGTCTTTTGAGACGCTTGTCAAAAATTTGAAATGCGCCATCTTTCAAAATCTAGCTGGACTGAATTTTTAGTTACGCCATCTTTGAACCTGCAGTGTTATACGATAAAATAGCGCACAGTTAATGTGCCTGGTATTAAAAATAATGAAACTGAGTTAGTTTTTACTTGTTAATAACTTCCCTAAAACGTGACTCAGCTGTGTTATCAAACATTTTTCTAATCTATTGTATGTCCAGCGGTTCAAGTGGAATATCCTGTACAGAGTTCATAATAAGATATACATTGTATTAAATATAGGTTTTTTATCAACAGCTTAAACCTAAAACTGAACATCATTGTGACAGATTTTTATAACAAAAAAAATATCATTTGTTAATTACCAATGATGCTAAAGGGACTACAGAAATATCAATGTCAATTTGCAGTTAATAAGGAGGATCAAACTAAACTTCGGGATTGCAAAGAAACATGTTAGGACGAAAACCTAAATTATGACGTCCTTATGGAACGTAATGAGTTAACGAGACAAAACCGAATGAAAAAGAATACGATACCGTTGCAAAATTTAAATGTAAGTACATTCCTTACCACCCATAAACCTAATGCCTTAAAGCCAGAAAATATATAAAAATAAACTCCATTTTCCAAGGACCTATTATTGTTCATCCCATCCTGTGGGTCGATGTTCATCCCTAGTACGCCCACAGTTGGATCTATGCCAAATACCTAGAGATCTTTTGAAACCCACTCATTCATCTTATAAAATGTTACGTTGCATGCTTAGGAACACCTCGTAATTTTTCCCTAGTTGAGATGATCGTATAAATTGGAATTAGGATATATCCCGAAGCAAATCTGGCAACAGAAGGAATTTGTTATATATATCATAGATGGATACTCTACGATAATAAAATTGAAATAGGGTTCAGAAAACGATCGATTTTGGGACGACTAGGTATTCGATCAATGTTAAAAACGTATGGATTCAAATAGCAGTGTAGGTGCACACGAACAACGTGGATGAATTACCAGGAGCTAGACCACCACCTCTTATTTTAATCTTACTTGAGTATGGGAAAGAGATGAAGCTAGACGTCCTGTATAGCTCCATCTCTTTCTCACACTGAAGTAACATTAAAATAATACTGCTTTAAGAGGTGGTGGTTGACCCCCTGAACTGTTATTTCGCCATTTGCGTCGTATGAACGACTAAGTAACTTGTGGAAACTTTAAACTATGTAGATGCGGTGGGCTGTGAACCGGGTGTTGTACAGCAACTTGGTAGGAGTAATAATTAAACACCAGGTCACGAACCTGCCACTTAGGTATTGTACATTTAACGAACCCTAACTGGAATTTCACAAAACCTCGTTATTAAAAAAGACTCGTACTGTTACGTGGAGTATCAATTTTTTAGTTTGCTTTTATGATTACTTCGAAAGGCTTATTTTATAACGTGTATGTCAGACTTAAATTCTAGTGAACATTACTTCACGCCTGTATGCACCTCTGACTAAGTAGTCAGAGGTCAGATGTTCAAGTCAGATGTGCTATTAACCGGGCAGAAATCCAGACTTCGGGTTACTACTCAACGAAATTCCTAATGGAAAAACCCAATGACATTCTGCTCAATCCAGAGAGCGAGCCCAGGATCTACAGCCAAGCAATTTCGATTCCATTCCACGGAGTAATTAGCATCACAAATCAGTTTAAGGAAGGGAACAAAACGTGTTAAGATGATGTCAACGCATTCGATGAATCAGAAACAATTACAATGCATAACAAACCAACGTTGTACAACTCAATTATTACTGTTTAAGGTCAGCAGGTAATTGCTAAGTCAAGTGAGTCATGCTTTGCTTTATTTTACGGCAAATTGATTTGAAATGGAAAAGTGCAACATTAATGCTGTCGTTAGGAGACTTTTGAAAGGATCAGGTTATCAGTTCTAAAAGAAGTATTAAGAACAAAGAAGCTCCTCAAATGAAGGTCCGCGGCTCCGTGGGCTCTCAAGTCCACTATCACTTTGCTGGCTGTTTAATATCTTTACAACTGTGTGAACTATTCTCATTTGGTTCGAGTCTATACGAGAAAAGAGCAGTCCAAAATTGGATGGCCTAGGCCAGGCCATCCAGTAGGGATGATGCCTGGGTAAAAAAAAAAGAAATTCTATTTAGTCCGTCAGTCAGATAATAAAAAGTACTAGACACGTATTTTTGCTTTATCATATCTATTAATAAAAAAATTACTTAGATAAAATGCATTAAAGTGGGGGGTGAGGTCTCGCTACGTCACAACTAAGTATAAAATCTAGCAAGACCTGACGTCATGCCACATTTTAACTCAATGTTTCGCCGTAATTTTTTGATTACGCAAAAAAGAAAAAAATACGTGTCTAATATTTTTTTAATAATCTACCTGACGGAGAAAAAAATGTTTACTCATCGTCGACTAGTCCAATCTAAAACTACACCAAATGATTTTTAAATTCATCTCCACACTGAAAACCGTTAAATATGTTGTTTGTCGATGCACCCTACATGAGCTAATTAGCTTAGCTCTTGATAGAGCAACATGGCGGCTAATGTGCGTTATCTACAGTACTAAACATTAGCCGACTCAACAAATGCACTTCTAATAAGGTAATTTGTTGAATTAGACCTTGACATGCAATGACAACGTGAAGATAATCAAAGAATGACTTCATACTGCACAAAAGACAATTTTACGAAGAACAAGCTAGTAATCAAAACCTTACAAGTCATCTTTAAAGAGATTAAATGTATGATTACAAATTAAGTACCTAAGCCTCGTGGTCATGGTTAACAAAAGTTATGCAACGTGGGCAGCAACTCATCTTGTTGCTGACAGCACTTCAAGCTAAAATGAAATGTAAAATGGTTTCAGAAACACAATTACATGTTGCTGCAATAATGCACCTTTTGGTTACCATGACAATAAGGCCTTCATTCATATCTTGAAACCAAAATGGCTTCCAAATTAAAAAGTTAAGGCAACACAGAGCATATCTTCATCGTTTATTTTCTTTGTAAAATTATGGTGCACCAAATTACGTGAATTTCGGGAAACTTTTTAGTTCTACGGGTTAAGTACATTTTGGCGATTGTAGTTTGGCTTGCGGCCAGCCAGCAGATACATGCAGTATACAGACAATGCTAATGAATTTATTGAATCATTTGTTTAACTATCTACACTATGGCTATGGTCATGAATAATGTATGGCATTTGAAGGTATACATCACAATTAGGTCCTGGTTTACAGTTGGCATTACATTAAATATGAATGTTTCAGCATTCACCATTTATTAATAATTGCATGTTTGATGTGGTTGAAACATAATAAGGAAGCCTAATACACTACTCATATCAAAGCCCAAATGCAACTCTTACGTATCAATAAGTCTGATAAATTACAAAAAGGTAATCTGAAAACGGAATATAAAATTTTTATAAAGTACCTGGTGACTTCATTAATGCCTTTTATATGTCCGACGTAAACGACAATTCGCCAAGCGTTAACTGCACTACGCGGCGCCGAAACGGCTGCAAAGTATGGACACAATACATAACTCTTTATAGTAAGTATAAAGTACTATATTCAGTCTGCACGACAACAACGAGCAAACTGTGCTAACATCATTTTACGCAGGACTTTTTCATTATTTGTGTTCACTGCAAGCTCCTTTAGTGATTAAGTGAAATGTCATTAACTTCATAAAAATGAAGTCAGAAATGTAGGCCAATTCTAAGATTAAAAGGATTTTATCATTGCTATAGATGATAATATAACATAACATACCATCACGCCTGTAATCCCTGAAGAGGCAGAGGTGTACCTATAGAACAGCCACATTTCGCCAGTTATGTTTAAGTCCCATGTAATAACTGCTATCTAATTATCAACCGGGCACAAATCCACACTCCTGACTGCTACTGAGAAATTCCTGATGAAAAAACCTCAAAACCTCTCTCTCTTGAATTTGTATATAATGTATATATGTATATATAATATAGGTATATATATTATAGGTATATATTGTAGTAAATATGTATGTATGTGTATTATAAGTTTATAACTTATTTATGTACAAATTGTCCCATTCCTAACAGAGCACCTGCCATCTAATCTCTTCACCACCCTTGGTTGACTGGTAGAGAATGCCTAAGGCATTAAGTCCGCCTTTGTACTTTTTTAAGTGTGAAAAGATTAAATAAATAATAAAAACCCAATAACACTGTGCCCGACCTGGGAACCGAAGTAGTACTAGCGCTTGCAACCACTAGACCAATGAGGCAGAGATGATTATATCTTTTGAAACCCCATACTACCAAGACAACAGAGGATTACGATACATCCGCTCATTCATTATACTTTCGAAATGAAACTTGATGCTCCAGAAAGGACCAAAGACCTTAAACTAATAGAGAAGCGTAACTACACTAAGCAAGCATCTTCACGAACAAGAACCTGTCTGCCAACATGATTCCTTAGTAGGTTACTGAGAAAAAAAAAATGCATTCAGAGGCCGTGACCGGCGCTGCGGCCGACTCGCTAACGGTACACCATTCGACTAGTTGCTTAGACTCGATAATCGCATCTCTTGATAATGTGGTTGAATTGAGACTCTTTTCAATAAATATTCAAGTACTAGTCAAGTTGAGCAAAATTGTGACAATAGTAATAGTAATAACATGACTTGATATTTTTAGGATTGTATTTTAAACAGTGCGAAAAAGTCAGTAATAAATTGAGAGTTATTGTGATAAAGGCGAAACATCAACAATTCAAAACCCTTTCAATACTGGTAAAGCCAACCCCACATACAAAATAGGAGAGTACAAAGCCGCCAAAAATAAACTATATCTGGAATCACAGACAGATGTTTCGTTTCGCTTTTATAATTCACGAGTCGGTACAGACTGGGCAAACCGTCCCTCGCATTTATCGGATCGTGAAACTAGAACAATAGTCGACCGACTCATACTACTTAGTCCTAAAGAAGGAGAAGGAAAAATCAAATATTCGATAATCGGCCCAGCAGACGTAGTCACGCACTCGGTTTCACACAAACGGAATAAGAATAAATTCTACTGAAGGAAAAGAAATCCCCGTTAGATAGTAGAGGGACATTATGCTATTAAAATAAACAGAACAAATAAAATATAACGTTTCTACTAAACATAATGTAAATACATTATAGCAAAGATGTGTCGTAAAGAAAGCTAATGAAATCGTAACCTGAACAGCCGTTTCAATTACGGAGTTTCATCGAAGGGCTTTCTTGGGATTATTCCCAATTAAAATTGTCATAAGCCGTCGTCGGATCCCTTACAAAGTAGCTCTACAGTATTTCTAAGAGTATTATGTTCACATGTCATAGCTCTGTGGTATTCTCATAAGCAATAACAACGGGCTACGACAACTCATGTCTAAACCGCAGAATTGCAATATCTATTCGAAAGACGACGGAAACGGAACATGTGGCAACTATTTCTATCTAGAGTTACAGCTTCATTTGTTGCATTTGATATTCTGCTTAGACGTTTTTCTTCACACATTTATTTCGGCACATGGTTGTGATTTCAATGTACCTATTTAAATGACAGCAGAACGTTTTCAAACAATGGTCTTTAACAGTTTGTAAAAATGATTTCAGACACCATCAATGCATCACTAGTCAGGAAACATCGCCATAAAATATTTTATAGCTCTAGTATTTTATAACTTCTCAGCGGAAAGCGGCTACAATAAGTTGTAACGTCTAGTTTGCTACATGACACAAACCATGCACGTTTGACAAGTTAGCACTTTCGCCAAACTCTAACCAGCTCTTGGGTCTTGTAGATACAGCACACTTAGATACTCCACTTTTAACAGTGCTGGCAGAGTGGCGGGGCTTAATTAGGGCAGTAATATTCGTTTCGCTGAATTGGGGAATAACTTTTCGCGAAGGCAAAAGCGAAATGTTTGCTTCGTGACTTGGGAAGACTGGAGAATACTTAAAATTCTCGTATGAATCTTCACATTAAATTGGTAGTTAATACTTACACATTAGAAATTTTTGTGTCTTCTATTTTATTCCCATAATGTTATCGAACCGCTATTTTTCTGCCTTACCCAGCTTACAGTAACAACAAAGCGTTGTCAGCCTGTTTAGGCCCATGATTTATCCTATCTTACGTAGTAGGCACGTTACGCGTCAGCGTACCATCAACCTGAGGTTTACAACCGCGTTCGATGCAAATTGGCTTCGTCAGCGGTTTCCATCAGACTTTCCGAGCAATAACCCCAAGCCATCCTTTTTTATTTTATAAAATATCCATTACTAACGAACAGTGCAATTCTGCATTTCGTGATCCGATATTTCGTTATTTTTATGGGGCACTCATTCAATGAATTTGCGCTTCGATATTGCGGTAGTAAATATTATAAAAGGAAATTTCCGTTTGGAAACAAGTTTTGTGTGCAATTTTTGGTAACATGGCATTCACAGAATATAAATATTATTTTTAATACCGCTGAAAATGATTCTTCGCAATGCTAATTTAGGTAGGGTGTACATAAAGTCAACTAGGGCGACGAAAGCAACATCGTAACGACCGAGATTGCGGCTAAGGGAAGCCACGGGGACTGTTTAAGACATTATTTGGATGCGTTCCATGTTACTTAGTACTATTAGTAGACAAGACGTACAAACGAAATGTTAATTATACAAAAAAGAATCGATTCCATTCACGTTTTACAGAAAAGAACACAGAAAAAATCTAAGTCCTGTTCCATTTGAAATAAGTTTCTCATAAGAGTCGTATTAAAAATCAACTCCAGAGAAGAACCTTTAAAAGCAAAAGTGACCCTCGAATCATGTTCCGTCTTTGAACATGCTAAACACGTTTAATCCATGTCTCGGGGCACGGCAATATATCGTGTATTTTAAGCAGATTCAGGTCTTTATCGCACGACCCAGACGACATATAATATGAAAAAGAATGACGATCATTAACCAGCTAGACTGGAACGACGGTGAATTTGATATTAAATTATGCTGGACTTGAAGATGAACAATATTATGTCTTTTACAGAAGCCATGATAGAATCAGTGGTGTTAAGATAGCAAAGATAAAATTCTCGCGGAGATTTTTTATAATAAAGCGGGAATAGAAATGGGTATTACTGCATCTCGTAAAACTTAATATTATAGTCATCTGCAGTCCACACGCACGGAATCAAATTGGAAATATTTCCATATAAAGAAAAACAAGCATCTGAGGCCAGAACTGTTGGTATAAGTAACATTTTTGACAGTAAGATTGAATTAATACGAGATTTTAGATATTTTTAAGCAAGAGAACGAGAAATGGTCCTGTGATACCTAAGCATAAAAACATCAACAAATGTCCTCAATATATCTCGTCCCATTCCACAACACACGCAATGCAACGCGCTCTTCAACAAATCAGTTATGACTTACGCTACATATGCAGTAATGCTATCATCGGACCACTATCTTTTATTGCCATGGACGTTTTGTGCCCCTTGAAACAACACCCTGACACGGCTCCACACGATTTATGGCTAGCAAGGGAAAACATATTGGGATTGTTCACACAGCGGACCAATAGGAAATAACAGTTGCAGATTTCGGTATCGTGAGGAGATTTCGGTTTATGATAACGTCGGCTTGGACCAGACTCAAGATTGAATTACGAGGCATTGGTTTGAAAATGCAGTTCATTCTGATAACAGTAAGTAATGCATTTGAAACATTTAAATGTTTCATAGCAACCAAAAGCTCACTGAACTAAGAGAAATTAATGAGATTGTACTTGAACTCATAATTCTAGCAAAGATCCGAGTGAGGTCAAAATGAAAGTTTAATACATGTGCTTAACACCGTCATAACAGAACTTATGAATATTTCAAGGTACCGTATTAAAGCGCAGAAAGCGGTTTTAATAAATATACAAATAGCTTTCGCTGCTCATATTCAGCATTTCAAGAGATTTTCACTCGTAGCAGAAAGTGCAAATCTCTTGACATGCAAATTGGTGAAGCAACGGCTTGAACATTTCATATTAGGATGGATGTAGTATTCTGCCGTGAAATGTTTATGTTCATAAAATCGGACGAATGGTTTGATTAATATTGAGATTTGAGACCGAGTTATGCAATAACTAAATGCAAACAGGTATTCGCATGGGGATCAAAGTTTGCCTGCATCACAAACCAACGAACGTTTCAAAAAGTTTGTTCAACGTTTTGTTCCCGGTGTTCGTGAATATACCAGGAAACTCGGATAATCCACTAGCTTATGTGACTTAACTATTGGGGATCAAAATGGACCGGAACAGACAGAAATGGGGCCGGAACTGTGGCTTGTGGCGCAGAACTCGCGAACGTGGAAACAAAATGGGCGAAGCAAATTTGGCGAAAATGCGAACAAAACCTAGCAGCGGTCACTAAACAAATCAACAAATCATCAATCGATTTTGGAAGCTATCACATTTTACAACCCCTAAATGTAAGGAATACTTACAAAACCTTCGTATATTATGTACTAGATAAGTACTTCGTACTCCATCAAGTGTTTCTAGGCGGAAGATTTAAAGCCATTTCCTTGCTACTGCACTCCGTGATAACGTTCACGAAGCCTCCATTTATGTAAGACCCTACTTACAGACTGTATACATGTTATACAAACATTGTATATACATAGACAAAACCTACTTAAATGACGCTTGAGATCCTTTTACTGATACCGCTAATAAAGTCTGCGGGCGGAATGTACAAGTTATGGTTGCCGTCACAGATTTCTTCAGAAGTTTTGATATAGTTTAGCCATAAATTTAGTTTATTACTTAATACAGAAATAAATATTTGAGTAATGGGTTTGGAAGTTATTGACTTTAAACGAAATTTTATGCATTTTATGGCTGTAGCAAAAATACAGACTATACAATTTTGATATTAATACAACTATACTCGAGAAACTGGTTCGGATCACAGAAACAAATTAAAATAAACATCAACGTGTTACTTTTAAGGCGAAAGTAAATAACAATGAGGTAAACAAGAATATAAATGTCCCCTTAAAGTCCGCCGGTGCCATCACATTGCATCGCATCCCAAGGAACCGTTCGTATATCGGAACTTCACGGCGGACCGAGCAACAATTTATTGAATACTCTCCATCTCGCTCACTGAATACAATGATGCGTATTTTATCAAATTAAAGTTTGAAGCCGTGACGACTGTTCTTAAAGATGGATTTATTTGCGACTTTGTTACTGAAAGCGAAACGAAATGGTATGGTTTGTATGCCAACTAAGTAACACTGCATATTCAGAATTCAGATATTGATTTTATCTTCAGAAGTTTCCTGTTATGCCCAAAACAAACAGTACCGAAACCAACGCGCTGCCACAAAGCAGAACATTTTTTTACTTTTGGGCCAACTTTAGGATCGCTTTCCGAGCCGAATTAAGCTGGCTTTATCACGAAACATTTATACAAAAGTAGTAAAAAATCTCACATTTTCCACAGTCTATGCCGAAATGGCTGTAGTGCATTGCAAAATCCCATTTGCGGTATGAAAGTAACGGGAAGCCCAGATGTGGTCGATGACAAGCGCTTACGTAATCTGATTAAAAGGAATTGTGTCACGACGGTTCATAGACATTGTCATAATAAACTTCATCATTGCAGG
Organism: Fissipunctia ypsillon; assembly: GCA_947568875.1. NCBI lineage: Eukaryota > Metazoa > Arthropoda > Insecta > Lepidoptera > Noctuidae > Fissipunctia > Fissipunctia ypsillon. Next base: position 21,857,737 of record OX387644.1, read on the forward strand.
CTGGTTTTTAGGGTTCCGTAGTCAACAAGGAAACCTTATAGTTTCGCCATGTCCGCCGTCCGTCCATCCGCAGCTTAGCTCAGAAACTCTTAGTACTAGAAAGAAAGAAATTTGGTATGGGTATACATATTAATCACGCCTATAAAGTGGTAGAATAAAATCATGAAAAAACATTTTTTTAGGGTACCTGCTGTACACGTAAAGTGAAGATGTATTTTACTCGTCTAACCCATGGTATGTGGTGTTGTTAGATAGGTGATTCAAAAAATTCATAGTAGTAGTATATAGTATATACAGCGAAATTAAAAGGAAAACTATCAAAGCTAAGTATGCTTTACAGGTTTACGAGTAATAGTCGACCAACTTACATTTTCAGTTGGAATATATGAGAGAACATGTTTTTCAACTACAATATTAAGTTTGTTCTTGGGATAAATTCTTCCCAACTACGGAACCCTTCATTGTGTGTGGTCCGACACGCACTTGGCCGGTTTTTAATTTTTGTTTTCTGCAAAAATGGGCTGATGATTCAGGATGAATAAGTATAGAATGGATAAAGTCAAATACATGTGCAAATGCTGCACATACATGTATTTGTCAGCTCTGCTATTTCAGGGACCTGTTAGTTATAATAAGGACATGGGAGAGGACTATGCACATAATCAGTAAACTCCTGATACTAAAAAGATTGCTTTGATACCGATAATCTCGATTTGAAACCAGCACACTTTTGGATTTTGGTGAGGATCAGTATTCTACCGAGGAGATGCTGTCAATTTCAATGTCTGTTTAATAATTTTCTAAAACAGTTTCCAAACGCTCCATGACAAATAATAATTTGTAACAAAGCTGCGTGCTTCATAAAATCGTCACCCGCATTTATTTAGACCAAGGGAAAGGTCGCAATCGATTAGCCTTGTGACCTGATAGCAATAAAACGGTTGAAGATTATGACAAAGATAGCGCTACCAATTACATCCAATGGCACATTTTACTAACCGTTACAGTTCAAATAGAACCTGTTTCATTTAAGGCAAGTTAAGATTCAACTTTTTTAAATTTCGAAATGAGCCTTCTCTTGACCGCGATGGATGCGGTCTACGATGGGACGGCAGGACTGTGGTGTTGCCAAACATAATGCTAAACCCTTATCTGCTCAAAACGCCCACAAGACCAGATACTATTCAAATTCATTTATTCACATTTAAATAGAGTAAGTACAACCGGTGGTTTCACATGTTACATTATTTGGTCTTATATTCGTTTAGCCTTAGTATGGCATGTGAAGCTTTTTCAAAAATACAAAAAGGATGGGTATTTATTTAATCATAATCAATACATTTCTTTGAGTTTCATAGTGCCTAATGTCAATTATACAGTATCTGGCTAAATACAATGTCCAACACCAGTAAAGAGTCAGTTTTTTACGTTAAATAATGACTTATTATTCCTGTAACCACTCATTTATTGAGTAAATCATTTTTTTTAAGCAGTAGCTCTTTAAGCTTTTTCTTAAACTCTGGTAGAGGAAGATCTTGAATGTCTGATTATAACCTATTATAAATTTTAACACACATAACTGAACATTTTTTTTTAATTGCTCAGCTGCTTATTGTGACCTAATTCTAACCAATCTGAGACCACACAAGCAATATTTGCGATTTTTCTACCGTACATTAAAACAATCGCAAAACCGTTGGTAAGCTGAGTTTTATCACAATTTTCACATTCACAAATACATCCGGACCGATAACCCGGCCTTCGGTCGACCTAATCGCCGAATACGGCGTTTTAACGAATTCTAGAATTTAATTCCGATTATTTTTAATTCTATCCAAATCACTGCCGTACATGTTTTAAAAGGGTTGTTCATGTTGTAAAAGGGTTTAGTATCCGAATATTCTATTTTTACTTCAATTTCACGAATATTCAATTTTGGTGGAGGTTTACGATCCAGATTACCACTAGAACCCAGTATAACCTTTTACCCATGACACTTCGCCATCAACTTCATAAAATGAATTGTTTCGCAGTCAACCCTAACCTAAATTGTTCAATTTCCGGAGATAACTTTAAAATTTTCAGCCCACTGAATTCGGTGCCTAACGATTGGCGCCCCATTATTCTTCCTTTGTGAATAAGTGATTATTTAAAACACATGTTTCAGTTCTACGGTATATTTATGTAGATATTAATATCTAATATTTTAATAAAACCCTGCTATTGAATTTTCGCACTTCAGTACAATACGCCCCGTTCAATCCTTTTGTATCGGTAATCTTTTGAAGCTTCGCGTCTCGTTAGTCAAAGGATTTATAGTGCCTTTGTGATCCTCTTGGAAATATTCAAATACCCAACAGCAGCTAGAAATTCCATTCCTAGTACGTTTTAACGCCGTTTTTTAGATCTAGGTCGAACACTCACCGCCCCCATAATCATTTCAGCCGAAAGACATCCACTGCTGGACATAGGCGTCCCCCAAGCACCGCCACTTCGACCAGTTCTGTGCTTCTCGCATCCAGAGGATTCCTGCAACCTTCACCAAGTCATCGGTCCACCTTGTGGCAACGCAACGCTACGTCTTCCGGAACGCGGTCGCCACTAAAGAACCTTTTGGCCCCATCGGCTATCTGTGAGGGCTACGCTTGGAGTTTTTCCTACGTGATCGATTCAGAAATGAAGAGATCCGTAGGAGAACCAAGGTAACCCGAAGAATTGACAAACTTAAGTGGCAGTAGGCACGGCACATTGCTCGCAGAACAGATGGTAGAACACTGAACCGTAACAAAGTGTGCAGATATGGCAACTAATCTCTGATGAACATTTTTAGTCCTTTATCTGAAGTGAGCCACAAACATCATCATAATAAATAATTACTTGTCCTGACTGACTCGATTCTTCAACGCAGAGCCTAAACCGCTGGGGCTACAAACTTGAAATGTTGGTAGTTGATGGCCTTTTATGTTGTAAGCATTCACTAATGACGGATTTTTGGAAATTCGACCTTTAAGGGGGTGAAAAGGGGGGATTTTATTTGTATGAAAAATCTTATATCTTGAGTTAATAAACTTGAAACTTGGCACGAATACGTAAGTTAAGAAATTTATCATTTTTTGTTTTTCTAAATTACTAAATTTGCGGCATTGGGGTGTCAAAGTTTGTATGAAAGAAATTCAACGTGCGGTCCGATTAACACGAAACTCAGTATTTATTCTTAAGACCGAAAATGAAGAATAACGTACATCAGGGTTTTTTGAAAATCTACCCCTAATGGGGTACTAAAGTACGAAATCTATGCGGAGGAAGTCGCGGGGGAAGCGCTAGTAAAGGGGTAACATCCAACGTTGTGAAATATGGTCAAATATGGCGACGGGGTGATGGCTGACCTTTGCGTTATGCTCGTGAACGGGTGCTGCTTGTGGTGACTGGTCGTCTTGCTGACCATGGTTTTTTATTATTATTAGTTATTAACTGCTTATTTATTTCGATGGTCCTAGTTTATCATTTGTGACTTCGAGTTACAGCTGTATATAGCTATGTGTAAGCGGGCACGCCCTTTATGCCTGGAGGCTTTTATTTAGGTAAAAAGTTCTTTTACGTCTTTAGTTTCTAATTATTATTTCTGCTTGAGTTACGATATTTTTTTATTTTTTATTGGTGGCGTGTGCTAGCTGACACATGGAAAAAAAATTATTTAACGTTTTTGTGTTGCGTAATGTAGATAATTTTGCATACGAAGTTTTTCTAACTAATCATACAGCTGTGCTGCTGGGGAGTTTGTTGCGCCACTTCTTCCCAGCTTAAGCACTAAGAAGTGGTCAAGGTCGGGGGTTTTGGGGGACTGTCTTATGTAATTTTTGACGTTCTAAAAGTGCTGATTCTCAGGCTAGTTTGAATAAATGACTTTAGATTTTGGATCCTAAAACCATACATTCATACCCCAACTTGCCTTAATGTTTGGCAGAACTTGTAAGCTTGCCTTACCTAATGGTAGGCAAATGTGAATCTAGATGTTGACGCCACCAAAAGAATAGAATACCTTTTACCTCACACACTCTATTATGTTTTCAATTACAAACAGGTAATAAACCAACGTTTACAACCGCCACATTATCACGTACTTTTATTATCCAACTAATTTATGCCACTCGCGTGGGAAAGCTAACATAATGCACTTTCCATTTCTCCCATTCAAAAATCAACATTAACAGGTTTCCGATTATAAAACCGACCATCAATCACGGGAGAATGATTATAGTAAATGTTTATTTCAAATCGTAACGTAAATGGTATCTTTTGGTTCTAAGTTCCGGATGGAATTTGCGTCATGGCTGCTAACGACGCTGGCGGACCACAAAAATGTTATGCCAACACGAAAATGTAGAATGTAGACTTGACTAAAGTTGATGGGAACCTATAGGTATAAAACCACACGAACCAAAAATTGGGTACATTTTACATTAAAAAGTTTAATATGGCTCGATAGACTTGAAATAAGGTGCGGTGTAGATTTGGCAAACATTGAACCAACAGACGTGGGTGCTTTGAAGTGTATGAAGCTTAATGATTGTCTGGCGATCTGACCGCAAGACAAACACCTGTCACGTTAGAAAAACTTACTGGGAAAGTTTTAGATACTTACATTAGCAGAACGAAAAGGAACAAACACATTCATAATGATGACAGTACGAAATCGGAACAGTAACAAATCTCATGCACAGTGCATGCAGTAAAATTTATCAATTGTTGCTTAACCTTATAATTCTCTGACTGTATATGTACAGGCACTTTATTATTTTAAATTCTATTTAAAATGTCAATGGATTCCAAGAACCACCGTTCAGAAACTGCATTGCTGATATCGATTGATCTCGTTACAATACTCTTGAAGAAGAAACAATTAAAGATATCCTATTGGATTTCAATTTAAAAATAGTTGAGAATAAAATGGTATCGACATCGGAAAGTATGGAAATGCAGATTTGAACACTTGGCAGTTGGGTTGGGATTTGTATCAAAGACAATAGATACGTCTGTGCCATATGGCATTCTGTGAGCAAGCATAATGCTTGCTCACAGAATAACCAAGCTGAAGTGGCAATGGGCCAGCCATATTAGTCGTAGAACCGAGGACCGTTGCGGTAGATGTGTTCTTGAGTGGAGACCGCGAATCGGCAAACGCAAGGTATGAGGCACTCAGGCTAGGCGGAGCGACGATCATCGCAGGGTGGCTGGTAGCAGCTGGATTAGAATTACCGAGAATCGAGCTGAATGGTGTGCAATTGGAGAGGGTTATGTCCAACAGTGGACTGCTGTAGGCTGATGATGGATATGCCTGTGGCCTACAAGGGTTCAATGCGTGTAATAATGTCTGCGTAATGAGAATAAGGATAACTAACAAGATAACTACATAATCTAATTAATAATGCACTGTTTCCGCCTGCCATTTCCTGGAGAAATGGACCGGATTATCGATACTAAATGTGGTTGGGTCAGATGTGAAAATATAATAAGAATTAATTACATGTGCATGTATTAATAAGTGCTGTATTTCAACAGATGGCGAAAAATCATCCTCGAAAATGCGTTTCCTCGAGGAGGTTAAATTCAAAGCCCTCAGTATTGAGGAGTGCCTAAAGAGAAGGAGAAGAAACTTCAAGCATCATTCGAAAGATCTCAAAAGAAGTCTACATCAACAGTCTCTAGCCAGAAAATCCAAAAACATGCTACTTCTCGAATCAACGCATTTTTTTCTGGCAACTAACGTATCGTAACCGTGAAGATAAACGGACAGTCTGATCGTATGCATGTAGATTAAACAAACACATTGAATTAGACAATTAATTAGCTATTGACCTTGTTCTTAATACGATCTCGCAACAGACGATTGTTCTATTTCATCTATTTAAAATACCCACGAGGAAATCGTGTGTTCGAGATAACATTGTAATGGGTTCGGTAACCGTTGCTATAAACATTTTACGGTCGCGCGTTTATCGTGCAAATTATTTTCGGGCTTCTCGAGATTTTGATTGTAATTTGTACGTACGATTGTGAGGACATGAAATAAACAACGTAATTGACTGCTTTAGTGTTTTTCATTGATGTTTAGCGTAACTGGTAGCGATTAATGTTTTTTTGAGATATGTCACTTGTGTGTAGACTTTTTTCTTGATTTTAGGATCAGTCACTAGATTATATTGTCAAAGATTTGATTGCAGAGCTGCTAATAATACTGCAGTAAAGCTACGGTTTCTTAGAAGAGCGGTGGCCGCCACATAACGACCGCAGTGACGGCTGTCATGAGAATAAAATGTATTGAGTATTGAATGATGGCAGCGGGGTTTGCCTTTACGGTGTCAAAAACGCTCTCTAGGAAAACACACCAACTTACTTTCATCATTTCAGTGACGTCATTGGAGACGCTATGCTATGTGACGGACACCGCTCATCTCGAAAACCGTAGCTTTAGTGACTAATGTGACAATGGACACTCAGAGAAAGAAGAGCTGGCCCAACTTGTTTGTCACGGCATTTCCATTATTTATTGCCGGTAATCACGAACTTGGCGAGCTATTTGGTGACGCGGTATCAATTAATCATCTTGTATTTTAATAATAGGCGCTGTTAATCACAATACATTTACCAAACTGACTGCTAGCGAGGTCAAATAACTTCAACAATGTTCTGGCCAAACACTAAAGTTAGGTAAATTAATATTTTATTTAGGCAACCCAACTCAAGCCACGAAAGGTAAACTTGTGAACCAACGAATAGCTTGATTATAACTTTAAGAAAACAAGTGGTTTGAACTTTTACATTCAGAGTTTAGAGACATTAGTAAAGAGAAGTTTGTGAGAGATTGTTTCTTAAAATTATGCATGTCATCAAACCAATTTTTTAACTCTTGGGCTCTGACTTGGATCAAAAATATCTGAATTTCAAGTTTTTCTTTATCCAGCTTTTAGTTCCGACAATACATATAGGCCAGTCATTTAAAACATCGTAGGTCGCAAAAAATTGCACTGTTGTCAGGTAGCGACAGTAAGGTAGGGTAGGTTTATAGCGATGTTGTTAGGATAGATACCAATCAATAGTGTAAAACCAAGTTTGCAGCTTCGAAAAACCGTTGCTAACTGCGTGGTGCTTCGAAACCCTTGAGATTTTCGAACTTCTTTCAGTTTTTTTATTTATAACTTCTAAAAGTTGCATTCTACGGAAAAGTCACGCATTACATTTTTAAACTACCTATACATTTGCAACCATTTGAGCGCAGCCGAAGCTCTGTAGATCCAACAGAACCCGAGATCAAGCACATGAAACATAGGCAATTTTTCCAAATATACATTTTAATTTTATGGGCCACTTTTCCGTAGGGTGCGACTTTTAGAAGTTTTATGTCAAAAATTGAAAGAAGTCCGAAAATTTCGATGTTTTCCGAGCACCACGCAGTTAGCACAGGTCTCTCAAAACTGCAAACTTGGTCTCTCAAAACTGCAAACTTGGTTTTACACTAATCCTAACAACATCCCAAAAATCAGTACAATGCAATTTTTGCGACCTAACGCGATTTTTGTGTCTACGGTGACTGGCATAACAGGGCAAATAAGACATTGAATTCCTTAATTCAATGTCTTATTTGTAACGAAAGAATGTCCTTACATTCTTTCGTTGTCCGTCAAAAAAGCTCCAAAAAAAAAACCACACATTGGTTCAACAATTACATAGATTGCGTGTCGCTTTAGCACATGTGTGGGGTGAACAAACTTTACTGTAAGCGTCCCCTGAAGCTCGTTCAGTTGATGTAAACATCACTTGTTTGAGCACAACTAGCCAGGGTTGACTCCTTTGTCACCGCCACTATTTTTAAGTTTTCACACAGTTAGTATAAAGCATGAACATACCATTATCCGCTTTGATATACGACCTAGCATTTAGCAGCCCTACATGACTCATACGGCAAATCCTTTCGGTTTGATTTATGCCATCAATCTGGCGCCGCGTCCACTTTAGTATCGTTATCGAGGAATCCGAGACTGTAATCGATCATAATCGTTTTATTATCGATGTTAAATTAAGTCGATGACATAATAGCCTTTGTAAGCTATAAATAAACCTCAAAGCTTATCGGCTTCTAAGTTATCTCAGTGACAGCCGCCTTGTTTCCTAAATTCGCAAGACTTTCTCAACTAGCGTAGGCGTCAAACAATAAGGAACGGATTTTTCATAAGAATTAATTTATTGGGCACTCGTGCGGCTCCGGAAGAATATTCGACACCTGCCGAAAACAAATTAGTCGGCACTTATTATGCCAGGCCTCTTTACGAAGCCAAAGGATAAACAAGGCTGCAATATGATACTTGAATTATCCCCAACATTTTATAATATAACTGAAATATTGTCCGAGCTCAAGAGGTACGGTACAGTCGAGGAATTAAAAGACTAAGTACCTTTTGGCCAATTTTTACTTAAACCGCACATGGGACATATTTTTTGGCTCCACTGTACTGCAATACCCGCGCGTGCGAAACTTCACAATTTTACAGCGCATAGATGTCTGCATGTAAAACACTTTCGCAAAATTTCACATTGCGCAAATCCCTAATTTTTGAGTCTTTAAAAAAAATTAAAAATCATAAAACCCGACTGAGTAAAAAATGAACTTTAAAATAGATGAAAACAAGATGACCTATTTTGTCTCCAATCTCATGCAGTCGAAGGCCTTTATTGTTTTAAAGAACATGCCTCCGACTTTTTTTAATTTTAATATACCCAGTGATACTCGCGCAATAAAGACGAATCTAACGACATATCATTCATCAAAATCGGTTCGGCCGTTTAGTAGTTACTAGGGAACATAGGGACGGACAAATACATACCGGTCAAACACATCCTAACACAACCTCCTAATTTGGCTTCGCCGCAACGTGTAAAAACCCTATTCTACCCAAAAAAAAAAAATCCTACTATAAAAAAGCGCCGGGGTGGTATCTATTTTTTTCCGACTATGTACTTCAAAAGGTTGATAGGTGCCCGCTAAGCAGGTTGTTACGAACATTGCTTACCTTTTCGTTCCTCGGGTACACATACAATACCCAAACGCCAATTTTGAGCCGTAATAAATCTAAATTCTAAATCAAATCTATTGTCCGTCGACCATATTGGCGTGTATCACGGCTGAAGGGAGCTGTATGTAAGCCCGCTGACAGGCCTGCGGCGACACACGATACCCGTCACTTCATTAACGGCTGTTGCAGATGACCTGTCGACGTCCGACGCGTTTAGAATAACGACGATTGTAATAGACAACCCCTTTGTCTTGCAAACGAGATTCTAATCAATCCAATTGGTCGGCTCTGTTATTACAATGGCAGCGATCTGTCATTACAATTCATAGACAATGGTGAATGTTAGTTAAGGGTGGGAAACGGTAGTTTGTAGACTTCCTTCTTATTATATGTGGAACTAGCACTTCCCGCGCGACTTTGATCGCGTGGGTTTTGTACTTTAGTACCCCGTTAGGGGTAGATTTTCAAAAAACCCTGATACACGTCATTCTTTATTTTCGGTCTTAAGTATAAATAATGAGTTTCGAGTTAATCGGATCGCGCGTTAAAATGTTTCCATACAAACTTTGACACCCCCCGATCCCCCTTTAGCCCTTTACACCCGACGGTTTTTTTTTTTTCGAAAACCATGTTTTTGTAGCTTTCTATACAGCCAAAAGAGCTAAAAAGGCCCCGCGTTTTAGCGTTTCGAGCAACACTCTCACGACCGATCGGTGCCGGTTGCGTTCCGTAAAAAGTAAACGGTTTGGCGCCAGAATTTTTTTTTTAAGTCAAAAACTCAAACTCACGCTCGTTTCAGAGCGGGTGTAAAGGGTTAGGGGGTAGTTTAGAAAAACAAAAAATGGCAAACCTCATAATTTATTTAGATAAGTATTCGTACCAAGTTTCAAGTTTATTAACACAATGAATATGATTTTTCATACATACAAAAACCCCCTTTTCATCCCCTTAAAGGTCGAATTTCCAAAAATCCTTTCTTAGTAGATCCTTGCAACATAAAAGGCATCAGCTGCTAAAATTTATAGTAATTATATACATGATAATTTTAAAAGGAGTGCGGATATTTTAGGAGGTAATCAGGTGCATAAAACTGAACAAATTTCCCCAAGGAACATAGGTCGAAATCTAAAAAATAAAATTCAACTTCTCATACAAAAGTAAGTCACGTGACCAGTCACTTTGTATGAAAAGTCGATTTTCAATTTTAAGATTTCGACCTATGTTCCTTGGAGAAAGTTGTCCAGTTTTATGCACCTGATTACCTCCTGAAATATTCGCACTCCTTTTAAAATTATCCTGTATGATTATATTTATTTATTTGTGCACAATTTATTATCTTAAGGATACTGGTGACATTACAATATAATTATAAAGCCGCCCGTACTAGTTGATACTGTATTACAGTGGGATATAGGTAATATATAGATATATACATATATAGATTTACGTTTATTGGATTTAAAAAGATAGAAGGTCTGTGGATGTTTGCTGCAGACATAATCTGTATTATTATACAGATTATGTCTGTCACTACCTTCCTCCAGATTCAATTTTTAATTACGCCTTTTTCACATGAGTAATTCTAAAATAATCGGCCTACATAGTAGGTAACTAGGTAGTTATTTAATTAGTTGCCATTTTTGACGCGATAACGGCTAATATTTCTGTCATTATCCTCATATTACATTGTGTTATAAGGCCAAGGTTATAAAACTATTGAAATTACAATAAAAGACAATCTATACAAGTAAATAAAATTGAAGTGTCTGATCGTAATGTCAAAATAACAGCTTTTTACTAAATGCATATGAAAGTATATACGATACTTATAACGATAAAGCAATTATATTGGAATAATTACACAACATGGAAGAGAATGCAATGAGCGCTTACGTAATCCAACACGGTCTGCAGGACCCATTTGGCGCCCAGGAAAAATGGACATCTAAGTAGGTAAATTGGAACGACACAATTGAATAAATCCCAATGCTGAATTTTATCCAGTTCCAACTTACCATTGTACGATTTTAAATTGAAAAGGATCCTTGCGCTAGCTACTTTGATGTAAAATAAGGAAATACGCAGACGGAAAGAAGTTACTCCGCTTTTCGAAAGCCTAATGAAATCTCTGACCAGTAAAGTACAACATATGACGTAAAACCAATGCAATAAGAGTTACATTGCAATGACTTACTTATTAATGGTTTTACGTAGATCATGAATGTCCTACCTAAATCTGCTCTCAATTGGTAGCTCTTGTGATATACTGACCAAAATACCAACAGATTGGTTGTTGGTATTTGGCCATATATATTACCTTAGATTTATTTGAATGTGGTTTCTGGAAACCTATATCAGTCTCCTGGAAGCAACTGGGCACCTGATTTCGCAACATTAGTTCAAACGAGTACAAACCACCAGCCTCAAGATACTGTTAGAAACGTACGGGGAATACATAATATTGATTTCTTCATAACGACAATTATGTACCGGCGACATCCGGGATGAAGGGGACTTGTGCTGTTCACATTCAAATGAGCTTCGATGTTCATGTAATGTCGTTAGAGGGACAATTATCAAGATCTTGTGGCAGGAATGGGGGAAAAAGATGTTTTTCTACGTGAGTAGGCGTCCGAGAAAGAAAAGATAAACTTTTCGACATGGCTAACCCAACTCAAAACTTAACCGTAGGAAGATTAGATTATTGAATTAAACGTTAACTTACGTCTCTGGGTTCTTACATCATCAATCTTATTATTGCTGCAGTTTCTTATTTTTATATACTATGTCTGGGCAGAAGAGATAATTCCCCAAAATATCATGTCTCCAATATTTTATGTTTTTAAAAATCTATCTCACGGCTAGAAGCAATACGCAAATAAGGGGGAGAGCCCGATTGAATCCGTTGCCAAGAGCCAATGTTAACATTATCAATCCATGTATTCCGTACATAGACTGCTGGTTGGATACAAGTTAAGCGGTCGAAGAACAACTGCCGACATAGCCGCCTCGAATACTAATTGGTTTATCGTGAATAGTTAAACGCAAACACCGTTTATTTTAAGCTTGAACCAATATGTTTAAGCGCTTAAGCAGCTTTTGAGGATATTGTTCCCTTTAAATCTGAAGCGATATATGGCGAAAATAAAATACTGGTTGCTTGTCAGTTTATTAACAACGGTTTTAGTCAAATATCAATCATATGCGGAATATGACATACAAATATTCGAAAATATAAACATAAATGCACAAACACATGTGAAAATTTACTCTGGCAATATCGTGTCAAGCAAGTTTATTAGGTAACCTTCCAATATTGCTGGGTGGTGGGCGGGCAACGTCAATGAAAGGGAATACTTTATTCAGGTATAGTACGCGTCAAACTCTATGGCGGCTGTGAAGTGCGCTACTCGCTGCGCAGTACCGAACCCCTCACCCCCGCTGACACATGAGTTTGTTACTGCGCAGCGACTCACCTCATGTTCCGAGCCGTCATAAAGTTTGAATCGGGCTGTAACAACGACTCGTAGGCGATGTATGAACAACGTCTCATTATTTATGCAACAGCGTCGAATTTTAAATGTTACAACTATATTGGATGTATCGCTCCTTAATTACTGCTATAACAGTAAAATATATCCATGTATGAACGTAAACGAAGCGAATGGACTATGTAAGGATCGTAGCAGTTGGCGTTCTATAGTGTCTGTCTACCCCCATGGGAAATAGGCGTGAGTTTATGTACGTAGGTACACCAAAAGGTAAAAGTGTTTATAACCTACAAGCCGAAAACTAAGTTTTCCAAAAGTTTTCTAAGGCAGAAAAGCAAACTTCTTTTTAACCGACTGCGGCGAACGAACCCAAAAAAGGAGGGTTATTGTAATTTTCGCCATGTTAGTCAGCTGGGTTGACAGTAACCCCATTACGTTTCCCTTTCGTCAGTAAACAACCCCAATTTCTACAGAAATTATTACTGCGTGGACTATTTAAGTTCATTTGTGATAAAAAAATTGGGGAAATCCTGTGAGCTGTCACGATAGCAAAATAAGCTTTTGCAAATTTTCGGGTGCAGAATTTTAGGCAGTGTAGCGATGATTCATGTAAGTAGGTAACTAATTCATATGAAAACAACTCGATACTGGTAATTAACATGATAACTACGGACATTTACATTAATCGAAATCTGATGCGTGTGGTTAACGGTGATGCGTGTGGTATATAAAGGCGAAAAATCACAAACAGATAGTTCGATCGAACGCTGTAGAAATATTTGTATACTTCCCAAATGTGTCGGCCCAAAAACTACAAAAAACTAATCCGAAAAACCCTCTTTTTAGAGCCTAGCTAAAAGAAATATTATCTTCCCTATACACCGTTCTGTAACCCTTCGAAACTCAATAACCCTGCGATGCCAAACATACATTTGCAGAATCCTGCCAAACGTCCCGTGGTGGTGGTTAAACTATCAGACGGTACTACGACTTCATCCATCTAAGATTAGTCATAATACCTAAACAGGCGTGAATACAATCAATGTCTCGCATTCAATGGCCTTTAATCCTTAACATCATCAACTGCCTAGCCTTTTCCCAACTATGTTAGGGTTGACTTCCTGTCTAACCGGATGCAGCTGAATACCAGTATTTTACGGGGAGCCACTGCCTATCTGACCTTCACAGCCCAGTTACTGGGTAATACCCCCTTGGTAAGACTGGTTGTCAGACTTTTGGTCTTCTGACGACCCGTAACGACTGTAAAATATCCAAGAATGACAGCCGGGACCAACGGCTTAACGTGCTTTCCGAGGCACGGGACGGTGACCCAACTACGAACCGACCGCGGCACGCGTTGCTTAACCTGATCGATCGACCCGTGCGACTTTTATTACATAGCCGAGAGCCCCTTTCCTTTAATCCTTAACGTTCATGGAAAAAATTACAGTGTAGCGTTTTAAGAATTTCTCGCATAATAAAAGGCAGAACTTTAGAACACTCAGTAGGCAACTCAGCGCAGGGAACATCTTAAATAATTTAAAGCGGTAAGCAAGAATCAGACGTTACATAAAGTAAATCTCTAACATGTAAGTCCCAAAGTCGTTTACTCAATAAGACCAGCAAAGTGCCAAAACGTCCCTGGAGAATCTTCAGAAAAAGCATTTTTGATCGGAGCTCCAAAAATATTTCGTCAAATGTTCCCAATAGCCTGTTTACCGGTATGAGTCAAGAAGTTTGCTTACAGAGAATCCATACAGGGAACATACAGATGAAGTAGGGTCGAGAGTGAATTTAACAATTCATGCTCGGAGGTCGTTCGATTCAAGAGCCCAGACATGCAAGTTCTCTTAAGACAGGCAGCTCATCTCTTAAAGCCACTGAGGTAATCTAGCACTGAATAGTGGATTGAAGAGAAATTGTTTTGGTATTGTATCGAATCGAATGGAATCGATCCTACTCCTTCCATATACCTACTGTTACTGTTATTTTCTAAAGTGATGAGACTAATGAAAGAAAGAAAAATAGGTTTATTTGTCACAGAAACACGTACCAAAAAGATAAGAATAATCAGAAAAATAAAACAAAATAGATCTGCATTATAATCGCAAGCTCATAACAGAAATAGGCGGCAGCTGCACGTCACGAGTGCCATGACTGTGACAAGAAGGCTTCCACTCAGCATGATGCTACGCTATGAGGGACCCACAGCACAGCGCTGATTCAATCAATAGATTGTATCCTCAGATTATTTAGTTGGTTAGCAAATATCAACTGAAACAGCGTAAATTCTTTTCGCTTTACGTCCAATTGAAAGTAATTAGATTGTACCACATTTTCCTTACTGGAACCAGTTTGAATCACATAAAAATACAAACAAAACAAAAAAGGCAAAACAGCTTGAATCGAAGCTCTCCTAAACTGTTTTATAACTTCTTAAAGGACCTCCATGGTCAGTGAGCCTTGACCACGGGACAACAGATTACTAGAACGTAGTACCAACTTACATCAAGAAAAAACCGATTTTGGCTCGGCTCTCGGGTTTGGATTACTTTCTTGGATTCGGGTCTGCATTTTTAACGCTCAGTTAGACGGGTAGCGACTTAAAGAGGGCTATGGAAATTCATGAAATTGAATGGTCCGGGAAACGGCTCCCTTGTTATTGAGATAAATATGAGTTTCTTTTTTTAAACCTTGAATTATTCTTTCCAGTATTTTATTTTGAAATTGCTTTCAAATCTATCACTATTAACGTCGATTTACCTCATAAAATTGATTACGGTCTCGTGTCACGCCAAAATTGTCAGCTTCGAAGTTTTAATATAAACTGAGTCATCTGTTTCTGATGAAATCAAAACCTGTTTGTGTTCTTATTGATCTTGACTTGGCAATGAACTTCGTTACTAAGCTGTAAATGCTTTTAAAACTAACGATCGAATAAGGTGATAATGTCTTCAAAATATGTCCCAACACTACACAAATTCAATATTCCCGAGTGTCTCTTAATGGATTACTTGCTCCGATTGCTATCTTATCTTCTACAGCGTACTTCAATCTGGACGTACTTAATACAAAAATAGGTTAACAACTTACATCAACAAGACACCGCCAACACACAGGAACCATTCCACACTGTTGGATCACTTCAACAATCCTACCACACTGTTGCTTATCTAACGGCACGCACACATAACCTGAAACAATGGACAAATTGTGTTAAACAATTGAACAACTCGTGGTAAACACATTCCAGGTTCTGCAGTAGACAGTGAAAAATATGAAATGCAGGTATTTATTGGACACAGTGGAGTTACTAATAATGTTAAAGTCATTCCTAGAATCCCGGAGGTATCTCTTGTATTTAATCATCGTTATAAAATCCATTCGAAGATTTTGACCCAAAGATGGACCCAAATGAGGAAACTTTGGCAAAATGTTGTGGTAGTAAGGTTTCGGCATAAAGCTATCTGGAAAAGCGGCCTTCGAAATCGTAATCAAAGACGACCTAGTAACCATTATCGATTTGAATAACATTATTTAAGTACCAAGATCATTATGCTTATAGTAATAATAAAGGCTTAGTAGGTAATAAAAAATAATCTAAATCAGATCATCAAAATCTGCCACAATCAAAGAACAAGCTACGAGTAGAATCCAGTATAATTGAATATTACAGATATTCAATAGAAATACATTTTAATACAAAAATATTAATTGGATAGGAATTTCGAAGTAAAGAATCTTACAAACAATATCCTGCTTAATAATGCTGAAATAGCGAATATATTGCTAACTGGAACAGTTCATAGTGAGCTCACCTCTAGAGTCTGTGGGGAAGGTGAACGATGTTGAGACCTATCGATCAGGAATACCCCTTGCGGTTTACGTGTTCAGAAATAAAAGCCGTGATTAAAGGTATGAAGCGGGGAAAATCTCCTGGTCATGATGGGCTCAGTATTGAGCACCTTCAAAATGCTGGTCTGCACTTGCCAAGAGTATTGACGATATTTTTAAATTTATGTGTGGGGCATTCTTACCTACCACAGGAGATACTAGATACATTAGTTGTACCTATTGTAAAGAATCGGACAGGAGACATAGCAGACAAAGGGTAAAAGACATAGGTCAATCTCACTGGCAACTGTGATAGCCAAAATGTTTGATAGTGTGCTTCACACGCACCTCAGTAGATATACAAAACTACATGACACACAGTTTGGTTTTCGTGCTGGGCTGTGTACTGAGAGTGCAATACATGCGTTAAAGCACACTGTCAAATATTATACGGACAGGAAAACACCAGTGTATGCTTGTTTCCTGGAGCTTTCCAAAGCTTTCGACCTGGTTTCTTATAAGGTCTTATGGGAGAAGCTTCGGACAAGCAGAGGAACTTTGTGAAATGGTCCAATTCCTTGTCAGACCCTTACAAACTCAAATGTGGAGTTAGGCAGGGAGGTCTTACTTCCCCGAAGTTATTTAATATTTATGTTAACAACCTGCTTGTTGAGCTCAGCAGCACTCATGTTGGATGCCATATAGACGGAGTTAGTGTAAATAACCTAAGTTACGCAGACGATATGGTGCTGATGAGGCCCACAATCGGTGGAATTAGGAAATTGCTCACCATTTGTGAAAGATACGCCGTGCAGCATGGGCTAAAATATAGCCCTACAAAGAGTGAGCTGTTGGTATTTAGAGGAAGAAATAAAAGTCCCCCAAATGTCCCTCCTGTAGAACTAAACGGTTTACCTTTGCAGAGGGTAACACAATTTAAAAATTTGGGCCATATTGTTACGGAGGATTTTAAAGATGACGCGGATATGGATAGAGAGCGCAGGGCGATGGCTGTGAGGGGAAACATGCTTGCTCGCAGGTTTGCTGGTTGTTCAGTACCGGTTAAAATAACCTTTTTAAGGCGTTTTGTCAAATATTTTACACCAGCAGTCTGTGGGCTAATCATACCCAAAAAGCTACAATGCCTTCAGGCCGCTGTTGAGGCTTCCGCGTTACTGTAGTGCGTCAGGGATGTTCGCTGACGCACACACGGACGATTATTTCGCGATCATGCGCAAGAAAGTGGCATCAATGATGCGCAGGGTGAGGGGGAGCAGCAACAGCATACTGAAGGTTTTTTCAGATAGGTTAAAAGGGCCTACAATGGATAGGTTTATCAAGCTATATCAGACATGTGGCTTGATAAATCTTCCTTTAATTGGATGCTGTGTTTTTTTTTTGTGTGCTACTACTAACATAGTTTGTAAGTTTTTTTTTTGGTAATACTAACATGCTATGGGCCGTCGATGCCTGGAAATAAACAGTTTTTATTTATTTTTTTAATAAATAGCAGTCAATATAACGTTGAAAAGCAATCACGGCGTCTACCCAATTTATTAAACATTAAGGAATTTTGCTTCTAAGAATGATCAAACAAGAACGACGAAAATACGAAATATTCCTGAGAATTTATTAAGAGGTTCGAAATGAAAAACGTAGAACATGATTCAGCTTCTGGTACCTGATTGAGTGGACTGTTTGAAAGTGCTTCTCAGATGGATGAAGGCATTCGAGTCAAAGATTCTATTGCAAAAGAAATTTAAAGTGACAGAAGTTCTAAAGCGTTTTGTAGAAAATGTGCAAGTTCCAAGCGACGAGATTACAATAACCACTCACGATTAAAATAAGAATACATTATCAAAATGTTTTAAACAATAACATAGTAAAAATGGTTGACTTTAAAATAAAGTTAACACGGTATTGTATAATGTATTAGGAAGCAATCAGGAATTGAAAGAAGAACCTGCTTGGCACCTGACCAAATTGGATGGGATTGTAATTAAAATATACGCCTGAGCTTCGGAAATATTTTTCACCTTTCAATTTGTTTCGATGCCTAATTCAATCTAGCAACATCCTCGCTTTTTGCAAGCACTACCTCGTTTTTAAGAACTGTTTCTGTAGATTCGACAGGATTACATGTACCTACAAATGTTTGGATAATTTCATGCTCAAATGAATACAAATTGGTCGAGTTTACGAGTATACGTTGATTAAACAAAACTACGTGTATATTTAAATGTCCCGTGAGTGTTATATAATGACGAATATTTCAGATTGGTGGGCAGCAGTTTCCACCTGCGCAGTTTGTTAGCAGTTATTTGAATCAATAAGTTGCCAAAGCATTCGGAATATTATAAGTCCAAGGAACTATCCATGCGCTTATAACTTTTACATCTCTCAAATTCTGATATTTCCTGTCCGCTGTTCCTGTTCCAATCCATCAAGATTTGACCAGTTTTTATTAGTATAACATTTTCTGATAATCTTTAAAACTTCTCCAAGTAGAATGTTTCATAATTCAAGCTAAAATTATTCATTACGTATCTCAAGAATATGATTATGAAGGAAAAGAACGCAGCCAAAGATGTGCTCACACACAACTTGTACTTTCGTCAGTTGTGATTAAGTTTAGTTTACAAAGAGATAACCGGTGTTCTGTTCAGCGTTTACTTTCACTTCTCCGTTGCTAGCGGCAGCCATATATTTATCATTTAGATGTTTCTACGCCTTAAATCTCTCTTAAGAAACCTGCAGTATATTTTCAATATCAATTTCTCTCTTAACGTCCTCTTCTATTTTTATCAGCTGCTGATTTGAGGTTAACAGCCGATGTAGTCAGGAAATAGGTTGGCATGTTAATTACTGATATTACCTGATACTGCTTCATTGGCAGCTTTTAGGTGTATGGACGACTTGCCTATGCCGTTTTCGTGATTTCTACGTTTTGCCGCAAATTGTTAATCTTACCTTGGCAAGGAATCATTGAAAGCGAGAGGTTATATTGGCAAACAATTTCAAACAGTCAAGTTTAGTGCTTTAGTGCAGTATTATTTAGACTTTATTTGACACGATTCTCTTCATCGCATTGCATAATATTCAAGACCTACCAACGAAATCAGTAGCCTATAGCTTGTACAAAACTATGTAAGTAGCTTGCATGCCAATGTACCATAACCGCTTCTGATTGGTGGATGTCACAATGGCATGCAAGCTACTTGCATAGTTTTGTACAAGTTATCTACGGTAATAATTTCAACAAATCTGTCCACAGACAGGCAAGCAGATAATAACTTATCGTACACCTTGTCAAGGTCGCATTAATACTAATTACTAATTATCTTCACACGTGCTTCAGCACCTGTCACCAAATTCAATCCTAGAAACCATATATGTTAGACATATTATATATTGTACCCCTAAGTACTTAAGCCATATTAGATTTTTCAAGTTCGATCCGACTTGACAACAATGAAGTAAATTAACGTGTACAAATGAAACCTTGGGCAGACTTTCCGCATAGCAAAAGGCTTAGAGCATTATGACAATGGCCACACGCATTTATGACGTATCAGAACGAGTGTTGCTATGCGAGTTCTTCGTAAAAAACCTTGGTGGTGGAATCGAGCTTTGGCAAAAAGGACATTCAAGGCTGAATATGGCACTGAAGCTAACATATCGCCAAGTACTGTATACGGGCAAAATAGTATCGTTATTGATACTAGTAGCCGCAATGAATCAGTTGTTGATAAAAACACTGCACAAAGGGAACTTTCAAAAGTGACTTAACAGGAAAAGGCTAAACTACACATTGTTACGCCTTGTTGCAAACGATATCATGAACTTGTAGCACAGTTACATGTAGGTTAATCTAATATAACGTTCTACCGAATGGGTTCTGAGACTGTACTGCACAAAATGTCAATTGCAAGTCAGTTTACGCTAAGAAACAACACGTTCTCTGTAAATGATAATAAAGTTAACGCTAAAAATACTAAACCAACGTCTAAAACTGTACCACATCAGGGAGGCCACAAATCAATATTTTCGTACAAAATTACCGTCGCGTGTATTTACACATTTAAGGGCAAAGGCAACACCTAGCCTAAATATGAACTTTCCCACGTTCCATGATGTCACGTCAACGGCCTTAAAAAAATATATGATAATATCGTTTTCTACTCTGTCATGCTTAGAAAGGAATATGACTTTCACGTAAAAAATGGTATTAGGCTAGAATATCAGATTTACGTTTCATGTCGAAAACCTTTTCATCGCCAAAAAGTAAGAAAATTGGCATTTGGCAAAAAATAAATTGTTTTCAAGGTTACACCTTAATGTTGTGGTGATTTTGCCTATGCAATATTCAACACCTGTTTCAGCACTGATGATAAATGAGAAACTACTATCTGTCCTTGCTTTAATAATCGTACGCTAACGTAGCCAAAATTATTTCTGTTTTTACTCCTAGATTGTCTTTGATTCATGATTCATTATTAGTTTCATAGGTTAAAAGGTGTAAAACTGTACTTGACTATTTCTTTTCTCATCATCATGTCTTCTTCGAAGGTAACTGACATAGCCCGAACAATTGCCAAACTTAAGTGGTGCGTAGGAAGGGCACATTGCTCGCAAAACAGATGGCCGATGGGACTGAAAGGTTCTGGACTGGCGATTGCGTACCAAAAGACGTAGCGTTGGAAGGTCTCCCAACGGGGACCGATGACCTTGTGTTGGTCGCAGGCTTGGAGGAGGCCTATATCCAGCAGTGGACGTCTTTCGGCTGAAGTGATGATGATGATAATGTCTTCGTCTTCCTGTGTCTAATCAGCTGTTATTACAATATATTTTTTTTTTATTCGAGATAGGTTTGCTCTTGACTCTAGTCTAGGTCATATAACCCATGCCTAGCGATATTATCCATAGTTTGGTCGGCATTCCTATACTCTAAAGCCACATATTTTGGTAGAATACTAACACGCAAGTTATCATAAATCACAGGGTTTAATACTATTATATCCAAGTCAGTGAACTGTAAAATTGAAGCCTTTTCAAGTATCTGGTCACGTAACAAAGCTTTATAACTTGGTTTTGACAGTCTTTTATTCTGCCAACGTTGTTCTTGCAGCCAATTTGGTCAAGCTGTGCGATATTGGAAAGACCTGTTCTTACGATATTTTCTTTAGATCAAAAAGCGTAACTTATCTTCAGACTGGCTTTCGGTGATGAATACATTTTTTATCAAAACATATTTTAAATTGGATCAAGCTTTCTCTTTTAGGTGAATTTCTAGATACTAGAATAGAAAGCACTTCAAAAAGTAATTGCATCTTCAAGTAAAGTACAAAATCAAATCAAAACATTAACTTAGGGAGGCAAATGACATCAGAGCGACAACATAGGTCGAGTAATACCAAATGAGGTGTGCTCACTGTGTTCCTGGAATAATAAATAGCTTCCCGTACCTACTCATTGTCAAAGACTAAATAAGAATCATCGCCAGGACCTGATACACCCGTCAATCTATCAAACATAGAAGACACTAGAATAAAATTTATACACCAGAATATGTAAAAGCATTACACACCTCAAATAAATATTCCACTTCCGAGTACAAAAACTTCACTTTTAGTACAGGCCACACAATTTCTAAACCACAAATCAAAACACAGAATCACTAATCACCACACAAAACTCCCACATTCCGAGTATTCAGTACCCCCTCTCCGAACCGCACTGGTCTGTGAACGTGGTAATCTGCGCAAGAGCACGCAAGCTTCCGTCCGTAACGCACACCCACCACAAACTAACTGAGCAAAGTGTGAGCGAGCGAGGAAGCGGGCGGCGATTGAAATATTCCAGTTCCAGCAGATACTGCCTGGCGGAATGTAGATGTTGATTTCGCGTGATTGGAGATTGATTCTTCGAAAATAATTATGCTCCGAAATTATCGGTAGATTACTTAGCTAAGGTGCAGACTTCTGAACACATAATTACGGTCTATTGATTTTAGAAATTAGTTTACGGACTTTGACGCAACAATTCATGATTGCTAACGAACTATTGAAAAAAGTTTGTAGTCAAGAACCGATACAGTTGCTTTAAAATCGGGATTTGAAGTTTTTTTGCACTGTTTGTTCCAAACACTTTGACTTCCAGAATTTAAACTGTCATTGGGTTTTTATATAAAGCAGAACTAATCAGTAATCGGAAATGGAGTGATAAAGTGATAAAGGACGACTGATTCGCCCCTTTTTATTGGAACATACTGTAGGGAATTACTTTGCGGCAAGGCGTAAGGATTATGATATTTCTTGCGTATTTGTCATGAAGATCAATGGTCTAATCGCTTGTTACTTGCAACAACGGATTCCACGTATCGGTTGCCATCCGCCGCAGTCATGCCGTCGCGCATGAGTAACGAGGTCCCGTCACTAAGTGTACTTGGGGATAGAAGGTCCAGGCAAACATAGTTTAGCCACTATTAGGGTTACTCACCATATGAGGCCAAGGTTTAAAAGTCATGAAAAAGGAGGACATGTAGGTAAGTCTAGGTGAGGTCCAAAAGTCGTCAGTCGTCCTTATAAAAAGTCTCGATATTACGTAGCAATTTGTTGCTATTCCTTTTCTTTCATGAGTACAGCAATAGCTCAATATCGATAAAAAAATAAAAACGGCAGCTAGGTGGGGTTGGCTGCAGATCATCATCTGCCTAGCCTTTTCCCAACTATATTGGGGTCGGCTTCCAGTCTAACCGGATGCAGCTGAATACCAGTATTTTACATGGAGCGACTGCCTATCTGACCTCCACAACCCAGTTACTGGGTAATACGATACCCCTTGGTGAGACTGGTTGTCAGACTTTCGGGCTTCTGACGACCCGTAACGACTGTCAAAGATCCACGAATGACAGCCGGGACCAACGGCTTAACGTGCTTTCCGAGGCACGGAGGAGTCTCGGTATGTAAAGATGGTCACCCATCCACGGACCAACCCCGGCAAGCGTAGCTTAACCTGATGGATCGACCCATGCGGCTGTTATTACTTCGCCACGAGCTCCTCCGTGGGGTTGGCTGCAGATACTTCTGTATTAATCTTAGAGGCTCTTTTTAACAAATATCGCGAATTAGACGTTAATTAACAGCACACAGCAGTACTGCAGTACTGTCCCTCCTTTCTCCCTTAACCCATCCAGGCATCCAAAGGTTGTCTTTAAAAGATCGCTCTTAGCGAGAAGACCGCCCATTGTGTCACCCCTTGTAAAATTTCTACTTTATATCTATAATATTTATGGTGTGCATAATAAAGAGCATGCAACCTATCTATCTAATTAATCTAAACAGTTTAAGACGAAAGCGCCAGGGTAGCCCGCGAAATTCAATTTTTCTTACGTTTTTTGCAATTTGCAGGTCAGTATTGAGTTGTATGTTGGTTAAAATATGATTCGCGACCGTAACAAATATCTATTTACAGAATTATAATCATTAAAGTCAGTAATAAAACTCTCTCAGACCAAGTAATTATAAAAATTACTATTTCATGAAATCTTGACATTTTAGGATTATAACTAACTGAGCTGCAAATTGCAAAAATCGTAAGAAAATTTGAATTTCGCGGGCTACCTTAGCGCTTCCCCCTTAACGAAGAAACTGAACCGAATGGCTGAGTAAGGAAAGTGACAAAGGCTCAGCGTATTGAGGTGGTTTCAATGCATTGTATGAAATGGACCTCCTGTACATACCTGTTTAGTAAACCTGCGCACACGCACGACACAGACCTAACAATGATATGCTCATCGCGTCCAGATTTAGAAGATGGTTTCACGGATAAGCCTACGCTGGGCAGCGCAGCGTAAGCCCACTTAGATAATCTAAGTTTATAAGGAAAATAGAATGAGGTTGTCTTCTCAATGAATTTATCCTAGACATAGTTTTGTCTATGTAAAGTAATTGTCAACGAAATACCGAACATATAGCCGAAAACCGAAAATAACATATAGTTAACAAATAGGTAAATAACGAAATAGTTTTGTTAGGCCTAAGTTTAAAGTATTCATAAAGTTAGTGATTCCATTATTCTGATTGGGTCTGGTGACTGTGGTCTAGAATTATGAATACAGCGTTACAATGCGAAGAGAGATGAGGCATTTAATCCCCAAATTTCTCAAATCCATGATACAAACAAAACTTCGCTATAACTTGGAAAACAAACGCAAACGAAGACCCCTAAAATTAGAGCAACGGCTATTCGACCGCAATTATTCCGTCAAGCGTGAACGATGTACTAAGAGCAGCTACACGATATCAGCTGGTAGCGAATATTCACGGTTTAACGAATAGGAACACGTGGTAAACATGACTAATCAGCGTGCAAGCATCCAATTTTAACGCGGATCCCAACAATTAGGATTTACATGCTACTGTCCTGATTAAAATTACAGATTTTGAGCGAGAGCGTTCATATTTTCTGAAATGAAACGTACCTCTGCATAATATCACAATTGGAAGTCACAAACGTAGACAAGCCAAGAGACAGACACGATTCGTATTCATAATTTTACGAATGGATCCTTCAAACAAACTTTTATGTCACCCATAAGATTGACTTACCCATACATGTACTCAAATATTCATGTTCCGTTTCACGACTTCTTTTTATTTTATAACCACAAAGGTTTACTGTACGAGAACCTGCGACGTCTATCATCATTGACTATCCTACTATCTACACTATACCTCGTGCTTCCAATTCAAATCAAAATCGATTCAATTTGATTTCTCGCACAAATGTCACGCGAAACCGCTTCCAAATCCGACTAGAGGTTATTGATTAGGCTTTCTAGCTTGATGAAATTAACTCCAATATTACTGCGACCCGAAACTAGGAACTATGATAACAATGCTAGCATAAAATGAACTTTGATATTCTGAATTTAGAAAACGAGATATCGGAAATAGATTTGAGACTAGTTCTATCTTTTTCCAATTTCAACTGAGAATGGAAGGAAAAGTTCAATGAGATAGCCGCTTATAAGCAAGAGGTCTAACCATATTTTCGAAGATCTTCGTTTCATCCAAGTCTCAAAATTTTTATCTTTTGAATTTGGTTTTCTGCCACAAACCATATAACATCCCATAGTAGTTTAGAAAAAAGGATGCTGGATTTGGATTTCACGATGACAGTTTTGTACTTCTGTTTGTTCTTCATTAAAAAGAACCTTAACACAGGTGAAGGTCAAAAGCAACCGCATGATTTTGTCGTAGAGCCAAAGGTCATGACAATGAATAGTAAAATTAGACGACATTGACCCTGAAAGGTCACAGTCATGGCCGCTTTTTCAATGTCCGAAGCGACACTTGCAGTTTCCAAGCTAATTACGGAAATAGGATTCGTGTGAATAATGTTATAGAGGGAACAAAACACATGCCTACAATTTATAGAGGGTTGAGCATTGATGTTAATTTTTTACGACTTCCGTGGCTCAGCTTGGGAGAAGCTTATGTTCAGCCGTTGACTGCTGTAGGCAATCATTATAATGATGATTTAAACACATCCAAAACAATATTTTTGGTCCAAAAATTCACTTTAGAAGTTTAGCTGACCCAGCAATCTTTGGATGTGAAACTACGTGAATTCCAACCACATCTCATGAGACCAATTAGGTGGATTGCACCTTTTTTGTATTCACATTCTTACACGAGGAGTTCCGAAGACTAAGACAAACAAATACCAGTGTTATTTATAAGTCTTACGAGTACACGAGCACGAGCACGAGCTTAGGAAGCCACATACAGCAATAATGTTACGAGTTTAGCTCGCAATAGTGCGTAACAAATAGTAAAATGTAGATGATAAGATTATTAATGTACAGTAACTAACCTACTTTCTTCGACATGCTATTAAAATTCTGATTTATTGTAATGACTTGAATAACAAGTATTTTCTTGGGTCTAAATGGCGTAAATGGGTCTTCTCGAGTGTGGATGAACTAATTGAAGAGGAGAAAACAATTGTATACGATAACATGCAATGATAAATTGCATTCCTAAAACTCAGAGCAGTGATCCAAATGCAGTTTAAAATCTCTGTCCACAGCAGTACCAAGGGAAGAGTAAGACCTGTCAAGGACTGAAAGAATTGTGCCTGAATTGATAGCTAGCAAGCAAATACTCAAGTCAGTTTAATAGTTTCTTGAAGCAAAGCATCAGAAGCTCAATTCCAGTAACTAAAAACGTTCAAAATCTAGTCGCAATCTCATCTCAGCGACAATCAAACGTCAAAAACTTGTCAAAATTTTGGGGAAATTATAGGTATTTTTGACATAATTGAGACTGAGATCAGACTTTGAACGTTCTTAAAATTACGGGAATTGCCCCTCTGGTTATAAGACATCGCATAATCAACTATCTAGGAAATTAGTTTATGAATAACAAAATTATAAAAACAGCGAGATTCCAAATATTATGACGCGATAATGTTCCGTATACATTATTAATGTAGAACGTTCAAAAAATAATGTTATCTGAATGCTAACAAGGAACTGATAAAACGGAGTGCCTACAACCCATTCGAGGGTCGCACTCAGGAGTGATGATGATACTGTATTACGTTATCTTTAACGGCCACCATAATCAATTCTAATTACTTTCGTGTTTAGGACATGATACTACAGACATGATGGATTGAAACTTTGGCGACTGGTTTCGACTTTTTAATTAACCGTCTTTCTAATTACATTTTCAGTAAGTGGTTCGGGGATAATTTCAAAGGCGACGTAATAATTTTGGGCAGTTTGCTTATTTCCGTCTTCATCAAGACATTTTACCCTTTATCTTTGAAGGTTCCGGGAGCTCGTGGCTAAGTAATAACAGCCGAACGGGTCGATCCATCAGGTTAAGCTACGCTTGCCGGGGTTGTCCGTGGATGGGTGACCATCTTTACATATCGACACTCCTCCGTGCCTCGGAAAGCACGTTAAGCCGTTGGTCCCGGCTGTCATTCGTAGATCTTTGACAGTCGTTACGGGTCGTCAGAAGCCCGAAAGTCTGACAACCAGTCTTACCAAGGGGTATCGTATTACCCAGTTACTGGGTTGTGGAGGTCAGATAGGCAGTCGCTCCATGTAAAATACTGGTATTCAGCTGCATCCGGTTAGACTGGAAGCCGACCCCAACATAGTTGGGAAAAGGCTAGGCAGATTGATTGATTGATTTGAAGGTTCCGGGATAGTCATTCTCCTCGTAGTCAGTTAAAAAAGGAAATAATAGTTAAACTCAAGTTGCCGTCAGCACACAGATGTTTTGCCCTCGTCCTAAACCAGACGTCCTTTATCTAGTAAAGTCAAATTATCTGTCAAACCATGCGAACAGAGGAGAAAGGCAAAAACCAAAATTGTCCGACTAATTAGAATTTCTGTGTTCTCGAAAATCAGAGAGGCAAGTCCCACACTACACTGGGCACACTGACACTGAGTACACTGGGCAGTGTACTCAGCCCAGGCTTCGACCAAAATTAAAAGTTAAGGAAACTGAGCCAAGAAGCACTCAAACAGTTTCTGGTCCAAATTACAAGAGCTTTCATGAATTATTTTAACGACTTCCGATTCAAATTATGTATATCGGAGCGAAGAACATGATGTTACGATCTATTTTTACTGACGATTAAGGAAGTGACGGGAGAATGTAGGTAATGATTTGATGTCATCATCAAAGCGTTTTAAGACACACTCAAGTTATTGAACCCCACGAAAAGAAGTTTTGGCTAAAAATACTAGTTTTTCGTCCACTAAAATAAAATAGTACCTATACATATTATACTAGCAATAGGTGCCCACTACCCAATGCTTGCTCTGTTGTTGGGCATGACTAGTTTGTACGCCCCTTCACCCCAGGTTACTTATTAAGTTATGTTTTTTTTTCTAGTTGTACTTCATACGATACTGTTCATCAGCTTGAGTCGAGGCTTGAGGTCCGTAACCGACCATCTAGCCTACCTTGGCGACTAAAGAATTTGCCCATTTTGAGTGAGGTTAAGGGCAGGATTGAGTAACATGGTGTTGTTTTAGACAAAAAACACTGAACGTAAAAGCCTGAAAGACATATCTGGAAGAGTAATTAAGACCATTAGCGATATGCAACAAAATGCTGTTACTAATAAAAAGAGAAATAACGATGTTTAGGTAACTATCCTATGCGCTCACTTTCGCACTACGAGACGAGGTGAACAAATAATAATGAAATCCGAACATCAATTTTGGCACTTCAAACGAACATAACAGCCGAAACGTGTCATGTATGAAGACCATTACCGGTATGCAACAAAATGCTGTTACTAATAAAAAGCGAAATAACGATGTTAATCTTACTATTCCGCTCACTTTCGCACTACGAGACGAGGCGAACAAATAATAATGAAATCCGAACATCAATTTTGGCGCTCCAACCGAACACAAAAGCCGAACTATGATGTTTGCCCCTTCTTAGCAACGCAATAATTCTTATTACGCAATGTCGACACATTGGGCACATGTTTCTCAAGCAAATTGAACAGTTCGGCGGTCCAAGTGGACGTGAGGCTGGCTAATTGGCGTCAATTCTCACTTCATTGACCCAGGGTGAGGGACGTATAGTATCGAATGTCGAACGATGTCGATTCGGTAAGCTAGCGTTGATAAATGCCGCGACATTGATGTTAGGCGGTAGGTATATTTGATATCTAAGCGTAGAAATTTCTCGTTCTCCGATATATTGGGGATTTCGGTACCAAACTTGAATATCTACATTCAGCTCAATTATGCTGGCTTGGGAGTTTGGGACGGAACATACAACACGGCCATGCTTAATATTAGCCACAAGAGTATTCATCATTTGTAATTGGAATCGGAATATTATGCTAGTTTCCGTGGTTCGCTTTGAAATTGGTCATGGTTTGCTTTGGAATCGGTACGAGATTAATTTTTGGAATTAATCGATCTTTGGCGACGGTATTAAATCTGTCCCTCGTGTCTTTTCGTAGGGTCTTTTATTAAAACCTCCCTTTCTTTAAAATACTTAGGGTTACATCATGACTCACGTATATTTTTAATAGAACATGGATTAATTTTTTTCCGAAAGGTGTCGGTCGGGTAGGTAGGGTAGGTAACATTTTTTTTGCGCGCCGTTTTCAGAATTCCATTCAACATCCCAATATTATTACACAAATGAACGTAATATAAAAAGAAATTGTCTACCCATAATTTGGGAGTAAATTCTAAAAATGAGTTTTATTTAGTATTTTGTCAGTTGATAAAAGGTTTAACAAAAACGTTCTGGTTTAGATCCATTTGGACCCACTGACATACATCAATAGGAAGAATAGTCTTTTAATACCTCTTTGCACACAAGTGTTTTGAGAAAATAGTGAAAGTTATTTCTCAACAGCTATTGTATCATTCCAAAGAAATAACTTGACTAGGTTATATCCTTACACATAACACCTTGCAGGCAGAGATGCACCTAAGGTACACCCACATTTCACCAGTTACTTATAATACATATGGTTGGTTTTACTCAATAAAAATAAGGTAGGTATAAAATGCACATTTATTATGATAGAATAAATTATTTGACTAAGGGCTGATTTTTCAATCGTCAGATAACAGTTATCTGACGATTGAAAAATCAGCCCTAAGTCATCACATGAATAGAATATGCTATGAATCTAATGTGATTGATATTACTAGATATCAGAATGTTGTGCAAACAATAGCTGACAATAGAGAATACTGGCTAGGATCGATTTTGACCTTTTCATACAGATCAATGCATTAATTTAAAAAAAAAAACCTAATAAAGAATATTTTAGCAAATCGATACAGGTTGTAGTGCCATAGCACTAATTAGGGGTATTAATAATATAAGTAATTTTACTGTCAGATAAATAAAATTATGAAGTTACTGCATACATACTTCGTGCTAATTTTTGAGACACAGTGGTCATTGTGATCAAGTCAGAATGAGTTTATGATGGAGCTGTTATACAGGATAAACAAACTCGCGAAATATTTTAATAAAACGTAATATTAAAATTTTTTATCTACCAATTTAATTTGACCATGCATGAGGTTTAGCAGAAAGTAAATAGAATTTGTAACTAAAATATTTTTAAGAAGCATTGCTTGTAAAAGTAATATGCTCACCAGACGATTTGCATATTGTTCAGGACAGGCTAAAGTGACCCTGTTTAAGGCATACTGCCAGGCGTTCTACACTGGCCAACTCTGGTACAAGTACACGAAGAGTACCTACAATACTCTCCATGTACAATACAACAATGTCTTCTGGGCCTTGCTTAATCTGCCCTGGCGGTGTAGCGCGTCTGGTACGTTTGCCGAAAGTAGGGTCGACGACTTTTATATTGTATGACGTAGGCTTAAAGAATCATTTCACCAGAGACTGATTAAGTGTAAAAACAGCATTGTGACTATGCACTATGCTATATGTTGTATTTCGCACCATTTACATAACCACTAAGGATTTAATTTTAGTATGACTGTTTGAACTTAAACCTAAATTAAACCTACCTGACATTTATAAAAAAAAATCTATCTCAATGTATAATAATAATAATGGCTTAATTGCCAAGAGCCTCAACCAACACCTAAGGAGGCTCTCGTTGGGCAGCTGGATTAAGGGCTTGATTCAGAAAGGGGTACTTCTGGACACGGCTCGCATTGTTAGGAGGTTCCTCTCTCTGGAGCCCTGACCACCGGTAGCTTGGACCCTGTTCCCGATACCGGTGGGCTACTATTTTTTATATTTTTAAATGTTTTTATATTTTTAAATGTTTTTATACTTTTTATATTCTAATATTTTAAAATATAATTTATATGTACCTATTTAATGAAATAAAGAAAGTAATAATTTTATATTTTATAAGTATATGTAATAATTTTATATCTTTTTATTTTAAGAAATATATAAAAATGTAATTAGATAAAAACAAAAAATTAATAAACAACATAATAATTTAATTTAATGTCTATTTCATATTTAATTTTCTAATATTATGGGTGTATGTGTAAAAACTTGCCTGAAATAAAAGAATTTTATTTTCATTTATTTATTTTAAAGACATAAATTAACTAAAACATATAGCCCAGTCAGCAGTTAAGTTGAGTATGATATATGTACTAAAAGTTTTCTTATAATTTGTCTAAATTACAGTGATTCAAAAACCAGTAGGGCAAGTCTGTAGCAATAATTTGGTATGCATGTCAATAACTACTGGAAACTATATGGGTAATTTACATATTTATACACACAAAAAAGTTACTTTTCAAAAACTTAAAGGTTACTGAGTCCAAAGTTTGGTCAGTGGGTCGTCTTAGGGGTTTTTAAAACACAATCTACATGATATTTTTAAATGAAATAACTAGTCACCCTTTACCACGTAAAGTATCAACAGATATTGTAGTGATTCATCGGCGGGAAGTCGGCATTTACTTTGCTACTGGAAAACTGGTTACTGGCATCGAGAAGATACAAATTCTAACAAGGTTATGTCACTGGAGTAAATTTAATTATAGAGTATACAGCCAACAATGCTCACGGGTACAAGTATTTCCTCGAAATAATAAAAGTATTGTCATAAATGTCACGTTTTACTGCAGAGGCGGAGCCGTGCCGACAAGCTTGGGCGATGGCGGTCAAGTAACGGCGGCTTCGTTTTCAAACTTTAAATCACATCTCACTCGCTCCAACATCAAGTGAGGAAACATTTAAGAGATTTTTTAAATAATAATGAAAACTTACCACATGACAACGATAGATTACATCAATTTTCGACATTCACTAACAACACAAAACACTTAGCATCCACGAATCACGATTCAGTTTGACAATGACAGGCACTGAGGCAATCTCGCTCCGATACTAGCGCCACGTAGTGGACTTGAATGAAGTTAGTTACATATTGCTAGTCTGCCAACATGCAGCAATTAACGTTTTCGGATATTCAATAGAGGGGGAAGGGAATCGGAATCCGCTGATATTCATTTGGTCTAATTTATCGAGATCACAAGTATAAAGAAGATCGATCATACATAACTGACATAACATAGACAAAGTTAAATCATGTAGGTCATTTGGGCACTTTTGAACGTCAATTGTGTGTTATTAAATTACCATAACATGCATAATATGTCGTGGCCAGATCTTAGAACTGATTATTTCATGAAATGTTTGACCATTTCATGAAATGGTTGTATTTCATGAAATAGAACATCGACCGCTGGTCACATCATGATGTGATCTGGCCAGATCATTGAATACTCAACTTTTTACGATATGAAGAGTTATGCGCACGACTACTTCATGATATGGCCAAACATTAGTGTTCATATCGTAAAATAGTTAAATTATCCACCGATAGAGGCGTTAATGTCGCTTTGTTTTCGTTGTGCATCTATTCCTAATCAAATAATTCCTTTGTGACTGCGATCAACTTAGATGTAACGCTCGCCAGCCGCTGCCGCGGCTCCGCTCACTTCACTCGCTCGGCTCACACATGGTTGGTGCAGTTCTAACGTAACCTAACCTAAGCCTTTGCGATATGCCCCCCAGTAGTCAGCTGGGAATGTCGATAAATAGGTTGCTTTCGTCACGATATGGCCATTTCTACAATCGGACCACGACAGATACCATATAATAAAATATTATGGTCAAAAGTCGAATGACATATCATTAAACTTTGGCGATTAAACGTTATGGTCAATTTTAGCTGGCCATTTCATGAAATACGACCATTTTAGTAAATGACTGAACACTTTTTTCGTACAATTTTTTCACAGAATTTTTTCATACTTGGTAGTACTGTTTCTGCTCGGAGTAATCCATTTTTATGCTCTTCCTAGCATCCGATTAAGATGAAATTTGGGATTTTCTGTCCAAGGAAGTTTTTAAAACTACTTTGAAGTCATTACTACCCTTCTTTTTTCTTTTTTTAAAGACTGGAAATCTATACACTTTATTGTTTATTTATGGTATTAAGTATAGATACCGAGTTTCGAATTAATCAGATGGCGCTTTAATTTTTTTATACAAACTTTTAACACCCTTAAACTCCCCTTTGAGGGGTAGTTTTGAAAAACTAATAGTGAGACACTTTATCGCTTATTTAGGTATATATTCCTGCCAAGTTTCAAGTTTATTAACAAAATGAATAAGATTTTTCATATAAACTATATCCCGCTTTTCACCCCCACCGGGGTGGATTTAAAAAAATGTTTAGGATACTTCCAAAACTTGACTCAAAAATTATTTATACCAATTTTCGAGTTAATCAAGTCGCGCAGTAAAATGCTCCACTATAAAATTGACTACTCCTTTTCACCCCATCAGGGGTAGATTTCGAAAAACCGTGATACAGGTTATTCTTTAGTTTTAGTCTTAAGTATAAATACTGAGTTTCAAATTAATCGGACTGCGCGTTAAAATTCTTCCAAGCAACAAACTTTGACACCCCTCAACCCTACTCTTGGGGGTAGTTTAGAAAACCCTAACGGAGTGAAAAGAGGTAGTCAATTTTGCAGGGTAGGATTTTTCTTGGTGGCTTGATTAACTCAAAAATTGGTATAAATAACCTGTACGTCAAATAATGGAAATTGGGGGTGAAAAAATTTTATTTCGTTGATCTTTTAATTTGAAACTTGGCCCAAATACTTCATCATCATTCTCCTACCCTAATCCCAATTTATTTGGGGTCAGCGCAACATGTCTACTTATACTAATGTAATAAATAATAAAGATCTTAATCTATAATACTACCATTTAAAGCAGGTGGAGGGGGTTGTGAAATTTGTAGGGGAATGTAAGAAAATCACGTGAACGAAACAACGGGCGAAGTGCTGAAGGACTGACATATCAGATTTTTTTGCACAAGGATGCCTTTTATAATGTAGACGAGCTCTATGAAGGGGTTTTTGGAAATTCGACCTTTAAAGGGGGTGAAAAAGGGGGTTTTCTATTGTATGAAAAATCTTATCAAACTTGAAACTTAGCACGAATACATTCTTAAACGAATAATAAAGTTTGTCATTATTTGATTTTTCAAAACTACCCGTCAAAGGGATTTTATTTAGAGGGTGCTAAAGTTTGTATGGAAGAATTTTAACGCGCTTCCCGATTACCTCGAATAAATTAATACTTTTGACAAAAAACATTGACATAGTTTTTGGGTTTTTCGAAAATCGACCAGCAAAAGGGGGTAATTTATTTTTTGAGGAGGATTTTACTGCGTATCTAGATTAAGTCAAAAGTAATCTTAATATTAAATGACGAAAAATATGATTGAATATGTTTTTAAATCAACCTCTTTCGGGGTGAAAAGAGAGGAACAGTTGATATGAAAATTTAATTTTTCCTTTGATCAATAAATAATAAGTCTATAAATTAATCAATAAATCCTTACATATTATAAAACAAAGTCCCCCGCCGCGTCTGTCTATCTGAGTGAATGCGATAAACTCAAAAATTACCAAACGGATTTCGAAACGGTTTTCACCAATAGACGGAGTGATTCACAAGGAAGCTTTAAGTGTATAATTCATTTAAGGTTTTTTTGTAAATTGGCTGAAATATGACGATTATTGTAGAAGATGTAGGAAAAAATCATGCCGATTGGGAGCTTTACGGGCATGCGCCGCGTAAACCGTAAGAGATACATTAAATTTAGAAATATTCTAAAGAATTGTATATCTTTAAAAAATCAAGAAAAAAATCCGCAATAGCATAAAAAATGAAAAATGGTTTATTATTTTTCATTTCATACAAAAGCATTTAAACGTCTATCATCTAAGTATGACCCACAGTAATAATTTTTATCTTCCAGTATTTGATAGAAATTTCATTGTTATTTCGGATCGCTTCGCTTCCTTTTAATCCAGGTAGTACGTTCCCGTGGGATATTTTCCGATATTCACGCAGGCGAAGCCGCGGGCAAAAGCTAGTGTTTATATAGGCATAGACGCAGCTATCATAGGCAGATGACCTATTGCGCATTATTATTACACTTGCTATAATGGCAGAACAACTATCGGCTGCTGCTCCCATGTGATGTGTATTGTGTGGTACATGGGGCATGCAAGGCACCTGTCTGTCATAAACATTCCTGCTGCAGGCTTAGATGATATTTTTTTGACCCGGAGAATTATAAGTAGAGAATAGTCATTGAAATGTTTCATCTGCCTAGCCTTTTCCCAACTATGTTGGGGTCGGCTTCCAGTCTAACTGGACGCAGCTGAATACCAGTATTTTACATGGAGCGACTGCCTATCTGACCTCCACAACCCAGTAACTGGGTAATACGATACCCCTTGGTAAGACTGGTTGTCAGACTTTCGGGCTTCTGACGACCCGTAACGACTGTCAAAGATCTACGAATGACAGCCGGGACCAACGGCTTAACGTGCTTTCCGAGGCACGGAGGAGTCTCGGTATGTAAAGATGGTCACCCATCCACGAGCCAACCCCGGCAAGCGTAGCTTAACCTGATGGATCGACCCGTGCGGCTGTTATTACTTAGCCACGAGCTCCTGTCATTGAAATGTTTAATAAGTATTATTTTTATTTTTTTATTTTTTTTCCCCGGGACTTTTTAAAATTGCACGTGAAACTAAAAATGCAACTGACTACCATTACAACACTTATAACACTTTTAGTTAAACAAAAAACTGCTTTACATCTACAATGAGGCTAAATATTCAAACCTAAATATAATCTCAGAGAATTGATTTAGAACTTTGGTATAGTAATAAAAAATGTTTATAATGCTGAATTCTATTTAAATAACGGGTTTATATTTGTATAAAACAAAATAAAAATTAGCCCAATCTGGGTGATCTCCTTTAACATTTTATGCCTCCGACTGCATGGGATTGTTTGGAGACAAAATAGGTCATCTTGTTTCCATCTTTTTTAAAGTTCACTTTTTACACAGTCCCGACTGTGTTAGTTTTTTAGATTTTTTAAATTACTTTTTTTATTGCATACTAGCACTCTGCCCGCGACTTCGTCCGCGTGGATTTATTCAATCAAATTTAACACCCCCTCCACTCCTTTTAACCGGTAGTTTTGGAAAATTATTGAAGATCCTTTTACCTATTATTACATACATACATTCACGCCTTTTTCCCATGGGGGTAGGCAGAAACTACAGAACGCCACCTTAACTTATTATTAATTTATTGATGAAAGAAAAAATAAAATTTTCATATAAACTGTTCACCCGAAAGGGGTTGATTTCTTCAATCATGTGTTTCGTCATTTAATGTTTAGGTTACTTTGACTTAATCCAGACACGCAGTAAAATCCTCCCCCAAAAACTTTATTAGGTACCCCTTTTGCTGGTCGACTATTGAAAAACCCAAAACTTGTCTATATTTTTTGTCAAAAGTATTAATACCGTTATTCGAGGTAACCGTTAGGAGCGCTTTAAAATCCTTCCATACTAACTTTGGCGCCCCTTAAAATCCCTTTGACGGGTACTTTTGAAAAACTAAATAATGCTACAATTTATTATTCATTTAAGAATAATTTTCGCCCATTATCCAAACCATAACGATGCGTCCGTTCAGCGCACAGAACACATAATTATACTCCAGCGTCAACGCTAGAATCAACTGGCAAGTCGGAGAGAGGAATCGGACGTCTATTTGTCTCTACGCAAAAGTATGCAGAGCGTGCCTTCAGATAATCGGACCGGCAATAAAATCGGAAACGCCGCGTGCCAGTTTCCGACTCGAACATCCGGCCCGACTATCGGATCGGACGTGTATTGCATGCATGTGTTGCAAACTAATGGCTGCAACGCCTTCCGGTAGCCGGATTAGACTATCGGATCCGACAATCTGATGAAAAAATCTGACGTGTAATCCCAGTCTTAGGCCCATATTACAGAACGTCACTCAAAACTCAAGCATTACTTAAAACTAGATTCAAGCCATGTGATTGGTTGAAACTAGTTTTATATAATGCTTGAGTGCTTGAGTATTGAGTGATGTTCTATAATACGGGCCTAAGTTGTTTTAAAATATCGCCCGTGGCGGCCGTCGCACTATTAATTTTTCCTGCATGGCAATAGTTGGGCTGTAAATGTCAAAACAATATTTTGAAGAAATTTTCGGAAAATTGGAAATTCAATAACTTAAAAATGTTATTCCGGCAGTATATTAAAATTGCTTGTACTTCAAGATCGTTATTGCATAATACTATAAAGCTGAATAGAAAATATATATTGGCTCCATATTTACATAATTCTTGTAATCTTCATGCGGCAAGGTTAGGATGATATTTTGAGCATTTATTGATGTTCTGAATTACTTTTTGCTTACATTAATTTAATTTTGCAGATCAATACGGTCGTCTATCCACTCTCGACTCGCAGACAAAAATGTAGAGAAGCGAAATTCGCCTCGAAAATTCCAAGACTCGTCAATGTCTGATAGCCTAAAGGGCTCTTTATCTTCACAGGAAATACTTGAAAAATACATCACTGGTCTCAGTACAGACATACACCAGAAGAATAGGGTATATAAGAATGATTTGATAAGGGTATTAGCTAAAGTTAAAGAATATAATTTTTCAAAAAAGAAGCAAGCTTTGCTTCTGATTCGATGCTGTGGTGAATTGTTGCCAGATGAAACTGCATTGGGTAGAATGCAGTTGGTAGAGCAGGTGTGGAACACACTAAAGTAAGCCATAATCTTTCAGTG
Organism: Fissipunctia ypsillon; assembly: GCA_947568875.1. Classification (NCBI taxonomy): domain Eukaryota; kingdom Metazoa; phylum Arthropoda; class Insecta; order Lepidoptera; family Noctuidae; genus Fissipunctia; species Fissipunctia ypsillon. Next base: position 21,895,878 of record OX387644.1, read on the forward strand.
TTTTTATTTTGAGCCTTTTACCAAAGGCCAAAGAAAAGATGGATGGATTGTGTAAGAAATGATATGAATGAAAAGGCAGTGAATGATAGCATGATGGTTGACAGGGGTAAATGGAAGAAGAAAATATGTTGCGCCAACTCTAGGTAATGGACAAGGGTAGGAAGGTGATGATAATACCACATAAATCTTGATTCACTTTAACAACAATAATGGGTCATGATTAAATGTTATCACAACTCCTGAAGCCTGTCAAGCAACACCTAGTTTAGGACCACTGTTTACAACACAGCTTATTTCCGTTGCACAAGTAGTTGACTGATGTAATATTAAGAAAATGCTTGTAACAATGGGCAAATAATATTCTTAACACTGAGGGACACCAAATGCCCATTGACGTTATAACAATAAAACTTCAGTTGCGTCTCGTTCAGTGTCCGGGAAGGAGTAAAATAAATGGAATGGAAAACTGCATTCATCATTTTGAATTATAGAATTTGAGATCAATAGTATTTAAGTTTACAATTAACCTAAGTTTTGCAAATATATGTTATGTATTTTCAGGCCGCACACAAAGTTTGAGGTAGAACATTACAATGAATTGCTCAAAGTGTACATTGCAAACAACAGGACTATCACAGTCAGCAACTTCATCAGTCAGATGGCACCAATTAAACCTACGATTACGACTTATGAGCTAATTCTTAGAGCTTTGGGGGAGGTTGGTATAGTATCAGTATTTATTTTGTTCACACTTTTATCCTTATACTAGCTGTTGCCCGCGGCTTCGCCCGCGTGGGTGTCGTACTTGCATATTTGAATCGGATTTTGTTCACAATTTCATGGTTTTTTTTTGTGCGGGGAACCCTAATTTTTTTTCTAAAATAAAATAATGTCAAAATAACAGCTTTTTACTAAATGCATATGAAAGTATATAATATGGTACTTATAACGAAAAAAAAAACATTTATAAAATTTACTTTAAGTACTTACATCAGAAATGTTATTACTTAGATTTCTAACAATTTATGTGTTCGAAATAAATTTTGTTTGCATTTTAGGATATAATTTGACTTTGATTGTGCTTGTCATTTAATTAAAAAAAAAGCTGTTAAATTGTAATTTCGTATTTGATATTTGTATGCCGTTAATGGCAAAACATAGAGATCTCTATACCTATTTTATTTATTTATTCCTTCAACCGTATGATAAGAGACACAAATAAACTATTGTTACTGAACTCTTATCAGTTTGCGTAACAGTCGAGGGAAACACCTATTTTGACACTAATGTTTTAACAAATAAAAATGTTGACTTTGACTTTGTAATGTATATAACAGGCAGGTGATATAAATCAAGCTACAGAAGTGATATCTAATATGAAAACACTAGGACTTCCTGCCAATGAAAGTATATTCAACTCCCTCATCATTTGTCAAGGAAAGGCTGGGTAAGATCATCCAAATAATTAATAAAATTTTATATTTCTATTAAATTAAACTGCTCGGCCTGTACTGTATGCTATGGTAATGCTCAAGCACTACATGAGTCCCTGTAGAATATGGAATGCAATTAATTTTTAATCACATAATTCATAATTTGGATAAAGTTCTGAAAATTCAAAAGAAAGAAAGAAAAATCTGTTTATTGGCATAACAGCAAAACAAGAAATACATCTTAAAACTATAAAAACAGAAAACAATTATTATAATGCAAAAAGGGCCAGCATATTGTCAGATGACAACACAAGGTGTGACCACCCGACGCTCATTTCAATAATCTAGATAAAAAAGCTACGAGTGTGTCTCTATGCTGAGTTATAAAATGTTCTCATTTATAAACCACAATGTCTAAATTAATACCTTCTGGCTCACTAAACTTCATTTCGAAAATTCCAGTAACAACCAAAACATACAAGAAGTGCTGATAATGATGCGGTCACTCAACGTTGAACCCTCAATAGACACGTTCACGGCCACAGCAAGAGCACTAGCTTGGAACAAGAAGACTGAACCCATGCTAGAAGAAATGTCGAAAGCGCAGAAGAAAGGCTTCAGTTTTACGGAGTCACATATCATGGAGATTGTCAAGACTTTGGCTCATGTTGGATTGTATCCAACTATTTCTAAGGTCTGTATTTTAGGCTGACATCTGTTAGGGGGATATTACACGGTCATATCTAGGATTATAGATCTATGATTCATAGGTACATAACAATGTGATATAGGATTTTGTGTATGATTAAGCTTAATTCTATATTATTAAATTGTAGCTTACAAATGCTCTATATTAGATTGTTATGTAGGATCATAGATCTATGATCCTAGATATGATAGTGTAATATCCCCCGAAAGCTTATATTTAGACTTTACTTAAGTAAATGTTTCTTACGAATATGAAGATTATTTGTATTGAACTTAATGTTAGAATTTATCAAATGCTTTATCACATTCGCTTATAGGAATAAGAACATTATTTGCATTATAAAATAATGTATGTTGTGTAATTAAAAAGCAGAATTATTTGCAAGTACTTGCAATATAAGGAACTCACTAGCAGCGTTGTGGAAATCAGTAGTGTATCGACACGGGTAGCGTACCTTGTACTGAATCTCACTGACAGAAACTACCTGAAAGTGATACAGGTATATGCGCCGACTTCGAGATGCTCTGACGAGACAGTTGAGGGCATGTACGAGAATATTGCCAAGGCAATGTATAGTACGACGAAGGCCCACTACAGCGTTGTTATGGGGGACTGCCAAAGTGGGAGTACATGAACGCGGTGAATTGAAAGTCGGACCGTTCCGCTCGGGGCGCAGGAACCACAAGGGGCAAATGCTGGTCAACTTTTTGGGAGTCTCAGGGGCTCTTCTTGATGAATTCGTTTTACGAAAACAAACCCCAAAGAAAGTGGACCTGGCAGAGCCGCGATAACGTGACTAGGAACGAGATAGACTTCATCATGACGGATAAGAAGCACATATTTAGAGGTCTCCGTGATTAGCAGGTTTAATACCGGAAGCCATCACAGGCTTGTCTGAGATACTCTAAATATCAATTTTCGAGGTGAGAATCCACATGATGAGGCCTACCCTCCGACCTACGCAGCTCCAGGCCGCTCTAGGATCCGAAAAGGTCCAGCTGGAACTTCAAAATCGATTCGCGCTGTTGGAAACCACAGGCACTGTTGACAAGAAAGCTGACGAGGTGGTCAAAGCACTACGTGACGTGTCCCGCAAACTTTTCCCGTCGCAGCGAAAAAGTAAGGTGTCCAAACTTTCCTCGGAGACTCTCGGACTTATGAGGGAAAGATGAGAATTGCCATCCACGCAGCCGTGTTCGCCAGATAAGAGGGCCTTAAACTTAAAAATTAGAAAGCTGACGCGACGCGACCTTCGGTGATCCAACACCCGAGACATAAGGTCGCGATTGAGCAGAACCGAGGGTCAAAAGTGTTCGCTCAACACTTAGGGAGGTCCCATCTGACAAAACTAAAAATTGCGGATGACAGAATCGTGACTTCGAAGTCCGAGATACTCCAGGAAGTCGAGGAATTTTACGGGCACTTATACTCAACGCGGACGGTGAAACCAGCGGGACATAGTGCATATGACCATCGAGCCGAATTAATGCGCCACTACACGGAGCACATCCCGGATGTCGACCAGTGCGAGATTAGGGCGGCTCTCGAGCAGCTCAAGAACAACAAGGCACCTGGTGATGACGGAATAACGATAAAGCTCCTTAAAGCGGGCGAGGCTCCAGTCCTGAGAGAGCTAGCGAGTCTCTTCAACTCCGTAATCCAAGAGGGTACAACGCCCGAGGTTCTGTTCTTCAAAAAAGGTGACAAAACTCTATTGAAGAACTATAGGCCCATCTCACTTCTGAGCCACGTATACAATCTGTTCTCGAAGGTCCTCACGAACCGTCTCGCTAGGAGACTTGACGAGTTCCAGCCACCAGAACAAGACGGTTTTCGAAAAGGCTTCAGTACTGTAGACCACATTCGTACTGTTCGGCAAATTGTACAAAAGACCGAGGAGTACAACCAGCCGATGTGTATGTTGACTATGAGAAAGCCTACGACCCCATCGAAGTATGGGCAGTTCTGGCCTCTCTGCAACGATGTCAAATTGACTGGCTACATTGAAGTGTTGAGATGTCTGTATGACGCTGCTACGATGACTGTCCAGATCCAGGATCAGAAAACCAGCCCCATCCAACTGCTCAGAAGGGTGAGACAGGGGGATGTGATATCCCCGAAACTGTTTAAAAATGCGTTGGAGGACGTCTTCAAGACGCTGCTGCTGGACTGGACTGGGCAGGGTATCAACGTGAACGGCGAGTACATCTCACACCTTCGCTTTGCCGATGACATCGTCATAATGACAGAGACGCTGGAACAGTTAGACCAGATGCTGCACAGCCTAAATGGAGCCTCTCATCGGGTTGGCCTCGGCATGAATTTGTACAAGTTGAAAGTCATGTACAATTCACACGTCTTGGCGAGACCAATCCGCATCGAAGGGTCGCTTCTCGTAGTTGTGAAGGAGTATGTCTATCTAGGGCAAGTCATCCAGCTCGGTAGACACAACTTTGAGAAAGAAGCTGACAGAAGGATCCAGTTGGGTTGGGCAGCGTTTGGAAAACTTCGTCAAGTCTTCTCGTCACCTATCCCGCAATGTTTGAAGACTACGGTCTTCAACCAGTGCGTCCTGCCCGTTATGACATACGGTGCCGAAACGTGGACACTGACAGTTTGGCTGGCCCACAAATTCAAGGTCGCTCAGCGCGCTATGGAGCGGGCTATGCTTGGAGTTTCTTTGATGGCTAAAATCAGGAATAAACTTACGGAAAAGAACCGGAGTAACCGACATAGCTTGCAGAGTAAGCAAACTGAAGTGGCAGTGGGCTGGCCATGTTTGTCGAAGGACCGATGGCTGGTGGAGCAGACGAGTCCTGGGGACTCGTCTGCTGGCGAGACCACATATCGGCAAGCGTAGTATGGGACACCCCCGAGCTAGATGGACCGACGACCTTAAGAAGGTGGCTGGGACAGACTGTATGCGGAAGGCGGAGGACAGGGTGTTGTGGCGCAGCCTGGGAGAGGCCTACGTCCAGCAGTGGGCTGCAATAGGTTGAGTTGATTGACTTACAATATAAGATTCTTTGTAGCTGAACAAAAACAAATAAAAGCATTACCGTAGCGCCTTTATAGTGCTTTATAATGCCAATTGGTGTGTGTGTGTCTAAAATGGCTTTTATAAAGGATGAAAATTCCTTTTCTTTTAAAAAAGACAAGGAAAGGTAAAGTAAACTGCGTTCACGCAGCGCTGCATTGTACAATTTATTTTATGGCAAAAAGTTGGGATCACACATCAACATCCCACTGTTAAAAACAAATACAAACTCCCATGTGATCCCAAGTAAAATTTTAATATCTTACTGATCAACGCCGTGTAAACGTGGACTAGCAGTGAAATTTGTAAAGCATATTTTTATTTACGAGATTTTCATGTATAAATGCGTGTTAATATTTATTATTTCAGGTCCTATGTTTCCTACCAGAAGCAGTTCTCAAAACGCCATCAATTTCACCTCTCATGCAAAGTGTATCCACACAACTGGTGTTCCAAAATCATCCACTAGCTGCTATAGCGATTTACAAATGCTTGCCTTTGCCTTCATTTGGACCTAAAGATGATCAGGGATTGCATGGAAGGAGTCTAGTACGGGATTGTGTTAAGGCTTCTATGGTAAGTGTCTGATTGTAGCTTTGGAACTGTTTGTGTTGATTTTAAAGTAATAATTGAATAGGGAGGTTTTTGGCTAGTAAAAAAACAATGAGACTGACTGAACTTACTCATGATAAGTTTTGCTGTGGCGACTTCAGACGATTGTTGGAATTTGTTTTAATTCGCTCCATAAACTTTCCACAGCATATTTACTGTATTTCAGAAATTTTATGATAACTCTGAGCTGCAAACAGTATTTCAAAAATAAAAAGCAGTTAAGCCATAACAAAATCTCCCAATCCATCCCCCTTGAAATTGGAGTTTAATAGTGTTCAATCCAGATTTAGTTAGCCTTTCTTCAACGCGTTATCATATAATCTAACTATACTATATTACTTTCAGCCATCAAGCATAGTAGGTCTAATAACCCAAGAGCTGATGTCCTCAGGACGGAATCCAATAGCCTTACAGAACGCCTGTGAAGCCGCCTTACAGATGGGCAAAGTGCCCCTGGCATTAGACATGATGACTAGGATGAAACAACTAGGAATAAGTTTACGCTCCCACTACTTCTGGCCGATACTGCTGCATAATTCTAAAAGTTATGGCGAGATGGGTAAGTAGTTATTTTTAAACTATCTAGATTTGGTAACTGAATTACAGATACAGCTACATTTTACTTACATGCTCAACAGTTCTTGGTTGTAAACTCTTCAGCAGTAACCCAACCGTTCGAGCAACACCGGCGCCTTTTAGGCGCCGCGTGTCGCCATTACCCACATACCGTCAAGCCCCACCGGCGCCTAAAAGGCGCCGGTGACTTGTGCGGTTCAAATCTCTATTTTTTTATCTCTAATTAAGGTCTAATATCTTCTGTGGGCAGTTTCACTCTATGATATGGAAGATATTCTCGTCAAATAAATAATTCAAAACCAAAAATATCCATATGGCAATTTTTGTGCGCCCAGTCACAAACATACCGCTCCGTCGGAATTCCCCCGGGGCTCGAGCGTCGTTGACGTCATCGCGTAGTAGGCTCGCCCGGCCATTAGAAACTGTTTTGAAGTGAGATCTTTATGTTACGTGCCATCCCTGCCTACACATAATGCTGCAGATCTTCATTCATCTGTGTTCTATTCCCACTAGAAGATCATATTTTTGTCATTGCTACTGAAGCGGAGCGGAGAGAAATCGACCAATCACAGACGAGACGAGAGACGCGATGTGGATTTCAAATTTTCAACCAATATGATTGGTCGATTCTTGCACATCTCCAATCCACTCTGCTGTAGTGAACACTCACCCTTACGAAATCCACGCGTGCAGATCCGTGCAGGATGACAGGGAAAAATAGCGCGATAACAGAAAACTGATGAACAACGATTTATTTTTCCAGGAATAATGAACACGTTAACAATTATGGTGCAGATGGACGTAAAGCCCGATTACGAGACTATAATGGACTATACCTTACCCTACGTCAGTTTCACATCGCCACAGAATTTGATGAAGAAGTTCATAGAGACCGGTCTGTCTGTGTCGACTGTGCTGACGCCTATGATGCTGACACTGTTGAATACGGGACAAGTTAGAGCCGCGAGCGAGTTGTGTGAGTATGAGATCTTGATTTTTAAAACTTAGGTCTTACCCAACTTTCTGAAAGCCTAATGAAGTTTCAGCAGTCAAATCTGTAGTGGAGTGGTTTTTTTATATATATTTTTTTAATTCTTTAATTTTATAACAGGCTTTTATCCACAGTGGCACGTCAGCCTCATCGTAACTTAAACTATTCTTAACTAAATCTAGAAATACAATGTAAATGATTAAAGTCTAAACAAATCGGCAAGTAGATTTGCTATCTCAGGAGAAGGCTGCGCTAAAACTTTAACATATGAACCAATATCATATTTATTAACTTGTACCGTTCTCAACAGTATCGCTCTTTCCTTCTTTGTCTTAGTACATTCCATAAGTAGGTGGTGAACATCTTTAACCGTTCCGCATGTTTCACAATTGGGAGAATTCACTTTATTCATCATATAACCAAACTTGCGGGATGGGTAGTGACCAGAGCGTAATATATGAAGCAGAACAATATGATACCTACTCACTTCCTTGATAGCCAACCACAGTATACGAGGAGGCTGAAATTGTATAGTTTTAATACCAGATACCCTTTTCCTTACTTCGTTCATCAAAATACTCTTTAAACTTATCATAGCAAACGGTTTTGCGTTTACATAATTGTTCTAAATAATTCTGAAAATAATAATAATTATAAAATTCTTGACCTTGAAAAACCAATAATTTTGCTAGTATATCAGCCTCTTCGTTACTTCTCAAACCTACATGAGATGGAACTCATTGCAATCTTAGCACTATGCCATGATTTGTAAGATTTATAACCTTACTTAATTTGGAGTAAGCTACCGAAATACCTCTGTAACCAGAGGCACAACGAGCTACATGCTGCAGAAGCGATGACAACTGCCAATCAAGTCATTAAGTTAGGTAATTAAATATGAAATTGACAAAAAATAAAAAATAAATTTGTTCTCAGAATACGAGGGTTGGCGACTTTAATTCATCTGTAGTTTCCCATCGTACGATTCCCACTTTTTAAAATACTATAGGTACATAGTCAACTAAGTAAGTAAATAAAAGATAAAAGGACCCGTGATAGTCACCCGTGGTCTGATTTTAGTATGTTACGCAGAAAATATCGAGCAATCTTCAAAATCCTTTTTAAAAATTTTGGTAATTATCCGATGAACCGCCTGCTAGGAGTCTTATGACCAAAAAAGAAACAAAATAATTCGGCACGAAACTGAAAAAAACACTTTATGAAAGAGTTCGTCCAGTAAAGTGCATTATGTCATTGTGTCGTATCCATATTCTAAAAATCCAGAATGTCCAAACGAAATTCGTTGAAATTTCAATCCCTACAATATCAAACTTACCATCAGGAAAAGTTCAACTTCCAAAAACTTCGGAAAACATTTCAAGGGCCCACCAAAAACTATCCCCGAAAACCACATTCCTATACAACTTTATTATTTACTTTTACAGGCGAACTTTTCCCAGGCAAAATTGACTCGGAAAGGTTACTAAAGCCCCTTCTAAAGGGTTACCTTATAAGTGCTGATATCAATTCAACAATACATGTACTTGAGGACATTACAAGTAAATCTATGGAGAGGAATAAGGACTGGCTCGGCAGGTTTCTGTGCAAATTCATGGTGCATCCTAAGATTAAGGCTGATATCAGTGATGTTATTAATTTGTTGAAGGTAAGTTTAGCAATTTATTTAAATAATTCAATAACATCATCAGGTCCTAAAACAGGCAGGTGTTTACCTTTTTTATTATAAGCCTTTGGTGACCGACTGCAGGGCAAAGGCCTCCCTTCCCTCTTTCCACTTTTCCCGGTCTACTGCGATTGCGGGCCAATCCTTTAAGAAATCCAGCTCATCCCGCCATCTCTTTCTGGGTCTGACGCGTAGTCGTTTCCTGTTATTTGGGATCCACTGAGTGGTGATCTTTGCGTATTGCTGCTCCGACATGCTACAGATGTGGCCAGCCCAGTTCTACTTTAGTCCAGCAGCTGTGCGGCCAGCGTCCGCTATTTGTGTTTTGGAACGAAATATAGAGTTCCTAATGCGGTCTGAGAATTTGACACCTAGTATACTTCGTTCCGTAGCCTGTTGGCAGACTCCAAGTGCGGAAATTTGACGCTTTGTAAGAGACCATGTTTGCGCTCCGTAGGTTTACCATTTGAAGAGTGCAAAATGGTAGGCAGATGTAGTTTATATCCAATTTCGCTATGTCACGAGGCCCATGTAAGAAGAGGCGATACTATTAAATAGTCTCGCCTCTTCTCTTAGGTTTGAATGAGTAAATGCAAATTTCGCATTTACTCGGTTCAAATAAAAAAGAAAAGATGGTGCTGTGGGTCTTGTTTAGCGCCGTCTTTCTCTCGCACCGTCAAATTATACGGCCCCTGTTATCTTTATTAACCCATATTTTTCCCGCTCCAGGCTCTAAACAAGTGTACAAGTACAATGAAAATCTCAACGGTAGCCGCAGACTATTGCCTGTCTCGTCTTCCGGACAAGCACGAACCGGATGTAATAGGCCAGTTCCGCGATAACATCATTTCTCTTACCGATGAGCGGCTTATTGATGAGGGGGATGTCTTTGATCAGCAGTTACCGAATCCGGTAAGTGACATCAGCAACTTTGAAAGAAAAAATCAAGAAAAAAAATATTGCCTTAATATTAAAAACACAGTCATAAAATCTACACGAAAAATTGCAGTAAAACAAAATCAGCGGGCTCAGCAAATGTTGAACAAAGTAGGTTATAGTTTTAGGTTTCTGAATGCCCACAATGTGAAGACAGAATGTCATTATGGGCAGTTGAGCTGTCATGAGAACTAGTACCGTAACTTGAACATTTTGAAACACGAAGGTGTCTCGATGTTTAGCCTATGGAAACGAAGCCACCAATTTTTTTTAAATATTCAAACATAACATACATATGCCGGAGAAGGTACATCTCTTTAGTTATCTTCAGCCATATTTTTACTACTGTGGGCGTACTGTGGGTAGGGTTGGTTATTGCGCTATAGAAAAACCGTTTACAGTTCAAATCAAATTATAATTCAGTATCAAATTAATCACACTAGCTATTCACACACTGTAGGTACACGACACAACTATACGGAATGCGCGACAGTTTCTAAACGTGTTCACTGCTCGACAGCCACCGACAAACTTTGCTTAACTCCGGTCGACGAGCGTTATGTTGTAGACTCTGTCGAGCGCCGCTTGGTGATGCTGGCGTCCCGATTAGACAAACGACGACTAACGTATTTTCGACACGGCCATCCTGCTTGCACACGTCCTCGTGTGATGGTTACCCTATAAACAAATAGTCCTCGACAGAATTTTGTTACACTCGGTCACTCCTGACCTAACTCTAGATTCATCGGGTCGAACTCTCCAGTTTTATTTTTACCAAATCTTACTCTTTAATTAAATCAAACACGGTAAAATTGTGAATAATCGAAAATAGAACAATCAATAGGCCGATTCCCCCGATTTCTACCGGGCTGCGACTACGTAATAACTACTGGTACGGTCGAACACAATACGGCCGATAGAATCCCTTACTCGACCTTCTACCACAACTTAGCTTGCTCATCACCACTGATCACTATCTACTTCGACTGGTACATGACCTACTGGCACTATCGTTACGCTCCATAAGATTTATTCTGTGCTGAATAACCAGTCATCGTAACAACGTTATTGACTGGTTTGTCATTTAATTTGGCTGCACAACTTTCCTTTAATAACGTGAATTCAGCACCAGAATCGAAAACAAAACAATAAAGCTCACCTTATGTTCTAACGTGCCTGAGGGTTCTTGTACGACTCCACTTGCCATTCACTGCTAGCAGCACGTGCTTCACCATCTGCTTGGCTGCCACCGTTCGTGCACTGGGCCGTGATATGGCCTGGTTTCCCACACTTGAAGCACAGGAAGAGAAGCGCTGGCGTGTTCAAATATGGCACGCCAACGGTCACTTTTCAGCGTTTTCTTTTTGCGTCTGAACCAACACTGATCCCAATTCTGATGACGGAGAATGTACATCTCTCTAGTTCTCATCAGCCATATTTTAACTACTGTGGGCGTGCTATGGGCAGTGTTGGTTATTGCGCAATAGAAAAACTGTTTACAGTTCAAATCAAATTATAATTCACGATCAAATTAATCACACTATAATAGCTATTCACACACTGTAGGTACACGACACAACTATACGGAACGCGCGACAGTTTCTAAACGTGTTCACTGCTCGACAGCCACCGACAAACTTTGCTTAAGGTGAAAGCGCCAGGGTAGCCCGCGAATTAGCGACACGCGGGGTTGCGACAATTGTAGAGAGGATCCGGCAATTGGGACTCGAGGTGGCCTTGCACAAGTCCGAGGCCATGTGTTTTCATGGTCCTCGGAACGCGCCACCATCGGGTTCCCAAATAACGGTAGGAGGGGTTCCCATCGGCGTCGAGTCGACGATGAAGTACCTGGGACTCGTCCTCGACAGCCGGTGGAATTTCGTGAAGCATTTCCGACGTTTGGCTCCCAGACTGGAGCGGGCCGGGACTGCCTTGAGGCGAGTCCTGCCCAATCTGGGGGACCAAACGCCTTCTGCCGGAGGCTCTACGCGGGGGTCGTGCGGTCCATGGCCCTTTACGGAGCTCCGGTGTGGGCGCGTTCCGTGGGGCGGCGACCGGTCCGTCGGTTGAACGCGTCCCAGAGGGTCATGGCCATCCGGTTAGCCCGGGGATACCGCACGGTCTCCGGTGAGGCGGCGAACCTCCTTGCCGGATTACCGCCATGGGATCTGGAGGCAAAAGTCCTCGCGCACATGTGGGAGTGGCGCGAGGAGGCAAAACGCCGGGTAACTCCGCTGCCACGAGAAATCGCGGCACGGCGGACAGAGCTCCGGCAGGATCTCATGGCGGCATGAAGAGTGCGCTTGTCGCAGCCCAGCGCTGGGCATGCCACAATTGCGGCGATAAGTCCCCACTTTGAGGACTGGCTGGAGAGGCGCCACGGCGTCCTCACCTTCCGCCTGACGCAGGTCCTCACCGGACACGGGTGCTTCGGGAGGTACCTGTTCCGGATAAGGCGGGAGGAAACGCCCGGGTGTCACCATTCTGTGGATCGCCCGGAGGACACGGTGGAGCATACGGTGGAGGTCTGCCCGGCTTGGGCGGAGCACCGCCGTGTAGCAGCATTGAAGGGGTCCGCTAGGACCGATGCCAGCCGGGGTTGCGGGATGTTTGAAAGAGTTACCGTGGCCCCAGCACAGGCAACAGAAGGAACACGGGTGGGTTTTAGTCAGTCAGTAAAAGTCTGACACGCCCTCCCGCTCCGCCCAGAGCGGGAGAAGTCATTTGATGATTTCCCATCCACAAAAAAAAAGCTATCCGCTTTCTTTTGTTTTATTTATCTGACTGCGTCTGTGTCTCCGAACGCAACAACCCCGATCTATTCAAAGTGAGAGTGAACAGGCTTCTTCTATGTAAGCTCGCTCCATCGTCGACTTTGTCTCTGTCATCTCTGACCTAGACTAGAGTCAAGAGCAAACCTATCTTAAATAAAAATAAAAAATCAGAATTTTTAATTTGTCTTTAGTAGTGATAGTGAATATTTAATGACGCCGCCAGTGGCACCTCGGGAACCCTTTGGCACTACAGCCTTCCCCTAGCGCAGTGCCAAGCAAGGCAGGCAACAAGTAATCTCTACAGGCACAGCAAGTAATCTCTTCTGCAAAGTCTCAAACGTCTCAAACCAATATTAATAACTGTAACAATTGTAATGTAAACTGTAACACTTAAAAAAGATACTATTATTTTCCTTGTAGGTATAGTATAAAGCACTATGTATCACTTGGAAGAAAGTGCGATTCCCAACTCGTGTGTACTAAGCCCGTCGTTAGTAATAGGTCACTTTCTCCCCACGGTGAACAATGTACTATTGTGTCTCTAAATCTTCATTCAAAAATTTTTTTCTTAGGTAAGCGTATAGGTATACGAAACTAGTTCGCCTGATAAGTACCAGAAGAACTAGAGCTGATGGTGAAATCACCATCAGATCCACTTCACCATATGCATTGGGACGAGTATAATTGCTTAGCAAACATATTAAAGTAATCAAATCGCAACCCGTGAAATACTTATTATTGAGTAGTTCCGGTGGCCATCTGTGGTCTTCTCAGCAATGCCACTTCACCAAATGGTGCTTTCCGAGAGCAAATGCACGAGTTACTATAAAAAAATTCCAAATCGCTATAGGTATGCCTATAATATTTGAAGAGTTCACTCAATTTCTTCAGGATCTCATCATTAGATCCTGACCTAATGACAATGGGACCACCTAGGAAGTATACCCTTTCAAACAAAAAAGAATTTACCAAATCAGTCCAGTCGTCGTCGAGTAATCGGGGAAAATACATAAAAAAAAAGTTTCCGGCGAACTGCGAACCTTCTCCTTTTCTTGAAATCGGTTAAAAATAAGGTAACATAAAAACTATGGACCTTACAGAAACACATGAACGAAGAGAATCTACGCGCGCATTTGGTGGAGCTCGAGGCTAAGGGCATGAACACACGAGGCACACTCAGGAGATTGCTCCAACAGTATTGTCGGGAAGGCAACTTGAATTCCGCCCGAGAAATCGCTGCGAGATGCCAGAAGGAAGGGGTGAGTGATTTGGATGGATGTAGACTATTAAAAATGAAAGAAATTAAATGTCAATTAGATTATTAGTATGTGAATTTAGGCTGCTCCTGTCGCTTCGCCGAAGGTCTTTGCTTTCTAATATCAACTACCTGCAAACAATGGCAGTGGCTTTGGTATAAAATACATCAATATCAGCGATTTTGTACAAACGACCTTTGTTAAAAATATTGGTGTATATTAAAGCATATTCTATTTAGCGTTGGGTCACATTCACTGCACAGCGGAAAAAAAACTTTATTCCTTAAAGAATAAGATACATATTTCCGTAAAACTGTGTAGGTTACTTGGATCCGTGTTGTCAGAGCTCTGCGCAGGACAGATGACACTCCACTAAAATATTGTTTTTATATAACTTATCCACCGTATAACACTCTCTTTTCTAATTCACCAGGTATTCCTGTCAGCCGGTATGAAAGCAGCGATATTCGACCTGCATGTAAAACTCGGCGAGCTCGACTTAGCAGAAATTACATTGGCAGATCTCAACAAAACATCCCCCAACTTCACTTTAGACGAATTTAAAGTCATCGACTTTGCTACTCTTATGGTGTATAGAAAGAAGCTTAAGAATGCTTTTGAGTTGATCACGGAACAGTCGAAGAAAAGGTAAGTTTTGTTCGATGTTTTGAGTTCTATTACAGTACGGCCGATTTATCTTAGCGAATCTGAACATATGCACTACGAACTTTCGCGCCTGTTCTCTCACTCACACTCGCCTCATGTCACCATTTGGTTGCTAAAAATGTTACTGCGCAGCCTTCTGCGCGAAGTTCGAACTCACGAAGATAGAGCGGCAGTACTGTACGACGCTCATAACAGTGTCATTGGTTTGTTATAAAGAATGTATAACGTTTACTAGTAGAAATTGTCACATGATGTTTTATTTATTTATTTGGTACACCAACATACAACAATCAAGACAAAACACAAGGAATACACACTTGTTTGGTATATACAAGGAATTAATAGAAAACAAGACAAAATAAAAGTGCTGGTATGTATGCCTATTACAGGTATACGCAGCATTCACAATAAGGACAACGACGTAATTATCTAAGAAAACATAATATAAAAATACAAAAAAAAAAATAGCATAAAATTAGACTACAAAATAAAGTAGATATCTGCAATAAATTTAATAAAATGATAATTATATCGTGTTATCATTTACAAGTGTGAATGATAACTAAGGTTTATGAACATGGAGTTACTAACATTAAAATTGAATTTACAAAAAATATTATTATTATTTTATATTATATTTCCTTTATTTCAATATACAGGGTGTGGCGTAAATAGTGGTCCAACGTTAAGCGGTCGATACACCGTATACTCAGCTATCACATACCACAATTTGAAACTTTTTTTCCATAGATCTCAGAATAAAATATTTTTCTATTCTTGTTTGAAAAATGTACAACTTGCTTTACTAATTGGGCTGTACAATTCAGCTCTTTTTGAATAGAAATGGCTACAACTTTTGTTTAAATTAAGGAGTCGGTTATTATTGTACTATTTTAGAATCTGCAGTAATTGAACAAGTTTTTAAAATAATGGGCACCGACAGTGTGGTACATTTTTTTACACCATTCGCACCCCAAGTCACACAATTTTCTAGACATTTGAGTTACATTTTGAAATAAACACATTTTTCTTTATTACCTATAAAATTACATTTACAAAATTACTTGCATGTGATAGCACATGTATTCCACAGTTATAAACAGAAAAAAATATGGTAAAATAGTATATTTTTTAGAAATTACAGCCACATTAGTAAAGCAAGTTGTAATTTTTTCAAAAAAGAATATAAAAATATTTTATTCTGAGATCTATGGAAAAAAAGTTTCAAATTGTGGTATGTGATAGCTGAGTATACGGTGTATCGACCGCTCAACGTTGGACCACTATTTACGCCACACCCTGTATACATATAAATTATATTTTTAAATATTCGAACATAAAAACATTTAAAATTATTTAAAATATTATAATTTATTTATTGGTGAATTTATGCACTCCCGTACCTCAGAGACTGATTTGCTAAACTTTTATCTCCTTACTAATAAACGTTGTATACCTAGCGTCTGTACTAGTCGCGAAAGTCAAATTACTGATGACTGAAAGAGAGAAATTGGTGTATAACTATTCACCTGATATAATACGGTTATTAGTAAGGAGGTATGTGTTAAGTTTACTTGTGTAACATTATAAATTGCTTCATTAATGTAATGGTCACAAGCGTCGACTGCTGACCGAGGGCATTTGGTTAAGCTTTTTGGAATTTCTCAGTAGCAGCCCGGAGTCTGGTTTTGTGCCGGGTTGATTGCAATAGGCTCGCCCCCTATTACATGGGACGTAAACATAACTGGCGAAATTTGGGTGTACTATAGGTACACCTCTGCCCAACCCTTCGGGGAAACAAAGCGTGATGTTATGTTATGTATTTTGTTAGTTTTAAATGCTCCTTTTTTATTTTTTCTATTTCCTGTGCATGCCCCAAATAAAATATTTTTCTTTCTTTCAAAACTAATTTCTTACAGGAACGTAATCGGCGGGCGCAGTATAGCATTGAACTGCTGGCGGCTACTTGACGCGACGGCGGCTCAAGGCTCCCACGTCGATGTACATAAGATGTTCGACCTGTTGACTTCCTATAAGTACTGCAAGCCTAGTAACGTCATGCTGGGGCCACTGATTAGAGTGCATTTGAAGAAGTGAGTGATGATCTGTTTATTTAAAAAAAAACTGTCCACGGCTCCGCTAGCCTGGACTAATATATCTACAGAATTTTACTTCGAGGCAAGGCTAAATGAAGGATAAATAGGGCAAAGTGGCCAAAGGAACCATGAGCTCGTTATTTAATTTCTTTTTAACCGACTTCTTAACAAAGGAGGAGGTTCCCAATTCGTCTGAATATTTTTTTATGTATGTTCATCGATATTTTCGTCGATTCTGGACCGATTTTGAGAATTATTTTTTCATTTGGTAGAGAAAGCTTGCGCAGTGGTGGTCCCATGTAAATTTTATTAACTTTGCTTGGGTAGTTTTTGCGTTAGCTTCAATAATACGTATTTTTAAACGTAAAAATCGAACGCGATCTTTTTCCAAAACATCTGAACCTGTTTTATTCTACCAAGCGGTAATCTAGCCAGTAAGGATCAAATCCTGCAAAGGAATCTTATGACTTTTAAATCAAACAAAATAAAATAAAAATATTAAACTGCTCCAAATAATACATGAAAAATATTTTGAATCGCTAATCGTAGCATAAGTAACTAAACCCATATTACCATATTTTTACAGCGATAACCTACAAGCAGCAGTCAACGAATTCGTAACTCTAGCCAACAAATACAACAAAACTCCTTTGAAGCACGAGCTGATGTGTAAGCTCTTCACCACAATGAGTGACGGGCAGGCTGAGGAGAACTTTTTGACTAATGAGAAGGTCGGAGGTAACGGGAGATTGAACAAACTGGTGCAGATCGTACTTAATGTTGATAAAAAGGTGCATGGACCTGGTGATGTTCAGGTAAGTGTAACAATCTACGAACGCGCGGAGTAACGTAAATTCGAACGATTTAAACATTTAAAATACTCGATTATCTTATGATATTTATTTACTTTTAAGACTAAATTCATATCTATGGGTGATACTAATTGTGCTTGTCGCAAAAAAAAGAACTACAATGCTATACGAGTAGTTTTATTTTCGATTAAAAAATCGTTCAAATACACGTTAAAGTCGCGCGTCCGTGCTAGGGCCTCTGTTGGATCAGCTCAGGTAAATGTTAGAATCTATTTTGTGTTTTGTTCGATCTCCAAATCGGACAGTACACAAAGCAGCTGCAGTTGGACTTTATTGGCAATACGCTTGGGCGGGGCTTGTGGCTAAATAATAACAACCGCTCGGGTCGATCGATCAGGTTAAGCTACGCTTGCCGCGGTTGGTGGTCCGTCGATGGCTGACCAACTTTACATACCAAGACCCGTCGATCTTTGACAGTCGTTACGGGTCGTCAGAAGCCCGAAAGTCTGACAACCAGTCTTACCAAGGGGTATCGTATCTAGTAACTCTGGGTTGTGGAGGTCAGATAGGCAGTCGCTCCATGTAAAATACTGGTATTCAACTGCATCCGGTTAGACTGGCAGCCGACCCCAACATAAAAAGAAAAGGCTAGGCAGATGAAGATGGCAGGTGTAGGTCGATAAGACAACATGGAGATATGAGCACAACTGACGGATTTAAAACACAAAAATTTAATTAACTTTTAACCATTAACTTTATATAAATCACGTAACTAACGCCTTCTTTATAACTATTTTTGCAGTGTTTTTTTATGGACTGTTGTCTGAAATAAAGATATGACGGAAAAGGTACATCTCTCTAGTTATCGTCAGCCATATTTTAACTACTGTGGTAATGTTGGTTATTGCGCAATATAAAAACCGTTTACAGTTCAAATCAAATTATAATTCACAATCAAATTAATCACACTAACTATTCACACACTGTGGGTACACGACACAACTATACGGAATGCGCGACAGTTTCTAAACGTGTTCACTGCTCGACAGCCACCGACCAACTCTCCTTAACTCGCTTAACTCTGGTCGACGAGCGTTATGTTGTAGATTCTGTCGAGTGCCGCTTGGTAGCGCTGGCGTCCCGATTAGTCAAACGACGACTAACGTTTTTCCGACAGATAAACAATTAAGTATTATAAAATTATAAATGTCTTTTCTCAACAGCTAACAGTAATATCAGCCCTAGCGGAGGTGGGTTACAAGAAGACGCTACGCAGAATGTTCCTAGACCCCTCAGTGAAGGTCCACCCGGACGCTATCTTGCGCCGCTGCGAACGATTCGCCGACGAGAAGAAAGTGGATGCGCTTGAAACTATCGCTGACTGCGCGAGGGATCTAAGATTTATCGACACTCGTGAGATTTATGATATGATCTTGGATGTTTTACGTGAGTACTTGGGTTTTATTCACATTTACTAGAATTCTAGCGCCTCGCCCTTGCTTAGCACGGTTTTTAAGACTTGACAAAACATTGAGATTTCCTTATTATATGAAGGTTTAATATTACCTAATTATACACATAAGCCTTTCGGAATTAATTCTCTAAGCCGACGTTCTCACGGACGTAAAAATATCGCGGCGGGATTTTATCGCGCACTAGATTTTTAACTCTCGGCGCTAAGCAGAGCGTTGAAAATCCAGTGCGTGAAAAAAAAATCGCCGCTTTTAGGTCCGTGCGAACGACGGCTTAATGATAGTGAAAACCGTAACAAAATCCATGGTGTAGTTTAGAAGCGGTCACACAGACACGAAAAATACTATTTTGTACTACATATAGATTTGAAAGTCTTTGCTATGCGTATAGCATAAAAAAGCACCTATATATTTCCGCCATAAAGTTTGAATTGGGTTGTAAATGTAATTGCAACAGGGTCGTCTTCTTAGTAGGAGACGATCTCCCCTCTCTTCATGTAGTTCGTTTTGCCAGTTATATTATAATTCCCCTGAGGTCTACTGGATACCTCTGCCATCTATTATAATAATCATGTACTCTTTTGTTTTTCAGAACGCGACGACAACTGCAACGGAGCCTTAGCACTATGGGCAAGAATGCAAGAAGCCGATGTGTCGCCCTCACAGAAATTCGTCAGCAATATTATATCTATGATTAAGTCGAACAACAGAGATGTACCTCCAGGATTAAACATGTTACTTGATAGGAAAGCTACTAAGAAAGAAAAACTATAAATAAGGGCCGCAAATCTATACAGTAAAGGGCCGTAAATATGATCCATCGTGTTTAAAAAAAAATTGGCATTTTGTAAAGTCAGGAAAATTTATTGTTATGCAAATTGTCTGCAAACTTCAATAATTGTCAGTATATTCAAAACACAACTGTCATTCTTTGACAGTTGAATGAAATGGCTATTACACGGCAAATTGACGTAGAGAGTCCATTTGCTTAACAGTAAATTTACCTAACTGTACAGCGTCGTCTCTGTCACTCATATTTGTGTGACCATCTCTTTCTGAAGCTTGAATTTGTCATATTTATGGCCGATTATTGTAATATACTCACATTTCACATGCCGTAGAGAATTATGAGATTATGACGCCATAACACAGTAGTGTCGCCACGGTCCACTAAATGCTTTGTTTTTAGTAAAAATGTACAAGTAACCAACCGCTTTACCTTGTTCATAATCTTTTTTAGGCGACGACCTATACAGGTTGTCCCAGACCGAGAAGTCCAAAGGGAAATGGGGTAAAGTGGAGGCGGCCACCTATCATTTAAAAAATTAAAGTTTGGATATTCTCAATTTTTTTTTAAATCTGCTAGAAAGTTTCGCTACAGTTTAATAAAAAATTAGTAAAGACTGTTAAAAATAAAATCTGAAGCGTTGCAGAGCCACATTGAACGTAAATAAGAACATAATATTGTACCTACACTCTATCAAGGCATCTTCCAGCCAGATTTGAACACATTACGTCGATTTCTTGAAAATTATTAAATTAGCGAAATTTTCTGAACTGTTGAGAATATTCCAACTTTAAAAAATGTAAATGATAGGTGGCCACCTCCGCTTTAACCCTATGGACCACTCGGTCTGGCTCACCCTGTATATTCCTCTGTATATACCTCGCATTCAACTGTTTTCTACAAACAGTTCAAGTGCCAACACTTTTCTGCCTTCTCCCGGTATCCTGCTTGCTGTTATGAGAATAACAAAAGTTACTACCAATTGTATGTATTGTGGACGATATTTAGTGCGAGTTCAGTGCTGTCAGTCTTGAGTATAATGTCGATTTGAACTCTATCGCGTCCACGTAAAGTCGATTTTCGTCTGAGCCGCACTAGTAGTAGTTTGTAAAAATTTCCTAACTCTTGAGATGTAAAATTTTTTAGTTCGTAAGTAAATTGTCTAGTTTATATTCTACAATATTTGATTGAATTCAACTGTGATATTAAATTATTGAAGTAATAAACTGATAGGATTTTTTTACGTACTGTTTTTATTTAATTTTATTATTTATTTACGTAATTTTATTATCATTATCTTTCCTTGGCTAGAGTTGGTTTTATTGCAACGCCTGTTTACAGCTTGGCATAATAGTCTAGAAATATTTTTCTTGCTGTTAGAAATCTGCTATCCGAAAATTGAGATAATAATTTACAAGTTTACAGACGACTTGCGGATTCTGAATCATTGCGTCGCCATGCTTTTGTGATATTTAACCATATAGCCAAATATATACCTACTAAGATATTATGTTGCGGTCTGTACATATTTTAGGCTTTTTGGGCTTACGTTAACACAAAAAAAGGCAGCAGAAGCCCACGCAAGATTTTAAAGGGTGATAAGGTACTGGCAAGGGAGCAGTGTGCTACTGAGTTTGCGCAATATTTTTATTCTGTTTTCAACCTTAAGATACCCAGGCTGGACGTGTAGGCGGCATGGCAGTGAAACAGGCTGGCGGTGAGAATGGAGCGGCTAGGGTACACTTAGAACAATTAAAGCTTGATGAAGTACTTTACGCTCTGCAAAAACTCAAGCCAAAAAAGTCGGGACCAGATGGCATACCATCCTACATTTTCAAAGACTGCCAACTAGCAATTTGTAGGCCACTTCTTTATATCTTTAATCAGTGCCTGGTGGAGGCAGCATTTCCAGAAAGGTGGAAAACAACTAAGGTCGTCCCGGTACCCAAGGGAAAGTCAGCATCGAACGTGGACCAATACAGGCCGGTGGCTGTACCTTCGACACCAGTTGTATTGTACTGGAGACTGCAGTGCACAAGAGCATTCTCTTGCAGGCTAATGTACAGCTTTCAGATGAGCAACACGGTTTTAGACCCGCCAGAAGCATCGCCAGTAACCTAATTAACTACATGAGTTATATTGTACCTGAAGTGAATGCTGGAGGACAGGCAGATGTGGCTTTCTTTGATTACAAAAAAGCGTTCGACCTAGTGGATAATGACATACTGCTGACAAAAATGCAGGTGTAGGGTTTACTCCCCACTTATTAACCTTTTTTGCTAGTTACATGTGGGACTGACAGCAGTATGTAGAGTATGCGGGCTGCAGATCAGAAAATTATTTTACTAGGTCCGGAGTAAGCCAGGGCAGCCACCTCGGTCCATTGAAATTCATATTAATGGTAAATGACCTTCCGACGGTTGTCAAAGAGGCTCGTTGTACTCTATTTGCAGATGACCTAAAGCTATATCTTGCTGTTAGGAACAGGGAAGATTGGCAAAAGTTACAGCAAGATATAGATAGGGTGGTAAACTGGAGCAATAAAAATTATTTGCAGTTCTACGTCTCGAAGTGCATGACTATGACTTTCAGCCGGGCACTCTCTCTGGTTACATACCAATACCATGTTAACGGGGTACCAATAGCGAGTGTCTGAAGTCAGAGGGGGTTAACTTCTCCTCTAAACTTGAATTTCGAGAGTATGTTACCAAAATCTGTAAGAAAGCCTACAGGAATTTAGGGATTCGTGCTTCGGGTAGCTAGGAGCTTTACTAATATCAAGGCAATTATTGCATTGTATAACTCCTTAGTGAGGAACCAATTAGAGTTTAACGCAGTCATCTGGTCTCCAAATGAAACTGCAGAGAGAGTGAAGAATAAATTTATTAGATATTTATATAAAAAAAATTACGCAGTATACCGATTTTACCCAAACGTATCCTACCTTATTCATCTTGGGTATGTTAGGATACAATGACTTAAAAGTAAGAAGGAATTTAGCGCTAGTCTCATATATCTTTAAGGTGATGAGGGAAAGATTCACAATCCAGACGTATTGCAGCAGGTGTACAGATGTGTTCCGGACAGATACGTGTGGCGGCGGCGGCTGCTGGCAATGCCGCGTGGCCGCACGAAGCTAGTGAATGAAGCGCCGTTTACTCTCGCACTCCGTATCCTCAACAGTATAGCAGAGGATATAGACATATTTTGTTGTACGCTGGGTGGGTTCACAGTGAGAGATCGCTATGAAATAAGTTATGGTCCTACTGGGACATAGATATACAGGGCGTCCCACGGATATGCCACATGGAGGAAAACTACCTTGAATATTGTAGATGGAACATTTTATTGAAAGAAGATATTATTTGAATTTAAAAAACAATTTAAACTGCATTCATAGATATTTAAATAATTACATGGTTGAACCGGAAATCGAACCCGTTACACGAGAAAAATAATCAGCCTGTAGCTTTATCATACCGATCGAAAGGCTTCATCATAAGGATTATTTTTTGCTAAATAACATAGTATTACACATAAAAGGAAGACCATGAATTTTAACACATTAATCGCCAAGCAAATTTGATATATATGTTTCATTTGGGCCATTTGGTATATACATAGTATATGTTCTGGTATATATGTACACAATATTTTTTTTTAATTATATGCATATTTTGGAAATTATAAAAGATTTTTTGTTTGCGGTCACCGGTGGCCGTTGCGGCGTGCAGATTGAATTTTGCTTCACAGCGCCGCGCGGATCATTTCGCCGGTCATCTGTCTCTTTCGCACCCCTTTCTCTGATTGGCCTGATTGATCTGGTGACCGGCGACGAACAGAGCTCAATCGAAAATCGGTCCATCTTGCCGGGCAGCGTATTTCCATTTCCGTGTACATTAGGAGGCAGTAGGGAGGTTTACTGCCTTGAAACACGCACGGGTTTGTCGCGCTAACTGCCTTTACAAAATCGTGTTCAATTCAAGGCACACGTCCTCCAATCGCGCACGGGTTCGCAACACCAACTGTTCTTCTAAACACGTGTTCAATTTAGGGGGTTATTGTAAACTCACCACAACGAAAATTCGCCACATTTAAAAATATTGGTTAACTTGTCACAGTGACAAAATAATTCACAACAGGGATAGTAAACTCGTCACAGGTACGTCAAACTTGTTTTGAATGTACCGACAGCAAAACGAGATTTCTTTTTATTCATAATAATCAGTATTATATACATTATTTTTTCGATAGGTTAGGTTAGGTTAGAACTGTCTACTACGCGCGAGCCGAGCGAGCGAAGCGAGCGGTGCCGCGGCAGCGGCCGGCGAGCGCTGCCTCGAAATTGGTCGCGAAATTTTTCTAAGTATTTTTTAAGTTCCATGCATCGCCTTGAACACGTGTTTGGAAGAACAGATGGCGTTGCAAATCCGTGCGCGATTGGAGGACACGTGCCTTGAATTGAACACGATTTTGTAAAGGCAGTTAGTGCGATAAACCCGTGCGTGTTTCAAGGCAGTACTGCCTCCTAATGTACACGGAAATGGAAATACGCTGCCGGGCACCGGTGGCCGTCGCGGCCCAAATGGAATAGAATAGTGCCGGTCACCGGTGACCCCCATGGCAGTTAATGTTTAACATTTGATGTGAAATTTTGTTCAGAAAAATGAAAAGCTGACATTGCCGTAAGGACATACAACTGACATTATCATAAGTACCTATTACTAATAAATGTACCCACTTGAGAAGCATCATTTCCCTATTATAATTTAAGTGCATGATAAAATGATAGAGATACGTAATTAGTACGTAAATATCCACCATACCGGCGTGCGTGTATGACCAGATGTATGAATGTAAACGAGGCAAAAGGAGTAAGTAAGGATCGTAGCAGGTGGCGTTCTGTAGTTTCTGCCTACCTCCATGGGAAGAAGGCGTGAGTTTATGTATGTATGTTATCCACCATAACAAGATTAAAAAATCGACAGGGAGCGAAATAATCAAAAGAGTGCGACTTTGTATTCAACAGGAAGGGACTCATTTTAAGCATTTGATAAATTGATTAATTTTGAATTAAAAATGTTAAAATTCATGGTCATCCTTTTATTTTTGACACTATGTTCTTTAGCAAAAAATAATCCTTATGATGAAGCCTTTCGATCGGTATGATAAAGCTACAGGTTGATTATTTTTCTCGTGTAACGGGTTCAATTTCCGGTTCAACCATGTTATTATTTAAATATCTATGAATGCAGTTTAAATTGTTTTTTAAATTCAAATAATGTCTTCTTTCAGTAAAATGATCCATCTATAATATTCAAGGTACTTTCCCTCCATGTGGCATATCCGTGGGACGCCCTGTATGTGGGGTTTGCAATAAGAACATAATATGATCTAGAATAAAATTATTAGTTTGTACCGGTGGAACTGTAGTTTGTAAGTTGTCTACATTATCGCATTAGGTGACATATCTGTAAATATAATTGTATGGTGGGAGATAAATAAATAAATATTCTGTCTTTAAGCGAATCTGACCTAACTCGAATCTGGCGTAAAGCCAAATCGGTCCTTATGCTAACAAAGGCGATAATCTTATTAAAATAAGGTTATATGAAATAAGGTCTTACGAAATGTTTGTTCACGTTCAATTATCGAATACGAACTGTTAGCTCTATTCATTTGCCAAGTATAGTATTTTTAGTAAATTGCTCGTCCCCTATTACGTGGGACTTAAACATGACTGGCCAAATGTGGGTGTACTTTAGGTACACCTCTGCCTGGCCCTTCGGGGATAAAGGGGGTTAGGTTAGACACCCATGCCTTGATATTATGTTATGTCTACATTAATACATCCTCTCATAGCAGTAAAACTTAATTATATTTCTCCTTCAGGAACATAAACATATTAATAAGATTTAACACTATTCAAATCTTCAATAATCTTCTTATTCAACGTGGCTAATTCTTCAATCGCCTGTTTCTTCAATGGCTCGTAGTCTGCCTTCAATGTTATAGAAGCTATGTCCTCTTCTAGAACAGTCTTTCTATTTTCCAATTGAGCGAATTGGTCTTCCAAAGCGTTAAGTTTCGCGTACATTTCGTTTCCATCTAGACTGAACTGAAAAATATGATTTATGTACAGGCGAACTAACTATTTGGTACCTATTGATAAATGATTTTATTTCTGTACGTAGATAGGTTTGTAGAAACACTTTTACACCTTAAGCGCCTGCTACACGGTCGCCAAACGCGTCTCGACAGAGGTGACCTTGGTGGTTTACAACCGTGTAGATGGTGGTTTACGACCAAACATTGAAACTGCTCTGCCGGTCACCAACCAAGGCCACCTCTGTCAGGGACGCGGTTGGCGACTGTATAGCAGGCGCTTTAATCATATATAAAAAAAACTAGATGAGGTCGGCGCTTCCTATCCGACTACTCTGAGAAGAAACACTGAAACAAACTCAGAGGCCACAGTCTCTTTTAAAAGCCCATACATAGTTTTGGTATGGGATTCTTAACCAATGTTGAGTGTGCTGAGTAGCCAATTATTTTTCATCTTCTTTAAGGTATGCCGATGCCCTAAGCTTAAATAGTTATTACATACATCATCAAAATTAATATTGGCAGTGTGTATTTTTGCCTGTATACAAAATCGCTTGTTCGACTGTACCTATTGTTTCACCAGCTCCTGAAAGTTCGGGTTATCTGGCAGATAATTAGATTTACTATGCGTGTGCCCTTTTTAGTATAGAAGACGTGAAATAAGCTCGAATTTTCTATAGTGCTCAAATCGTGATGTTGAAATACATTGAAATTGATAAGTACCTACTCAATAAGATTTATGTGAGTATGCAAATATTTTTGTATTTGCCATTATTTTTGCATAGGTTATCTGGGGGCACGGCAGTGCCCCCGCCAAGACGATTCAAACAAAGCCCAAGGGCACTACCAACCTTTTCTCGAAGCGCTTCGTCGTTTTTTTGAACCCTCGTAACTTGGGTTTGGATTATACTAGATAAACAAAATTCTTGGGATATGATGTCAATAGTGGAATTTTCATATGTTTATTTAATAAGTATTAAACATATGAAAATTATATTCACTGTTCATTTCTTTTCTGTTATACAATAGTTCTTGTAGTAATGAAACGGCCAAGCCTCATATGATATTTTAACTAAATAATATAATAATAATAATATAACCATTTATTATCAGGTAACAAAGACCCATAGATACATACCTTAACCTAAGTATACATAATAAATATAGTAACAATTTTGTTAATAAATAAAATTTAATAACTAAGGTGTAGAGTTTGTGAAGTTAGGGCTTGTAGAGTTAGAAGCTTGACTCTACATAAGATCTGATAACTTTTTGACAGTGCGAGCCATATGGTCTGACGAGACCATAAGGCGTCTGGCATTTTACATGAAAATGTTTTTAGTGGGATTAGTTATTACCAATTTTGTACGGTATGTGTGACCCACGAGTGATATCATTTAGCATCATGGTAATAAAAAAAGTGTGAAAAAAGTGAGTACCAAAGTGTAGTCTGCATTCCTACCTTTTTCTTTAGCCATCCCAACATACCTGTAATTTCTTTAACTTAGACGTGGCTTCAACCACTGCACTTTCTGTAGGTGCCAATTTCTCTCTGAGTTGTTTCAGTTGTGTGTCCAAAGCCTTCTTCTGCTCTTCACCTAAAAAACGGAGAAGTTTAAAAGGTTTGATATCGTTGAAACAACAAGCCATTCCAATTGATTTAGTAGGTCATGTATGTGATTTAGTGTAAATGTG
Source organism: Fissipunctia ypsillon (assembly GCA_947568875.1). NCBI lineage: Eukaryota > Metazoa > Arthropoda > Insecta > Lepidoptera > Noctuidae > Fissipunctia > Fissipunctia ypsillon. The sequence goes on from OX387644.1 coordinate 21,923,519, forward strand.
GTGCTGTTGCACAAACGATGGGACACTTATTATCATGTCCTGCGTGTCCTATCAGCTGAACGTTACAGGAACTTCAACCCGCTAAAAAGAAGAAGAAGTAGGTCATAAATGAATATATACTAATATTTTTCAATCGATTCAAATAACTATTCTAAAGTCAAAGGGTGTCGGTATTTAGCGTAGGCGATGATGATGAAAAGAATACCGTCGTCTCGAAGTTTTTCCAGGTCGGACAATGTCACCAGTTCTTCTTGCATTACTTTAGTTTTCTCTGGCAATGTTTGTAGCTCCGTAGCTAGCCGCTCCCTTGTTGCTTCTGCCTGTTAACAATCAAAATATGATTATCAGCATAATATACATATTTTAAAACATTCACTATTTATTTTTTGGTCAATGGCTTTTTCAGTCACCTCCTAGGCCCTCCCTCCTAGACTTTCTACATTATGTATATTCTCTTCAAAATGTTTGGCACTGTCAGATATTTCTTCTTACCTTTTTCAAATTGCCCTGGAACCTCTCGTAATCCTTCATCAAAATATCAACAGACTTCTTGTTATCATCATACTGAGAAGTATATCCTTCATTCTGTTTCAACGAGTCTATCTCACTCAAATCCAGGTCAATGTTAGAACTGCTGTGTTCTAAGGAGAATACTATATCTCTTTCTAACTGGTCTATCTTTTCTTGTTCCTTTTTTAGATTTTCTTCGTAAGTAGCCATGAATGTGTCCATTGTTTCTTCTCGCTTCTTTAGCTCTCGGTATTTTTGATGGCGATCGGAATTGCCTTCTTCTAGATCCTGAAAAATACAAGCAAAGTTAGTACAATTTTTAACCATCTTCTATTATTTTAAAAATAACTCAGAACTGAAGATATAAATTTTATTAAAATAAAAAGTTTACTTGCCTGTTCAGCTTGCTCGATTAGCTCCTGGACTTTCTTAATTTGTTCCTTTAAATTCGCAGCGTTACTATCCAATGATGCGATTGCAGCATTATCTTCACGAACCTGAACAAAATGCATGCTTAACTTAATTTATTCTAAATTCTATCAATAGGTACTTATGTTCAGACAAGTAGTGTTTTAATACCTGAAGTAGCAGTTTCTCTCTTTCTTCTTGTGGGTCCAAACGGTTGTTCATCTCATTCTTCATGTTGTCACGCTTTTCTTCAACGGCTGCTAGTCGACGATGTAGCTCCAATAAATGAGTCTTTATCTGTAAGTGAATAGTTTAAACACTTATTAATTACAGAAAAAGCTAAGTATTCCTATGCTACATTGAATTCAGTTGGATAAATTTTTGAAACATGCCTATTTGATTTTCAGTTGGTGTAAGTATAGCTTTGTGAATAATATCAGTTTGTACCTTAAGACAGTTATCATTTGTTATATAGGACTAGAAGAAAGATTTACCTGAGATCCGGATATCTCTTTACTAAATTCGTCCTTCTCTCTATTGAGATTATCGATCTGAGTCCTCGCTTGTTCAACATCTTCTCTTAGCCCAGCGGCAGTTGCCTCCAGTTCATTGTACTCGTCTTTCTGTTCTTGAGTCATTTCAGCAAGTAGTTTTGTAATCGTTGATTGTTCCTGAAATAGGAAAATGATTTTCTTATTTTCCTTCTGCTGATAAGAAAACGGTTAGCAATAAGATCATAGCTAAATATAGGCGTGTGTTTACCTAGGACACAGTCTTAAAAAAAATCTTTGAAAGACGGCACCATAATCAAAATCTTTTAAAAATATTGTCACGAAAATCGACAATGATCCAACTGCCAATAGTAATAACGTCAGTAAAATTATAAGTTGAAAAGGATCACCTTATCCATCTGCTCTCTCAACTGCCTCAGCTGGTTCTCCTTTCTCTGTTTCTCTATGAAGACCTGTTCCACTTCCTCTTGCATCTTCTTATTGCTAGCCTGTAAGTCCTTTGTTTGTTCTTCTACCGACTGCTTGTTGGCTTCCCCATTGGCTATACGAATTGCTGTATTGTAATCTGCTAGACGTCCTTGTAAATCTAGAAAGAAAGAATGACCTCTTAATTTATCGTACCCTTGTGTCATATTTAAATATTAAAATTTCTGTTTGCGCCATTAGAAGTTGCTTATTTAGCTGTCCCAATCACTCTATGTGCTTTCGATTTCTTCTTTTATCGCCCCAAAGGATTAATTAATAAAATCTTCTTTTGTAATTTACCAGTAAGCTCCAACGCCAAGTCCCGGACTCTCTTCTCGTAATGTTTTTTAGCGGATTTCTCCCTTTCTCCCGCATCGGCCTGTTCACTCAGCCTGGCTATCTCTGCCTTCATCTCTCTAACCTTCACTTGCATCAGCTCTTCCCAATACCGCTTGTCTTGAAGCTGGCGGGTACGAAACCCTCGGGCGGTGCCTGTGCGTAGCCCTGATATGCCTTGCTGTGTTATTGGTCTGTCGATCTGGAAAAAATGCATGTTGGTAGATTGATATTCGTTTTTTTATTTCGGGTCCGGTCAATCTCAGACATATGTAATTTAATTTTTAGTATCTTTGTTTGCCTTATTCTTAGACTTCTTCTTTAGACAATGTCGTCAACATGATTAGAATAATCTTTTAATCAAATTTATCTTAGTTCTAATAGTAAGTACAACTTAAGTTTATTGCCAGGCTGACTCTCTGTAACTTGCTACAAAACGTCATACATCTTTTGACTTGTGTTCCTAAACTTAGGTTTGTGCTCACAGATAATATAAAAGTTGATCATACCATAGAAAACCCAGTCATAGCAGTGGGCTGCCGGCTGGCTGTCGGCGGCGCTGGTCCAAACCCAGCAGTGGACAGCCGCGAAGCCGTGCTTCCTCGATAAGCTGATGTCGGTCTCATCGTGCTGCTTCTGAAATGAAAACTTGGTAAGTGAACTACATTTTTTATTTTGTGAGAAAATCAAAAATCAAAATCAAATATTTTATTGGAAACAAAAACAGGTTCACAAATTTTTAGTGTTCGTTAACAGCTACATTAGTTTAAAAAACTGTGTTGCAGCCATTAGCGCCCACCTCCGAGAGGGGAGACGTCGGCGTTCCAACATAAATTATACTAAATCAATAATATAAAAATAAAAATTAGTTGTAATAGAATCTAAAGTAAAAGTAGGTATATCAACTAGTTACTTAAATTATTATTACTTATTAATTACATTTAATTCCTACTATTTCTAAATATTATAACTTTCAAGATAAAATAAATTCCACTTCTCTATGTGTATATGTATGTATGTGTGCAGTATCTGCGCTTGATTGTATACTTAGGCAGATTATTACGAAAGGATTGATGAATATGCATATATATTCATACCAGTATGAATGCTGGGACATATTTAAATCATAAGTAAGTAGGTGTCACCAGTTTTTTTTCTAACCCCTCATACGTCAGACTATGGAGCCATTCGTCCGTGAGCGCTCTACACTCCCGTGAGGTAAGTGGGTAGATATTTAATATCTTATTTACTCTGGTGTACAAAACGGGGCCAAAGAAGTGATACTGGCGTTTCACCAACACCACATTGGCCGGCTCAGTCTGGCACACTCTGTCCGCCCTTCGCTTTTTTGAACTGTGATTAGGGTCAAAAGTAAGTTCCGAGTGTTTGCGTAGTATAGTGCTTAGCAAAAATGCGTGCCTCACTGTAGGCACTTTACACAGGGCACAGAGTTCGATGGTAGGGAAACGATCAGGTTTGTGTGTCATAACTTTAAGAACTGCCCTCTGTGCCCGTTCCAGTCTAAGCAGTAAACACTTACTTACCAGAGCCACCCCAAGCCGCTATACAGTAGGTTATGATAGAGTGCGCCAAGGCAGAGTAAACTATTTTCAGAGTATGAAAGTCGGCAGAAGATCGCAAATTTTTGAACACAAATATTAATTTCCTGACCCGTTCCACCAGCGACCCGATCTGTTCATTCCATGACATAGTACTGTCGATAATATTGTATGTATTGCTGTTGGTGTACCAAATAAATAAATAAATAAATAATAACACCCAGATATTTTATTTTGTTGGTTCGCATAATCACATTACAGCTACAGGAAGTGTTAATTATTGAACAGCTATTGTGTGCAGTTAGGCTGTAGGGTGAAACCGGTTGGGATGCTGTTATTGGCGCAAATGTGATCAATTTAGTTTTATCCAGGTTCAAGATTGCTAATTAGCCATTTCATAACAGCCTGTAAGGCAGACTCCGCACAGGACCGAGTTTCAAGCCAATCATTGCCATGCACAAGTATTACAGTGTCATCTGCGTACATTATCATGTCAGAGTTTCTTAAACATAATTTACAGAGGTCATTTACATACATTAAAAAAGGGTAGGTCCAAGGACACTACCCTGTGGGATTCCATAACAAAAGACCTCTTCATTACTGCTAAAGTTACCTATCCTAACAGCCTGAGAACGGTCTGTCAAGTAACAAGCCACAAGCCTCTAATACCAATTTGTTGCAGTTTAGTGAGCAAGAGGGGGACAGAGACAGTGTCAAAAGCTTTAGAAAGATCGAGAAAAATTGCCATCGTTTTTAGTCTTTCTTTAATTTTTTTTTGCAATAGTACCAGTTAGTTCCAAAACAGCGTCCTCTGTACTTTTTCCTGATCTAAAAACATATTGATTCGCGGCGAGAATATTTTGGAAATTTAGATAGTTCAAGAGTCTATTGCTAAGGACTTTTTCGAGAAAGAAAGGAAGATTAGCTTTTTAGGGTTCCGTACTTCAAAAGGAAAAACGGAACCCTTATAGGATCACTTCGTTGTCAGTCTGTCTGTCTGACAGTCTGTCAAGACCCTTTTTCTCAGGAGCGCGTGGAGGTATAAGTTGAAATTAATATCAAATACGTAGGTCTACGGTCCCGTGGAGCTCTAAAAAAATTAAGCTAAGCGAACGTAATAAAAAAATACGGCCATTTATGCGACATACATTTTGATACTCGCAAATAAATTTTAAGGTACTTCCCGTTGACCTAGAATCATAAAATTAGGTAAGAAGCAAGGTCTCACAGCACAAGTAAAGGAAAAAGTCCGAAAATCGTTAATTGTAGTTCTATCACATAAAAAAAAATATCACATCTATTCAAAAAGAGCTAGTTTATTCTTCGTAAACAGGGACTTGGGGACTTATTCTAAAATAGCTCTTTAATCCCTGGGGGCTATAAGCGATTTGAATTTGGAATGTGGATATTGTTAGTAAAAGTTCTAATCATCAAAGAGATCAATCACGAACATTGTATGAACAAGTAACAGGCTGTTTCATAAAGTACACCGCGCGAGAGTCAATTAAAAAAAAAAAGTTTGTGAAAAAATAAAAAATAAAACGCACGAAATGTTTCGTCGTTCGTAATTGGTTACTCAAATTCGGATTTTACTTAGTTTTATTAAAAAAAAAAAACTAATTGTATATAAATAAATAAACGTTACTCTCAGCGTTATTTTCATTCGTACTTGTTTTCTCACTGCACTTATTTTCTCATAGAGGGTGATAAAAAGTAGTGTCCACCTCGGGAGTAACACTATTTTAAGTTTAGAGTGACGTACCTACTTTGAATCCCTCGTTGCGCTCAGGGTTCTACTTTCGAATCCCTCACTACGCTCGGGATTCAACTCTTGCATCCTTCGCTCCGCTCTGGATTCAAAGAAACACTCTCAACTTTAAAATAGTTGTTTGCTCCCTTGATAAACAATCTACTATTTTTACGATTACAAACTCACGTTTGCAGTTGGAGAATTTGACCGTGTCGTATATCGATGTATGGGAGAACATGTTTTTCAACTACAATGTTAAGTTTGTTTTTGGGATAAACTCTTCCCAAGTACAAAAACCTTCATTGTGCGTGGTCCGACACGCACTTGACCGGTTTTTTTTAGTAAGTATCTCTTTTGACACTAGGCTGTCTTTATTTACAATTACATTATCATTAAATTTTATTATTAACCTACTTTAGGGCAAAGGCCTTCTCTCTTATTAAGGTTACTAAGGACCAGTTCTTAATAAAGGAGTTCAGCTCATGCCGCCATCTCTATCTTATCTATACTAATTACCAATGCGCGATAAATAACTGGCGGTGTAAGTGTCTTCCACGAGGCGTATAGCAAACAATGGTGTGAAAATTTAGATGCTTTCATAAACGCAAGAACTTATGGCTCTCTGCCAAATGTAGTACCGGTAACTATGCTCAATTGTTATTTTATTCATGTAACCTTTGTGGGAGAAAATGTATAAGGAGCACTAAAGGAAACTCTAAAAAGGCACTTCAAGTAAGAACCAATTAGTCACAAAACGCATTTCACACAAATCATGTATGGCAAAAGAATAGAAAGATCTAAAATTAAACACTGTAGCACTCTAGTACTTACTGAGACACAGCTGAGCTTGTATTTGTGTACTCTCGATAACCTCGTCTGGATACAGGCCGAGGGGCGTCTGACCTCTTACTCCCCGCGCTACCCTCAGAAAAATCCATAACAATACGAAGTAATTAATTATTTTTTTCACATAAAAACCGGGTCAAGTGTCTCGAATTGTCGACCGGCGCATTCCATTTGTTGTTGATGCGTTGCCATGGTAACGAGACGACAGCGTACGGCGGTGTCATCCATTTCAGATTGTGTGCCAGCTAGTGTTAGGTACCTGCCTACTCCATGGAGGAATTATGTATTTATAATGAATGATACTCTACATTTATTTTTGTGCCAACTATCAACAAAAATTTTAAACAAAATGTTACGCGGGTATTTAAGTAGATAGGGGCTACTAAACTTACGCCGTTTCTTATTACGGACTGAACAGTGAATATATAGAAAAGAATTCCAATACATTTACTCTTCAGCCTGTACTCATTTACTTTGACCCAGGTAATTTTTCATTGCTAGAATTAGTGGGACCGAATAACCGGCGTTTTCTACTGACAAAGCCCTATAAAATAGTTGTATTGTGAATAACAGAAAATATTTTGTTTTGATCCTACTTAGGTACCTTAACTGCAGTTGATCAGATAATAGCCTAGTTTTGTCCCATTGCAAGACAAAGGCCTCTTCTCATACAGAGAAGGCACGAGCATTGATCACCACGCTTGCTCAGGACGAGTTGGCGATTTCACCTCACGAATTTTTCGAAAACACGATGTTTTCCTTCACCGATCTCAGTGATGTCCAAGATAAACTTAAAAAATACATAATAACTACTATTTATAGTGTATCTGCACTTCATAATATGTACTATCGAGGAAACACATCTGACCAATTTGAAAACAAATTCCCGTGCACACGATGACCACATTTGTTAGCAAGCGTTACTGTAGCGGCCGAGTACTGCAAGCAAGAATAGAGTCCTTACGGTGTATAGATGTTCGTTTCTCCCATGGTACTTCATATTATGAATTGAAAAAGTCACATTGGTACTTGCCTGGATTTGAACCCACAAGCTGGTCCATGAGAGGCATGGCCTTAACCACTGGGGCAGATAAGAGTTCGTTATATGGGAGGGACATAAACATTAGTTTGAATTTAGCACCCGCATGTGGATCTAGCTAGCCTCACTGATATACAAAATATGCATTACGCTCGTTCCAAATAGCATACATTGTCGACGATTGCACAACGAGCTCACAAAAGCCAGTAATCGTTGCATATTGTGGCTGCAGGCAACTGCGACATCACTGCAATGTATTTTGCCGAACTAAATATTATACTATCTTCGTGCTTTTATTTCTCAAACGCATTTGGAATATCCGGCCTCGGAAATGGATACAGATTCTTCTTGAAAGAACTAACCTCTTCAGTGGGATTGCTAGACGCATCCCCAATTACTCAAATGTGGATCGAACAACCGTTAGACCATTTCAATGAATCCGAGACCAGAACGTGGGACATGAGGTTCTTCGAAAGACTTGACTTCTGGAAAGCAAAAGGACCAATATACTTGTTCATCAACGGAGAAGGTGCAGCTAGTGAAGTATTTCTTCAAACTGGAATACTGTACGAGTTGGCGAAAGAAACCAACGGTGCTATGTATTTATCCGAGCATAGGTATTATGGGAAAAGCAAGCCTTTCGAAAAATTGAGCACGGAAAACTTGTCTTATCTGAGTGCTAGACAAGCTCTTGCAGATGTAGCAAAACTGCTTAAAGAAATTAAAATGTCGCCAAAATACAACGAATCTAAAGTAGTTGTAGTAGGAGGGTCTTACGCCGGAAATTTAGCAGCTTGGATAAGACTCCTGTATCCTGACCTAGTTGATGCTGCTGTCGCTAGCAGTGCACCAGTTCTTGCAAAGAAAGATTTCTACGAATATTTAGAAAATGTTGCTGATGACTTCGAACAACATGGAACCCCAGGATGTTATGATAAAATAACTGAAGTATTTAATAGATATGACAATTTATTTAGAACTAGCGATGGTATTGCCCAGCTTAAGGAAGAGGAAGAGATTTGTAACAGTACAGATATGAACAAATCAGAAAATATGCAGTTATTCTTCTTGGATAAAACATCTGAATTTATGTACGAAGCTCAATATGGTAGCCCTCAGAGTATTAAGAATTTTTGTGACGACGTAATTAAAACTTTACACGTAAATTCTTCGAAAGATGATGATACCGATTTATGGAGCAAGAGAAACCATTGCTTTAACTATGATTTCGATGAAATGGTTGAAGCCATGAGAGATATTGACTGGGTTACATCTTGGACTTACCAAACTTGTACAGAATTCGGTTACTTTCAAAGTAGCTCTTCAGACAAGCAGCCGTTCACCAATAATGTTCGAGTGGAGTTGTTTTACAGTTTGTGTACTAAATCTTATGGTGAAGTGTTTGATGAGAGAAAAATTGATGAAGGTATTGAACGTACTAATGATATGTATGGTGGCTTGAAACCTAATGTTACGAATGTAGTTTTTGTAAATGGTGACTTGGATCCATATCACAGACTTGGAGTGTTAGAAGACGTTTCGTATGATGCACCAGCTAAAATAATACCTTTATCGTCTCACTGCAGGGATTTGTTTTCAGATAGATCTAAAGATCCTGAGGAATTGAAAGAAGCTAGAAAGTACATTAAGTATTTGATTAAGAAATGGATTGGTGCTGGTGAATATAAAAAGCCTTAGGAAAGTCAAAAGATATATGAAACGATTGTATTTTCAAGTAGGTATTCTGATGTCATTCAAATTATGATAAGGCTTTTAGTGTAGTTGATATCATTGTAGCTGTATGAATATTGTAGAACGTGAAGCATTTTTTAATTGTTTATGATGTCCTTAAAGTGAATCATTATAAAACGGATGACGTTATCCAATGAAACGAAAGTATTATTAAAATAATTGTATATTTACTCATAAACGGTCTTCCTTATGATAGGTTACTCATAACCAACACCCAATGCTACACAATACAAGTGGATGTTGATGTTATATTACTTAAATTCGTAATAGCAACAGTATTTTACATTGTGCCAGAGTTAATCGTCTCTTCTAACAAAACACCGTCCGGTGTATCAATAAAAAATGCTGTACTTATCTAATTGAAACTGTCTGTAAACTTTTGATCGTCCCTAAAATAATGTACATCTTCTCAATAGATCATAACTATTTGTAATACATTTATTTTATTAATCGCCATCTCTTTTCCTCTATCATCATCTTTGATTTCGAAAAATACTCATACTTTTGACGTGTATATTCTCATCTGAAAAGTATCATTATAATTATCTACAATAATGCATAAGATACAATATTTTATGGTAACCTGTGTAGCACCTCCGAATTTTTGTAGCTACATATCAGTTTTAGAAGCGGTTAAAATAAGATCCAGTGAAAAGAGCTATGTTTTGTACACAACGTAGCTCTTTTGGGGATATTATTTTAAAGTTACTTTATATCGGATAAAATTACAACAACACTAAATGTGCTACGAATACAAAACGTATCTAAATATACAAAAATATTAAAATCTTAAAAGTAGTTGTGACAATAAATTACATTTAAATTGTCAACGTAGTTGTACGTAACTAGATCATAATTATTATAATAATTGAGTATTGGAGAAATATATCAGGAAATACATGGATATATAACTTAAAACAATATTAAAGAAGAGATGTATTTACAAAAGTATTCATTAAATCTAAAATTGAATTCCTATTTTAACCTAATAATTAATTAGAATTCAATAATATGCAATTTACATACAAATAACAAATATTAACAATATGTGATGTTTCGAAAGGCAATAGTTAGGTCCCATATATCATGATGTATTTGTTTTTATATTAAAAATAAATATTGCGGTTTATTGCCAAAAAGAAAACGCGAAATGCGAAATGTGAGTGTACTATATTGGTACACTATAGTGATTTTATGTTATGTTTGTTAAGAAAAACACCCACTAATAAAATTCCAATGTGAATCTGCTAACTTGAGTGAAGTAGACCATGCACATGCACACACATCTTTTTGAAAAAAAAATCTTCTTGAAGATTGCTATAAATAAAATAACAAAAATATCTCAATCTTCCTAATCTTTTTAAAATTTCCCAACCCTGTTTTGACTAGGATTGCCACTTAAATATTATAAAAAAAGAAAATATTTTAACGACAAGACATTGTGATGACATTGAACACGCAAATCGTTAAATATTGGCAGTGATAGTTAACTCATAGGTTTAATTAATTTAAACTAAGTTTTTTTACAATATTCAGTTAAATACGTTATTACTAACATGTTGGTAAAATTGATTACTAAATTATATGCTAAATCTATCACTTAAATATAGGTTGATTATAGAATTACATTACAATGTATACCAGAAATCTCGATAATTCGCAATACCCCTTAAAGCAATAGTCCTTTGCTTTCCTCTTACAAAAGTAAATAATTGTCATCATCGATGTAAAACAATTTTAAATTTCTTTTAATTTATAAATCTTTGAATATTTACAACATTACATACAGATTACGTTTTTACAAGATACTGTCACATCGACTATTATTTTCATGCTCTTGATGCACCCTAAAATCAGTTAAAAATACACTTCAATCTTTGGTTATATGATATTCTTCATTTGAAAAAATGATGTAATCATCCATATAAACAAATCACACCAAAATGTATTGTGACTTCACTACTTTGATTTGACAGTATCCTTTACTAAAGTCTAGGTTAAGTTGCCAGGTGTCAGGTGATTCGCACTCTAGTCCCACTCTCCAATGAACATGTGACGCGCGTGCGGGGCGGGGGGTGGAGGGAAGCCACGTCCAGGCATAGGCAGGCGACCGTACAGCGCGTATGGATCATAGTGTTGCTCTCCGTCTGCAATTAATATCATCACCAACGTTTTAGACGGCTGAATATGTCTAGGTATCTTTAAATTAATTTTGTTTAAGAGTCTGTTTGCCAGGTCCTCCTTTATTACTCAGCACTATCCAGGGAACTAATTTGTTGACTAACATACGATCTTCGTGCTTAGCAGAGTTAGTGGAGATGTTACAAACATTTAGGGATAAGCAACGGGTTGTGTTAATTATAATTAAGAAACGACGTACATTAATTTTAGTCACAATCACAAATCAGGGTACAACGCGGCAAGGGAATATATTCCAAGTAGTTTTTAAGTCTGCTGCCTAATTTGGGAACCTAGTGCTTTTGCAAATTACATCTAAGGATGATAGCAAAGCTTCGAAATGGAAATTTCGCAATTTGGAAGAATCAAGATTTGACAAGATTGTCAAGAAAGATGTAGGTATAGATATGATGAATACTTTGAAACTTGGTGAATATGGGATATGAACTCAGAAGTGTGTAAAGAGTAGAAACGAAGCTTACAGGCGAGTTGTGCTACCAAGCGAAGCGATCTAATATAACAGAAAGTTTAAATACCAAGATTGGAGCGAAGAGTCCGCGTTGAGGCGGTGGAATTAAAGTGCGGGGTTAGTCTGTATATACACTAGCGCGGCTGCTGGATCACGAGGGGTCGCAGCCGTTTGTCCCTGTTCGGATAGAATTGGAACATGAGCTTCTCTTTTTTGGGGAGACGATCGTACGCACCGATTCCGCTCTCGTAAGAACGAGCGTGCCACAAAGCCTGTGGCGGCATGGGAGCGTGCGCAAATGGCGCCATATGCGGCGGGAATGGGCCAGGGTGGGCGTGAGCCACGCTGTAACGCTTGCTGGGTACTGGAACCTCCTTCAGAGTCAGACGCTCAGTCATCGCCGGTAAGACTTTCGCCCCATTAGTCTTCACGAAGTTTGGCACGCGCGCTCGCAGACCACAGTAGTACGGATCATCTGAAAACAATAAAAATATTGAAATCAAATTACACGTAAACAAGCACCAATAGACGTGTACTAACACGTCTATTGGTGCTTGTCGAAAACGAGTCTTTACATAACATGGTTATCGTTCACCTATTCCTATGTTAGAATCTGCGAACACATTCGCCTATAAAACGGAACGCATGCACGCTTCGTCCCATGTTCCGCATCCTACGCCTGGCTCGTTCCAAATACCGACGATTCAAATATCAAGGATACGCCGAAATGTCAGCCAGCGGTTGCGACACCGGGGCATTGTCTGCTTATAACCTCTGCACTGAGCTCTTCTTATGAATGGAAAGCAAGTGCTCTCAAATTAAAATGTGCGAATGTGATCCAAAAACGTCATATCCGATCAGCCGTATCGGACATGGAATGCGTCAATCGTGACTCGACATTGACAGCCAGGAATCCGTGAACGGAGAATGGAGCTCCATAAGTACCTATAATATTGCGCGAAATTCATTTGCATAAAGCTTCCAAATTCAAACTCATGTGTCTACGAGCTACGTCCTCAAGCATAACTGTCTAAAGTGTATTCAAATGTAAACTGTGCTCATATTTCAAAAGCGACTTCGCTCTTTGTCGGGTCGATATAACTCTTAATATTTTAAATAGTATCTACTCCTTTTAAGACGGTGCTTGTGGTGTTTGAGTAAGTGTCCCCTTGTAATCTGTGATGTATGGCCATGCTCTTGATATACTACCTAGGTACTCGCCTGTCTTTTTGTGAAAAAAAAAGTCTCTTAGAAACACAAAATTCCACTTTGGAGGCGCAATTTCTATGGCGACTAAAAAGCGTACTATTAAGAATTTACATCATGAATTAACTTTATGTTCATGTTTATATTATTTTTGTGACGATTATTTTTAAAAGCTTAATTAGATTTCAATAGTACTTAGTATAGAGATATAATTCAAAATTACTATCCATAATAGTTTGCAAACTGTCTACTATTGTACATGCACAGAATTTATTGACACCCATATCAGCAATCTTTTCAAGAACAACCCCTGTATATCACTTTTTGTCCCAAACCCATAAAAAAAAGCATAATTCATTTCAGTTCATTGTGCCCATAACCTTAAATCCATATTCCTTATTTTATAAATATTGCCTTAAATCACTATGTGCGTGGACATGGGTTTATAAATGATGATCTGGCTAGAGATGTTGATATAAAGGTTCACACTTGCAAGTACTTGAACGTTGCTGTATAAATTGCGACTCGCATTCATAAATCCATTGCATTGTCAACTGTACCGTGTTCAAATGGACAGCTGTGGTCGCAAAGGACGGTGATTGCTTGACTAATATCACTAGTGGTAAATAATATCTTTGTGATTGGACGTTGTGAAATGCAATAGAAAGTTTAGTAAGTTACTTGCATTGTGGTGATGAATTGATAAATGTGATGTCGAGTCAAATTATATAAAATGCGATTTCTAGTAAATTCATGGCAGGTTGTTGGTAACTGCAGAATCAGTTATACATGATGACACAAAGGAGTTTAGATCAAATATTGCTTTAGTAATAGTTAACATTTAAACTGAACTAAATGATAAAGAAAGCAAAACAAAAACAACAGTACAGCACCAATACCAAAACCTAACATACACAGAAAAAAGGACCCACAAACATTTGTCGGCAAAAATCACTACTATAAGTAGCCACACTCTGCTATCAGTTGAACCTATTTGTCCATTACTGAGGAATTATGACCAAAGTAATGACCAAACTTGGCAGGCAAGTTACAGGGCGCTCTCAATGTAGGCGCCTGAACCTCTGCCTTTTAAATACTGTTATTACCCATTCAGCAAGACAGAACACCGTGATACTACCCAGAGAATTTATATTGTCCAAGTAATTAATGCTGAAATTTTTCTGTTTGTTTTTTTCCTGATACCCTTTGTTTCAAGAATGGGAAAGTTAATTGAAGTCTGGTAAGTTATGAACGGGCCTACTGAACGTAATTAGACTCTTGTAGTGTAATGGATGGATGTAGTGGACTTGAAATAGTTTGGAGCTGAAGTAAAAGTAGGATTGTAGTTTGTGTCTCGATCTATCTATCTCGGCGTTTGCTGCATTATTTGGTTTATAAATGGTTATTTTGCAAAAATCTTTACTGAACTTGGAATTACTCAAGCATATGAGTTTGATTCTATTAATTCATTTGGCCTAATTTAACAAAATTAGTATGGTAACACTTACCGTATTTCTTATTGTCCTTGCCCTTATCTGATTTGCCTCTCGGGAACTGTGTTGGCACGCGTCCCTCGTGTCCTTCTATATCATCGTAATCAGGCTGTGAAACAAGTAACGATAATATTGATTAAAATATAATTATAAATATACAATATACCGCACAAATTATTACTATTTGTATAAGTTTAATAATTCTGAAAAACAACAACATTTGAAACATTCATTTGTATACAGAGTATAAGAGCGACAGCTTCGTAAAGTTTTGAATTAGATATTCTAAAACGTTTCTGGCGACATGAAAGGCAGATAGCGCCAAGAGGAACACCCAGAACGCTATTACATTGTAATATGTCCACTAAACAACGCAACTAGCGCCTAAGAACATGTAAAAGCAAGTAATTCACGTATAAAACACGAAGCAAAAATCAGATGCAATAATATGAACGTGTGGGCGCCGTACAATCTTTTACCTTGTAACGCTTGAACCAAAGATGGCATCAAAAAACAACGAATCGTGATATATAAAACTCATAGGAACAGGATCTTATCAAATAAAGGTTATGGAAACCACCCTGGCAAGACATATCGGTTCACGCAGTATATTTTCTTAGTAAACACCTAGCAGGTATAAAACTGAAGCTTAACAGACACACAAAGGACATTGTTCATTTGTATGGTGTCAGAAGCAAAGACTAGGTAAACCAATAAAAGAGTAAATGCCGACGCGACTGTACTATGTAGTCGCTATCATTTATCTTAGGAGGCGATGAGATGTGAGATACGTCAGCGTTATCTTTCCCGCTGGGCCGACCATTGTCCACTCCATACAGTTGCGATAGCGTATGTCCACAATTATCTGACAACAAGTCGGAACCGACAGGCGTTAATCGGATTGAACTTTCACCTCCCTCGATGTTTATATCTTAGCAGTTGTTATGATTTGAGACGTGATTTACGCAATGATGGATGAATACGTTTTGTTGAGGAAGAAAGAATTGTTGACGTGAATAGATAAGTACATGACAGCCACCTTACAACCCTCGATTATTATTTGATGTATGAGTTACATGATAATAATATTGGTTACCTATTTTTTATTGGACAAACAAATGGTGGTTCAAATGATTCTAAGAATTTGTTGATACTGCATGAGACAATGATGGTGGATTTCGATTAATTTATTACCATTTGATTCGCATTATATTGAATTTGTATCCATTAAGCAATCTATTATAAACTCAATCAAATGATAAATGTGATCTTTAGTGTTACAGAAAATGCCAATTTAATGGTGACGGAAAAATAAATGACTTGCAGATTAAACAAATAAATGCTAAAATTGCCAATGAAGCTAATGTAAAGGAACCAAATACGGAAGGTTGTTAAATCGATATATTTCTAAATCCAGCAGATATTTAATAGCACTTAATGAAAGAAAGGATTAAGATAATTAAAATTTGAAAACGTCTGGGGATTTTAGCCGTTGATTTAAATACTTTTTGTCCTATACGTTCACTTGATTGTAATTATTTTGGAATATTTTGAGAATGTAAGATCTTAAGCTGACATAAGATCCTGATTTGGTCTTGATTGATAAAGTCGTATTAAGGAACGGAGCATATTTCTCAAGTAACATATTTGCCGATTAAAGTCGTCATCCATTATTTATACGGAGACATTTTTGCATTTCAATTTGCATAAATCGTATCTTTATCACTGAGAAGACTTTGTGCGCCTTTATATTCTTTAGTTTTGTCAAATGTGCATTAAGGTTTAACAAAGATTAATGGCTTTCAATTTGGATGACTTATTCATAACATAACATCACGCCAGTAATCCCCGAAGGGTTAGGCAGAGGTGTAGTACACCCACATTTAGCCAGTTATGTTTAAGTCCCATGTATCTAATAGGAGGCGAACTTATTGTCATTAGCCGGGCACAAATCCAGACTCCAGGCAGCTAATAAGAAATTCCAGATGGAAAAAGCCAATAACACTTTGTTCGACCCGGGAATCGAACCCAGGACCTCATGCTCAGCAGTAGCGCCTGCGACCACTAGACCTCAAACTCAAAACTCAAACTCAAAGCATTTATTTCAATTAAACCAATTACAGGCACTTTTGAATTGTTAAAGAGTCAGTCAGTTAGTCAGAAAATTGAAGCTAGTCGCCCATTCCAAAACGTAGATCTCTATGGAGAAGAATGGGCAAGAAACTCCACGGACACTCTTTTAAATCAAAATTGTTACAAAATCCTGGGTACATTGTTATTGTTCTTGTTGCTTCTATATGTGAGAACAATGTAAAAAATAGATAATTAAAACAATTTAAAATATAAGATATAAAATAAGCCCTGGCAGCTAAGAGATGACCAGTCTCCACTGACGGCGCCCGTTCACGAACATGACGCGTGGATCAGCACCATCCAGCTCAACCATTTTGTAGGGAACCGAATGATCCAACACACGCGCTACCATCAGCGAGACATTTAAGTGAGCATGACATACTCTCAACTGCCATACTCTTTCAAGTCAACATACCTACATCATAACATAAAACCGCTCCATGGTACTCACATTTACAAAATTGAAAAGATGCTTCTAATTTATACAAAACTACCAACGAGACAGTTAACTTATTACTTATTGAAATTTTGGGAATAACAAACAATATTGTGGGTACTGAGGTTTATTTCGCGCGGAATTATAATATTTTGAGTACAGGACATATTATGATAGTAACAACATAAACATCATAAAAAACGATTCCAGCGCATACAAGTTAAAAATTGTTGACTTTTACGACAATTGTTGTTAAAACATTTTGTCGTGGACAACACTCGGAGACAACGGAAATGTACAAATTGCTCTTAAAAAGAAATAAAAGTCGAAATAACATCTAAAAGAACTGAATAATCAGCGACATAAAATATACAAAGATCACCAGCGCAGACGCAGGCGGTAGGATGTTTATTATAAGACGAGATGTAATAAAAATTACATGTAAATTATCGTAATAAAAATAGCCATGCCATCTCAAATGTACCCTTGATGCACAAACTTAACAATGAAAAAATAATAATGCAATTTTCACTTCGGAAATTACTTTGTCGATGCGCAACCGCACCTTACCTTTTATATCGGAATGGAACTTGAGGATTCAAGTTTATTATTATTCAATCATGAAACTGTAGGCCTCGTAAATCATATCCTATTAAATTAATTCACGGAGGGCGAAACTTTTAAAATAAGCTATTGTAAATTGAATTACCTACACGTGTCCTTTCTACCGGCTTTTGCAGTGACTTCGCGTTTTATTTTGTTTTTTTTGCAATAGCTGAGGGCCAGTTTCTCGAACGAAAATTATCGCAAAATTAATGAGACAAATTGTCAAGCGCGCGTAAACTTCTGCGATTGGCTGTTGATAAATCATTCAACCAATCACAGCAGTTTATGCGCATTTGACAATTTATCACATTCATTTGAATGGATTGTGAAACGGTTTATCAACAGTCGATTGGTTCATGAACCGTTGGTCAACATTAACCATTAACTTTTCATCCAAAGGACTTTTCACTCACGAACGTTTCACCAACATTACGTCAGTGAATGCTTAACCAACAGAATGTTTTGACCAATAACTTTTCACCCTAAGAACAATTGGCCCATGGACTGTTCCCCAACAGAACGGTACATCAGTGAGTGTTTAACCAATAGAAGCAGTGATAGCCTAGGGATATGACCGTTGAATGAAACGTTCGTGGGTGAAAGGTTCTTTGGATGAAAAGTTAATGGTGTAAAGATAACGTTGTCCAACGGTTCATGGACCAATCGACTGTTGGTAAACCGTTTCACAATCCATTCATTTTGCGATAATTTTTGTTCGAGAAACTGGCTCTATGTATTGGCTACATGTTTATTAACTTCAATTTTACCATAGAGTTGATTAAATAGGTCGTGGTCATCATAGCTGCCCATAAAAGTATACTGTTGAACATATAGCTTATAATACAAGTGCAATAAACGATAATAATAAAGGGATATTGCTTTAACACGCTTCGCAGGCATTAATAATCGAAGTATGTATATTGTTGTTACCAGACATAAGACTATTGCTGTTTACAACAAAGTCGCCTTTTACGATACCTACGGGTGCAAACACAGCTTTTTTTTATCGGATACTACAGTAACTATATCAACATCGTTTGGTATTGTTTGTCTGTCATGCATTGCAGTACTATTTTCCTTTCTCAGTTCTGAAACTTTAAAAGTGACAATTTAAACATGCAAGGTGCAAAGGCATGCAAAAGGTCACCAAAATCGATAACTCACTTTGTATCCACGTACCTTGGGAATATCAGCAGGCCCATAGCCATTCTCCCTGGGTGGTAGCTTCGGAGGCTTTTCTCCTCTCCTCTGTCCCATTTGCATCATCAGCTGTTCCCTGGTGGCGGCTACCACTCCGTGTCCATTGTTGTTATTGATACCGTTGTGTCCGTTGTGTCCATTGTGTCCATTGTGTCCATTGATTCCGTAGCCTCCAGAACTGCCGCTGGATCCTGAACCGTTGGCGTTGGAGCTGGCGATGCTGTATGGGTCTTCATCTGGGATTGGAATGCGAGGTCGGTTCTTGATGTCCATCAGTCTTTGAACTGTTTACAAAGAATGGTTTGATTAAAAAGTGTCGAGGAAAGAAATAAGGAGAATGACGATAGAGGATTAATTTGAACGCAGTGTCATTAGGGTGCCGCAATTTTTAACATACTTAAAAGTCAAAGCTCGCGTGGTAAGAATGATTTTTATTATTATATTTAAGGATTTTATTGGATAATGAATGGGCAAATTATAGTCCTTGTAAATGTGTTTATATAAATTCAATTTACAGAAATCGTTTATCCTGACCTGGGTTTTAGTTCGTCAAAGGTCAACCAAATCTCATCTCAGATATTAATGAAGCAATATAAATTCTATTGAAACGTTTGGAATATTGTATAATAACAAGTTTCCAAAAGATTATCCAACAGTTTGAATACACAACAATTGGAAACATTTAGCGACGACGCTTGCACAACACGAACGTAACTTCGTGATGTTCAGATCGGATGGCAATCACTCCTCTTCACGACTTAGAGCAACCTACGGTTATTAATGTGACGTTAAAGGTCTAGTGTCTTTATTCCACTTCAGTTCACCATTTTTCGTACCTTCGCCTCTAATCATAAAAATAAACGAATCGTCCACGATTAACCAACTTGTCTATTACACCGCAAGGTTGAATGCATAATCTGCGAACAATAAAATGTAAATTCATGCGAATATTGGCTCTTTTAGTTGCGAAATATTAAAGTGTCTATAAAATTTATTGCATGAGCGACGGTGCGGCACAAAAGAGGAATAGTGACAACTGCATCTATCATTCTGTGGTGTCGGATTGTCTACGTACTAAATGTTTGTTTACACTTCAGCCACGTCAAATTATAAAGAATGATCGTGCGGAAATGATTTGAAATAATTTTCGTCCACTCAGACGCCATATTAGGCAATTATATTAAAATGTTATTCCTAATTGTGTGTGCCCTTTCATTACAATGATTATATAGTTTTAGACCACTTATAAAAGCCGCTATTACGATAATCTAACTAGGCATTAATCATTATTGTTAAATTGAAATCTAAAAGCTTTTCAGATAGCAATTACAGCAATTTTGATAAGGAAGTTGAGGTTCTTTTGTTTGAAAAGCATTTCATAGATTTCCAGCGCCGACATGATAAAGATGTTGTGGAAATGATAAACCTTTGTTTCGCACATAATCTAAGTTTAAAAGATATACCTGTGTCTGGAAATACCGTAGACGCCATGTCGCAACGGGATTAGAATCCAGATTAGTTCAGCCAATGAGGTGAATACTAATAGCCGAGGTACATACACCGACTGTTTTTAAATGCTGAGAAAATTACGTGTATCTATGTACAAAAAAGAATTTTATATTCGGTCGCTATTTGTGGTATCCGATGCGAGTCAAGAGCATCTTGGACCATAGCTCCAATTTGAGTAGAATTGTGTAGTCTTGGTCAGATTGTGATAAGATAACATAGTTTCCTCTTCGAAAGCTTCCTCTCGCTTGTTTTGATGACAGAAATTTTGTCTCTGATACAATTTCAGAACCGACATACCTACTCCAAAGACTCAAAGTTTTTAACCAAGGGGTTATCTGAATCAGTACATTTCGCATAAAGCTGAACCAAATTCTGCAAATTGAATTATATTGCAATCACGTCCGTACTCCGAATTAGGGCTACTAAAATCTGTGTAATGCACAGATCACTTTCGATCAGCATGCTTCCTATTGTCGTCGATTCGAGTTTTGCATAACATCCGTCACGATTTACGTCTGTTCAAGCCTTTAATGATTCAATTGGCGCTCGTTACAAATTCAAAGTGAATTTAATGGGTTTATGGGCAAAGTTTGCGTTCGTATGATCCAGTTACGAAGTATGACGACCTTCGTTATGAAATCGAAATTCAAATGTGTGATGTGAACAATGAAATTTTGAATTGATTTTTGAATTGTTTGAATTGATTGGACAAGAAAAATGTAAGCTATGCAGATCTTATCGTAGGCAACATCATTGGATTACTAGTTGCTACTCTACCAAGTATAGATTAAACGATTAACAATAAATACATATTGTTTAATTATGAAAATAAAGCAAGCCACGACGAACAAAATAACAATGTGTTAGTACTTCTATGACACGAAGGTTAAACTTTTGATGCTATATCGGCAAAAGCGACCAGTCCCCACGCTTAAGTGTCACGACTTCCATACAGAAAACATTAGCTACGTTACTCAATAGATTTATTTGAGTTCCTTAACAGATAAACAGTGGCTAGACCGCGAAACCTCTGCAGAAAATCTATGAACGCATCTTATCCGTGGCGGAAAATCACGGGAATCTCGCGGTGTGGTTTCTTTCCCATAGCCTCACTATGATTTGTGCAAAATCAATATTAGATGTTGAATTGCTGTTAACTTGCCTAGATGGGGTTAGTTAGAAATTTGCAGTATGGTTTGAGTGAAATGAGGTGCAATACATCTTATGATCGATGTAAGATTGCATTGTTGCACATCAATAAGAAGGCTACTGAGAAGTGAGGCTCTGCATATTTGATGCGGTTGCGTGCTATGGGAACTAAATCAGATTTGAAAATTATCTATATAATAATACCTCTATTCACACTTGCTGCTTATTTCAAAGGACGTGCAAATTACCTGCTGCAATTCAAGTTTTCTACTCATATGAATAAAACCGAAGTGGAGTTACCTGAACTGAGACGTTACGATGACGCACATCTAGTAGGTATCCGTATAGATACACCCAACATGGTGATAAACTTCCGGAAGTTTCTTTGGGCAGTCAATTGTACATTATTACTGGCCGATCACCTTGCTACAATGAAAACCGGATCACTTTTGAACGAGTCCACAATAATTACAACAAGAATATAACTTCTGATGATCCTGGTTTTAAGGCCATCTCCAATATCAGAACTCTGCAGCATATAATCAATTTATTTTCGGACTGGACTTTCCGCACTATTTATTTTTTTCTCTCCTACTTAATACTTCAATAACTTCAAGGTTAAGCCAACCTGGTTAAACGTTCGCAGTTGCGCGTGAGAATATTACTGTGAATTATAAGAATTTAATTTTGTATATTCGTAAGTTAATGATAAGTGTAGAGGTCGTCCCATTGTTCCATAATACCTGAGGCTCTGTCCCGGAGGTCTAAGACAAGGTAATTGTAACATTGTCAGATCTTTGGGTGCCTCTAGTCATCGTCTACGTATGCAAACATACGCCTATTCAATGGTAATTACTGTTAACTTTGATGACGCGGGACTGATGTTCGACAGCGGCCTTGTAACTGATGATATGGAAAGACCTAAAATAAATATTACAGCAAATGGCATTATTGTCTTAAATGTTAATGCTGTCAGTATTGATGAAGGAGCGACTATCACAGATATTTAAACACTTAAAAGGCGTCATGATTCCCAAGCAGGTTGAAATTTGATAAATACGGTTCGCAATGCAATGCAATAATGGAATATTATTATGTTTTGAGATAAAGAGGCGGAGTTAACTCTTCACTTGCCCCATGTGTCTCTGTCCATGATATCGGTGTTAGGCA
The DNA here is from genome assembly GCA_947568875.1 of Fissipunctia ypsillon. Classification (NCBI taxonomy): domain Eukaryota; kingdom Metazoa; phylum Arthropoda; class Insecta; order Lepidoptera; family Noctuidae; genus Fissipunctia; species Fissipunctia ypsillon. Next base: position 21,946,245 of record OX387644.1, read on the forward strand.
ATTTATTCGCTATGACACGTATTGTGCGTTCATGTCCCTTAATGCTGCTATTGCAATTTTTCTGTTGATTTTGCTTGTTTTCTCTGCTATTGTTGGGACCAGCGTGAAATCGTTTGCTGCCTGCCTCTGTCAACCTTAACGATGCAACGTGGTCGGTAACAGATTTAGATTATTTAGGACCGTGGCCAGCAGGTTCATTCATAACTTAGCTTTTATATAAAAGGAGAACATGAACGCAAATGATCATGAACAGTTTATGGGCATTCGAATTAAGGTAGTGTAGGTTTAAATTATTTGTTTTAATTTCGTATTTAATAGTAGGCGTACATTTCTCTCTAAGGTTATATTCAAATTGTTTTTTTTTACCCATTAGACCAGTTACGTTAAGCGTGTTATTATCGAAATATGCGGAACGTTGATCACGTATGTTTTTTAGACATTTAATTGATTTTGTGACCAATTTATAAGTCGTATAGGTGCTCTGAAGTAGACAAAATCATTTCCTGCTTAGTTTTTGCTGGGTTTAATGAAGAACTATTGATCGTGGATAGATTTTATTGACGAGTATCTGTGTGTGGGTCGTGCGTAGTTGATTTAAAACTCGTTAGAACTGCAATGTCATTACAGTTGTTATACAAATCAAATGAGTATTAGTAGGTTATGGGAACATAATGACTATATTACGTAAAGTAAAAAAAAAGATTAATGGTAGCTAACTATATTAAATCACCATAAAATACATTGTAAGGTCAAGTACAGACAAGTTAATATGATAATGACACGTATACCATCCTATTTTTCTTAAAAGCCTTCTTAAATAAATTGGCAATTCGTCTCTAGGCAAAACTACAAGGTATACTATTTATCATACCAATCCCAAAATTAATCGCACATAATTTTCCACAGCCATTACTGACCTCATCACAAATGTTTTCCCAAATTCACAACCCGCCCACCTTGACCATGCTTTACTTAATGAAGCCTATATTTAAAAAAAGAAGACAAAAACGATGCGTTGCTCATGCGCAGGTTTTTTAAGTACTTTGGCTAGCCACACTAAATAACTTATGTGATGATATCGCAACGTTTTTAGTACGGAAGTGTTTTTATTATGAAGTTACTATAAAACATTATGTTTCATATAATATTTCGTTTGTATTGTTTCTGTTTATTATGTCGAAGTTTGTGGTGTTAACGTTTGGGGGCGTCTTTTGATTTAGTTTAGTAAAGGCGTTGTTTTTATTGGTTAATCGATTAATTTAAGGCATTTAATAATTTTGCTGATGATCTTAGTATGGATTCTGGAAGACCTAAAGCTAATAATATAATTTCTTCTACTTCCATAAGATTGTCACCGGTTCCGTATTTATCTCAGGTTCATCGTCTGCTCAATGGTCACTGCTAAACGTAGGATCTCTGTCCTCTTAGTAAGTGAAAACAGCGTGATGATACGCACAGTCTATTCTAAATCGCTCCACAGTAAGCTTAGATACAACATGGACTAGTCATAAGTGCATAATTATATAAAAAGTAATTGGCCTCCTATGTAATAACCGTAATGGTTCGTGGGAAACATATCCATCATTTTTATCAAACTCCATCTTTTGTAGGCAATTAGTTACTCAACCTACCACTTATATATGTACCTTCTAACATGAGATTGGATTTTTGGGAGAGAAAATTAATAAGTTTTTTGTCACATCTCTTGTTACCAGTTTTTACGATAGCCGAATAGAACAAAATAGACGGATTTTTTTTCATGTTTGAATTTTTTTTGTGTCTGTTTTTACTAATCTTTTGTAGGTACCTAAGAAAATGCTTTTTCTGTTATTTAAGATTTAATATTAATCTTAATACTAATCTGTATATTATAACACTTATCTCATGCAGTTTTTATTATGCAATAAACTTCCAGTAGAGCTAACTTTATCTCAGCACCGTTCGTACATGGTTCACTACTTTTTTACATTGTTTTCTCTTGTTTGACTCCCGATACTAAACAACTAACCAAAATGCTGATATTATATTGAATGACAGCTCTTTTACACCATTAACAATGTTATGTAACAAACTTCTTTTTTCAAGGTAATTATTAATTTGATTTAACAAAACGGCCTCATCAAATCTTCGCACCTTAGCATTTACAACATACTTAGTACCAACATTATATAAGATATGATCTGCAAAGTGCAGGCTTAGAAAGTGACAGTGAACATTGTTCGGCCAAGGTCGGCAGCTGACGTGACAACCGGATTCAAGCCCTTGTCAATGTAGATAGTGAACGAGTCGGTAATGATAGTGTTAATTAAATTATAAACGAAGTGGTACAATATAATAAAGAAGAGCCTCGAAGAGTATTTGAAGTAGAAGAAGCACTGGGAGGAGCTTTACTAAAAGATAATGGCGGTATTAATTTTGGTTGTAATTTTATTGCAGATTTATGTGAATTGCATCAATTTTCCACTATAAATAAAAACGTGGAATGTAGTCATGAAGAGATTATAATTAAATTCGAAGAAAAAACGTCATAACGTTGTGTTAATTTGTCTCGCTGTAATAAAATTGTTATCAAGACTTTTTCTGACCAAAATAATTTACGTTTTGCTCTCAACGTGATTCACCAAAGTGCATATTATCACTAATCCTAAAACCTGCATTGTTTTTTGTACCTTTTTTGCCTTCAGTATAAAATCTTTTGAGAGGTGTAAAAAACCGACCCACTACATTTGCATTTTATGTTCCTGCTTTAGGTATGTCCAGAAAAATATTTTTACATTGGGTTTCGTATTTAATGCCATTGACACTTTGTATATTTGTTGTTTCATCTAATTTTTAACTGTAGCAATCGTAACTATAGATTTATAAAGTAAAACTAAGGAACTAATTTTAATTTATTCATAAAAAGGAATGACTCAAAAGTTCAAAATAATGAGATTGTTGCACATTAGTTTTTGAAAATAGATAAAAATATTAATTACACAGAACCTCATTATGCAAGGACAAGTTAATTTGTGTTCACTTAACTGTACAGCTAATTTTACTGGTTTTTGTTTGTACCTATTTATAGTTTTTACATTTCGTAGAACTGATGCGTTATTTTGAACGCTCTTTTTTCCTGGCATGACGAGTATAACTCAAAGCAATATTTTAGCTCTTCTTGAATCTAACATAGTCAACAATAAAGTTTTTTCTATTATCCGTTAGCATTATTCAGTTTTTTTTTCATTTAAGCTCGAGAGCTTTCATACCCTGTTAAAATATTAGCCGACTAATTCTGGGGGCACCTTGCTGATTGTATTTGTACAGACAACCTAAGAAAAAATAACTCACCCGGTGGCAGCTTGGACTTGAGCATATCCATAGCAACGACGTTAATAATGAGTACCCAAATGGGGCAGTCGAGGAGATCTGAATCCGACTTGACGAAGGCAATGGCACTGAGGCACTGCGTCTCCAGCCTCCTGCGGTCAGGGTATGAGCGGCGCAGCTCTCGGTTCACGTTGGATTGGAACTTCTTCATGTCGAATAACTGGAAGAGAATAAACAACATGATATAAAACTTAATAATATAGTTGAAACATATGTATGTATATATTCAGAAAGGTCACTTAAAATTAACTTAGACTACATATTGCTTAAGTAGATAGTTGAGTAAGAGGATATTACATGGCAATTTAAGATTATGAATTCAAGTAAGTAGACTATGCGTTAAGTAAGGGGAATTGAAACTTCTTCATGTCGAATTTCTTCATGTGGAAGGGAATGAAACATCAGGATATAAATCTAACAAAATAAATATAATTGTTCCTTTCTAACAGAGCACCGGCCATCTAATCTCTTCACCACCCTTGGTTAACTGGTAGAGAATGCCAGCAACAAGTACTTTGTGCATTAAGTACTTTTTTAAGTGTGAAAAGTTTAAGTAAATAAATAAATATGGTTTTTTGCAAAACACGTTAAGTGAGCGTGTTAGTCCTATCTTCGTTAAAAGTAGAGCAGCTAAACTACCTGTTGAGTTTTCTGATAATGTAAAGTATGCTCTTTAAAGCATAGATACTAAGGCAATAAATAGCATTTGAGAGTGTTAGATAGTTCAGAACAAATATGGCTTCAGTAGACACGACTTCGATAGTTATTTGGCGTGGAAGTAATATGATGAGATATTACGATAAACAATAGGTAGAAAAAATATTCTGTTGAGCTAGTGTGACTCATAATGACGATAATTTAAAAGATGAGATAACACCAATCAAGTTATAACAAACAAACTTAGACTAACAGACAGTTACAAATAACGTGTACATTTTTTATCTTAATTAACACGAGCGATGATCTAAAACAAATTGTTGGACGATCGATTGAATGCGTCTAAATTAGAAGATCTTATCGAATTAATATTACATAACAAGCCATCGTTCGATAATGAAAAGACAATCGCTCGATCAAACAAAAATTGAGGCGACGTCATGTAGGGTGCCCATCTCTATAGTGAATATGTCAAGAGTGAGTGCTGTTAATTAAAAATCTGTAAATATTTTATTACAATAGTTTTAATAAAAAAATTAGATGCAAAGGTGTTATTTTTTAAACAATTTACAAAATAAATATAATTTTGTAAATTGTTTAAAAATTTGTATCCTTAATCTTTAATCGATATAAATCAAGTTTCCTGAAAAGAGCTCAGCACACAATTTTATTTACGTTAGTTAACGCTTCGAAAGCGTACGGTCAATTTCTTTAACACAGAAAAATCATTATTGCCTAATTTTTTCTATCATTTTTTACTTTCTTATTTTCTTTAAAAAATCAAAGTCACGAAACTTAAAATCCCAGCACGACGTGATCCAAATCTATTAAGATAATCTCAAATACTCCAAAAGGTTTCCGATTCGACTGAGGAACTCCGAGAGACAAACGAAAACGCCGAGTCAGATGCATCGATGAAATTGAATGAGGCTTATAAAGTTGTTACATAACCAGTGCAAGCAGTTGTCGAGTCCCTCCGTCAGTTCGGACCAGTAGACTATAAAGATGGTATCTTTAAAACTTCGCCGACGTTATTCGTAAATCATCGGACGGCGACTCAAAAAACGTCATACAAGTACCTACCACAAGTCAAATTGATGCATTTTAAGAATTCTAATTAACAATGTAACATTCCATTGTTGAAACACAAGCTCTTCTAGTTAATTGTGAGCATTCTAAGAAGAAATTAATTGTTAGAAGCAATTACCAAATTGAAATGGAAGATTTGACGTAAATGTTTTGTTAAGACAAATGGTTTGTACGGTTCTTCCGTTCTCACACAAAGGCTTGATGAAAATGAAGAAGCTATTTGCTAACATGTTGTATAATATTGTGAAGTTAATAGCATCAATAGAATAATCTCGGATGGATCATTTATTCACCAATAAAACTGCAATAGTGGTAGTCATGTGCGGAGTGGTTGAGAATAAATGTTACAACATTTCCAAGTTTATTGTACATTGGAAGTAGTTTAGATCTATTTAAAAACTGTAGTTGACACTACTGATAGTATTGTTTTAAATTAATTCAGTCACAAGGGAATTCGGTGTGGGAAACGAGCCGGATCGCACAGAAAAAATCCCAGAGATCATACAGTTTCAACACTTGCCGGTATTGTTTCGAGGAAATTGGGAGTCTTTTAATGAAGACGTACATTGCTGTGCAACAGTGCAACGAGTCAAAGAGTGAACTATCGAGACATTTGTTGCATTGCTCTGAATAATTGACATGAGTAATATGTAATACGTCTTTTGTTCATGTGAATATTTTATTAGAAAATATTAAACATAATTTGTCTCCAATAGATGATTCTGAATTTTAAAACAGCGAATAGAACTGACCTATATTTTGCAACGATTATAGAATATATAACAATTACATGACATGCAATAAATTGCTGCTAATAATAATAGTTTGACGTGTAATATTTCTCACAATAGCCATTAATTGAGGCATCACATTGTTTCGGCGGAGTGTTGAGCACGGACAATGCTCTACTTTCTGCGAATTCGCTTTCGTTACTCCCAAGAAAATAGAATAACATCAAAAAAAATAATATGTGAGGCAATGACCATTCCCTTCCTTGCTTAATGGTGCTATCTTCTCTCATTGTTTGCAGCGGACTTACGTAAAACCTTGTAGGTAATGGTGTATGAATTGGTAATGAATCTTTCGGATGCTAGGAAGTGAATTTTCCATTGTCTTATACCACTTCTTGTACCTATAGTGTCAGTTACGTCGAAAGTACTTGTATTGCAGTTGAGTCGGCTAATTTGTGATCGGAGTTAGTTATTATATTCACATTTGCGTTTGCTTTGTCATTCGTACCGTGTTTACAAATGTCATGGCCCGTACAAGTTGAATGGTATTCTTGTTGCAAACAATCTACAATTCTACTAGCATATCATCTAACAAATACTTACTTAATGAAGTAATCGGATTAGTGTGTGTGTGTGTTTCATATGAACTGTATGAATAAAATGACCGCCTTTTACGAAATTCTGAGTGAATTCACACTGGTTTTATGTCTCCTAACAATAACCCGTCTTTACAGTACAAAATATTTCGTAACATTAAAATGTTGATAAAATGAAATTACGTGGCAATGTCATGGTCGGAGAGAATCGTGCTCGGACACAATCTGTGCAGTCGTGATGCACCACAAATGACTGATGCACTAACGCAACGCGCGTTAGACTAATGCCTTGCCCTCTAAATTTTTTTTACGATGATTATTGTCTTTAATAACGTTGAACATAAGGAAATTATGGAGCCAGAAGCAGCGAAAGATGAAGTAACAGACGAACAATAGCTGCCTATTGTGTGTGACCGCGTTCGAAAAGACGTGAATTAAATTTTTTAATCGGTAGATATAACTTTTATGCTTACAAAATGAGAGAGAAAAAACTAATGTTTGAGTTACCAAACAAGTAATTTCTAGTGAATACCGGCCCGATGATCTTCTACCAAGCAATTTAGAACATTATGTGGGCAACCATGAAATTAATAGGCAAATGTTACGACATCTTATTTCCTAAACGCATCCATCTTGACGGAAATAACTACTGACGCCTGTTCGGTATGTTCACAACGAACCAGTTTACATTGCTTGCCCATAAATTAGACTTTAAAATTCATATTTCGATAGCAGTAAAGACCAGAATTCTGATATAATTTCGTTGGACGATAATTTTGTAAATAACATAGTTGGTGGTTGGAGCAAGAGGAAGGATAAGCTCACAACGTGTAATTAGATGCACCTATGTACCTATTGGTCTTGGAACCAATTGCGGTTGCAAGTTTATCAAAGCAAGACCCACTAATGATGTTATTTTATTCTGCATTATAAAAACTAATTACGGTACAAGGTTTTCATTTGGTCAAGAAGTAGATGCTATGATAATCGAAAATTATGTTTGTTTATTTTAATAGAATTATGCTGGTATTTGTGTACCTTTAATAATTGCATAGATAGCTAAATATTCTGCGTTTAAGAATGAGTTCATTAAATTTAACGATGTTTAAAGGAAGCAGAATAATCTGTTATCATATTTTAAACAACATTGCTTCAATTTTTTAACCTGACATTGAAGTTAACGTTTTTATAATAAATTGTTAAACCGCGTTATTTGTAACACTTAAAATAATTACGCCTATAAAGTTTTTTACATTCTTTGATAAATGGCTTTGTTTAAACAATAAGCGATACGATTTATATATTTATTTTTGTTTGTTCCTAATTTTGTTTATGGAATATCTGAGTACTTTAATAATCCTACATAAATATTTGTTAAATATCTTGATATTACGATTTATAACTGCAAAATTGTTAGAGTTAAAAAAAAAAACTACTATAAATTGGCATATTTTGTCTGCTGCCAGAACACTCTTCTTTTGTTTTACTATATTCACATGTATCTTTTGTCAATGACGTATCCTTCTAATTCACTATTTAAAGGGTCATCATTCGCCAAACTGACTGTCATCGTCTTCTGGAAATTTGTATTTCCTTTAACATCATGTTTAACACATAACATCATGCCTGTATTCACCGAAAGGTTAGGCAGAGGTGTACACCAACATTTCGCCAGTTAACATCATGTTTACACATAACAAAAATAAACATAAATAATAGGAGAAAGGTATATAGTTTATGTTAAGGAAATTACTAATATAATAAAAAATAATATAAGAATAATAATTGATAACAATAATTAACGATAAATACGCAATTTATAGGTATGTGTAAAATATAGGTATATTAATGATATGGTAATTATTAATAAATAATATAATAATAGATAATATTAGGATCTCATTGCGCGGCTGGGTCAAGGGCTTGATCCAGAAAGCAGTACTCCTGGACACGGCACGCATAGTGAGGAGGTTCCTCTCTCTAGAGCCCTGACCGCCGGCACCTTGGACCCTGTTCCTGATGCCGATGGGCCACTATTTTTTATATTTTTAAATGTTTTTTTTTTGTTTTTATTAAAACAAAATGAAATAAAATAGATAATATAACAAAAATAATAATGAATAAAATAGCAATAATAATAATAATACTCCAACAAATAATAATATACCAACAATAACAATTCATGATCTCCTAAAACATGGCTTCCTCTCTCCTACCCTTTTGCTGTGCCCTACAGGGTCCATAATGTACTCGAATCATATAGTTACCACCTAAGTACACATTACGGTAAAGCAATAAAGATATTGAGTATTGAGTAAACAAGTTCTTTATTAGCTCTTACCTTAAATATCTTCTCCTGTTCCAGTGAGTATCCAGGTAGCTTGACTATGTCCTGCCCTATAGCCGTCTCTTCGCTGCTGGTGGCCGCCGTACTCTTCACAAATACATTACTCTTGGAGTAACGTCTGATGAGTATGTTACCGGCGTCGTCCATTTTGATTTTGACACCCTGTTGACAAAGAAAAGACAATATAAGTAAGATGATACAGTATAATTTTTGCTTCTATAGAAAATTGATTAGTCTAATTTTACATCATTCATTGGGATTAACATTGTTTGTTAGTAATTATATTCTCTGTGGCTTTAATTTTGTGCGATATTGTGAAACTCTATTTCAAATCAAAAGTAGGTACCGTAGAAAAATTGCATAGAGCAATAGGTACGTAGTTTTATTATGAGTTTTTAATAGAACGATATCAAGGTTCAATTTGGTGGTTAAAAATAATCACTTGGTTTACTTTTGTGGTTTCTGTACGTTTCTCTACAATACTTGCGTTTTATTTGTAGGAATTGCACTATTATTAAATGAGAGTTTGTCATTAACATTAGCCCCTACCACCGAGCTTATCTAAGCATCATTCCTCCTTTCAAGTATTGTCATCTACAATCTCCACAATCAATCAACCACATCTTGTTAACTTTGATTCAATATCTTAGCGTAAATGAACTTTGACCATGCACGTGCAAGTATTGTCATTGGTAGATTAAATCCTATTACATCCACAGTGTGGCAAAATGCCAGATATGACTTTTTCTGCAGTCGCGACCTTAGTACAAGGATGTGTCTGTGACTGGCATATTATAAAGATTATATCGGCCGGATGCTTCCTAAATTGAGCACTGACAAATGCAGAGGATGAATGAAAAGTGAATGTGCCTATGGCTTTATTGAAAGCACAGTATCTAGACAATTTGGATGGAATGTTTGGTATGTTGACGTATATTTTCCAACTAGATGACGGACATAGAGGTCGTCAGTTTCATGTGAGCATCTTCCAAACACCGATTATGGAAATTGATTAATAAGATATCGTTGTGATCGTTACACTTGGTAAATGAATTACCTATTACAATGTGATGCTGATAAATTAATTATTACCTTAAGCAATCACCTCTTATGAAATTTAGTGTACGTGAGGGGAAACTATCTAAGCAATCGGGACCAGATTTTGTGTCTGATTTTATCATCCTGAAACAAATATCGTAATGGATTTCTTAATTGAGAAAGCGTGGAATGATTTGTGTCTGTATGATAACTTTCATTAACGTCTTCATACAAATCAACAAACCCACGGAAGGGACAGTCACCTATAAAACAAACGCTGTCTTCGCCCGTTACATTATGACATCACAGTTCCTGCCCTTATCTGCCATCAACAAGGTCATTGCCTTTGCCATAGTTTTTACTTCTACCATTCATCTCATTTTGATTTATGACAAGACAAACGTGTTCAACAATAGAATAGGTACCAATATGACCTATGACATCATGAACTCTGCTGAATCGTAGGACAAGATAGTACAGAAGGTTGGCTTCATACGACTAGTGAAAACAAACTTACGTACGGCAATCTCAAACAAATGCCAGTTGCATGTTCATAAACACGAGTAGCATGCGTCAATGGCAGAGGCAACTTCAGCCGTAGACGTATCGGTGGCGGCCGTCGACGACTGTAGACGGCTGTAGTCGACAGCTGCAGTCGACGGCTGTAGTTTCCTCTGCCGTTGACGCGTGCCACTCGTGTGTATGAGCACACACTCACTGTGCGTGAAGCGTGACTATGTGTACCTTCTGTACTATTCTGTGACTGTAGTGTATAAGTGCATGTCAAAGTATTGTTATAAATATTTGAATTAATCAGTATGCGGAAGATGGGTCATGTTTGGCAGTAAAAAATATATCAAAATCAATTAGAGTTTAAAAGTGTGAGAACAGATTTTTTGTAATTGATTTATTACAATGGTTGTTTTTGTGATCTTGATAATGATGAGTGGACGATTAATAGGAATATGTGCTTTGCTTATTATCGGTGCATAACGTCAATAATGATACGTCTGTGTCGAATGATATTTATGAAAAGGTTTATGATTATTTGATTAAATTCATATTGGTAGCTTAAAATATTAATTCATAGTAATAAGCAAACTAATTTATCTGTCCCAGTAAATTCTTTAACCTTATTCACAGGTAGGTTGACCTAGAAAATGATATAGAAGCAAACATATTGGACAACATTTTTTAATAATATTCAAAATGTCTTTACTTCACAAACTCTAACAAATTGCTCGAACAACGATAAATCCATGAGAATCAGTGTTTTGAAATGCTAGCGGAAATAGCTTACATACCAAAAATATTATCATTACAAGATGATCAAGAAATATACATGAATTTTATTGACAGATTCTGAAAAATACACAGCATCACTTTTATGCCTTCATATAAAATTAGACACATGACAGGTAACCTTTAGACGACCTTGTCATTTGGAAAGATACAGAAAGCGAATGTTTAATACATGAACTAGCGTTTCGTTTATACTGATAGGAATCTAGTGGAATATGTAATGAGACTGAAGCTTCCTTGTCTAGTACGTTTTGTTAACTAAGTATTATTAATCTTTTTACTCTGCATGTTATTTTTTAAGGAATTTTGTGCATATGTTTTGATGTACTGTTTCCTTGTTTGTATCTATGACAGCAGGGCTTTGTAATAAAGGATGTTATTATCACGATTCTTATGAAGACGTCATTCTAAATTGATTAAATTTTTGTCGTTTTATGACAGTAATAAAGATGTCAGAAAAGATTTGTTGCAAAAAGGTAGCATACCTATTTAGTGGGCTTGAATGGAACTAATTTTTAGCTTGATTATTGTGGACAATAAAATATTTGTTAATCAAAAATTTTAGAAATTAATTAAGTTACATCTGGCATCATTTAATACATTTAAATAAAAGTTTCTACCTATCTACGGTATAGTAATTTCTCCTCCCTAGTCTCATCTTGCAAATCAGATGTTTCATTCTAACTATGTACCTACAGAATCGCTCCCATTTCCTTATAGTCCAACATATTTCCTCCATCCACATATACAATGAAGGAATACATTAACATTTCATTACTAACACAACCGGTAGTGGGAAGTTGCATGTGGTTTGACGAAACGCATATAATTGTCGCGCGGTAGAACCAAATTCCTTATGACCAGCGAGCCGTTGATAATTCATGCTTAAGTCAGTGATTTTTGTATAGACGTAAGCAGGAGTTAAGGTAGCAGATGAACTTGATTAAAGAAAACAAGAGAAAAAGAGAAGAGCATAAAATTTTGGATTTTTTATCCATAATTTTTTGCTCTTCTTTTCGTTCTCCAATATTAAACTTGTCATTTGCACTTATGTATGTATATCCTATTTACACTCCGTTTCCCTCAAACGATTGTCTTAAAAGAAACAGCTGATAGATCAGACACTTTTTTCTTTCATTACTATTCGTCTGGTATGTGGTTTTAATATGTGCTGTAACAACAATGACTAAGGTTAAAGATCAACTGTTTGCATAAGCAGTGACAGGTTCATACCACGCCGCCCACAGCACATAATAATTCGTCTCACAATAATTTGTCTGTTTTGAAATCAAGACTAACCATATCGAATCAATCTCCTCAATTCCAAATATTAGACCGGATACAGACAGAACAATCTGACCTCACAGAAACTTATTTGTTTCAAGAACATGAGTTAGATACGGGTAATAAAAGCTGCTGAGCATTTTATCATTAAGCTCCCGGCCTTACTCAGGTCTAATAAGATCACAATTGTATGTTCTATGTAATCAATTGAAGCAACAATAATCATGGTGATTATATCGCGTTCAAATTTGCTTCCAAGGTGATCGATCAAATTGAATTTATTTGAGCGAATACAGTTCGAATTACTTCTAGGCCGATTTGGCCTTAATAGTAATACCTTTTTATAGCTTATGAATTATTTAACAATATAGACGCGCCCCTAACCCACATCGACAAATCTATTAAATTGGAATACTTTTAGTTACTTTGTTATGCAACACAACCCATAGAATAAAATAGTTGGTGCATACGTGTAGATATACACGTAATTACAAATTTTGTTTATCTGCATCGACCTTGCCTTTGACAGGTCGATGCCGCATCTCATTTGTATATCAGGATTTTTGTTCCTATTGTTCGGGTCATGATGTTATTTTCTATAGCTATATCTCTTGTCGTATTGGATATTAAAATGTTCTTCAACAACACTTCCTTGCGAACAACTATTGTTTCTGTTTGTAGTACTTTGTTGATCGTCTGTCATTTTTTTGCTTCACCGTTAACATGATGGGAAGTTTTTATGATTGACAGTTTCTTCTATTATTTTGACTATGGTTTTGTTCTGGTTTTTGTCATGATATTTTAATCTTGTATCCTGATTAGTAATGAAAATCATCGTCGCGGTGGGTGGCAGGAGTTATGATTGAGCGACTTTAATTGATGTGTTCATTGTTTATGTATAAAATTACAGGTGGCGTTATCAATCATAGTATTTAAAAAATAAAGCTATTGTCATTTCTGAATTGGAGAAAATATCGATATGGATAAGAACAGTTAATCCCGATTCTGTTTCTAATATTACGGGTTTTGTATATTTCATTAAGTCTATAATCCAATCATCATCATTACCAATTTGAACGCTTGCTAAAAACGTCCGATTCGTTCAACTCATCTCGTAAAGTCGTTTCTGTATTTGCCTATTTGGTCGTGAACTCATCAGAGTTTTTAGTGTAGGTGTCAACGCTCATCAGTTGACGGTATATCAGTGTCATGTGTGGCTACATCATTAGTATTAGTTCTACGTTGACCTATCTGAGATCTAAGATAGTTATCTGGCTTGAATTTATATACACATTATGCGCCATTTGCCATATATGTACTTGTGTGTATTTTTAAGCTCAATGCTCTATCTGGGATGGTCACAAGAGTATATTATAGATCAGTGGATAACTTACTTGTCCTATGTGTCTTCTTACTTCTTCTGACTTCTGATCTCTGTGTGGGTTGTCAAATCCGCAAAGACCGATTCTGGAAAGAAATAGAAGAAACCGTTAGGTATATAAAGATACATGAGTAAAATCTCGAGAGAAATGATGAAAATAATTTCCATGAACGTGTACAAAATTTTAAAATAAAATTAGGTACATAGTAAAGATTGATACATAATTTAAAAGATGCAACAAAAGCTGCTAGCACAAAATAACGTGATTTGTATGCAGCACACATGGTCTATATTTTTTGATGCGATGATTTTTGCATAGATGGAACTTTGCCAAGCGAATTTAGAATAACGTTGAATGTGAAAAAAACAATTTTAATAAATAACATTGCATTGTTTATAGGCATTGGCAACCGCAAGCATAATTTACATGTATCTATACAATCATTCATAATATTGGTTTTTACAGTGGGTGGTTTTCTAAGTATTGCATTTTTATCAGTGCTGCTAGTGTACTTAGGCGTTGTTTTGTTATGTCCTACTTTTCAGTTTTTTTCTTGTAAAACTGAGGACTAAGCAAGGATGCATACGTGGCGGTTTTAAGTTTCGTCTGGTCATTAAGTACTAGCATATTTTTTTAAATAATGTTTTGGTGCATTGAAATATTTGTCGTTTCCATGTCTCTGTGTTAAGTAGCTAATCTAGCCTAGCCCAATGTTCGGTTCTCATGTGTTGGATTGAATAATGACGACATAGGAATTTGAACTTCATTTGTATTTTGTCAACGTACTATCGGAATATCGTTTTCTCAAAACCGTTCCTTGGCATTGCCCTGAGAATGTCCACATTGGTTTTTCATTGGTATTCAAGTTCGTTACCAAGGTCTGGCATTGTTTACTGATCGGGAATTTCTATTTGATTCTTTGGGTAATGTGTATATTATATTTGTTTCTATTCAATGGGTGAAACTATTAAGTTCGATGGTGGCTTATACGATGGTAAAGAAAACGTGTACGGTAGTTTCGCATCGACAATTTGTATTCCATTATTTGACGTGGAAAGTGAAAGAGCGACGTTTTATGGTTTTTAAGTTTATAGAAATGGTACGGTATAAGTTGGTATGTGTTGAAGAATTTCTTTCTTTTGGCCGTTTACTAGCGTGTGAAATAGTCTGACGTCACACCAATTAGGACGAAATAGTATCGACAACATTGCAATCATGTCCGACACGTAGTTATAAGAGATACCTTATTTTCAATTTTGTCATGCATTTGTATGTATTGTAGTTTCTTTCTCATTTTTTTCTTAGTGTATGGACTTAAAGCTTTATGCTACAGTAGCGTTTTTAGTTACCAGAAAATGTATTATCACTATTATGAGCAGTATTTTTTTATACATATATTCCTATTGTTTGACATACATAGACGACGTTATGACTGAAGGTGATAATTCACTTGAACACAATGACACGGTACGACTGTACGTGATACAACACCATATTATTTTTCAATAAGCATATATTTTCATCTGACCTTTGTTGATAGCGTGTTTGAGAAAAGAGATGTGGGTCAAGTGTCTTTGTGAGTGATATTACCTACCATACCTACTAGCATGTATCTAGGTTCTTTTTAATTAGTATGTTTGAAAGATACAACATTTTTAATACTGAAAAAGGTCGGTAAGGAATTATAGAGACTGAATAAATGATACTCAATAACTTCGAATATGTTATCATGAAATTGAATGAATGGCCCTTGGCCCTTACATTGAATGTAAAAATAACCTTTTCGGGGGAATTCTTTTGAACACCTTTTATAGGCATACAGAACAATTCTGAACTTTATGTATCTGTTTATGTATTCAACAAATGTATCTGCTACATTTTATATTCAAATTATTTTTATAGCGAAATTTTATTTCAAGGAGTGCCTGTCGAATTAATTTTTTTGAGATAAAAGTACAATGTCTTTTAGTTTTACATATTCTGCCCAAATGTGTCATGATGAGCTTTGTTATTGGGAAAACCCATGTCTTTTCACATAATCTGGTGTTGCATATACAATTGCTTGTGTACAATGTAAAACTGTACATTCGAAACTTCTCTCATAATAGTTTGAAACCTACATCAGATATGTTTACAACTTAATTTCTTGGATTTCAAATAAAGTAGGTATATTTTAACAGCTGTAGGAACTTTATCACACTTATTCCAATATTATTATGTTCTAGAGTTTTTCCTTTATGATATACATATACAACCTCAAGCATTACTCCTAATAAAACGTTAAACTAATTAAATCACAATATTAAAGAGATCGGTCGTCGAACCACTCTGCGCAGGAGTTGAGCGGTGAGCGGCGACCTTGACGTGCGCAGGCGCGTGCCCCGTCACCGGCTACTGTGTCATTTCTCGCGCATGCGTGCTGCCGCCCTGACTTCTGATTTGATGTTTTGTATTAGCGGTTGTTGCACATCTTAGTTTGGTTAACCCTTATTAGGGCAGAAACGTTTGTAGTTGACTAATCTAACTATAACGTCGATTTTAACAATTTTATAAAAAATCGACCTTAAAGTTAGACTAGTTAGGTGGTTACAGGCGCTGTACGAATTTCGTTTCTGCCCTGTAAAGGTTTAATAGTGGGTGTTGGGCCAGTAAGCGTTTTTGATTTAAAAGAACCTGAAGTAACAGACAAAAACATCACAATTATGTTAACTGTTTTGTTAATTACCTATAGGTAACTTTAAAAAAAAAAATATTTAAGATAGGTTTGCTCTTGACTCTAGTCTAGGTCAGAGATGACAGAGACAAAGTCGACGATGGAGCGAGCTTACCCAGAAGAAGCCTGTTAACTCTCACTTTGAAGAGATCGGGGTTGTATACGTTCGGAAACACAGACTTTTATGACAGGGCAGTTAACTAAGAGTAAATAGTAATCTACGACAAGTAAATTCATTCACCGTTTAGGTATTCCAATTGATTGCTGGTATTAATTTAAATAATTAACACTAAAGACAAATAAATAATAAAATATAAACTAGCTTACATTCTTAATAACATTATTGGTTAATAATAATTTTCATAACATTGCATTTAAAGTTCTCCTTTACCCGTTTCTGGGCCTAACCGTTACACGAATCAGATAATTCATAGGTCATTTTAATATAACCTTTAAGCCTTTTACGTTATTCTTCCATATTTTGGGTAAATATTTTCTAAACATTCCACATCTTTATAAACAAACAAATAAATAAAATTGATGTGTCTGTTTGTAATGTCAAAATAACATTTATACACTAAATGGATATGAAAGTATATACGGTAAGTACATATAAAAACACAATAAAAAAAATATTTGTCTGTCTGTTTGTTCCAGCTAATCTCCGAAACGGCTGGACCGACTTTGACAGGACTTTCACTGGCACTAGCTTTGGCTGGCTGAACTTTAGCTGATGTTATAAGGAGTAACTTAGGCTAAACCAAAGACACCGACTTCCGAAATAAAAGTTATTTATCTCTTTGTAGTGTTTTTTTCGGAAGCCGGTTGTTTTTTTTTTTACTAAATAAGTTCTTTTTTAAAACTTAATTCTCTCATTAAATCAACTTTCATTAAAAAGACTAATTCTCTCATTAAATCTCTGAGCTATACTTAAGACACCCACACACAAGTTTTCTATATTAAGGACATTCGTGACGTAAACCAAGGCCATGTCAATTGTTTTAATGAAATGCTGTCTTGTAGCAATTGATACTGTTCCGTTATCTAATTCAATTATGTATTATTTCGTCATTATGTTCAGTCACGAGTTACTTGACGTTGAGTTTGGAATGCCATGTTAATTATAGTGTACTTTGATTAAGGAACACAAGTTGATATGGTCAATAATGAGGCACGATAGCTCTGTCGTTGATTTCATAATTTGTATCATTTCTTATGGTTTGTGATCGGACTATTGCAGTAGAAGGGAATTAAAATAGCTGGGTGATAATATCAATATTCTTTTTAAATATAAAGTATGAACCACAAATAAGACGTATATATAAATAAAAACTGTAGGGCCTAAGAATGGAGACTACTGTAACTTTGCTTTTAAGATTTATTTTAATTTTAGGAAGTTATTATAATAATTATATGTTAAAAAAAAACTTAAAATATCTTTTTCTACTAACTAACGAACTAACTAACTATACAAATAAATATACAAAACAAAAGGAAACTTAGGCGTCGAAGTACTCGTCCGCATCGCTGTCGCAGATTTATTTATACGAGTCTACTTGAGCTTCGAAGATATACGAGTACTTACTTCTTTTCAGCAAAAACAAAAGTTGACGAAAACAGAGATCAAAAAGACATAAATTATAAATGTTTTTCTTTAATGTTTTATTTATAATTATTAATTACTACATAGGTACAAGATAAGACTAAAATATATATTATGTATAAGTATAAAATAAAAAAATAAAAAACGGGGGAAGAGCTCATGGGCATCAAAAAATTCGTCCGCATTGCTGACAATGGGAAAAGTGCCCAAAAGGCTGGCAGCATTGCCACGTTGGATGGCAGTGCTGATTCTTTGGGCTAAAAATAGGCCAGTCCTTTGGCCCATAAAGAGTAGTAATTATAAAATTATATTGATATAAACAATAATTTGTGAACAAGTAAATGCCGATAATGATGATGAAGGAACAGAAAAGGTATAATTTCGTGAAGCCGTGACAAATTCGGGTGTGAAAAATTGGCATCGCTTAATGTAGTTTTTGTGTTAAGTGATTCAGACGGTCAGTGGATGTACTTGTCATTATGGCAACTAAATAAATGGAACAAAGGGATTTTAAAATTACTAAAGAATCTGAGACAATTTAGCGAGAGAACGAAAAAAAAAAGTTGCTTTTTCAGAAATTAATCATCGTAAGATTACTGTGGTTTGTGTTTCTAATCAGAAAAACATACTTAATTAGGAAAACATCGAAAAATTTAAGGATTATTATAATTTGACGACTTATTTAACATCCTCTTTGTGAGAAGTGACATCTCCTGCTATTACAGCATATGTATATTACAGCATTACCATCCAGATGAACAAAACTAAAAACAGTTTTAACAGTAACAGGAAAAACCTTCATAGCAATAAATAGATTTTTGCTAAGAACAATAACATTGGGAAAGTGACCAAGTGACCATGTACAGCAAGTTCATGCCCCAAGGTGTGGCGACGGAACTGAGGTTCAACGTGCAATGCGAATCTGATGGAAAGCCATTGTTTATTCCAAGTAAATGAAAAATGAATGAGATGTTCCGATTGAGTAGCTAACTACTACGATTGATATTAGAGAGTTTGGTGGCTGAAAAGACAGCAAGCAGCTTTTCGCTTTCTGATGGACAATGATTTTGTCGATACCTTAAAGTGATAAAAATACATTGCCATTAGAAGCAGGAAAATTGATATTCATATTGTCCCGATTATTTGTTCAGACGTCGATAAAAGATAAAATAAAATAAGATGCACCTTTTATTTGTTCCTAAGTCTGACCTTTAGGTATTTTTTTGAGCAAAAACGATTAAGTAAAACAATTAACATGTTTTTTCTCAAGTTGGCTAATATTGCATAAGTTTGGCATGGAAATGCAGCCAACATGGGCCATAATATGAAACGGCGATATGTTATCAATATCTTTCGAAGCCACGTGTGTAACGAATTGTTTGAGGTTAAAGATCACGCCAGTGCATGCACCTTGATCAAAAGATAATTGATTTCCTTGTTAAACCTGTTTTCATATCGATAAAATAGGAAAAAAGTGAAATTATACGTTACAGACAGAGAGACTTATTTCATATAATATGTACGTCGTACACACGTCAAGGGTATGAAAAAGAAAGTTTTGCTGTCATTGATCAGCATACATACCCAATGATAAACTGTTCTTAGTGGTGCGAATATGCCGTCTGTGATTGTTATCGATGCTTTGTGAATACGTATAGGATATTAAATTGAATTTTATCGATTTGTTGTGAATCAATTTATTGCGATTAGTAATTATTGTGGAATAATTATTACGTTTAGTCATAATTTTGTAGGATTCAATTAAAATAAGGCAGAGGTAACTTATTTACTACTTTGATACTTCTTAACGTTTCTGAGAAAAATATTTTTGAGAACCTGAAGTGTTTTATTTATGCTTCAATATTCAAATCTTAGGTCATAGTCTACGCAAAATACATAGTAACCACGCTTTTTATCATGGCTTTACTAAACGCGGAACTGAATTGGATTTAATGCAAAAAAATATCGTGATCAATTATTTACAGAAAACGTTTTTGACGCTACGCATGGAGTCAGTTTTTGTGAATAAAAACCATAGTTATCTTATCGCACTGACTATAAAATATTAGCTTTAGCCTATAACGTATTATTATATGTACCTACCTCAAGTATGGTTTTGATTAGAATCTAAGTTCTAACATCTTTGATTAACTGACTAGACAAGCAAAAAACTGAACATTTTACATTGGATCGGACTTTGGAAGTAAATGTAAAGGGGGAATAAAAACCATCTCGTTTTGCTCCACATTCATTGCCAAATTTAGTTAGGCATCAAGAAAAACAAAGTTAAGACATATTGTCGATATCGATAGAAAATCCGCAATAGTTACCGAAGCACTTTCGTTCGCGGAAGCAACGCAGGCGCAGTTTTATTGAAAGTAAAAGCTGATTGGTGGGTACCGGATTTACCTACTTATACGTAGTTTACATTCAATCAGCCGCTGATATATTGCTGGTTTTAATCCTGGAGTTATGTTGCCTAAGGAAGATGTCACTTTCTATTTTGAGTTTTTGGCTTAGAGTAACATATTATTACTCTAATGACTTATTCGTTGTTTTATTTCAGAGGACTCTTGAATATCCTGCATTTTCTAAGATCTAAAGAACTAAATGGGAAATGGGTTAAAAAAAAACCATCGATTGGGTCCCAATTAAGGTACGACGACATCGCGCCTGGCCAAGGCAAAGATAGCGGGACGGACTAATTGTGTGGAAAATGAAAAGGGAGGTTTTTGGTCTGCAGTGGGACAATACAGGCTAATTAGTAGTAGTATAGAAGTAGTGGGAGTTTTTCTACTAGATGAAAAAGTAATTTAATTAACAACCCAATATAAATATTCCACACTTGTGACAAAAATATCAATTCTTAAAAACATCCATACGAAACAAGAAGTAAATAATCATGTATCCGAAACGATGTCTCCCAATCCTTGGCATTTAATTTGAGTTTAACTACTAATTAACATTTTACAATACAACATAAACAATGCTAAAGCTTTAATTGTTAATAACGTTGTTTACACAGACGAAAGGTCACCTCCACTCACTTTGTGATACTTGAATCATGGGATAATCTTTGTTTAACTAAAATGATCAACAATGACGATTGATCAATCGCCATAATTATTGACAAAACAGTGACTGATTAGGTAATTTGTGTTAATTGAATATCACCCTGTAATGAGTGTCCGAATTTAACAAGTTTAGATTTTGAAGTGAACGTAAATGATGCAATAAAATTCTTGGTGGCCATTTGATGATGGATTTGATTTGTCAAAAATGTAGAAAGACGAAGTCAAATCGGAAGAGGGTTTAGCCACTTGAAGATGATTTAAAAATAGAAAAGAATATCTCATTTGTACATTTAGACTGTTTGCTGCATGAAAATCGATTTATTACTAATCCTATATCTCATGTTAGTACATATGTATGGAAAGTAAACGATTCACCATGAATGGTAATATCAATAGCTATTCTCGATTCTTGTGTAAACTCCTTGTTTGTGGCTTGTCTTATTCACGTTCCATAGAAATGGCTGAATACAACGGAGTCCCTTTCATAGTGTCTGTTGCAAAAATATGCGTTGATTTAGATGCAATATCTTTGAACGAGGATGATGTTCAATTTTATGGTACTAAGAACTTCTTAGGTAAAATAAATACAATGGCTTGTACATAATTATAACTAAATGAAGTTGATTTTGATTTCCATGTTTCAGTATTAAATCATGTTAGTATTGTAGTTAAATCTCTTCAAAGTGAGAGTTAACAGGCTTCTTCTGGGTAAGCTCGCTCCATCGTTGACTTTGTCTCTGTCATTCTCTGACCTAGACTAGAGTCAAGAGCAAACCTATCTCAAATTAAAAAAAAAATCAGCAGCTGGAAATGTATCATCTGTGATAAGTTCTTAAAGAGCTTGTTCATTCTTATAAGGTCTGAACGTTTAAAGCTGAATAAACTTAATTTCGGAGAGCAATGAACCACCTTGATCTGCAGATGATTTACGTAGGCACATTAGTGGGTGCTTTTATCTATCCCATTACAAAGTATTAGTGACTAATGCAACAGTAACTATTGTACTGTAGGAGTCACCTCTGAACTTAGTGGGTGCCATCGGAAGTGATGGCAAATAACATTCATTTAACTCCTCCCAACATCAATCAGCCTGAAGATAATGTTTTATGACGTCATAAAAAGGTGACGATGGAAAGTCTATTAGAAATTCTAAAAATATAAAACTGTCTACATAGTAAAAGATTGGCTGTTAACAATAGCTTTCTTCGACATAACAAGTCTTAGCGAGTTATAAAACAAATGGCCGCAGGGCCACCAAGTAATGAATATATTATCTTTGATCAGATTTCATACTTTGTCTACAAGCTATTTAGGATATATTTGGTAGGAGAAAGTGTGATACTAATGACAGTTGCTGTTAATTTAATTTGGGAAGTGCAAATTATTGATCTATTACAACTAATACTAATGTTGCGACAACTTAATCAGATTCTTTATTAATTTTATTAGAGAGCTGGTTTTGGTAAGATAAATTATAATTTTAAGCGGTTTCCAAAGCTGTAGCTGGCTACATCTTGAGCATCCTCTCTAAAGTTTCGATCAAAATAAGAGTATTAATTTATTATGTTAATAAATTAGACAACCCAGGAGCAAGTAGTTACACTTTATCAACGTTAAGCCATACATTAGCTTCTTTATTCCTAAAATTCACATTTAGTAATGTGGGAAAGGCTTGCAAGTCAATAATACAAACCCATGTTATACTTTTTATTAGGTCCCATTATTTTGCATGTTTACTCACTTCCCAACATACCACCAACGATCCATGTATTCCCATCTCACACAATGTAAATTCGATATTAGCATTCCGAACCGTTCTATCGAATGCCCTCCACAAATCCACTCTTACGCATCATAAAGATGTTTGTTGTAGGTCAACATTGTCTATGGAACAACAATAGGGCTTGTGATGTGATCCATGGAAGTGTATTCGTTCTGTGCCAAGGACCGAGGTGATCGGATGCGCACCGCTCTGTCGCCTTGCCTTCGAAATCAGGTCAATTGAAGCGATCGAAATGTGCACGAATATATTTAGATGAACATTCACATTTGGATTAAAGTTGAAAGGAAATGTTTGGTAATACGTGTGCTGTGCAGGTACGATAATTTACATTGATGTAAGAATGCAACATTGTTTCCTGTAAGGTAGGTAAAGTTGAATTTCAGGTGTCGGATGTTGTCGTTGCTTTGGATGCATATGGATTTCCGTATAATTTTAATACATTAGTAATAGAACTGCCGTTAGCAACTTTAGCTAGACATGAGAAAATATCGGAATGAATTGATTGATCTTACAATACAATACAATAAAACTATCATACCTCACTACTCACACTCATACAATAAAGTAAATACACATTTCAATGAAATAGCATTAGAAACGAAAACGAATGTATCATGTTAGTTTAACAAGAAAGCATACCAATTTATGAAATGAAACGAACCATTGTAGCAATGTGTTACTATTTATTTACTTCCAGTGAAAATGGATAACAAATTATATTCAAATTTTACTCTATCACCAACAAGAAAAGATTGAAAATTGAATGTTGTTTGTCAATAATAGGATTGTTAACAATAAACGCTTCCGTTGTGAAGCTTTCCGTATCCCGAGTATCGACAATCGATTACATATCATGCGTAAAATCAATTGATTACAGCACGAATCATCACTTTCTTTTTATCAGTTTTTCTGGTCTTATTTAGAGCAATGTCAATAATTCTACTTTCTTTTTCTGCCATTTCATTGGTTTAAGTATCGTTTAATTATGGCCCTTCGTGTATTTTTTTCATTTGCTTTTCTTTTGTTGTGCTGAAATTTTTGGGTCACTGATGAATTTTTATGTTTCACACCATTTAAGTGTCTTTTTCATTCATATCTAGAAAGTTAGTTTGGTTAGGTTATGGGTGGTTAGTAAAGTTATATGTATGTATTGTTTCGGAATTTCATAGTTTATTATTGCTAATACGAAATTATGTCAGAACTTCACGCTATAATCAAAGATTAACATCATTAAACATTCCTTCATATTACTTAACGTAATCGTTATTGCTGCTAGGTTTCTCGTCGTTTTGTAAGACCTAACTGATCTAGTACAAAGCTAAGTGTTCCAACCGTGCCATGCTATCGGCTATTACTAAATTACCTTGGACCGAAGTATCTACGCCTTCCTGTTTTAGGTTCGCCAGAGAAATATTTTTACTTCTAAGTATGAATCAAGGTTTATTTTGATTGAACGCGCAGTTTTTAGTTTAAATTATAGATAATATTTTAAATGATAATATTAGAGAAAGTTTTGGTAGTACTGATATGAATTTGGGTAAATTGGCAAATTTGTAATTATGTTAAAATATCCATATTATCAAACAGCTTGGATGAAAGATGGAAATAAATTATTATGAAGGCAGGAATTGTTATCTGACCATGTTTAGTTGTTAGAAAGTTTGTCGCCACTGGTTGTTAATATCTCGCTATGTTATCGTTTTGCAAGTTTGTCAAGCTATGAGGTTTTTGATAATTTATGCAAAAATGTGACACTGCACCTATATTTAAACTTTGAACCGGTTTTACCAAAGCAAACAAGTTTTACAAAAGAAAAGGTGTTTTTTTTTGTTGACGTAGGAAATATTATGTCAGTTTTAGGGTTTTCCTGGGTTTAGCATTTTTTTATTATCTGATCCTTTTTGAGTTTACCGACATAGAGTTTCGAAAATAAATATGTACCTAAGTATATGTAAGATATTTATTCACTTTCGGTACTAAGTCTGGTCTGCCATTAACCAAGATTATTCTATGAGTAATGCCTCAATAATTCATTGTTCTTACCAAACAGGCAGCGATCTAGCATTTCGTACAATTTAGTACTAAAGTTCAGGACAGGCATAAATTATGGGAACTGCACCCAGTTATTTATGATTTACTGGAACTTATATCAATTTTGGGTGATCGATCGATGATGGTTGGGAAATAAAAAGCAAATTAACATTTGTTAGAAGATAAACATTTGTAGAGGATGCAATAATCAGTATCATAATGAGGAAGGTCGGGCAAAGCTAATTATAGATGGCGTGATAATAGCTAGGTCCCCACGGCCTACGATAAGTTTGACATTTCGTTCAGTCATGAGTTTACTTTTATTTCGCTATTTCGTTATTTTCGGTGATTTCAATATTTTAAGTCAAGTATATGGTATGGAAAGTGTCAGAATTTAAAACCATAAATATATCCCCAAAGTCAATTTCTTCAAAATGTTTCTACTCTGTTTAATTTATAAAACATCTCTACGAATAGCTTTAAGCCACCATCTTTTAATTTTAGAGTCTCTCGGGAAATGGTGGACTCCAATTTCGGAGTATTTAGTAACACAACAACGCATAATTTTCGCAAAAATAAAATAAAACCACCTCACGCCTTGTATTATTGGCTTGTGTTGGGAACTAGCTACGACAGCGCCATTTTGACAGTTGCCTTCCCCATTGACCTAACGTTTGATTGACATATAGTAGATGTGTTTAGGTACATGTGAATTAGTAACTCTATGGCTAGTACCTTCTTTTATTAGACTATGATAGCTACTCCTTGGTCACTGGAAGAGAGTGATCTAAGTAATCTCATGTGGTCTTATCGATATTCCTATGGAGAATCTTAGAGCCTAAAATCTCTAGAAGTCTAGAACCCTGGACTTATTGATCCTTTTGCTTCCTCTTACGAGAAGACGAATTGACTGTTCTAATCTGAGAACTAAACAACAAAGTAAGACATGTACTTATCTCATAGCATGTTTGTTACACATTGCCAAGTTCTAAGCCAGATACGATGGATTCTCGCCAATTATTCATGGGTAACTAAAATGTCGCCATTTATCAGCATGTGATCATGCTCCGGCCAGTACCCTTGTCTTGAATATTTTTTACTTGCGGATTATCTTAAGACATCTTCATTTTGTATGATGTCACTGGTATCAATAATATGTCATAGAAAAAAGTGATTGAGATGTACAAGGTAAGATATTTTGATACGTTCTTCCGTGATTGTTGATGACAGATGACACATTGTGGCAAAATTAGATGCAAATTGAATTTAATAATTTGTATAATCTTACTAGCGATCTTTATTGTTGCTAGTATTGTCAACTTGTGAGTTTTGTCAAGTTCTAAACTATCTATAGTATTATTTTTAATTTAGTTTAATGAAAATTGATGATTCAAATCTGTACTTCTACAAGGACACATATTTTTTTTTTGGCGTTAGAGTACAAGCAAAGTACTTAAGCCCGTCTGTCTGAGAATGCCATAAACGGTGACTAAAGACCTCACTGCTAAAGACAAGAGAAAATAAGATGTATGACAAGATGAAATCAGCGTCCTCTTTTCTGCATTCGATGAAACAGCGATCACCAAACCATTTGCCAAGCGTACCTAGTGATTATGCTATATCATGTGATTCTTTACTTGCAATAATTGGGAGGCTCATTTTCAGTGACCGCTGATCAAATACCTATAATTTCTGCTATAAACCAACCAATCATAACTTTTACTGTCCCAACAGTAGTACTATTTTCTATATCAACGACATTGTGTTCGAAACCAAGCGCTTATTTTACCGGTCGACCTTCGTCACACCTACTGAAACATTGGCACCAGGATGTCGGCTGCACGACATTTTCGACTCATATTTGCATTCATTTACTACGTACTGAGATGCCACATTTTGTCATAAAATTTTTGACATTGCTGATAAGTATTTTAGAAGTATCTACCTATTTATGTTTGAAACAGTTTTATATGTCATAATATGAATATTCTTTAAATTTTTTTAAGAATATTTCACTTGCATCATGTAGACATTGGTCTGTATTCTCTCAGATTACAATGTAAGTCATAGCTTTTAGACATTCATTGATGTCTGAACGAAGCTTAGCAAGCCTGATATGCACCAAAAACTTTGATGATACTGATGCAGCGGCCCGAAGTAGCGACCTAAGCTAAGTACGTACGAGACTGCTAGGATCCACTCGGTTATTGATATAACGTGATAAAGTTCTTACCTGCAAATAAAGAAAAAAGATTATGAGCACGAATAGTAAGCAACAATTGAAACTACCTAATTCAAATCAATGGGACCATATTTCAAACATTCAATTAGCAATCTCCATGACGTCGTAAGTCATATTGATAAATGCATAATAAAATAGCAATATTTAATAAACTTCTTAACATAAATGCCTCAGACAGAATTGTATGCACAAATATATTACCGTAACCTCGAATACTACTTACTATCTAACATCCAAGTCAACAACATATACCATTTAGCCTGCAATCAGTTCTTAATTTAGATTTTAACGTCCTGCAATCGGCGAATTAGAGGCATTAGAGGCAACGAACTCAAAATGTTTAAGGCAAAAGGCCAAGCAAGTAATTTAGAGGGTCCGACACGATATCGTTTCGACACCGATGGCTCATCTCATGACTTAGTTGAAAGTGAATGTAATTTAAGTGGTTAAAATAAATAAGACTAGAGGCATTATGATAAAAGACGTTGTGAATATAAAGTTGAGTGACAACCGGTTTTTGAATTGAGATTTCGAAGCTGAGAACTTGTCAAACTCATTACTTCTCAACTTCAAATTCTCAATTCAGAAGCAGCGTGTGAGAAGCTTTGATGTTGTTGGATTTAGATGACATTAACTTTTATTTTATTGTAAAGAATTAATAATTATATACTTTGAATGTGGCATGGTAGTAGTTTTAAATAAAATAAAAAGCTGGAGAAGTGTTAGAAAAAAAAATGTTAAGAAAGATATGCGTAGGTATTCAATTTGAAACTAGAATTGCACTTGAACATTTGGCACATATTAAATTGAACTCACTGAAACAACAACACAATGCAGAGTAAAAGTAAATGGGAGGGCTTTAGAGACTAGCATCGACCTATCACGATTACCTGAATAGAACGTCAGACATCGTCTTATAAAATAAATATGAAGACGAAGAGAATATTCAAATGAATTTAAATATGGACTTCTAGTAGAATGACGTGGGTGGGAGAAACTATTTCTTATTAAAGTACTTAAACTCATTAACTTTGAAAGGGAATTATTAGCAGTAAAAGTATGTATTTATAACTTGTGGAAAAAACACTTCATATTAACGCACAATAATTTAATTTTTAATTGTATTCTTTCAACATATAGGTAAATTATTTCGGTAGATGAGGATGCTTAGATTAGATAAAAATAAATTATAATTATTTTGTATCATTATTGATAAAATTAATATCGTTAAAATCACTCGAATAACTTATGAAATAAAATATAAGCTTCGATCTTCAATTAACTTAAAGAAATTTATAAATGTAATAAAAGTTTCAATTAATAAGTCAGCTACGAAGCCGTTAATATTTAATTTTAATTAAGTGTTGATAATTTAGGTCACGAGTATATTAGTGTAAAGGCGTGATTCCGTCGTCAAAAGGAAATTAACTGTTTTATAATTTCCTACCAATTGCCCCATAATTATAAACTTCATTGTTGTTTCTATCAACATTTATGATTGAAAATTCTTCCAAAAATATTTTTTTATTTCCCACCAAACCTGAGTTTTTACACAGTTTAATTGAAGAAGCACCAAAAGAACAGAAGATTCCCCACAGTACCTAACCCAACCTTTCCTCTTCTTCAGTCCTCATTAGAATTATTATTACAAATCGAATTCTAATGCATACATTTTTGTTAATTAATTCTTTCAAAATCGCTACGTGTTCCGCCAGTCTAATGCATCGGTAACCAAGGTCGTTCAAGGCCTTTATTTATTAAGAAAAGTTTACTTCTCGCCGCAGGCTGTATATGGCGTGATAATCTTGCATTTTGATATCTACAACAGTCGTTTTATGATCAAAGTAAATTACCTACCCATTATGGTAACACATTACTAATTGTTGGGAGTTTCGAAATATGTTTTAGAGTTTTGTCTGACTGTCAATCAAAGTTGTACCGGCAAAGATGAAAAATATTTGAATTTTTAGTCAGCTTTTATTTTTGTTGTTTGGCCTGGATTTATGTGCTACTTTAGTTTTGAGCAAACAGATGTTTTGCAAACCAGACTGACAAAGATCTTTTGCTAGAATTCGTCCTTCCCATCCTTATCTCAATTTACTAGTTTTGAACTTAGCTCGCCTTTTTCTTCTAAACCAAAACTTCTATTTAGCGATTATCTTAGAGTTCCCTTCTCACCCAACTATATACCATCTTTCACACAATCTATTCATTTGGTCTGCTTTTCGGTAAAGGAACAAGGAACTTAGAATAAACCTCTGTATTTGATTTATTCAGTATCCAATACTTGCTTTCAAAAGCATTAAAATCAGGTATTTATGCATTGCCTTTAGCTTTAGATAAATAGCAAGACTAGCCACTTACGACACAGCATAAATGTCATTTGTATAATTTTCTGTCATAAAATGCAAATAAATGTCGAAATAGGATTTTAATTAACTAAAAGTATGTAAGGTATTTTACCATTTTCATAAATTACGATTCATGATATCTTGCTGTAGATTTTTAGATTCTTGATGATACCTTCTTATTTATAGTTCTTAATTTTGACAAAGGTTTTATCAAGCTGTTTGAAGTACATCTTAGATTTCAAGAAATATTTGAAAATGTAGGTAAATTGAAATATTAAGATTATATATTAATTTGAGAGGTTGAGTGGATTATTTAACATTTCGTTTTCAAGGTTTGTTGTAGGCTGACCTACCACTGACATGATCAAAGTTGTTCTAGGTTTCAAAGAAATCGTTAATTTTATCTATCACAATACTAGCTATGACCTAAAAATCAAACTATGATTGATTGCGAACCCAAAACAATCAACTTCAAAGAACAAGGTCGAAATATAATCGAGTTCGGTAATCGATATTGTTTCGATGCATCGATTGTCAGAAACAATTGTCTGCTGATGATCTTAATTGATGTAGGTCAAACAGAAATGTTTTGGATGCAATTATTATTAATAATGTTTAAAGTAATAATGGTTTTAATGAAGCAAAAAAAAAAACAGCTAAAAGAAGCTATCTGAACATTTATTCCAGTCGAAGACTTGCTGTTTGCCAGAATATGACCTACTTACTACATTTCTATAATAACAGTTACGAAACGATAATAATATCAAATCCAACATTTGATTACATACGTAGAAATTAAAATAAAATAAAAAATAAAATATGCATATAACCAATCTTAACTGTTATACACGTAGAATCGTAGATAATCTGCCGTCAATTTTCAAAACCACCAATTATGATCAACACAAATCAACATTTATAAAGATTTAGTCACTATTACACAAGAGGCCGCGCGTTTCGCGTCACGTGCACATTTATCGCTTACACCGAGATGCGCCTGAGATCCTCAGATTACATTGTCACTGCGTAGGGCCCACTTTCACTTCGTCATTTTCACACCGTCTTTGAACGTGTACAGACGCATTTGATAGCATCTTTATTGCCCGTGTAACACGGAATTGTCTAGTATGGGTAGTACGGATTTTTATTTGCAGAATTAGAGCAAAGGTTAGTTTTGTAATAGTTGTTAATAAAAGTATTTTGAGGAGATGAAAGGGAAACCGCTGTGTCATGTATGAGAAGAAAAATTGTTTAATATTTTTTTCAGTTGCCTTAATTCATGTGAGAATCCTAGCAATTTTTTTCTTTAAGCAAATATCAGCCTGTATTATAATTACAAACATCCTTTTTGCCTAAGAAACATAAAAAAACTCAACTCAAATCCCTAAACATTAAACCCGAATTTACAAATCAAACTATATCTAACACCAAAACAGCTAAATACAAATCGAAAACACCACCAAACAAAAACAATATAAATGTCACAGTTGTAGCTCATGCCAAATTCATGATGGCGGACGCATAGCGTGAAATTCACATCAAATAGCAACGTCCAACAAAACATGTGACATTCATCTCTAAACAAGCGACTAGCAACAAGAAATACGAGTTCATGTTGAGGCAAATACACAATGTATTGCTGGTTCTATGTTGGATATCGCGATAATGGTTTTCCATAATACATATTTTGGTTGGAGGAATACCGGAGGAGCAATGTTAGGTTCCAAAATACGAATATACTAGCTAGACAAATTTGTATTTCCATTTTGATGGGCTTGTCTGGTTAAGAGGTTTGTGCATCTATTACGAGTTCTGGTATTTTGTATTTCCCGAAATTATCACTAGTTTCTACAGCATTATCTTTTGACAAAGGAAATTGTAAGAAAACTTAAAAGTTGTTCTGCACCTTCCCTAACAGTTCAATTTCTTGTATACATCTTGTGAATCACCCTTTATACAGGAACAGAAACACGGAACGCGCCTCCGTGGGCCGAATCAACACCACTAATCTTTTTATTAAACGACAGAAGCGACTTAAACTAACCCACGTGCGCCCGAACATCAGATATGCGCCATATTTGCATATATTGACAGTTTACATCAGCGTAGAAAAGTCAATGTACGTGTTCACATCCACACATCAAACTGATTTGTTTTTTCGAATTTACACGTTAAGTACACGAAATAAGTGCTTTTTAATTTATTTTTCTTCTTCACACATTGAATTTTAAAGATATAGACATTGTTTTATTATTTTCGTGATTATCTTTGATGTGATCGGGAATCTGGTAAAACGCCTCGACTGAATCCAATGAGATGAACTTTTGATGATTTTTAACAACACATCAATTTTATTAGCATTATCTACATTTGTATCACCTGTAACTTTAATTGTAGCGCTACCAAGTTTAGAAGGGATCGTGATGTTACGTCTGGTAGCTGTAAGAAGCAATTAAGCCAGTGTCAATCAAAATATTGTGAACGCTGTCTAGCATTCTCTGCAGTGATACATTGAGTGAGACATTGATGAATAGACGTAGCAGCAGTAGCGTATGTAGGTCCGACTGGATAATTGGTGAGTCCGGTTACTACTCTCAACGATTTCACTTTAGGGAAAACTTGCAAAATGAAATCGAATTTTACCCGAAGAAATACTACTCTAATGATGGAATTGAGAATCTCATACTAATTAAATTCACTGGGATGTGAGATTCGTCCATCACATTCTTGATACGCATCACTATCGTCACCTTTAGTTCTATTAACATTAAAATGCTGTTTGTCCAGTATTATTTTTAGTTAATCGGCATTAGGCGTCAAGAAGCCAGCTCTAGCAAGTTTAAAATCTTAATTGAGTTCTTACGAGTTGTTAGAATTGGAATTGCTTGGCGACCATTTTTATAAATTAGATCTAGCACGCGACTGCGATTTAAGTAAGTAAAGTGGATAATTTAAATTGTTAAAGGACGATTAATGAAAGTGAGCCTTTTCGTGTAAAAGGAACTGGTTTAGTTTGTAAAGTTGCTGGACTTAGGAATAGGAATTTTCGCTAATTCTTGCAGGTGGGTACAATATACTATAGCTAATTTACTAGGTGTAAGTACTAAGGGAATGATGAATTTAGAGAGGTTTGAACATGGTGTCTTGGCGATGTTATAGAGTTGAAGATTTAGTTAATTGGCATCATCTGCCTATCCTTTTCCCAACTATGTCGGGGTCGTCTTCCCGGTCAAACCGGATGCAGCTGAATACCAGTATTTTACATGGAGCGACTGCCTATCTGACCTCCACAGCCCAGTTACTAGGTAATACGATTTCCCTTGGTAAGGCTGGTTGTCAGACTTTCGGGCTTCTGACGACCCGTAACGACTGTCAAAGATCGACGAATGATAGCCGGGACCAACGGATTAATGTGCTTTGCGAGGCAAGGAGGGGTCCTGATCGATCGACCTGTGCGGCTATTATTACTTAGCCACAAGCTCCTCTTTAATTACTTGGCAAGAGTGGCAAAAATATGACTGCAAATTTTATTTTTAGGAATTAAATGAACTAGCAGCACCCTGCGGTTTCACCCGCGTAAATCTCAGTCAGTGGGGGGGGGGGGGGGGGGTAACTCCACCAACAAGGAGATGGTATTTAGAGCTCAAAAGAGGTGTGTAAGGGCGATATGCGGCATTCAAAGCACGGAAAGCTGCAAACCGTTCTTTGTGAATTTCCGTATATTAACAGTACCGTGCCTATACATATATGAGGTGGCCGTATTTGTCAAAACAAACTTCCACCTATTTGAAAAACTTCACAGCTCACGACATAGAAATAAAATAAGCAGTAGGCAACACAAAAAGGCAGTTTTCCGTAAAAACTTCTTAGGAATGGCACCACATATATATAATAAATTACCTAATGCTTTGTTGAGTATTAAAGATATCCATGTATTTAAGAAGCAAGTCAATAATCTACTGATAAATAAGACATACTACACAATTAATGAATACCTGTCTGACAAAAATTTGTGTGTATAATAATAATACGTATAATTAAGGTGAATACTTGAGTCCAATTTATTTTATTAAAATTATTTTATTTGTATTGCTAATTATGTGTCGACTGTATTGGACATTACTTAATTATGACATTATATGAGTATACTCTGACATAACATACTTATTGTTTTGAATTTATGACATTATATATGGTATTATTGTTGAGTTTGTGAAATTTGTATAATTTTAATAATAATTTTGCATGCCTGAATTGGTGCAACACAGTGGACTGCGCATTCACTTGACCTCTAGAAATGTATGATTATGTACCGTGTTGAGCAATAAACATTTTGAATTGAATTTGAATATATCGGAACAAAAAGTATTTTATGTATAAACCAGGTTATAAACTATCTGTGTGCCAAATCTCATCCAAATCCGTTCAGGAGCTAGACCATCACCTCTTAAAGCTTACTTGAGTGTGGGAAAGAGATGGAGCTGGACGTCCTGTATAGCTTCATCTCTTTCTCTCACTTTAAGTAACATTAAAATAATACTGCTTTAAGAGGTGGTGGTTGGCCCCCAGTAGTTTTTGCGTGAAAGAGTAACAAACATCCATCCATCCATCCTCACAACCTTTCGCGTTTATAATATTAGTAGGATAGGATATTAGTAGGTAGGGTAGGATTTGGCTTTTAATGGTCGCTGCTACAAACAACCCTGTAGGCTTATTACTTAAGACTCATCTATAATAATACAAGCAAAGGCCTAAATACCTATATTAAAACTAATTGTTTTAAATAAAACAAGGATTATTATATCAGATGTTTATCTTACAGTAATGAATCTAGAACTTCCTGAATCCATTATCAGTTTGTAACACACGCAATAAAATTATAAAACCTTTTCAAGAACAATGGGTTCTTTTAATAGTTTGAACGATCATAATCAGTTATCGATACTCCAGTTTAGTAAGATAATGCTTTAATTGATTGATATATTTATGGTATCAATTATGTTTATATTCATTAGTAATGCTCTTTTATGGTTCGGATGGAGTTCCGAGCAGTCTTTCCCATGTGTTGGTATTTGTCATGAACAATGATTATCTGATCACTGATTAATCAAGGCTACTAGGAGCAGTTTGAGTTCGAATGTTCTCGTATCAAAAGACCATTACGAAAATAGGGTCGATTAAGGATTTCTTTGATGTTTCTAAACGTTCATACTGTATGTACTGTAGAAGTTGTATTGCGGATAATACATGAACTTTTTTATTACTAATGCCGCCATAATGATTGTTCCGATTTTATCGAGTTTTTCTTTTGACGTCAGAACTGCGGGGCAATTGCGTAACACACTTACAGTAGGAATCGGTTTCGTTTTGACAATTCAACAACGTTCATTGAGTTATTTACGTCGTTGAGCAGATAAATTTTTCGAACATATGAAGCAATGGATGAGCAATTTGCTACAAAATGATTTAGATTCTGATTGATAGTGTGTTACGCAATTAGGGTACTGGCCATAAAACCAACTGGCCTATCAAATCATAAAATCAAGGAAACAATGACAGTTCTAGGCAGGATTATTAAGTCTAGATGCCATTATTGATTTCTCTTATTCCAAACTAGGCATGGTTGGTGAAAATAGGTTGAGTTAGCACAACCATGTTACGCAAGAGCTGTACAACCACATCTGGGGTGTTAGTCTACCTAGAGTTTGAGACAAAGTCTTGATGACGTAACTATGGTATAAGACAATACATAATCAGTTACCTAGGGCTTTCGAAGAAATTATCATCGATAAGTACTTATAGCATGAAGTAAAAAGCTTGTTTTTATCGACAGATTATGTTAATGTATCTAATGACCAAATAGTTATTATTTCACAGAAATTACAAACTGTTTACTTAAATCTTAAATATTATTTTTATATATTACTAGCAGCGCCCCGCGGTTTCACCCGCATAAGTCTCGATCCCGTGGGGATATTGGGATAAAAAGTATCCTATGTGTTAATCCAGGTTATAAACTATCTGTGTGTAAAATTTCATCCAAATCCGTTCAGTAGTTTTTGCGTGAAAGAGTAACCAACATCCACCCATCCATCCATCCATCCTCGCAAACTTTAGCGTTTATAATATTAGTAGGATAGGATTTATATTTATATTTCGACAAACTTATTGTTAATTAAATACATAAATAAGACCCTGAAAATTCTCCATGTGTATGGGCAAGAACTGTTAAGACTATTCCATGTTACATAATAGCAAAGTATTAAAACGAGGATGAAATCTTCATAAAGATTGAATAAAATAAACACTAAATTTAACATTAAGCCATTCAATGTTTACAATATATTTTGATGTGTATCTCAATTTCGTAATATTTTCACTTTTGCAACGGACTTTGTAATTAAAAAGTGATATTCAATTTGTAAAACATAACTGCACAAGCGTTTGCGTAATGTCTGAAACAAATTCATTGACACTGACCAACGCGATCTCTTTCAAAAGCCTGCCTCAATGCCGCCCTACTTTCCAAACGTATCTACAGCTACAATTATGTGGACAATATAACAAACAAACAATTATATCACACACTATACAACGTTACATTTGCTATCCACTAAGTTCAAAACCATCCTTAAACCCACATACTAAAGCTCAAAGTAGAAAACCATGAGGTTTCAAAGCAGTCAATGTAGTTGTTGCTATCGACGAAGACAATAGAATCGAGGACATTAAGTTCGTGCAAAATGTTTCTGGAATGGCATATGTTCCGGTCACTGAATATTGTAATGCAGGCCTTAGTGGATTCAAAATAGAGTTCAGAATGATTCGTAGAACTGAAGTATCAGGATATAGGACCAGTCGGCGCCAGAATGTACTTTTGGTAGTTGGTATTATGAGGACAATTACGAAACTGAAGTTGGTGGGCGTTGGATCTGATCTAGATCTATGGTTACAGCAACTGAGCTAAATGCTAGTGGACTGTGGTAGATTTGTCTGTCATTATAAAATTACTGGTTCAGGAGTTACAACATTCTACTTGATTATGGTTTGTAACAAAGGGCTTCACAGAGTTATGCGGGCTGGAATTGCCATGGTCTTTTTTCTCATAATCATAATCACAAAGAATATGGAACACAGTAAAAAGTTTATTAAAGTTATCACTGGCATGATTCACTAATTCTGGGTTGATTTCACCGTACCTGCCTACTTTACTCTTATTCACATGAAGTTACCTGCTAGACATACATATAATCAAAGACTGCCATATTATTATATCCATGCAATCAGCAATAACGCACTGAGCTAAAAGATTGTAAAACAATTTGACGACAAATTGCTATTCAACCGTCTGAAGTAATCTGGTGTCTCATTAGGTTTTCGTTGAGAACTATATAGGTATGTGTGTTGGTATTAAAATAATTCCTGTCTAAATTATCTCATAAGCCATTGACAGCAAATAATATTCCAGCTTAAATATACCTAGCGAGCAAGATAAAAGTTTTGTGCTTAATTTTAAACCAACTAGGTCTGTAATTTTTTGCACCAAATTGCGCACTTTTGTGAGGTTAAAACTACAAGAACGCGACAAATGAAATGAAAAACGGTAAAAACTCACTATTTCTGTAGACATATTGTTCAAAACCAGTTCATTTTATGAATATTGTCAGTTGTTTGGTGAAAAATATACAATTTCATGTGTAAACCGTTGCTTTTAAAAAGTTTCTTACGAATTGGTCTACTCTTTGATCTATAAAGTGTGCAAAATGTCGCTCGTATGGGCATTGACCATTTCACATTTTATGTTCCAGTTAAGAATAGAGTCGGAGCCTTTGTGTTGCGTCGCGTATCGCGCCTGTTTGCAGGAGCCTTAAATCTGTAGCTTTTTCCATAAAATGCATACCTACATGTACTTGGATTGCTACGATAACACATTCGATTCCGTTGTTTTGAACAGGTTTTAAGTTCCTCATTTTAATTGACGCCAAAGTATTACAATTGACAAAAAAAAAATTAGTCCATTGAATGCATGATCCTAGTGAGCAAAATTTTTTCGAAAATATATCTTAGTAATCCAGAAATAAAACTCGATCAAATAATTATTCCAGAGCGGCAATTCTCGTAATTTTAAGAACATTCACAGTCTGATCTCAGTCTCAATATATCAAAAATACCTATAATTTCCCTACATTTTTGACATTTGACTGTCGCTGAGAGGAGATTGCGACTAGATTTTGAACGTTTTTAGTTACGGGAATTAGGCTTCAGATAAAAATATATTAAGATACTAGATCCTTAACCACAAACATGACCTACCCAAAAGTACCTAGGTTCTACAAAAACCAAGGTTCCCCACCCATTGTGCACTGACATACTGGTTCCGTACAAAGAACATATCGATAAGAACACAATAAACAATAACATTCGTGTATTGCGATTACAACACTGTTATGCGACTAACGATTGTATAGGATTGTTCGGACTTGCGATTAAGCGACTTTTTTTCGTTGTTATGTCAGAATTTCTTGGGAGTAACTGGATAGAATGGTTTGATGTTTGAGTTATGTGTGAAAAACTATTAAGAATTTTAGTCTTTCTTGAAATTTTAGAGGTCATAAACATTGATCTCTAGTAGCTACCAAAGAAAATCAATTCATTTTCAAAGAAAATAATGAAAATTCTATTATAAATAAATCATCATAAAACAACCAACTAATAAATAAAGATCATAATCTAAAAACGTTTACAGTTCATCAAAATAAACAAATCAGTCTAATGCGACAAATCACAGCACATGGAGAACGACCGCTCGTTGCAAATTATGATCGTAATAGTCGTGTGGGCAGATTGACGATCTGGTTTATCGACGGGGCGTTCTACCGACGACGGGGCGTCATCGGCAACTAGGTCGCAGTGCCAGGTGGGTTCGTTGGTCGCTAGTATTTGGCAATACTGTTTGAGCCAATGATATTTAAGTACTAAGTTTATTTCTGTGGTTTGAGTTCCTAAAGTAAGAGTGGAATGTGTTTGCTTTCGATTAGCTTTATTTAGTTTTCGATGACTTTTTATAGGTAGTGGTAAATGCTGTTTCTATGGAATTAGAATAAGCATTTTAGCATTTCTCGACGCTGATGATGATATCATTACCATCGGCTCTATTCAAAAGTATTGTCATAACTTTATGATTGTTATAATAACAGAGGAACGTTCGTTCTTCTTCCTTTCTTCGAGACCGTTATTAATGTCAGTTATTATAACTTCATTTGTTACACGCATAAGAACACCTCCACGACCTAGTAATGTAATTTCCGTTTCATCAAAAACAATCATCAACAATCAGAATAGCTCAAGAAAACTGTATTCATAAATAACTCACCTATAACATACAATATCGTGATGATATCCACTATCTTATTTGAAGCCCGAGCAAATCATTTTACTCTATTTACCGCGACAAGGGACATTCTTTTTCATTTTAAGTAGACCGA
Source organism: Fissipunctia ypsillon (assembly GCA_947568875.1). Lineage (NCBI taxonomy): Eukaryota > Metazoa > Arthropoda > Insecta > Lepidoptera > Noctuidae > Fissipunctia > Fissipunctia ypsillon. The sequence continues at coordinate 21,985,322 of OX387644.1, forward strand.
TTGTTAGCCTTAAATGTAGCTCTGATTTTATTTATCGCTCGTTTTCTGTAATGTTGTTAACAACCGAGCAATTCCTTGTTTTGATTGATTGTTTAGTACTTTTGATAGTAAATTGTAGAACAAGCCTTGCTGCTTAGCAAATATTTACTCAAAAATGTTGAACAGCTTACTTACGTACCTAAATAGACACTGAATATTTCAAGATGTTAATTTTTTTACCATGAAAGTAATCATAGATGCTTAAGAAATTATAATTTAGTGAAAGTCTACGCGAAATCATGATCTAGAAGACTAATTGAAGCAAGTAATGAAAACACGAATTCCGAAATAAATTAACCAAACAACGCTTTATCAAAAGCTAAACCCGTCTTCAAACAGAAACATAACAATTATATCTACCGTCCTAACTTTTACTCTCCCAGCCCGGTAGCGCAAGTGCACAAACTCCACTTCCTACAAGATAGCTCCAATTAATTCACATAAAATTAGAAGCTGGCTTACTATCTGTGGGCCGCAGTCCTAATTATTAGAGGGAATGTTCGATCTTTATTGTTCCCTGTTAGCCCGGACTTACATTAGATCTGCACTAATTAAATGCTAGTGTAAGAGCCTCGTTTCATTAAAATGGCGATTTTCGTGTGTGTGGATCTGATAGCGCCTGCGCCGACGGCGACACTTCCTACTTGTAGCCGGTGTAAAAAGCGAAGGCGCAAATCTTGCTTTAAATAAATCCTGGATTAAACGGAGTGCTGGGTTTTGAGGTAAATGTTTTAAAGAGAATTATGGTTGGTGATTTACGCTTAAGGAAATATCGTTTATAGAGATTTTGGCAGGTCAGGTCGGTGGTGTGATCACTGGTCATGTTAACATTTTGGACCGTCGCAAAGTTTAGAAGGCACATTTTGTTTTGCGCATTATAAGGATACAAGCTTACTTTCACCAAACATCTGATCTAGCTTATCATAAACATGAATAAAAAGAACCAAATTCCTTCCAATAACTCAAAAATAAACCCAACATTCTAAAATAACTCCGACTTCAACACAAAACGTTATAGCATTACTGTCTAAAATCACAGTGCACACGGACAGTGCACGATGATCTACGACGCGACAGACTTCCGTATCATTACGGGTTGGAGGGAGAGCGGCACTGGCGCGCGCGCTGATCACATCGGCACGCGCCACTACTCTTATCATCTTAATTTTATGTATTTATTCAATATCCAGTGAATAGACAAATGAAGGACTCATTATGGAATGTTTTTTTGAAATATATATTTTTTCAACTGCTGAACTTGAAATTACCATGTTCTAAACTTAGATAAACATACTCTAGTGATATGTAATTGAAGAGGAAAATATTTACTGACTTTTTCCGCGAGTAGTTTCAAAAGAACACAACAACAGAACGTAACTGGCGAAATATGGGTGTCCTGTAGGTGCACCTTTGCCCAACCGTTCGGGGAATACAGGCGTGAAGTAATGTGTTAGTTTCAAAAGAAATTCTTTGTATCCGCCATATAAGTATATAGAAGGTGGATGGTATGGGGACGGAATTGGAGCGTGATGATTGACATACATTCCTAACAACTTGGGAATTTAAAGGAAAATGCAATTCAGTGAAAATTCTTAGCATTTGTGTGGAACTTGTTTCTACAGAAGATGAAAGAGGGTATTACAGTTAATGAACAGTCTCGAGCCATTTCAATATTGAAGGTAATAATAATTTTTAAGCAACTCCATCAACAAATTTTACTAACGAGCGCAATTAGCATGGGAAACATACTATATTTGGCAACATTGCGCACAAATATTGCCACACGCAAATATATTTGTTACCAATCATTAAAACGGCTATAACCGACACTAAATAAAACGCAATCATTGGTTTTCAACAGTTCAATCTATCATAACCTAAGGGAAACATACCGCATCTCACATTTCTACCATATCGTTGGCATTCCTTGGTAGTTGGATCATGAACTATTAGTAGTGACTTGATATACTAGTTAGTAGATAACGCTTATGTCTATAACTATGTTGTTAGTTAATGTCCGGTGACAGCTTAGCAAGGAATGAGCGAGGGCATTGCTGTTATTAATAAGTATAAATTGGTACACGATCGCCTATCTGTACCACCAAGTATGGCGATGTTATTATCGTTTATTACAGGTTCTACTTTAGGTTGGCTAGCACTATCAGTGCTTGCCTGAAAATAAATGATATCAATAATAAAACCATGATATCACAATCGTCCTTGGTGTTGACCTAATTGAATTGGCATGTTATATCGGAACAACCCTGTTCATCAGATTTTGTAAAGTTAGTTCCTGCCTTATTTCCACAAAAAAATATTTAACCCTTGTATTATTTTAACACTGTTTTCTTCAAAAGATAATCTTAGCTAACAGCCCTTGTCGAAACCTGCCGTTTAACGTATCAATCCTCGTAACCTCAATATGTGTTGGGCATACCGTTGGGCAATTGATTGCCATAATCAAAACGTTATCGACGTTTTCGCACGCGAGGTTGCCTAATGCTTTACTGCCAGAAGGGAGAGGCGAGACTATGATAATATACATACGTAATAATGTTGAAGTGTTTACAATTACTGATTTGGTTGAACAAGGGGCTTGTTACTTCTGAGTCCATATACTAAGGATAATTGGACAATCAGTGCGCCTGAAAGGAGTATGGGTTTGTTCTCAATGATTGGAAAGTAGATAGAGACTAGTTACTGCTCGAGTATTATTGCGAACTTTGTGACGTCAGTAAATCTGAAGTTGCCTTCAAACCAATTATAATAGAAGATCTAGTATTTTCAGAGAAGAAAACGAGACCATATATATACAGAATAAATAGTACCTTCTATTGTTTGTACAAAATTTCACGTTAAAGGAATTCCTTAAATCTATCTGCTGAATATATTTAGCATCTCTTTAGTACCGTGTTCTTGTATCTCTCCTCCCATTTATCATAATTACCATTTATCACAATCATGTTTGTTCAACACCTACTCACAGGCCAAAACTTTCACTATCACGCGAACTGACACGAATTATGATCTTGATAACAATTTATTCTTGACTAAAACAGGTGAAACTACAGTTAGTATCGTTGTCGTAACCTTGCTTAAACCACGCTTCGTTGACTTCGTGTCTTTTGTTAGCGGTTACTTCAGTATCTATATATAATTCACACCATACATTGGCTTTAAAAACGTTAGCGTTATTGGCCTTTTAATTGTGTTAGCAATACGCATGTTTGTGGTTTTTAGTATTTGTGTGATTTATTGGAATTTTGTTTATAAGCATAAAATTAAAGTACTACGTCGTATCATAGCTTGATTGGATATAACGATAAGAGAAACTATAACAATGATGGAAGGAAGTTGATAATTGCTGTAGTACATGATTTGATTGTTTACGTTTTTAATACGATAAACCTCTATGGAAATGGAATACAGTTTGGTATCAACCTTGAAAGGCAAAATGAAATAAATGTTTGACCATAGAATATGATTGGACAGAGTCATTGAACATTTAATAAATTAACAAGATATTTGACCTACGACCAAATATGATTTTTTTCCTCCAACTATTTCCTAATCAAAGTTACAAATAAGGTCGCCCAAGACAACTGACGAAAACGAATGACAAAGCCGCATTCACACTAGTAAAATAATGAGCTGAATGTCTCATTCTAATCGATAAGCGCAATGTATGACGACAACGTGACTCCAACAGGTCCTATTTTAACTGAACCAGAAATACTTTCACAATAGTAATTATATTGAGTAACGATATACCATAACAATAATAGCGAACAATTAAAAATACAAGTAGCTAATCCCATTGACATAGAAACGAATTAAAGTGATTAACGTAACGAGGTTGGGGTGGTCGAAGAAATGTAACGTGAAGTGAAGGTAAAGAAACGTAACTGTGAAGACAATAGTTTTAAAATATAATTGTATGTCAAAATTACAAGTTGGTAAATAGAGACAGCATGCAATTAATGAAACAATATACTCAATGATTATAACTAACAGCAAAAATAGCTGTTGGTTGGTCTTGAGATTGAAATAGGACAAAGCAATATTTGAATTCAACGATAAAACTAGTCAAGAAAATGAACAGACAAATACATTAAAACCAACAGCTGTTGATTAAGAAGTAAAACAATGTAAACCCAAAACCATAGAAGAAATTGTTATAAACGTTAACCTGACAGTTATTGATTAGGTACACGAAATTTGTATGCTTGCAGCTAATAAACGGGATTGTATAGAATTTAGAGCACCCACGTGCCACAATGGAGTCGGTTAAGCTGAGGCTAAGTAGTTAGCAATGCAAATATTTCGCAATTATTCTTAGATTAGTTTCAAGTTGATTTATAATTAAAACTAGGTGCGTTTGTAAACTAGATTGAGAAATTCCTGGGCGGCTGCGTTAGATATTGGTTAGTTTAAGAATGGTTGGAAATTCTATCAGAACCAGTTCAAGATTACGATTGGTTTTGAATTTGTTGTTTATGCGCAATTTTAGTTATATAGGCACCAAGAATGGTAGTGATTTTAAATTTAGTTGCTGCATTGTTAATGATATACTTTTCGAAATTATTTCGAGGAATGGCTTTCATCTGTATTTAAAAAAAGCGGCCAAGTGCGAGTCGGGCTCCCACACGAAGGGTTCCGTACCACCGTACAGTACAACACGTTTCATATATATTTCCCCCTTTAATTGTTGTTTTAGTGACCATACACACTGAAAATTTCAAGTGTCTACCTAGTACGGTTCAAAAGATACAGCCCTGTGACAGACGGACGGATAGCGGAGCCTGATTATATTGTTCTTTCCACATTTATGACATAAATAATTATTATACACATGTTTTGTTTCCCGAGTTATAGTCGTACGATTTGGAAACAATTTGTACTTTAGCATTGTCAATGATATTATTATAATTCCTGAATATCTATAGTTTGAAATTCCTTAAGTCATATTAAAAGTGTTTCCTTACCTCATGCCGTCAAATCCGTCGTCTGACCCGTTGATAGTGAGCACAGGCGCACGCGCATATGCTTTGGCAACGCGTCGGTTCCTCTCGAACACTATCACCTTCGCCCATATCTCGTCGTCTATCTGTGTCCATTTGTCCAGTACTTCCTGTATGTGTTCCTGTTGACAAGAAATTAGGGTTTAAAAAAGAATCATTTCACTTTCTTCATCCAAAAGACTACCAGATTCATTGCTACAATCGTTTAAATCATCTTTTTTATTTTTGTCTTCAATGACTATAACTTTAGGATAATAAAGCTATGTTTTCGAGAGCTTTCTCTCGGTTACTATAAATAATATAATAGTTGTTGACCTATGATGTGAGTCTGATGAATACTAATGATAGAACTTTACTGTCTACAAAAATCAGTGTTTTGTTTTTATTTTTACACATGTTTATTTTTACTATTATTATCACATACATAATTATGTTTTTACGCAATTTTAATTCTAGCTTTAGCATGACTATAAAAGTCGAAACCTCACATTTATCAATAGCATGTTACTAATACATTAAAAATTTCATTCATAAAACAATAACGTTGGTCTTTGCCAGTTTTCCATTTTCCCCAAATCCACGACCTTCCTTTTTTACAATAAAAACATGACTTTACACGAACATAGTTTCATTACACACACTTTTGACAGCAGTTTCATTACAAGTATTAACAAAAACGTTTTCATTCATATTGTCTTGCAATATGGCTGTTTAAGAATGACCTTGCTTTGCGTTACTTTTGTAAGGTATGATTACTGAAGTTTAGATATTAATCCTAATGTGGCAATGTTGTTGTAATCAAATGACATCGTCGCAGGCGCAATGTGAGTTCCGCTCTACTAACCGACTCTGTTTTGCTTGTAGTGTGGTTTACATTTACATGTTGTGTGGTGTTTTGTGTCAAATAAAGTTGTTAAACCTCTTTTGACCCTGACTTTGGTTCGCCAAATAGGGTAGTCAGATCTGAAATGTCCATCCTCCATCCACTCGATCTAGCTTATTTTTTGTATGACGTGTAAAAGTGATTCCGATATCCTATTTACAGAATAATCAATTTAATTTCTTAGGAGGTGATGATGTTTGTTTAAATAGCTATAAAATTGGTAACCAAATTAATAGAAAATATCTACAAAAAATAGAGGTCTTGGGTTTTATAGTCTACAGCGTGATAAAATGAGTGATATTGAGATGACAATGTAAAGGATAACAAAAACAGAAAATAATTAGTGGAAGTTGAAATATTTTTGATTTGATATTAGATGATATTACATAATACCAGAAACCAATCAGAAAGCTCAATCATGTGAAGAATTCAATAAATTGTATCATGTATTTATGCGTAAAGTTACTAAGTAGATAACATTCCATATAGTAGCGGGAGGTAATTGTTAATAATAATTGCTTTTGATCCTTCACAATAATTTACGAGGATACGAATGACTCAAATACAAAACACGATGACGGATGAGCATTTATAAATGCTCATAATTACTGACTTCGCAAAAAATCGACACAAAGGCTAAAATGACGTCATAATATCAATCAATATTGCGATGATTTATAATAAAAATATCGAAGATATTTTTAACAAGGAAGAAGTATGGGAAATTGATGAAAATCAAAGTATTTTCTACCTTATTGTTGGAGATTTTACGATGAATTTCGCATGAAGTGTTTACTTGGATTCTCTAACAATTTTAAAAGGTATCGGCCCGTGTAAAAGTGCCTCTGGTTTTGCTCACATGTAACAATAACTATACAATTTTGCTCCTAAAAACTGCCTCTAAATAGACCGATACCGCTATAAAAAGTTTTGAAATGATTCTGGCAACCGCATTCTCTAGTTGAGTTTGAAAATTATGCTTCTTGCTAAATATTATATAAATATCATATTTCGAAATAAATAAACAATAAATTAGTAAACGTGAGTTTGAAAATGATATTTTGCTTAAAAACTAACTAATAGGTTTTCTCATCTTATCTGTGTCTATTGTCGAAAAATCATTAAGAATGATTAAAAACTAGTTGTCGGTTTTCAGTATCGATCGTCAAAATAGAAAAGTAACAATATGAACGGTGTAGTTACAAATAGTAACAAATATTAAAATAAAAAATATCGGGAAAATGCTCTAATCTATGAATTCAAAAGAGATGATGGGTGCGAAACGTGAGAAAATGACCATTTTCCCGCTAGCCAATACCTTATTTACAAAATATCGAATAAACCACGATTATATATCCGTCTTGACGATTGTTTTCTTGTACAATAATGACTATCATAGTTTACTTTTTTTAATTTCCGCAAACCATTAGAACCGACTCGGCTAACTTTCGATTTCATATGAATCCGATGATTATAACAATTTTAACTGTTTTATTGTAATAGCGGAATTAGTGTTTACTTTCGATTTTGTTTGTAAAGTTCTTTGCTATTTGTAATTATTTTGTTCTTGTGGATAGAAGGAAACGGGTTTTGAAGAATTTTTGTTTATAGAAACTTATAGTCAATACAAAGCACTACCTACAGTTTTACCTACCCATTCGAGAATAACAGGCGTGATATTACGTTGTTGTTGTTAGAATGAAAGGGATTAGTAGACCCTTTTGAAGTGCATCTATTGATTAGAACTCCTAATGAGACACCATCAGTATCTAAAGAACCTAACAAACCAGACAAAATACAAAAGAAAGCTAAATTAACTCCTCGCATACCTTTGTCCAGCCGGCTTTGGCATTCACCAACTCAAAACCATCTAAAGCCATCAGCCAAATGATCCAATTACTGGACGTCTTCATATAATAATGAATCAGTCTAACGACTTATTCAGTGTACTAAATCAAATTCGCCATCACTACTAGCTTTCTCTTCATTACCGTATCTTTACATCAAATCCTAATCAGAATCAATCATAGTGTATCTGCAATGTTCTGCCATATAGGGGTATGGTAACGAATCAGATGTATCGATATTAAACTCATTAGTTGTGTCGATAAACTTTCTAGCATCGAAATAAAAGTAGGTAGCGATATCTAGATGTTGAAATTAAAAATTCGTAAAATATAAAAAAAAAACAAAAGTCTGCGACATGAGATAAAAACAATCAAAAAAGCCACCGCAAAGTAGACCACTATTTTACTGAAACGTTTTTTTTTTGTCCTTTAAAGTTACAATTTTTTTTCTCAGACTTCGGAAATCAAGGCATTTAAACAAAATTATTTTCTGATTTAAGTATCGATACTCTGTTCGAATCCCTAGCCATAAATGCTTCTAAAATGTGTACTGCTATTCGTGGCGTCATCCTTCTCATAATCTAGCCTCATATTGTCATATTCAGTTCGTTATTTGCACTGAATAGCCTTCGTTAGTGCTATTTTGTATTTATTCGCAAATGGACAGTCAGTCATGCTTAATCATTGGACTGATTTATAGTTCAGGATAGCATATTGTTGCAGGTTTGTAAAGTTTTAGCAACTCTCACTAGATGGCGTGACGTTGACATTTGTGGAAGCACAATGGTCACTAAATGATATATTGAAAGTAATGGTGAGCTTTAAAAGTTATGACAGGATAATGCCAATATTAGTTGCTGTTATGTTTAATTTGTTGATTTGTGATCTGAATAAAATGATTGATTGGATAACAATGAATAGATAACAGCTACTGAAGAAAAACAAATTGATGATCTGTCACAAATACGCAGGAAGCAAGCGTGTGATATGCGTGTTCCTTCTTTGTATGAGTAGAGGCTTTTGGCCTGCAGTGGGACAGCGATAGAATTATCACAGTCTTCATTGTCGATATAATGTTGGATATCATTGATTTAAGCAATATTTCATGTTACATTGTTGTTCATTTTACGTCTTGCAACTACGTCATCTATTCCATTCTAAGAAATCTTTAAACTATGCGAGCCAATAAACTCAACGTTTATATTAGCTTCTGCACTTGATTTAACATTTTAAATATGGTTACGTGCGAACAACGGTGTCGACTATGCAAGGTTGGCCACACCTTGATCGCCTTAAGCTATTTATGTTACTACTGCATCGGCTACTTGCATCTCGTCATATTTATGTCCTGTTGTTAACTTATGCACTTGTTTGAGAATGAGAGCATCTAATATTTCTGATGGTAATGGCGATTGGTTATTTAAATTGTGATCATCTAGTATTCCATTTATGGATATAATAACATCGTTATGCAGTGTTACATTTATCACTATAGATTTGTTAGTGATGAGCAAAGCTTTTTAGCTTCTAATTGTATTGTTATTAAGTCACAGTTTTATCCAAACATGAAGTTCTAAGATTTTTTTAAATCTTTATTTAGGCAAACTACGAAGTGGTCAATATGAATAAGAGCAACTATTCCAATTTAGTAGCACAATGGGTATCTTCTAAAGATTACATTTTAGTATTTAGGATCGTCTGTCAGCTTTCTTCACCTGTGTGTAGAAAGCTGAAAATTGCTGAAAGCATTGCTATCAATGTTTTCAATTTCTGATACTCTATACAATTACTAACTAACGAACTAACCAAGTAACTAACTATACAAATAAATATACAAAACAAAAGGAAACTTAGGCGTATTGCTGATTAATCATAAAAGTGAGATCTCTACTGAGTTATGAACTACACAGTATCTACAAAAGTACACAATACTTTTTGTGATCACAATGTACATTTCGTAACAGTTACGAGATCGCATGCTATCGTTTAGCGTGCTTCACTTGCTTAGTTGAGCAAAACACTATTTATGTAATTAATAGGCTTTATTTAACTTCTGCTGTCATCACCATTTACATCTTAAGTGGCATTAATAAGATTGATCAAAGTGATTACTGATATGTTTCAATCAAATGGTAGATTTAGTTGAAATTCTCAGCAAAATACTGGAGAATCATTATTCGTACACTACAAAGAGTTTTTTTAAACCTTGTAAACAATGGCAAATACATACAGGTCATTGTCCATTGATAAACTTTATTGATGGTTCTCTTGCAGGATATAAATAAAGCTTTAACAAAACATCTACCTTTTCATCGATTCACTTTCATTCATACAATTTCGTTCATTTTATGTTAGGTATAATTCATTCTTAACTATTAAAGGAGCAGGTGAATGACCATTGGTTTCAAATCAATAAAAGACAATTTCATCAAAAAGACCATGATGTCATTCGGTAACATTTCTAAATAAATTTTGAGATTATTTAATTTAAGCACTAAAATGTGCGGTTTCTACCTGAGACTTGCTTTTTCCTTAAATTTCGGGACGATGACCTTTAAAACTTTTTATTGCTCACCAGAACACTTTCAGTTAAAATAAATTGCTAAAAGGTACACAAAAATATATTTTGTGCAATAAATAGTTGAATATAGCTTAAACGCCTTTTAACAAGTTAATTTTAAAATTAAAGTGACATAATGGATGCTTTTGTTTTGATATCACGAACAAGCATAAAAGTAAGACACCTCGTCCAACACGAAATTCTCATCGAAACCTACAGTAAGATTTGTGCTAAACCAATGTAGGTAATAATGCACAAAACGAGACCCACTTTTTATAAAACTGCACAGAAAAAGATAAATAAGTAGTCAACAAGAGAGCGGTAACAAAAAAAGAATCAAAAAATTTACTGCAACGATTTTGAGGCGAGATAACGAACGCTAACAGAAAAGAAAAACTTAGGCAATGTCCCAAAAGTTCTAAATTTAAAGGAGGTTAGGTCATTGATGAGATTAGAAACAGCATCCCGCTGAGAACAGACTTTAATATTCATACTGAGATGCCAAAAACCGGCGCGAAAAGAGTTGAGTGCCAAAAAATTAAGGCTCAATAAAAAAAAAAATGCTGTATAGGATACAGCGTAAAAGCCTCTTTTTAAACAGTGTAATCGTTTATAAACTTGTGTTTCTAAATAAACACTTTGAACTTAATAACAAAATATTCAGAAATTAATACATTTTCAAAGTAAAGCCAAATTCGCCACAATATTAGGCCAGTTAGTTAATTAAAATGCTACCGTATCGTGTTCATTTTGACGGCTAATTGAAATGATGATGAAAATGACTTCTCGAACAGTCTTATCACGAATTATTGAGTAATGTATATCACATACTGTAATACTAAGTTGCGTAAAATGCGTGCGTTGGACCATATACGAACAATCATAAATTGCGATACAATACCACCTTGTGGAAGGTCGAAAGCAAAGTGTTATAAAAGTATACATTCTTCACACTATAGTTTAGAAGTGGCATTCCTTGCCCTTACTTTGGAATAAATAATATAATTAATGGAGAATGTGGTAAAGATGGTAACATAGTTGCAAATACTAATGATTAAGGTGAAATAATAACAAATGTAGCAACTGTCGTTATGGCGATTTTTGGAGGAAGCCTATGCCTCTTTCGTATGGACGTCTTTTAATTGGAATGTTAAATGATAAAAGTTCAGTTTTCAGTAATTCGATGTTTATTATTTTCAAGTCTCTACACTAAATCAGTACCTAAATCAGTATCAAATCCACACAAAGCCATGTTATAAATATCAGATCTTTCTATGTTGCACATTCAAATATACAGTTCTCTGTTCAAATTTAACCCTTGAATTCATACAATTAAAATTCACAATTGCAATGCACCGGTCATTAGTCTACATACGCAAGTAACAGTACAGCGGCCTTGCAGGGTCATGTTTCCTGCATTCTTGGATATACTGATACTAATAGTGACAAGTGAACTTTAAAGTCGTAATAGTAGCTGATAATAATACAAATAGGTTTGTTGTAGTGACTTTAAAAAGAAAAATATTAATATTGACACATTTTTTAAATTGATTCAGAATCATTATCAAAGGAATATATATTATACACTCAAAAATAATGGTCATTTCAACAAATTCAATAATCATTATTCATGCAAAAACATAAAACACAAAAGTCAACTTGCAAATTGGCTAAGTGATATATTTATTGTATTTGGCAATTTATTCTTCAACTCTCACATTTGTATGTATTCAGTTGTCATAATAATTTTAGATTTTTCGCTTTTTTCGTCATGTTTTCTAACAGCACGGTTTCATTTTTCATATTTAAAGCATATTTTTCTCCTTGCAATAAAGCTCTTTTTATCAGTAACGTTAAAAGATTTCATTTCATTAATAATGTCGATGATAAATCTCACTTTTGGTCCGACATGCGTATCTTTGAAATGCGTAGCTTTTTTATTTATATTTTGAACTTAAATTCAATTTCTGTATAGTTCGTCTTGATCGTGTTCTGAACCATTAACCCTTTTTGGGAGTGGTTTTCGGGATTGTTAATTAACCTTAACTTTAGTAAGATAAAAGGGTTCTTCCCAAGGTTGTAGTCTCGTTCCTTTCTTTTTGGTTACTTTTGGTAGTTTGAAATCCCAAGCACTTTTACATTCGACGGGCTTTTAGGATGTTAAAAGTTTATCATATGGTCCACCTAATGTTACCTTTGGTAAGATTTCTGTAACAAAATACTGCACATAAAAATCAATATATGCCTATTGATTTTTATGTGCTTTTTTTGGGCTTATCAGCTTGTAAATTATAGTCATGATCAAAGAAGCTTTTAGTTACATTGTTGATACATTCAGCCTTACATCATATACTAACAATGCTGCAGCAACAATAACGAGCACTGCTAAAGACTTAATCCTAGATGCAATGAATAAAACATAAACTAACGTGTCGTCTGCTTAATTGCGTTGAGCTGATTTATTCTGCCAACCTGCAGCTATGTGGAGCAGCCTTGGTCATCTCTTGTCGACCTTTGATAGAATGCAAACCGTTTATGATAGTGAACGGCAGCGTTGACTTGTTGAGCTTTTCTAGGAAAACGTAGGCTTTAGAATTAATTTTATACTAGGGTCGATGAAGGGTATTGCTGTTAAAATGTTAAGCTTGGATTATTGTCTAATAAATCATTGTTGAAGGTTTGCTTTGCATTTGCGGTTTGGGATCTTTAAATATTAAAATTATTTGTTGAGCTGTTCAGTGTGAATTTGTTTGACTTATTTTGAACGTAAATTGTGTTAAGTCTCGCTTCTTTTTGTAGATTTTTAAAGTGTTTGATGTAGCTGGTCAGTCCTTAATTAGTAAGCATCTACATATTTCAACTTATCTTTGATTTCTTTGCGTTTTATTTTTGCATCGATCTTGGTACAACGATTGTATCATTGGTGACCTTTGTAGTCAAAACAATGTAGGCATGCGTCGAGATGATCTATTTAGTTACCGTATACAAGAATGACTCAAACTCAACACACTTTTCAAAGTTTATGAACAAAATCAAAACAAATGATAGATATAAATCTGCCTAATCTCATTTTAATCTGCATTTGATTTAATAGACCATACGTAAAGCAATAATATAATGGCGTGCTCTGACCTCTGATGGCGTCGAGTCACGAATCGGCAAATGTAATAAATTCTTCGATTGAGTCGTTATTTCATTGAAAGTGAACGTTATACGAGTTTTGTTTTATTTAGTTATAAATGCAGGATACAGCAATTTGAGTATCGGCTAATTTGTTTATGAGATATGCCTAAAGCCAAGTCACGGTTCAATCGTAAGCTAGTTTTGTTTAGTGTTGTTTTCTTATGTATACAGGGCAATTTTTTAATCACTAGCCAAATTTTCACAGGGTGATCTACCCATGAATATGAACAACTTACACTATAGGACCAACTCTGAAATCGCGAGAAAAAAATCTGCTGTTTCATACATTTTGGCCGAGTAGGTATTGAACTTTTGTATGAAATAGCAGATTTTTTTTTTCGTGATTTTAGAGTTGACCGCACAGTGAAAGTTGTTAATATTCATGGGTAGAACACCCTGTGAAAATTTGACCGGTTATTGAAAACTAACCCTGTATATTCAGTAAGCCAAATATTTAACAAATTCTTAAGTGGTTACTTGGGTTCAAAGTCCGTTAAAAGAATCGTCTCAAGACTGACATCGTAGCTACAAAGTCCACCTAAAGCTAGACTGATATACACAATAACTTTCATTACAATTGCCACTAAATGTCTCGATACAATCTAAGAATGCTACAACTGAGAAAAACTCGAATCGAAACAAATAAATCTTTTATTTTTAAATTAAATTTCATTACAGTTCCGTGACGCTTAAAGTGAGAATTGACTAAAAGGAAATAAAAATGAGAACATAAGAATTAGAGATAAGCAATCTAACATCCATTACATCGAGAAAAGTGTTAACAAAATGAAATAAAATTGTGCTTACTATGATGTTGCATTTAATGGCTGCCACGCACTTGGCAGGTTACGTAATAATTCATTCAATTGTTTGGAACTAAATTGCCATACATATTAGATTGGCCAATAATAAAGTGATCCAATTTCATACTTATTTACGTAAGTAATTGAATCTTCAAGATGAGCAGTCATTTTAATTTAAGTAAGTTGTTCATGCAATGTTTTGAAATGAAATGAAATTAAATTGTTTATTCTGTAAATTGTATATCGGAATCACTTTTACACGTCATGTCAAAAAAAAAAAAAATTAAAGCTAGATGGAGTCGACATTTCCTATCTGACTACCCCTGAGAAGGAATCGCGAAAAAAACTCAGGGGTCAAAGTCTCTTTTAAAGTCCAGACGTAATCTTGGTCAAATCATGTGAGGCCCATTGTAGATCAGTGTCTGAAATGGTCTTTTGAGGAAAGCACCACACAAATTTGAGTGGACCTGCTTGTTCTGTAGCAGTTAGTTTTGTATCTATTTGTTGTTGCCTATTGCGAAAATCCGTTTGTCTGTTAAAAAATAATTCTGCAAGGGATAACCTCCTAAGAAATATCTATGCCATATCAATAGTGGTAGTTAGTAATTCCACTGTTCATCTGTCATTTAGCACTGGAGAGCTAAGCTGGTACAAAATTACTTATTGCATCTGAAGTCTGAACACGGACTAAAGCTATACAATGTTGGCATACACACCATATCTGTCATGCTCAATGAATTGGGACATTATTTCGTCATCACTCATTTTGAGATGGATGACATAAGACCATTCATGATTTTAGACTTTAACAGGTGTTCGTCTCACTACCACCAACTGTACCTTTTCTAACATTCAATTTACTTTTGGATTGTGGTCCTTATGTCGAAGACTGAAGGTCTAGTAAATTATAGATAAATGATGGCTACGCTTCTTCAATACGACACTTGAACTTTAATAAATGAGTCAATAGTGTCATGAGGTTGTTTATGATTTATGATTAGGAGTCCAATGATGAGGATGATCATAGTGACGTAAATTTTAATAAATAACTGTTAAGTAATATTTTTTTACGTAATGTGATTATTGTTAGCATGACACGTCATTTATTTTGATAACTTCCTAAGTAGGTATAGTTTATATCGTGTATCGCTAACTTGGACACTTTCCTTAAGCAAGGTTTTGTTAGTATTCTTTGCTGTGTCTTCTAATTTCTTAATTTTGGTTAGCAACAGCTCTAAACTCGATCTAACTTTCGTATCTTTAAACTTATACAGATTCTTTGCTTTAACCGCCAACCATTCAAGTTTTTCAAAATGCTAACGACTTAATTGCGTTCTTGCATAATTACCTATGTAGGTACCTGAGTCTGTGTGGTCCATAGAACGGCTTGACCATTATTTCCAATAAGCTTAAGAACAAGTGTTTCTGTCTTGTAAAAATGCCACAATAGTTGATTAATTGCCCGATGACAAACCAGCTGTACCTGACAAACTGCGTGACTGATGACTGACAGAACTTGTTTGGGAGTGTCTATCTATTTCCGGTACTTTGCAAGTGGATAAGAGATATAAAAATGTGATAAAGGTAGTATGATGTATGGTAGTATGATCAAATGGAGCTGATCAGGATTTTTAGTGTTTTTGTTGTCACGTACAATTGTAATAGGGAAAAGTTAGTATGAGAACAAATTATGGTCTTATTTACATTGGAAATGGAACTTAATTATATGAAATGAACATAAGCAATTCCTGCAGTCACAGCCCAAACCATATTATAATAATGTTAAAGAAGATACACAACAAGAAAACTAATCTGCAGCTATGAGTAAACTTAAATCTTACCAAATGATATAACAAGTTTCAAAGATATCGCCACTACTGTAAATTATCTTAATCAACTTCCAACAATAAACATCGTCGTGTGAGAATCTCTACACAAATTACAAACACGCACAGTCGTGAGCGAAAGTCTATGAGCGCCATTACGTAAAAATTTAGGCGGTTGCTAACCATATAATTTAAATATATTATACTTTAGCCATATTAAAAATAACATTTGGCAAGGTACAATAGTGTGAAGGTCGGAATGAAATAGTACTCGTGGGATGCCACATGACCCAAACGTATGGATGTGTCGTCATATTCGTCATAGCCTATGATCGTACTCAATGAGTTCATCTTTAAGAACGACAAAACCAAATTGCTTTAACACCATTTGAAGTCCCATACAAAGGTTAAGTACTAAATAGCTATAAAAAAGAATACCTAACGAAAATAAATGGGCAATAATTTTGATAAAAAATAAATTAGCAGATCGCAGTAAAAATTATAAGGTTCCTACCTTATAATTTAAAAATATTCATAGTTCTCAATTCCGACTCATCAAAATCATAAGAAACACCCATTAAAACGAAAAAGAACAAGAATCGCAAGAGACCACTGACCATCATTCAACTGATACCTTCAATCGATCAAAAATCAACTTTATCTTATTACAAACTAAGTTGACTATAAATTGAGATAAAAACTGCATATAAAAGCTGCTGAACAAGACAGGTGCGTGAAAATGAAAGTTGTTCTCTTCCTGCTCACCCGTTCGCCTCGACTTGAAACCAGGTATGGGTATAACTATTTAGACTTTGAAATGCAAGGACGATACAAATATGCAGTAAAAGATCAATGATAAAGATAAATGAAAAAGTAGCATTGTTGATATTATAATAGATGAAATCATAATAGTTGATGAATTACTTCAAGATACAGTGTACTGTAAATGTGATCAATAAATTAATGCAGAAAATTTATGAATATTAAAGCAAAGTATTGGAAACGTTATTGTTTATTTATCTGACGATATGCATCTTTTAAGCGGTACACAATCGACAATCGAATATTGCTTTAAGCTATATTGGTTCCGGAAACTATAGAAGTGTGAGTTGCATAAATATTTTAGTAAAACAGATAAGCACCACACGTGGCACTGTAAATCGTAAACAAAAAAACACTGTTAGCAAAAAATAAGATCCGATTAATGTTGCAATAAATTTCATATAAACAAATCCATTAAAGAACATAATTAAAACGACATGATACAGGAAACATTTCAGATTGATTTTATAATTTTATGACACAGCACGAGCCATACGAAAGGAAGAGTTGGGAGTTCACATCAACTACTTTCACTGAACAGACGCTAAAAAGTGAAACTGGAATCAGCGTAGGCAACGGAATGCTGGCTAACCGTGATAATGATGACGTAAAAACTTATAAAGAATTGTTAATATGTGCTGTGGAAAGTTTTGCAGTAGTAGCGTATACAATGCTAGACTGATTCAGCTAGTGTTTAAGACCTTTAGAAGAGTAAAGCAAATTGCAAGACTGAAAAGACAGTGTCTGTTTAGTAATATATGGATAATTATTGAGACATAATTATATCCTCATAGTTAACTTGCAAGCTGTTTACAATGCAAGTCTCTATACAACTTGAAAAGGATCATGAACAACGATGTATGGAAATCCGTCTTAAGTTGAAACACAATAAATCTTTATTTATTATAGACTACGCTTTATATACTATTAAATAAAAGTGTTCCTTTTCACACAAGTATCCGAGTTTTAAAGTAATTAAACAAATTCGGAGATAACCTAAAAATGATGTCTAAACTACTCGCAACTTATAAAATGACCACAGATCAATCATGTAGGTACAAAACAACATTCTGATTTCTGGGTATCAAAAGTGAACAATTGACACATTGCCTTCTCATTACCACCGGCATCGGTTGATCAGAATCAAGCATCGACATGATTAGAATCTCAAGAGTTCTGAAACACAACACAAAAACGTCCTGGCGTAATAAAACACAATTAAATATGAAAACGTTCTGTCATTAGTTACATGAAACACGCTAAGTTGTTTAAAACAAACACACCAACGAATTTCCGTAAGTATTACTATTTAAGTGTTTAAGTGGAGAGATTAATCCCGGTGAGTATTCTCATTCGACACATAAACAGTAATGGCGGCTTCCGCAGGCTGTTTTTCCTGCGGATTGCAACTTTTAAGTTTTGATATCGATTATTCATTACACTTAACTAATTATGCAGGCAACACCAAAACGAATAAGTGATTATCTATAGTAAAGCTGTCGATGTAGAATAATGGCGGTAACAGATCTATCAGAACTCAATTTATTGCTGAATCGATTCTTTCCTGCGATTCGGATAGATTTAAAAATCAATCTTGTTTAGGAATAATCGTCATCCCTACCGGTACGTCTGTCATCTGCCTTGACAGTTGCATCTGCGTGAGACGAAACACAAAAATAAATATTTTCACAACGGAACTATGAAATACATATACAGTACCTACTACGACGTTATGATTATGATATTACTAATTATTTAGCTATTTATGAGTTTAATATCATTTTTGTGATGTTTTTATGTAAAGGCTCATACTTACGTAACTCGTACAAATAAAGAGAACGAAACGTCCATCATGACTATACGGAAATGTACCTAGCAATCGTTAATTTACTGTTTATCTTAAAATCATAATTCCGGATACGAAAACAAAATTCCTGAAGTGAAAAGCTTGTAAAAAATAAGAAAATAATTTGTATATTAATTTGGTTTTCATACGTGCAACTTTTCAAGACTGCTTTTGGTCAATCTCCTTTGATTGTAGAGCACATATGCTTACAGCAAAAAGTTGTCAACACATACATTCAAGTTGCAAAAATGAACTAAAATGAAACAGCTGCTGATGAGAAGTTTGGAGGTCGTCCAGTTAACGTAATGAGGGAAAGGGAAGGACGTAAGGATATAATTACAGCACATCATGCAATTTGAGAACCTCGATTTGAAAATAAACAAACTGTTAAACGAAACGCAAACGACCTAATATTCGATTTAGCAATTGAAGATCGGATCGTTCACATTATATTCCACGAATTCGTTATAAAATGGAACGTAATTACCAATATCTCGATACTAAAATCGAAATGAAGGCTGAACTTTGCAAAGAGGTCGGAGTTAACGAAATGTCAATTGGCCGGAATAGTGCGTTGTTTGCACTATATATACAGATTTTCGTGAGATTGATGCTAATCAAACATTTGGTAATTACACAGAGTATAAGTAACGTTGTAATTAGGTTGTTTGTTTTAATCTGAGAGATTAAGTACGATTTGCAGGGCCATGTCCGAAATAAAGTCACGATGCTAGGACAAATGAAAGTGGGCGTGAAGAATTACAACAGGACTAACATTTTATTGCTAAAGGTGTGTAGGTATAGCCACGATTAGGCCCTTATATGGAACTTACTAAGGATTGGCACAAGTTACACAAAATGTACCTACTATTAGAGACACGAATTTTGATGATCATATCTGCGACTTTCATGTTTTAACTTCATTTATTTATGGTATATTTGGTGGTAGGTACGGTATTCCTATATCGACCTTACTCAGTTTATTTGACACAATGCATTTTGAAATAAATCATGACATTATTGTAAATAAGCAGACTGTTCGAGGAATGAAAGGACTTTGATGCCTTAAGGATTGGATCTTAAAAAAATGCTTATCATTCTGAGGGACGATATTTTGTGAAGGGATTTAAAAATAAGAATCGATTCTTGCAACACAAGTTTAATGAATTACAATTCAAGTTTGCTCTGCAGTGGAACAATTACAGGCTGTTGTTATTATAAGCTTACCTAAAGAAAATATGTTAAGTTCTTTGTGTGTGTAAAATACAATTATAACGCGTTTTACATTATTGTTCCATACAACTTTGTGTTATACATACACCTTGCCTACTTTTTAAAGCTACCTGTCCCTTAATTTATAAATAATATCGGCCTGCCGGATGTGGGGTGCATTCAAGTCTTTATTTTCAAGGACAAGCCGAATACCGGCTGTTCCCACGTCAAAAAGGGCATCGGGGACTCCACCGCTTTAAATAGTGTTTTGTTTTTGGGGTTTCCTTTATTTAGACATGTTAATTACATTGTCTTCTTCATTTGAACAAGATGTATTGTTGCCTAAAATAAAATCTTGATTAACGTATTTAGTCATGAAGACAACAAATAAAACTTTTTCTATTTTTTCACTACATTGAACAAGATGCATTGTTGCCTAAATTAAAACCTTGATTAACACATTTAGTGATGAACACAACAATTTTTTTTTTTTTCTATTTTTTCACTACATCAGCATCATCATCAGTCAAACAAATTATTTATTTGACTTGCAATAAGTCAAATAAAAAAGTTTATATCTAGTAAAATACCTTGCAACACTCTTGTTCATATAAAAATGAGAAACTTAATAGGTTAGCTATTAAGTTTCTCATTCTAGGTGTTGCAGTAACGATGCAAATCTATCAACCTGCGCAAGATCTCGCATGGAGCAAGCAATACCTACATCATTATTCTCAAACGCACGACAATCTAATCTTCAATTACTACCACAGTGACCTTTTCTAACGCGCAATTATATTACACGCAACTAAATATCAAGCATACAAGTGACAACTGTAAACTTTCGTAAGACTGGTTAGGAGAGACCAAAGACGTTACGTCATTTCTCTTGTAAAATTCTAATTTAAATGTCAAATACTGACCCATGACACGCATTCCGCCACTTGTCTTATTATCCGTCAAAATTCCGGAGACTAGCAAGCGTTCTTTTAAAATAAGGTAATAAATGTCATTTGATTTGACAGCATTTGCTGAATTTTGCAATACTTGTCACTGCGTAATGAAACTGATAGAAATGATGATTGTGTTTCATACATGGAAGCGATTGCGATACTAATCTTAAATTAACTAAGGTTAATTGATGTGTATGATGTTAAACAAATGTTACGTAACGTAGTATTGTTGCTATGGATCTTTCGATAACGTTATTGTTATGAAATTGGTATGTAAGAATTTGTTACATGCGAAATTAACAATACAAGATGAAGTAAACTATAGGCACTAAGTAACTAAGATAAAAGTGCAAAAGCGATTGGACCTATTATACTTGATGTCATAAGTACAAACTAAGGACTACACGAAAAATAAGCCATAACAGGTGACTACTTACAGCTGTATTTGTTCTAAACGCACTAAAGCAGTTAATTCTGAAAAAGCAGTTAACTCAATTGCACATAATTATTATAACAGAAATTGAAATCCTGGACAAAACGCAGAAAACGAAGAAACCGTCATGTCTTTGTTGATAATATTCCTTCTGACTACACGTTTTCACTTTCGTTACGTACGAATGTATCGTGTGTCGTGTTCGTAAGATCGTTGAACGTCACGCGGATCGTGAGCGCAGCACAATTAAAGTGTCTAAAACAATTACTATCACAGTATGATGTTGGGGGAAATGCTGATTATGTAAAATGTAATATGGATAGGAATTTCTCAGAAGATGGTTCTAGAATTTTGTTTTGAATTGAATCGTATGTAGCGCTGTGTTTAAACTCTTAACAAATTTAATATACAAAATGGCAATAAAAAATTGGATTAAAGTAAAACATCAAAGCATTTATTCCTATTAAATCATTGAAATTTTTAAATTGTTAAGGACTCGGTCAGTCAGAAAGTTGAAGCTAGCCACCCGTTCCAAAACGTAGATCTCTGTGAAGAATAACGGGTAAGAAACTCCATAGTCAAATTATAAAAATCAATCAACGAGTCAATCAACATTCTATAGTAATAAATATGAAACGAAATTTAATCAGAATTAACTACAGCAAATCGCAAGTTGTAAGCCACAAATAAAAATTCAACATCAAAATATTTCTACAAATCTTGTGCAATACATCAAATGCGCGACGTACATATGTACCGAATATTAATATTATGCAGTTGATAATTTTTGTCGTAAAATCACTACTAGACAGACAGCTGGGTTGGCCAATAACAGGTGTCAGGTCTTGCGACATTGCGCGAACGCCGGTCGCTGTAGGCTGTAATAAGGACACTGTTGTATAATTGCACGCACAATCGGCGACTGATTAGAGCCTTCTTGTAAAGCGGTATGATAATGAATATTTGAAAAATTTAAATCTATGAGAAGAA
Organism: Fissipunctia ypsillon; assembly: GCA_947568875.1. Taxonomy (NCBI): domain Eukaryota; kingdom Metazoa; phylum Arthropoda; class Insecta; order Lepidoptera; family Noctuidae; genus Fissipunctia; species Fissipunctia ypsillon. Next base: position 22,007,740 of record OX387644.1, read on the forward strand.
TGTTGTGGAGAGATAAATTATTATTAAGTATTTAGACTCACTATCGATGTAGGTAAAGAACCCAGATTTGTAATGCATAATACCAAGGTCAACTTAAACAAAAGAACTAAAGACATGATTAAGCAATATCATATGTAATAATGAGAAATATTCATCAGTTAACACTAGTAAAGATGATGAATAATAAGCTCATCAAATGACCACAAAATAACACAACAGCAGATAAATCTTCAGAAACTAAGCAAAAAAGCTGACATTACAAGACCAAACTAAGTTTATCTACAAGATGAATGGAATAATTTCTAACTTCGAAATCCTAAAGGCCATTTTTGCATTTCTGTAAAAGAATCGCTCAAAGTAGAATTCGCAGCGACCTTGAACTACTTTAGAGTTGCATTATTTTCTTAATTTCGGTACGGTTTTTGGAACCTTGATATTAAAAGCAAGAGTCAGGTAAGATTCGTGACTATATTGTAATGTATTTGCAAAATTTTATAGTAATACAAATCATGTGTCTGGCTGTCCTATGATGGCGGGTGATAACATTTTTGAGATTAAAAAGGGTAAGGTTAGATCTAATACTAAAAGGATAATTTATATAGATCCTGTAGATTTCAAAGCATGGAAAGAGTATCTTGAAATAAATTATTATAAATGTGGATGGTTGGTAGAGTAGAGGAAGACTGAAGAAACGACCGACGGATGGATTGTATTAAAGATGACATGGATGACTGCCTCGTTGGTCTAGTGGTTGCAAGCGCTACTGCTGAGCATGAGGTCCTGGGTTCGATTCCCAGGTCATTCAGTGTTATTGGGTTTATCTATCTGGAATTTCTCAGTAGCAGCCTGGAGTCTGGTTTTGTGCCCGGTAGATGGCAATAGGCTCGCCCCCTATTACATGGGACTTAAACATAACTGGCGAAATGTGGGTGTTACTATAAGTACACCTCTGCCTAACCTTTCGGGGAAACAAGGCGTGATGTTATGTTCTGTTATGACATGGATAAAAAGGAGGTGACTAAAGAGATGACGACTAATAGAGATGTATGGAAGACGAAGACATGCTGCACCTACCCCACACAAATTGGGATAAGTGGAAAGTGAAGATGAATGTGCCAATAATTACATACAGTTTTAATGGTCGTTAAGGAGCTATATAAAAGGTAAAAGAAATGCCATCAATGCGTTGCTTTGAATAAAAAAATACTTGAGAATCTGCATTATCATTACAAGATTACATTTTGTACAACAAAGCAATGAATGAACTGTAAAACTTCAATCAAGGTATTTTGCTGAACTGAACCTGTTAAGGTCATATTGGCCCTCCCACTGTCATGTCAGATCAATACCCTCTCATATATCCGGCAGTCCCTACTGAGGTTGAAGTAATTATTCGTACTTGAAATCTTAAGACATGGCCGCATTCGTCACGGGTTATTAAAGAAGGAATTAATTATTTTTTGACTTCCAAAGAACTTAAAGTTGACACCTTAAATACGAATTCCGATGTTGACAAATTAAAAATTAAGTTATGCAATTTCTTATCTTAAGTGATCAGTACACTTCTTAATGGACTTTATCTAAATGACTCTTATTATTTATCATTAAAAATATGTCTACCCTCATCTAACTTGAGTGACACGCAGCTTACTCGTTCCTTCTTTGTTTCCAACAACCCTCGTTACAGTAATGCCAGCAAACTTCAATAAATCACTTGCAATTTGACATTGCATAGCTATAAGGTCAAAAGTGTACGCGACCAGATGTTTTCCGGCCAATTTACGATGCCGTAACTTGTTCATTGTTAGTCATCGGTCACGATCGCGTTCAATGGGTCAGAGTTGACCGTACAACGATTGACAGACAAGCAAACATTGCAAAAGGACTCTCGTTGAGTAATATTTGTTTTGCCAATACTTTGGCATTAACTAAATGGCAAGCGAAGTGAAGTTTCTTGAGAAATGTTAACCATAACTTGAAAACCTGCAATTCTGGTCGACTAATTTTAGTACCTACTTCATTTTACGAAATGCAGAAATGAATCTGGCATCTTCATTAAAGTTTCAAAAAGATTTAAGTAAGAAATTAAGAGTAAACCTAAACCTTACGATAGTCTGCGGTTTGTTTCCATTTAGGATTACATAATTAGTTATCCATGGCGTAACAGCAAAAACAACGGAATTCTGCGATAAAATCACGGAGTCTGTAGATAACTATTGTTGATTTGTTCCACAGATATGGCATACAGATAGTAACCAAACAGATAGTATTGATGCAAAGGATGAGAAAGAAACAACAGTTACTGAGAAGGAGGAAAATAAAAATACACTTTCAGCCACAACCACAGGAATCAATAGAAAAATCTATCAATAAACAATGTTTTGATTGAATGTGGCATTCGTGCTTCTAGGCTTTCGCTGTTAACCGCAGATATTATATCCGCGAAAGCTTTAACAAAAACTATAAATGGAGGAGGCTGAGGCATCGAACAAACAGCGTTGTTAGAGTCAATCGAGACACTATTGTGTGGCTGTTACGTCAATTGACAATCAAAGATATTTCAATACAATGCTACTGAATTTAGTGCACGCGTGAATGTTATCTGTTCCCAGATGTCGATGGATATCGAAATAGTGATTCTATCGTTTGTGATGTTGAAGCTAAATGAAACGTGGTAAGTGTCAGAGTCAGTATATAGTACGGCGTGTTCTCACGTCCTTAATAACTGTAAGCAGTCGGAAACGGTTACAAAAACGTAACCAAAGACAAAGGAAAGGAAAACGTAATATGCACGCGGAACAACTATGGGAGACAGTAGTGTTTAAGTTGCAAATTGAGTTAATTAATTTCAATTTGTAGTGATTGTGTAAGACAAATTTATGTTACGGAATTTAGATGCTTTCACGGGGATCGCTAACCACAATTTTAAACACGCAAATGACAAATTCCAAGACCTAAATGAAGAGCAAGATAAAATACTTCTATTTGTAAATAAATTAGGCATAAGTCAAACTGTTAAACGTGACACTTTATAAAACAATTTCAAGTAATATCACTTGTGGCGCCTAAGTGGACACACGTATAGGTCCTAATTTTTGGAAAGCCAAAGATTTCACTTTGACAAATTGTCATAATAGTTCCTCCTATGATCTGTCATTCGCTGCTATTATAGCAGTAACTGTGTGAACTGAGCCGTGAACATTACTTACATCGGCTCGACGACCTCGTGATTGATGCATAGAAAGTTTAAATACCAATTTGGGTATCGTTCGCCTATTATGATATGATTGCCTACTCATTAATCTTTGATACAATGGCAGGAAACGGCTCGGTGCCTGTAAAGTTGTAAAGTGGAGGTTGCGCTTTTAAGAAACCTGAAAAAAAAAGGTTTCCTACAGAATTTTAGATTTTTGGTATGGCAGTAATTAATAATAGAATAGCATTTTGTTTATATCGTTAAAATCCTTGTATACTTTCACAATATTAGATGCGAGTCCCATTAAATTACGTTGGTTCCCTTCATTAATTTATGGTGGTTTTATTAAGTCCTGCAATAGTCAATCTATCACTTTATTATTCAAATTCACATCGCAACGGTGAGGAAACAGACAGACATAACATTTCAACAGCTGTAGTAACCTCACGTTTGTAACATCTTCATAGTGGTGCTATGAATGCTCATACTATAGCTATCATAGTAACTTGAAAGTATGGAAATCTTGAATCAATATTAAAACAACCAAAGAAAGCTATTTCCGATCAAGTCCTAAGGTGATAAGAAAATCTCTAAAATAAAAATATCTACAAGACTAGTTTAAGTAGAAGAGTTTAAGTTAATATTTATATACATAGTTACTGCACATTAGCCTCAACACAACGGCTAATGAATATTCGATCGATACGCAAGGAGCGGGGGTAGAGCGCACGAGCACGCGACCGCTTCATCGCGGCAGAATATCATTTTCTCAAAACACGGTGTTGGTATAAGATCATAATCTCAAAACACTATATCGCAAATCATCACATTCGTAAAACACCTAATTCCCAAAACATCACATTCTCTTGTGTCTAAACAGACCCTGGCATTCGCCAGCCGTTGCCGCGGCACCGCTCGCTACGCTGGCTCGGCTCGTATGTTGTGTGGTCACACGTCTAACCTAACTTACCCTACCTTTCAGCCATTTTCATTTGCTACTTTATTTTTAGCCAAGAGTTTACATCTTTACCCGGCTACACATAAGTTTAGCTAGCTGAAGATGGTAGAAATTAACATTAGCCTCTCCTCGAAAGTAAGGTAGCAAATCTTGAGTTTATTGCTACACCCATCCTTAGCCGTGACATATATATATATTTTTTGTGCACAGCTCTGCGTGACCATTCGGAGAATACTGTCGTGATGTTATGCAGTTATGTGTAGATATGATTCACGGGGTTCAAACGCTGATGAGCCGGGGTTCTCTATGGAGTTCCCCAAGCTTCAATATTTGGAGTTAGCAACACTAACTACAGATCAGATACCTATCCATTATTCATTTAACATCAAATTGTCACATTTTTCTTGACTTACCTTATAAAGTTTATCCTTTTGGTACCACACATCCTCCTCTTCCTCTACAGGCGCTGCAAACGCCTGCGTTAGATCGTCGCGGGAACGCGAAAGTATTCGACGTCGAGACACCATCTCGCTACCCACCGCCGTCTCAAACGGAACTAGGCTGAAACAAAGAGAAGAAATATTATTAGATATTTGTAGAATATTAGAAATCAGTAGTTAAGATAATAGGTGTAAAATAGTGTGGCCTGGGTCTTGTTATTGGGCTTAGATACGTAGCAGATGGCCCCACGGATCCACCATTTTCATATGTTCAACCTACTGCCTAACACCCTGTATAATATCATAAAAGTTATGTAGTTACTTATATCTAACTCAAAGGAATTTGGCTCAACCGGAACAAATTCCGTTTACAATATAAGACCATTTATCAAAACTCGTAACTCAATATTATGATTATATCAAAACGAATGATACGATTGTTGAACTTTGTATAGAAGATTAAAGTTAAACATAAGCGTGTTATGAAACAATAGGTGCGGCGAAAGCTTATATTGTCTTGTTTGTATATCTTTTACCTATTCATTGATGTTCATTCATATTTAATGACACTATTAGGGGTATAGAAGCCTTGTTTTCATGTCTATTTAAGTTTATCTTTGGCATTTATATTCATACGAGATTGATGGGTCTGTAACGTGTGGAGTATTTTCGACTGTTTTTCATACACTTCAAATAAGCCGACCTCCATTACGTAAGGCTTTTTTGCATATTTACTATTACGGTGTTATTATATTGTCCTGTCTATTCTGTTATTATTATTATTACTAAGTTATTTACCAAAACTTCATGTCATTGATCACTTACTTCTACGCCATCATCATTCTATCTATCATCCATCTCCAAATTGATATATACCGAAAGAAATTCACAAACACATCTAATTTCTTCAAGTACCCAGCCTAAAATCTTATTGCAGGCTCTTAACAGTACACACAGCGCCGCACGGTTCATTTGGTTTCACTCTTTTGTAGTCATGACTACCACATCTTCAACATTAATACCTTCAAATACTCGTATGTCTTATTGATCACTCACTTCGAAGCCATCACCATTCTGTCCATCATCTATCTTCAAGCACACATGTTCCTCAAACAAACACACAAGCACTTAATTTATATTTTCAAAACCTAAAATATGTCCTATTCATCACCCACTTCTGTACTATGATCATTATATTAAACTTCCTTCTCCATTTACCTATTTACAACAAACAAATTCACAAAAACATATCAGCACCTAATTTCACCAACCACACAGCCTACCATCTTATCTTGGCTCTTAACAGTACACAAAGCATCGGTTGGCTTGCTTCCTTCCGACAGCTAACAATGTGTGGCATTGGATTCGACATTGGGGCTCGTACGGCGTGTCTAACGATCGCCTCCGTCTGTTCCTCCCATTCATTTGCAACCCACTATGTTTGTTTTACTTGGGTGTTGAGATTTTGGTTCGTCGTATAAATTATATTGGAACTTAGGTTCATATTTAACGGCATCTCTAAGTTTATCGTTCAATTGATGTGATAGGTTGTTAGCTTATTGAACTCTCTTTTGTCAATCTTTGAGAAAGGGTAGGTTATACATTATTATGTTCTTAAATATCTTATTCAACCACACTCTTGTTAACCCTCAGAAGTATCGTATGCAGGTAATATACAGAGTTTTTATTTATCAATCAATTTTAAAATGCTCTGAAACGACCAATATTGATCATAGGCATATTATTGCTAAATCGTATGTGTGTAGTGAAGTACTTCTTTATTTTATGGTATAATATCAGTATTATCCATTGAACGGACCGCAGCAATTCTGAAACCCATTAATATCAATTGCTAGAAAGTCGAAAGTACTTACTTTTCTTCACGCGATTTTCTCTAAACCGAAGTTATAAATTCTTGGTGTGTGACGAATTATCTATTGGTGCTGGATTTTTTCATTCGTTTGTATTTACTCTCACGTTTGTATCAGTTCATTTATTTCTTTTACTGCACATGTCTGTGCAGTCTTTACATTTGTTTACTAACAGATTCATTATTCGAGTTAAGATGTCTTCTGCAGTTCATTCTATTTGTGAAATCTTTATTAATGTTGTTTGTTATTTAATTCAAAATTAAAACAGGTACATTCATGTTGTTAGTCTTACTGTTGTGATGTCGTGATACGCAGTATTTTTAAATGGTATGGTTCTGGTAAAAGCATTCCCTGGTAAAATTAAATACCTCTCAAGTGTTGACTTTTACTAAGTTACAGGAACTTACATAACTTACTGTATTTAACTATCCTTTAAACGCATTTGAGACATTTGCGACAAAACCACAAAGGAGCCGCGTAATCAGTAAAAGCAAAAAACGATACTTAAGTTCGTACAGTCAGTGGGTCAATACTTTCACACTTGATTTACTTTGCTCTAAATCAGTATCGCAATGCCTGTTACGACATCCGATCGAGATACGTTTGTTGTATCTCGTGCGATTCTGAGATACGACTACGCAACCGCTTGGTATAACAGATAGAACTGGTGTATTTCATGTTATCGATACCTATCGGCAGAAATCTGGAACGTTTCGACATCGACATGATAAATTTTGTAACTCCTGTACCTTTTATAAATTATAACTTACCTACGTTTATAATATTTAACGCCATAAACCAAACACACATAAAAATATGTTGACGGTCAGAATTTCGCTCGCAAATTAATTATATCATTTTTAATTCTGACAGTGACCGCATTTTGTATTGTGCCTGTAATGTCAGTTTTGTACGAAGTGCTGAACTTTATTGTTCCATTAAATTAGCACTGATAGACATTGATTTATTCAGGTCTGCTATTTATTATATTTTTTAAACAATTACTGTTAACTAGTGTCGAATGCGACGCACGCGCTTTGGCATACCTGAGCAGTCGTTGATCGTGTTGCGTGCTCGATTCACTGTGGTTGAATGTCTTCGTATTGAACTAAAAATAATAATCAATTAATATTTATATCTCTCCCCCCTAAAGATATTGTTTCACTGTGCGCTATCCCAATCAATTAGTCTGAGTTTACAAAAACAATCATTTAGGAATTTTGACGTTCGTCCAAATAATGTTTAACATCGTCAATATTGTAAATGAAACCCATAACTTATTTTTATCATTTTTTTTATTCAGTCCTTATTATGTATACAGTCCTGAAATAACCGTGCAGATGCCTATCTTTCCAAAACCCTTTTCTCGTTGCACATCATAATTTTCCCACGACTCTATAAACACAAGTGACGTAATACCCCGTCCAGTGCAAACGTCTGACATAATGCATCGTAAAGGATGATCATAAAACGCAGCACCTGCAGACGTCACAGGACCCGTTTATAGCACGCTGACCCATATCCAGGGGTGAACGCTTGAGGGACAGTGTTGCGATCGGGGAACCTATCGATTTCGAATCGAACGATTATTTTTCGTGTCGAAGAATAATCGCAAATCAATTTAGAACTCAATAATTATGTAACTTTTGCTTTATTTATTTGATTATCATTGACGTTTTACTAAATTCAAAAAGGTCAAATTTTATATCTATTCGGAAGACAGGCTTGATTATTATACTTTTAAGTTTTAGGTTAAAATTGACAAGTTTGTATTTGAATCATTGAAATTTTTCATAGGCACTTGGAAATGTATCTGTTGTAGTCTAGTATTTTAATATCATTGCGGTCATAACTGACACGTGCATTTTTGTTCTTACCATTAAGTTTTGACATTTCACGTAAGCACTAATTAGTGATGTTCTCATAGGTTCGTATTACAAAACGTAACTCAAAACTAAAGCATACTTAAAAGTAATTTAACGCCATCTGATTGGTTGAAACTAGTTTTAAGTCTTGAGTGAGGTTCTGTAATATGGGCCTTACAACATTTTAGTGGTATCTACCTACGTAAGTAATTTGGCTAATATATTGACATGACATGTAATGACGTATGATCGGTTAAGTAGAATATTGTAATATTTAAACAACATGATTACCTTCTCAGTTTCCGCATGCCTACAAACAAAAAGTAGAGTAATTATCTTAATCAGTTGGTAATTGTACCAACAAAAAATATGTTTAAAGTTCATGGGAAAAAAATCGTTTGCATAGCTTGAAGTATCGATTTTCCTTTCGATATTCGCTATCGATATCGATAGAGTCCCGCTAACCCGCTAGAGCTAGTCATTACGGGAGTCTCTTAGTGGAACGGGTTTACACTTTTATTTTATTTATACATACGTGAAGGCATCCCCGCGCAGGCGCAATTACTACGGTACAATTAGGGTTGTACACTATTTGAGTTCCTGGAGACTTCGCATTTTGAAAATTAAATTATGTTACAATTAACAAATTCTTATAGGTATATTATTATGTAAAGGGAGTTAAGTAAAAGTCTCTTAACTGTTATAAGTATGTATCTTAGCTCTGGACTATTTGAAACAATAACTTTAAATATTAATTTGATGATTTTTTTTTGGTTGGGTCATCGAACGCAATTATTGTAGTCACTTGAAATACCAATTTAAAAATATGTTTTTTTTTTTTGTGTAAGCTTCACATACATGATGGGTATTGATTTCTAAACACGATAAAACACAAGAAAACCTTTTTTCTCAACTCATAAATACTTCAAGTAACAACACTAACAGCGGTCGTTGACCTCAAAATAAAACGTTAAACCTTTTTATTTTATCGTGTTTAGATATCGATACTCATCGCGTCTGCGAAGTTTAGCTAGTCAATTTAAAATAACCCTGTATAACTTACAAAATAAAAAGTAAAGATTTCCGTTAACATGACATGGGTTTTCAAGCCACTTGTAAAACTGAACTTATACTTAATAAAAATATAATGAAAAATATATTGAAACTTGAATAAAAGTTCAAGTGGGGATGTCTAGGGTCAACCCTGGACGCATTACATCAGGATAGCACGCGCCATGATGTAATCGTTTGATAGTTTGTTGACTCGCAACCGTTCACTGTAATTGTTGTTTATGAGAAAAATGCTCGCTTTTATTTAAATGTGTTATTGATCTGCGTGTGTAAGGTTAAGGGGAAAGCGCTAAAGTAGCCCGCTAAATTCAAATTTTCTTACAGTGTTTGTAATTTGCAGCTCAGTGTCTGCGTGTAGGTGTATTTAGAGAATTATAATCATTAGAATCAGTAATACAACTCTTTAAGTTATTATAATCCTCAAATGTCAAGATTTCAAGAAATAGTCATTCAATAGGATTACTTTCTTAGAGAGGTTAGGTCTTAGGTTGATTAGGTCTTAGAGAGTTGTATTGATAACTTTATTGATTATAATTATATAAAAACATATTTATTACGGTCGCGAATCATATTTTAATCAACATACTACTGACCTTTAAATTGCAAAAAACCTAAGAAAATTTGGATTTCGCGGGCTACCCTGGCGCTTTCGCCATAAGAGAATTTGAAAAATTTAGTACTTGAGTAAGGAATTTGTGGCGAAGAAAAAGTAGTGGAAAATTAGAAATACCAGATCTATGTTTGTTAAGGATTGGAGAGAAGAAAATGTAAAGCATTGAAAAATCAGTTTTTTGAGATAGGTATATTGAAACATAAGTACCTACCCAAAAGTAATTACTTACACAACTTTTGAACTACATAATTTTCAGAATGGCAAGCTAATTACCCGAAATTATACTTATTTGTCATTATGATGATATAACTAAAATTAAATTTTCAATGTACTACCATAATTGTAAATTAAATTAAATCTGCTCCCAATTTGCTGTCACCATTTTTGGTGTAAAAACAGTAATTGCGGGACTAGACCAAATATGTTGAAGTCTTAACATAACTAGCAAATGTTGAAAAAGCAGCTTGAAATACATTATTTTGATATTAATAATTGATGCATGATATTCTAGAGTTTAGAAGGCTATACCTTATGTAGCTATAGCTAGTACTAGTACATTATACTGACTATGTGAAGCACGATTACCCCAACTATTGTCGCGTTACAATTGTGTCAAAATTGTGCCATTTCTGTACATATTTTTTTTTTAATATAATTTTTTTTGCATGCTGTGTCTATCGCTTAATATCACTTGGCGTGTATGTTATCTTATGTTAAAAGGTTGAACAGTGTTACGAGTGTAGATAGACCAACCTTATGCGTGATTGAGTAACAAACAAACAACCACACAAACAAACTCATTTTCGCGTTTATATAATAATTAATGCGAAAGTGAGTTTGTTTATTTGTTAATCAATCACGCAAAAACGGCTGGACGGATTTGGATGAAAATTGGCACACAGATAGATTTTCATTCTGGATCGCAGACAGAATCGCGGTCAACAGTTAGTAAATAAATACATAAATAGTAAAAAATCAGGCCAGATTCTGATACTGTCTAGTCTTAAAAATACATAGTTAACTTGGTATATACAGCGTTACTTATTACGGTTACGAACGCATTACGAAATGTACTGTTAAAAATTCAGTAGAAATTGTATGGCTCGCATTCTTCTGAACTGCTTACCAAGTCAAATGACAACGTGGTCGCGATTCTAATTACATGTTACTATTATGTGTCTTGAAGACAAAAACGAACATCTCAGTTAACAAGCGAACATCTTCAGGCTCAGTAACTCTTATGTTCTAAGCGTTTGTGTCGAAAATGCTATGGTTTCTGGTCCTTCGACCTTGGTCCTTTCGTCACAGTAAATTTTAAAAGGTTCGCCCTATTGACGATTTGATGCGTTCCATTTTTAAGACGCGTTCTTGTTTGACAAAACATATTTTCGCAATCTGTTTCGTGAATGTGTTCGAAATGTTGTGAAACCACCCATCTTGGTGCTAATGACTAAATTCTTTATTTAATTTGCGAATCCTGTTTCAAATAAGGGAGTTATGAGACCAACCTTTTGGGAAACCAAATAGTTATAGGTCAATCTCATGGTTTCCTAAAAGGTTGGTCTCATAACTCTCACATGACCCACACATACACATGGTCGCTTAATTCGTAAAACCACTATGTAATAAAAAGGACCAAAATAGGACCAGGCTTAGTTCCCAACCCGTTCCCAAGCGACAAGATTACAGAAGTTTACATAACAATTAATATTACGTAAGGAACTGTACACTACAGTCCTGGCCTTCCTCAGTCACACGTATACCTACAACTACGTCTAGACCTATCACTGACAACAATCACTAAACTGTATAAATTAAATTAATTATTAGAAACCTGTATTTATTATGACTCCTGACAATCGATCATTTAGACGAGGTCTAATTAAAATGCGAGTACTCGACTAAATTTAGTCACGATTATAGTCAAAACTTTCTCTCACGCAAAGTTTAAGCACATTTATTTCATTTATTACTTGTGTTTTTTAACTAATTATCTGTCTAATAATATAATTTAGAGACAACTGCATTTATGATGATCATAGAAATTAAACAAGTAATGATAAAAAAAATATTCAAAAATAAAGAAAGATGACGTCAATTTCTTGCCTCCGAAATTGAAAAAGGCCGAGATGATTAACAAGTGTATTATAATTTACTTAAATTACCATCAGCCCTCTGAGAAGGTAGACCTCAAAACATAGACTGGTAATAGAAAAACCAAAGAACAAGCTATTAACCGCCAATAATGCATTACATGCACATTACCAATTAAAATTCTACTCATCAAGAGAAAACCGCTAATAGAACGCTACACCATGCGATTTCAATGTCAAATCATATCGATTCAATAGTCGTATATGTATCGAGGTGCGTGGGCGCCTACCTGTTAGAAACGGCAGTCTATCTGGCTGAATACAAAGAGTTCCACACCCACATGCCTAAACAAATCGTTAGAATTATAAGTAGGTATAAATAGTTATTGCTAATAAACTGCGATACTTTCTGATAGACCTACTTTCACAGAATATGAGGATTTTACTTCCGATGGTTTTGGTTAAAAGCATCTGAACAATATTTATTATTGCAATGATTGGTTTATTTGCTTGAATATTCGTGACGGAGCAACATTTTTATCATTTAAGTATGTCTTTGTGTCTAGCCAAGAGTGAAATAACCGAAGCTACGCTAAAGATTTTTTGTTCGTCTTTGATAAATATAGAATATTTTGTATATTTATATATCTAGATATTAATCAAAGACATAACATAACATCACGCCTTGTTTTGCCGAAGGATTAGGCAGAGGTGTGTGTGTATAGAATATATATAAAAATAAATAGAATAAAATTACAAACCTACATATATCTAGCCTTTTCAGGAAAAATATCGTAACGCCCCAAAAATCACAAAATTATTTTTTCTTCGTAACCTCTTAATTAGACAGTTTTACATCTGGTCGCGATTACTCTTAAATTTTATTTTAAATTTACACGACTTTATTGTTGTCAGAAATTATCTTCGTAAATGACAACATCGTTAAGTAGAACAGAAAAACCTTTTCCTATAAAAAGTGCAAATTGTCGCTTACGATGTTCTTTCTGAAAAGGTCGATATGTAGAACATATAGAATTTGTGTCTAAATGTAACTTGAAAACGTTTTACAATATCAACAGCAAGAAGTTCAGAAGTTTCACTGTAACCTTTTTAAAAATCATAATAATTATGTTACGTAATTGTTGTTAATATGCACAATCATACCTAATCAGCCATTAATCTAATGATATTTTTATTGCAAGCTCGGTCATCGCCATAGGCACCTACCAAAATAATAAATCATAATAAATTGCTTAACAGACCCACTCAATCATTTAAATCGATTTATAAATATACGACAATACATTATATAAGTACATATGCAATTCCAATAAAACATTTTGCAATATAACCCTCGGTAATGTTACGTTACGGACGGTTTTCCAATGTATGTCACAATGTCTACATTGGGAGTTACGGACAACGATCAGTAACTTGTAAAACATAAGTACAGACAAGTTGTGTGGTTTGCAATGTATTTATACACGGTGTTTGGCAGTTGTATGCAAATATGTCATATTTAAACATGGTTATTATGAGGCTGTGATATCTAACGGTTCAGTAAGAGTTTGACATGACAGCAGTGAGATGAAAGTGGCAGAGTCTTGCTTTGCAAATGTAATGCTTGTTAGTTTTCCGGTTTCAGTCTATATTTTCTCAGAGATGTTTCAGGTGATAGACGAAGTCAGCGTTGCTAGCATAAAATAATCTCATATAGTTTCTCAGAAAATAAGTCTTTAAATGTCCTATTTAAAGACTTAATATTGATCCAGCATTTCAATCCAACGTTTGAATCCAGTAATACTGAATCGATGTTTGACCTAGCAGCTGTTCTATATCTACGTGGTCCAAAATCTATACTCACTATATTCAAATACTGAATAAATGAAGCTAATATACATTTATTTGACCAACATTAAAGAAACATCAAAGATTACTTAACATTATCGTAACTATGTATGAAGGTAACTAACCTTTTGACGTATTTAAAACATGCACCTTTGCAGGGAACCAAGTGGGTACAGCATTACGTAACGCAAAGGTCATTACGTCCATGTGTGGGAGTACCACCGTCATGTTGGTTACCGTAATGTGGTGTTAGTAATAGTTTTAATACCTGTTCATTATTGTATTGCAACGTTCGTACAAGATAATCATACGGCATGCTATCTTTACCCTCTATTTCTGTCGAGGAATGTATGGAACGAATATGTGCAAATATTAACTCATTGAAAGGGATGATGCCTGGGTAAAAAAAGAAATTCTATTTAGTTCGTCAGTTCACTATCATCATCAACAGCCAATTTTCACCCACTGCTGAGCATAGGCCTCTCTTTTCATGTGCCAATCCACACGCTCCTGTGCCAACCTCATCCAGGTTCTACCCGCGATGGTAACAATGTCGTCTGCCCATCTCGCCACCGGACGACCGACGCTTCGGCTTCCAGTCCTTGGACGCCACTCAGTCACTGCCTTACTCCACCTGTCATCACTGCGGCTTGCCAGATGTCCTGCCCAACTCCATTTGAGTTCCATAACTCGTTTTCCGATATCGAAAACTTTCGTATTCGGATCTCGACGTTTGGAACTCGGTCTATCAATCTTATGCCGGCATGGAACGCTCCATGGCTCTCTGTGCACCTCTCACCCTGTACACAGCCTCTTGCGTGAGCGTCCACGTCTCAGCACCGTACGTCATGGTGGGCAGAACACACTGGTTATAGAGACGGGACTTCAGACATTGTGGAATTTTGGCTGATTTCAGTATGTCATCCAATTTGCTAAATGCGGCGGCCCACCCAAGCTGTATTCTTCTAGAAATCTCGGTTTGCTGATGCTCGTTGCCAAATTCAGTTAGATAATAAAAAGTCAGTTAGATAATAAAAAAATATTAGACACGTATTTTTTGCTTTATCATGTTAATAAAAATGACATAGATAAAACGCATTAATGTTGGGGAGTGGGGGTTCGCTACGTCACAACTCAGTATAAAAAGGCAAGGCGTGACGTCAGGCCACATTCTAACTCAATGTATCGCCGTAATCATTTGATTACGTAAAAAAATAAAAAATACGTGTCCAATATTTTTTAATAATCTACATGACGGACAAAACAAATTTTTTAGTCATCATTCCTATTAAGAACAGCTGGTCTATTTTGTAAAAATCCCACCGTGAAACCTTATCGTCGCTGTCATTTCAAAAAGTCATATGTTACACTTTTGTTTTTAGTATTATAGGCATGCTACGAATTTTGGTCAAAATGCGTAAGGACTTTGAAACAACCGCATTTCTTATGAAATGAAATAAAATCGTTGTTCAAAAGCCCTGGAAAGAAACGATTTACGCTTATAATACTAAAAACAAAAATTTAACACACGACGTTTTGAAATGACAGCCGACGTTATGTGAAGTGAGCTTGATGAGACCTGTCATTCCATCTAATGCTAGGTATTGACAGTACTGACAGCTCACGTCACCTGCGCTTTCACGGTGATATTATTACAGAATAGACCGGCTTGTTTTTCAGTGAGGATGCATATTTTATGTAGAAAGAAAGTAACGAAGAGACTGCCATACAGGTATGAGTGACAGAGAAGACACTCTTTTTTCTATTTAAAAAAAATCGATGTGCTATATTTACAATCGGGTACTGTAACTGTTCCATTAATTAACTCTTAAAGTACTGTAACTTATCGATGCTTATCCTTACGTCGTGTGCATCAGCTCTTGGTGTTGTAAAGGCGAATAATCAACTCTGTTACGAGGATGGGACGTAAAGTTAAATGGCGCAATAGTGATTAGCAATTCATAGGCAATCCTCGTAATGAATTGTTCGATGTACCTACTGACTAATGAAGCTGTATGCATAATATTATTATAAGACCTAGCTGTAACTCTTAGTTTATGCGAAAGACACAATGACAATACTTATTTGTCTTGATTTGAAATTGAATCTTAGCCTTTGGCATTGGCAGCAGAAATCGCTAGTTTCTTTGGTAAGTCTAAGACTCGAATCTTTGAGGATTGATGATGGTACTTTTTCAAGCCATGTCCAAATATATACAGAATGAAAACCATTTTGACTTCATGAATGGCGACCACCAAACGAACACCTACGCTAACACCGATAAGGGAATCTTTAAAACAAAAAACAGTACCGAAACACGAAATATGGTCATATCTGACCAAAACCTTGCCTATATAAAATCGCCCACTTAAGTAGGTCATACCATTTTGAACTCTATAAAAAGGTGATAAAACTCAGAATCGTATGTCTTACTTTGACAGATGTTATCTATAAAAGTGTAGCCGAAATGTTGTCTAGACATGTCTATCTGGCTACTTAAACCTAGGCAGAAACAATTGTCGGACTTCTTAAGATCTGGTTTGGGTATTTGCTAAGTTTAAAGCGAGAAAAGTAGACTAGAATAAGATATAAAAATTGACGAAAGAATTGTTGTGGTTTTTTTTACTTCCTTATTGCTTTGAGATCTATTTCAACCGCACAAAAAAAAAATACTAAAATAGGTACCTATACGAGTTAGCACTAAGATAAAATATTATCAAAGGATGTAAAATAATGCAAGAATCTTATGAACTTTTAGGACAAAATGAACATACAAGTTCAAGAAAAAAAAAACTTTTCTGTTACCAAATTATTTTTCACCAAAAATTTATGAAACAGCTGATATTTTCAAGAAACTAAAGGAGGTACCTACCTATGTATAAAACCAAAGGTTGTTTCATATACATTATCTTTATTTTATCGCAAAAGGGAAAGAAACAGTCACACAGCAAATATCACTTAACTGCCATCACATTCCAGACCACTAATTCGCTAACAAGCAAAATTATAATCTAAAAAAACAACCTGACAAAACAGAAAGTTTAAAAAAAAAATATTCCGCTTATCGCCCACCGCGCATCGCTTATTAAATCGCAATATCACAGTCATAAAATAAAACAAACGACATACGCTTGTAACGGTACAACGTACAAGTCATATCGCTTTACTTCGCATGACTAATGTCCTGGATGTTACACAGAATAATAAGGCACAGAATAAAACAGAAGGTCGGCTGCATACAATGAGCGTAAACGCACGCACACATAGGCATGCTTCTCGTCAAGCTAGTGCAAACGAACTCGCGACTGCCATACGGCTGAGGTAGACAGATCGCCGTACGTTAACAGCTTTCCAAAGGAAAGTATGCACTTCAGGAATCGTCGTCTATCTTTGGAAATACGAACGCGCGAACTGCCTATTTTGTATTACCATGTTTACAAAATTATTGGTTAACAACTCTATACAATTTCAAAAAACTTTTCAAAACTTTTGAGTGATAAATGACGGGCTGAGAGCGGAGTAGGCAACCCGACAGAGAGAAAACTTCTTACAAACGACAATGATAGTTGCACTAATACAAATCGCGGTAGTACAAAACTTAGAAGCTTTGCCTCTGTGGGGATTACTCTGTGGCGCGACGTTCGTGCTAATTCGGAAACACGCAGATTACCGAAGCGCATACCTTTCATTGGAAAGCTGTATGTGTGCGTGTTTTTGCTCGTTGTATGAACCGACCTTCTGTATAACTATTCTGTGCTCGTGTCCTGGATCTTGCACAGAATACTAAGGATTCCGTTCATCTTTCAAAGGTCACGATGATGATGACCTATGACTGGTTAGTTTAAGATTTTGCGGACGTGATATGGGTGTAAATGGTGATGATTCTTCTAGGGATAAGTAGGTGCGATGACCTAGGGGTCAAACAAAATGGTGTAGTAGCATCAATGTCTTTGTAATTGTTATTTAATTGTGTGAATGATACAAATGGAGAGCACGTCTACATACATACATTCTCACGGTGGTCGTAAAAGTGAAAGAAGGGCTGGTAATATCTTCCATATACTGCATAGGACAGTTAAGTATAATTTCCATAGATAGATATATGAACAGATAGATAGAATGCTCTTTATTATGTACACCATAAAATTTGCTGATATAAATGTAGAAATTTTACAAGGGGAGACACGAAGGGGCGGTCTTATCGCTAAAAGCGGACAATTTAAAAAAATGTTTTAAAAGCATCAGTTGAGAGGCACATAAAAGAGAAGGAAGCTAGTTCATCAAAGACCCATTCAGATATATATGATGAAGAAAACAAAAGACGTGTATCAAAGCTGTTAAAACTGTCCCCAAACTGTAATAATTTGATACCAGTATTACCGTCCATCTTACTAAAATCAGTGATATACAAGGCTGTGACAATAAACCGCTATACGATACTAAAACAAACCTAGTTACGTATATAAGCAGCTTTTATCTGCCGTTAACATCGGATCACATTCTGTGGCTTGCAAATTTTTTATGCGTGATCCGTTTCTGTCCCCAAAAGTAGTGTACGCAATTATCTAAAGTACTTTTGTTATAGTTTGTGATAAGACGGGAAATGTCAAGGATGTGTGGTTTTGTAACGATGTAATATTTCGTGGATATGAATAATTGAAATAAATTTTTCCTGATGAAGATAAAGGAAATGGTAAAATCATGAAGACAGAGGAAGTTGATGTATCATGAAAAGAATAGCGAAAATAAGATACAGACTTTGGTGAGGTTAATGAAGAGACATTCAAAAAGTTTTAGGTTAATAATTAAAATGTTAAAGATATATTGAATTCCGCGCAGTGAACATTTAGAAAAGCTGTTTCAAGTGGGTATGCTATCACTTCCAAGCATCGTTCCCCATTCAACTACCTCCAACAATGTCATACAGAGATTAGAATATACACTTGACACGGTTTGTGGTTTCATTTTGTACACATATCTGTGATACTTTTGGACTTATCTTTATGAGTATAGTCTTTATTATAATAAGTAGGATAAAGCGGTAAGTGAGAAGTAAGGAACTGTGTCAGCAAGTATACAGGAACTAGTAGCAGCAGCGTGTCGAGCGCCAGATACTTGTAAATTATTGATCTTTACGATGTTATCAGGCCATGTGTATATTACAGCAACTTTACGTAGATACCAATTTGAGAAAACTCGAATAAAAAAAAAATACTATCGACAAAACGGACGCCTTTACACCCTAAAGTTGCTTTATATATACACTGATTCATTGAAAAAACTCTGCCCGAAGAAACTCTCCTTTGTTTTACTTTGTCATAAGTACAATTGCAGCTTGCAAGCAAATTTTTTTCAAAATTGGAAAGCCCTGGTGTTTGTCGATAGTACCTCTTAGTGACTCGACTTCAAAGGGGCAATTCCCGTAGTTTTAAGAACGTCTGGTCTCAGTCTTAATATGTCAAAAATACCTATAATTTCCCTACATCATTGATAAGTTTTTGACATTTGATTGTCGCTGGAGATTGCGACTAGATTTTGAACGTTTTTATTTATGGGATTTGGGCTTCAGCTCTTTAAATCTTCTAGCCTTTTTTCCCATGTTAGCATGAGCTATGAGAAAAGAATTGCCTGTCGCTTCAAGGTTGGTGGCACTATTGATGGCGGTTCTTATTACGCTTATCACTAGCATCGTCTTGGACAGTTCCAATAAACAGATGTTGAGGATACAGACAGACAGGTTATTGACCGGCTGAATTTATTTAGTGCGATACCCGTGTGAACTTTAAATAACTTCCTTTCCAGACACTATAAAAAAAAAAACACCGGATACAAAACAATTTCATTCAATACCCAGACTAACTAACCTAAAAATATCCAAAAAATTCATACATTTTCCGCTGAATGATATCACATTATTTCTACGTAAGGCTGTGCGACTAGGCTGAACATGCCGTTCACGCAATCTAAAATTATACCTAGGCCGAAAGCGACTTCTGCCTAAAATGGACTTTACCGACTAGGATTGTGTTTTTTTATCTTATATGGTCGTGAGAACTGACTAAGAATAGATTAAGCTATTTATTTTAAGGTTTAAATTAATGTTGGTTGTTCATTAGTGGATATGTAGTGCTAACCATTTTGGGATGTTGGAAGGAGTGTACGACTAAACGCTGACAGACACTACGTCGACAGACTGAACACCGACAAGACTACTTCGACGGGACTCTTCGCCGACAGGACACTTCGCCGACAGACTGACAGCAGGTCGACGGAGCCGCGCTACGCGGGGCTCCTATTTCTGTCTGCAGGGTTAAAAGGAACTTAACCAAACTGAACCTCGAGGTGCCCCTGACGTCGACCGTCTAGGGTTAGGATTTTCGGGTCAGGTTCGGAATAATCAGAAGGAAGGATGCCCTGTCGGCAAAGTGTCTTTTATTTTTTTCCTGTAATCCCTAAAGAATTAGGCCGAGGTAACCCACATTTCGCTAGTTATGTTTAAGTCCCAAGTCGAAATCCCAAGGGCGAACCTAGTGCCATCAACCGGGCACAATTACTGAGAAATTCCAGATGGAAAAACCCAATAACACTTTGCCGGACCTGGGAATCGAACCCAGGACCTCTTGCTCAGTAGTAGCACTTGCGACCATTAGACCAACGAGGCAGTTTTATAGTAAGATTTAATAACTAATGGTGACAAACTAAATGCAAATGAACGGAAAATGCGCAACTTTCAGGTAGGTAATTAAAATTTCCTAGTCGACGGATATCCATAAATATATTGGCGTAAAATTATTTAGGTTAAATAAATCTTTGATTGTGATCAGTAAATATTAGTATAGAAAATTCAGTCGCTTTTACACATAAAATAAATTAAGGAAATTCCTAATTATTTGTTTGAAGAGGAAATTCATTTATTCGTTTTTCTTCTCAGTACCTCTGCAATAAGTACTTAACAAATATATCCGTTGATGCTGCTGATTTGGCATTTAAGTTTTACGAAATTGTGTAATATTTATGTTCATTTCTCAAGATGTTTGACACATGACGAGACGCCGCTTATAAGTCTATGATCATACGTTTTTGCAAATGGAAATATAGGGTTTAGATGCTTTGTATCCCTATTTTAAAGTAAATGTGCCAAAGAAATATCATAATCAGACGAAAGTTTGATGACAAAAATTATGTATGTATGATAAAACACTAAATACCTAATTGGTATAGTGGTCTCAAGCACTATTGCTGAGCATAAGGTCCTGGGTTCGAATCCTAGATCAGGCCAAGTGTTATTTATTTTCTTCCATCTGGAATTTCTTAGTAGCAGCCTGAAGTCCGGATTTGTGTCCGGTTGATGGCAATTAGCTCGCCCCCTATTACGAGGGGCTTAAACATAACTGGCGAAATGTGGGTGTGATAGAGGTAGGTACACCTCTGCCTAACCCTTTGGGGAATAGAGGCGTGATGCTATGTTATGTAAAATCTTCAAGATACAAACCTCAAAGGTATATAAACCTATCCTAACACTGTATAAATAAAATAAATGAAACTCAGTCATTAATCACAGCTGGTGGAAGCATTTAAGCAAGTAATTGCCACACGTCAATTACACAATTATCTAACTTGTAAGCATTAAGATATCTAAGCATGCTAATAGAATAAACGGAAAAGTTAGTTTGTTTGTTGTCACGGTGATGGTTTGAAGTTTTATTTAAAAAAAAAACGAACAAAAAGTTGCGTACCCCTTGAATGATTTGTTAATGATGATAAAATAATTTTATATCAGAGCTAAGATTTTTGGAAAGACAAAATCTACATATTTCCCAAATTGGTTTTTGTTTTCATTTTTCAGTCTTGATAGGTACATAGATCATGTTGGATTTCAATTGTCACTTTTTATCTGGATTTTCTTTATCTGTAACATTAAAAGTGGGAAGCAGTTGTTATTTTATTGTTTTTTTTTTAAACAATTTTTACAGGTACACACAGAATACAGACATACACGGAATAAAGCTAGTTAATCCAATGCGCTTACGTACAACGTGGCTTAGTAAAAATGAGGCAGGCGGCGACGGTGATTGTTACAACATGCTTGTGAGAACATTTTTTTAATGAGGAAACATCTTGTATTAGCTTAGCTTTGAAGTGTCAATCTTTTGCGATATTTATTCTTTTTTATTTACACAAAAGAGCAAAGGTAATTTGTCAAAAGTACTTTTTGTGATTGAAATAGAATTTTATACTTTTTGCACAAGTGATAAAATCAACTGATAATTTGTTCTGAATCACGCATGTGTGTTTATGTATAAAGAAAACATTTTATTACGAAGTTTACAGCCGGAAAATCGAGGAAATTGGCGCTAATTAGGTGTTTTAATTGCTTATTCGGTATCTAGGCGTATGTAAAACCTGTTCAGGATTTCACATTTGCTGTACTTAAAAGAAAAAAACTGGCCAAGTGCATGTCAGACCACGCACAATGAAGGGTTCCGTAGTTGGGATTAATGTATCCCAAAAACAACCTTAATATTGTAGTTGAAAAATATGTTCTCCCATACATCGTTATACATCACGGTCGATTCTCCAACTACAAATGTAAGTTTGTAATCGCAAAAAAACGATTTTTTTTTCTGTGATGAAACTACAAATTAACACTTTTTGGACTTTTTCTTTTACTTGTGCTTGTGTGTACCTTGCTTCTTGCCAAATTTTATGACTCTAAGCCAACGGGAAGTACCCTATAGGTTTTGATTTATTTGCGAGTATCAAAATATGTCGTATAAATGGCCGATTTCTTTTTTGCGTTGGCTTAGCAGCTTGATTTTTTTAAAGCTCCAAGGCACCGTAGACCTACGTATTTGATATTAATTTCAACTTGATACCTACACGCGTTCCTGAGAAAAAGGGTCTTGACAGACTGACAGACGGACAACGAAGTGGTCTTATAAGGGTTCCGTTTTTCCTTTTGAGGTACGGAACCCCAAAAATATCGAATTCCTACATGTGTCGGGAACAAGTCGCGCGTAACCTAAGATATTAAGCAGTTATCACTAAAAAGCAAAACATAAAGACTGTTGACCTTTTCAAATTCCAATCAAGCAAACAATTTCCTGACACCATATATCACAGATGTCATCAAAAGAAACAAAATTAGTTTTTATCAGAAATAATTCCATTACAGATTGAATTATTATTTTACTATAGACATTAAAGTTTATAATGAATAGTTTGTATTTATGCAAATCACATTAAGCCTTAACATTTAGAATCTCATCATTTTTCATTTTAGTTCTAAAATGTCCTTCGAAGTTATTTGAACCGTTGATTTAAACTACGTTATTGAAGACGTTCTGTGTTACATGGTTTTAGAATCTTTTGCAAGAGATCTCTCTAAATAAATAAGAATGATTATTGTAGACTTTGTTTAGGTGAGGTACGTTATTAAATAGTTTTCTTTAAATAAAGAAGATAAAGGTACCTACAATAGTTTACCTACAGTCTGCGAGGCCTTAGCTGAGCGTTGTATTTGTGTGAGTGATTACCAAAAGTAGAGTCAGACGACGCGCACACACGCGCACGTACGCGTCGCACTCTAGGCCAACGTCACACCTACACTGTCCATGTGCACTCACACAAATGCAACGCTCAGCTTAGGCCTCGCGGGCTGTACCAATTTATAAAATTAAAAAATAACACCATAATGAAATAAAGTAAAGGAAGTTAAGGAAGATGAACCTATGCATTTCTGATTATTTACAGATCTGATTAATATTTTTAAGAAATGCTCTAGAAATAAAACGCTACCAACCGACCTAACAACCGAATTGATTGGCAAAAATATAAAATCAAAATTAAAAACAACAATAATTTATTATTTTATTTTTTATCAAATGAATAAATAAATAAAATTGTACATATTGATATCAATTTTATGATCAACAGCTCAACAGCCATCTACTTACTGTTTCGCTACCGTGAAAGTTAAAAATAAACCAACGTGATCTTTGGTGTCATGTTATTTATTAAAATTGTTTATGTATAGGTTGTTTTTGATTATATTAGGTACCTAGTGTGAGTATAATTAATTAATCATGTGGTTTTTTAACACTCCTTAATTGAAAATGGTGTCAGTCGGTTTAGGGTTAGCTTTTCATATTATGTTGTTTGAGAAAAGAATTTCACATTAATTCTGTCTGTAACCTTTTCACGTCTAAACCACTGAACTGACTGCTTTGAAATTTGACAGATCCTGACTCTGACTCTGGGACCTGGAGAAGGACATGGCCATACTTAAACATCATGGATCGATGGAGAAGTCGCGGGCAAGAAATAGCTAACGATAAATAAAACACTTGAGTGATCTCACCCGTTTGCATTTTTCAGTCTATTTCCAAAAATGCTTTATTCTGTCCAATGGAAATCTTCAAGCCATTATTAAAAATATATGTATTATGATTTTATAGAGATATATAAAATAAATAGATATAAAACGAATTTATTCTTGACGGGTCTTTCACTGGCAGATAACAGATGTTATAAGGAGTAACATAGACTACTTTTATTTTAGAAAAATAATTAGGGTTCCGCACAAAAAAAAAACTAAAACCCATGAAATAGTGAACAAAATCCGTTTCAAATAGGGAAGTATTGATATCCACGGGGGCTAAGCCGCGGGCAACAGCTCTTGATAAATAAAATACTTGGGTGATCTCACCCAATTCGATATTTCAGTATATTTCCAAAAATGTTTTATTCTGTCCAATGGAAATCTTCAAGCTGACCGTAATATCATAGCCATTGCTAAAAACAGATTCTGAATTTAATGTGAAATATAAAATACATAGATTTATAACGAATTTATTCCGATAACTTTTTTTAACGTTTTATCGAACATTACTAAGTAAAACTTGTTCTCAGTAATCACGCGAAAATATCGTGAACTAAGGAGTCAAGAGAGTTCATGATCGACAAGTTTTTAAGTCGCCAAATGTCATACTCTTAGTTAATAACAAGTAAACGAGTTTCTGATATAAAAAATAGCTTCAATATTTTATTAGGCATTAGAGCGTTAAGATGTAACAAACATTGTGTTAGAATATTTTAGTATAAGAGTGTTCGTGGAGTTTCTTGCCCGTTCTTCTCCATAGGAACATACTACGCTTTGGAATGGACAACTAGCTTCATCTTTCCGACTGACCGACTCCTTGACCTGCCTGTAATTGGTTTAATTGAAATAAATGAGTTTGGGTTTAAGTTATAAATGTACAGTAGATGATTTTAGAACAAAAATCAAAAGTCTGATCTCAATTTTGTACCAAGCGATGGTTTTCTAGATTAATTTTAGGCAAGCGCTAATTAAAAGATTTTTTTAACTGTCTTACGTAAACTCATCAAGTCGTCACATAGATATAATTACTCTGGCTTCAAAATGAAAGTTTTTTTTTTAAATAGCTAGGTAAGTAAATAAGAATCGCCCCTTGCTCATGAGGAATGTAACCTATGTCACTTTGTTTACTTATCCATGAGTAGAATGTAGAGAAAGTAAGATGATCATAGTATTAGGTAGGGTATTATATTATTATGTAAAATCATCACTAGATACCATTTTATTTGCATTGTTTTATTTATATTTACTTTGAAAAGTACTATATTACTTTAATTATTGTGAATGTGAGCACTATGTGGGTCATTTTTTTTCTTTTTATTTCGTTCTTAGTTAGTTTTAATGATGGTCTCAGTTTGAGTACTTTATGCGGCCTACCCAAATGTCTTTTTCTCCAAATGTATTGTTCGTCGAGTCATTGAGTTGAGCTACACGATTACTGACAAATGCTTGCACTGACTGGGCAGGTCCACTCAAATTTGTGTGGTTCTCTCCTCAAAAGACCGTTTCAAACACAAATCTACATGGACCTCACATGATTTGACCAAGATTATGTCTGGACTTTGAAAGAGACTGACCCCTGAGTTTGTTTTGCCATATCTTCTCAGGGATAATCAGATAGGAAATGTCCACTCCATCTAGCTTTTTTAATATGACGTGTAAAAGTGATTCCGATATCCTATTTACAGATTAAACAATTTCATTTCATTGTATCCTCCTAAGGTCCGATTATCAATCTACACATAACTTTTATTTGAGGGATAAATATGACATTGAATGATATAGAATCAAGTTCTTCTAACTAAACAGACAGCTGAGCTGCTGGGTAGTTTGTTGCGCCACTTCTTCTCCCCAGCGAAAGCACTAGGAAGTGGTGAAGGGCGCGCGTTTTGGGGGACTGTCTTATGTAATTTTGACGTTCAAAAAACACTGACTATCAGCCTAATTTTACGTTTGATTTCATGGCAGTTTGCCATATTTTCTACACGAAAACTGTTAAATCGCAATATTTATTCCCCAATGAGAGTTACCTGAAAATTGAAAAAAAAAATTTGCCTTAAGTTTGTCTTCTTGTTCATATCTCATCATCCCTGCCTTTTCCCAACTATGTTGGGTTCGGCTTCCAGTCTAACCGGATGCAGCTGAAAACCAGTATATTTACATGGAGCGACTGTCTATCTGACCTCCACAACCCTGGGTAACACGATACCCTTAGCAAGACTGGTTGTCAGACTTTCGGGCTTCTGACGACCCGTAACGACTGTCAAAGATCTACGAATGACAGCCGGGGTCAATTGCGTAACGTGCTTTCCGGTATGTAATGGATGGTCACCCATCCATCGGCAAGCGTCGCTTAACCTTGAAGATCGACTTGTGTGAACTGCTTGTTCGTATCTATCAACTATTTAAATACACTTGTCTCACTAGACACACCTCTTCCATTCATCACAATGCATGTCAATCATCATTGTCATTGTCATATTTACACGTAGACAACATTTCAATACTAATTAATATTGCTAATTCTCTATTCATAATCAATGAGCATTAAACACTAGCTGTTGTCCGCGACTTCGTCTGGGTGTATTTTTTATATATTCCAATTTTTTTTACATAAATATCCGGGATGAAAAGTAGTGTATGTCCTTCTCCAGGTCCTGGGCTACTTAAGTACCTATATCTGTCTTTCATAACGATCGGTTCAGTGGTTTATTGTAAAAAGGCAACAGACAGACAGACAGAGTTACTTTCGCATTAATACATTGTTCCACGGGACCGTACAACCGGGATAAAAAGTCCTATGTCATAAACTCATAACCCAGGTCATGGTTTACCTGTGTGCCAAATTTCATAGAATTTCGTTCAGCCGTTAAAGGCTCCTGCAAACAGGCACGACACGCGACACGTTACAAAGGCACCGCGTGTCGCGCGACAAGTGGTGCTTTTGTGTCGCTCGCGATTCGCGTCGCGGGTCGCGCCTGTTTGTAGGAGCCTTAAAGCGTGAAAGGTAAACAAAGGTAAATGTAGACAGACAGGCAGACAGAGTTACTTTTGCATTTATATTATTAGTATAGTGACAGCAGATTTAGAAACTTGATCGGGTTTAGAAACCGGGTATTAAGTGGGTGATACGGTACGATTCAAACGTGTGATGTTTCCCGAGTCCAAATCTACAGTGGGCCAATTGTTGTCTATAGTATGGATGGATAGATGGATGAAGAAACACGAACTAACCTTGGAGTAGAAACCGACGACGATCTCGACAAATTCGGTTTCTTCGGCTTAAACAGTTTATGATTCCTCAAATCCATTTTTTTAAATTTCGTTTCACCAAAAAAAAAAAATTAAAACTAAGCACAATATACACGACCACTCACAAACCTCTGACACTGACAACTAGAATATTAATTAGAACATACTATTGCAATCTAATTATCATAAAATTTCAGGTTTTAGCCTTTAACGAAGTCGTTAGCAACGAATTGCATTGTAACTTTGTTGGCAAATCTTACTCCGGCGTGTCGGCTATTCATATGAGTAAAAGAGACAGAAATAGTACTGTCGGAAAGATGGAAAGAGACAGTGATGTGTCGTAACTTTTCTGGCGTAAGTGCATGCTTCTGTTAATTAAAATATAGGTTTTAGTTGTAACTAATGTTTGGTTTTGTGGATTTATATGTTATTGACGTGGTTATTATTAATTTGATGGAGATGTTAGAGATTAATAAAACAGGTCAATAAAGGTAGAGGAAAAACGGAGGAAGAAAATTTTCAGTGTCTGATTTTGAAAGACAAATAATTAAAGCTGGTATCCTTCAATGACACCTGTGACACTGTGACAAGTGACACTGCTTCCAAAAACATTTTCCAATATTATTAAAAACGTGTTTATTGCCCAAAATTAGCAATGTAAATATAATTTCGCAAAGGTCACCAAAATTGGAACCTGTCTTTCAAATAAAAAACAAAAGCGTCACGCCAAATAATTAAACAATGACAAATACATTAATACAAAAATCTTTAAATTAATTCATTTACTGACAGACAACGTACAGCTGACAGCCTAGACCGCTGGGTCGAGAAGTATGAAACCTTCCACACCAGCTCATTATATTATGGATGAACTGAAGAGTTCGCTTGTTTGTTTGAACGCGCTACTCTCTGGAACTACTTATCAGATTTGAGAAATTATTTTTTGCATTTGATAGCCCAATTCCTGAGGAAGGTTATAAGCTATTTAACATCACGCTACAACCCTTAGGAGCCAAGCTAAACGAAAAAAGTCAGAAAGAACGCTTAGCGATAACGAAGTAAAAGCGCGGGCGGGCGAAGCGATGCGACGGGGTGGTTCGGGGGCCGAAATTATATGCAGACGAAGTCGCGGGCAGCATCTAGTATTATTATAATGAAAGAAAGCACTAAGGAAGGATATAGGGGGTTTAAAAGGGAATGGAAGTTTGTATAATATGAAAGTTCGTCATTTTTGCCGCTGGGAAATCCCATCGGGTGCAAGCCTTGTACAGACGCCAGCACATCAAGCTATCTGTCAAATTTCTTTAAAAGATTTTCAACTTTATCGCTAAAGCATTAGGTTCAAGGTTGATCGGGAAAATTTGACAGTTTCGGGTAGCTTGATGTGCTCGCGTCTATACAATAATGCACTTCTCACAAGTTATTTATTTCTAAAAGCGGTTTATTATTATTTGTAAAATGACACCTAAGTAGCCAGATCACTTTTCAAAGGGACCGGTGCAACTTTGCCCACTGTGCGCAGTTCGCTTTTGGTGTGAAATATATCAAGTTTTGCAGAGATACTACCTAATATAAAAGTAGGAAGTGTGCTCTTGAGTTGATCTGAGAGATATAAAGCTGTGACATTAGTGCAGCGGGATAAATCAAATTAATAAAAATATCATTAAAATGAATCTAATGGCATCGATTTAATTGTTTTAGCAATAATAATATCAGGTTAATTGCTCAGTAATTTTAATGATTAGTTAGGGTCTTTTAAAAGGTGTTTATATTATGGCTTTACGTTATTTTTTATAGAAAGGTGCAAGATTCAATGTACAATGTGCAGTGTGTTTATGTCATGAAACTCAAACCTTGAAAGAAAAAAAAATCGACTGTTAAAAAAGGGGTGTGTGCTTATGACCACAATAGAAGTAAAAATCTACGACTGGAGCTGAGTATACGCGATTTGGCGTCATCAAGCGACAGCCACGGAGACGAGTTTACTCGATTCAGCGTCACTGACCCGAGCGTGACGGTTATGTTTCGTTCACTGTTTAATAAGAGCGCAAAGTGCCCCTAAAGTAGTTTTCACTTCAAAAATCCACCACAATTTGCAACCAAATCGCTGTTTCATCCGCTTTTCTCACCATAACCTCACCTGAAACCTAACAACTAGAAGTTAACTGGCGATCCACGTCACTGATACGCGGCGGCGAGCGCTTTACCGTGCCCCGTGTGACGCGCAGTTTAATGTAACCATGCGTTTAGAATATCCTACTACTCGTAGGTACAGTTACTGCCGCAAATGCTCACGTTATCGCAAACATAACTGTTGCTGGAACGAAATATGATCCTGTGAGATTTTAGCGACGGTTTTCCTTGAAAGGTTTGCGGAATTGTAAGTGAAGTCATTGATAGCTAGAGTCTGTTCGGGAAGAGAGCCGTCGTGGCCAAAATATAATATGAGCTAACGTTACGTTGTGTAGCTCGCTAAATAAATATGTAAAATATCAAGCGTATTCTATAATTATCACTTGCTTAGAAAACAGTGAAGGAAAACATCGTGAGGAAACCTGAAAGCTATTTCTCGGCGGCATGTGAAGCCAAGTCAGAGGGCCCATGGGTGGCAAAAAAAGTCTGACACTAAGTTAGTCACTAACCACACGAAAAAGAAAGAAGAAGAAGACCAAGTCTGTAGGATTAGAGGAAGTGGTGTTAATTTTAATTCGGCTTGCAAGATTTGACCCATACATACGCAAAAACGCATATTAAACAAAAGCTTGTAAGCAGGTAATTAAGCACAGCAATGCGATTCTGTAAGATCTCACTCTAACCCTTTACACCCGCTCTGAAACGAGCGTGAGTTTGAGTTTTTGACTTTAAAAAAATTCTGGCGCCAAACCGTTTACTTTTTACGGAACGCAACCGGCACCGATCGGTCGTGAGGGTGTTGCTCGCAACGCTAAAACGCGGGGCCTTTTTAGCTCTTTTGGCTGTATAGAAATCTACAAAAACATGGTTTTCGAAAAAAAAACCGTCGGGTGAAAAGGGCTAAACTTCGCATCTGAATCCGCTGTGAGTTTCATGATTGGAATTCTATAAACTCGCTTGAGAATTCGAATCAACACTAGCGCCAGCCTTGCGAACGCGTAAACAGTTCCGTCCTCAAATCCCATCACGGCTCTCTTTTCGAACACACTCTACTACACACACACATATAAACTGACGCTTTCTTCCCATGGGGGTAGGCAGAAACTATAGAACGCCACCTGCTACGATCCTTACATACTCTTTTTGCCTCGTTTACGTTCATACGTCATCAGGGGGCCAACCACCACCTCTTAAAGCAGTATTATTTTAATGTTACTTCAGTGTGAGAAAGAGATGGAGCTATATAGGACGTCTAGCTCCATCTCTTTCACACATTGAAGTAAGATTACAATAAAACTGCTTTAATAGGTGGTAGTCTAGCTCCTGGTTATACACGCACGCCGGTTGCGAGTACTAGAAAATTACAGTTGTACCTATAATTAGAGTTAACATAATGCTAGACCCATCAATTTGGAGCCGAGTAAATTTTTTTTGCACTTTCATGAAAACATAATTACTTAGATTTTTTGCTTTGGATCCACAGTTACAGTTTTCTTTTCTAAACACGTTCTGGCATCCTAAACGCGCCATAAAATTATTTTATTATTTTTCAGCTAAATCAACATAGTTTCACCACAAAAAAGACAGTTTTTATCGAAAAGGCTTAATGTAATGAAAACGTTTAATGTAATTCTAATAAATAGCAATTTCAGTTTTGTAATTTACGTTTACTATATTTCAATTATCTATTGCACGACTTTAATAGATCGGCGTCAGTTAAAGTAAAAATAAAATAAAACAAAATCAAGTCTACCTACTTATTACAGTTCAGTACGCAAGTGGATTGAACTTTATTTTTCTTGTTTTAAATTAAGAATTACTTTGGGTAACGTTGATGTAATCAAAAAGAGGTTTTATGTAATGAATATAAAATAGAAATAATGTTTAAACATTTTGTGCTTGACTGTATCTGGTTATTTCTGCTTGATGTATGATTTATTCGCTAGATGAAGGTGGAACTTTGATGTAGTTTATATTTTCTTTGTTAAAATAAAAATAATTAAAAATTCCGCCGTGTTTTTTTATTAAGATTATTATATCAATATTGAGGCGATTACGTACAGAAATGAAACTACCGTAACTTTTAAACAAGATAGCAAAATTTACTGATGTTTTTTTTTGTATCACAATACATACCTACTACAGAATTTAAATGACTTATTATAATGCCTATTTTATTGAACACTAGCTTTTGCCCGCGACTTCTTTCGCGTGAAATTTCTGGTTATAACATAAAATTTATCGTATTCCACTCGACAATACTCTAGCTTCCCATTACTGAAAGAATTTTCGGAATCGGATCACCAAAGATTACATACAAACTCAAAAATTTTACCTCTTCTCTATAATATTAGTATACAAGTTGTAATTTAAATATCGCACCACCTGTTAAGGGGTACTCATCATTATGAACAACTTTTACTATGGGACCAAACCTGAAATCGCGAAAAAAGAGATGTTCCCTACATTTTGACTAGTTATGGCGAACATAAATGTAGGGAACAGCAGATTTTTTTTCCTACAAAAGATGTTCCCGACATAGTTAATTAGGGGAACCATTAATAAAATCATAGTTTTTGTTAGTCTAGTCCTAGTGCATAAAACAAGTTTTAATGCAGTTTGAAATATCAACCAGTTGCTAAATACGTACGTACCTACTTCTCCTTGACAACGGTTGCCAAGGGCATCTCAACTTTATAGTAGGTAAGTATGTGTGAAGATGTTAAGTTTTTTCTCAATGTTTTTATTTTTTATTGCTTGGCGCCATAGAAAAACAAAATGCAATCGTTAGGTATAGGTACTTTAAAGGATTTGGGATATGAAGTTCATTAACAGAGTTCTTAAGTTGGCTGTATTTTTCCCCACAGCTCTATCTGCATCCTAGAAAACTAATACCAAGCTACACCATAATCAGTTTTATTATTTTTATTTATTATGAACTAGCTGACCTGACAGACGTTGTCCTGTCCAAAATTCAATAATTTGTGGAAAAAAGGTTGTCTAGTTTTTCCCGAATTTGAAGATTTTTCGCAAAACTTTTCCAATTTTTCTTTCCACAAAAACCTGATTCGGAATATCACAAACATTTTAAAATAAAAAATAGCCAAATCAGTCCAGCCGTTCTCAAGTGATGCGCTTGAACGCTTTTAATTTTTATTATACAGAGTCAAATTAAATTACCTAGCGAAACTCCGCAAACGTGATGGGTATTGATATCTAAACATGATAAACCAAAACATGAATTAATTTGATGATTTATTTTTGTGGTCAACCGCAGTGTAGTTGAAATATCAGTTCAAAAAATCATATTTTTTTGTGTAAACTTCTCAAACATGATGGGTATCGATATTTAAACACGTCAAAACAAAAAAAAAATTTTTCTCAACTCATACTTCAAGTAACAACACTAGCAGTGGTCGTTGAGCCCAAAACAAAATCATCAAAATATCTTTTTTCGTCTGCGGAGTTTCGCTATATAATTTAATTTTCCACTGTATAGATTTCTTCTTTAATCTCGATGTCGCTTGTGTATTTTTAGCCTAGGCAGGTTTTATTCTAGGTTTATTGGCAGAATCTAGATCTTTCTAAGAATTCACGTGTGGATTATTAAATAAAACCACTAAAACCAATAGGAATTATTTTATTACTGACTATTTGCATATTATTATGATGCTTATTTTATGATCTTTTACTTTATTTCGTTGCTCACACATGATTATTTCTGTAATATCGTGGATGCACATTCCATAAACACCCAGACACATTTTGTCTCACATTTTCCTAACCTTTGGCATTTTAACATAATATTATTTATCGATACTATTTAAAACAGTAACATACAAACAAAACTTGGGCAGTAACTGGCGTGACGGTTCGGTACCGCACCGTTATCGCGCGCGTGTTGTGCATACGTAATGTGGCCATTGATAGGTTACTATTGAACGTAACTGTACTTCGTATAAGTACTTGGATATTGTAATTTTGTGAATGGGAATTCGATATTATTTCTTGGATGAAAGAGTAAAATTAAAAGTAGAACAGTCGCTTACGTTAAAGAAAAACTTATGAAACCTGAACGAAATAGTCTAAAATTCTCAACACGTAGAAATGAAAAAAGCATCAATATTATTGATGTTATCAAGAAAAGCTTTGGTCCAAAGTGAAACAATTACTGACTTGTAATGTACAATGTGTATTTTAAATACCGCACAACCTCTTGAGGGGTCATTGTACTGATCATTATGAACAACTATTACTATGGGACCAAACCTGAAAACGCGAAAAAAAATCAGCTGTTCCCTACATTTTGACGGGTTATGCGAACATAAATGCAGGACACAGTTGATTTTTTTTCGCGATTTCAGGTTTGGTCCCATAGTAAAAGTTGTTCTAAATGATGAGTACAATGACCCCTTAAGAGGTTGTGCGTTATTTATGTTACACCTTGTATAAGCACGTAGTAGGTTTGCATCAATGTCGAAAAAAAAAATTGTAGTGGAAAGCCCAGTATCCTTGGAAATAAAAGTTTTGTGAACTGGAATTACCGTGATGAAAAACCCTAGCATATGTAGGTGCTTGGATGTAAAACAACTCTCAAAGTAACCAGGCCTTCCCAAAAGTACAATTGCGCTTTACAAGTGCACAAGCTACACAACAATTACCACGTCATTAATTTAAAAATAGCTTTAAATACTTCCCCAATACGCGGTTAAGTCTAACAATTCACGAATTTATTATCAACTATCAGCGTCCCGCAGTTTCACCCGCATAAGTCTCGATCCCGTAAGGATATCGGGATAAAAAGTATCCTATATCTTAATCCTAGTTATAGACTATATGTGTGCCAAATTTTATCCAAATCCGTTCAGTAGTTTTTGCGTGAAAGAGTAACAAACATCCATCCATCCTCACAAACTTTAGCGTTTATACATATATTAAGTAGGATAGTAGCATGACATTGATTATCAGACTTTCCTCATGCATCATGAATGAGTGCAGATCACGTGTACCTAATTAATTAGTATTAAGTATTACCTCAACCGATGACATTACTGTGAGCTATTTACAATGGGAACCATAGTAAGGCCCTATGTACACAGCACGGTTTCTTGTACTGCGTATAAACCACGACGTAGAAAAAACGTATCTGTCAACAAGCTTCCATAGTGATCCATACAACACTGACGACCGTGCTTGCACACGGCGAATTAACCGTCGTTTTTCACGGCAAGAAAAACGTGTGTACAAAGGGGCTAAAGAATGTCATCGATGTATGAGCTTATAAATACTCATAACACACATAGCTTTACAGTGATGTGTTGAGAAAATAGGCATTATAAGTGGAACACTGATTAATAAAACATGATTTATCTTATAAAGACGTTTGTGGAAGTTATGACTGATAACTCTGCGTCAAAGTACAGGTTGTCCTGTCAGACGATGTAATTGTTGATGGCTTTGCGTAAAAACATTGGAAATATTGATTATGATACTGGTAATGCATCTATTGACAATGAAAAGAAAAGAGGCCTTAATAAGGTTGATAATGATAAATCTGGAGTAAAGAAACTGGGAATGTTTTCTTTATGGTTAGTTGCTTAAGACAAAGAAGATCCGTATGGTAAAAGATGCGAAACGTTTAGAAAAGTAGCAAAGCTTCATAAAAAAAATTCCAGTATGTTAGTGTCCCACTGCAGGGCAAAGGCCTCTTCTCATACAGAAAAGGAACGCGCATTGATAATGAGGATGCTTTAAAGTCAATCAATCTGCCTAGCCTTTTCCAACTATGTTGGGGTCAGCTTCGAGTCTAACCGGATGCAGCTGGATACCAGTATTTTACATGGAGCGACTGCCTATCTGACCTCCACAACCCAGTAACTAGGTAATACGATACCCCTGGGTAAGACTGGTTGTCAGGCTTTCGGGCTTCTGACGACCCGTAAAGACTGTCAAAGATCCACGATTTATATCTGGGACCAACGGATTTTAATTGCTTTCCGAGGCACGGAGGGGTCTTGGTATGTAAAGATGGTCACCCATCCACGGACAACACCGGCAAGCGTAGCTTAACCTGATGGATCGACCCGTGCGGCTGTTATTACTTAGCCACGGGTGAGGATGTTTTAAAGTATGCCCGTAATAAAAGTAGTGAGTTTCCTCACTTTTCTGACCTCACATCGTTAAAATGTAAAACAAACTCTTTAATATTATGTTCTGATTCAAACCATTTCATTGTTACATCCCTAGTACCACATGTGCCTAATGAATTTGCACCAATGACCTTTAAATAGTATCTACAGACCTAATTCTCCATTTGTATCAGCAATGAATTAACTCCTACTTTGTCGCCTACAGATTTTTAACTTGCCATTTTGATCGCGTGGAGAGATCAGTTTGAATAAAAAAACATTTGTCGTACTTTTAGTAGGACAACATGTTGAATGTCGTCTCGATAAATGATTGTATCAATTGTGATACACGCAAGTAATTACTCGAGATGAGAGTTTTCTGTGGCTAATAAATCTGGTAGTCCTTTGTCAAAGACATGTTTTTTTTTACAGAAATGTTTAACCTAATTAAGTCCTCGTACCCACGGGCTATTTTTTTAACGCGGCGATATTTTGTCGCGCTGGGATGCACTCTGTTGAATTTTCGATGCTCGGCTCAACACCAAGAGTTGAAAATTCAGTGCGCGGAAAAGAACGTCGCGTTAATAAATCTTTGTGCAAACCTGGGTTTATCGGGAGATAAATAGATCACAGATGTTGGATAGATTACCGTGTAGATTGGCAGCTTACACAGCACATGGTGGCGAATAACAGTGAGCTTAAAGATCTGCAAGATAAAACCTTTTTATGTAAAAAAAACCTAAGTTAAACCTAGTTTTTAGTTAAAAGAATGACCCTTTTAACTTCTTTTTATAAAAAAAATACGTTATCTGGTTCGTTTAAAAATTTATCACAATTTTTATATCAAACACAAATTTCACCTGTTTGGCATGCATATAAATATCTGGTAGTTCTTTATCAAGGACAATATTTTTTTTCAGAAATGTGTTTTAGGCAAAATAGTTGAAAGCATTTTTTTCTGTCTCTGCTAGTGGTAGATTACAGTGTAAGTTGGCAGCCTAAACACCTTTTGGTGACGAATGGTACCGGTGGTTAGCAAACCTTTTTGGGTGAAAAGCATGCACCCACAGTGAGAGAAAAAGTGACTATGGTTTGTTTTTTTCACTTGTCAATTTAATCTCCGAGATTAAAAAAAACGTATTGGCTCATTGAGAAAGACCTTTTTCTATATGTATCTTGGTCAAAAGGTTCATAAAAATACCGATTAAACCTCGTTTTATTAGTTTTATCGTCAATCAAGTGCAAGGGGCTGTTTATTAAGAAAAATACTCAATCTAGTTCGTTGAAAAACCTTCTAGTTGTCAATATCCTGTTAGCGATCGCCTCATTTTTATATATAACACAAATTTCACCTGATTGGCATGCGGGAGGCATATTGATACGTGTGTTTGTGTGTGTGCATATACTTGTCACGTCATCAAATGTCACGATACACACGCATAGAGTTAGATAAGATTCCATTTTGTAATGAACGTCACTAGACCATCAATGTTTTATTTTTTTCTGCGGATTTGGGGCTTAATATTTTATGTATCTTTTTCAAAATTTTGACGTAGATAACTCAATTTAAAATTTTAACACTGTTTGATATAAATACATCGTAGGCTTTTGGTAATAATTCGTTTGTCGATTTTCTTAAGCCAAGTTTTGCAATCAACACAACACCCAAATCATCTTCACGTGTATCCGTTAATAAATTCAATTGTTTTATCACCAATTGAATTTTCGATTCCCCTCGTAAAAA
Source organism: Fissipunctia ypsillon (assembly GCA_947568875.1). Taxonomy (NCBI): domain Eukaryota; kingdom Metazoa; phylum Arthropoda; class Insecta; order Lepidoptera; family Noctuidae; genus Fissipunctia; species Fissipunctia ypsillon. The sequence continues at coordinate 22,045,330 of OX387644.1, forward strand.
TCACCATTGCGCTCGTCTACGCGACTGTACTTCAAAGTACAGTCAAACACACAAGCCGTTCCCCGAATGATCCGGACACACGACTTTAGTATTCCGAGTGCATCAGTGCATCGATATCGAAGGGCTCTTCCCTTTGGCGGCCATTTTTGTGGCACCAGAGGTACTTCCTTAGTAGCTAGTGTTACCATTATTCTGAGAAAAGGTGATAGGTACCTGAAACAAATAAAGGGAGTTCATTAGTATTTTGTTGACGAAGCTGTAGTGATTGACGTTTTTTATAAAGCACGTTACGTTTATAAATTAATGGTAACCTAGTATGTCGTCGATGTATAAGTAGTATCATAGTAGGTAAGTTGATTTGATATCTCTTACTCTTAAGTGAACCGAAAATAAAGTACTATTTTCTTTCTTTTCTAACCAACGGCATCTTTCTATTAACTACTGCAACCACGACAAATATGACCAGGAATATATACAAACATCACATAAATAACTGTGAAACGAAAATGTCGTAAGTTAACATAAATCATCAAAGTGTCGCATCTACAACTACATCAATCGATAGAGAATGCTAATAAAAACAGAATGCAGTTGATAGCCGTAAATCCTTCATATATTATTATGCAACGAAGCATCATAACGAAATTATGTGCATGAATCGATCACAAGATACTTTCACCGAGGTACAGACACGTATTTGGTCTGGGGTGTATGACAACCGATTATAAAAATGCTTATGTAATTCGAAATATAGTCTACGGCGCTGAAGGGACCATAAAAACAGTCCATGTAGTTAGTTAATAAGAAACATTTTGCTATATTAGATAGCATTTACAATGATAAACGTCTGCATATAATAAATACTTAAGTATTGCTTCTATCGTAATTAGTTATTAATTATGATGGAACGCATTTAGTTACTTATAGGCAAGTATAATAAATAAAGAAATCTCTACAAAACATTGACACCCAATTGTTCACCCAAATCCCTGCCTGTGACAGCAACAAAGTTGACGCTTCATCTATGAACCGGCCAATTTGAGATAAATAGCTTATCGTACACCCGAAAACAGTAATCAGGTATCATCTCAAACTATCCACTTGTTAATTTTTTTTTTCTCTTAATGGTGTCCATCACACGTCACGCCTGGCTATCAAATGATTTATTAAAGGCCCTTATCAATCAATTATACACTTTGTACCTGTCAGAATAGGGTTTGAATTCAATTGTTACATTTCCGATTAGATGTTTTCGTATAATAGTTCGATAAGTTTGATGTGTGAGATCAATCGGGCCGTGAAAGCTGGTTTAATTTCTTTTGGGTTTTTTTTAAAATGACTGTGTATATGATTATTTTGATACTTTTCTCACATCCTAATCTTGAAACGGTTACCATTTTATTCGAAAACGTTTTTTAAGATCAAGTCATCACTCATCATCTTTCACTACGCCGTTCACGAAATCCACATCTCAATGCTCATTTTTTTTTCTGATAGGCCTGTAAGCTTCACCATGAACACCATTCATCACAACTCCCAAAAAAGTACTTTCTTTCATCACAAGCAGTGTCCTCAATTCCAACAATAGCATCATCGTTCCGAATAATTCACCACAGTCACGTCGATCATGACCCGAGTTTAGTTCCGGCGTCCACTTCCTATATATTGATTGACATTACTTAATATACCATTGATTATTGAGTCATCCATCATTTATTAGGTGAAATGTCATATAGAAATGTATTATTACGCGACTATATTTTATGGTTCTGTGATTGGATTTTTGTTATTAGGTAGCTAATAAATCATCTATGTAGGCATACTCGGACGTTGTTATATTTGTGTTCATACTTTTTCAGTCTTCATTCATAATATGCCAGGATTCAAAAATTGAGGCAAAGATACAAAAGACAGAGATACAATAAACATATTTTAAAGCTGAAGAATTGCTTGCCAATAGTTGAATCTGATCAAACGCCAAGGCGTGATCTAAATAAGAATCCACTAAGATACTTGTTATGTCAAGGATTCTAGAATAAACTAATCTATAACATTTGAAAGTTTGCTTTATCATCTTTTCTCCCAAAATCATCGATACTTGTTCTAAAATCTTCCAAAAATGCCGCCTTTCACGCTGTGTACTTACGGTATTGTTAGAGTTTAATATTATTAATAAAACATCAGCGCATGTCACTGACGCAACTCTCCCGACAGACGGCTAGACGAACTAATCCCTCACTGACAAATCGGCCGCCATCTCAAAGCCGATTAATAAATCATTTTGAACGGTTTTGGTATGAAAAAAGAAAAATAGAATAACCATTTTGTTTATACAAATATACTTTTTGATTATACATTTCTATTGCATAGTGAAAGAAAAGATGCTTGTTTCTTTTTAATTATGAATGATGTGTTTTATTAGTTGTGTTTTCTACTCAGTAATAACCCATACCCAACAAATAGAACTAACTAACCCATCCACTTTGGCCCATCAAACATAACTAAATCACTTTTATCATTCATTCCGAAACAAAACGGGTGAATTGCGTTTTTGTTTTATAGTCAAGATTTGGACAATCATGACTTTTCAGAGCACGTTAAAACCGATAAGCCGAAAGCGTGTTTAACTCGGAACTATAATGTCATAAGTCAATATTATGTCACAAATGATTCACAGACACAATTAGGTACAGTCGCGGATTGCATAAGGATGCACCTTTCACCTGTACATGCAGTTCTTCGTGACTGTACCGACTGTTATTACAGTTAGGTACTCTCATGTCTGATGTTTAGATAGGATTTTGTGAAATGAAACTTATTGAAATGTGCATTTTTGCATAAAATTATGCTATGATCTATTGTGCTGATTAGATTATTAAAACTTTCTAAGGATCTTGCGCAATGCCTAACTTTAACAACGTGATTGGTTGAACTGTGTGCAATTCAAAATTTCATTAATGATCACAAAAATCTAGACTAACATTGAATTATTAAGATTTCGGTCTATCGAATCGATTTCAACTTCGATTGAGTTGCAGAATTCAGAAAATTGTACAACATATTGAAAGATATTTTATACTCTCACTTAAGAAAATATTTTGTTGCAGCCTCAAAATAAAAAGTTATTGTGACTGACTCCAGAATATGCAAAGAAAAAACTCTAAAATTGCTCCACAAAAAGATCAAACACTACACTTTTGTGCATCCCAATACGTTCACAGTAAGTAAGTGAATCACAATGGCTTTCTTCGAAAGGATGAAAGTGTCGACACAATTGGACACGAGCATGTCGAGCTGACACAGTGCAAAGTGGGTTCTTCAGACCGTTTGAAAAAAGAATCTGTCGTGATCAAGTGTCGCATTTTGTGTCATTTTTTGTCGGTCATCAGGCCGTGATTCGTCTCAATATGCAGTGATATAATTTCTATTGTCCTAATTAATTATTTCAAGAAGAAGTTACTACGATTTGGAAATGCACTACCTTTTCATTTCGTATTTTCCTTATCTTAACAATGCAATAACCTTTTTCATGTACTTATTTTAAACGCATTGCACTATTATACGCATGTTAAGCAAGCCAAGAAAATATTTACGTACCGACATTTAAATTCGCAATAAAATAATAAATACCGCTTACATATTTTTAGACTTTCTTGTATACGTTATTGTAACGTCATATCAAATTTGTACTCTATAACTTTGTTAATAAGGTCTGAAATTATATGTACAATAATCGTTACGGTCTATGCGCCCATACAGCACGACATTTGTATTTCGACGTGAATTTCTCGACTTTTCTCTTACTTTCCAAGTTGAATAACCGTGGTTAGCGCATCTCACATAACTACGTCTATATGAATATTTATATCAAATAATTTTTAGACGAATATTATGTCACGATTATGTGCGATTTCACCGGCATATGAACTCATTTATCTGCTTTAATTTGCGGTTTTAATGTGCAAATTAATTTTTGTATAGATTTATTGTATTGTATTAATTAGTCACTTTTGTTTATTGATTTTACTATTGAATTGTTTATATCTAGTAGGGTTTTTATTAGTAGGTACATAAAAAGTACTATTATTTAACGTATTAATTAGGTCCTTCTTACCACCTTACAAATTAGTAGCCTACTTTTTTAATAGAGTTGCACAATAAAAACTTTTATTTTCAACACAATAGTAAAAGGCGTCACACACACCAAATATATATTATCCTAACCGACCACACACACCTAAGATACTATAACATATCGCGAGAGCGTTTTGTCCCTTTTACAGGATGTTCAGTTTTTGTAATGAAGCGCATACAAAACTTAATATTGCTAGACCTACTTGGCAGCTCATCTGACGAAGATTGGAATAGTGGATTCAATATTCAAGTTGCATCTACCATAAAAAAATTGTAAAATCTGGGTAGACCACATAATAACCAGAAAACGTTCACGTTGGGCGGTCGGCCTCGGCCTCCCGACTCATCGCGTCTCATCGCATCCTCGCCCGCGCTATAAACTTCGTTTTCGCTTATCGTTTGTTCTGACATTTGTTCTTTTTGCTCAGCTCCGAAGGGTCGCAACTTATAACCTTTCTCAAGAATTGGGCTACCAAATGCAAGAATTTTACAAATCCGACTGCCGAGTAGTTCCAGAGATTAGCGCGTTCAAACAAACACACTCTTCAGCTGTATTATATTAGTATAGATAGAATAGATTTAAAATAATAATTAGGTTAAAATTCCGTAATGTTCATCGACTTTTGTCGCTGACTGCACATCATCTTTAGGTAAATCTAGATGATGTTCTGTCAGCGCAGCTAAGGCGCCATGCAAATTATTGTAGGTCATTAACATAACGCTTTATATACTATAAAAAGGTCTTCACTGTTTTTTTACCAACACATTACTATAAGTGTTAGTTAGCAATATTTTGTATTTAACTAACTAAGTACCTACACATAATAAAATATACATAACATAACATCACGCCTTGCTTCCTCGAAGGGTTAGGCAGAGGTGTAGTACCTATAGAAAAATAAAAAATATATAATATAATAAAATATAATAATAAAAATATAATTATATTTTATATATAATAACATATTTAACGCTTTATAATAAAAGATTCCCAAAAATCATTGTTTATTTTTTACGCAAGTATTAGAACATCCTGTTGGTGATCTTAAGATAAAATCGCCAACTATCTAAACTATTAATATAGCTTTCGCAAATCAGCCAGTATCTTCAGATACTCTAATATGAAATATATATTATCTTCAGTGTGTGCGGAGTTCCATTAATTTGTACGGTGAGCGATATGTCGAAGATAATATATATTTCATATTATCTTCTGTGTCTGTGACGCCCTTAACCATAAAGTCACGAACTAACAATCATCCCTTTAGGTTGAGATTAATATGTTTTCCTAGAACTTGAGATTTTCTTTAATTTGGTCGACGCTGTTTGACACAGCAACATTTTTCACAATGACTATATTTTGCGAATAATTATGCATCTCTCTCTAAATCACTCCAACTACTCTAATCAAAATACAAATTGGACCACAGTGTATCAACTAGTAATCTGAACTCATCAAATGCACTATGTCAAGGCGGCTATCATACATCACTGTAACCACAGCCTAACCTTTGAATCTAGAACATCTGAATATAGCAACATACAATCACTTTTACAAGCAAATGGATCTAAATTGCGGTCTGGAATTGTTTTGCCTTTTAGTCATTTTAAACAAACGAATGTAAAAAAGCAGAGGATTAATTCCTTCATTCATTCTTTCGGACTGCAATTGTCTTATTTTGTGTATGGCAGTTTAAAGAACTTGATATGACTATATCTGAAATGATTTAATTATTTATTTAGATTGGCAACATTTTTGTATGCTGAAATGTGTATGCTTTTTTAACTGTAGATTCAAGCACGGTTTTTTAAGAGTCTTGAAAGCGTATAATTTTGTGTTTTATTCGCTGTTAAAAACTTAAAGTAAATAAAAAGGATTTTTAAAGTAAGCCACATTTTTGGATAATTCTTGTTTTTAGTTCAAGAACAACCACTACGTTTTCGAAATTTAGAAACATTTATATTGATATATTTCTTTCACATTTTGAACGGAAGTATTTAATTTTATAAAAGTTACCGGATATAGATGGTTACGTAAGAAACACATTGACATTTCAAAAGTTATAATAATTTATGAACCCCAGTTTATATTACGACTTTAGGCCATTCTAAAAACACGAATATTTATTTAAATATTCAAATAAAAATAATTAAATAGTCAAGAATGGTTTTTATTTTTAAACATATGGATTCGTGCATCATTATTTCCTAAAAACCCAATTGATTAATTTATTATGCTCACGTATTCAATCGATACTAAAACGTGGTAAAAGACGGAACTGACTTTTACAAACTAGCTGACTATTTGACCAACACTGGGCCCAGTTATGGCAATCAAAACATATATAAAACCATATAGATTATTTATTTAAGTATTTGTTATTTTTTGCTTTATATATGTGTAAGTATATTTTATATTTTAGTTTAAATCATATTCTTCTCTTCTTATTCTCACACACTATTGTCTACATTTCTTTTTCATTTCTCCTTTCGCAGGTCTGCTGGAAGAAATTTCTTAAGAAATAAGCAGTACCTTTGTACTCAATACTCTTAATGTCGTATCTGCTTATGTTTTACTGTGAGTCCATAAATAGTAAAATAAATGAATAAATAGATCACATCCAGCCAATAAATAAATAATCAACATTGGTTCTAATCTATACTAATATAATAAAACTGAAGAGTTTGTTTGTTTGAACGCGCTAATCTCTGGTACTGCCAGTCGGATTTAAAAAGTTCACAATTTTTGAGGACAGTTATAGGCAATTTAACATCACGGCATGACCCTTAGGAGCCGAGCAACAAGAAAAAATTCAGAAAGAACGGTAAGCGAAAACGAAGTAATAGCGTGGGCGGCAAATGTGGCTGTTATTTTAGTATATTGTAGTGTTTTACGACTTCCACGCAAACGAAGTCACGGGTAGAAGCTAGTATAAGCATTTTTTTTCGTTTAAACTATGTTGTCCCACTGCTAGGAAAAGGTCTCCCCATACTTTTCCAATTTTCTTTATGCTGTGCCTTTTTTTAGGCCTGCCTCGGTGACGACGCCCCTCTTCAGGCACCCACTGTATGACGATCCTGGCCCATCTGTCTGGATGCATCCTATAGGTATGACCCGCCCTATGCCATTTCAGCCTCGCAGACTTATCACCAACATCAGCGATGCCTGTCTTGAAGCTTATTATGGTGTTGCCAATTTGGTCGGTGAGTTTGATTTTTAAGATGCTACGCTACTTCGCTCTTTGGCAAACCTTGAATTTGGACTTCTGAGCCTTGGTCAAATACCAAGTCTGAGCGCCAAAGGTTAGGATAGGCAGGATACACATGTCGACGAGCTTGCGCTTTGGTGAGATAGGAAGGTCGCCCTTCATTAGCGCCTTCATGGGCCAGTAGCTCCTCCAGGCATTTTCGACTCGATGGTCGATCTCTTTGTCCTGTTTGTTATGCAAGGAAACTAGCTGGTCCAGGTAGATATATTCGTCGATATAGTGTATTTCCTGCCCATCGACCTCGACCTTGTATTTAGCGGCATTGATCATGACTCTTTTAGTCTTTGACCGATTCATCGTCAGTCCAACCTCAAGGCTTGCAGTGCTCATTTCTTGGAGCATTTGTTGCAACCGATCTGCCGTAGACGCAAAAAGATCGATATCGTCTGCAAACGAAGGTTTGATAGCATTTTATCGCCGATTGTAATGCTTGTTGCCCACGTGTCTGCGAGTTTTTTTAAACACCTCCTCGAGGGTGCTGGTAAATAGTTTAGGAGAGAGCGGATCACCCTGTTTTACCCTTTGTCAATTTTGAATGTTATGCCTACAGAATCTAGTTTAATGTTGGCCGTGCTATTACTATAAAATAATAATCATTTTAATTTAAAAATTATCTGCTAGCAGCATTCCGTTTTACTGGCGACCGGAGGCCGCGACAAAGGTCGTCAGGTGTTGCCAAAATAAGAATAACGAGTTCTTAATGTCACACAAACATAAAATCATTCGATTACTTTGAATAGCGAACCGTACCGGTGTGTGATACCTAGCAACAATTTTTTTTTTAAATTAAGAACTTTTTTATTTTTAAACTAGTTTTTATTTTCTGGTTTGTCTTTCATTTTTATTTCTGCAGTAAATCTTGCTGCGTATTAGTTTTGTTGACAAATAAGCGTGCTCTTTAGCAGCCGAACCTAATAACCTATCACCAGTTTTGGCATACTGGAGACAGAAAAACCTATCTATCTATGGGTATAACGTCCCAATAATCTATAAGAGATTAAGGAATCTTACCAGCCTGACATAAGAACAGATAGAATTATACTGTCTACCATCAATAGCGAACTGCCTTTTATTGAAAATAGGTTATTGGGTTCGGCCGTTAGGAATTTGTATATAATCATATTTCTTTACTTTTTAGAATGTAAGACATAGTTTGTCTTAAAACTGACAACTGCATAGAATTGATGACCTCTTTTCTAAGCCATCTAATTGGCCTGTGACGATTATAATATTTATTTTAAAAACATTGTAGACTGCAGATATATTTACAGTTGATTATTAATTAAGAAGAATGCAGTTTATTTTATTAAAATTTTAATTATAATGTGTATAACATTTATAAGGAGGAGCTCATGGCTAAATAACAGCCGCACGGGTCGATCCACCAGGTTAAGCTACGCTTGCCGGGGTTGGTCCGTGGATGGGTGACATTCTTTACATACCGAGACTCCTCCATGCCTCGGATAGCACGTTAAGCCGTTAATCCCGGTTATCTTTCGTGGATCTTTGACAGTCGTTACGGGTCGTCAGAAGGCCGAAAGTCTGGCAACCAGTCTTACAAAGGGGTATCGTATTACCCAGTTACTGGGTTGTGGAGGTCAGATAGGCAGTCGCCCCATATAAAATACTGGTATTCAGCTGCAGCCGGTTAGACTGGAAGCCGATCCCAATGAAGTTGGGAAATGGATAGGTAGATTGACAGATTAAAATTATAATGTCTATTATTCAAAGCAACTTTTTTGTTTAACTTTATACTTTTATGTTAAATGAACTGTCAATGGCGTGAATATAGTGTTATTAATTATGTTAATAATATATTAATGTCAAAAGCTTCACTATATTATAATAATAATACAAAAACTGTGTTAATTAGTATTTTAAACTTTTACAATATTGTATTACGGAAACGGTCGCTAGCACATAGTGTCGTAGCGACAAGGGGGCAACATGTCTTGAGGTGCTTAAGAGGAGTGGAGAGGTATTCCACGGCTATCAGGACAATCCCGGAAGTACGGTCAAGATCCCTACCAGCTATTAATGTCAAAAGCTTCACTATATTATAATAATAATACAAAAACTGTGTTAATTAGTATTTTAAACTTTTACAATATTGTATTATGTACCTAACAATACTAATACATTTTTGTAAAAAAAAACCCTGGTACACATAACTTATACGAGCACAATGCTGTCTTGCTGTACATACATTTTTCTTCATCTCATTAATGTCTGTTGCTTCCATATAAAAAATAGGACTGCGGCTTTTTTTAAATTCAGAATAAAGATAAAGATATATTTATTTGCTCAAACATGAGTACACATACAAGAATAAAATGTATGCAGCATAACAAAAAAAAAATATATGGGTTCAGGACACTACAACTTTTATTATAATGCCATAATAATTATGATAACAAATCAAAAACTCACGTAGCTTTCCATTCATTAAAATAACTTCAAAAACTACTAATCACCGTACATTTTTTTCTGACAGTTAATACATTTCCAATTATTTATCACATCTAATTTCTTGTCTCAAAACGAAAACGAATCTTTTCGTTTGAGCCCGAAGGCGTATAGGTTTGAAATCAAAATCTATAACTATACATTATTACAAATTAAAGTCGCTTTTCGTGTCTGTCTGTTTGACCACATTGTTCTTCTAAACTGGGAAACAGATTTTATTGCAGTGTTCACCATCATTTAGAGCATTTAATCCGGAAGGTTTATGTGTATAATACAATAATATTAAACTTACAATAAAGAAATTTCCATGTTTTGTCAAGTCGTAAAAACCGTGTGAAGCGGGGGCGGGTCGCTAGTTAAATATAAATTGACAACCATTTTCATATTTTCATCATAATAAGGTTAGAAAAGACGAGCTTTAATTATACATTTGATTAATTACAATCGAATAGACATAAGTTATCGAAATATCGCGGGATCAAGTTTTAATTGAATGTGGAGATCGATACTTGCATTTATGTCGTTGCAAAGAAAGTGAAAATATTATTATTTACAGGTAAATGCAATTGTTATCTTATCTACTGAATATTGGTTACATCTTATTACATAAACAACATCACGCCTGTAATCCCCGAAGGGTTAGGCAGAGGTTTAGGTACACCCACATTCCACCAGTTATGTTTAAGTCCCATGTAATAGGGAGAGAGCCTATTGCCATCCACCGAGCACAAATCTCATGCTATTGAGAAATTCCTAATGGAAAAACTCAAAACCGGTTTGCTCGACCCGGGAATCGAACTCAGGACCTCGTGCTCAGCAGTAGTGCTTGCGACCTCTAGACCAACGAGTCAAACATCTTATTATGTTATTGAAAAAGATGAAATTTCGTTTCAAACATCTTTAGTTCATGAATTACATAAAAAAATGAAACGACAATGAAAGTAGAAAATATAATCTGTACAAAGGGCAAGTAAGCGGTAAGGCCGCCAATTGTATGATTTGTAGTATGTAATTTATTTTAATGTAATGATTATACATTACATAAAAACACAATACAATAAAGTATATATAAATAAAAAATGGCGTAAGTCCAGTAGTCAATTAAAAATAGGCTAAAAGTATATAGAAACCAGAAAAAATACCTAATATCGACCTTATCACAAGAACATATTTTATTAATTAATGCAAATAAGCCTGCAGAATACTACAATAAAATATCGAACAAATTCTTGAGATCATTCAATGAGCGCGTGATAATATGTGAGATTATGCCAAAGTTCGAATAATTTCGACCTGTTTATGTGAGTCCAATGCCAATGAATGAGAACATTATGTAAAACTGAACAGTTCAAGTAAACGTTTATGTTCGTATAATTATTGTTAACCCGAAAATAATGTTTTTGACATCGATTTAAAGTTGAAACGTAAAATATAATAAAATTGATGATCATTTTAATTAATTAGTTAAGATTTGAATTTTTTGCGGAAGTTCTGATTGTATGACTCGTCAATCGTCCCATCTACTAATACAATTCAATATTGAATTAGCAAGTCTACCATTTTTTTTACAAAACTATGTTGTAACTACGTCTCCTAATATTTTTCCCAGAGCATAGAATCTTCACTCTCGTCACTTGGTTTTCCGAGACATCGTCAAGCGGTTGGTCGACTCTTCACGTGACCAAAAGGTTGGCCTATTCTTTGGCCAAAGAGTCAGCATCGCCATACAACGTGGCAATGCTGCCAACCTTTTAGGCACTTTTCCTGTTGACAGCGAAGCGGACAAATTTTTTGATGCCCTATGATTCTATTTACCTTTATTTATACATGTACATATTATTATTATTATTTTAAGTCTGTTACTTTATATATTATGTAAATATTATATTCCGAAATAAAAAGGCACGATTGCTCTCGTCATAATTTTCCTAGTTTTCCGTTTTAATTTTCCTAGAATTAAAAAAAAAAAATTAGTAAAATGAAACTCTCCCGTCACTCACGATTCTACATATTAATTATTTTTAGCTTATCTTTGGTGTAAACCCAGGTCTAAGCTGTAAAAGAAGCGCTAGACAGACAGGAAACTATTTAAAAAAAGAATCCTCGTATCCCGTTGACTGTCGATCGACCTCATAGTGGTCGGTAACAATAAAATTTGATTGTGTCTCATAACATGATAGCTGAAGGTTTATTATTTTGACTTTGCTTAATTAACTAGAAATACATTTTGATAATTTTCTCTACGAATGAACGTTTTCTCTGTATGAACGTAAATGAAGCAGAAGGAGTATGTAAGGTTCGTAGTACTTTCTGCCAACCAGGGAAGAAGGTGTGAGTTTATGTATGTACTTGCAGCGCCCCGCGATTTCACCCGCATAATTCTCGATCCCGTAGGGATATCGGCATAAAAAGTATTCTATGTGTTAATCCAGGTTATAAACTATCTGCCTGTAAAATTTCATCTAAATCCGTTGAGGAGTTTTTGCGTGAAAGAGTAACCAACATCCACCCATCCATCCATCCATCCTCGCAAACTTTAGCGTTTATAATATTAGTAGGATAGGATGTATGTATTTTTCTCTATATTACGTAAAGGAGAATGGTGATCGTTTCTAAAGATGATCATCGTTTCTAAAGTATGTCTTTACTTAGTTAAACGATTCTGGTAGGCTTTATTGTACATAAAATTATATTAATATTCCAAAAATGTCGCCATCGATCGAAGCATGTTCGATGATCCAAACAAGGACTGGTTTCGAGATCCGGGTGATGATGATAATAAATTAAATGTATCTTCTTTGTATAGATGATTTATAACGTTATATAATTATTAATTATGTTAAAATGTATTCCTGAATTTTAATGTGTTCTAGATACTTAACTTTTTCTTTAATATTTGCGACTGTTTTCTTGGTAATTACGTCATTTTAACGTATAAAAGTTTTCGCATTCTTACCAAAATTGTTACGTTTCTTTTTAATGGGGACACAAGTCAAATGAAACGTTTTTCAACAAATATTTGTGCTCCGTGGAAACTGTTTAAGGAAAGCACCTATTTCGTTTCTCATCAAAATCAGTTCAGTAATTTATTCGACTTCGAACCCCACAGACCAAATCACCCTTGCAATATTGGTAAATACGAGTGTGTGTGGTGAAGTATTTACACGGCAGATGTGAGTGGAAAACGCCGGGAGGGCGCCCTGGGAGGACATAATAATGACCTTATTGGCGATGTTCTTCAGAAAGGTCAGGTGCCTACTCGCAACCGGCGTGCGTGTATGACCAGATGTATGAATGAAGCCGAAGCAAAGAGGAGTATGTAAGGATCGCAGCAGGTAGCGTTCTGTAGTTTCTGCCTACCCCCATGGGAAGACGGCGTGAGTTATGTGTATGTGTAAAGATGAGTCATCGAGTCACCTCAAGATAAATCGGTCAATCTATTTCACACATTTCATTGTCGTATGTATGTACAAAATAAACATTTTGATGTACTTGTAAGTACACAAGGACACTCCATTTCCTTGCACGACTCGGTACAAAATGTTCAAGATCAGCTTAGCTTCCGATTTAGTTTAGTTCCTAGATCGAATAATTTACGTCTCATTTTGGATTAATATTTTTATTCGGAAGTGTTACAGTTCAATGTAAGCGAGCCATGCTGTCGATTTTAGATTTGAGAATAATTTTTAACGATATATTTGATATTGATGCGTGGAGAGTTAATCATTTTTCATTTGAACCTAGAGTCTTCTCCCAGTGCTTGCAATCCAGAGCTAGTGTGGATCACTGGTCATTTGTTTTGTCCAGCAGTGGGATGTTACAGGCTAACAGTAAAGGCACCGACACGCGACGCGACATAAAGGCACCGCTGGTCGAGCGACACGCGATGTCTTTGTGTCGCGTCTGTTTGCAGGAGACTTAACAATAACAGAGGTTTCTTGGAAAAGAAGCAGACGTTTTGGTAACTTTGTTTTTGCTTGCTTTTTCTAAATCGGACGTCAAGCTATTTATTCGTTGATATAGTAATCAGTTTTTTTTGTCTGTTTTCGTTTAATTTTATTAAAATATGATGTCACATTCATATTTATATTCATTTTTTTATTGCATTCCATACTGTAAAAAAGATGTTACAGAAGGCTTAAAGCTAGGTACAAAAATATTGACCCTGTAAGGGCACAGCACCAATCTCTCAATGATCTGACCAAGATTATGTCTGGACTTTAAAAGAGACTGTGACCTCTGAGTTTGTTTCGGCATTTCTTCTCAGAGTAGTCAGATAGGAAACGCCGGCCTCATCTAGTTTAAAAAAAAATGTTTGACATGTAAAAGTGTTTGTATAAACCTACTTACAGAAATAAAATCATTTATCATTAGCAACAGGATAAAATGAAAATTAAAAAAAAAAACTATTACTAATGTAAAAATAAAAAATCTAGGTGTTAAAATTAATTAAACAATAAAATAAGGACATAAATAGTTATTAAGATTCAATATTACAAAACAAAACAAAAAAAAACAAAAAAAAAATATCATTAGCTATACACATTTCATAGAGATTAAACAAGCTTCCAAAAACCGTAAGTTTAATTCGAAATACATTAACTAACGTTATGCATAGATACCTGTAGTTATAATGAAAACAAAGCTATTTTAATTAAAAAACGATTGCTTCCCGCTTCTTCAACACGAGTAGCTATCTAACTATTAATTTCTAATGATTATAATATACTATAAGACTGTCCAATATATCTAACTATTGTGTTATTAAAGGGAACTTGTATCTATAGTAAGGTTTTATGATTGAACTAGTGATTATTCAAAAACATTTTGATTGAATTTCATGATAAATACACGTTATTAATTTGTAAAAAAATTGTATTATTTTTTAAATAGTATAAGCATAAATTTGCTGATGCCAGCTGATGGTGATAGACTCGCCCCCTATTACATGGGACTCAAACATGACTGGGGAAATGTGGGTCTAGTACTATAGGTACACCTCTGCCTAACCCTTCGGGGAATACAGGCGTGATGATATGTTATGTAAATATGATAATTCTGAAAGAACATTGCAAAATACTTAAAAATGATGTTTTTAGTTAAAATTGTCGAAATGTGCAACTACGTTTAATCGGTTCGCGGACTGTAAACGACACAACTGAAGTTTTATTGTTATGAAAGAAAAATAGGTTGATTTGTCACAGAAACACGTATGACGTCAATAAACGTCCAGCGCGCGAAAAAGTGTTAAAAAGTAACTTGGCATGTTACAGGCATTCTTTTGAGAAAAAGGTGTGAACATTAAAAATACCTACAAGCCCCATAAAAACATTTTTATCAGCAACATAAAATGCAAGAGGCCGATGTTTACACAACACTACGAATATTTTAATATGACACGTTGATGTTGCGCTTTCAACGCTCGGGCGTCGTCGGCAAATGTCGTCAGTCCTCGGTTTCGTAAGCGGCGCGCGCGTCGCTAATTGTAATGGCGAAAGCAAACAGGTGCCTACTGTGTGTTTTATTCATTTATATACAGATGCTAGGCTTCATCTATTGTACTGAGAACTGAGAACTATAAGGGCTTAAGTTTTTATTTTAAAATTTTATGTTTAGAGGTGTTTACTTTTGGTCGTATGTGCAAATGTGACAAGATTTATTTTTTTATGTGTTTGTTTATAGTTTTATATACAGGAGGTGTTAAATGGTGTCTGCATTTGACACATATATTTTTTACGATTTAGTCAGCCTGTATTTTTATGGCATGATAAAAAAAACAAATTCCTGAAATAATTACTTGTTTTTATGTTGGTATACAAATTAATTGTTGATTTTCTTAAGTGTGTCATGTATACGGTATTTGTGTCATATCGTGACTACATCAGGGAAATCTGCGGTACGGTACAAAAAGTGTCATGTTCATCAAGCGAACGCTAATCTTATATACATACATTACTGGTTTAATAACAACCTGCTTACATAGTTATCTGAAAAGTTACAGATGTAACTTTCTGTACGTAAATAAAGAATTTTATCACATTTTTTTTTTGTTAACACAACATAATATAGCATCACGCCTTGTTTCCCCGAAGGGTTAGGCAGAGGTGTACCTATAGTACACCCACATTTCGCCAGTTATGTTTAAGCCCCATGTAATAGGGGGTGAGCCTATTGCCATCTACCGGGCACAAATCCAGACTCCGGGCTGCTACTGACAAATTCCATATAGAAAAACCCAATAACACTTTGCCCGACCTGGGAATCGTACCCAGGACCTCATGCTCAGCAGTAGCGCTTGCGACCACTAAACCAACGAGGCAGTCGCTAATACAAAAAAATGCGATAAAAAAAAATAACAAATAATTTAATTGCTAATGCGGTATGGGACTTTTAAGCACTAGCATACGCCACTGGTTTTATCTGGATTCATATTGTAACCTTAAAATAATTTCGTGGACTTCATATTTTAGTCAGCATTTTTTCTATCTTAGTAAATCTCACAGACGTAAAAGATTACGAAACAAAACAGAGACACAAGCGTTAATTAATTACATTTTTATTACAACTATTTTTTTTATCCAATTTCAATGTAAGATCAACAGTAAAAATCTAGAAATTTTACACGTTTTCAATTAAATTTAGTTGTGCAATTCATACGAGTAGTTTCAAAATGTTAACTGGCATATCATTTTAAACGTGTGTTAAACCGCAAATACAGTGGTTTCATTGTTGCTAACTACTAGAGCCAAACTAAGGTCAAAACTCGAACGATAAGGTAATAAACACGTAATATTAATATTAAAAACAATGTACAGCACGCAACACTATCAGTCAGTAAGTTTCTTAAAAGGCAATATTAATTTTAAAATAATCGATTTTCATCAACACTGAAAAATCAACCCAATCCACTTCACGCACAGTTCATTAATTTATCAGAGTTTTAGAATATGTTTATGGAATCTGATAAGGTTGAATTTTGTCTGGCACATTATCTTGTTCATTATATCCTACCGGAATGAGCGTTTCTAGCGAATCGGAAAAGATAATAGCTGAAAAAATACACAGAAATAATGTTCTTCCGCCGGCCTCAATACTCGTATTCGGAAATGTTCGGGCGAAACAATGCGTGTTCGGTTACTTAGTAGGTACAGTCCGCAACACAGATCGTTGAACATCATTTTGATGTCTATATAAAAAACTCGATCACTACTTTTCCATTACTTTTAGACTGCGAGTAAGTAAAGTACATTTAAAAAAAAAACAAATAAAAACATACGGTTAAAATTGGCAACTTCCCCTGGTTTAACGTCGGTTAAAAATAACTAAGATTTATTATGATTTGAGATAATATTTCCAGATATTTTAGTTGATTAAAATTAACTTAAACGCCTTAAGGCTTGTCGTGCGACCAGCGGTGCCTTTATGTCACGTCGCGTGTCGTGCCTATTTGCAGGAGTCTTTAGCAGTAATAGTGTATTACTACATATAATCAGCAACTAAGAGAAGAACAGCAAGAAGTTCTTTAAAAAAAAACAATGTCATCTGACTTGGATTGCTGACCGTACACAGTGAGTGGTTGTATTTTGTTTAAACGAATACCGAAAATATTTATTTAAATTGCTAAATAATGTAACAGTGGAGTTAATTAATTGCTTGTATTACAGAAATGTGTCTAAATATTTAATAACGTTATTTAAAGTAAAATAATTAACAATTAAAGTTCAAATACATACATTTACCTACTGTCTTTGATTTTATTATTTTAAGTTAGGTATTTTAAACTAACTCACGCAGCATTTAAATTTTTTGTTTGTTCGTTGTTTGAACGCGCTAATCTCTGGAACTTCCAATCGGATTTGAAAAAATCTTTTTGCATCTGATAGCCCAATTCTTGAGGAAGGTTAAAGCTATTTGACATCACGCTGCGACCCTTAGGAGCCGAGCAAAAAGAGACAAAATCACGTGGACGTGAGTCTCGGGCAGTAGGTAGTAATTAACTTAAAAGGCAAAAGTCATCAAAAGTGAGATGAGATCAAAACAACTTTACTGTCATAATACTAATCAAGGTTACATATCAGAGCAAGTTATGGTCGATTTTTTCATTAAAAATCGAAATGAAAATGTAATTTTTCAATGGTTTAGTATAAAAAAACATTTATTCATTGACAAACAAGCAATTCATTGGATCTATGATGACTGACGAGTGTTTCACATGGCTACTGTGTGTGTGCATACGTGCAAACACACACTCATACACATGTGATCGTGTTACTCAACCTGACGGCCTGTCATTGTTGGAGTCAATAATATGGCACAAGGATAGGGTTGTCTGTCTGTGTTTGTTTATGGTTTTATTGAACTATGTTTGATAGACTGACATTTGGAAATTGTTAGCTGCGTTGGGAATATTAATATTTCATTTGTTGAACTAAAGATGATCAAAACTGAAGAGAAGCTCACGTTATCTTTCTGCACTTAGTAAATGCCTGTCTTTTAACTGAGCTAGCAAAAATAACGGTAAATAATAAATAATAGTTTTTAAAAAGTCTTAAAAAGAATGGCCTTCGAAATTTTTCACGAAATCTTAACCGTGACGTTTGATTTCTCGCTAATGTTTTTTAAAGGTCAGTTCAGCAAAACAAAACACGATTCCACCAACGAAATATCAAAAACACGGCTTTAAAAAATAATAAAAACGCACTTTACAAATAACTGGCAAAAAATGTCAATAAAACACTGTTACAAAATTTCTCCGTTCGCCAACCCTAAAGAGTAACGTTATTTGTAATCCATGACAAAGCGGTTAACCGGACCATTAGTTCTTTTGTAAGCTATAAAATTGTAGCTTGAACTTTAAAGTCACTATTGTGTTAATTTTTTTTTTGTATAAAAAGTGATATGTCGAAATTTTATTTGACTGGGTGCAGCGTGGGACCACTGTGTGTATTTAATGAACGGTCAGATTCTGTTCCCCTGTGTTATTTGATGACACAAATTTCGCATTAAGCGTGACGTGTGACGTATGTAGCGTGTATATTTTTTGTCCAGAAAAACTGTTAAGTTGCAACATTGTGTTTTGTTTAGACTTTCTTTCATGTTTGTTGAAGTTTTGTATCGTTTCAGGAACCCCTTGGGGACCCCGAAACGATCAATTGCGATTGATTAATTGCACTTGGTAGACGATCAATTTGCGCTACAAAGTGTATCAAGCACGTAAAAATTAACAATTGCAATTCATAGTTTCGGGTACCCATAACACATTTACATAGTACAGGGGGCCAACCACCACCTCTTAAAGCAGTATTATTTTAATGTTACTTCAGTGTGAGAAAGAGATGGAGCTATACAGGACGTCTAGCTCCATCTCTTTCCCACACTGAAGTAAGATTACAGTAATACTGCTTTAAGAGGTGGTGGTCTAGCTCCTGAGGCGTCAAAAAGTTATAATATTTTTAGATTATGAAAACAAGTGTTGCTATCGCCTATGTTCTCGTACGTACTAATATCATGTTTGGTTATCATAAATCGAAGTTAATTCTACCAATGTGTTGGTGTTTAGTGACAATATTGCATCAGAAATGATTGCCTCTCGTATGAGCGGCGTAAGATTAGGTACGTACCTACAATATATTTCCAGGTAAGCTTTAATTAACTACCACCTCGAGAAAAGTCAACTTAGCCCGCATAATGTCGCTGTATTAAAACAGACTATGTTTTTTTTGTTGTAGTTTCATCCAGTATTAAATAATGTGAATTTCAGCCTTTAGCTACATTGAAATCAAACCATATTGTATAATGCTGAGACCGATCTCAGTTCAGTAAGTTATGTCTCATAAAACTGTACTATTGATATCTACTTATTCAAATACGAAAAAGCAAGTTTTTTCGAAATACAATTAATTTAATAAAAACTTTAAAGTTCCAATCAAATATGTTTTTACATAGTTATGTTTTGATTAAATTCAAGCACAATATATTACAAATCAAATGAATCTATAAGCTGTAGATGACATAATCTTTGAACTGAGTTTCCTAAGATATGTCGTAACTTTTGGGAACCTTGACGAGCTCATACGCACTGCATACATTAAACAATACATTTGCATAGTCCTGAACTTAAGTAAAGCTGAATATTTAAGTAAACAGTAGGTAGGTATAATTATTTCCTATCTTTAAAGTTCCTTTATTTTTTAGTGCATGTAAAAGATTTAAATAATTTTAAACTGTTTGTTTATGGAAATAAAATTAACTAGATTTATGCGTAGATAGGTGAAGAGATTCTACCTGCCTTTATTTAGATTTAGTTCAGCGATGAAAATCATTTATTTCTGGCGTAAGTTATAAACTCCATAGTAGTCCATATTTTCACAAGTTATTTAAGAATAATATTATATATAATATATACGGAAATTCTGTCTGAAATCAAAGATTTTGTTCATTTATGCGCTACGCTACCCTTACGTACAAGTGACCAACTGGCTTGTGAAGGCATTGGATACATCATGCGATTTGAAGACGAATAAATTAATACCTAATGAATGACTTGTATAATTTTATTGATTGTATTTACAGCAATTATACGTCTTTGTAAATTTTACTACCAATAAAATTGTATGATTCAAAGTATGCCATGTAACTTTGTCTTTTTCGGTTGTTTTAAATGTCAGCCTTAAAAAGCGTTATGCAAGAATTAACATTATATTATTAAATTGCGAATTTTACGGATTTCTTCCAAAGAAACAGCAATTAATTTCAACCATTTTATCCTCCTCTTATGCCTTAAATACCTAAATGCAAGCTTAACGACTAGCGGTTACCTGACAAAATTCTAAATGGCCTGCAATAAAACTTGTATTGTGCTTACGTCTGACCTCTACGAATCCTGTTTGCCTAGAAAAAGAAAACTGTTTGTAGGATTTTCCATTTTTTACCCAATAAAATAAATTATTTCGTACATTTTTTTTTTGTATTTTTTTCTACCTATAAATCATTGAATAAAAATGTCGGAAAGATCTTAAGATGATCACACGCAAGAAATATTAATATAAGAGAATGATAGCATTGCGTGCGGGATCGAGAAAACGCAACGAGCGGGCGACTCAGTCGTAATACCTATGCGCAAGCGCTACACTTTCGTAGCTCCGCGCTTCACATACAAAAGATATCAACGAGCGCCTACAAAATGTGCTTGTAATTATTTTCTTCGTAACTTTTACTACAAAAAATCTGTCTACAAAATTCTTCCGCGTAGCGATTTATTTTTAAGACTGTAAAAGCAGTTCCTACAAAATAAATAAATTAACGATGAAATTGTCTCCCCGCGAAACGAGACGGCATTGTGTAACCAAACTGCGAACAATTACGCGACGTCTGATTAAAATAAGCGAAAAAACTTACCGCTTGCAAAAACTGTTTGGTTATAAGTGAAAGTCGCTCCCGTGGTCGCGACTAGAAGGCTCGTTCAACACTTTATTAGCACACAACACTGATTTAATCACTTTTGGGGGCATAGAAGCACACTTTAGGGGGAAATGGGGGTTAAAGTTCGTTGGTCCTTGGGTTTGAATTTGGCGCGTTTGTGCGCTGACCGGCGCGGGCGCTCGAGACGGTTAGCGGCAAGAGACTGCGCGCGCAACTCCCACCATGGCCGCCCGAAATACTAATCACCTTGCTATCGAGACTGTGATTGAGGTGTACGTGATAAGAGATAGCGAGGGATAGATCTAGGAAAATTGACTTGTGAAGAGAGTTTTTCAGTAGAAATCCCATCGATTTGGTTGAAAAAGTATAATAAATCTTAAGGTTTAATATTTAACTTCCTATTTTTTTAGTTTTGGGCGGCTTAGCGAGTTCTACTAAAAGAGTTACTTCTATCAGAAATAAACTAAAATATCATATGAATATTAAAAACTTTTAACCTAATCACTGTGTTGCTTAATAAAAATTACCACTTCGCAAAAATATGTATTTACCAGTATCAATAAAAACAATTAAATTACTATCATTTGACATGGAATACCTTCTCAAAATTACAAAAAAAGCTGTTTTCAACAAAAACAATACCTACCACCAACATAAACAAAAAACTGTCACAAAATCTCTGTCACCTATTCCTTGCACCACACCACACACAAAGCGAGACGGATCTAGATACAGCGTGTCATTTCTTCCACAACCACAACACATCAAAGGCTGACCATCTGAGGTCGAGGGGATAGGAAGCCGTGACGTCATAACCAGCATCCAATGCCATTGCCGTATTCGTCATTTATCAATAATAGCTGGAATTCGGGGGTTGACCTTGACTATAAAATCTTTGGATGACGAGTTTTTTTTCCTATTTTTACGTGCAGTTCGTCAGGTGGCACATATTGCATCGTCATCTGCTTAGCCTTTTCCCAACTATGTTGGGGTCGGCTTCCAGTCTAATCACATGCAGCTGTATTTTGAGCGACTGCCTATCGGATCTCCGCAACCCAGTTACTGGGTAATGCCGCGGTCCCACAGCCCGCTTTCTCACAGGCCAGATGGCGCCAGGCTAGGCCGATAGGCCGTGGGAAGCGTCGATCCAATGAGGCCTATGGTGGGAATGCTCGGCACGGGCCGCGACAGGCCTCGACAGGCGTGGCCGCGCGCCAGGCCTCGACAGGCCTCGATAGGCCGTGGGACGGCAGCATAACACGATACCCCTTGATAAAACTAGTTGTCATACTTTCGGGTTTCTGACTTGTAAGGACTTTCAAAGATCTAATACAAGTGACAGTTAAGACCAACGGCTTAACGTGCTTCCCAACGCACGGAGGGGTCTCTTTATGTAATGGATGGTCACCCATCCACGGACCGATCTCGACAAGCGTTGCTTAACCTCTAAGCCCCTCAGCTATTTTCATAATTTTCTTGTGATCACAATAATTTTAAGTGCAACATACAATCGATGTCGTAAAATTGTATTTCTTAGCTATACACGCTGGTTTTTAATTGGCTGGAGAGCTGCCACGATAGTGTTGTACTCATCATTATGAACAACTTTTACTACGGGATCAAACCTAGATCGCGAAAAAATCAGCTGTTCCCTACATTTACATATGTTCGCATAAATCAGCTCGTAGCACGCAACTGATTTTTTTTCGCGATTTCAGGTTTGGTTCCATAGTTAAAATTGTTCATAATGATGAGTGCATTAATTCTGGGACATATTGTATACATCATCACTGTAGTCACTACAGACCTTCGCTGAACTAGGATCTTCTCCATAGTTTCCCTTAACGGTCAAATGGCTACTTGCAGCCAGCATCTATCCATCTGGCTTACTACCATTATTATGACCATATACAAGATGTAACATAAATAACCCACAATCTCTTAAGAGATCATTGTACTCATCATTGTGAACAACTTTTACTATGGGACGAAACCTGAAATCGCGAAAATAAGATCAGCTCTTCCCTACATTTTGATGAGTTATGCGAACATAAATGTAGGGAGCAGCAGATTTTTTTTGCGATTTCAGGTTTGGTCCCATAGTAAAAGTAGTTCATAATGATGAGTACAATGACCCCTTAAGAGGTTGTGCGTTAATTATGTTACACCTTGTATAAAACACATCTCAGATCACGTGAGCATATCATTTCATTCAAGAATAGTGACGATTAAAGATTATAGGTTGCACCATTTTGCTACATCATGTAACTACTTAGTCATAACAGTCATCCCCGTGACAATTTTATAATCTAAGGTCGAGGATACAGAAACCATTTTGTGACGTCAGAAACATTATTACACTAGTTTCAATGTCGTGTTGGACATCGATTATCGATTTCTCTGTTAAATCATTCGGACTTGGGTATATTTTGGTGACCTTGCATACTGTATATGTATGTAAAAATAAATACATAAATAATAAAATATTTATTTATATTAATTAAAAAAAAGAGACACAATTTTGTATTAATGACTGAAAATCACTTTTAAATGTCGCTAAGGCTACCGTTATTTTAATAGTTATATAGAATAATGATAAAAACAGGTCCAATGCTGATGACTAATTATATAACTATTAAAATTCCAGTAGATTTTATTATTACACTCTAATATCGAAATTAAATCGATCTTATCGACGATAAAAACATACTGCCAAAACAGTTAACGATTGGTCGAGTTAAATATAACGAGGGATCAATTTCAGCAACACGTAGGTGTTCATACATGCATTTATAACGTATGTATATAAAAGAGACAATGCATAGAAGACTTAATGATAGACAAATTTGTAAAAAGAATCAACCGACTTCAAAAAAAAAAAAAACACTACAAAGTGAAAAATAACTTCAATTTCGGAAGTCGTCTTGGGATATGTATTTTACTTGCCACCGACTTCCGCAATTAAAGTTATTTTTCACTCTGTAGTATTTTTTTTTTTTTGTTGTCGGTTGATTTTTTTTTTACAAATTTGTCTATCATTTAGTCTTAGTCTTTTTTTGCAAAAAAGATTTTTAACTTTAATTTTTTAGTGGGTCAGTTTGTAATTTATCTAAGTTACAATAGCCTAATGACAACTGCTCATCACCTTTTACAAAACATTACAAAATATTTTTTTTCCCGATGCAGGGACGTTAATTGTTGAGGAGTTCTCCTGGTATAGGTACACCTCTGCCTAACCCTTCGGGGAAACAAGGCGTGATTTTATGTGTTATGTTCTCCTGGTATTTCACCATCAGCTCCACTTTACCATATGCATTGCGACGAGCATACATTGCTTAGCAACCATTTTAAAGTAATCGAATCGCAACCCGTGAAATACTTAGTATTGAGTAGTTTTGGTGGCCATCTGTGGTCTTCATCATCAGTTCTACTTCACCAAATGGTGCTTTCCTAGAGCAAATGCACAAGTATTATAAAAAATACCCAAATCGCAATCGAAGGAACTCTTCAAATATTATAAGCACACCTATAGAGTGCTTATAATATTTGAAGAGTTCCCTCGATTTCTCCAGGATCTCATCAATCAGATCCTGACCTGATGACAATGGGACCACTTGGAAAGTATACCCTTTCAAATAAAAAAAAATATTTACCTAATCGGTCCAGCAGTCTTCAAGTCATCGGAGGACACACATAAAAAAGTAAAAGAAAAAAAAGGATGCCGACGAACTGAGAATCCCCTTCTTTTTTAAGTCGGTTAAAAACAGTTTTTGTTCGTCCTTTGTTTTGACGACCCAGACTGTTTTGTTAATTTCAAGGCAAAACTATCGTTTGATGACAGAATGACAGGTTGATTAGCTTCATCGTGAATATTGTAGCATTGAAAATGGCTGATTTATCTTGGCGAGTCTGAACATGGGCACTATGAACTTTCGCGCTTTGCTAACGTTTGTACTCACGGATTTCAATTAGGATGTCCTATATCAAAGCGTGCTTATATGTATTTCTAGGACATTGTCCGTGACATTCTACTCTTTGATGTCATATTCTATTTGCTTTTGTTTTTTTGATATTTAAGATACATTGTAAGTAATATTATTTGGATATGTATGATTTCTTGAGCCTGGTTTACTCGTTGCAATTTTATTACACAATTGCGGTGATAAGTCCCCTCTTTAAGGAGTGCCTGACGCAGGTCCTCACCGGACACTGGGTGTTTCGGGAGGTACCTGTTCCGGATAAGGCTGAAGGAAACGCCCGAGTGTCACTATTGTGTTAATCGCCTGGAGGACACGGTGGAGCATACGGTGGAGGTCTGCCCAGCTTGGGCGGAGCACCGCCGTATCCTCGCGGAAGCAATCGGCAGCGGCGATCTCTCGCGTTCGACCCTGGTCCAGGCCATGGCACGGAGTGAGAGTACATGGGAAGCCATCACCTCCTTCTGCGAAACAGTAATGCTCGCGAAGAAGGAGGCTAAATGCGTGAGGGTGAGGCAATCTTAGCGCCCTCACACCCTTAGTCGCCACAGGAGACGCCCTGGGCGTCGGGGATTGATAGCCAATTCCCGGCCACCATAGGTGCGGGCTTGCGGACGGCGAGCTACCCATTGCTCGCCGTAAGGACCAGGCCCGGGTCGACGGTGCGTTCCATGCTCGCCTCAAAGTGATGTCAGCACCAATTGACGGTGTCCGCTAGGGTCAATACCAGCCAGGGTCGCGGGATGTTCGAAAGAGTTATCGTGGCCCCTGGCACAGGCAACTGAAGGAACACGGGTGGGTTTTAGTCAGTAAAAGTCTGACACGCCCTCCCGCTCCGCCCAGAGCGGGAGAAGTCATTTGATGTAGTAACAATAAAATTTGCACCGTCTAAATAGTGTTTAGATGATGCAAGTCATTGGTAGCTTCAATTTTATTGTATGCCACAAGTAAGAAATTTGCATCGTGTAAATGGGGCTTTAGTCTCACAACTAGTAAAATATCATAGTAATTAGGATACCTTACCTCAAAAGGAAAAACGGAACCTGTCTGTCTGTATGCCAATCTGTCTGTCCGTCTGTCACAGCCAATTTGCTCCGAACATAATGGACTGATTAAGTTGAAATTTGGTCCACATGAATTTCTATGACCCAAACTCGGATGTCCGTGTTAACGTAAACAAATGAATTTTAAATATGGGGGTCACTTTCGGGGAGCAAATAAGAAAATTAAAAAAATATTTTGCAAACTATATCGTGTGAGTTTTAAAGTTATTTAAGAAAATAGACGAAAATTTACTACGAAACTACTGAGCCTAAAATTTTGCAAAAAATACAGAAAAACCTATAAGAAGTCTATAAAATAACACGGTAAATAATCCCTACGCTGCCTACGCAGTATCCAAAATCCTTCTATTAAAATGGGGAAACTTTACGAAGGTCCGTTTCAACAAAATAGAAACCCGACCATCTCTAAACTAGCCTCTAAAAACTTCCAACGAATCAATGAAATGGAAAAGAAACCACAAATCACATAACATTACATCACGCCTGTTAGGTAGAGATGTAGGTACATATAGTGCATCATCAAGCGGGTACAAATCCAGACTCCGGGCTGCTTCTGAGAAATACCAGATCGAAAAACCCAATAACACTTTGCCCGGCCCGGGAATCGAATCCAGGACCTCATGCTTAGCACTAGCGCTTGCGACCACTAGACCAGCGAGGCAGTCAAAAAACTTCCAACGAATCTATTTAATGGAAAGATAGCCGCAAATCATCTGAAAGCAATAATTTCCACACAAATGATTCATAGAATCTGATTCAACAGACGGCAAAATTGCCCAGACGATTCATTTCTGATCAGAAAACAAAACATTGACCTGGTTATCGGAAACCTTGACTGACTAACCTAGACACCCTACTTCCTCATCTTTTTAATTCTTTCCGAAAACAAAATCTCATAGAAATTCTTGTAACGTACGTTGAATCATCGTTTGATGCTGTAATTATTTCAAGTAATGGTGTAATTTTATCGTATTTCTACATCCCATATGAGGCTTTCGTAATCTTAAGAACGCTTTCTTTTTTGATTCGATGATGTAAAGTATAAAACTCTCATTAAATAAACGACATATATTAGCCACTTCATATTGACATCTGATGAACATCTACAGCAAAAACCCTAGGTCGCCTTGCATAATGCATAACCAGCCTACAATGTTCCCACTGTTGGGACACAGGCCTCCTCTCGGTGAGAGAGAGTGGGCCGTAATCCACCACGCGGCCTACGTCACGGTATGGACCGCGAATGATCGGATGAACAAATTTTTATATTGCTAAAGTTATCTCCTGGGTTGGTGAAGGTTCATTTCATGATTCTCCTACCCTTATCTCGATTTATTTGGAGTCGGCGCAACATGTCCCTTTCTCCCATTCTCTACTAGTCATCATCTCGGTAGTCACCCCCTTTCTAGCCATATCATCTTTCACACAGTCCATCCATCGTTTGGCTAGCCAAGGTTGTTATTATAATAAACAGAGGAAGCTCAGCTGCAGTATACTGAAAGATGGTGCCTGAATTAATTCACTTTGTCCTGTTAGATACTTACTCGATTTTTATTAATGTTCATGATAAACGATACTTTCTTACATGCAATAGTTACAACTAAGTTGATGAGCCGAACATCAAAACCTCATCTCATCCCACGCGACACTGAGCACAATAATTAAAGGCAGCTCCGTTTGCTCGACACGATGTGAAGTGTCAAAGTGTAGGATGGTACAGATGAATGTTAAAGGCGCTACAGACTAACACAATACCATTTGCGGTGCAGCATGGTGCGGGTGACAGGTGATAGAGAGGGTAAATTTATTTAATTTACCACAGGTCTTACTGATACCATATTTTACGACTATGATATTTAGGGTAGTAGTACAGCTAAAATATTCAAACATAATTGTCGCGGTAACGTTCAAGAGGGGAAAAGGAACGGTTCGTCTAATGTCATCCGCATCATGCTACATCGGAAATTATGCAGTTTAAAGTTTAAACCTAAGTAGACATTTATTTAACCAAGGTTTTTCTCAACGTAAAGTTGCTGCTTTATTTTTCTAAGTATGCCTAACTTACAACTAATCATTTAATTAGTAGATCATTTCAGAAGATTTACCTATATTTGCATTTATAATAATTGCATCCTTGGATCCTTAAGGCTAAGCACCTATTACAAACAATCGAATAGGTATAATTAAAACATAATTAAATTATTAATAATAATTGTTGTTGTTGTTTATTGTAGTGTCAATACGCTATGTTTACTTATCACCACAGTCTAACGAAAGTGACGCAACAGAGCTCAACTCAAAACTTCCTGATTTGGATGTGTTCCTCTTGGTCAAAGTCAAAGTTAAGCGTATTTTGTATTATTGATATTTATGTCAGTCAATTTATTATTTTCTTTTTGAACCTTTTAGACTTACATAAGTCAAAGCTGTTTTGTTTTCTTTTTTATTCATATTTTTTTAAATTTATATATTTTTTTGAAGATGTTACTGTGAATGCCGTGTATTCCTGTATTGGTTTATACATCAGAATTTATACCTGTAACTTTTATTAATTAATGTAAAATATGTATATACTGTTGGCGTGCCTATTTTAAATAAACAAATAAAATTACCAGTACATATGTGCTGGTATCGCGTCAAAACACACGTAGTCGGAAAGCATTACGAATCAAGATCACTATTAAGGTTTACAAACACGAAGTTCTTTATGAAAGGTTAACTGCACTATTACTCATTTCTTCGACCTTTGCTACTTAGAACTGGCAACTGAGGGAACGAATTTTCTTACACTTCCATTCCAGCTTATGAAAATGAACTTTCTCTCTGGGTTGCAAAGTCCAAACTCAAATGTCGCAACATCGCATCTCTACGTGACGTATAAAGCGTCACTAAATCTCTTGGTTGATGTATGAACAAAATTTAAAAAGAAATCTGATTTTTCCGATTTAGTTTAGGTAGCTTCTTCTATGATCTTGTCGACAAGCAAGATTTTGGTTTGATTATGGGGGAAGCGTTAAGGTAGCCCACGAAATTCTTTCCTTATGATTTTCTCAATTTGCAGCTCAATTAAAATATGATTCGCGACCGTAACTAATATTTACTTACACAATTATTATCATTAGAATCAGTAATACAACTCCTTAAGTTAGTATAATCCTCAAACGTTAAGATTTTATTAAATACCTAGTCATTCAATAGGATTACATGGTCTTAGAGAGTTGTATTGATGACTTTAATGATTATAATTCTGTAAATAAATATATTCGTTACGGTCGCGAATCATATTTTAATGAACATACAACCTAATACTGACCTGCAAATTGCTAAAAACGTAAGAAAATTTGAATTTCGCGGGCTACCCTGGTGCTTTCACCTTAAGCTCATAATAATTATGCTTAAACTGTAAAATGTTTGGACGATTTGATATTTATTTTCTAATTATAAAATGCAAAGCACAACATAAATACAAAAGTACGCAAACAGCTGCATTATAAACGCTCTATAAATAATATTATTACTAGCTGTGCCCCGCGACTTCGTTCGCGTGAATGTCGTAAGATACACAATATACTAAAATAACAGCCACATTTTAATAAAACTCCCTCGTCCCCCAACCCGTCGTGTTGCATCGCCCGCCTGCGCTATTACTTCATTTTCGCTTAGTGTTCTTTCCGACTTTTTTATTTTTGCTCGGCTCCTAAGAGTCGTAGCGCGATGTTAAATAAACTATAACTATCATCGAGAATAGGGCTACCAAATGCAAAAAGAATTTTTCAAATCCGGCTTTTTGTTCACAATTTCATGGGTTTTAATTTTTTGCGTGGAACCCAAATTATTTTTCTAAAATAAAAGCAGCTTACATAAGTTACTTCCTGTAACATCAGCTGTAGCATCAGCCAGTGGAAGACCCGTCAAAATTGGTCCAGCAGCTTTGTAGATTAGCCGGAACAAACAGACAGACAGTCAAAAATTGTAAAAATTGCTTTTTTGTTATAAGTACCGGTATATACTCTCTTATGCGTTTAGTAAAACGTTGTTATTTAGACATTATAAACAGACACTTCAATTTTATTTACTTGTATACATTAGTTAACTTTGATTAAAGTTCGCAGTTGAATCAAACATCTGTGACCACCTTAAGTTTATCAACGTGCTCATTCGCGGCATTGACCCACATCTTAGTATCGATATTCGGTTACGACACTAGCACTCGGTGACGAATAACGAAAACACCTCTATAATTAACGTGTCATTTGTATATTTAAATTTTTACTCTGTGCCCTCGACATTATTGAAGCTGGTTTGAATCTTCTTGCTTAGAATTTGTATTAAAGTTAGGACTTTTGTTTGGAGATAATGAGTGTCATTAGGACAATTAGCGAGCTTACAGCTTGACATTTTAATCAGACAGGCAGTTAAGCAATAATAAACATTAGTGTTCAGGTGTAAGGTTGGAATTAGGATGTTAGTTTTAGGTACTGTTTTCTGGTTCAATAGAGGAATATACTATAGTCGATCATTTGCTTCAGTGGAAGTAGCATTAATAACATCGATTAATGCCATGGTTATAATAGAATCAATGAAATCATTAGGGACTAAATTGTGCCTGTGAGCTTTTATCTTTTAATGTCAAAGGGTCTATCAATGAAAGTAGTTTTTGATCGAAAATAATAATTGATAGTTTCCGTCGGTTGGTGTCGGTGTCTGTGGTTTCGTAGTTTCGTTTTTTTGCCACCGACTTCTGAAATCAAAGTTATTTTTCACTTTTATAATGGAAGTCGGTTTTATTTTTTGCTTTTTGCAACAAAGTTTTTATTTTTCGCTTTTGAGTTATGGTAACTACCCCACACAAATTCAAATACGACTACCTGCCATGTAAATTACAGTGACAGGAAGTTTTATAGCTTAGAACATCTTCCATATAAACTAAGTGGGAAAAATACGTGTTATTGAAGCTAACTCAAAAACCACCAAAGCAAAGTTAATAAGTTTTAGATGAGACCAACTTAGAAGCATACCCTCCCGAATAAAATAAGACTCGTTCAAATCGAATAATTATCTAAAAAGTTATGCTTGGTCATACATAAAAAAAATATATATTAAAATTAAATTAAATTCTTTTTATATCAGACTAACTTAATTTGTCAATAATTGTTAGTTACATGGTCTTAAATCTATGTTAGTATTTCAAACATTCATCAAAATAAAATAAAAATAACATATACAATGTGTCTGTACACAGTGTGACGAAAATGAAGGGTGAGGTACAGACCATCAAACTGAACAACTTTCTCCCGGGGACCAACATCGTAATCGCAAAAAAAATATCAGTCGTCTCATACATTTGTTCGAGTAGGTATTGAAGTTTTGTATGGGATGACTGATTTTTTTTTCACTATTACGATGTTGGTCCCCGGGAAAAAGTTGTTCAGTTTGATGGTATTTACCTCCCCTTTAAGTTTTACTATTCCGAAACCAGACACCCTGTATTGACTGCCTTGACTTGAGAACCTCCTCCTATTTTTTCATCGGTTAAAAATTCGAACTATCCTTTAAAGGGTGATAGAAGCACCCAAAAATACAACGAAAACAAAACTCGCAGAAGAAGGGTTTTGTACCACGATACAATATTTACGTTTGTATGTTGTTGCCATTATTAAGATCGAGCAAAAACGCCGAAATAAACAAGCTTTTTGTATGGGGACTACTTTAATTTTTAAGTACATTATTTTATTTTTATAATTTTTTGTTATAGCAGCCATAATAGTACACACTCTGTGAAAATTTCAAGTGTCTACCTGTTACGGTTCAAAAGATGACAAGATGCCTTGTGACAGACGGACAGACAGCGGAGTCTTAGTAATAGGGTCCCATTGGCACCTTTGGGTACGAAACCCTAAAAACAGCCGTTCCTATAAAGCTTTACTAACTAAAAGATGGCTGGATTTTATTCTTATTCATAATTTTTTACATCGTATAACATTTGACGTATACGACATATTTTCCATCCCATAATGTTTCCGTAATGAATTAATCTTGAAACTATCTTGTACTTCAGAATACTTTGCTCAAGCCTCGTTATTCAAAACTGTTTTATTTAAAAATCGAAGTGTACTAATTACTCAAAGAGATCATCAACATGCGTAAATAATGATGTCATGACTATGATCTCATATAAAATTCGGTTAATGTCAGATTTTTTTTATAGGGCGAGTCCAGTACCTCATGAGCCGAAGTCCAACGTCATTGCCATGTCATAGTTAAATACCGCAGGCGATATTACACGCAACAACAATGAAGAAGAAGGCTCAGTTCACGAACGCCATTTTGGTTTCTGGACCTTCCATCATCATCATCTGGCTAGCCTTTTTCCAACTATGCTGGGGTCGGCTGCCATTCTAACTGGATGCAGCTGAATATAAATGTTTTACATGCAGTGACTGCCTATCTGACCTCTAAAACCCAGTTACTGGGTAACACGATACCCCTTACTAAGACTGCTTATCAGACTTTCTGGCTTCTGAATACCCGTAATGGCTGTTAAAGATCTACAAATTCTGGACCTTCTATGACCTTATATTCTATGATTCTTTTATTATTTGGTAACAGTTAAAATGCTGTAAACCAGTCTCAAAACTTTAATTTATTATTTATTTATTTAAACTTTTCTCACTTAAAAAGTACAAAGGCGGACTAATTAAATCATTTAGTTAATTTTATTCATTTTCTTTACTTTGAAAACATTTTTACGTACTAGTGCCTAGGAATTCAATTGGTAATTGAATTAAACTATTTTCTACTATCATAATTATAAGTTTAACGTGTTTTAATTACGTCATTCACAAAGCGTTGGTCCTTTCATGGGTATTCTGTTAATTCTCTACTCTGTGTCATCGATCTCTTACGCTGGGTTAAACCCATTCAGAAAGAACTGTGACGTGCCCATCAGGAGAGTGGACAATAGGACTTTTATCAAATATCAACCTTATAGTTCAAAGCTAAGGTTCATATTCTCATGTTTTTATAAAGAGAAACACATCGACCTTGGGTAATCCTTTGTAAAATTGATACTTTAATCTACTGTAGAGTCATAGTTTATTCATGATAATTGAGAAGGTATCTCGTAATTGGTCGGTAACTATACACTCTGAATGGTTATTTATAGTACCGTTTGATCACGTTTGCCAATTTAAAATGTACTGGAAAGTAAGAGTAGAATCAATGTGCAGCAGCAGACTGCTTTTCTTAACCGACTTCAAAAAAAGGAGGAGGTTCTCAATTCGTCGGAATGTTTTTTTTTATGTGTGTTCCCCGATTGATGACTGGACCGATTTGAAAAATTCTTTTTTTGTTTGAAAGGGTATAGTAACTTGTGCATTTGCTCTAGAAAACCACCATTTGGTGAAGTGGAACTGATGATGAAGACCACAGATGGCCACCGGAACAACTCAATAATAAGTATTTTACGGGTTGTGATTCGATTACTTTAGAATGATTGCTAAGCAATATAAGCTCGCCACAACGCATATGGTGAAGTGGAGCTGATGGTGAAGTACCAGGAGAACTGTTCAAAAATTAACGTCCCTGCATCGGGAAAAGCAATATTTTGTAAAAAGTGACGAGCGGTTGTCATTAGGCTATTGTAACTTAGATAAATTACAAACCGACCCACTAAAAAGTGAAAAATAAAAAACTTTTTTGGAAAAAAAAAAACATCCGACTTCCAAAAAAAAAACTACAAAATGAAAAACAACTTCAATTTCGGAAGTCGGTCGCAAAAACTAAATATAGATCCAAAGACACCGACTTCCGAAATTAAAGTTATTTTTCATTTTGTAGTTTTTTTTTTTTTTGGAAGTCGGTTGTTTTTTTGCAAAAACGTTTTTTTTATATAGAAATCAGTACTATCGGAGTCTGAATTACTATAATTGCTTCTTGTTATGTACCATCTCGGAAATTTGCGGAACCACTTTTCGACCTTATTACTACGGTAATAAGGAAAAAGAAAAGAAGGAAAGGTTGAAAAGTGGTCACCGCAAATGTTCGCATTGGTACCTACATACATGGCACGATTCATGAGCTCCCTAAAATAGGATTGAGCTACACAATGACTGACACATTCATGCCGTCTGTCGGGACAGGTCAACTCAAAGCTGCAATGGCTCTTTCTTCTAAAGGCCCTTCCAGACATGGCCCTGCATTGTTAGACTCACATGAAATCCTAATAATATAATGTTTGAAATTTAAAAGAGACCATGACCTCTGAATTTGTTTCGGCATTTCTTCTCAAGTTTCAGTCAGCTAGGACATGCTGGCGCCATCTAGTTATAACATTTTGACAAACATATTGACGTGTAAAGGCTCCTGCAAAAAGGCGCGACACGCGACGCGACTCAAAGGCACCACTTGTCGCGTGATAAGCAGTGGCTTTGTGTCGCGCGCGATTCGCGTCGTGGGTCGCGCCTGTTTGAAGGAGCCTTAAGTGTCTTAAAAGATCTACTTACAGATATAAACATTTTACTTCATCCAAGAAATTGATTCATAAGAATAGTTTTGCAAACCGAAAATGTTTTACTGTTTATAGAAAACCCCTCCAATAACCACTTAGTTTACTCCTTGGCTGTAAGAACTGATAAATTACCTTCCCCTTTCCCAGATCAATGGTATCCGGGATACCTACACCACAAGAAAAACCCCCTGCTCAATTAGGCCGCAACATTAGGTTCTCGAAATGAGTAGTTACACAATTTTGTGCCTTCATTTTATGACATCATGATACATTTTTTATTATTTCCTTAAGGTTCCCGGATTCTATGGGAATCAAGTATTGGGGAACTACCGCGGATATCCGAATAAGGTCGATAAAAAGTGAAGTAGGCAATAAAGTCAATGAGAGAATATTTGTGTAACCGGTTTGTCATTCGGTTTTTTTTGACATCACTTCACGTCATGTTCATGTCAAACACTTCTATGATTGAAGTGTGTAGGTATTATAAAAATTATAGTAACTTTCGAAATATTTTTCTACACATATTTATGTTGAGGTGTCAAAAGGTTTTTTTTTGTTCAGCCAATATTGCCCCACTGCCCACTGCAAAGGCCTCCTCCAAGTCCCTCTCTTCTAGGAACTCTTTTCCCTCGCCACCTCGAACCAGTCCTCGAAGTACGCGTCCAGGTTATCTCGCCACATCGTCCTGGGCCGGCCTCGGCGGCGCCGTCCATCTTCAGGCACCCATTGGAGATTATTCATTAAAAATCTTAAGTAACTCATTAAATAAACACATAAAGAAAGTGTTCATTACTGCGACGACTGTGCATTTGTACCTACATGTCCCAATGTTTTCTTTTTAACAAAACTTTATATAATTTACTTTCACCCAATGTCCATTCAAGAATACAACTCTATTCATAAAACTACCGTTTCAAATCTAATCATAGATCCATCCTAATTGTAATGATATCAACCATTTAATTCACATTAATATTTTGGTTTGCACCGACCTGCAATTAAAATCTAATTAATGATATGGAGACTACCGTTACTACTCAATACCTAATTAGTGTTGTAATACATCGATGAGTGAGATTTAATGCGGTTTCGAAATGTCGAATATAGGCTGATGTGGAATTGAAAAGATGACAACTTGATTTGGTGTTCGATTTGAGAAGTTGTTTGATTTGAATGTCAATGATGTTGTGTGTAATCCACACGGAATTATAAATTATAAACTAGCTTTGCACGCAACTCTGCCCTTCCCTTATATATATATTATTCGAGATAAATAGCACCACACTATATCGCTCCTCCAGCCTCTTGAGCACTTATATCTCTTCTGACCCGAAAATTAAAGACAAACTTCATTTTGCATCTACACTATTAATGCTCCTTAAAACAGGCGCGACACGCGACGCGAATCTCACGCGACACAATGGCACCGCGTCTCGCGCAACGAACGGTGCCTTTATGTCGCGTGCGATTCGCGTCGCGTGTCACGCCTGTTTGGAGGAGCCTTTATTGAGGCTGTTTCGGTTAATTCGGCACCTTTCTACGGCTCACCTACACTTCAATGCCGAAAAATAAAACAGTGCAATAGCAACCTAAAATAATTTTACTCTGGTACACCAACAGCACTACATTATTATTTTATTTTTAGCCTGAGTTGTCCCACTGCTGGGCAAAGGCCTCCCTTTCTCCTTTCCACTCCTCTCTGTCTTGAGCTAGTGTGGACCAATCCTGTCTCTAGGCGTCAAGCTCGTCTCGCCATCTTCTCCTGGGTCTGCCTCAATGTCGACGGAAGTTTTTTGGGACCCACATGGTGGTAGATTTGGCCCATGACTCGCTCGACATGCGACAAACGTGTCCGGCCCAATACCACTTAAGCTTGGCTGCTT
Organism: Fissipunctia ypsillon; assembly: GCA_947568875.1. Lineage (NCBI taxonomy): Eukaryota > Metazoa > Arthropoda > Insecta > Lepidoptera > Noctuidae > Fissipunctia > Fissipunctia ypsillon. Next base: position 22,082,053 of record OX387644.1, read on the forward strand.
TTTGGGTGACGTCGGCGATTTGAGTTTTGGAGCGCAACACTGTGTTCCTATCACGGTCCGTACCACATACTTGGAAAAAATAGAAAACAAGACAAAATAAAAGTGCTGGTATGTATGCCTATTACAGGTATACGCAGCATTCACAATAAAGACAACGACGTACCTAATTAGCTAAGAAAACAAAATATAAAAATACAAAAAAAAAACAATTAGAATATTTTGTTTGTGGCTGTGACATCTACACGAGAACTCGAAAAATAATGCCCGGTTTCACTCGTGACACCTCAATGAATGCCTAGATAAAAGCGCACTAAAATGCAACAGTATCATCATTTAGGCGTTCATTAAGGGTTTTTTTAGTAGTAGTGAAAACGGGGATTAGCTACTCATAGACTGGGTATAGCTAGAGGGGCTCGTTGCTAAGTAATACTAGCCGCACGGGTCGATCGATCAGGTTAAGCTACGCTTGCCGCGGTCGGTCCGTGGAAGGGTGACCATTTCAACATACCGAGACCTCTCCGTGCCTCGGAAAGGACGTCAAACCGTTGATCTTGGCTGTCATTCTTGGATTTTTGACAATCGTTACCGGTCGTCAGAAGCCCGAAGGTTTTACAACCAGTCTTACCAAGAGGTATCGTATTATAGTATTTTTATCTCACAAAAAACAAACACGCTGTGAATGTTTGTGTGATGACGAGTAGCGTCAGCATACAACACACACCCACACACTTCCAACTTCGGCATTGACTCAGACGGTACCGAAAGCTCCTGCGCTTACACACACATTCACAGCGTGTTTGTACACTTGGTAACCACATGTAAAGAGTGTGTCGCTTCGTGACATAAAAATACTAGTAAGTAACTAGGTTATGGAGGTCAGATAGACAGTTGCTCCGTGTAGAATACTGGTAGGTATTCAGCTGCATCCGGTTAGACTGGAAGCCGACCCCAACATGGTTGGGAAAAGGCTCGGCACATGATGACGAGACTAGGTAGAGCTTACCTAAAGCACTGGTGTACTTAATACGCAAATAAATATTACTGTTAAGTTTGCGCGAGGAAGCAGTTAAATTAAATTCTTAGTGATAAAAGTGAACGTTAATTTTGCCAATGAATGTTTAAACTACGCAATAATAAGTATTTATCGATATACTCGTAATAAATTGTGGTCGTAAACCTCTTTACGTGATGTCTGCTAAAATTATACAGATTTATTTTTCTTATGCAATTTGGAACTTAAATCTTAATATTTCCGGTTTTTATCTGTCTTGTGTGAGCTATCGTTACACTGCAAGTAAATGGTAATTAACTAATTTTAAAAGGATAATTCAGCTATGTTCGTAACCAGAATAAATATATTTCCTTTACATGAAACGGCGCAGGATAGCATTTACCAGAGAGCATTGTTATTAGTGGTTTAGCAGCTTTAATATCATCAGGATTCTGAAGGAATATAGCAGTTTGTCGTGGACGTGGTACGACAGTGGCTCTCCGATATCATCTGTCATCAGATGACAGCCGCCACGCAAGCATCGATGCGACGTTCTGCTAGAGTGATTGTCACCAGCCATTGTCATACTTTTCGATGATTCCAATAATTTTGTAACAAAACTAGATGGCGCCACTTGCTGCGCTGTCACATAAATACCATTATTTTAAAATAATTATTTATTTAAATTTACCAACGTTCGTCTACATTACAGAAATTACAGGAAACAACAGAAAATACAGAACTAATATAACAAACAATTATAGGTAAATACCGCAATTTCTTATTATTACCTACAAAGTGAACAACCTTAAAGTAGAGTAGTTACACATTATTTTTTATAGAACATACCTTAATAATTAACAAAAAGTAGAGAAAAAAAAAGAAAGCAAAATTATTAATAAAATGCACATAAAATATTTGCACAATTATATCCAACATTGGCCCCAACATAGAGTTGGTGTATTTCAGAAAATACTATCACAAGTCATGTTCCTTTTGAGGTACTATGTAGGTACTTGACTATTTCAGTACATTGACCCGTTAGTCGTAATTTACCTTTTTTAGTAAATGACGTCACGGTGTGTCCTTAAACCGTGAATTTTAATGCAATTTTGCATACTTACTTATTTTGTGGGACCGCAATAGAGACGTGGCGATTATCGAGTCAGTTGGAGTAGTATGAGTCTATGGTTTATAAAATAATTAGGACAATATTGGGATTTGAAATTATGCTTGTTCCAGCGTAGAAATTCGTCACAATTATATTATACTAAAATGGAAATAATTCATTAAGGAGTTTTGAAATTGTTTTAATGCTTTCATCAAACATAATATTCATAAATATATTAGGTACCTGGATTGTGGAGGTCAGGTAGGCAGTCGCTCCATGTAAAATACTGGTATTCAGCTGCATCCGGTTAGACTGGAAGCCGACCGCAACATAGTTGGGAAAAGGCTAGGCAGATGATGATTCATTAATATATAACCTTCGTTTAAAATACGTAGTTGACTATTAATTTGCCTGAACACAGTGCTGGTAAGCTCCAACAGAAAACTGATGAATTATTATAAAAAAAAACCTGCCATTACTGCCCGGATTGTGTGAATATTGCAAAAAAAGACATCTATTTTGCATTCCCATTAGGCATCTAGAATTGGTTTAGGAGTCAAACTAACATTAGCATTTGATGAATAATATCGAAAGCAGTAGGAATATTCATAACGCGAATATTTGCACAACACTATTTAATGCATACCTAATTGGTAGACTCGCAAATAATGGAACAGCAAATAAACGTGTTGCCATCGAAGCAAGATGTTTTTCCTTTTAAAATCAGCAGCAAACAAGTAAAGACTTGCGATTTAAGACTACAGAACTGCCCAAGCACAAATGCGCTACGTAAAAAATCAATCTGCCTAGCCTTTTCCCAACTATATTGGGGTCGGCTTCCAGTCCAACCAGATGCAACTGAATACCAGTATTTTACATGGAGCGACTGCCTATCTGACCTCCACAATACAGTCATTGAGTAACACGATACCCCTTGGTAAGATTAGACGTCAGACTTTTGGGCTTCTGACTACCCGTTAGGACTGTCAAAAATCTACGAATCAATCCGGGAACAACAGCTTAACGTGCTTTCCGAGGCACGGAGGGGCCTTGATATGTACTGGATGGTCACCCATGTACCAACTGACTGCGGCAAGCGTAGCTTAACCTTCGATCGACCCTTTCGGCTGTTATTATTCAGCCACGAGCCCTCCAAACGCGCTACGAAAACGTAACGTAATTTCGAACGATTTTTAATAAAAAAAAAACAACAGTCTTCCAAAAAAAAAAACTACAAAGTCAAAATAACTTTCATTTCGGAAGTCGGTATCATTGGATCTGTATGGTTTTTGCCACCGACTTCCGAAATTAAAGTTTTAAGTTATTAAGTTATTTAAGTATTTAAGTTATTTTTCACTTTGTAGTGTTTTTTATAGAAGTCAGTTGTATTTTTTGCAAAAAAGTTTTTATTTTTTCACTTTTTATTTTGTGGTACCTACCCCACACAAAGTCGTATACCACTGTTTGCAATGTAAATAACAGTGACAGGAAATTATTATAAGATCATCAATATACACTAAGTGGAAAAAATACATATTACTGAAGCTAACTCAAAAACCACTCATCAGAACTTGACCAAATTTATAAGAAACCAATCTGAAAGTATATCCATTCAAATAAAAAAAGAATTTTTCAAATCGGTTTATAAATGTTCTGAGGTAACAAACATTAAAGAAGAAAAAAAAATACAACCGAACTGAGAACCTCCTCTTTTTTTGAAGTCGGTTAAAAATACAACTATCCTATAATTATCAGCTTGGATTTTTTTTGCGACAAGCGAAACAAGTCTCACCCTTAGATATGATTATAGTTTTAAAACTAATTAAATATTATGCGCGAAACAAAAGAATTTTCAATTTTAGAATCGTTCGAATTTACGTTACGCGTTCGTGCTACGCCGTTTCGTTTCTTTCACGTTTTCCGCGTGTTCGTGCTGGGCTCACAGTATCACCATTTGAGTATTTAAATTAATTAATTGGAAATAAATAATACTGTTATATGAGCAATCTTGGTTATGTCTTATTTAAGGATCGTGCTGATCTAAATTAAAAGAATTTTTGGAATGTTAACTTATAGAGAATCTTGACTGTAGTACTTAGTAGATTGACTTACCAATGCATGTGGGACTGTCCATAAGCCCACTGCGGCTGGCCATGTTTATCGAAGGACCGATGGCCGGTGGAGCAGACGAGTCCTGGAGTGGAGACCGCGTATCGGCAAACGTAGTGTAGGATGCCCCCCCTCCTAGATGGACTGACGACCTTAAAAAGGTGACTGGAACAGACTGGATGTGGAAGGAGGAGGACAGGGTGTTGTGACGCAGCCTGGGAGAGGCTTATGTCTAGCAGTGAACTGCGATAGGCTGAGTTGATGGACATGTCGGGGGAAAAGATTTCAGCTAGCCAGCAAGGTGGCAGTGGTGGTTGTGGTTGCGGGGCTGACTCTGGTTGCGGTAGACGTAGGTACATAAGTCATCACTCACTCATTCCACTTATGACTAGATTAGTAGAATGAGTGGCGCTATATGCAAAACTATTTTGTTAAACTTTTCAGACTCCCTGGGAACGACCCAATGATTATTTTCGTACTCTTAGATTAATCTCGAACGCGGTGGTCGCTTACAAATTAAATATTATGCACGATATCTCGTAAAGTTTGAGATTTTCCACGAAAACTTTGTATACTTGTAAATAAACTTTACAAGATGGTTATAACCGATACGCCTCTTAAAATTAGCCCTTGCTTGAAAAACCGCGATCGAATCACCACGGAGGCGTTGCTTTGATTCGCTGCGCGTACGCACATAAATCACAATATCAATTAGAACTTTCTTTAGAAAGAATAATAATCAGAGGTTGGTATACATTTTAATGTCTGTAGTGGTGTTGTCTGCAATGTTTAAGCGGTCTGAGATCAATGTTGGATTGGATACTAATTCCTTTCCGCTTCTTCTTTCTCTTAAATCCATCATCTATACACTTCCGTTCCATCGTAGACCTCATCCATCGCTTTCCATCAGGCGAGATCAGGTCAAGAGCAAGCCCATTCAATAAGATTAAGTAAGTACTTAAATGCATATGAGTTTTGACCCTTCTAAACAGCTGTTTCTTACACATAATTATTGTCATTGCTTTATTGACACAATTTATTATACATTTGTGTATTTTTAGACATACACGCAAGCAGATCTAATGCAACTTATAAAATTCTTGCCCCACGATTTAAAAAAAGAATGCTAAATACCGCAAAGGTCCTGAACGCACGCACTTTATATTATTATGAGAACCGTTCGAAATTGGAATGCATTCGAGGTACATCGACATTCGGGTGATGTATGACCGCGGCGGGAGCGCATTTAAAAACCTATTACTCTTAACACGATTCCCAAATGAATCCTCAATTTGTTTAAAAAAAGAACGCGGAATCGATTAATTCATTTGAATTTGGGATATACATTATTAGCTTATGCTCCCTGCAGCATTTCAGCAAGAGCTATACCTACTACTACAATAGAACTTCTTTTAAATATCGTGGAATAAAAATTAAGTCAGCTAAGATGGCAGTGGGGTAAACCGTCCAGAGAATGCTAGACGGTCTTAGGTATTGATTATCGCCCTATATCTTTGTACCATTTCAACGTGATGCATAGTATTACGTTGAAATGGTACACGTTGGTCATATGCGGTGACCACATGAAGCTAGCGGTTTTTATAGGGTCAAGCAAGTAATAATCTCAAAACATATCATTCTATGTGCACGGCCAAAATAAAGCAGTACTAAGACGTAACCTTGAAATAAATAATAATATTTGTACATTAGGCTAAACATGATTGGACTCGAACTGACGTAAAACGAGTATCTTGTATGCTCTTGTATGTATACACATGTTTAAACAAATAAAGAAATAATATGTAAGGTTAAACGAGGGGCATACTGTTAAGAAGAGACAAAGGACCAACACTGAAAAATATAAAAAGATCCGCGGATCGCGCGATCTAAATGTAGGGATTGGGAACTACTATTTTATTTTTTAACACTTCCCAAATTAAATTTAGTTCATTTTCATGAGTATTACACTCCCTTAAAGAATGTCCCTCGTTTAACATAACACTCTGTATACTGTTGCTACTTTCAGGACATCGTAAAGTCCGTGACGTAACGTAGTATTAATATGCCAAAGTATTATTTGATCGCAAATATTAATCGCACCAGCTCCATCGACCGCGATGAAGCAATACTTCGTTATTAAAGATATTTGTTTTATTTTGTGTTCACATAACAAATTGTAGCGTTTAATTTTGTTACGTTTGTGCTCTTTAACAATCATTTTTATTGATGTTTTCCTGTTAAAAAATAACGTCTTAATAAATTGACAAAAAAAAAATAATAAGTTTTTTTTTTAATTTCAGCCAATCTTAATTAATACAAATAAATTCACTGACAGAAAACGTACAGCCTAAACCGCTGCAGCGCTGGGTCCCAGAAGCATGGAATTTTGCACAAGAATACCTTTTTTAACGAAATTGGGCAGTAAGAATTCTTGAAAATTCCTCCACTAAAAGGGTTGAATGGGGTCTGAAAATTTGTATGGACGCTCGTCACTTTTGCCGATGGGTAGTCCTGACGGGCATACGGCTTGTAGAATATTATTCTTAAGAGCGTTTACGTACGGCATTTCATACAAACTTTCAAGTCCTTGTTTTTCGAAACGATTGAACCAATTTTAATGAAACTTCATACGCATTAGCAGGATACATAGTTCTAAAAAGTTACATACATATATAAACTCACGCCTTCTTCCCATGGGGGTAGGCAGAAACTACAGAACGCCACCTGCTACGATCCTTACATACTCCTTTTGCCTCGTTTACATTCATAGATCTGGTCATACACGCACGCCGGTTGCGAGTACTACGCACCTGACCTTTCTGAAGAATATCACCAATAATTTCTAAAAATATAATTGATAACGTTTTCGAAAAATAGTGTTACTGCTAAATTCGACCGATTTTAAATTTTCCATAGAAACAGAGCTTTCCAATTATCTTTTTTAAAATAAGACATTTCGAAAATGTTCTTAAGTATATTTTATGACCTATGTATCCTGCTTAAGTGCTTATACGTAAGAAGTTTCATTAAAATCGGTTCATTCATTTCGAAAAATTAATAAGGACTTGAAAATTTGTATGAAATGCCTTAAACGCTCTTAAAGTAACGCCAAAAATTATAGAGGAACCATAGATATAAAAAAGAAGTTTTGTATACTGTTTTTTCATAATTCTATGGGAAAAACTCATTGTTTATAACCAACTAACCAATTAGAAGAAAAGAAATAAGTACATATTACTTTCTTCTTAAAAATAAACTAAAACAAAAAGTGTGGGTGTTCCGATCATTGCAATGCTTTCAAGAAAGCGTTGCTGCGGGCGATAAACTGACATCTCGCAGGATTTAAATCAGTGTGAGTAAATACTTCGCGAGCCGAAGCCGAATGCCGACTGCCGAAGCTTCCGCAAATCATCTGTCTTCCTCCCAGACCTGATTGCACAGGGTTGATCCCGATGTCAGCTAGATTATTTATGAGCGTAGAGTTAACTATATTCTAAATATCAATGTGCTTCATTAAATGAACATCTTTCTGATATACGTAGGTGAACTGCCTTGTTGGTCTAGTGGCCGCAAGCGCTATTGTCGAGCATGAGGTCCGATTCCCAGGTCGGGCAAAGTGTTATTGGGTTCTTTCATCAGGAATTTCTAAGTAGCAGCCCGGAGTCTGGATTTGTGCCCAGTTGATGGCAATAAGCTCGCCCCCTATTACATGGGACTTAAACATAACTGGCGAAATATGGGTGTACAGTCACGAACACTAATATGTATACACTGAGCAACTTTTAAAAGTAATTTTCTCCTACTGTGTTAATTGTAATTTTATGTTGTTACGAACATAGTATTTTGAAACCCATACTATTATGAAAGAGGTCTTCTCTCTAAGTTGAAATCGTAATTCCACGAGAAAATCGCTTTTGAATTGTGCTAAGTGTATACATATAAGTGCTCGTGACTGTACCTACTATGGGCGTGATGTTATGTTTATGTTATTTAAAAAAAAATGTGGAAATATATCGTCCTAAATATCAATAAGCTTCATTAAATAAGCATATTATTATAGGTACTTAGTTACGGAAAATTTTAAACGTAAAAAATTGGCCAAGTGCGAGTCGGAGTCGCATACGAAGAATTCCATACCACCGTACTACACTACGTTTAACACTACGTTTTTTACTTTAGTAAAAAAAAAACACGTTTCTTGTATGGGGGACCCCCTTTAATTTTTAACTTTATTTTATTTTTATTATTTATTGTTATAGCGGCAATAGAATTGCAAAATCTGTAAAAATCAGTGGCGTGCCTAAGGGTGAAAATTAGGACAAGCCAACGATTAAAAAAAAAAAAAAAAAAAAAAACGGATTTTCTTACGTTGTTCATACTAAAACCATTATTAAAATGAACCTTTACAATACGAAGAGTACTACGTATATTTCAAGCGCCATCTATATTATTGGATACGCATAACTACATTGCTTACCCGCACCTTTTCACCTTAATTCACAATTCGCTTGTCACATGCAAAATTTTTCTATCAAATGCCACTAGATGGCCTCCAAATTATCGATTTGTTGTTCTATTTCCGTATGCATTGAAAATGTTCCCCTAAAACATTTATACTTAATTTCAAAACACCTATGAAGAACCTCTTCGAACCGAAAATTAATGTGTTTTGTCTCGATAAGAATTTAGTTTTTCAGTGGTATACAAAAACTACAATAATGCCATAAAAACACCATTCATGTCATTTCATGTGCAACATATTCATGCCTTGTAAACAATCGAATGAGTAGGTAGGACTAGGACCTATTTTAATCTGTTCTTCGAGTAACAAAAATACTTGTTTTTATTTCGGAGAAATACATTCAGTAATTAGAGGTTGGTTACGATGAAGTAAAGAGTTACTTATTGTCAGAAAACCTAATGTAGTTACATACCTTTTCGACGACAGTTTCCGAATTCACATTTTGATAAAAATACTAAATATATAATCACAAAATCACAGCACCGCACTAACTATCTCATCATTTTAAATAATATAACTAATTCATAACCTCAGCACCTGAAAAATATTATTCGTAAAATACCTATCAAAACAAATAACAAACTCAGTCTAACAAACTGTCTTCACGTGGAATCCCTCTCGTTACTCACTTTACGCGGGTCAACGCGGATAGTGCTATTGCGCGAACTTAATGCCGCTCAAGCTGGCTTTTGATTTCATAGAAATCTGCGTATAAGTAAGTACTTACATGGTACTTACCAATATGTCAACAAATGTAAACGTTTCTATAGCAATTTGTAGGCGAAAATTGCGAGACAAAGACAGGTATAAAAAGCCCGATGCCAAGCCGAGACGAGTGTGAGCGAGAAGGCGCATTTGAACGCGTAGTTCGGCACCAGAGTTATGACTACCTATGAATGATTGAGTTCCAATGAGTGCTAGTGCGCGCGGCAAATTACGTGGAATTCGAAATTTTATTATTAAGACATGAATGTTTGAGTTCGAATTCATTGACTTGGTGTTTTTTGGAATATTTTTTTTTATTGATAGGCTTACGTTTGTTGTTGTAATTTATGATTTTATTAGGGCAAGCCCGGCTTTTTGGCTTCTATGAAGGTACCGCCACTGGTAAAAATTACAACTATCTACATATTACGGTTCATGAGATGCAGCCCACTGACAGACAGACGGACGGAAGGACGGATAGCTGAAGCTTAGAAATAGGGCATCGTTCGGGTATGGGACCCTAAAAACTGATGAATAAAATATTTTTAAAATAAAAAGACAAAATTGCGCAAACATTTTCCGAGTTTGTTTTAACGGGAAAGAGACGGAATATACATAATAATATAGCCAAACATGCTGCAATGGAATTTGAATAATCTTCTACACATCGAACATGTAGCCAGGAAAGCATGGTAAGAAGTGAAGTACGAAAAGGGCTAAAATAGATATCCAATTAACAATTTCTGATCGAGGCTTGACCACCCCTACGCTGTTCCCAAACAAAAATCAATTTGCGTTACCATTTTCTCACAACGATACCAACCCTGAATTTTGTTACACTGCAAAACAAATTGCGTACAAGTTCTTAGAACCTCAAATATCAGCCGAAAGTGCCTACAGTCATAGTAATTAATTATTATCATAATATTTATCATAAATAAATATTTATTGATGACGTGTTTGAATTTATTGACTCTTAATTCGGTAATTTTGGTGCATAATGAAGATATTTAAAATGCGTTGTAAATCATATTTCATACACGAGGTAATTTGAATATTTATTCGGGACTGCAAGTGTTGCCAGAGATTGATTAGGAGGTACTTTTAGCTGGCAATTTCGGGGTGTTGATTAAGTTTTCCAAACATCTGTATCAGCTGTTATCTCAATATTCAACCATTTTCCAACGATATCAACGTTCACACAATCTAACATCATCTCTTTGGTCTTTCCCAACTCCAATCTAAATTTATGTTCAAAACTCCCAAAATATAAACATAAAATTTTCTCGAAAATTGCAAATGACAATATGATAATACACCATCTGACTGAATAATATCAAAAATTCTGTGAAAATGCCGACTTCGGACAAACGCAAGTAAAAAACGACGTTTATTTTCCTCTCAAACATTAGGCAAGTAAATACAGGGAATTTTATTATATGCTTAACGGTTCATTGTTCAAAACATTGTTCATGTACAAGACAAATAAGAAATTTTGGCTCCGTAACGTAGGAGGTAGGATTTTTGGGATGAATCTTGACAATCTTAATCATGCGGCTGATACAACCTTTATGTTAATCACGTTAAGGTTGATGGTTGATAATGTTGGAGATAAGAATAATGTGGCACAGAAGTTTATTTGTTTATTTATAAGGAAATGTAGTATTCGGTTACAAGCGCGGTATTTTGTGAGTCTTCGTGATATTATTTCGCTGGATACCGTTATTGAAGGTTGGCAAGTTACGGGAGTTGCTGGCTATTTATAGAAGGTTAAATATAAACGAAAGTTTAATGATGCTACTGTGATTCGACCGTTTAAACCCTTAGTTCCCAAAGTGGTCCAGGTGGACCCCCTTCACATTTTTTGTCACAGTTTTGGGAATATGGTAGAAATGTAGCTGCAGGGGGTCCACCGGAACCAGCAAAATTTTGAAAGTGGTCTATGAGAAAAAAACTGTGCGAACCTCTGGTTTAAACCGATGTAGCCAAAAGAAGACTAAAAGTAAAAAAAAATATATAAATAAAAAAAAAATAATAAAAAAAGATAAATATAAAAAAATAAAGATAAATAAAAAAGAATAAATAAGATAAAAGATAAATGAAGATGAAGAGAGCTATCTCTTCATCATGTGGTCTACACTTTCATATTCCAAACAAAAAACAGAAGATATGTGCTTATGACCACACGATAGAAGTGAGAAACTTACGACTGGAGCCGAGTATATGCGATTCAGCATCACCGACCTACTGGAGGCGGGTCGGAGACACTAAATCGGATATACTATACCCGATACAGCGTCACCGACACGAGCGTAACAGTTCAGTTTCATTTACTGTTCAGAAAGAGCACAAAGTTCGCCTAAATAAGTTTTCATTTCAAAAAGGGAAACGTTATTTTTTTCTCTTGCTTTCAATCCATTTCAATGTTCTAACACATTATCTTCTAGCTTACTATTATCAGTTATAATCATTTTAGCATTGCTATTAACAATTTTAGCTTCAACAGCATTGCCATTATGATTGTAATGTTGACTTGGCCAATCACAATTATCTATTGCGTTAAGGGACACTTGGTTCCAATCATTGGCGCCCATGTTTACTTCTTGCGCCAGCAAGGTGTGATTTGTATGTTAATTACAAAACACTACATAGTAGGAAAATGTTAGATTTAACTTGGTCGTTGCTTTCAAACAAACGTCGGCAACTTGATATGCGATACATGCTTGGCATCAAACCAAATGTGCGGGTTCATGTCTTAAACATGTTCACGTATTATTTACATCTCATCCAAATTCTTGCAAAACATTGGACTATCGACTATCTAGCTCTTCTATTTAACATCGTCGTCACTGGACTGAAAATTGTCTTCCAACAACTTTAATTATACTTTTAATATAACTTTATTAGCACTTTGATTACCTATCACTTGTTTAAACTGCACACTTGGGCTACTATGCCGAGGTTCCATATTATTTCTTTTTTTCCTCTACTAGATAACCTTTATACTTCACAAATATTCCTTTACCTCTTTAATCATGCTTAAATTCCTCTTTTTAGTCTCCTTCGGGATATTAACAAGTCACATCAGATATACGGTCGATATTATCTGCTCATTAAACCATATCATCTCAAAACGGGTCAGCATTACAAAGATATATATATTTATCCTTAGAGTACCGTAACTCCGTAAGTTGGTCAAAGTGTAACTGTGCCATACCACCCGGGGATCGCGATGTACGATCCCGCGAGACTACTCGTAAATCCCGACCGTTCCCGGTAACGTAACAGTATCTGAATGAGTCCGAAATATGGGCTCGGCAGGTTTGTTTGTGTGTTGAGTTGTCGGGAGATCGATGTAGTGTGGTATTGTCAAATGAAGATGTTTTAGAAGTGATTGGAACTATTTATATTTTTTTTGTACCTTCCTAGTGTACAGCTCATTTAGTTGTATTATATGATAATTTACTATTGTATATACAGGGTTATTTTAAATTGGCTAGCGAAATTCCGAAGACACGATGGGTATCGATCTAAACACGATAAAATAAAAAGATTTGATGTTTTCTTTAGGAAGTCGACGACCGCTGTTAGTGTTGTTACTTGAAGTATGAGTTGAGAAAAACTGTTTTCTTATGTTTTATCATGTTTAGATATCGATACCATCATGTAAAGTTTACATTAACAAAAAATAGATTTATAAACCGGTATTTCAAGTGACTACAATAACTGCGGTCGATATGACCGCAACAAAAAAATCTAATTAATAATTTTTTGTTTTATCGTGTTTGGATATCGACACCCATAGTGTCGGCGGAGTTTACCTAGTCAATTTATAATAACCTATATATGTGTAAATAAGCAATATCTGTGTAATAGTAGATACTAGACTACACAGTTTTTCATAAGAACTAAATTAATTACATATTCTTTTAGAATTAAGTGCCCTACTGCCTTTTTTTTTTTTTTTTGTGGATGGGAAATCATCAAATGACTTCTCCCGCTCTGGGCGGAGCGGGAGGGCGTGTCAGACTTTTACTGACTAAAACCCACCCGTGTTCCTTCTGTTGCCTGTGCCGGGGTCACGGTAACTCTTTCGAACATCCCGCAACCCTAGCTGGGTGCCCTACTGCCTGGATGTTCAATGACTCTAGCACTAGGTACTTGATTTTGAAACCTGTGTGATCTTCCGTCAATGGCCAATCTCAAGTCTTTTTAAGCGGAAAATTGTGTCATTACATCTTGCACTTTATTTAAATACCTACACAAACTTACGCCTTCTTCCCATGGGAGTAGGCAGAAACCACAGAACGCCACCTGCTACGATCCTTACATACTCCCTTTGCCTCGTTCACGTCCATACATTTGGTCACACACGCGCGCCGGTTGAGAGTACTACTCACATGACCTTTCTGAAGAACACCTTCTTCACCAACAAGGTCATTATATACGTCTTCCTAGGGCGTCCCATCCCGGCGTTTCCACTCACATCTGCCGTGTAAATACCTTTTGTTAGTCGACTTTCATTCATCCTCTCAACGTGACCAAACCATCAAAGCATATTCTTTTCTATTTTTGTACTACATCTTCTATTAAACCGCACCGATGCTTATCACGTCATAAAATACTAAAATATTTTATATAATATACATACATACATATATATAATATATTATTTAAATACTGAATAGGTAAAGGTTTTACTATAGAATAGATTAACTAAGAAAAAACTGAACACGCAAAGTTGTGGAAGTTTAAATTCAACTTGACCTCAATCAAACAAACCGTCGCGCGTCGCAAAAAATAAACCTGCAAAATGATACATCCTTAATACTGTACTGTATCCGAATTCAGAAAAGCATCCCGTGACCTGTAATCGTACTCCAATGATACAGTAACAAGATTACGGTACCTTAAATATTTATCACCGGCTTAATTTCGTTTAATAATAAATAAACCCACCCTTAAGTTCGTGACTCTGAGGTTCCGGCTCACTGTCAAAAGTATTGATTAATTTGACAGGACTGTACTTTAAATAAAACATACTTATGTCATGCTACGGGAAGATTACCATGCCATGCATATAGATTTGACAGTGCATGCTCGTAAAGAAAAATATGAAAGAGTTATTCAATTGAAGTTTTCGGACATAGATCTGCAAATTAAAGAAAACGTATCTGTTAGAAACGTATTTATTCCATGTATATTTATCTTATTTCATCGTATTTAATTTAATAGATAGTGTAGATAATAATTATAAAATGAATCAAAACACAAATAAAATTACAGGTGAAGAAAAGTTTTGAGCTTGGGGTGACGTAACGTAAACTTAAATATAATTTTCTTGCAAAAATATTTATTTTAACCAGTATCTTTAAGAATGGAAGTGACAAATGACTTCGATGAATTGGGACTACATAATAATGCATGTAATTACGTTCCCAACTTAGCAGTGGCGAAGTTTTTAATAAAAATCGACCGATAACTGTCAGGTTTGTCCAAATTTTAGCATGACTGAATACTTTTTGCTGAAATCTTGATAAAAAACTGAAACTGAAGTAATAAACTTTACTTGACTTAGAATTATAAATAAAATCAATCAACTCAGCCTATCGCAGTCTACTGCTGGACATAGGCCTCTCCCAATCTGCGCCACAACACCCTGTCCTCCACCTTCCGCATCCAGTCTGTCCCAGCCGCCTCCTTAAGGTCGTCGGTCCATCTAGCTCGGGGACGTCCCACATTACGCTTGCCGATACGTGGTCTCCACTCCAGGACTCGTTTGCTCCACCGGCCATTGGTCCTTCGACAAACATGGCCAGCCCACTGGTCAGTTTGCTTACTCTGCAGGCTATGTCGGTAACTCCGGTTCTTTTCCGGATAACTTCATTCTTAATTTTATCCATCAAAGGAACTTCGAGCATAGCCCGCTCCATAGCACGCTGGGCGACCTTGAAACTGTGGACCAGTCCAACTATCAGTGTCCACGTTTAGGCACCGTATGTCATAACGGGCAGGACGCACTGGTTGAAGACCTTAGTTTACAAACGTTGCGGGATAGGTGACGAGGGTAGGTTTATATAAAAAGTAGATTGGAAGTCTATCAGTTACAAGTGACTGACCTCAGTGAGACAAAAAATTCAAATGCCAACTGAAATGATCATTAAAAGGAACATCAGTTACAGCAAGATGTAAATAATAATATTATTAAGTATCCTAACTGGCTTAATATGAAATCTCTTTAGAGAGGGACTAAAAAAAGGAACTCACTGTTCTCAAAAATGCTTTGGCAGGCCTTCCTAACCTGAACTTATACTTCTTATTGACATTTAAAAATGACAGGCAAAACGCATTTTGAATATCGAACCCAAAGGTTTTGGAGAGCCCTGCTCAAGAGTTAGTCTTGAAGGGTCATTAAGAAACAGTTCTTATTTCTTTTGCAAAATATTATTTCGGCAAAATTCAATTTTAGAGAGCCTTGCTCGAGTTCAAGCCATAAAGGATAACTTAGGAAGTTGTTTTTTTTTTTTACAAAATACTATGAAAAAATGGCAAAATTTCATAAATCTCCTAAATGATAATTATGATGATGAATGACATAATTTTAGAAGTTTTTTAGGTTTAGTAGGTGTGCAGGTACTAGTAGGAATATAGGTCGTAAGCTATGTACACTTTTGAGCAATGAACCTTTACATATACAGATTGATTATAATGCGAAATCAATAAAAAGGCGCCACCAATACAATCCCAAATCAATAACTTTAAACAAACTCAAGTCCGAACATATCGAGTGCAAGTTTATAGACAACCGCACAGCATTATCAATCCGCATGTTGCACGTAAGTAAGTAGGTGTCGAGTCCACATATCGCGTTATTTATTATATTATAAACGATATCGAGGATCGCGCGCGTTTTGGACGCGCCCCGGGTATGTGATGACGTATCTCATATTTATGGGGCATACGCGTATTGTCCCGGCGTGTAGGCCGTGATGCATGGCCGCCGGTGCCGATGGATGTTACTTACCATGTGGCACCCTAGAGTGGGTGTGGACGTGGACTTATAGTAAGGGTTGGGAATGCGCCCTTTGGGATTTGAGGAATGTTTGAGGAATATTTCTTGGTGTTTATGCTGGTATGCGGAAATGTTCGATTTATGGGAGAGTTTCAGGAAGTTTCAGGGTTACTATGGGTCATTTCCAATTTGCGTTCTCATTTTCATCCGCTTTTGAAGTGCTGCAAAATATTGTTATAGTCGGTTCAGGCATTTTCTTTTTTATTCCCAAAGTTCTTAAGTTTAATTTCAGTTTATAGGCAATAAATCAGAGGTTTGGATAGAGCACCAAAAACCACGCACATAAAAGCTAAAAATAAAAAAAAATAAGCATGAATGGGTTTCTTTATAAACGTTGCTTAAAGTTAAGCAACCACACATTTTTGATTTTAAACCTCTCTTAATTTTAAGCAACGTTATAAACATAGAGGATAATGTTTTATTTATTTTCAACCTGTAGCTTTCCTTTCCTGTCATTTATAATTCTAAACGTCTCTTCACCGATTCCTACTAACTAAGCCCTAAAAATGAAAAAAACATACGTAAATTTATAAAACCAGCAACAACATCAACAACTATATCAATCGAAACTGAAAGCACACAAATAAGCTAACGCTTTGCATAACCGCGCGGTGTTAACACGAGACTTCAAAGTGCGCAGGCGCGGCGATTCAATACGATCGCATACAATACAGCCGCAGGCGCATGCCGCATCCAGTTGTCACTTGCACTCATTGAATGTATGTTGCTGATGGACAATGGTTTTTCAATGGAATTATTGGGTGTTGGGTTGAAAGATATGGGTCAGTTTGTCATTAATGGTGGCTGTTGTTTATAGCCATGGTGTTTTTATTGCTACCTTTTTTTGAGAAAAATAAAACGTATTTGGTAGACTAAAAACTATCATTCTTGTTCTGATTTCCTTCACTGGCAAAAAGACATGAACCAATACATTTTTATTTGTGAAAATATGTGACACCAAGAAAAAACAATAATAAAAAAACATTTATCGTAATAAAACTTACAAAAAAAGGATATAAAAACAACTGTCTAATATGGAAAGTATCCTGACCATTGAATTTCACAAGCATTTCGATCAACAAAATTGTTAAGCCACAAAAGGCGAGCGAATAAGTACAAAAATCAAAAATTTATTCCACATTACCTACTTTAAATACTTTTTATCTGAAGTTCGGAAATAAATTGAAGCGCTCGTGCCACCCAAGAAACAGAAAACAAAACTCAAGGTACTGTCGTCGAGCCAGATATTCTATACACTAGACATATTAACCGCGTCGCTATGAAAATGCTCCTCTAGAAAAGATATAAATAGATGAATAAAGTCGAAACAGATTCAGCTTATGTTACGAATAAACAAGACGTCACAACCTTCCCAATTAATGACACTTTAAAAAATATACCAATTTTAATCAAACAATGTCATTAATGTCACCATTCCGTGACATAAGCTAAGTTTGTTTTTATGTCAAATTCTAATGTCAAAAATTCTTCCGTGGAATTTTTTATCTCATTTGACGTCACATCCTTTCCAAAGCGTAACCTAACCATGTTTTCTTAAGTCAGCTTCTTTCAGTCCGCATTCGTTGTTCGTTCTATTATATTGTCAATTCGGGACCTCCATGCACCGTATACAATTACAAGATGTGTTCATTCTGCCGCAATCTGTCAGTCGGAACGGTCGTCTCACTATAAATAAAGTGAATTTATTTGCATGCACTTAATTTATAGCTATTTTGGACACAATGTAGCGATGTGATATCCTACTGTAGGAGCAAGTGCGGGTATTCAAGTCCGAAGAGTATGGTATTGTTGGTGAAATATATTGGAAGTGCTTTTTGTTAAGTTTTGTATGGATGAAAAGGTAGCTTATAAAATCAAGTAGGCAATAGCAATTGCAAAAGCTTTATTGTCATTTGCGGGTTGTACGCCAAGATGGCGGCAAGATGGAGCTATCTTCGAATTTAAGAGGCAATGCAAGATTATACTTCGTTAAAATTGCAAGCATACTACATAATACATAGTTATATAGTTGAGATAAGCATTATTTGTAGTATTTTTAGTATTTTATTAAAGTTCTAAAGTTCCTTTAGGTAATTGCAGCCAAAAATAGTCAGAGCTTACCATTTTATTTATTTGATGGAATCATCTGCATTAAAATGGCTTCTGGCACACTCTGAGCAGTCAACTTCTCTAACACCATGCTGCCGAACTCATAATATTACTATGGGTGGCAAAGGTTATTTGAATAATTATATTTTAAGCCGATATAAAAAAGAAATAGAAAGATATGGCAGTCCACCTCCTTATTCTGCTACGAAATAGACGACTTTTCCGCCACATTGGATAGAATAACTTATCACTCAACACATTCATCAAGCTTTTGACACATCCTATTCTTTATTTTCACGCCAAACACTAATGAATTCAGTCAGGAACATACTAAAAATTACCATAATCGACTTCCTAACTGCTAACATTGATAAATACCTGATTGTAACTAACACATTGTTACATATAGTTTACACTCCATTGGGCACGTTAGTAACACTATCTGACCAGTGATTTAGTGCACTCGCCTCTCCACTGGCGCGGTTTACTGGCGTGCCAGTGTGTAATGACTTCAGATGTAAATATATTAAATTGATTTGTTGGTTTCGGCTTTGTAAAGGAGAAACAATGGGTGTCTGTTTTCTATATCGTATGTTATTTAGAGTCAACGGAGATTAATAGGGGACCTTTTGAGAGATGTACGGCTTTGAGTATCATTTTGTCTGTGTTATAATGAATAATGAGCCTTATAGTCACCCTACCTATGATGGATAGCATACAGAGATACAGCAATAATTTAGAATAAGCGAGACCAGCTTATCTCGGGAGTTTATTTTACGGACAAACTGAGATAAAGACTTAAATCAACTCAGTCTTGCAGTCCACTGCTGGACGTAGGCCTCTCCCAGGCTGCGCCACCATACCCTGTCCTCCGCCTTCCGCATCCAGTCTGTTTCAGCCACCTTTTTAATGTCGTTGGTCCATCTAGCTGGGGGGTGTCCCACACTAGGCTTACCGATACGCGGTCTCCACTCCAGGACTCGTCTGCTCCACCGGCCATCGGCCCTTCGACAAACATCGTCAGCCCACTGCCACTTCAGCTTTCATACTCTGCAAGCTATGTCGATACTCTGGTTCTTTTCCGGATAATTTCATTCCTGATTTTATCCTTCAAAGAGGAGCTCGTGGCTAAGTGAGGAGCTCGTGGCTAAGTAATAACAGCCGCACGGGTCGATCCATCAGGTTAACCTACGCTTGCCGGGCTTGGTTCGTGGATGGGTGACCATCTTTACATACCGAGACTCCTCCGTGCCTCGGAAAGCACGTTAAGCCGTTGGTCCCGGCTGTCATTCGTGGATCTTCGACAGTCGTTACGGGTCGTCAGAAGCCCGAAAGTCTGACGACCAGTCTTACCAAGGGGTATCGTATTACCCAGTTACTGGGTTGTGGAGCTCAGATAGGCAGTCGCTCCATGTATACTGTTACTGTTGTTGTTGTCTGTTACTGTTCTGTCCATGTTTACTGGTATTCAGCTGCGTCCGGTTAGACTGGAAGCCGACCCCAACATAGTTGGGAAAAGGCTAGGCAGATGATGATGATTTTATCCTTCAAAGAAACTCCGAGCATAGCCCGCTCCATAGCGCGCTGAGCGACCTTAAATTTATGGACCAGCCCGACTGTCAGTGTCCACGTTTCGGCACTGTATGTCATAATGGGCGGGATGCACTGGAAGAAGACCTTAGTCTTCAAACATTGCGGGATAGGTGATGAAAAGACTTGACGGAGTTGTGCAAACGCTGCCCAACCCCACTGGATCCTCCTGTTGGCGTCGGTTAAAGACTTAGGTACTATGTATTTATTTTCGCAGTGTTTTTGGTGCATTTTACTGGTGCTTATTTTTAAATTTATATTAAATTTATTTTCAGTTACTTAGTTTTTTTATTTATTAATGTTTTATATATATTTCTTAATTACTACATAGGTACAACATATATATACACTAAAATATATATATTATGTAGAAGTATACAATAAAAAATAAAAAGGGGGGAAGAGCTCATTGGGCATCAAAAAATTCGTCCGCATCGCTGTCAATGGGAAAAGTGCCCAAAAGGCTGGCAGCATTGCCACGTTGGATGGCAGTGCTGATTCTTTGGACTAAAAATAGGCCAGCCCTCTGTAAAGAGTCGACCAACCGCTTGGCGATGTCCCGAAATACTCGTTGAGCACTCGGACCCCAAGGCCCTAGTGTTTCAACCCCAAACGGCTCAAACATATCTATAGCTCCCAATGAGGTCGTTATATTTGCACCGTTTGAGGTTTTCTGCACCTGTAGCAGCCGCCCCAGCACAGCCCGCCGTGCTAGGAAGATGGGATGGCGCGAGGATGTCGACACAGGTTGCATCCCACACCAAAGGCCTACCTAACTTTCAAGGCATTATGGTAATTCCGTCTAGCCTCTTCCCATCGTCGCGTGCCAAGCCATTGGGTTCTAAAACAGCTGGAACCCGGTTGGCGGTGACAATAGCCCGACGGATGATGTCGTTAATGCTGGCGAGCCGTGCCATCCGACCAGCGCTCTTGCTGCAGGATAGGCCATGGTGTACGAGGCAGTCAACTCCTTCACCGCATTGACAGCGATGTGCAATCCCGCAAGGAGCGCCCAGACGCAAATATGTAGCGAGCCAGAATGTGGTGTCACCCAGCATAGTGCCTATGTTGGGTGACGGTAGCACTTGAAGCCAGAGGCCCGACTCCCATTCACCCACAGCCAGCAGGCGGGCACGCTCAGCAGTATTGGTGCACGTATTAATGAGTTTATTCCATACCAACCTGCAGAGCGGCTCATCCCACTGTCTCTGGGAGGACGGGTTCTCAGGCAGGACCCTATCCGGGCAAGCAATTTTCCAGGCGTTCACCGTTATTTAGTTCAATTATATGAGCACTTACAGTCACAATCACTTATCACTATTATCCATATAGAGATCACAACAGACATTAATATATTAAACCTCTTCTTACAAACAATTACCATTCTATCAACTATAATTAAAAAACCATTGTTACCATTATCGTAGACAAAAATAAAACAAGAATTTGACCTCATATCTCAATAGAATTGCAAAACATTCAGCACATACTTATCTAAGGGGTGTTATCCATGTCGCAAGATGCTTAAGCCGGCGCACGCGCCGAACTATAATGAAATCATAAGTCACGATCTTTCTCAAACGATGCTTACCTGAAACAAATGAAAATGGACCTTAGAACTTGAAACTTAAGGTTGAAAGTTAAAGAGTCGTGTATATGTAAGGCTTATTTGCCCTATATAGAGTTGGTTGAATAGATTATTGCGAATTACAAAACATTGAATAGCTGCTGTTTAAGTTCATTATTTCTTTTCATGATAGATTTTAATTTTAGTGCTTGTAGAGCTTAATAGCTTCTTATGTTTCTTTATTAGCCTTTAAATAGGTCTTATTGTGCGTACAATTATTGGTCTTGCGATCTTTAGAACTTATTTATTTTAATAGCTATCGTTATAAGACTAGAATAAAACTAATTCAGCCTTGTGGAGGGTGCTATGAACTATAAAAGTCATCATCAATCATATCTGTTCACTGAACAGATATGACACCACACACCATATACACGAATACACTATCACCATACCACCATACCATGTGTACAGAACAGAGCAGTGGTGGCCCAGTGGTAACGGCTCCGACTTACGTGTTGTAGGTCGTGGGTTCGAACCCAGGTAGGCACATTACTTTGTGTAATTTATTTCATCACCACTGCTCTAAAAACGGCGAGAAAAAACATCAGGAGGAAATCGGCATTTTTATTTATTTTTATTTAAGATGGGTTTGCTCTTGACTCTAGTCTAGGTCAGAGATGACAGAGACAAAGTCGACGATGGAGCGAGCTTACCCAGAAGAAGCCTGTTCACTCTCACTTTGAAAAGATCGGAGTTGTACGCGTTCGGAAACACCGACGCAGGTAGAGAGTTCCACTCCTTTGCTGTGCGCATCACAAAAGACATTTGGAAACGCTTAGTGCGAATTGGTGGAATAGCAACTATGTGGGAATGGTAATCTGCAGTGCGTCTAGATGTCCAATGGTAGATAGGGGCCGGCGGAATTAGGTCATGGAGTTCTTGAGCACACTCACCGAAGTACAATCTGTAGAAGACCGACAAGCAGGCAACCTTGCGGCGATGAACTAAGCTGTGAAGCTTGGCATCCACCAGTTTTACGTCGCCAATGAGCCTCTTAGCTCTGCGTTCCACCGAGTCAAGCGCTGCAAGTTGGTATTTAGCTGAGCCATCCCAAAGGTGGCTGCAGTACTTCATGCAGGATCGGACTTGCGCTTTGTAGAGGGTTAAAAGCTGTCCAGGCGTAAAATATCGCTTCACCTTATTTAGGATGCCCAGTTTATTGGCCGCAGTTTGTGCTTGGTACTCGATGGTGACTCCGAATTTGAGACATGATGTCAACTCCATGCCTAGGAGCTCGAGCCGATCAGTTACAGTCGAAATGACTCCTTTTAGCGGTAAAAAGACACGCCTGTGTTTTGGTGACGTTAAAAGATACCAGATCATCATCACCCCACTGGGAGACAAGGCAAATCTGTCCACTGTATCATGGCCTCTCTCAAGGAACGAACTTCGGCCCCGCTGGTTTTTGCGCTGGACAAGTATCTCTCTGAAACTGTACCGTCATCTGCGTACCCAACAATACCAGGCTGAAGTAGGTCATTGATGTGCAGCAGGAAAAGAGTTGCAGAGAGAACAGACCCCTGAGGAACTCCAGCATCAATAGCCATAAGTTCGGAAGAGCAGCCGTCAACGACTACTCTGATCGACCGGTCACTAAGGAAGTCTGATATCCAGCTACAAAAATCCGCTGGGATGCCATAAGCAGGAAGCTTGCTGAGCAGACCAGCGTGCCAGACCCTGTCAAAGACCTTCGAGATATCAAGCGATACAGCATGTCTTAGAATAAAAATTCAAAGACATGTGATATCCACCAACACGCATTGGGCCCTGTGGTGGATTATGGCCCACTCCCTCTCACAGAGAGGAGGCCTGTGTCTCAGCAGTGGGAACATTATAGGCTGATTATGCACCATTTTACGATTAACTATTAAAGCCGTCTTTAAAAACTACTCGGATTTTCTCAATACCTATCTAAGTAGCACTTCAGGTACAAAAGATTTTGCTTTACAAAACCATGAAAAGCCTTTTGCCAACCTTACCTAAAAGCTTAACCCTACCGTAAATTCGTTATCCAATGTCAAATTAGAACAGTAGAGTGGCATATTCTTCCACTGTATACGGGCCACTTCCAAACTTAACTATGGACACTTAGCATTCAGACTCTAAAAAGGGTGTATTTAGTCAGTAATACATCGTAAGATCAGTATCACATCTCAACAATAGGGGCAGAGTTCAAATTCCACAGAGGTGACATTCACACAGTCTGCGACTGTGACTTTAAAGACCATTCTTTGTACATTCAGCCTTATGAAGATATATATATATATATATATACGCGTACCTAGATATATACGTCATGAAAGAGGTTACATATATGTAGGTATATATTATGCGTACAACATTAGGTACATATCCTAACTAATGTTATAAATGCAAAACGGAGTTTGTTTGTTACTTTGTAACGCTTTCACGCTAAAACGGCTGAATGGATTTAGATAAAATTTGAAAGATAGGTAGCCTGAGACCTGGAGAAGGATTTAAGCTCCTTGTCATCCTGGATTGGAAACGAAGTCGCGGGCAACAGCTAGTGTTCTATAAAATGATTTATCTATACAGGGCTACAAAATCCCACAAGCAAGGAATTTTACCAAATAAAGATGGTATTTTCTTTCGTTACAAATTTTTTCTCTCTGGCCTTTGGCCAAATAAATTATTTCTAGAAATTTTATCTGGAGATAACCACCACCTATAGCCATTAGATTGATCTTCCCAAATTCCACTATTTCCTCTAATAGGTCTGTGCTTAGGATTTACGTATACATAGGTTTACTAACCTAACAAAATATTTGAAGTATATCCGGTGCATGGTAGGTATCACCTTGCAACGGAAATGGATCATATGGTCAGCAAATTGTTATTATATTTTGACCATATTAATATTCGTGTAGCAGCATTAAGTAGGTACTTAGTCTTGAGAAAATCAATTTTTTTAACGATTTCCTAACTGGTGGATAGCAATGCTGGCCGGCCCAGTGGTAACGGCCGCGACTTACGAGTTGTAGATCGTGGATTCAAACCCCAAGCAGTCCCTTTACTTTGTGTAAATTATTTCATCACCACTGCTCTCAAAACGGTGAAGGAAAACATCGTGAGGAAACCAGCATGTCCTAAAACCAAAAAATTCGAAGACATGTGACATCTACCAACCCGCACTGGGCCCGCGTGGTGGAATATGGCCCACTTCTTCTCACAGAGAGGAGACCTGTCTCCCAGCAGTGGGAACATTATAGGCATTATACATGATTATGACCTAACTGGTCCTCAAGAAGAGAAGAGAAACGAGATATAAAACAATGGGATCACAAGTTCATATAAACATAAAAATGTTCAAAAGTTGCGTTCTAAACTTTGCCAGCTACGTCTCCTCATAAATCAACACCTATTTGACCTTAAATCAGAAAGCCTACACCTTTTAGCCTTCTATGTCATCGAGGCACACAGTAATATTAATCTAGTCTAATCTACTTCTTTTCACCTCGTATATTAACCCTACGTAGACCTATGTTATGGGCTTATGGAGTGAAAACATAACATTTGACTCCTAACAAGTTTGCAACACTTAGTCTACTTTACATAAATATCAGTGCTATTGTCTTTCAGTATAAATACCATTTCTGCCAGTGAGAAAGGTTCCGATAGAATTATAGGGTTTAACACTCGACAAATGATTTTCAACTTTAAACTTGAGACGTTAAAGTTGGATTTCCAGTGTGATGTTTTGATGTATTAACCCTTTAAATAAAAAGTGCGCTTCAAAAAGTATATTTTGCGCTTTACTTTTGAAGTTTATCACTTTTATTGCCCATAAAGCGTGTTAATGGCAAGTTACCCATAGTAAATCCCATTACCTTTTTAAAGGAGAAGTCATCTGAAATTACTTTTGTATGTGATAACATGTAATGTTTGCAAGTGAGGACACCGCCTCATATTTATTGAGATCATTTTGTTTTACATTTATTTATTGTTGCGAGTTGTTTTTATTTTATGATAAAATCTTCTTTTTTATTTAGAGTGTTGCAAGGTTTATTTACTTACATAACAAGGAATAAAATCGCTCACTACAATATTTCGTGGATGTTATTTGAAATCAAAAATAATCCAATTTAGGAGATGAGCGTCTAGCATGTCCATGGCTTTTCCAAAACTACACTGGACAGCAAATAAACCGAGCCACCCGCTACCTAGGCACTCTAATTCGATTTTCTCAAAAACTAAAAAACCTACAATTATCAAAGTTGTACCTACAGAAAGTGCGTTTCATGGTGATTAAAATGAAAGGAAATTCATTGGGTTTAATCAATATTTCAGTGTTTATTAAGGATTTTACAAAGAAAAGTCGTTTTCCAGTCGTGACAATCGTTAGTAATGATAAAGTGAAAAAAAAAATTAAAGCCAAAAACAAAGATAAAATCAAAAAAAAAAAGTTTTTGATCAATATTCCGTATTCCCTCCCCTTGCTCGGATAACTGCCAGCATCCTTGTATTCATCGACCTTACGAGCCTGACGATAAAATCTTGAGGAATTGTATTCCACTCCTCTTCAATTGCGATTCGCAGCTCTGGAAGCCTTGTTGGAGCAGGTACCCGGGCTCGAACCCGACGTTTCAGCTCATCCCATAAGTGTTCTATCGGATTCAAGTCCAGGCTTCGAGCTGGCCAGTCCATCGTACGAATGCTGACGTCGCGTAGATACTGGGTCACCACATGAGCAACATGAGGCCGTGCATTATCATGCATCAATTGCATATCCTGTCCGATATATCCTGCGTAAGGTACCACATGGTCTGCGAGGATTTCAGTAATGTAGCGATGAGAAGTCAGTCCACGTGTACGGCCCGTCGGTTCGATGAAAACTAACGCTGTATGTGCTGTTAACGAGATGCCGCCCCAGACCATTACAGATCCTCCTCCATAAGCAACAGTTTCCTCGATGCAACACTGAGAATAACGTTCTCCAGGGCGACGATATACTCTCTGACGTCGATCACTTCCATGTAGACTCACCCTGGTCTCATCAGTGAAGAGTACATTACTCTACTGCTCCAATGTCCAATCCCTATGCTCTCGAGCAAATTCAAGTCGTGCTCGACGGTGTGCTACCGTTAATGCTGGGCCTGTTGCAGCTCTTTTTGGGGTCAGGTTTCGTTCAGCAAGTCTCCTTCTGACGGTATCTGAACTTATGACCACTTGGCGTTCATCACGCAGACTTTGTTGGACTTGAACTGCGTTGAGGTGGCGATTTCGCAGAACAGTAAGGTGGATATAACGATCATCTGCTGCTGATGTAGCCCTAGGTCTGCCCGTACCTGGACGGCGATCGAATGCTCCAGTCTCTAGGTATCGTCTGTAAACTCGTTGCACCGAAGATCTGCTGATTCGAAGCCTTCGAGCGACTTCACGTTGCGCAATGCCTGCTTGAAGTAATGCTACAGCTTGAGCTGCTTCCTGAGGTGTTGTATCCATTATTAATCGAAAAAAGTAGCAAAAACACACGCGTCTGAGCAAACGATGGACAAAAACTAAAGAAATGATAAGAAATATGCGACTACCCTCATTGTAGAGAAAAAGAATGCTAATTTCAAACTCTGGTGAAAACAGAGCAAATCGTTAGCATTGTGTTTGTTGCTTGATTACAATGTGAGTTGACGGTACTTTCGAATTAATTTGTAGTCATTTTAATCACCATGAAACGCACTTTTTGTAGGTATAACTTTGATAGTTGTAAGTTTTATACTTTTTGAGAAAATCGAATCAGAGTTCCTAGGTAGCGGGTGGCTCGGTTTATTTGCTGACCAGTGTATGAACTAACCAAAATATGAACGCATTCAAAAGAAGAGCCAATACCCTAGTTATATAACACCTTCCAACGAACTAAAACCTAAATTCATCGTTAAAAAAGACTCTTGGAATGACTTGGAAAACTTTAAGAATTATCCTTAAATATCCCAGTACCTACATTTGGTGACACATACACAAAAACCATTTATAACTGTTCACGGCGCCGTCCAAAAAACTACAGGGTTAGCCACAAACAAAAAAACTGTGAAGCAACAGCAAGTATCCACTCCATCTTCTGAGATAAATGAATGAGATTGTCCTAACAGCTGACAAACTTTAGGTACACCTACCCGAAAAGCGACAACCCTATTTTGCATGTGCGAAATTTAATCTTTTTAATTTTGAACCTTAAGAAAGTAAAGATAGGGTTCAAGTTCAGTGGTCAGTGTATGCAAAATTTTGTTTGCACAGATGGACAACGCCCCGAGACAAGATCAGCAAACATTAAAAATTGTAACAAAAAATCTTTAAACAATGAGATGTTACTCTGTAAATGTAAGCTTGTTCTTGTACCCGTCATATTTGGTGCCGAGTCCTTGAAACATTAAGATATGCTGAAGATCTGAACATGGTTGATGAACAAGGTGGAGTAAAAAGAGAAATCAAAAGCAATTCGTATAACAATCAACTTTGCCGGCTTTATAGTATCGAGTCATAACATGAAAAACGTATTAAATAAGTATTAAAAAAATCGTATCAAGAGTCGAGCAAATCAATGGGTTGATCATTCACCATAAGCAGTTGGTAACAGTGAATTACTCTTCGGTCAATAACTTAAACTTGAGAGAGTTTTCTAATTTCCAACATACGATATTATAAGAGAAAATTATCAGTTCGGCATTATTTTTCGTTCAGCAGCAGCATTCATTTGAATACATAGCTAGATCATCCATCACAGTCTTAATATTCCTGTCAGTGTTAGTTTTTATCAATAACCAAAGCATTTTATAACAGCATCAGAAGAGGCCAATGATCGATGTCTTTAAATAAACAAAAATGACGATTCATACAATAGCTACCAAATAAATATCACTATTATGTATACCTATGAAGTATTTGGAAACTGCGATCTAGACCGTCAAGACATTTTGAGCGACCTAAACAAATGCCAGATCAGATATTAAAATCAAACCTCCCTTTCTAAATTGCCATGTTGTATACAGCCATCAATCAATCAAGTCGGCCTATCTCGGTCCTCTGCTGGACATAGGCCTCTTCCAGGCTGCGCCACATCACCCTGTCCTCCGCCTTCCGCATCCAGTCTGTCCCAGCCACCTTCTTAAGGTCGTCGGTCCATCTAGCTGGACGGCGTCCCACACTACGCTTGCCGATACGCGTTCCCCAGTCCAGGACTCGTCTGCTCCACCGGCCATCAGTCCTTCGACAAACATGGCCAGCCCCCTGCCACTTCTGTTTGCTTACTCTGCAGACTATGTCGATTACTCCAGTTCTTTTCCAGATAACTTCGTTCCTGATTTTATCCTTCAAAGAAACTCCAAGCATAGCCCGCTCCATAGCACGCTGAGCGATATTGAATTTGTGGACCAGCCCAAGTGTCAGTGTCCACGTTTCAGTACCGTATGTCATAATGGGCAGGATGCACTGGTTGAAGACCTTAGTCTTCAAACATTGCGGGATAGGTGACGAGAAGACTTGACAAAGTTTTCCAAATGTTGCGCAACCCAACTGTATCTTTCTATCGGCTTCTTTCTCAAAGTCGTGTCTACCAAGTTGGATGACTTGCCCTAGGACGCACTCCTTCACAATTTTATACAGTACCTACGCATAAAAATATTTGTCTACGTCATCATCTTCCTGCTTTTGTACCAAGTTACTTGGGGTCGGCGCAACACGTTTTCTTCTTCCATTCTCCCCTGTCAACCGTCCACGTTATCATTCACATATTTTTTGGCCTTCCTCCCCTTTCCTCCTTCTTTTTCCTTTCCCTTTCGTTCCTTTTTGCCTTTTTATAAGTATAAAAATTATTTGTGTCGTTCCCCTGCACATTTGCTTCAAGGGTTGAAAGCGCCTGTACACTATAGCTAACGGTATTAAAATTTTTGATGGTACAAAGCGAATGTGTCTCATTCACTATCGCCATCATTTCTTTAGTGACAAAACTTTTGATAACCTTTTTCCTTATGTTGTGGTTGTTAGGAATTTCCGGCTAACGGGTGCGAGGTTCTCTGAGGGTCCAGTTTGGCATGTTAGCTCATTTGTTATATCATTTAAGGTGCCTACACACAGGAAGGTAAGTACCTATTTTCTTCATAAACTGATGTGCAGAATAATTTTAAAATTGGTTATTGCTGTAACGTCTCCACTCAAAACGCCAAAATCTTATTTATATCATCCTTCATAAAATATGAGATCCCTGAATATAATTATGTAAGTATTCCAAGATTATGTAACGAAAATTAACTCTGTTAAAAATGATCTGCAAAGCTATTCACATTATAAATAATTATTATTGGGTTTTTCGTTACATAACTTAAGTATTACAAATTATACATTGAGCGACTATAAAACAATTAGTAATTTTATAAAATAATTACTTTATTATTATTATCTTTAAGAAAAAAAAAATCATTATACAGTTTTGACTTCGCTACGATTTTATTATATGCACAGACATAATATTATGTTTTTCTTATTCCGAATAAACTTGCTTTGTAAACACTATAACGAATGAGTCCTTTTTGACAGGAGGATTTTGACAGTTCAAATCACTATGAAGACGTATTCTTCCGACAGTTGACTTCGAGAGCGAATCGAGCGGTTGTGAATAGATGTGCCGATCAGATAAAATATCTCGGCTAAGTGGTGACTTACAAATCTTCTACTTACTGTTTAGTGTTTACTGCCTATGATTATCCTAAAATACCTGGTTTCCCCAAAGACATATTGTAGGTAACAAGAAGATGTCTACGTAGGTACCTAAAATATTTTCACCACAGCACCGCCATTTTTAGCAAAATCGACATTACCAAACCCTTTAAATTCTCTTGAGATGACTCAATAAGGATAATGTCATCAGAATTTTATTCTTAGACATTTTAATATTTCGCTAATGACTAGGCGCGGTTTCTTATTTACCCGACCAATTTTCCTGAATACGTACATAGTACTACCATAGTTTCTAGACACAAAAATCTACTTCTGAGCATGGGCTTTCAAGTGATCACCCCAATGAGTAAAGGCTCCTGCAAACAGGTGCGACACGCAACGCGAATCTCACGCGACTCAATGACACCGCGTGTCGCGCGACGAGCGGTGCCTATGTGTCGCGCAGGATTCGCGTCACGAGTCGCGCCTGTTTGCAGGAGCCTTAAATCTATTTAATTAAAGTCAACTGCTGTATGATTGCAAGATTTAAGAACGGCTCGACCGATTTCGCTGATTTTTGTTGTGTTCGTGACTATCAGAATGAGGTTTGTATGAAAGAAATTTTGGCTCCACTATACTTTAACACCCGCGCGTCCGAAGCTTCACAATTTTATAGTGTGTAGATGTCCTCCTGTAAATCACTTTCGCAAAATTTCTCATTGCGCAAACGTTTTTTAGGAAAAAATCCTAGTTTCAGAAAATTCAACTAAATAGAATAAATGTCTTTAAATTTCATTATTTTTGTGTTCTTTTTTATGTTAACTTATTACAAAGTTAGCTTACTGTGTAACACTAAACACTAGGATGAAAGAGGGAGAGAAGCGAGCTCGGGACTTGGGGCACTCCGACTCGGACAGGTTAGGTTAGGTTAGGTTCGCGGTTTTGTTTTAAACCACAGAGCCCCACAAAGAGGGGCTCCGTCGACTACGCTTTACTACTTTTTTTTTCTCAGCGCCTATGGTTTTGCGCACTTTGGGGTTTTCAAATATACACTAAAAAGGGTCTATTGTACCCAAAAAAATAGCTACTATAAAAGAGCGACGGGTGTTAAAGTACAGTGGTTCCGATTTTTTTTTTTTTTGAAAATGCACCGGAAAAGACGAATAGGAACGGCATTAGATTTTTAGACATGAAAGTCACCCGGGCGACGCTGGGCACGAACAGCTAGTTATAAATAAATAAATAAAAGAGTAGGTATCTCTATAAATAAAAAAGAAACTAAAGTATCAAAAGTAATCGTAGAAACAACTATTAATTACAATACGCTGAATACGCCGTCATCCATTAAAGAGCTTAATTCTCTCATGAACTTCATCAATTTTTACCTTTTAACCATCACCTAGGGGCCAGCTGGACGGTATAAAAATACCCTTTGATTTTAAGGTAAAAATACGTAATCGGATTAGCAATGACTGCAAGTAAAAAAACCAAGAACCAAAATGGAGGACCCACTTCTTTTTTTAAAAAAATCGGTTGAAATACGGGATACCAAAGAATAAAATACCTACTTTCGCCATGTATTATTTCTTCTGCACAGTCAAAATTCATGATGACCCGCGCCCTTCGGGTCTTTGACCCAATCGTTAAACGTGCTAACTTTAGGCGCTGATATGAAACCTTCGGGTCATCAGACAAATTGAATTTAGTTTTCATTTTTTTATTTGGTGAGAGAAATTCAATATTAGTCACACCTTTATTTATATCTTTAATTAATTTAACATTTATATATTTTGTTTGAATTTCGAGTAGTGTATCAGGAGTATTGATTAAAATAATTTCTTTGATCTTTTATTTGAATGTATTGCAGCGTTCCTCTAAAGCTGTATTAATAATTTAATTACATAAATGTTTTATTATCGGTATTAATATAGTTAAATAAAAAAATGGTATTAAACTCTTTGTCAATAACAGTCATTACCTACTACTTTCTTATCTTTTCTTGAACCTGCAGGATTCTTGTCTTGTGGACATGGAAAATCTAGGGTCCGTATAAATAACATATATTATTGCTATCAACAAAATCCACAAGCAAAAAAAAATATTTTACGTTTTTTTTTCTTTATTCAGGTACTTACATGATTCAACATTGGAACCCAGTTTCCAGAAAAGCTAGAGATCAAAATGTAAATCCCCTTAGCTTTTTTCAGATGCAGAATTTAGATCCTGGTCCTGGAAAATTTTGGTCATAAGTAGGTAAAGTACCAAAATTTAACAGCTCAGAAGACCAAACGTACTCCGCAGACTATAAGAGAAACCTCTTAAGGGATCATTGTACTCATCATTATTAACAACTTTTACTATGGGACCAAACCTGAAATCGCGAAAAAAAAATTTGCTGTTCCCTACATTTTGACGAGTTATGCGAACACAAATGTAGGGAGTAGCTGATTTTTTTTCAGGTTTGGTCTCATAGTAAAAGTTGTTCATAATGATGAGTATAATGACCCCTTAAGAGGTTGTGCGTTATTTATATTGCACCTTGTATAATATGTCGCAATAACTCTATCACAAAAATATGTAATTTAAACAAACAAAGCATTTTACAGCCATTAATATTTTACACCGAAAAAAAAAACAGACATTACATAATTTTCGCACATAAATCACTGCTTGCATACTGTTGGCGAGTTTGTAAATAAACAGAGTTGCTCTCTGGGATTCCATCACGGAGTCTTATGTCATGCGAAGGATGAGGACATGAAGTATTGGTTTAAATCTTTCGTTTTTTTTTTGCGTAAGCCTAAGTGCCCGTTATTTGATGTCAGCGAGAAATGAAACTTGGAAAAGTGGGTCTAGGAAAATATCTATACAAATAAATAAAACTGAATTATCTGTTTGTAATGTCAACATAACAGCTTTTTACTTAAAACACATGCTTTTATTAGAAAGTCGGTACTTATTGCAAACAAGCAATTTTTAAAATTTGTGTCTGTCTGTTTGTTCCGGCTAATCTCCGAAACAGCTGAACAGATTTTGATGGGACTTTCACTAGCATACAAGGAATAACTTAAGCTACTTTTATTTTAGAAAAATAGTTAGGGATCTGCGAAAAAAATTAAAACCCATGCAAAAATAATTACTCTGGAACTGCCAGTCGGGTTTGAAAAATTCTTTTAGCATTTGGTAGCCCAATTCTCGAGGATGATTGTAGGCTATTTAACATCATGCTATAACCCTTTGGAGCCGAGCAAAAAGAAAAAAAAGTCAGAAAGTACGCTAAGCGAAAACGATGGAATAGCGTGGGCGAAAGATGCAACGCGGCGGCGGCGGGTCGGATGACGAGGAGGTTTTATTAAAATATGGCTGTTATTTTAGTATATTGTGTATCTTACGACTTCTACGCAAACGAAGTCGCGGGGCACAGCTATTTAAAATAATATTGGTAGCGTAGCATCGCTACGCCCTAGCAGCGCCTGGACCGGTCATAGTGGCAATGTTTAGGGAAGGCCTATGTCCAACATTGGATTGCTTTGGATAAGATATGCATTAATGATAATGATTGATGATGTATGGTAACCATATAAGAAATCTAGCAATCAGCGTAACATTCTCATACGCAATTGTTTTTCCATGAGTTTAATATTTCTATTAGAAGAAATGATGAGTAGAAACTATAATAAACTTAGGTACAATAAAGTATTATTAATGGTGAAGATATTTATTAAATTTAATAACATTCAAGCAACTGAAATAAAAAATGGACTGACTGATTAAAATCCAGCACATTATAAAATAAAGGAATGATGCGATCATTATATCGAGCCTTTTGAGGAAGAACATCGTAAGCGACAATTTGCACTTTTTACAGGAAACGGTTTTTTCTTTTCTATTTAACGATGTTTTTCATTTACGATGATAATTTCTTACAACAACAAAGTCATGTAAATTTAAAATAAAATTTAAGAGTAATGGCGACAAGATGTAAAACTGTCTAATTAAGAGGTTACGAAGAAAAAATTGTTTTGTGATTTTTGGCGCTTACGATGTTTTTCCTGAAAAGGCTCGATATTGTAACAAAACCAAGTACCTAAACCTTGAAACAATATCCTTATGAACCTTTACCTTACGCTGTGTTACGTAACACACGTACTGACAATGTCAATGACTGACCACGATCAGGTAGGTACCACAGAAGGACGGTATTAAGATTCTTGAAACATTTCACTCAATCTTTGTTGGCATGATGTGTATAATTCGATGGTGCGTGGAGAATTTATAAAAGTGAAGTACTAATACAAAATGAGTCATAAGATCGAGGAAGAGGTTCTGAGCAAAATACACAAATTTAACAAGGCGCAAAGTGCTTTAGGAAGCAGTCCACTGGTGGACATAGTCCTCTCCCATCGCACGTCATTAACCTCAATCCTCGGCCACTCTCATCCAGCTGTTACCAGCCTGAGAGCATCTACTCTTGCTGATTTTCCGATTTTTTATTCAGGAGTTCTTCAGTTATCCTTGTATCTATGCAAATATTTATACAGTAACTATAAATCATTCTGTTGGAAAACGAAGCTTTAAATCAAGCTATAAATTGATCTTTATGTATCAATCAAAACAATAAAATCTATGCAGGTATAAACCTACTTATGAAATCAAAGTTTTCCAGCGCTGAAACAAAAACCGCAGGAATCATTATTACCTATCGGTCATTCCTAGCACATATTCCCTACAAAAAAACAAAAGACTCTCAACCAACACTTATGCCCGGATTATACGCAAGTATTATCCTGGCTTAGAACATGCTAGAGCTGTTTACACATTGTTAGGAAATTTAAAGCCAGTAGCATTGCAGCGAGGACGAGATGGGCAGATGACATTGTTACCATCACGGGTAGAACCTGGATGTGGTTGGCACAGGAGCGTGGGGATTGGCACATGAAAAGAAAGGCCTATGCTCAGCAGTGGGTGAGAACGGGCTGTGGATGATGATGATGATGAGCAATGCAGCGACTTAGTTCGTAGAGTAAAGGCTCCTGCAAACAGGCGCGACATGTGACTCGACACAAAGGCATCGCTCGTCACGCGACACGAGGTGCCTTTGTGTCGCGTTTAAATGTTCCGATTGGACACTGCTTTGCCGGTCACACAAAGTTTAGTACAAAAGTCAAAACTATAAAATCAGTGGTGGGGGGCGCTACTAGCTCAACAATCTTTCTCACTAGCTTGATCATCTGCCTAGCCTTTTCCCAAATATATTGGGGTCGGCTTCTAGTCTAACCGGATGCAGCTGACTACCAGTATTTTTACATGGAGCTACTGCCTATCTGACCTCTACAACCCAGTAACTGGGTATTCGATACCCCTCGGTAAAACTGGCTGTCAGACTTTGGGCTTCTGACGACCCGCAAGGACTGTCAAAGATCGAAGAATGACAGCCGGGACCAACGGCGAACGTGCTTTCCGAGGTACGGAGAGGGTCTCGGTACGTAAAGATGACCCATCCATGGATCAACCACGGCAAGCGTAGCTTAACCTGATCGATCGACTCGTGCAGCTGTTATTACTTAGCCACGACCTCCCTTTCTCACTAGCTTACAAACATACATAAACTCACGCCTTCTTCCCATGGGGGTAGGCAGAAACTACAGAACAACACCTGCTACGATCCTTACATACTCCTTTTGCCTCGTTTACGTTCATATATCTGGTCATAGACTCACGCCGGTTGCGAGTACTACGCACCTGACCTTTCTGAAGAACATCACCAATAAGATCACTAGGCCTCCACTGACTGAACTGGACTCACTGGGTCTTTCTAGGGCGTCCCCTCCCGGCGTTTCCACTGACATCTGCCGTGTAAATACCTAGCTTACTAGGTTACAAAATAAAGAAAGTTTTGTATACACGAGGCCAGAATGTGTAGCTTGGTAGCTTATTATCACAATCTTGATAGGTATCCTAGCTTGAAAAACTAGCCTCGTGGAACCCGGGCATTAATACCATTCTTCTTACGAAACCCGAATACCATTTTACAGAAACATTGCACACGCAATTAAAAACATCGCAAGTGCACTTTTACAAAAACGCGTCACAAAAATAAGAGAGCCTGTATTAAACATAAATTCTCACTTAACCCTCTTATCTCGACTATTGTTCAATTATCGGTTGTTATCTGACCGCCAATTAAAAATTTGTTAAAGATAGCGAAAGTATTGATAGTGTTAAAAGGCAAGGTTCATTAGGAATTTTCTTTTCTACGTTTTTATTGTGAACGTTTTGGTATTTGGCGTAGGATTGTTGGGTCTTTGATTGTGCCGATAATATTTGGACTATGCTAAGTGGGGTTACACTTAGAGTTAAAGTGCTAATGGCAATTAGTTAGAATAAAGGACTTTATGGTAATTGAAAATAGTTTCACAATACGTAGAGGTACTGTTTGACAACGTTCAAAGGTTCCAACGTTTATCTTCGGAAAAAAACCGAATTTTAAGCGCGAAATATGGCCTCAGACGTAAACTACCCAATTAAATCAGCGACTCACACACTTTCACATGAAGAGTCTTGAGGAAAGGAGATGGGTTAGTGATTTAAGTACAATACATTGCATAAAATTGCTAATGGCTCCTTTGACATTCAATTACTTGACCAGATAAACTTTTTAAAATACCAACTCGATCTGTGCACACTCCACAATTATTCAGTATACCCGCTAGTAACAATAATGTTTCGGAAAACAATCTGTTATCCAGAATGTGCAGGCAATATAATGCAATATGCCCTAAGGTAGACTTGTTTTTGAATAGTTTTAACGAATTTAGAAATTGTTTATATAAGTTGTAAATGCAACAGTGTCACTATTTCATATTATTTCAACTTAACTGTCACTAAAGAAGCATATTAAACGTTGAACACTGTGTACACATAATCATAATCATAAATCTTTATTTATCTCAACATCATATTACAGGCACTGGTTAATAAAATGCACAATCTTAAATAGAGAAAGGTGTCTGAGGTAGGAGGGTCCTGAGTTACAGATCACCCGGCTCTCTTTTAAAGGACATGTTAATTTACAAAACAGTTAAAGTTAAGATATACTTAATATGTATTATAAAGTCTGATAATGCAAATGAGTGCAGAACGTAAAAAAAAAAAAAAATAAAAACAACAGTAACACAGATAATATATAGATAGATAGTTGGACTTCAGATTTATATACTGTATGTTGTCATATCTGTGCTGAATTGTCTTAGTTTGTAGTAAATATGTCTCTGTACTGAATGAAAAAAATAGCAAATACAATGTTACTATCTTTCTATAGAAATTGATTTACATTTCCACCTAAATTGACGCGCTAACTCCGCCACTCCCTTATTGGACCAGTCACATTTAATTTGGCAAAGTTCAGTTTTTCCGAAAATCAAAGATGGAACCTTTGAACCTTGTTATACTGTAGGTAGATATAGGTTTTATGGTGTTAACTTTTATTTTGCTTTTATTTTCCCCATTTAATTTAATGAGCTCGTTTAATAAGCCTTTGTCATCCATAAAATAATAACATAACATCGCGCCCGAAGGGAAGCAGAGGTGCCCCTGTAGTACACACACATTTCGCCAGTTATGTTTAAGTCCCATGTAATAGGGGGCGAGACTATTGAACTAATAGTTTACGGGAAATAATTTATCTAGCTAGTTCAGTTATTCTTAGCCTTGGCTTTGGCTACAGCTTTACGTAAAACTGAAGAAAAAGTATACAGTGAAAAAAAAATCTGCTGTTCCCTACATTTAAGTTCGCATTTAATCTCGTCAAAATGTGACACCTAATTTTTTTTTCGCGATTTCATTTTTGATCCCATAGTAAAAGTTGTTCATAATGATGAGTATAATGGCCCCTAGAGTTATGGGATATCAAAAGGAACACGTTGTATTCTTGAAGATTGTAACTATTTCTAACATAACAATTATTATGCATTATATCTTACTGAAACAAGCCATTTAACTCATACAGGCCATTCAAAAAATAAATACCAAACATTATCAACACTACTCGAATCGTACAATATCGTTAATAACCGTGTATCGAACAGTTCTTGTACCTGCGCCCACGCAACTACTAACTGCTTGCGCAACTAGTTGCAAGTCTGCAACCGATTGCTTCGCCGTTGTTCGCTGTAGATGGACATGTTGCTGAGGTATTTATAGTAAATCCTGGTGGCAAGAGGTTGCTGTACAAGCAGGGATTTCAGTGTCTTTAAGACTGCTAGGTAATATTGTTCGATTAATTATATGCGAAAGTTAATTGTTACAACAAATAATTCTAACTAAGAAGAAGAACTTTTACGTACCTAAATATTTATATTTTACAGCTTATTTGTATTCTATAGGACTGAGCTACGGTTCTTAGCTAAATAACACTCCTTTTTTGGGCAGTCGTGTAAAAATTAAAGCGCATGGTTAGGTTATGTGTTATGTGTGGTGGGGCTCATGGCTAAGTAATTACAGGCGCACGGGTCGATCGATCAGGTTAAGCTACGCTTGCCGCGATTGTTCCGTGGATGGGTGACCATCTTTACATACCAAGACCCTCCGTGCCTCGTGGATCCGCCATTCGTGGATCTTTGACAGTCGTTATGAGTAGTCAGAAGCCCGAAAGTCTGACAACCAGTCTTACCAAGGGGTATCCCAGTAACGGGGTTGTGGAGGTCAGATAGGCAGTCGCTCCATGTAAAATACTGGTATTCAGCTGCATCCGGTTAGACTGGAAGCCGACCCCAACATAGTTGGGAAAAGGCTAGGCAGATGATAATGATGGTTGGGTACCTATATGATGGACCAAAAACGTTGTCTAGCTTTCTTTTACTGTTGGTATTATTTAGTTACACAAAAGAAAAATCTACTGGTAAACCTGGCCTTTTAAGAACCTACTTTCATGGGTAGCTTATTTTCAACGAAAAGTCCCTTTTCGAGGTCAGCAGAAACTTCACATTTCAAACAACCCATTTTTGGTCCATATAACCCAACATCACCACCCCTACCTCCAATTTTACCAACATGCAAATCACAACTATCAACTTAAGCCCTCCACACACGACACACATTGACATCACTAACGAAAAACATGCGAGTGCGGACATGAGGAGTCATGAATGAAGCCATCGCCGTGTTTCCAGCCATAACTAGCCCCCATAGTCGTAACGTGGGTGTTGCCAACATGCAAAATACTAATATTGTGGTATAAATTGACTGTTTAGTGCAACCATAGAGAATATTTGAGTGCAACACTGTCAAATATGTAGTCGTTTTGGTATGACAAGGTTGCCATATATAGGGATTGCTGCGTTTGGAGTATGGTGTTGCAATGCATGGTTGTTAAAAAAAAAATGTCAAAAAAAATAAACGTCAAATGTCTACTAAAAGCCGTTTGCATGTGAGCGCTCAACGGTTTTCACGATTATAATTTGATTGTCGTTTCGAGAGTATTTTGCTTATGGACCTATAGGGTTCATATGACATTTGATAGGTTATTTAGACTAATCTTTAGTAACTTACAGAAAGTGAGAAAACTGAAATAAAAACTGATACTTTCTGTACGTCTTTTTCGCCACCACTACCACCACTGAAAATCAGCGCTGTGCTGTGGGTCCCTCGTAGCACAGCATCATGCTGAGTGGAAGCCTTCTTGTCACAGTCATGACGTGCAGCTTCCGACTATTTCTGTTTTGAGCTCGTGATTATAATGTGGTTCTATTTTGTTTTATTTTTTTGATTATTCTTATTGTTTTGTATGCACGTGTTTCTGTGACAAATAAACCTATTTTCCTTTCTTTTCTTTCTTTATAAAAATATAAAATAAGTGAGTACCTATAACCGTAAACAAGACTTTAGGAAAAATAAATGGACACCATTTTCTTTTACTTAGAAAATGCATGTATTCGAAGGCTATTCCGGACTATTTGATAACTGGTAAGTTGCTGATGACAGCCATAATTATGTCAGGACTAGTAGCACACAGGTGTTGAACAGCGTTACTTTGACGGACATCTTATTTTCTGTGTTCTTCATTACTTCCTAGAGCCGCCAGTAACATTTCACAAATTTGGGCACTGACTAATGGCCGATTCCTATAATTTACGGACCGTGATTGGTTAAAATTAATACTCTTGTATCTTTACCAGTAATGAAGCAAAGACCTCATAGCTTTGCATAATAGACCCACGCATACGGAAGAAGCTATCACAGGTAAAATAAGCTTACGAATCTACTTATATGCCCAGTTTAACAATAAAAAAAAGTTACCATTGGTAAGCAAAACGATTCGTTTTAGTTTATAGGAACTGAGCATAAGGCCCGGACTCCACCAAAGCGAAGATATGCGGAGATGTCCGTAGCGGAGATGAGAAGAGTTGTTTTTCAGCTAGGGTGTATCCACCGAAGCTGTGCGGAGATGCGTACTGGCTAGACTGGAGCGGAGATGTGTGCTGGCTAGAGTGGAGATGTGTGAACTAGCGGTGTCGCTCATTGCACGCCGCCCACATCTCTTCCTGTCTCCGCTGCGCGCCGGCGCCAGCTTGCGAGGCGCACATCTCTGCTTCGATCGCGCCATACAAATAAGATACATCTCCGTTCAGTGGAATCCACTGAAGCTGAGTGGAGACGAGATGTGTGAATAACGAAATTCTATTGGTTGTTTAAAACACATCTCCCTCCTCTCGTCTTGTCTTCGCTTTGTTGGAGTCCGGGCTGGAAACCTGCCAGACAGCAACGGAGAGGAGCATGCTGAACATAAAGAAATCGGATAGAATAATCACCAGAGTCGTCAATATAATATTTAAATTCAATGTAAAATTTTGTGTCAGAATAAAGGCTTATATTATTATTATAAGTTATTGATGATCCTTGATGTAGCAAATCTGCCTAGTTTGCTATTATGAGGGTTGCTATACACATAAGCGAAAAAATGAATAATGTAGATGTGAACAAGTGCAGTAATTGCTTCGGGTCGGCTTTGTTGTTCGACAAATACTGCCGAACCGACAATGCCGTCCCCTTATATGTGTAGCAACCCTACGTAATAATATAATTTGTACGCGAAAATCAACTTATAGCATATTAAGGCATAATAACCAACGGTGTTGGAGGTTCGAAAATTTATATTAATTTCCCAAATAAACCATGACATAAAACAACAGTTAATTAACGTTACCTCACTCACCAATGAACGTGAAAACTAAACAAATTAAAATACGTACAAAATGTTCTCATCACGTCCCTAATATTTTGAGTATTCATTATGCGATGTTGTGATGTCACTAATATTCCCACATTATAAGAAGACTGGCTTAGCAGTGATGTTTTTAGATTATATGCCATAAACGTACAAGTTTTGCATTTAAAATGATAATTGTGGGTTAGAGAACTATTTGATACATGGGAATAGGAAATGGCTACTGCATTTTAGAAGGCATTTTTCGCGCAACTGCCCTTCGGCGCAAGTGGATTCGCGCAAGTGGATTTGCGCAAGTGTCTTTAGCGCAAATGTCTATTCGCGGAAATTTCTTTTCGCGCAAGTGGATTCGCGAAAGTGTCTTTAGCGCAAGTGGATTCGCGAAAGTGTCTTTAGCGCAAATGTCTATTCGCGGAAATTTCTTTTCGCGCAAGTGGATTCGCGAAAGTGTCTTTAGCGCAAGTGGATTCGCGAAAGTGTCTTTAGCGCAAATGTCTATTCGCGCATAAGTCCATTCACGGAAATTTCATTTCGCGCAAGTGTCTTTCGCGCAAGTAGATCCGCGAAAGTATCTTTAGCGCAAATGTCTATTCGCGCAAAAGTTCATTCGCGGAAATTTCTATCCGCGCAAGTGTCTTTAGCGCAAGTGGATTCGCGCAAGTGTCTTTAGCGCAAATGTATATTCGCACAAAAGTCCATTCGCGGAAATTTCTTTTCGCGCAAGTGTCGTTCGCGCAAGTGTCGTTCGCGCAAGTGTCGTTCGCGCAAGTGTCGTTCGCGCAAGTGTCGTTCGCGCAAGTGTCGTTCGCGCAAGTGTCGTTCGCGCAAGTGTCGTTCGCGCAAGTGTCTTTCACGCAAGTGCCTTTCGCGGAAATGACTGTCGCGCAACTGGCCTGCTACCCACAAAAAGGGTAAATCTTAAGGCAGACGTTCCCATATATCTGCGTGCTACGTGTTGTAATGAAAAAGTGGTAATCAACTACCAATAAAAGGCCCCTATTTATAATAAACGTGCCCTCACAACGCCATCAAACGATCAAGTTGACTTGACATTTATTCGTGGCCTGACACTGCAAGGTACTGCCATGAAATATTACTTGCATTCTACTAAGTGATGCACCTCGCACACAAACTACAACCCAATTTAACTCGATCATCGTGATTTTATGACTCGATTCGATCGCTCGCTGAATGCTAATCGAGAAGATAAAATTGGGAATTTTTGGCTGTACTCGGTGACTCAGTGCGATGTGTGTTTGTTTTGATTAAGCGATAATTAGTCGGTGTGTGACAAACTTTTTGGTCTATACGTAAAACCCACTCGCCATACGTGTTCTAAAAAACCCACTATTATTCAAATATTGAAGAAAACTTACCAGTTAGGTAAGCGTCTAGCTGCTTTTTCTTTAATCATTCAGATGAAGAAGAAAACATCAGATAGAACGGTACTTCCATAAATATGCAAGTGGATATAAGTAATGATGTAACTTAATAATCTTATGTGCTGAGGATGTCACCCCATCAGCGTTTCACATACGAAAAATTCTATAACAAATTGTATAGGATACGCCAAAAAAATTATCAGCTTTGTACAGGACAGAAGGTCCAAGAAGTGCCTAGTACCTTAGTCCTGTTTAAAAATCGTGACTTCAATACAAAAGGTTTTTATACCCGGAATGCAAAATTATTTCTGAACCACATCGTATATCACAAAACTTCCTGGACGTCAAACAAATAATAAATAACATATTGTAATCGATACCTTTCAACACAAATCTAATGACCACTCAAAATGAACAACAATTGATTAATTACACGCTGTTAATTAATGCTAGTACCTTGAACTCAGTCCTAAATGTAATATGTATGTCTAAGTTTGAAGATAATTTGGTTCGTTTATTGAGAACTGTTCCGTAGTGTTCGATTGACAGTGACGGAACTTTTGTTGTATGATATTAGAAGTATTAATTGCAATTAGTAGAATAAACAACTGGTTTACGAATAAGGGCTGATTTAACCAAAGTCAGATTATTTATCTGACATGTCTGATGATGTCTGACAGTTTTTGTATGGAAAATATGTCGAAAATTTAAAAATTATTCGCTAGATTAGACTTATACTAGGTAGGTATAAAAGTTTGGTCGAATTTGCCCCATGTAGGTAGGTACGCGTGACTGCCACGTCGCGTTGGTCTAATGGTTGGAAACGCTACTGCTGCATGAGGTCCTGGGTTCGATTCCCGGGTCGGGCAAAGTATTGTTGGGTTTTAACCATTCGTAATTCCTCAGCAGAAGCTCGGAGTCTGGATTTGTACCCGGTTGATGGCAATAGGCTCGCCCCCTGTTACATGGGACTCAAACATAACTGGCGAAATGTGGGTCTGCCCAACTCTTCGGGGAAACAAGGTGTGATGTGTTATGTGTAAAAGTGATTCCGATATCCTATCATTTCATTAAGACTAGAAACGATATATTTTACAATTGCTAAGGCCCCTTTTTCTGTATAACTACATAGTTTCGTCGACCAAGGTGTGGCGTCCCGCACCCTAATTGCCTAACACACTATCAATCACAATCTGAATGATTTTGAAATAAACTGCTAATCCATTGCTTCATATGTTCGAAAAATTTGCCTGCTCAACAACGTAAATAACGCAATGAATGTTGTTGAACTGTCAAAATGAAACCGATTCCTACTGTAAGTGTGTTACGCAATTGCCCCGCAGTTTTCCAATTCAACGCAGTGTTTTCAAATTGCATTTATTTCGTATTCTTAGTTTACGTCATTCTTAGAATTCCCGTCCAGGAACTCAGGCTATTTTCTGGGACTGAAACTACCCATAAAGTAGAAATTGGTAAACCCAATAACA
This sequence comes from Fissipunctia ypsillon, assembly GCA_947568875.1. Taxonomy (NCBI): domain Eukaryota; kingdom Metazoa; phylum Arthropoda; class Insecta; order Lepidoptera; family Noctuidae; genus Fissipunctia; species Fissipunctia ypsillon. The sequence continues at coordinate 22,126,649 of OX387644.1, forward strand.
CTTTGCCCGACCGGGGAATCATATCCAGGACCCTCATGCTCAGCAGTAGCGCTTGCGACCACTAGACCAACGACACTCGGTGTAAATAGATAGACAAAATAATATCCTACAGTTGCCAACAACACAACTGTACCAATCTATCAGTATCTTGAGTATGAGTAACGTTCTTCCTAATCTCCAATCTTATTGTGCTTAACAAAACTAATTACTTTCCGGCAAAAACATGATTGAGTTACATCTTCTGTATGTTTTATAATTAAGACGCCAATACTGTCTGTCAGTTACTGCTGGTCAATTTAGTGTTATTGACCTTTTAAACATAGCAAAGATACAGTTAGTTAACTAATCTTTAGAAAAAATAACTAACAAATCCATCATAGTGAAAAAGAACCTAGATCGTAACGAAAGATTTTTATTTATAAAAAAAGTAGTACATTTTTGTTATCTATCTTGAAAACCTACTACTACATTTACAAATAAGTACAAATGTCCCGGAATGTATAGAATCCGGAACGAGGTGATAGGGTCTCTACCCTATCACCAACAACAACAAGGTTCTCTAACCTTGTTGACATAGCTCACAGAATAAGCAAGCTGAAGTGGCAATGGGCCGGTCATATTAGCCGTAGAACCGATGACCGTTGGGGTAGACGTGTTCTTGAGAGGAGCCCGCGGATCGGCAAACGTAAGGTAGGACGCCCTTAGGCTAGGGGGAGCGACGATCTTCTGATGACAGTTGCCGAGAATCGAGATGAGTGGCGTGCAATTGGAGAGGCCTATGTCCAGCAGTGGACAGCTGTAGGCTGATGATGATGATGATAATGACAAAAGTCTCGGTACAAATGTCTATTTCAAGGTTTTATATGAATACTAGCGCCCCAATAACCATCGCCAATCGAGCCTAGTCACAGCTAGTAGAGCCGTAGGTTCCCTTGAGGGTAGTTTCAGAATACTGTGGTAACTTGTCTTGTCTAAATATTAATAATTAAAATCTAAAAGATCAACCTTTCCCTTAGTATCGCACCGAATTAATAGTTCCTTTCGAACCTTTACCCAAAAAAAATTAAAACACACAACCTCTTTCATTGCACTGTTGCTGTAATTTTAGTTAGTATAAACCAACGCCATCTAGCGTTAGACGGCCGAACTATCTGTCAAGCGTCAAGTTTGAAGTAAAAGTGAAACGTTGCAGTTGATTGAACAGCGGTCCCGTTAGTTTAGTAGCGGCGCCGCGGTGTTGCGCGGGCGCAGCTGTTGATATGCCCTTGTTAATACTGCTAAGAATATCAAAAGGAACACGTTGTTTATGGAAAGTAGTAATACAAAAAAAAATCAATCAATCATATCTACTGGGAAGAAAATTTCATATTTGGCTTTTCCAGTACTTGCATCAATCTTGAAGAAAGCGAGGCCCTTTCCACTATACCTGACTACTCCCGTTTAATAAAAGGGCACTACGGTTATTAACTTTTGAAAACCTTAACGATTTCCCAATTTAAGCACCTTAAATCGAATAAAGACAAAATGACTTTCTATCAGCAATAACAAACAATGATGAAAATGTCAAAAAAAATTGGATTGACAGCTACTAAAACGGTTACTGTCAATCCTGTTGAAAGTCTTTGTAGAAATTAATACGAAACACTTTGAAAGCGATTGCCCTCTGGTCATGCTAAGGATCCTTCTAACTCCCATGGCCACTACAATAAAAAAGGCAGCATTACCTAGGAATCAAACTCAGGACCACATTTTACGTAGCCATGGTTGCGAATGTTGCGATCACTGTATAACAAAGCAACATCTAAAAAGAAAGAGAAAAAAGACATACCTTTCCCGTTTCTTCCTCTTCATTGTGCCGGTCCCTTTGATGGTTCTGTACAGGGTCATCATCTTGACTGCAATTACTACAGGTTTCACTCACACTACACACAACACTACAATAATACATCCACACAATTACTATTATGCACTACTAACACTTATTATTAACATTATTTAACACTTAACGTACGTTGTTTTCACTTCACAGGAGTTTAACTGGAACAAAATAAAATTGAAATGTTAAAATGTGCACAAAAAGATAACTATTAGGTACAACCATCACACAAATATCAGTGGACCATTGCATGTCAAAGCACTCGTGTGCAGGGAATGCAATCTCGCGAGATCTCGCCATTTACGAGATCTCGCGAGATTTGTGGATCAGTTTGTTTTTATTGTCACAATAATAGAATATTGGATAGGAAAATAATAAGAAATTTGAAGTATTCGAAAAGACCAACCTCGCGAGATCTCGCCATTGACGAGATCTCGCCAGATTTGTGGATCAGTTAGTTTTTATTGTCACAATAATATAATAATGGATTGGAAAATAATAAGAAATTTGAAGTATTCGGAAAGATCAGTCTCGCGAGATCTCACCATTTACGATATCTCGCGAGATTGGTGGATCAGTTTGTTTTTTTTATTGTCAATAATTGATAGCAAAATAATTTTAAGTATTTTTAGTAATCATTTATTTATAACATCTTTTATTAATCAAATAATCAGTATTCTTTTTTTTGTATGAAAATTAAGCAATTAAGTAATTTAAGATTAGTTTTTCGTGACATCGCCAGGCAGTTGGCGACTCTACACGTGACCAGAGGGCTGGCCTATTTTTTGGCTAAAGAATCAGCATTGCCATACAACGTGGCAATGCTGCCAGCCTTTCGGGCACTCTTCCTGTTGACAGCGATGCGGATGAATTTGTTGATGCCCTCTGATTATTTCCCCTCCTTTTTTATATACTTGTACATATTATTATTATTGACTTTTTTTATATTTCTCGGGACCCTAGGGTCCCGGACCTTTGGGAGGCATATGAGGGGCCGAAGCCAACTCGCAGAGGCCCGTTAGACGCTTTCAATGGAAATGAGGCACCAACCGACGATTATCACTGTGCGTACTATGCAAGTGCACCCAAGGACAACCCCCGGTTGGTGTAGGACTATTGCAGGATATGGAGACAAAAAAAAAATATTGGGCTATGGGTTTGGATGGCTAAAGTGGACTGGTTATCTAAAACTATGGAAGGACTATGGCCCCTGCCTGACCGATGTTTGATAAATACAATACACGGATAAAATGGCAGGGAGTGACTTGCACACTCAACAATGGGACCCCGGAAACGGTCGCTAGCACATAGTGTCGTAGCGACAAGGGGGCAACATGTCTTGAGGTGCTTAAGAGGAGTGGAGAGGTATTCCACGGCTATCAGGACAATCCCGGAAGTACGGTCAAGATCCCTACCAGCATCTTACTGGACTATTTCCTTCCTCCGAGCACGTTTGCTCTTGCGAATCTCTACTCAAGCCAGCCAATAAAGGCAAGAATGAGGTGGGAGGTCACTTCTCGTCAGTGTTCACTCCAGCCGGCCAATAAAGACAAGCCAGAGATGAGGGTACGTGGGGTCGCTACTGCCCAGCAGCTCGCCACATGCTGCCCTGTATTTCTCTTGGTCTGGCTCCTCACCCTAGACCTGTTCTGGCAAAGTCTCTACCGGCACAGACCTAGAGTTCGGAGCGCGCAAGCCCCACCACAACGTCAACGTAGAGATACGGCGATGGGGTTATTATTATTATTATTTTAAGACTGTTAGTTTTTAAATTATGTAAATATTATTCTTATCTAAACAATAAATAGTTCAGATAATAAATGAGTCCTCAAAATTTTTGAGGTAGCTTCTTAAAAAGCATAAAGTACCTAATGTGTCGTCCGACAGACAGCTTCTAATTTTCCAGGCTACATAACCAGCTACAGAAAACGCTCTTTCAGCCTCTACGCAGGTAGGGACTATAGAGCGCAAGCAATTGTCTGCAAACTAATAAGTTCTCCCTTAGACTCCCCGAAAAACTCATCCTCCGCTTCGAAAAACACATTACTTATATCCTCCTGTGCAATATCGGATCTCGCGAGATCTCGTGCGATTTTCGGCCAAGATTAATCTCCGTAAATATAGCCGAGATCTCGCGAGAACGAGATTGCATTCCCTACTCGTGTGCATAACTACAGCTTCCTCATAGGTGATAGAATAATTTTATCTATGCCAATATTTAAGGCATAATAGCTGCAATCAAAGTTCCCAGTCTTAATTTATTTGCCACAAAAAGGACTCTTCTCATAGTCTCTCTAGCTTTGTTCCAACTATGATGCAGCTGCATGCAGCTTTACATGGAGCGACTGCGAACACTGTTCCCGAGACATATAGGAAATCGATATTTTTAGGGTTCCGTACATCAAAAGGAAAAAATGGAACCCATAAAGGATCACTCGTGAGTCTGTCTTTTTTTCGTTTGTCAGTTTGTCACAGCTAATTTGCTCCGAATTTAATGGACCGATTAAGTTGAAATTTGGTACACATGAATTTCTGTGACCCAAATACGGACGTGTAACGTAAATAAATGAATTTTAAATATGGAGGTCACTTTTGGGGCCAAATAAGGTATTTAAAATAAAAAGTTTTGCAAACTATACCGTGTGATTTAACAAATGAAAGGATGGGTCTGTAAGGGTCTCGAATATTTTTATATAATTTTAAAATAAATAATTTTAAAGTTATTTAACAAGATAGATGAAAATTTACCATTATCTCCGAAACTACTGTGCCTAAAATTTTGAAAAAAAAAACAGAAAATAGTTCTATTTTTATACATTACAGGAAACCTATAAGAAGTCTATGGTCTTAAAATAATAAGGTAAATCTCTCAATACTCTGCGTACAAACTTACATTTGCAGTTGGAATGTATGGGAGAACATGTTTATCAACTACAATGTTAAGTTTGTTCTTGGGATAATTCTATCGCTTCTTTCTTCATCCCAAATACGGAACCCTTAATTATGCGTGGTCCGACACGCACTTGGCCGGTTTTTAAATTTCGACTTCTACTCGAATGGCCACTTACAGCCTTAAGGTTTGTTTGAGTTCTTGCAATTCGGGTTTTCCTGTTAGCCCCTCCATTTAGGAGTGGGTTCACTACAATAGTGCAACAAATAGCTACGAACTCATGCCCCATCGTTCGCTAGTCACGCTATAACCACTGGGCTATTACCACTCAGATATTAAATTTTAGGATTTCTACACAACTCACACGCAACCACGGAGGCAACGAACAATTGCTTTACGAAACCCTAACAAAGTTACTTCAGTATTTTTATGATCGATTATAACAACCATTAAATAGCTTATCAACAGCTACAAGCTGTATAATTGCAGCTTATTACGCTATTTATATGTTTAGTTACAAAACCAATACTAGCTTTAATGGTAATTAGAGTACTTAATTTGGTATTTGAAATCTTGATGGCTGCTGAAAATCATCTCATTGACATACATACATACATACATCATATTCTGAAGTGTTGAATTTTTTTAATTATTCAAAAGAATTATTCCGCTGTAGAAAACAAGATTTTCAGAAGAAAAAAATATGCCATTCAGCTTTTGTGTTGTCATTCAGCATAAAACTATCCAACAGTTAGTAGGGAATGTTGGAACAGACTGATTTCAGTCTAAGTTGGGGAAAGCTGAGATGATTGTTTTACAAGACCAAGCGTAGTTGACGAGAAACAGAACAAGACTGCTGGATTTGACTGAATAAGTCTTCTTCGTCCTGTCGATGGCACGACAGTGTAATAAATTTTGTTGGCCCAAAACTTCCTCATTGCCATGGCATCGTTAGTGCAGGGAGCGCAGAGGTCGCTATGGCTGCATTTCTGGGCCACAGGGGGCAGGATAGGAGGTGGGACATGGTTTGTGTCACACCCTGCTACCGTACCGCCGTGGTAGCCCCACTGTATGAGGCTGTTGTTGCATCTTCTCACTTGGGTTCGGAGGCGGTTCAGAGACTTCCAAGTGGGCCACGGAAGGTTGGACCCTGCGGGAAGATGCTCGATTGGTGGTAATATTGAGCGGGTGGAGGGAGAGTATCCTGCCACAATTAGCAACGGGCGTCGGTTGAGAGATAAGCAATAAGCTGAAGAAGGGATAAGTAGATAGGTCGTAGGTCAATTTTACAGTATAATGACTATTATTAATTTGTTAGTGTGGCTTCAAAAAAAAAACGGCGATCTCCTAAGCACGAAATCGTAAGAATCGATTTGAAAAATACCTCTTGTTATTGATCTTAGAATCGAAAACCAGAATTTTGAGTTGGTTGACTGTAATTAAAATTCAAAGTCAGGATCATAATATTTGCGAAAGCCACTGAACAGCTTCTAAAGAATATGATAAAAAGAAAGTTAATCCATTATTTTATCATAGATTTTTATAGTCATAAAGTTGGGATTTGCATCCATTAATCACAGAAGATATTTATATTTTATTTAATTGTGTGTTGTTCAATAAAAATAAAAAAAACAATGACGTGTAATGGATTTATTATTTTAAATCTTAGATTTTGTTTTTTATTATTTTAAATCTTAGATTTTTTTTTTTAAAGAAATACTTGGTTCATTTGTATTAGTATCAGCTGAGGAAAAGGCTATAAAAAAAATCTTGAAAGTAACCAATTCAGTGTGAACAAAACATTGTATAGGTTTAGGACAATCAAAATCTGAAAATACACCAACAATCCATCAAAGGCTAATTGCTGGAAATAAAACAAAGAGAAAAATAAAATATAGATTTTACAATTTTTTATAAAAAAGAAAAAAACAATGGCGCTACACTCAACGAATTACGGAAGCGAACAGCAGAAAAAAGTGTGTTGCCACACCACATAAATATGTTTTAGGCACATTAATGTTGCACTAATAAAAAAACTAAAATATTAAATGAGACGGAAACGATTACAAACAATCTTGGGCCTAAATGTAACGAAATGAAATTGGTGTGGATTAATACATAGATTTAAGCTTATCAGTCCCTCGCTGAAAATTCTGTAAGTTTTGACAATCTGAGAGCCGAGTTATTAGAGGTTTAGTAAAAGTAAGGTTATGTCACAATCTTTAACTAACAACTGATTCCTGAAGTGCAAAAGATGTTCTTTAAACACTAATGTTTATTATATTTCGTCTAAGGGTCGTCGGCCTAGTGTATTGCAGTGACTAGTTGCTATCCTTCAATTCACACAGCGATCCATAGTTTCAACAATATCCAATCCACAAGGCGGCGGTAAAATCCAAAATAACAATTCCAAGTCAAACGTGTGAGCGATCTTCGGTGTCCAGTGTGAAAGCGAGGGTCGTACGAGGTAGGCAGGCGGGTCAGAATCCGTAAACCACAATGCAGTGGTCGTTAAATATTAAATAATCTGGAAAGCACTCAAAACGCACCTGAAAACATGAAACGAGTGAACAAGCAAGAGCAGTCGGCAACTGTCTACTGTCAATGTTGAGCTGACTCACAGCGTCACAGCTGTCATGTCAGAGACATAGACTAAAAATATAAGACTAATTTTAATCGATATGAAATCGGTATTCATTATATTGGTTTTTCAGTAATGAATTGATATTTAATTTATTAAGGCATGTGATTAAATGCACTTTATTGTATAAAAGTATATTTAATGCATTTAATTACTCGAGTTAATTACCTAGTGCGAAGGCTTTCTTTTTGTAATTTTGTAATCGATTACTTATAACTATATTTCTCTTAATTCTCCGCTTCCAGATTAAGAATTGAGCTGATTTTTGATATTCTAAGATAAAAAAATATGACAAATTTTTTAGATTATATCTCAACTTATTACATTTGGGCCCACCATTTTCCATCTCCTTTGATTCTAAATTATTACAAATTAATGCAATTAATTTAATTAATTTAGAATATCAAAATATAATGTTCACATTGTATTGAACACTTATAATTATGTAGGCTGCTTCTATCAATGCTCATATAAATCTCAGGATCTAATTATATTGGAAAGGTGATAAGACCACATCACACCTAATACACCATTATTAATTCGGTTTACAGACATTCATTAACCAAACTCTATAAACGTAAAAGATAATCCTTATCAACGTAAAAAGATCGTAAAGACACCTACTACTCGTTTACCAAAGGAACGCGTTAGTAGGGCGGGGCGGTCTGACCGATCCGACCGGTCGTCTGACCTACTAACCGAATGCCTTCCGATTTACATATCGAGTGTTCATATTAATTTGTTAATATTGAAAGCCTTTTCCTTTCGTTCAAGGCGTTAAAATTAATTAGATTGTTTATGGTAATTTGGGAGACATGGAGACAAGTTGTTTTTTCCTTGAGTTGTTGTATGTACTACGTACTAATTAAAAATGCGGGCTCTCTGTTGCGATTTTTTGTTTTAGGTACCGTCTATGTTCTTATTAATTTAAATGTGTTAAGACAACAGAAGAAAGAAACATTAATTGATAAAGGCTCTGCTGTAAATTATTAATCAGTCTTATGCCATTTTAGAGAAGCCCGTGTGACGCAATCGACTGAAAAAAACTGAAGCTCTTCAGTTAATTAACTGCTTTTTCAACACACTCGCTCGTAAAGTGGCTCTTATTAAACCGCTTTTAGGTTCATAATGCAGTCTATTAAACATGCATGCTTTTTACTTTATATTACCGCACTAGTGCGGTAATGTGCGCCACAGATAACTATTTTTAAAGATGTGCGCTTTTTTAATCTCATCAAAAAGCCATGCATTTTTATGCCTACTGTGTACATACATAAAATATCATTATATCGTGTTCTACATCCAAATAACATACAAAATATTCAGTTTTTATGTTTTTAATACCTATCAGACTGTTCGACGGCTTCGTGCCTTTGCCTCTCCTTCAACCTGCGAAGACACCGCGATAGGAATTCGCGGGCCATATTCCATTTTTTTTACATAGTTTATGAGACTTTTTTTTATTTTTTGCCTCGCAAGTGTGTTGAAAAACGTCGTATGACATGCGTGTGCATTGATCATTGCACACTCGGCTCCCTTACCGTGCTCGCCTACGGCTCACGCGAATAATACCGCCTCGAGTGTAATAATGACCAACATAGCCCATTTGTGTCATAATGTACTAACTATTAAGCAATCACAAGCAGTGGTGGCCCAGTGGTGACGGCCGCGACTTAGAAGTTGTAGGTCGTGGGTTCGATCCCAAGTAGGCACTTTGCGTAAATTATTTCATCACCACTGCTCTCAAAACAGTGAAGGAAAACATTGTGAGGAACCCGGCATGTTCTAGAACCAAAAATTCGAAGACATGTGACATATACTCGTACCAACCCGTATTGGGCCCGCGTGGTGGATTACGGCCCACCCCCTCTCACAGAGAGGAGGCCGTTGTCTTAGAAGTGAGAACATTATAGGCTGATGGTTACGTTATTATGCTAAGCAATCACGTAATCTAATTCATTTCTACCATATTATTCATTGAAAATGTTTTCCATATAGATTAGATATGGAATCATGTGCGGAAACTAAGCCTAAATCTTCCCGTCCATTGCTCATAGCTCGCAGGATACAAGCTTCCACCTAGACAAAATATAAACTCAATATCCTTCCATCAATACCTACGTCACCAGCACCTGATTTCATAATTTCCCGCCACATCTCTCACTCCCACACGTCACCACATCACGCACACATAAACACCCCAAACACACACACACGCACGTCCATTACCGTATGATTATAATTTAATATTGCATATCCGTTGCAACGCATTTCACTTATAAAATATTCATTCTATGCCACCTGAGAGAAACAATCATTGTGTACCATAGTTAGGTTACGTTAGGCGATATTGATTCACATAATGAATGCTTTGTGATTTGTGCATTTAACTAAATTCGTGCAAAAATAGTTATAGGTAGGTACTGTTAGGGGCCTGTTTGATCCACGGATAACTTCATTATAAATACCATGGGAGAAACGAACATCGATACACCGTAAGGACTATTCTTGCTTGCAGCACTCGGCCGCTATAGTGACGCTTGGTAACAGATGTGGTCATCGTGTGCACGGGGTTTTATTTTCAAATTGGTCAGATGTAAGTTTCCTCGATAGTAGGTACATAATATGTCAAAAATATAACATAACACCATGCCTGCAATCCAAGAATGGTTAAGCAGAGTGTACCTATACCACCCACATTTTGCGAGTCTATTGCCACATCCGAGCACAAATCCTGACTCCGGGCTGCTACTGAGAAATTCCTGATGGAAAAACCCAATAACACTTTGCTCGACTTTTTTTTTTTTTGGATGTGAAATCATCAAATTAATGACTTCTCTCGCTCTGGGCGTAGCGGGAGGGCGTGTCAGACTTTTTCTGACTAAAACCACCCGTGTTCCTTTAGTTGCCTGAGCCGGGGCCACGGTAACTCTTTCGAACATCCCGCAACCTTTGCTGGCATTGGCCCTAGCGGACCCCGTCAATAGTGCTGACATCTCTTTGAGGCGCGCGTGGAACACAACGCGCCATCGATTAGGGCTTGGTCCTTACCGGACGGCGAGCTACCCATTGCTCGCCGTCCGCAAGCCCGCGCCTACGGTGGCCGGGAATCGGCTGCCAATTCCCGACGCCCAGGGCGTCTCCTGCGGCGACTAGGGGCGTGAGGGCGCAAAGCTTGCCTCTCCCTCACGCGTCCCGCCTCCTCCTTTGCGAGCATTACTGCTTCGCAGAAGGAGGTAATGGCTTCCCATGTACTCTCGCTCCGTACCATGGCCTGGACCAGGGCCGGACGCGAGAGATCGCCGCGACCGATCGCTTCCACGAGGACACGGCGGTGCCCCGCCCAAGCCGGGCAGACCTCCACCGTATGCTCCACCGTGTCCTCCGGGCGATCCACACAGTGGTGACACCCGGGCGTTTCCTCCCGCCTTATCCGGAACAGGTACCTATAGAGGCATGAGGAACAGGGTGTAAAGTTCACTCATCCTCCATAGAAAAGGGAGGATCCTCCGACCAGACGGGTGTTGTGTCTGGTGGGCTACTGCCCGACGGTTGATGTCGGGATGTTGTATATATGCTAGTCGCGCGGTAAACTCTGTTTGCGCGATGCAGGATTTTGCGTGACGTCAGTGTGACGCGTTCCATTGTGGCGATGCCGCCACATCACTCCCCTCCGGAGACCGGAGGTCGATAGTGGGCAGAGTCGTGTATCTTGCGATGCTTGCCAGGGCCAGTTGAGGTTCCAATGAGTCGGAACCGGGTGCCGCATAGTTCGCGGTGAGTCGGAACTGTCTGCGGAGATGCCCCCAGTGAGTCGGGGTGGCGCTGCGTTATGCTCCAGTGCGTTGGATGTGGTACAGCGCCGGGTTGAGGCTGACTGCTGGCGTCGACCAGGAGAGGTTTGAAGGGCTCTGCTTGTTGACCGGCCGAGAGTGCAGTGTGCTGTGCCAAGGTTGCTGATGAGGCTGAGGGTGATGACCAGGTATGCGCGGTCGCTGCATGCTGGTGGTCAGGATACCCGTTGTAGCCGTGGGTGCTGGCTGGCTGTGTGACTCGCTGCTCGAAAGCTCGAGGAAGTGATGCTGATGACGTCACGCTGTAGTAGTTGCACGAAGGCTGCGCTGACGATCACGTCGGGGTCACCAGTATAGAGGCATGAGGAACAGGGTGTAAAGTTCACTCATCCTCCATAGAAAAGGGAGGATCCTCCGACCAGACGGGTGTTGTGTCTGGTGGGCTACTGCCCGACGGTTGATGTCGGGATGTTGTATATATGCTAGTCGCGCGGTAAACTCTGTTTGCGTGATGCAGGATTTTGCGTGACGTCAGTGTGACGCGTTCCATTGTGGCGATGCCGCCACATACCTCCCAAAGCACCCGTGTCCAGTGAGGACCTGCGTCAGGCGGAAGGTTAGGACGCCGTGGCGCCTCTCCAGCCACTCCTCAAAGAGGGGATTTATCACCATAATTGTGGCATGCCCAGCGCTAGGTTGCGATAATCGCACTCTCCATGCTGCCATGAGATCCCGCCGGAGCTCTGTCTGCCGTGCCGTGATTTCTCGCGACAGCGGAGTTACGCCCCGGCGTTTTGCCTCCTCGCGCCACTACCACATGTGCGCGAGGACTTTTGCCTCCAGATCCCACGGCGGTAATCCGGCAAGGAGGTTCGCCACCTCACCGAAGACCGTGCGGTATCCCCGGGCTGGCCGGATGGCCATGACCCTCTGGGACGCGTTCAGCCGGCGGGCCGGTCGCCGCCTCACAGGACGCGCCCACACTGGAGCCCCGTAAAGGACCATGGACCGCACGACCCCCGCGTAGAGCCTGCGGCAGGAGGCGTTTGGACCCCCCAGATTGGGCACGAACCACCTCAAGGCAGCCCCGGCCCGCTCCAGTCTGGGAGCCAAACGTCGGAAATGCTCCACGAATTTCCACCGGCTGTCGAGGACGAGTCCCAGGTACTTCTTCGTCGACTCGACGCCAATGGGTTCCCATTGGCGTCGAGTCGACCCCTCCTACCGTTATTTGGAAACCCGATCATGAAAACACATGACCTCGGACTTGTTGCAAGGCCACCTCGAGTCCCAATTGCCGGATTCTCTCGACGATTGTCGCAACCCCGCGTGTCGCTAATTCGGCCGCCGCCTGGTGCGATCTCCCCTGCGCCAGGACCAGCGTGTTGTCAGCGTAGCAAACCACGCTGACGCCGCTAGGGAAGTCGGCGCGCAGCACCCAGTCGTACCCGATGTCCCACAGATGCGGCCCCAGGACCGACCCCTGTCGGACACCGCACGACATCTCTCGCCGGTTCCACTCTCGACCTTGGGGTCGAATCCAGGAGCTCATGCTCAGCAGTAGCGATTGCGCCCACTATTCCAATGAGGCAGCCATAATATAAAGTAGATAAGATAATATTAACTCTACATTTTATTTTACTCGACCTTGACAAAATATTTAATTATCTCTAGATTATCAAAACCTGGCTTTTTCATTGGAGCTACTACCTTGTAATGGATTTTTTTCTGTGTTTTTCCAATTTGGTTTCAGATTTGCCAATACAGGTCGACCTCTATAGTTTAAAAGGATCGGTAATCCCTCTCTTGAAACAACTGTTTATTAAGGCTAAGCCAAAACAAAAAAAAAACTAGAAGGCAAATCTGTGGTTTCATTTAACTTAATATAACACAACCTAAGCATGTCAAACTGCTAACCGTATCCGTCCTGTCCATATTAGAATACATACCGGCGCGTACGATCAACGAAACAAGAAATAACGCGTTCTCGGGTGCAGCGTGAATCCTCCTACAAACGGGCGCAACACGCGACGCGACCCAAAGGCACCGCGTGTCGCACTTGTTTACGGGAGCCTTAATGTTACACTCTGGTGATTCTATCGTATCTCTATTAACAGGTAAAAGTAAAAAGTTAGATGAGTATGGTAATTAGTTTTCACTATGGTGATCTGCGAGATTTATCTTGGAGCATCGCTTACAGAGATAATTATCCTATCATGATTCAAGTAAGAATGAAGCTGTTATGTTGCCATTGTTTTATTTTATCCCAGAATATTGAGATGATAAAGCTTTTAGGTACTTTGTAATTAGCGTTTTGGTTGCTTTTGCTATAAATAACATGGTTCAATATGACCGAAATCACAGCAAACAGCTTCAAAAAATCATCGCTGCCAACAAATTATGTCTGGGTTACCGAGAAAAACCGATGAGAATCGAATCGAAATCCCCAAACAATTAAAACTGTAGTTACAAAACTAGCGAACATACCAGTGGTTCCTATAATTACTATAAAGCTAGATATTCATTGTCGTAACGGACAGTCATGTCAGTCACTTAGCCAATGGTCAAACCGGTATCCGATGACGTATAGCTGCGCTTTGTCTAAATGTAGGTGAGGTATTGATTTCCGTGAAGTTTAGGATTTAGCTAGAGATGAGCTGAAATATTCTGAGTATTCGGATTTGGCGAGATATCCGGATATTAGGCACGCTCGTGATGAAGGGGATTAATATTTAGCGATGGATGTTTTTGTATAAATGTCACAATGAATGAGAAGGGCATTTGGAAAGGCCTATGTACAGCAGTAGACTGCTATAAATAATAGCCCAATAATGTGATAACTATGCTAATGAATGCAAAAGAGAGAAGATTTTAATTTAATGAGATGAATACGTCATACATTATATGGACAGCAGTAATAGACATACTTAAAACTTCCGCCCTATACAGCTTGAAGATAGTTAAAATATGTATTTAGTAAATTAGAATACGACGATATTTCAACATTAAAAATGCAAGCATATTGAGTGGTTTTCTAAATTTTAAAACAGAACTTAGTTAATTATTATTTGCTGCTCAGTGCTTCAATCGTTTAGCGTTCGCAAACGCGATTACTGAGCATTGAGTATGTTGTCCTGAGTTCAATTCCCAGGTCGGGACAATGTGTTATTGGGTTTCCATTAAGTTTTTTCTTGGATTTTGTGTTCGGTTGATGCAAATAGGCTCACTCCCCATTAACTACATGGGACTTAAACAAAATTAGCAAAATGTGCCCACATTTTGTTAATTATGTTTATCACACCTGTATTAGGCCTGAAGCCATTCAGGTCTAATACAGATGTTATATAAAATTATTTCAATTAACTCCGAATATTCGGCCAGCAAATTATCTCACCACTAGTTCTAAAGTTTCACACAGATTTTAGGTCGTCACAGCACGGTATGTAAATAGTACAATGTTCCTTTTGGCCGGCTTGTTAATTTTAGTCTAAAAAGCACTATAGATAGATATATATCCGTGTAATTTCACTCTTAGGTATTTAAATACTGTTAGAACTTTCGCTCCGCTTGCATACAATGTGAAGTCATCATCAGATTATGACCGATCAAGAACTCTTTATTGTTTTTATTTTAATAACTGTGAATTAATATCTTGTATTAACCGCATGTTTATGATTAAAGATGATTCTTAAACAAATGAACCTCTATTTTCTATTAAATTTAACTAAAATTATACACCGTATTATGAGGCGATTGGTCAAAAAATCTCCAACCATGTGTCAAAAATCTGTGTATGTTTGATTCCATTTCATACAAACCTTATCTACTTAAATCAACAGTTATTCGATTGCTACATGCTACAAGGCAATAATTTCATGCATAAAATGCTGGTAACGACAATTGACGTCACAAAGGTCTTCATAAGTTCATATTATATTCTGAACATAATGCCAGGTACGGAGGACCACTACCGGTCACGTTTGGCATATTTATGTCTTAGCAGGATCCTATATCCACACAACAACAAGGTGTTGTATCCACATATAGCAGAACTTTTATCCAAATAATTTTGTACATACCTATAGCAGAATATTAAAAAATACGTGTCCAATATTTTTTATTATCTGACTGACGGACTAAATAGAATTTTTTTTTACCTAAGCATCATCCCTATTATTTTGATATAAAACAATGAAATTATTAATTTGGAAGATGGTCGTTTTTTTTGTTAACTACAGTAGAACCCTTTTTTTTGTGGATGGGAAATCGTCAAATGACTTCTCCCACTCTGGGCGGAGCGGGAGGGCGTATCAGACTTTTACTGACTAAAACCCACCCGTGTTCCTTCTGTTGCCTGTGCCGGGGCCACGGTAACTCTTTCGAACATTCCGCAACCCTAGCTGGCATCGGCCCTAGCGGACCCCGTCAATAGTGCTGACATCTCTTTGAGGCGCGCGTGGAACACAACGCGCCGTCTACTCGGGCTTGGTCCTTACCGGACGGCGAGCCGGACGCGAGAGATCGCCACCGCCGATCGCTACCACGAGGACACGGCGGTGCTCCGTCCAAGCCGGGCAGACCTCCACCGTATGCTCCACCGTGTCCTCCGGGCGATCCACACAGTGGTGACACCTGGGCGTTTCCTCCCGCCTTATCTGGGACAGGTACCTCCCGAAGCACCCGTGTCCGGTGAGGACCTGCGTCAGGCGGAAGGTGAGGACGCCGTGGCGCCTCTCCAGCCACTCCTCAAAGAGGGGACTTATCCCCGCAATTGTAGCGTGCCCAACTACAGTAGAACCCTAACATTTAAACAACTAACATTAGAAGAGCTGACAATTTCATGTTTTTAAATATTAATAATAAAATACGGGTGTTTATTCTTAAATGTAGCATAAAGTTATGAGACGTTTAAAAGTTAAAAAATGTTGGAACGTAACTGTAAGCAACGTTTATAAATAAACGCCCAGTTTCTAAAGAATAACTACTAAATATTTGTCCTACTGAAGAAAATCTATTTCCTAGGAACCAATAGACTAAAACAAAAGCATTTCAATCCTTTAACCAACACCAAATTCATCGTAAATTGGTATAAGGTAGTGTTAATTACATTAATCACTTTGCGGACCGAAACGCATCGATCAGTGTTGATACACTTAGTTGTTATACACCTATTTTAGCCAATTAATCGGGTTATCATGCAGAAAAAATGCAGCAAACAATCTTGCTACATATTGTATGCAATTGCTGCTACCCGTCGAGTTAAGTTGGCAGTCGTTGAAAATGTAGGTACGAACTCTTTAGACTCGGAAAGTATGGGATATTAAAGAATTAACACTTTTTTTTTTGTTATAGATTGGAAAACATGCTGATGGAAAGTGTCTTAACCTACTGAAGTCTAACTGTTACATCAAGAGACTTCCCGAATCGTTGACGGCTCAGTCGGCTGGAACAAAATTGAAAAATGTTTCGGTGATACCGATAATGCTGTTAAGAGGCAAAAGGTAGTAAGAATATTCGATTTATCAGACTAAGTGTACCAAAGAATGCTGATTCTGGGAATCATATAGGGACTCATCCAGGATAGTTAGATAACACAGAAGCAATGAATAGATTTTGCTAGAACCGATAAAAGAGACAAGAGCCTGCCTGTCAATATTTGTAAAGATTGCAAAATGTAACAGACTTGGAAACCAGCCAACTACGCTAGATAACTACCGATCCTAGATCGTACAAACATTGTTACTAACGCTAACATACCACAGTTTACACCACAATTACCAAAATTGCAACCAACTATTTTAACCCTTTCGTAACTGCAGTGAGTAACCAAAGTTTTGCAAGAAAGTGGCCACCATGACTCACAAACGAGCCCGAACCTTACCGGACCTTACCGAATCCGAAATTATAAAATATCGACAACATTACTACTCAGATATGCGCAAAATTCTACTGGTTTTACCTGTATTACGATATTTATTCGGCAGTATTTTTATAGATGTCGCGCCTAAATGGGAGGCCAATGTCCCATAATGTGATGTATGCGGAAGATAATTTTAATATATGGATAAGTAATTTGTTTTTACGTACGTTTTTTTGTTGTTACAGAAAGTAATTGGTGATCGTATGATTTGGATACTCCTGCACATGCTCGAATACAAGGATCCCGATTTGATTCAGCTCTTTTGGTATCAGCTACTCTACAATGTTTGGCTATTGATTATTTTTGACCGCCTCCTTGGTCTGGTGGTCGCAAGCGCTACTGCCCAGCATGAGGCCTTGGGTTCGACTTCCAAGTCGGGCAAAGTGTTATTGGGTTTTTCCATCAGGAATTTCTCAGTAGCACCCCGGAGTCTGGATTTGTACCGGGTTGATGGCAATAGGCTCGCCCCCTATTACATGGGACTTAAACATAACTGGCGAAATGTGCACCTCTGCCTAACCCTTCGGGGATTGCAGATGTATAGTATGATTATTTTTGCACACCTATTGTAAATAAAGCGTTTCCAAAAGTATTAGACTATCGGTGTAATTTTAATGCTAGAAAGCTGCGCAAAATATACATGATTTATTTTCGTAAAACGATATTTTGCTGTGGGGCTTTGCCTTTTTAAACCAAAAACGATTAGGCACAACCTTGTCACATTTGAAATAAACTTTTGTATATGTGTTTAGTTTAAGGCATGTATTATTGTTCCATAGTTGTTAGTAGTTCATAGACGCCACTGATAAATATAATGATGTAACCAATATTTTTGTAGCAATATTTTTATTTAAAAGGATATCCGTTGCCGGTTCTTCTCCATAGGAACTTACTACGCTTTGAAATACTACTATATAGCTTCATTTTTCTGACTGACCAACCCCTTGACAATTCAAAAAATAGCTAACTATATAGATAGAATACTCTTTATTGCCTGTAATTGATTTAATTGAAATATATGCTTTGAATTTGATTTGAGTTTGACTATAGATGGATTCAATAACATTATATAACATTTAAACGATTAATGCGTGACAGTTTATTCCAGTCTATCGCCTGAAGCAAGATCTAATACATTTGTTCCCATCAATTTATCATACACACTAGTGGGCGAAATATCAGATATGAACATCGTGCTATTGACCGAAAGTTTCCTAATCCTAATGTCACTGACCGCATTAGTAGAAAAACAATGCTATTACATACATAGACATAGGTTGTACCTCCATTCATATAGAAGCCATTTGTGCTAGGAACCCTCAAATTATTGCACGTATGTAGGTAGCCCTAAAGGCCAATTTAGTATGTCGCTTTTACAATTCAGCACACATCCTAACGATTGGAATATAATTAAAGACAGTATCCCTTGACCTGCCTTGTGCAGTTAAATGGTGTTTTTGGCAGGTCTTGGTATGTTGGTTGGTCGTTGCATCATGATTGAGGGAAATTAAGGTTGATTTTTATAAGTTATGTATTTTACCGGGTGCATTTTGTAATCCTGTGTAATCAAATATAGTCGTTTATCATTAACACATAGTTAAGTAAATTCTTATTAAGTGTCGGCTTTTGATGTGTAAGAAATTATGGTCATTAATGTTTAGTGAATAATATATGGACATTAGGTAATGATCACATTAACAAAGCAAAATCAGATTTAGGGGCTGATAAAGAATAAATTCACATCTGAGAAATAGGGGAAAAGTAACGTCTTGAATTTGTCATAGTTATTATAAACAGATTCCCACACTCTGTAAACATCTCGTAAACTTTAGTGACCACTTGTGACAACGAACGGCGGCATTAGAACTTTTCTAACAGCAGCTAAAGTGGCAAAATCAAAAAGGTATAAATAAACTATATATAAGTATACCACATTAAACAAACTACTTACCATCACAAGATTACCCCAATCATCTTTTAAACTGATAAATTAAACAAGCACACGCAAATTTTCGCTTTCGACATCTCCATCAAATTACTCGTAGGTAATGTGTGCATATGGTAAATAAATCGCTGTCATCTGAACGATTTCGTAGCGTTACGTACGGATTGCAGCGGCAGTCGCGTGAGCTGACCAGTTGCTGTAGGCCGAAATATATAGAAATTATTGGTACACACGCGAACTTATGTGTAAGCAATGTTATGGAATTTGGTGTGGTCTTGGTTACAGATAAAGCAGTTATTTTATTTATACAATAGAATCCAGATAACACAGTTAAGAAATAAACTACAATACAACTCCAAGGACCAAAAAATAAACCACAATTCGACTCAAAGGACCAAGAAATAAACCACAACCCGATTCGAAGGACCAAGAAATAAACCATAATTCGACTCGGCGGACCAAAAAATTGTGCCTCATGGTTAACACACAAAGGTACAGTTCACTTCATCAAAGAGGACAATGATTTAAGTGTACCGATTTCTCTTTAAGATGGTACTCGCCTCCAGCATTCGCTAATATTCATTGCGCGAGCTTTTGTTACGCAGCGAACATTCATTCACGAAACGAACATTCGTACGCGAGCATAGTGATTAGAATCTTGTTCTTCGTATTTGGATTCACGCTAAAGCCGTTTGTCCACAGCCATCGTCAACGGTACTTCAAAAAGAAACGAGGTCCCGTCCGACGTCCCAGCGGTGGCATGCGATGGACCCATAGTAAATGTATGTATCGCTACTTCGGCGCCGTCATCTCGAACAAACGGCCTAACTCACCAAACTGTTCGTTTCGCTAGTGAATGTTCGTCACGTACAAAAGCTCGCACAAAGAATGTTTGCAAAACAAACTCGCCACAATTGTATATTTTTATCAAAAAGCGTTGGCAGCAAATCGTGGGTTGGTAACAAAACAAAAGGTCTTTAGAACTGAAGATATACAAACCGTCGATTGTGCCTTTAATTTAAAACTTTTAATTAGGCACCATTTACCTTTACATGTTTCAATTGTGAAACTGCTTTGTTAACTAAATTGATTTCCACCGAGAGCACCTATTGGATGATTTGATTATTGTTTATCGTTGAAAACTTTAATAATCGCGTGTTTGTGGTATTTAAATTTTACCACTTTGTTACGGTAGTAACCTAGCATAGCCTAGTTCCTTTAGCCTTAAGGCTCCCACAGACAGGCGCGACGTGATGGCGCGACTCGACTCTGTTGGAACAATTTCCATGAAAACTTCATTGTTTTTCTATCGGAGTCGCGTCACGCTGTCGCGTCGCGCCTGCCTGCATGAGCCTTTATGAAAACGTCAGCCATTTCTATTTCTGAAAAAATACCTACTATCTTTATTAACCTGTAAAAAAGTATTTATTTTTGTGTTCAAGAAATCGAAAGACGTTTGTTTTAAGTAAAGAAATTTCGAAAGTTTTTTAAAAGGATATTTTTGAAATCGATTCCATTGTAATCAAATCTTTAACCATTTCGAAATTTCAAATAACTACTTGCATGAAATATAGTCCATTACTATGAATTTCTAATAGAAAACGGATATCAAAATTCTAGGCCACCATGTCGTGTATTAGATTCTAGATAGAATTTCAATTAATGACGCAACTGCTCAGTCTTTAAAATAAAATCAATGAAAGTAAATGCTACTATTGAAATAACCATCAAAATTAATTGGCTGAAACATAAATCAAAAAGCTAGGTTTGCACATATAATACGGACAAAGGTAGGGAAAGGTATAAATAGTCATATATTTTACCCTCCAAACAATCTAGCAAGTAAGATAGATGCATGCAGTGGAACGAAAACCCTCGAAAATAAACATTGAAAGAAAGATAATATGGAAAGAAAAGCATAGTTTCCTAAGTAGCTTGGTGTAGAATCTACACCAAGCTACTTATCTACACTGTAGATGATATATTGATACGGAAAATGCAGTAGGAAGTTGACACGGTCATTTTGTTTTTTATAACGTAAACGGGCTTCAATTCCGTCTTGTAGTGATCTAAGTCACTACAAGATGAAATTGAAACCCAAATTGAGAGAAATTAGGAGAATGCTAAAACAGACAGTCCGTGTGAAGATGAACTTGTATAGATAGACAAAATTCTATGGCCTCTTCCACAAATATTAGCAAAAACCACGAAAACATTAACCATATAACATCAAACAAAACATAAAATCAACTTTGTATTTTTAGAACTAAATAAACACAATTATAACATGGACGATTCTTGTGAATTTCTCAATCAAATACTCGATATATTCGGTTTTCAAAAGAACGGTTATTGACAGAAATCAAGTCATAACAGCCATTATTGAGACGTTCACACTGTTCGAGTGCATTGAAATATTTATTTGTTTTGGCGAATTTATAATAAAAATCAATAAACGTGGCGTGGGAAACAGGATTCCACGTTCACGAGATAAAGATAAAATAGAAAAATACAACGAAAATAAATAAAGAAAGAAAGAAAAATAGCATTATTTGTCACAGAAACACGTGCATACAAAAAGATAAGAGTAATCAGAAAAATAAAACAAAATAGATATATTAGGTCCTTACATATGAAATTGGCGTTTTGTACGGGAGGAATATAAAGTAAAATTTTTTTTGTAAAATATATTTAATTAATCAAAGTATGCACCGTTGTTATCTATGCACTTAGCCATCTCATAGGTAGTTCATTGATCCCTTTACTAAAAAAACCATGGGGCGAGAATCAATAAACTCTTTGAAGGCGGTTTGGACTACCGCATCGGAGTTGAATTTTTTTCCTTGTAAGAAGTTGTCCAAATTCCTGAAAAAATGGTAATCTGTTGGAGCAAGGTCCGGGGAGTATGGTGGATGTCGCAGACATTCCAATTGTAGCTCATCTAACTTAGTGGTTGTTTGTTGTGCAGTGTGTGGTCTTGCCTTGTCGTGAAGCAGCAGTGGCCTAGAGCGATTGACCACTCTCGGTTGTTTAGCAGCTAGTTCTTCCTTCATAGTTTGCAGTTGCTGACAATAGATATATGCCGTAATCGTTTGGCCAGATTTTAGAAAGCTGTAGTGAACGACACCGGCGCTAGTTCACCAAACACTCTCAAGTAACTTTTTCTGAGTCAATTTTCGTTTAGGGCAGGATTTGGCTGGATCTCCAATGTTCAGCCACGACGAGTGCTTCCAATTATTGTACAGTATCCACTTTTCATCACAAGTAATGATTCGATTAAAAATCCCTTCATTATTGTGTCGGTTGAACAAAGTAACACAGCAGTCGACGCGTGTTTGCAAGTTCGATTCACTCAATTCATCAGGTACCCATCGTTCAAGTTTTTTTACTTTCCCGATTTGCTTCAAGTGAATTAATACAGTTTTATCACTTACCCTGAAGCCTGCAGCTATCTCTGAAGTGCTTTGTGATGGAACCGCTTCCACAATAGCCTTTAATTCTTCATTGTCCACTTTGGTCTCCGACCGTCCACGGGGTTGGTTCTGAAGGTCAAAATTTCCAGAACGAAAACGTTGAAACTAAAAACGTAACGCGCTTTCTTTTGCGACACCAGCGCCGTACACATCATTAATCCTTCGAGCTGTTTCTGCAGCACTGGTGCCACGGTACAACTCGTACTCGTAAATATACCGATATTTCATGTTTTCCATTGTGCGGTAATAAGCGACGCCAAAGAAAAAAATAATGAGGAAAAAACAAATGAAAGACTGTTTTCAAAACTCAAATGTATCAGCTAAATGAATTTATAAATTTGAATTTGGAATTCTTAACCAAAGAGGAGATATTTCAGATCAAAGTGGTCAGTACGACAAAACGCTAATTTCATATGTAAGGACCTAATACATTATAATCACGAGCACAAAACAGAAATAGTCGACAACTGCACGCCATGACTCTAAATAGAAATTTAAAAAAAGAACCAGAAGAAAAGACAAGCTTATTATCATCATTCTCTTACCCGTAGTCTATTTGAGGTCGGCGCAATATGCCTTTCTCTTCCATAGTTCTCTAATAGTCTTCATCTCGGTAGTCATCCCCTTTCTAGCCATACCATTTTTCACACAGTCCATCCATCGTTTATTTGATATTCCCCTACTCTTATAGCCATCCACATATGTACATTCCAAACCTCTCCTCACGACATTTCCCTCGTTCCTCATCATCACATGCCTATACAATGACAACCGATTTCAATGGTGAAAGGTTTATTGGATATGCGGTTTTTCTGGATAAGCTCGACAGACTGCTCAACAATTGTATCCAGTTCATATTCAACCTCAGGAAATATGACCATGTGTCGAGTGGTCTGAGCTCAAATGGATGTCCATTCGCCAGAGAAGAAGTTTGCGCGCTTTGACCACGCTTTTCTCCCTTCTTAACTTTCCCACTCCTCCTTCTTATCTTGTGTCTCACTTCCAATATCGATGTTCTTCACACGCTAAGAATCTGCGTTCTTCTAACAAGCTTCTCCTACTCTGTCCTTCTCATACTTCTGACTTTGTTCATTCTTCCTTTCATATTAAGTCCATTCTTCTTTGGAATACGGTACCTCTTGGTATCAGGACGGCCACCAGTCGGTATGCATTTAGGCGGAAATTGCAGAGTTATTTTCAAAATAAATAGCGTAGAGTCATCTCAAAACCTCTCTCTTGAATTTGTATATATGTTTATATAATATTACCGTAACAAATATTTATTTGCAGAATTATAATCATTAGAATACCAATACCATCTCCTATTTACATAATTTGAAACGTTGAGGCTCAGAATGTCAACTTCCCAAAATGTCTCCTGGTACCAAAATGTCAACTTCCCATAATGTCCCTTTCCCAAAATGTCCCTTTCCCAAAATGTCTCTTTCCCAAAATGTCTTTTTCCCAAAATGTCCCTTTCCCAATAGTCCCTTTCCCAATATTTATATAATAAACCTTACCTTTTGACTCTGAATGCCGATACACATGTTGTGGAAATTCTGCCAATTGTCCGTCAGTGAGAGGTAAGTCCATCAAATTCAAAGGTCAAATCTTGGAATATTACCTTTTGACAAACTCTGAGGTCAAGGGCATCAAGGTCAATAATATATTTCTCGAAGTAAGGCGTGGTCGACGGAGCCCCGCTTCGCGGGGCTCCTACTTCTGAGAGGTTTAAAAAAAATAACCACGAAGGAGATGGCGGGGTCTGAAAGACCCCGCCATCCCCTTCTAACCTAACCTGTCCGAGTCGGGGTGCCCCAAGTCCCAAACTCGCTTTACTCGCTCTTGCATCCTTATTTTTTAGTTGGGTTATAACGCTTAATTCTAAGAATGGGGGACATTTTGGGAAAGCGGCATTTTGGGAAAGGGACATTTTGGGAAAAAGACATTTTGGGAAAGAGACATTTTGGGAAAGGGACATTATGGGAAGTTGACATTTTGGTACCAGGAGACATTTTGGGAAGTTGACATTCTGAGCCTCAACCATTTGAAACCGTATCTCACACACGCATAAATACAGGCGAAGACTGCAATTTCTTGAATAACATAGACATTGGCCAAATTGAAGCTTCGCAAATTAACTCTGATGCTGCCCCAGAAACCAACCCAGAAATAGAAGCTACGTTTCAACAAGCTCAACAACTTTTTTCGGGTACACACCCCACTAATCGGCCATACATTCCTAAGCAGAAGACATCTAGAAAGTTCTCTGCTATAGTTACTTATATTAATACGATCATTCTCCCTAAGTCCGTAAGTAAGGAAACTGAATTCATCCAATTGCAGACAATAATTTACTGTGCAGCATGGACGGCAGCTAAATGCAACGGAGCCAAAATATCAGACTCTACACAAAACGAACGCCACACATATAAACAAAGAAAACCAAAATGGCAAATTAGATTAGAAACAAAAATCAAAAATCTAAGAGCAAGCATAGGTAGGCTCACACAATTTATTAATGGTAGCAAAAGTCAAAAATTAATAGCCGCAGTAGAAGAAATAAAGATAAAATACCAACTACATGCTCAACACGAAAATTCAAACACACAGTTAGTACACTTTCTGGACACTTTAAAACAAAGATTAAACGCAGCATCTAGTAGACTTAAAAGATATACTACATGTACGAACCGCAAAGTCCAAAACACAAAATTTATCAACAACGAGAAAATATTTTATAGAAACCTTGCGTCTAATAACACAGACACCACGAACCAAACCCTAGAGACACCTCCTTCTGAAGCATTACGAGAATTTTGGGCAAACATTTGGGAAAACCCAGTATACCATAATAATCACGCAGACTGGATTAATGAAGCAACACCAGACATCCCCGAAATGGAGTTTGAATTCATACCAATAAACACATTTATAGACGTCATCAAACGCACACACAACTGGAAATCTCCAGGCTCAGACAATATTCACAACTTCTGGTATAAGAAATTTACCAGCATCCACCCATTCATATATAAGCACATAAACACATTCATTCAATCACCACATTTGCTTCCAACATACATTACACATGGAGTAACATTCATGATACCTAAGGACATGAATGATACCACAGACCCAGCCAAGTATCGACCAATCACTTGCTTACAAACTCTTTATAAAATCCTGACAGCCTGTGTTAGCGAAGTGGTATATGAACACTTAACCAAACATAACATTCTTGCAGAACAACAAAAAGGATGTCGTAAGAACAGCCAGGGCTGTAAGGAACAACTCACTATTGACGCGATTGTTATGAACAGCGCAGTGAAAAGCAAAAAAGATATTCATACCATGTTCATCGATTACCAAAAGGCCTATGATTCAGTCCCGCACAGCTGGTTGTTACACGTCCTAAATATCTATAATATCCACCCCATAATCAGATTGTTCTTAGAATCTACCATGCAAAATTGGCAAACTGTACTTAAAATAAATCAAGCCACCACGACTCTGGCCACTGAACCAATCCACATAAAACGTGGTATTTTTCAAGGCGATGCTCTAAGCCCTTTATGGTTTTGCATGGCACTCAATCCGCTCTCACACCTACTAGATAAAACTAACTCAGGATTCACATGGACAAATATAACACACAATTCACATTTACACACCTTATGTATATGGACGATATAAAGCTGTACGCAGCAGATAAAAATGCACTTTTCCATTTAGCAGACACCACACAAGAATTTTCTAACGATATCATGATGCAATTCGGGGTAGACAAATGCAAAATTTTGTCAATTGTAAAAGGAAAAACACAAAATAACAGTTACACGCTCGGATCAGGTAAATCTATTGAGCCAATGGATGAACACAGTACTTACAAATACCTAGGTTTCAAACAATCCCGACAGATAGAACAAAAGATGACGAAACAAGAACTGCTCAAAAAATTTACACATTGCCTTAACCTAATCTTTAAAACCAACCTTAACTCCAGAAACACAATAAAAGCTGTCAACACATTCGCAATACCCATTCTAACATATTCTTTCGGAATTATACGATGGTCAAAAACCGATATCAGAAAACTACAGCGCACTATCAATACACTACTAACCAAACACAGGAAACACCACCCTAAATCATGCATACAGCGACTTACGCTGCCACGCCAAGAAGGAGGAAGAGGATTAATAGATATACACAATTTGCATAACAAACAGATACTTGCACTCAGATCTTACTTCCATAATAAATCAGAACATTCGTCACTACACCAACATGTAACACAAGCAGATAAAAAACTTACACCACTCAACTTACAAAACAGAAACACTCAGATTAATGAAAATCTCATAAGTACACAACAAAAAATTGCAGCATGGTCCGGAAAAGCGCTTCATGGAAGACACCGAGCCTATCTGAGCCAGCCACACGTCGATAAAATCAAGTCGAACGAATGGCTCAAACGAGGCGAATTGTTTCCCGAAACTGAAGGTTTCATGCTTGCGATCCAGGATCAAATAATAACAACTCGTAACTACAGAAAGTACATAATAAAAGACCCCAATCAGCCGACAGACACTTGCAGACATTGCAACAGTGCCTCTGAAACCATTCAACACATAACAGGGGCCTGTAAATCACTCGCACAGACAGATTATAAACATCGACATGACCAGGTTGCTGCAATAATACACCAGCACTTAGCACACAAATATAAACTTGTAGGTGAAATGATTCCATATTATAAATACCAACCTGAAATCATTTTAGAAAACAGGAATCAGAAAATTTACTGGGACCGAACAATAATTACAGACAAAACTATACATTACAATAGACCTGATATCACCGTTCACGACAAGATAAATAAAACAGTTTACTTAATAGATATAGCTATACCTAACTCACACAACATTCAAACTACAATATCCGAAAAACTTAGTAAGTACCAAGATCTCGCCATAGAAATAAAAACCCAATGGAAAGCACAAACCGTCCATATTGTCCCTATAGTACTCTCATCTACCGGTATAGTACCAAAGGCTCTCACACAAAGTCTTAAAACTCTACACATACCTTCTCACACACTTTACATGCTCCAAAAAGCCACCATTCTCAACACCTGTCGCATCACGCGAAAATTCCTGACTTCTTCTACATTATCATCCACCTTCTCAATTTAAATTTCCCCTTATACACTTGGTTCCGGCCCATGTGTAAGCTTGTAAACTCTCTTAATAGAGAAGAAAAAATAAAAAACTCAATATAATAATAATAATAAGTAGATTATCTCTGGTTGTTCTCGTCTGGCTAACGGAGAGTACTTGCACAGGCATAACCAAGTGGCCAGGATTATTCACCAGCAACTTGCTTTGAAATACAAACTTGTGGACTCTGAGGTACCGTATTACAAGTATGTGCCCGACCCAGTTCTCGAAAATGACCTTGTCACGTTGTACTGGGATCGGTCTATCATCACTGACAGGACTATTGTCGCCAATAAGCCTGATATAGTGGTGATAGATCGATTAGCGCGCCGCGCAATGATAATCGATGTTACCATCCCACATGACGAGAACCTCGTGAAAGCTGAGAAAGAGAAACAAATAAAATATCTCGACTTAGCACACGAGGTTGTTGACATGTGGAATGTGAGCTCGGCTGCCATTGTGCCGATTGTCGTAACGGCCAATGGCCTGATGGCTGACAGCCTCGACCAACATCTCTCGAGGCTCTCGTTAGGCGGCTGGATCAAGGGCCGGATTCAGAAGGCAGTTCTTCTTGATACGGCTCGCATTGTGAGGAGGTTCCTGTCTCTGCAGCCCTAACCACCGGTAGCTTGGACCCTGCTCCCGATACCGGTGGAACTCTATTTTTTGTATTTTTAAATATTTTTTTTATATCTTTTTATTTTAAGAAATATTTAAAAATGTAAATAATAAGAAAGAAAAATTAATAAACGAAATAATATGTAGTATATAAAAAAGGAGGGGAAATAATCAGAGGGCATCAAAAAATTCATCCGCATCGCTGTCAACACGAAAAGTGCCCAGAAGGCTGGCAGCATTGCCACGTTGTATGGCAATACTGATTCTTTGGCCAAAAAATAGGCCAGCCCCCTGGTCACGTGTGGAGTCGACCAACCGCCTGGCGATGTCTCGAAAAACTAAGTGGGCACTCGGACCCCATGGCCCAAGTGTTTCAACCCCAAACGGCTCGAATATATAAGTCCCAATAAGATTGGAGTATTTGCATCGTTTGAGGTTTCCGCACCCGCAGCAGCCGCTCCAGCACAGCCTGCCGTGCTAGGAAGATGGGATGGCGCAAGGGTGTCGACACACGTTGCATCCCACACCAAAGGTCTACCTACCTTCTAAGGCATTATGGTCATTCCGTCTGGTCTCTTCCCATCGTCGCGTGCTAAGCCATTGGGTTCTAAAACAGCTGATATTACCTATATTTATTACCTTTGTTTTACAGACGAATATATTTATGGCAGGTGTGAACATCGATAGAGGTACCATTTCTCCTCCTACAAAGTCGCTGACAGCCTTTTAATCATAGAATGCATGAAAGCAGCACCTCTTGTTCATCAAGCATGAAATACCAAAGCGACATGGATACATCAAACGTTCATCGCAATAACTGTCTCATAATTAACTACTTACTTCGTTCCGTGAGGAACTAATTAATAGAGGTACGTAACATGTAACAAAGTAATTAACCTTTAATGAACCTGCAATTGTAAGCATCAGCCCCTCCCTTAAGCTGATAGAATGATATCTGCGTAAGGAGGTTCTAGAATCACCAGGTTTGGTAAATAGAATGGAGATTTCGCACAGCACGCATTAGTCACTGGACTAGTGACTGCCCTGCCCTATATCAATACATAAAAACAAAAAGGGGTGGAAGAATAAAGGAAGAAGACGTATGGTAAACGGTTGAAAGGGAGACGTAAGGAAAAGTTAAAAGGAAGAAACTAACGAATTCTGATCGCGAGACTCAAAAATATGTCTCTTGATCTGTGAAAATCGTCTGCAATGCGTATGCCGTTTGTCCGTCTGCCTGAAATAGAGCTGTATATTTTTAAACATAAAGGTGCCTAGCGTAGGTAGAGTTACTAAAAAAATCGCTGAATACGTTTTACTATAGCCTTTATCACACAAAATAAAAAGAAGTTAACCCATTCTTCATCACTGTACCAATTTGGGAAGACTACGCAGACTCGGCAATAGAACAACTGCTAAATCTCTAAACACATCACCTTCTGTTGCCAAGTCTTTGGTTAGTGGTCCCAATTGGTACATTGGTCAAGAATGGATTAAAACCCAAGGGGCCTCCCCACACAAGAAATCTCCGAGGAAAACCATTTTTTTAACATATCTTGTTCCTGATCTATCTTAGACTAAGTACGTATTTAATCTTAAATTCCTAGAACCAATCTTCAATAAAGTCATCCTTGAATCAACGAAACTATTTTGAAGAATTCAATGCCTAATTGCACACAGCAAAAAACGGCCACAATGTTCCGAAAACATGAATCACTGTCGAAAAAATCTCAATAGCTATACAAAAATAAAATATGTAAATCTGTATAGTCCACCTCATAATTGCGTTATCACCCTAAGGTTGAATGTTACTTGCATGTCATAAAACAACAACGTCTAAGGGCTGATTTCACCAATGAAACTGAACGCGATCAGCACATAAACCACGTTTAAGGGCTGTCAGTGTGATTATTTTTTTGGAATAATGACACTATCAGCTCTTGAACGTGGTTTAGATGTGCTGATGGCGTTGTTTCACTGGTGAAATCCGCCCTAATTTTCTATATGACAGATAATTTGAACCTTAATGAAGTTTCAATTTAAAAGCGCTACAAGGATCTTTGGGCGCTCGAATGGCGTTGACAGAGTGGCGGTGTTATTCTACGATTTTTTTTTAAATGGATTGAAACACAGAAGATGGCGGCGTTTGTTCCGGTTTTGGCCACGCGCCAAAAGTTGTACAGCTTTACTAGAAATTGTTGTCAAAAGTGGTAAAAAATTACTAGGTCGACTGTACATATACAAACATGGATTTTATGCCGGTGCAGACGGTACATCGTCACGGCAACTCATCGCCGGTCACTTTCGATGTTCATCTTGCGCAAACGCATCTGTTCGAGCATTCCGTACGTTTTCGTTTCGTACCATTTTCTAATTCGTCATGTGCAACTGTTGGTTATTTAAATGTCAGTTGTTAATTGCTTAGTGTCAAGTTTACGAAGATTTTCTGTTGTTTTTGGTAATAAAAGAATTGTTTTCGGAAGTTGTGAAGTTAACAATGATTTTAAAACGGGAACACAGTTCACGATTGATTGACATTTTATTAGTAATAAGTATTTTTAGTTCTTACTTAATGTTACGCTCTGTCGATTAAATGTGTTTATTTACATTTAAATATAATGAATCAATTTTAAAACAGTTTACTTTGTTATAATTTTTATTATTTAATTTAATAACATAAGGAAAACATGTGTTTCTTTTGGCAAAGATATTTCGTGATTTTGATTTGATTTTAAAATGCAAAATACTCTTCTTTCTTTATCATACACATTGTTTTATTTGTGTTTATTGCAGGCCGAGCTTGAGTATGGGACGGTTAGGCGTTACACATCTCCTTTACATAAAAATAGCTGAAAACCAAACAGTATTTTAAAGTAAAACCTACTAATTTTAAAATCATTAAACTCCTCATAATACCTAAGCTCCCATCATAAATTCTCCTTGAAGCCAAGACACGACTCATTTAACAATTCAAAACTCAGAGTGACCCGGCCTTGGATTCAATATACAATATTTGCCAAAGGCAGGACATACTTGTACACTGGCAGTCTCGAGAAGCTAGGTAAACAGTTACACGACGATATTCGTTAGCTATTCAATGATACCTGTGAAAAGATGGTGGTACTATTGTAGGAGATGTCACTTTTGAATGACTTTTCACTCAGAACTCACTTGGCTTCCACAGGATGATTTTCTGAAGAAGTCATTACGTTATGCAATGGATTGGTTACTGTTGTAGGTATCACCAGAATTCTTGCCAGTTTCACACGCGGTAAACGAGACACAATAAAAGTTTTATTGTTATGACCGCTATAGCCGTATAGTGTCCTTAAAAAGTGATTTAAAAGAGTGAAGACTTTTACAGTTTAAATTAAAATAAAAACATTACAATAATTTCTAGCGTGAAACTTGAATTTGTTGAATTAAAATATAAGTTTGTTCTTCAATGCGTTACTGACGAATTCATGATACATGATCATAAAATACCTAGGACCTTTTAACCGTGATTAACTTTTTTTATATAATCATTATTTATGTTGTTATTTGAAGAATTATTGTTTTTGTTTCTAATGTGTTTAGTAGCGTCAGCACATAACACACACACGCACATACACACTTCCGACTTCGCCATTGTCTCGGGAAGTACCGAGAGCTCCTGCTATTGTTACCAAACTTTTATGACTTGTATTTAAATCCGTAAATGTCGACTAGTAAGAAAATGTCAGTT
Source organism: Fissipunctia ypsillon (assembly GCA_947568875.1). Classification (NCBI taxonomy): domain Eukaryota; kingdom Metazoa; phylum Arthropoda; class Insecta; order Lepidoptera; family Noctuidae; genus Fissipunctia; species Fissipunctia ypsillon. Next base: position 22,158,758 of record OX387644.1, read on the forward strand.
AACAAATTCGTACAAGCGACATTGTAGTGAGTTACAACTCACTTGTTATCGCGTTCGTGTAAATGCGTTCGATAGTAACTTGTCAAACTGTTTACATAGTTTCGCGGTCATTTTGTAATGGCCATACATACACCGGCTCGTACATTCATCTTTTAACTGTAAACTATTATGAGCTTCTTGACACATTATACCAAGCATCGTTAGTGCAGCTTTTTAGTGAATTTAAAATGATATATTGTTTATTTTTACAGACGAAGTATTGGCAACTGTTTATTTTAAATGACGGATGTTGGCAACCTTTAGATTTTAAGTAGGAATTCATTGAAATCTCCGGACGAATATGTATACGATCAAGATTTTTGTTTGGATCACAATATTTTGTATTTACATTTCTCATTATGTAGGATACATAACTCATAATATTGTAGAATGATTTATTTAATAAATACCTCATTTATGTACTGAGAAATAGTCATTAAAAATATTCAAATGAGACTTCCATACGGGAGAGAAAGGCCTAATGTCTTTTAATTTCTACAAACATTGTAACATGACTTCCTGCGCTTACGCAAGCAAAGTGATATTGTTTAACGATGGAGTCATACGCTAAATATAATTGGCGAGTTATTACTAACTATCAAAGGTTGATGGTAACTATTACTTGTAGATAGTATACTTCATAACATAACACACTGTATCTATATATATACGCCATTTTAATTGAAAACGAGACCATTTCCTAACGTTACGTAATTAATTGGTTTATCTATGTGCGTAAATGATTAACTATGTCGTAAAACAATATAATGTTTACATAAAGTGTAAAAATATTTTCTTCGGAAATATTAATTTATTTTAACTATTGCAATTTTGGCCCTTTCGTTTTCTTTTTACGACAGATTGAATCAGCATCTTTACGTAATTATTTATGTTTAAATTCAAGGGAATAAAAGTGGCTCTGTGTAATCATACAGATGACACAGATATAACATAAACAATACAAAAAATATTCATCATTATGCTTCTGCCCTTATATACCAACTAATTTATTTGGTGTTGGTAAATAATGCATTTTTCTTCTAAATTTAGACCTCTACCAGCCTTGATATTATTGTGGTCACTAATGACAGACTCCTAGCCATATCATTTTCCTCACTTTTCAACGTACCGTAACTATACGTTTTTGTAATTAGGTTCTTATGCCTTTATAGATCATGTTTATTAAACATGGTTTATAAAGCCATAGGAAGATTCAGTCGCTCGATACAAACGTAGAAAGTAGAACTATTTCACACTCGTTCGTTATTAAGCCACTGACAAACATTGCATCGTCAGTTAGATAACCGACAATCAAGTGATGATCACTTACCTAATGACATGATTGGTCGCCGCTAAGTAGGTACGCAGTTTGGTAATGTTTTACTTACTATGTAATGTGTGACGTTTAGGCTTCTAATGGTTAGTCAAAAAATTAATTAATTAATTTAAGTTAGATGTATTTTTTTTATTGTATCTTTGTAGAGTAACATCGCATTGGCGCATTATAGCTGTTTGGGTGTTATTTACGAAATTTTAAATAAATAAATTTGTTGATTAATTTAGAAAAGGGATATCATTTGGAAGGTTAGAGGTTGAGTTGATTGTGGTTTAAAAAGTTTAGTTAGCTGTTGCAAGGAAGCAAGTTTTACTCATTATTTTACTTTTAACTGGTAATAAATATTGAAATGCGGTTAACATTTACGGAAACTACCATTATTTTTTAATCTACCTAAGCACCTACTGAGTTGATTTTTCTTTCAGATCTATGTTAGTAGTGGTATTTTCACGTCTTGATACCAAAGCTATAGCTACCTGCAGGGCGTTATAGAGAAATAAATATAATTACTTAGTTATTTACTTCTCTGTAATGCACTGGGTATTTTTTTATAGTTATATTTGGGTATAAAGCTTAGCAAAATAGTGCTTAGAATGACCACTCCATTGTTTTAGTCAATAGAAGAAGAAAAACGATTCTCACAAAAAATATACCGTAAAACGGGGGGAATAGGGATGCAGGGGTGAATCGGGACGAAACTTTAAAATGGATTACAACGTTGAAATAATATAGTTTGTTGCCAACAAGGACACTTAATCATTAATTATTATAATACAATAAACACATAAGTGTAATTTTTGCCAACAAACTATATTAATTCAATGTTAAAATCCCTTTTAAAGTTTCGTCCCGATTCACCCCTGCATCCCTATTCACCCCGTTTTACGGTACCTTAGTAGAACAGTTTCTTTCTACGTCACAGAATTCACTATAATTTACTAAAGACTGTGATGATTTCAATAATTTCTAAAACAACATTACGTCGTCACACTCCATTTATTTCACATACCTCATGGGAATTGTAACAAAACGGTAACACTTACCATAATAGATATACTTATAACACTTCACTTTCATATACACATTATATACCTACCTACTTGTGTTTATGAAATCATGTTGTTTACATAACGATCGAGCCAATGGGAGTGTAATATCTCCCGATCACCGATGTGACAACGTAACGAGAAGGAAAGTTTATGATGGTGTTGACGACTCTGTGCCATCATGTGTTCCGTAGTGTAATACTACAAAGGTACTGTTAAAAGAGGGTTTAAATTGGGAAATATTTAACATGATCCTCTAAAATCTTTTCGCCTTTGACGGTCGCTTCTTGTAATTAATGAACCACTAACAATGTTTTGGGCTTCTAATGGTGTCCACGCTGCACACGTTTTTAAATAAATGAGCTTCTTTCAATTAAATTTCTAGGCTTTTCTCACAGTTAGTCGCCGGTTGGTGTATTTTAGTAGTAACTAAGCTAGGATACCGGGGGACCGGGTTAAGTTAGAACTGTGGCCAACCGCACTACATTCAAGTTGGTCAGGTTGGTTGGTGATACACTTATTTAGTATTTTAGGACCCTAAAATAAGAGTTATTAGAGGTTCACAAAAAGAGACGCATTCATTATATTAGAGTGTTCTATCATATTTTTAGGAAAGCAAAATGAGAATAAATAGAAGTTTGATTAAATACATACCATTTACATGGTGACAAAATTAATATAAACAGAACCAAAACAAATAATTGAGGGTAGTTAGTATTTTTGTCAGTTAACGTAAAATTATTGTATACGAGTATCTCCTTTATATATTATTTCTTAACTAAACGAGTATGATATAGGTTTCTAAATTATCTACCAATTGAAATGAATTGTAAATCAGAATAGGTACTGGCAGGTAAAGCAGACTTATTCCTTTGCAACTAAAAACGTGAATATCATGAGCAAAATATGATTGAATGAATCGGAAAACGTGCTTGTTTCCTTTGAGATGCTTAACTTTTTTAAACTGACAAAGATCGGACGGAAAACTGCACCTATTAACACATTACAAATCATGGCCAGTCACGATGTGTTAAAACTATGCAAACTTATTATTTAAGCACATTATTTTCTAGAAGAATACATATTATGTACTTAGATTTTTTTTACACACTCGTTTTTATCTCTGTTCACAGAATAATCAATACATCCACTAAATTATTTTAGTTTTTTTTTTTAATGTAGTGTATATTTATATTGTGTATTATATACTTAAGAAAAATATTGAGAGTGGCATTATTATTTTATTGTCAATAAATCTTGCAACATTTCGGTGATCGTTTCGGTGACCTTGTCGTAGAATTATATCCTTAACATTATAATTTGTCAAATTAGGTACAACATTGACTCATCAATGAATACAAATCACATTTATAACAATAGCAAAACCAATAAATATGAAAATCTTTAACAAAAAATCATAAGGAAACTTCAATTTTGGCATAAAACCTTTTAAGATTAGCATAATCGATTCGCTTATCATCAAACATTTTATCCGAGGTCATACTTTAATTGACGTCTCATCTTGTTGGGGATTGTAACTAGGTGTATTTAAGGAATGACTCATTTAGAAAAATATTTAAATAGTGGTAAAGCTAATATAACTATGTAAAGAATTTGGCGGGCAAACTGTGGTGTGGGAAGTCCGTAAGAAAGATGGACTTATGTTAAAAAAGGTAGTCGGATTAGATTAGATAAAGAGGGGATTGAGTTCAAAAAATTTGAGATCTTGAGGGTCTTTAGCAAGCGTGGTGATCAATGCTTATGCCTTTTCTGTATGAGAAGAGATCTTTGCCCTGCAGTGGGACAGTAATAGGCTGGTATTATTATTTATTTTTAAGCAGATTTAGACTGTCTGTGTGCTTTTCTGTTTATGGCAGTCGTCATGTGGCTGCACCAACCACAATAGGACTAAGTACATAGGTAGATTCTAACTGGAATGTAGCAATTTCATTACAGGCGAGATCTAGTCTATTTGCCTTGTTCCTAATTGAATAGAAATGTTTAGGACCCTCCTTTCCTTCCTTTTTTTTTCCTTTCTCGTGACCCTGGAGTCCGGGACCTTTGCAAGGCGTACGAGGGGCCGAAGCCAACTCGCAGAGGACCATTAGACGTTTCTAATTAAATTAGACACCAACCGACGATCATCCCTGTTTGCTCTATGCAAGTGCAACCAAGAACAACCCCCGGTTGGTGCCGGACTATTGCAGAACATAGAAACAAATCATATTGGGCTATGGGTGTGGGTGGCTGTAGTGGATTGGTTACCTTGAACTATGGAAGGACTATGTCCCCTGCCTGATCAATGTTATGTAATACCTACACGGATAAAATGGCAGGGAGTGGCTTGCACACTCAATAATGGGCCCCGAGAAGGGTCGCTAGCACATAATGACGTAGCTACAAGGAGGGAATACTTCCTGAGGTGCTTAAGGAGTGGAGAGTGTTATTCTTTTTGTTATTACAAGCCTGTATTTTCCCACTGCAGGGGAAAGGCCTACTCTCCTTCCACTTCTCTCTGTCTAGGTCTACTAAGGAACAGTCTTGATATAAAGAGTCCAGCTCATCCCGCCATCTTAATCTCCGTCTTAATACAATACCGTTTAGGTAAATAATACAATGATCCTGGCAAAAGACACTGGTAAGAGATGAACTGTCCATCAATATATTATCGAGAAAACCGATGATGAGCTGGAGACATTATCGAACTTGTAATATCGCATGCGGATTATGTTACTAAATATGAAACTATTGAATACATTAACTTTTTATTCAGATGCATTACAGTATTGCGTGACTTTTTGACTAAATAAATTGTCAATGTAAATGATAATCGGTTTATTCACGTAATGACTGCCTCATTAGTCTAGGGGTCGTAAACGTTACAGCAGTAACGTTTCTTGAGAACTGTTCCGTAGTGTTCGATTGACAGTGACGGAACTTTTGTTGTATGATATTAGAAGTATTAATTGCAATTAGTAGAATAAACAACTGGTTTACGAATAAGGGCTGATTTAACCAAAGTCAGATTATTTATCTGACATGTCTGATGATGTCTGACAGTTTTTGTATGGAAAATATGTCGAAAATTTAAAAATTATTCGCTAGATTAGACTTATACTAGGTAGGTATAAAAGTTTGGTCGAATTTGCCCCATGTAGGTAGGTACGCGTGACTGCCACGTCGCGTTGGTCTAATGGTTGGAAACGCTACTGCTGCATGAGGTCCTGGGTTCGATTCCCGGGTCGGGCAACGTGTTATTGGGTTTTCCATCAGGAATTTCTCAGAAGCAGCCCGGAATCTGGATTTGTGTCCGGTTGATGGCAATAGGCTCGCCCTCTATTACATGAGACTTGAACATAACTAGCGAAATGTGGGTGTACTATGGGGGCACCTCTGCCTAACTCTTCGGGGAATACAGGCGTGATGATATATTAACGTAATAAGTAGGTACCTACTTAGGTGTGTAATATTAAAATTATGTATATTTATTTAGGATTGAGTAAATTAATTGGAAGAATTTAATTAGGAGGTAGATTAACAAAACCTTTGAAACTTTCTCTTCTTGCATAAATATCTTAAAGGTGGGCATTCACGGACAGTTCATCGCGCCAAATGGCCCGATGTACAACCCAAAATTTGATCGTGAATGTTAAAATCCGTTGGCGTGATGTAAAACTCTGGATGTCTAATAGCTCCATTTGACTTTAGTCGTTTGGAGCCACGCCAAATGGCGCTATCGTGAATGCCCATAGCGGGCATTTTTAGATTATACGTATAATTTAATTATACAAATTAAAAATTCCATATTTATACAGTGTTGGAATGCCTAAAATTTGAAGGTTATGTCAGACACATAAAATTAAAAAAAAATTGCTGAAAATGCTAAGTTTTTTATTCAATCGATGTTTTCTACGTAAACGTGTGAGGTTTTTATTGATAATTACTTGTTAATTTGTAAACAGCTTTGGTATAATACTTGACTATTCACGACTTATTAATTCGTGATTGTATCAAAACAAAAAAATACGATAAAAAAATCTTATTGAGTTAGCACCTCACATCATAAATATTTTACAAACTAGCCATAGAATTATTATTTAAAAACGGTATTTAATCGATCAACAACTACACAAAAAAGGAAAAATATTATATATTTAATTATATAGAAAGAAATTAAAGGAATATCCCATTTTAATTCAATTCTCAGTAACAATTCATTTTTCAACGAGAAGACACCAGAAAGGTTTTTTAAATCTCGAAAACGAAATTTAAAAAAAAACTTACAACAAAATCCAGTATCCAAAAGAACTTCAACACGTCCAACAAATCGGAAACCCAAAAGCACAAGTTCACCGCACTATTCGTTCACTCACACCAGAAAATTCGGAAAACCTTTCGGAAAAATTCACTCAAACACTTAAAAAAAATCGCAAACTCAAGTCTAAAAATTATCGAGGTAAAATGAGCTTTGATAAGAACGCTTTATGGTTGATATTCGCTCGTCGTAGCGGTATAGTGATGTCCGCGAATGATGCGTGTTTACGGCGTGGTGTGTGCCGCTATTTTGCGCGCGCGCACCTGTGCTCGCCCACAGCCCCGTAAGTGGGTGACATAGAATTCTGGTAAAGTCAACAGGTTTAGATTTTGATTACCTATGATTTTTTGGAGATTTTAGAAAATGAAAGTGCATTTAATTTTTTTAAGCTTCTGTTTATTAAGTGTATTTTTGTTGATTTTTAAGACGTTATAGGAGACTAAAAGATGACGAAAACGCAGTTGTTGCGCTCTTTTTTCTGTCGTTCACGGTAATAAAACTACCGATGTATTTATCAATGCAATGTAGGTACAGTTCACTGAATCTATTGATAACGCAACGTTACATGACAATTTTCAGGTTTCATATTTCTCTTTAGCCTACATACGTGATATCTTTGAACATTAGTAAGTAATAAGAAACATAAGGATTGAATATCTAATTAAGATAATTGAAACAAAAACCAGAATTAACACAAAGCCAATTATCCAATTATCATTATTATAAAGTAATAAAAAAACACTTTCTCAATATTGCCCGCAAAATACGAAACTGCATATGTCGAAAAATAACTTTCTGTCAATTGTATAAATAAACATAATTGGTTGGTTTAGGAAAAGTTGTTAAATACTAATACTTCCAAAACGCTTAGAGTAAACATCTTTACCGGTCTGTGAGCACAGAACAGACCTTAATTTATACACGTGAGCATTTAACTTTCACTCACTTTTGACAGATTATGCTCATGTTCACTATTTGTTTTGGACCGGCTAAGGTAAAGTACGTTGAAGAGTTTTTAATCGATGGTGCTCACCAAACGTAGGTCAAGGTTGCCTTAGAAATATTGAGGTGTTGGTCACATTTTCCATGCTTAGGATAAAAATTCGAGATAAGCTAATTACATAAAATAAAATTTTGTTTTTCGTAAATAAGCCCAACAATTTTGGCTACACAGTTTTCGTAAAAGGTTGTAATTACAAGAACAAAAAGCCATTGTGTCTCGCGTAGATCTACGTTAAGGGTTATAAGAACGATTAAGAATTAATTTTTTTGAGACTGTGTGGCAAGTCTGAGTAAAAGTCCGCTGGTAAGTAGGTACGGTCGTATCTAATGTTTAGAAACGGGAATACTCCCGTCTGCTTTCAATCTCATGATATCACAATAATTACCGTCTACCGTCTTTTACCTTACTTACTTCAACTGAAATAAAGTTCTAGGCAAAGATAACAGACTTTTAATGATTTTAAACTGAAGATAACGTCTAAATGAGTTAAGTCTTAATGATTTGGAAAAAATATATGTTAAATTAGAGCATTTTCTTAATATGTGAATATTTTAGATTATGTTTATATCACATAGGGCGAATTCGACCAAACTTTTATACCTAGTATAAGTCTAATCCAAGGAATAAATTTTTGATTTTTGTCAAATTTTCCATACAAAAACTTTCCGACGTCAATTTTATTCCGCGGATAAAAATTTATTTGACTTTGGTCAAATCAGCCCCTAGTGTAATTATTTGTAAAGTTATGTCTAACGCGGATAAAAACTGAGAATCGAGCAAAAACTATCAAGCGTATTTTTATGATAAGTACACCATTTAAAAAAATATTTATTCATTTATCTTTTAGTATAGGTACTTATTCTAATATAGCACCTTTTTTATGTATAATAAAGCATTATTGCGTCTAATTTGAGACAGCGCTCCTTGATGGGCGAGTCCTATTGCTGGATGGACGTACGACGCGTTGCTTGAGCTCAGTACAGAGCACGCAAGCTATGCACTCAAAGCCGTTGGCATATATCTGGTGATTCCTTCAATGTATGACAGAGACAGCATCTAGACTCGGTTTAATTTTTTTTTTTTTTTGTTTTGAACTTTAAAGTCGTCGGAATAAAGTTCGACAATCAAAAATGGCTCTAGGTCTATAGATAAATCTTGCTTTGTATTAAGGCACTTAGCAACTAGTTAATGATGTCTGCTACTAACGTCATACCTTAAGACCTAGTTTCACCATACCATGTTGGTTAGTTTAATCTTTTGTTAAAATGTTAACGGGACATTAAGAGTAGCGAGTGTTTCACCAAGCGCTAATCTATCTTAATCAGGCATTAAAATTAATTGCTGATTATAGGTCCGTTAACTTACTAACCGACATTTAGTCAGTTGTCTAAATCATTGGCATGAAAAACGCGAGTCTATACTATACGGCTGACTAAAATGATGCATTGTCAGTGAAGATAGACATGTGACATTGCAACTTTTTATTTTGGTTGCTTTGACAACTGACCGATATAAGAGTGAATGATACATCTTTCGGTGTTTATTTTAATGGCTGACTAACTAATGTCTTATTAAGAACAGTTTGATGAAACTAAGTCTAATCAAACTAAAGAAATTGAATAAGTTCTTCTACTAAAACAATTGAAGATATTTTTCTTTGCCTGAAAATCGGCATATTTTAAACGTCATAGGTTAGAAAAGGCAGTACCCTTCTGCCTAAAGCCAAACCTATGTATCTACTTACAAATGTACCCCACATTTGTGATTCTAACTCCACAGCATGTGGGATTTAGCTACTGCTTGCAACCAGCAAGTAGTTGCAAGTTGTTAAACATTATTCTATTCCGTGACCTCCGAGCGGCCTCACACCTACGACCAAGTTGTAATGCGCTTTTACAAAGTCAATGCTACGAGCTTTGTTAAGAGGATTCGATGTAATTAAGTAGTTGGTCCATTACGATACAAAATAGTCGTTATTAATGAAATAATGTCATCATCTGCCGAGTCTTTTCCCAACTATGTTGGGGTCGGCTTTCAGTCTAACCGGATGCAGCTGCATACCAGTATTTTTCATGGAGTGACTGCCAATCTGACCTCCACAACTTAGTTACTGGGTAATACGATACCTCTTGGTAAGACTGGTTGTCAGACTTTCGGGATTCTGACGACCCGTAACGACTGTCGAATTTGCACGAATGACAGCCGTGACCAACGGCTTAGCGTGCTTTCCGAGGCACGGAGGGTTTTGGTATGTTAAGATGGTCACCCATCTACGGACCAACCGCGGCAAGCTTAGCTTAACCTGATCGATCGACCGGTGCGGCTGTTATTACTTAGCCACAAGCCCCTCGAATACTGGAATAAAATAGAGTCTGTTTTGATTTTTCATGAGAATAGAAAATGAAAACTGATTGTTAAATTTTTTATCTTGATTCAGTTAGGTACTGTAGAGGTTTTAACCGAGCGTGCCATAAGTATGCAACATTCGCAAGTTTAAACGTTTATAATTGGTTTATGAAGACAAGCATTGATTTTAAAGATGGAAGAAAGAAAAAACAAGATAGGTTGGCAGTCGAACTGCGGGCTCTGACAGACATGATGTGATATAATGATATATTAATTTATTTTATGAATACAATATTAGTAAGAGTTTTAAAATATTTCATATAGCATACACAAGAATACGCCCGGTACCGTAACGTCCGTCCGGGTTGTTATAGTAAGAGAACTAAGTAAAATAACTTTGCTACCTGTACTGTACGTAAATATATAAAGATCTCTTCATAACAGTCTCAACATTTATAGGATTTTCTAATAAGCCAAAAATTACCTTTCTTCCCTGTTCTTAGAGGTTTTGCGTCCCGACCAAAGTGGATATTAACCTCATAAAAATTTCCCTCAATTTCCCACAAAAAGGTAGGAAGAACTTTCATTGTTTGCAATCCCAGTTTTACCTGGTCGGTTGACTTGACAAATCACCCATAAAAATGAAATCACCTGGAGTCGAACCCAGCACTTTCATCGTGTACTAACCGTGGCCACCTGGCTGTTAACGCCAGCATACTTTCGATATAATTACTCGACAGTGTACAATTAGACACATGTACACTGGATAAATTATCGCGTTCTGTATTAGAGATCCTTAAGAAAACAGTTGAAGCTCACATGGCTTCGGTCACAAAACAACTAGGTTTTTTTAAACATCATAAAGCGCGCCCGCTCAGCTTGGGATCTTGAGCTTAATCCCCGGATTTAATCAATTTTTCTTATCTAAGACCTGGCACACGCAGTCGGAATTCCGTTTCTGAATCACGTTTCGAAATATCGATTTGGAATGTACTAACGCAGCAAATTCATACAAAATCAAGGATGACACACGTACAATATTATTTTCTCCGTTCGGAATTTTCGAACAGAAAAACTACTTACGTGTGTAATGATCCTTGATTTTGTATGAATTTGCTGCGTTAGGACATTCCGAATCGATATTTCGAGCTGAAGTAGCAGTGGGCTGGCCATTTTTGTCGAAGGACCAATGGCCGGTGGAGCAGACGAGTCCTGAAGTGAATACCACGTATGCGGCAAGTGTAGTGTGGGACCCCCCAGCTAGATGGACCGACGACCTCAAGAAGGTGGCTGAAACATACTGGATGCGGAAAGCGGAGGACAGAGTGTTGTGGCGCAGCCTGGGAGAGGCCTATGTCCAGCAGTGGACTGCGATAGGCTGAATTGATTGATTTCGAAACGGGATTCCGAAATACGTGGCCGGCGTAGGAAAATTGTCAGTAACATTCCAGAGTCTGGATAGGAAGCTACGTACCTAAGCCCCCTGTTTTTAAGCATTTTACATTATAAATATAATTAGTCAATTTTGACATTACACTCGTAAATAATAAAAATAAAAATATTGTACGCATAAAACTTGACATTGTATAAAAAATTACCTATTTTCATTTCAAACTAATTTATAATTAAATACAGTAATGGGGATATTAGGTAACCGTACTTTAATTTTAATATTTCTACACCGGCAACGGAAGTTTAAGTGAAGCAGTTAATTAATATCTTAATGTATCATGTACTCAGAAATAAATAAATCTTAAATCTTATACCTACCTATCCAGACTTTTTTTTTATCTTATTTTTTATTTTTAGCCTGAGTTGTCCCACTGCAGGGCAAAGGCCTCCCTTTCTTCTTTCCATTCCTCTCTATCTTGAGCTAGTGTGGACCAATCCTGTCTGTAGGCGTCAAGCTCGTCTCACCGTCTTCTCCGGAGTCTGCCTCGATGTCGACGGACATTTTTTGGGACCACAGACAGTCTTTTCTTAGGTATGGAAAACTGGTCGATCCAGGGATTAAACCCAAGGGAAGTTGAGCAGTTGCACTTACGAACCATAGACAACGGAAGGGATCTGGCCATGCTGTTTAAAAAAAAATCTAGCCTTTCGTGCCCAGTGACCTATATACTTCTGCGTCTGCCTTCAGTTTCGAAAAATATTTGCGTGATGTTTCGGTTAATGTTACGTAAAGCGTCATTATATAGTCGTCCAACAACTGTTTGATATTCGTTGATGGTTACTATTGGTAGTACATTCATCACTTGACATTATTTTGGAGACTGTTGGTAGGTACTAAAATAAGATCTGATTAGACCTTCTAATTTACTTGAGTTCAAGAATCTTCAAAAACCCTAATAAAATTATTTCTAAGACGACGTTCACACGGACGTAAAAATATCGCGGTGATTTTTTTTCGCGCACTGGATTTTCAACGCTCTGTTTAGCACCGAGAGTTGAAAATCCAACAGTTTGTTTTTTCGACGTGTTGGAATACACTCTGTTGGATTCTCAATGCTCGACTCAACACCGAGAGTTGAAAATCCAGTGTGCGATAAAAGCCCGCCGCGATACTTTTACGTCGGTTACCTGTAAATTTTTAATCCAAAAAATAATACTTATGTATCGGTTCTACAGAAACATATTTTACTCACAAACATTTTATATTACGAGACACTACGATTTTAACTGACATTGACCGCAAGAATTAATTAATTAATATTAATTCGAGAAAGTTATGCGTCCGGCTGTTTTACTTTCGGTCGTAAAATAATAACATTGTAAATAAATTGTTTGTGGTTTAGACTTTGAAACGTCGTCGTCAATCTGATTCCTCACGATAGCCTAGACTTTTTCATAAAACCTTTTCTTGAGTTTTTTTATTCATTCGAGCTAGCGGAAAACTCTGAGGACTCTTAATAGCAGGCTATTGTATCTAGTACACGGCTAGAACATTTTCATAATCACGAGGCTTGACAGACCAATTGATGCAGTAGGTAGAAGGTACTGACCTACATTATTATGTTGTTTAGTAAATAGAGAATTATAACAAAACCAAACTGTAAAGAAAATCCCTTAATAGCTAAGATTTGAAGTAGCTTACCGTAGGAACCTTAAGTTTGATAGAAATTACCGGACTGCAGGCAAAAAACCCTAAATTCTGTTCACAATTTGATGCTGCCTAAGCATGTTATGGTCTGTGGACTAACAAAAATGAAATGAAAAGTGACTACCACATGCTATTCTCGAGGTAAAAAATGCCACTGGATGTTAACCACAAACTACAAATAGTTCACTAATCGATCCGAATCTTATTCTGCTACAAATACCAGGTCGGTAGTACATACCTATTGCACACTATGTTCCGAGTCGTTAATTAAAATTGCGCCCAGTTTTTAAACACAAGTCAAGCAAAAACTTGCCTGTTACAGTCTCTTTTGATACTTGAATAAGTAAAGGTAGGCTAGACGCCGAAATTACAAAGTTTAAGTGTGTGACATGAATTTAGTCACACGGAAAATTAAGTATAGGTTCAGTTGTGAAAGGAAAAGGAAGAGTGAGGTTTTTGAGTCATACAATTTAACTTCTTTAACCTATTGACCGTCGATTTATCAATTCATGATAATATCGGGTCGTCGTGCAATTAAATAAAAAAAAACAAAAATGAAAAAAAAAAACCGGCCAAGTGCGTGTTGGACCACGCGCAATAAAGGGTTCCGTAGTTGGGATGAATTTATCCCAAGAACAAACTTAACATTGTAGTTGAAGAACATGTTCTCTCATACATTCCAATTGCAAATCTAAGTTGGTCGACTATTACTCGTAAACTTTTAAAACCTACTTAGCTGTGATAGTTTTCCTTATGACTTCGTTGTTTGTACTACTACCGTGATTTTTTTCACATATCCTAAACCTTTAGCTGGCAGGGAAAAAAAACATCCCCAATTTACATGTACAGGGGTACCCTAAAAAAAGTTTTTTTCATGATTTTATTTTACCACTTCATTGACGTGATTAATCTGTTTATCCATGCCAAATTATAGCTTTCTACATACCACTAAGATTCTCTGAGCTAAACTGAGGACGGACGGACGGACGGACATGGCGAAACTATAAATGTTCCTTGTTGACTACAGAACCCTAAAAACGAGCATAGATTCTCAGTCGTATAAATAAGACTGAGCCGGCACGGGCACGACAAGATTTGTCGTATTAATCAGACTGGGGCGGTCAATAGGTTAAAATATTTCCGTGCCTCGGAAAGCACGTTAAGCCGTTGGTCCCGGCTGTCATTCGTGTATCTTTAACAGTCGTTACGAGTCGTCAGAAGCCCGAATGTTTGCCAACCAGTCTTATCAAGGAGTATCGTATTACCCAGTTACTGGGTTGTGGAGGTCAGAAAGGCAGTAGCTCCATGTGAAATACTGGTACTCAGCTGCATCCGGTTAGACTGGAAGCAGACCCCAATATAGTTGGGAAAAGGCTACGCAGATGATGATGACGAAAAGGTTTCCCGCCAAGATAATTATTTGTGGCCGATAGCTATATTATTAATTATTGAAGATTATAATTTATTAATATCATTAGCACTCATTTTCATTGATTTAGGTACCTATACCTTCTTTTACGTATATTTTTTTTATTTACATTGTTCCATGCTTAAATCAGCTCAATTCGATTACAAACATAAAACTCCGATGACATACCGTAAATGTTATAATAACTGACCCCGAAACTATAGATTGTTTCCATGTAAAACCCAGCCATTCATCATCGACAAAACTCTACAAAACCATAATATACCTACCAAACCTGACACCACATCACTCCAAAACCAACTCTATCCCTCCCTTCCAAAGTTCATATTCCCTTGTTTACACGTTCCAGTTCTAATCGATTCAAATGGGTACCATATCAGCCCATGAATGGACGTCCATCACATTGGTAACGGGAACAGTTCCTTATTGGGCCGGTGAACGGTTGGTAGCTGCGCGTGCGCCGACTCGATATTTATTACCGACGGATACTGCGCAAAAAGTTTTTATGAACTCATAAATCTGGGCATTCTAGGTTTAAGGACAGCGGGGTAATGGGACACTGCCTTATGGGATGAGGACAGGACCAAATCTTAAGCGCGTTTTGGCCTCAATGATTTGAATACGGAATGTCTGTTGTTTAAAAAGAAAACAGCTTGTGAACAACGGTCTGTCAGACCAGCTTAGTGATTACGGCAATTTGAATGTTTGTAATAGTTTTGAGCCTTTGAGAAATCTTTTATATGCCTGCTGATATGGCAAAGGACATTGGCCCCCAGAATCCCAAGAATCATCAGTCCAAATTTGTCACAAACACATATTTATCTCGTCTGCTCGACGTCCGTATGTCACTGCAGGGATTCAGCAGAATATCAGCGTCAGGTATATTTGCCTGACACATGCTGAGCTGGACTCCCATTTGGTGCGAGTTTGAAGCGCACACCGCAACATGCTTCGTTATTTATTTGATTTGAAGTATGTCATCGTGTCACTCTATTTTGTCATGATTTCCAAATATTAAATGATTAGTAGTGATTTTAAATACTATGATTTTAAATTTCATATTAATAATATTGAAAATATGTGATTTGCCTCAAATGATTTTTATATCAGTATGGTCATGAAGTTTAAAAGTATTTTATTTGACAGTTACCGTACAAGTACTGGTTTTTTAACGAAAGGGGAATGGAAACATGATGTTTGGAGCGTCGCCCCTGTTTTGCTATGTTAGTTCTCTTCGAGCCTCGGAACCAAAAGCTTATCTTTATGAAGTCTAAAGTATATATTGATAAATTGAGTAATAAGTAGTACCAAGTTTGTATATGTGTGAGAATATAAATACAACAATATTCGTACTGAAAAGGGGTATAATTTCAATTTATTTATGTTTTTCTTTTTTGTATAATGGTTACATTGTTTTCATATGTTGTATATTCATGTAATTTGTTATCATCATTTTTATTTTTGCTTTTGTGTGTTGTGCTATGTCTTTTGTGTGCACTGAATAAATGTTTTATCTACCTATCTATCACATTATTATTTAACGTTAATTTGACTTAGCTTGAAGCAAACAGCTACCACAATGTGACTATGACCTGTGAGATTGTTTCATTGTTTGTTCTCAGAGTTGTCTGATAGGGAACACAGACTTCATTATACACTCGCCAGCAACCAAATCGACTCAACCCCGTGCAACCCGTGCATACAAAGTAGTTTTATTTTTCAAAAAGTTCTTATCCCATTTATGAAAAAGATTTTTTTTTTAAGCCTGACATATGATTTACATGTAAAAGTGCTTATAATACACCTACTTAAAGAAATAAAATAATGTATCGTTTATCACAAAGCACAAAATGGTCTGGAAGGTGGAATTGAAAAGCGAATGATCGTCGAAATTAGATGAGGTCTATAACCTTATTACACCATTGACGAAAATGAGCTTCAATTGCTCGCATACCGACTATTATAGTATCAACGAGATGGAATCTGTTTGAGATACAAACACTAGTACAGTTGGTCACTTTCACTGACCACAGTGACCACTCATTATCTCGCCGTGTGGTCACGCAATCTTCTGGTTTAGACTTACAAAGCAAACTCGTGTCTAAGTCTTAGTAGGAAAGATTTGTTTCCTTTGAGGAGAACAGTATATTACTTTTTCAAAAAAATAAAATCCTACTTAATACCTAACTAGGTAAGTAAGTAATTACCTGTATGTTAAAAATTACTAATGTAACAAAGACTTTTGTGTCGTGGTTTATTTCATTAAGCACTAGCTGTGTATCCCGACTTCGTTCGCGTGGAAGTCGTAAGATACACCATATACTAAAATAACAGTCACATTTATTTTCAATAAAACTTCGTCGTCCCCCGACCCGCCGCGTTGCATCGCCCGCCCGCGTTATTTGTGCACCATTTCATGGGTTTTCATTTTTTTGCGCAGAACCCTAGTTATTTTTCTAAAATAAAAGTAGCATGTTACTCTTTATAACATCAGCTATCTGCCAGTAAAAGTTTTATCAAAATCGGCCCAGCCGTTTTGGAGATTAGCCGGAACAAACAGACAGACAGACGGACAAAAAAATGTTTACTTTTTTTTGTCAAAAGTACCGTATATACTTTCGTACGCATTTAGTAAAAACCTATTGTTTTGACATTACAAACAGATACTTCAATTTTATTTATTTGCATAGATAGATTTTATCATTATTATTTTAAGTTTCTATAATAGTAATTAAGCAATTAATGTAGGAGGTTTCATAGTGAAATGCAGCAACTCTGCTTGGTATTACAAAAATAAGAATATTAGTGAAACTTCCCTGCACAAGCTCCTTCACAAAGAATGCTATTACTGAACAAAAGAAAACATAAATACAGGATGTTGTTAATATTTCTTAATTACTAGATCATCATTTAATACAATTACAAATAAAATCAAATCCTTACAACAATTAATTTATTATTTATAGACACTTCATTAGCCAATAATTAATATTGATTTAATAATTACAAAATTAATTGAAAAAATTATTTAAAAAAAAAAACAAAAACCGATTTCAAAAACCTAACAAACACTAAAAACTTAAAAATAATATTAAATTGAATAACTACCTACATATAATCAAGAATTATTAACCTAAATAACCTTACCTAACTTTAATCTACACTATATTTTACAATTTACCAGTTTTTGGAGTCGGTGCCAAGCCAAGTGTATCTATCTAATAGGGCCATAAAATATTTTCCCTTAATTTTTATTATTACAATAGTTTACGAGAGTAAATTAATATCATATTATTAGGTACTTACTGATATTTTTACAAAGCTGTTAAAAGTTTTAGTCAGCGCTCGATTGTTGGCGTTGTACCGTATTCTGAATCGCGATATAGCGATTCAGAATACGGTAGCGATCCAGCATATCCATTTGCTGTCCTCTCCCAGCGACGCCTTAAGCCGAGGTCCGTACCCCACAAGGGGTGCCCTTAGCGTGTAGTCGCTTAGTTTTTACTTTTATGCCTGGCTGGAGGCCTTAATTTATTGAGGCATCCACAGGAAAGCCCGGTTAAGCAGTCGACAACCTCCTATAGGTTGAACTGCGAGATGCCATTCCCCAAAAACAACTATCGAGTTTCACATTTCGTCCGCAAGAGCGCGCCACTATCCGAACAAAAACAACTCCATCTTCTTCTGTTGGCATTCTGTTTTGTGATGTAGGTATTTTTTTTTCAGTTTGTTTAGTTGAGTCTGTTAATTTTTTTTGGTGCTATAGTACCTTTTTTTAGGTTAATATTTTGTGAGTGCGGGCTTGGCACCGACTCCAAAAACTGTTAAATTGTAAAATATAGTGTAGATTAAAGTTAGGTAAGGTTATTTAGGTTAATAATTCTTGATTATATGTAGGTAGTTATTCAATTTAATATTATTTTTAAGTTTTTAGTGTTTATTAGGTTTTTGAAGTCGGTTTTTGTTTTTTTTTTTAAATAATTTTATTTTCTAGTTTTTAGTTTAAGTTTGTACATAATTCATAGTTTTAAAGTTTCTTTTTCAATTTTTAATAGAAAGAAAATTCATTTTGTTTAAATGGGTAGGTCTACTAAACGCGCTGTTCAAATGAGACAGCGCCGTTTGGAAGAAAGTACCGACGAAAAGGAAGAATGTTTAAAGAAAAGTAGGGAAAGAAATACTAGAAACATTTCAAATGGGAGTGATGAGCAGCGAGCGTATAGACTTTCTCAGAAGAGAGCAAACACGAAATTATCAAGGAAAGTCCAGAAAGTCATGCTCAGCGGCTCAGTTTGTTTCGTGAACGATTATCAAACGAGACTCAAGAGCAACGTGCTCATCGACTCGGTTTAATTCATGAACGTTTGTCTCACGAGACCGAGGAGCAACGTACTCATCGTCTCAGTTTGATTCAGGAGCGCTTATCAAACGAAACCGAGGAGCAAAGTTCCCGCCGTCTTCACGTGCAATACGAGCGTCTATCCAATGAATCTGCCGAATCCAGAGCGACTCGATTAGATATTATGCGACAAGCTAGTCGTAATCGTAGGGAGGTATCATCAGTAAATGGTTTTGAACAGGCTATTAACATTTTCGCTGACTTGCCATGTGCTATTTATAAAGCTTTGTGTCCACCACAACGCTGTAATTTACGTACTGCTATGTACAGTACGTTAATACCCGAAGAATTGGTGCGTCTGGATAAAATCGTAACATGCTCTCGCTGTCAAAATAATATAAGGAAATGAAAAATTCCACCAGCAGCAGCAGCAGCTTTCTGGAATAAAATGACAGTCGCGACTATACCTCAGGAGCTAGCTGATTTGATAAAATTGGAAGAACGATTTTTATGCCGTGTTGTACCGGTTCTTAAAATAATGAAGCTACAAAACCGTTTCTGTCAAGATTGGTGCAAGGGACAAGTTACTTTATTTGCAAAAGACGTTGTCGAAATCGCTGAACAACTGCCACTTATGCCAAACCAAATATGACTAGTTTTGATTGTGGAAAGTCTCGAGAACCTGCAACGCTCCCAAGAGTTTATTGTGGATATGAACATATTGTATCAAGCTCTAACCTGGTTAATGTCACACAATGTACTCTATAGAGATATTAGACCTTTAGAAATTGTACAAATTTGTGAAGAGCCTACAAGTAATGGTGAGTCTATGGAGTTACAATCTACTCCTCAAAACAACGAAGTGAATATAAATGAAGACATTTCCATACTACACGAATCGTTTCATCAAGCCGATTTAAGATTTGATTTGTAATCTCGGGGTAAACAATGCACTGCTGTAGCAGCTGTAGCATGTGCAGCGTTTTGTACAGACGAGGCAAGTCAATGGTCAAAGAGTGACATTGATTTTATAGTAATCCTCAGAGACAAATTCTACCGTGAGTCCATTGCTTCCAGACTGGACCCCGCAATAAGAGAAGTTAACCCTGAATATCTTGCCGCGAGTGATCTTGCTCGTCAAATATTATACAACAGAAAGAAAATTAATATCTCAGTTTCTGACACCAATTATAATGGTCATTTAGACACAGATCAGAGTCTTGAAGGGTTCCCTAACCTAAAAAATGCTTTGACATTGTTTTTCAGAGAAAATTGTTGCGGAATGCTTCCTGCAAATTCTATGACTGTGGCTGTATATCATAACGCTGAAACGGATGCTTATAGATATTGGCTGTTTGATTCACATGCACGTGGGCCTAAGGGAGCTAAAGCTCCAAGACGTGGTGCTGCCTGTTGCATTAAATTTAAAAATGTAGATGAATTACATGGCATACTACGACGAAATTTGTTTACACCGACGACCAAAGTGATGGCCCAGGATAATATCTTTCTCAATGTGTACTCATTAACTGCTTTGGTTATAACACCAGAGAATGAGGCCGCAAATAAGCTTTTAAATCGACCCCACGATGAGAGAGCTTTAACAGAAATGGCCCGGTTGCGTAATCTTTCCAACAACTAGGTTGGTTTTAAGAATATTTTATGACTAGCTTTCCGCCCCGCAGTCACCCGCGGAAACTTCGTTTTCCCGTTATTTCCTATCCCGTTGGTATTTCTTTAAATCCTGACTTAGTGTGTTCTGGAATGCCCATGCCAAGTCGATTTCACTTTTTTGTTATTATTAAT
The DNA here is from genome assembly GCA_947568875.1 of Fissipunctia ypsillon. NCBI lineage: Eukaryota > Metazoa > Arthropoda > Insecta > Lepidoptera > Noctuidae > Fissipunctia > Fissipunctia ypsillon. The sequence continues at coordinate 22,179,517 of OX387644.1, forward strand.
TTTATTTTTCTTAATTTTTAATGTCGTAGATGGACAAGGATTACAATTATATACATACACAACACATCTAGGGCAAAACTTGGCTAATTGGTGATATGCAGCTATTCGGTGATAGATAATATGTGTTATATTACCAAGTTACTACTGACTTGATAATTGTATATTTTTCAATCATTATAGTATTTGCCACATTTTTAGATATAAGTTAGCAAAGCTTCTTTTGTCTACTATATTGCAGTAAATTTAAAAAATATAAAAAACAAAAAACAAAACTATCACCGATTACCCAAGTTTTGCCCTAAAATTCGATTCATTGATCAGATTATTTTTTAAATTTACTGTGATACAGTAGACAAAAGAAGCTTTGCTAACTTATATCTAAAAATGTGGCAAATACTATAATGATTGAAAAATATACATTTATCAAGTCAGTAGTAACTTGGTAATAAAACACATATTATCTATCACCGAATAGCTACATATCACGGATTAGCCAAGTTTTGCCCTACAACTGTAAAAAAAATGTAGATGTAACAATGATAAATTACACCTTTACTGTATTATTGTTACAATTTAAAAGCGCCCTTAAAAGCGAACTGGCGTAATGTTATGTTATGGTATGGCGTAAACTATGCATACACAAACAATCGCAGCAACCACGAGACATGTGCTGTCGTTTTTTGAAGATTTCTATCGTCTGTGGTTAGTCCATCACCTCCTGACCTGATGATCACGAGACCAAAATGGCAAACGCCCTTTCAAACATCAAAAAAATAATTGACTAAATCAGTCGATGCCTACTTCTTACTGTTAAGGAGTTGTACCTTCCATCATCAGCTCAGTTACATGAGATGATGATTACCATACGCAAGTACTTAATTTACTTCATAAGATTTGCGAAAAACGATATGTGGGCCCATAAAATATGAGGGTTGCCCTCGATTTCTCCAGGATCCAATCATCAGATCCTGTCTTGGTGACTATGGGAGCACTTCAGAAGTATCTCCTTTCGAACAAAAAAAAGATTTTGAAAATCGGTCCACAATTGGCGGAGTAATCGCGTAACAAACACACAAAAAAAAAACATACCGTCGAATTGATAACCTCCTCCTTTTTTTGAAGTCGGTTAAAAATCTGCACTAAAATAATTAAACCGATCGTTCTTCGTTGACCTCAGTCAATCAGAATTTACATTTGTTTTTAACCAAGACCATCTTAAATGCGTTAATTGATGATACCGCGTGATTACTCAAACAGGCTCATCAATGTGCCTAGTTAATACATACCTATGTATAGGGTGCAAGGACACCCAATTACATAAGTTTGAGCGACCAACTGTTTAAGGCATGGGTTTATAGAAAGCTAAGTGAGGACTGCGCGAAAAATATATAATAACTTAGCACAGCCAACTCCGCGTAACGGGAAAAGTTAAGGCCAAAGAAGAAGATCTTTTGTCAAGTCCTAAAAACCGTGTAAGGGGGTAGCGGGAGCGCGGGTCGCTAGTTTCTTATAAGTAATACTTTCTAATCGCTCATAGATCTATACTTAGTACAAGCATTCGTCATCTCTGGTGATAAGTCATGTTATAGATACCATTTAATCTTCCTAATATTGTCGACTAACTGGTTTTCCAAACACACAAATAACCTATGGCTTTTCGTTCCAACTGGACTGACACCTTTTACAGCTAGAATCCATCAACGAATTATGGAAACTTGAATGACCATTTGAGGATTTCGTTAAATGACTAAAGAGCACACGAGATTCCGACCTTTGAATAGTAAGTTATACAATCCAAAACATTCTCACTCAATTATCGACATACTTATTTTATTTACTTGCAATTTGTAATAACAAATTTTTAACGAATTTCAAAGACCGGATAAGAGGGTAATGCATGAAATTCTCAGGCTCCCTAAGCTCCATAGGCAGCTAATGTAAATTAATTTCATTTAGCTATCCACATCGAGATGTGTGCTGCACAATTAGCATACAACATTAGTTAAGAGAGGCGATTACTACTACCTACTTGTTTTCGTCTCGTTTACATCGTGACTCAACGGGGATCCCACGTTTGTATGTCCTAAGTATATAAAATACTATCTGTCTATGTCTAACAGAGCTAAAAACGATTTTCTGAAACACATGATGTTCCTGCAACACTTTCCCTGAAAATCTACAATGTCAGTCAATTCTTTTTACAGATTTACTTTAAGAGGGCTGTCGCATTTTGTCACCCCTCTCGCTCACACGGGACCAGAATGTTAAATGAAAAGATGCTTTTTTGAAAAAGGTTATCAATTGGCGAACTAATAAATAATATTAATTGAATAGGTAATTATTCAAAACACAATTTCTATTGTGTTACCTAACAAACTCAGCTCAATAAGTATTATGATCCGTTTTTGAGACGAGGTATATAAATGCCACAATAAAAATTAGTTTTTAAAAATTACCTATGAAATGCAACAGGCCTCTTTAAGTACAGAAGAAAAGAACTTGTTAATATGAAATTACAGTTGACATATCTATGTGTGATGAGTGATATAGCCAGAAAGGGTAAACATCGAGAGGTTGGAGAAAACGGCTATTAGAGATGTATGGAAGAATAAAAACAAAAACGGGAAGACCATGAAAAATTGTAGCACTCGTAGCTATAATTATGTACTCTTATCTAAGATTAGTTTTAAAAAAGGTACGCACCATAAGCAGAAAATAAACCTCCTACTCTAAGTCAATTTTACACTAATAAATTGCCTAACTTAATTGCCATTACCACTCCAAACCAAAACCCCACACCACAGAAAAAAAAAACGTCTTTCAAAATTCCATTTAGAAGGTGCAAATTATAAATAACAAATCTTGATATTTCGGTACCTTTTAGCAGGTTCCCTACCTGACATTGGGACTGCAAAAAATAGGTTCAAAGGAATGAAGACCCAATTTGGATCTAGACTTAGCCGACCTTTGCAATGTCATGACCTAGACACAAGTCGGGCAAAACGAGTGTATTGTTTTTGTTTTTAAAATCCGATACGATTGGTGCATTCGTGAAAAAATCAAGCGAATTTTAATTTTAATGTCAAAGGTTACAAATAAAACTGTTCGGTATAACAAAGGATGATTTGTACGTACTTATCTGTTATTTCTTAGACTGTATAGGTAGACATTTAAGTTTTGCTAATCACGGTACAAAAAGCAGGATCACGACGATGCTTGGTACCATACCTAAGTAATGAAGATGAGTACTGAAGATATTGTATTATTTTATTCATGAATTTAGCTAGACACTGACTATTTCGAAATCCGAAATAAACGATTTGCGTGAAATGTATCAATCTAGTTATTGTTCCGTTTTCAGCCGATCTATTCTGTAAACATCACACCGTGAGCACTTAGGTGAAGTGAGTTTGAAGTGAGCTCAATCCCTAGTAGAGAAAGGTGGGATGACAGTTCACATCACGCTCACTTCACCTAAATTTTCACGGTGGGATCGTTACAGATTAGCACCACACGTACAACTGAATTTACTTTCGGTAAATTGCATTTTTCACAAAGTGTGGATAAAAACTTGCTACCTACCTAATTTTCCAACAGCTACTAACCTGAATAAATAATAAAGTAATATACTTAACTGAATTCGCCTTCACAAAACTGCAATTGGCATTTGAATGTAACAGTTTCCGTTAACTAAAACCCTATCAAAGAGGATTTAAGGATTTGGGCTACAAAAGAGTTCATTCCATCAAAAGGTTTTTTAATGCCATTAGCAAGTATCATCACTTAAACCTTCCTAATATACAATACAACTCAATATCATACAAAAATATTGATAATCTCAAGCTATGGAATTATTTTCAAATCGATAACTCATTAACATAATCTTTCTAATTCAAAATCACAACTTTTGTATCAAATAATTCGTACAAAGGTCAACTAAAAACTTCCGAATAATTGAAATCTCAGCTAATCTTTAAATACTGTATTTAATTAGAAGATATTAAAAATTATCTATATTTATAATGAAGTTAGTTCGTCATCTGCCTACACGTCCACAAACAATGGATTTAAAATTAGATGTAGGTACCCACCTACTTATGATGTCAAGGTGAGATGACTAGTGTTTTCTATTTACTTTGGCAAGTTAATTAATTGATGTAGGTACTTAACTGTTATTATATAAATCGTTTTTCAGAAATAAAGACGCAAAAAGTTTTAATGTGCAATCAATCTGTCTAGCCTTTTTCCTAACTGTGCTGGGTAGGCTTCTAGTCTACCGGATGCAGCTGAATACCAGTATTTTACATGGAGCGACTGCCTGTCTGACCTCCACAACCCAGTTACTGGGTAATACGATACCCGTTGGTAAGACTGATTGTTAGACTTTCGGGCTTCTGACGACCCGTAACGACTGTCAAAGATCCACGAAAGACAGCCGGGACCAACGGCTTAACGTGCTTTTCTAGGCACGGAGGTATGTCGGTATGTAAAGATGGTCACCATCCAGGGATCAACCCCGGCAAGTGTAGCTTAACCAGATGGACCAAACCGTGCGGCTGTTATTACTTAACCACGATCACGAAAAATTTTAATGTGCAGAAGCTGGTCTAAATTGTAACTAGTAAAACGTAAGTATAAAAAACTTGGGAGCTTCCAGATCCGGCATTTTTATATACAGGGTGTCCGGTAATTAATGGATAACCTTGAAATAGCCTATAATAGACCTTATGACCGTTCTAAAAAAATATACATATATCCCAAGTAGGTATGGTTAAATACTGATATTCAGCTGCATCCGGTTAGACTGGAAGCCGACCCCAACATAGTTGGGAAAAGGCTAGGCAGATTGATTGATCCCAAGTAGGTATGGTTAGAAAAAAATACTGTGCAATTTCTAGTCAAACTATTTACTGCCTCTCTGTCGGCATAGTCAACGTACAATATTATAACAACAAATAACCGATAGAATTCATTCATTTGTGGTCGTGGTGATGAAGAATGTAAAAAAATTAGTATTCTTTTCTAAGAAATTTTAGTTTTAATACTTGGGATATATATTTTTTTTTGTATTTTTTAGAACGGCCATAAGGTCTATTATATGATATTTCAAGGTTATCCATTCTTTACCGGACACTCTGTATACCAGATTATTTCAGCAGAAAATTGGACCGTAAAAAATGTGTAAGAACAGAAACAAGACTAAGTGCCAATTTTACCAATAAAACTGAACGCGATCAGCACATCTAAACTGTGTTCAAGAGCTGTTAGTATCAATATTCCACAATAATGATGAGACTGGCTGCTCTTGAACGCAGTTTAGGTGTCCTGAGCGCAGTTAGTTTCATTAGTGAAATCCGCCCTTAGGTAATAAATAAATAAATAAATCATTTATTTTGGACTAAAAATGTTTTACATTTTGTAAACCCACCAAACTGCGAAACAATTTGTCGGCGGGATACTTTCCTAAAACTTTCCATGGCGCCGACTCCCTTGTTCACAAACTAAAGTAAAATCAGAGAATCGACATCTGTTACTGACACAGACAGGTCGAGAAAAGGACGGTGACAGATAGGAACTAAATAACGGCAGAACCCAATAACCTATCTACCACCAGTTTTGGCATACTGGAGATAGAAAAACCTATGTATCTATGGTTTTAACGTCCCAATAATCTATAAGAGATTACGGAATCTTACCGGCCTGACATAAGGACAGATAGAATTATACTGTCTACGATCAATAGCAATCTGTCTTTTAATGAAAATAGGTTATTGGGTTCGGCCTTTAGATGGCAAGCAAAGCCGATATCGACCATTCTGTCAATGCTTAAAGCAAATTGTAAAAGCAAGTGTACATAATATTTTTTTTTTATTGCCACCGATAAAAATCTTCGAAGTTTGAAGTTTAACTAGGTATGTTAAACTTATTATACCTAAATCTTGTGGGGTTATTACGGGAAGTTGGAGATGATAAATTTAATTTATAATGCCTTAAACTTAGTCTATGCATTCTGATTTGTCAACTTCGTAAGTCTCATTTTAGGTCAATTAAAATTGACAATACTCTACAGTATGTCCGTCCTTTTCCTGGTTTATTATAGAGAAAAAGATGAATATCGCCTAACGACCGCTTTCTACATATATATCTCAATCCCAATCTTGATCCCGATACTTGTCTGTAACCAATCAACGGCCGAGTTTGTCAATCTGAGTCTTTGAGAGGGTGAATCACAAGGAGTCGTCAAAGACTACGGGTCAAGTTTGGGATGAGACACATTAGATAATTTTGGCTTACATTAAGTTAATCTTATGCACAACAGAACCGGCACCAAATAATTTAACAGATGTGATCCCTATAGTTACATATTACGTCATGAAACAGTAAATCTATTTCACATAATATAGTTACTTATATTATAATTTAAAATAATTAACTTAAAACAATAATAATTATTGTAATTAACTACGCAACTTATTGTGTGTTATCTGTGGTGCTGTAACACCTAATTATACAGGACACGAAGTTAGAAGAACTAGTGGAGCCCACTCCAGCAGAGCTAATAAGACAAGCGTGACAACGCTCTCTTTCACGATTTGTCGAGATTTGTCCACAATTCTGACGTCATCCAAATGTATAATGCTGCAGTCCCACGGCCCGCTTTCTCACAGGCTAGATCACGCCAGGCCAGGCTGACAGGCCGTGGAAACCGTCGCATCCGATGAGGCCTGCGGTGAATGCTCGGCACGGGCCGCGACAGGCCAACCGACCACGTACCATGTGACTGAGGCTTAACATGACCGCCAAGTTCAAGTAAAATCAAAAGAGGCACTTCGACACTTCGTTTTCTAGCGACGATAGACCGATGTAGCAAGTTATTAAAAACAAATCATTTTTATCGTAGCACACATGTCACACAGGGCATGTCGTCCTGTGATGTCGAAGTCAAACGTGGAAGTTCCGATGGATGAATGCATTCTCTCGCTGCTAGTACCTACCTAAGTTATGATTAAGTTATTAACCATGAAACAATAATAATAAAAAAGTACCGGTTTACAAAAACAATATTGAGTTATTATACTAGTTAGATATAAATTATTAATGTTAATTACATGTTATGCCTACTAAAGGCATAAAAATAAGTATAAAACTGGTAATCGTGATTGATATTAATAGATTTTTAATAGATTCATCATCAGGAAACGAAAATTGCTCATTTATTATAAAACCGACGTGAAAATCTATGCTTAAAAGCCATGTTCACACTTCACGATCAAATCAGAGTTTTTAATTATAAAATTACAGATTTGACATGATTTACGGAATTAATAATACGTTTTTAATTATTATAATTTCGGATGATTTGTCGCTTCATGATTAGAAAAAAAATGTTTTTTGTACCTAAGCATTATTAATAGTGGGAGGTATCTACATATATAAATACCTATAACACCTGGTCTATTTTGGTATAGGCAGATCTTTGTTAATGAGTTGGATGCTCAACTGATACATATAATGTAAATTAGGATATTAAATTTGTATCTTGACTCCATAGAGTCACGACCTAAAATAATTTGATAAGTAATAATAGTTTACGGTTTTCGTCACTTAATATTACCTTTTGAATTAGAAAAGAGATAGAATCTTCTTAAGCTTTAACTTTACAGACTCTTTAAAACATTTCCGATAGCAATTATAATCTAATCCTGCCAATTCAACATTCCAAGACACAAAAATTAACCCTAACAAATTCGCGTCGCATCCAATATTAGAATATCTAAATAATTCATTTCATTAACTTTCGATTTCTACGTGTTTTAGTCTAGAGAACAACGACTTAATGCGCCTCCTACATGAGAATTAACTAGGCTCCCTAACATCGGACTAACTATCCTTGTGTAGCATGCTAATGTCTCCGCCCACGGTGGAGAAATAACTAAACTAATTCTAAACTAATTCTGTAGAAAGGGAAATGTGAGACTAAACTGCGGGGTGGTTGAATTTTAATAGGAGGCTGTATTTAGGGATTGCTTTTTAACGTAGCGGTTGTTTTACAGGCTGAAAATTGTCACGAACTGAGGATAAATAGGTATAAGCACGCTTAACTCATTGACTGCCGGAAACGTGAATCTGCGCGAAACACAATGGTTTTTTAACTGTTTCAGTAATTAGCATACGAAATGTTAAACACAAGATTTCTCACCACACAACCTTATTACTGTAATATGCTGTATATAAATAAAATCAAGACCCTTGCAAAGAAGAATCGATAAACAGAAATAAATACATATGTGAACCGTTTTAAAATTAAACTAATAATGAACTCTGAAAAAAAAAACAACTTCAATACAAAAACAAAAAAAGCTCTCGTCTTTAATCCATAAATGAAAAAACTTTAACAAAACCAGTTTCTATCAAAATTCTCAAAAGAAAGACATTTGGAATTCCCATCACAAATCTGTCTCATTTTACTACAACTTCGCGTCGCATCCAATATTAGAATATCTAAATAATTCATAATTCATTCATCAATTCAAATCAAAAATGTTAGCATCAGCTAACATTTTTTTGTTAATCATAGCAAAAAAATAAATATAAAACGACCACACCTATACGAATTAATTTATTCTTAACAATGTAATGTGAGAAACAGTTTTATATCGTTGTAAATCAGAGGACATCCTGATCATGGTTTGATTTGGGTTCGACGTTCGATCATCGATATTTTACATAATATCTGTCACATCCGTCGATTTATGGCTAATTAGTCTGTGGACTTATTAAAATGACGTCATTAAACAACAACGTTTATACGAGCATCGCTCGCTTTACTTTTCGTATAAGGCTGTCTGTTTTTTTTTTTTCATATAAAGACGACCACATTTTTATGGATTCATTGATTTACTGGTTGCAAATCGTGAGGTACAAAACCTTTGATCTCGAGTACCTGCCCTATCCTACCTATCTCAGTAAGTACTGTAGAAATTACATTGTGGCGGACGAATCTACAATAATAGATGATAAATTGTAACGCACATATTTCTATTATTATCAGTTTACCTCAAAGAAACGTAGACAACATAACTCTACTATTTTTCATGACATTTTTTCATCAAACAAGAACCTAATCCTTCATATTTAAAAGTCTCAACCAAACCACACTTGCTTGAATAATCGAATGCAACCATAGTTATTTTCCTAACAGCCTGTATAACATAAGGTTGCTTTTTGTATGAAACCTTAACACGGGCTACGCCCCCTCCCCTGGATAAAAGGATCGACGTAGTCCTATTTCCAAATGAGACTTTTATTCATAACATTCGAACATTCAGGCTCTTCCTGCCTATGCCTATACGAATAATTAATTACCCAACACCAGAAATAAGGTCTGTCCCTTGTAAGAGAAAGCTTAATTCAGGATGATCGAATCGCGGACCTGGCGCCACAAGTGTCAGTCAAGTTAAGCATTAATTTGTGCCAATAATGTGCACCCACACAAACTAACCTTGTCCTGCTTGAGCCTCGTCAGCCAAAACTGGCGGAAAAGACGTGACGCAGCCTCTTACGAGCAAACAATATGATGCGATGATTCGCATCAACCCAGAAGGGGTAAAAAAAAAGAACTTAACATTTCCGATATACCATCGAATCTTTTACCCCATTGGACGGTATTGAGCCAGAGGGAGGGAAAAGAAGAAAAAGGGCCAAGAAGTAAAAGTCCACATTCCAGAGAGAAATATAATTTTTTAATGGCTGCAAACGCTAAATTAACAGATGACATCAAATATTAATAACATAACTTCGCGATATGTTATAAATTAATGTCCCGTGATAACTGCGAGACGTTGATTAGTCATCCACCTGTAAGGGCCTTAGGTCATCATGAGAATATGTTTTTAAGCTTTTTGTTCTTTGACTAAAACAAGTTTTTTGACACATTCTTCTCATATAAGGATACGGGGATTATTAATATAAACGTTGCTTTAAGTTAAATAATGATAATACCTGTTTATACATACATTTTTGACGTCTAAACGTCTCTTAACTTTAAGCAACGTTTATAAACAAACCCCTTACATTGCTGCTAACAACTTGCTAAGTATCTTTCTGAACTACACATATATATGCATGTAACATGACATAACATCACGCCTGTCTGAACCTTTTTTAGTATTTGTCTGGACCAATTAACCAGCATCTGCCGAGCCTTTTCTCAACTATGTTGGGATTGGCTTCCAGTCTAACCGGATGCAACTGAATACCAGTATTTTACATGGAGCGACTGCCTATCTGACCTCCACAACCCAGTTACTGGGTAATACGATACCCCTTGGTAAGACTGGTTGTCAGACTTTCGGGCTTCTGACGACCCGTAACGACTGTCAAAGATCCACGAATGACAGCCGGGACAGCTGGGCGTAACGTGCTTTCCGAGGCACGGAGGGATCTTGTTATGTAAAAATGGTCACCCATCCACGGACCATCCGCGGCAAGCATAGCTTAACCTGATCGATCGACTTGTGCAGCTGTTATTACTTAGCCACCAGCCCAAGCTGTCTGGGCCGATGAATAAATGTGGGTTATTTAGCGCCTACAAAGGCCAAAAGTTTTTTTGTCAGTTCATAAGAATATAAATTTTCTATTCTTTTGTTCCCATAATCAATACCCATATCATAATAATGATCCACATACCAAAATCGAACACCTTACAATAGTGTGAAAGCTATACTCGAGAAAATAATAATGTATTCATAGATTAATGATATAATCAGTGAAAGCGATCTATTGTGGTCAATTTATAGATGACGTGGTCTAATGAAGATCAGAAGGTCACTGGCAAATGTCAAGTTTATAATATTGTCGCCGGCGGCCATTAGTTTAGTCTCTTCTTTATGATGAGTCATCCTCGTAAATAAAAAGTGCGCACATATTTTTTCTGTACATTTTATTTAGGAATTAGGCGTGTGAGCTAGTAAAAAGGTCAATTTAGTTTTGGGATATGATTTCAGTTCTTGTGTGACTCATTGCAGCGTGAAGCATACAGGTTGTATGGTCATATGCTATACAGGTTGTATCAGAAAGGTGTGGTCAAATTTAAAGGTGTGGGACCGACCATCAAACTGAACAACTTTCTCCATGGGACCAACATCATATTCGAGAAAAAATTATCAGCTGTCCCGTACAAGCTTCAATACCTCCTCAACCCAAATATATGGGACGGCTGATAATTAAGAGCTCAAGAAATGAATACAATGAGATCGCGCTTAAAATAGGTAACGAGCTTTTGCAGGCGTAAATTAAAACGACACAAACGTTCAATATATTTAATTCTGAATAACAAAACATTTACAAGTTAATGTGTTGACTGAAACTTTTCGAAACACATTTATTCTGCTTTAACTCTGATAGACTTTATGAAATAAAAAATGGACGCAAAATATGATTTTTTTGACATCTCGACTAACGCAATAAATTTTTAACCACACATAGCATCACGCCTTGATTCCCCGAAGGGTTGGGCAGAGGTGTACCTATAGTACACCAACATTTCGCCCGTTATATTTAAGTCCCATGTAATAGGGGGCGAACCTATCGCCATCAGACTCCGGGCTGCTACTGAGAAATTACAGATAGAAAAACCCAATATCACTTTGCCCGACCTGGGAATCGAACCCATGACCTCATGCTCAGCAGTAGCGCTTGCGACCACTAGACCAACAAGGCAGTCATGTTTAACTACCTATCTCAAATTATAGCTTGCAACGATGTGCAGCTAATTGTTAAACCAATTTAGCCAGAAACACAATATAGACAAAATGTATCTCCCTCTTTAAGAGAAGTTAAAGTCATCGAGAACTTAGTTGCTTTACCATTTCAAACATTTTGTCACACAAAAACTTTAAGTCTGCAACAACAAAGCAACCCCAGCCAGGTTCCATTTGGATGGCTTGTCCTTGGTCTTCAAGTTGAAGGTCCACACGTACGTTGGTCCTCGTGTACGAGTCTTATAGACAGGACACTCGTACATGTTTCTGAGGTCTTGCTTGTCTTGGGTTATGGCCTGAAATAGATATTTTTGAGAAATACATAAATTTTTCAGGCTAGTTGGAGCCACAGTCTTCACATGGTGACTGGATGAGCAAGTAGCCGAGAATCGAGTATAATGGCGAGCGATTGGAGAGGCCTACGTCCAGCTTTAGACCGCTAAAAGCTACTATAGGTTTATGGTATTTTTTTTATAAATTGGCTCTATATTATTTTATAGAATCATTTCATAAGGTAATATGGGCAGCAAGCACGAAAACGAATCTTAAAATTCTGAGTGAAGCCTCAGACAATTTTAAATTGGGTTCTCTTTGTGGCATCTTTCATCAATCTCAAGGATTCAAGAACGTAGAAGCTTCAAGAATAATTCTAACAACCAACAACAGACTTACAGAAAGGAAATATGTACATAAGAGTCTCAAATTGCCAACTGCCTGATACTAAAACATATGCTCTTTTTGTTTAGAAACCAGGCGTTTTTTTTGGATTTAAAGTGAAATTTAAAAAATAACACCCACTCACCCTAACATTAATGACAGGCATAGGCGGGAACAAATCCTTTAGCTTCGAATCCATAATGATGCCAGCTTGCTGATCCCACCGAGCTCCTTCCATCAGCAAACCATGCACGAAGGCACCGTCACGAGGTGCTGACCGAGTGTCCGCGATCCTAGAGGAGATGAGGAGTTAGAGAGGAGAAGGGAAGACTTGGTGACGGATGGTGTACTCTGGTCTTTAGCTGTAGTTAAAACTACTGTGGTAGTAGGGATTTATATAAGACTGATCATTTGGTAGATAATTAAAAACAAGGAAGAAATGTAAGGTGGTTTGTAAGGAGATTTAATTTTTTGAGTATAGTGAAAATGAACTGCGGAGAATACTGACCAAATTAACAGCAAGGCAACTAGCTTCATCTTACTGACTGACCGACTCCATGACAATAGGCATGATGAGTAATTTTTTTTTTGTACACGCATTTTTTCTTGTTTTACGTAATCAAAAGGTTACGGCAATATATTAAGTTAAAATGTGGCATGACGTCATGCCTTGCTACATTTTATACTTAGTTGTGACGTAAAGAACCCCCACTCCCCAACTTTAATGCGTTTTATCTGTAATTTTTTATTAATATGATAAAGCAAAAAAATAGGTGTCTAATATTTTTTTATTACCTGACTGACGGACTAAATAAAATTTCTTTTTTTTACCCAGGCATCATCCCTATTCAAAAGTACCTATGATTGGTTTAATTGAAATAAATGCTTTGAGTTTAAACACTTTTGCTCAAGAGCTTTTACTCTTCTACCAATATTTAAGTTAATTCTTATACCTGTTGATATGTCGAAATAAATAAATGTTATGAAGTTTTAATATGATATTATTAATTTATCACAGGAACCTTCCTTCCTCATTGCTGTGACTCATAATTAATTTTAATAAGTCGAGTCTCTCTTATTACAAGTTACGAGTTATACAGGGTGGTGATTTAGATACCTGCATCCCTCAAGGGGGTGATTCTACCCGTTATACTAACCAACTTTTACCATGAAACTCATATCCGATTCGAGAAAAAAAATCTAATTCCTATACACAGTAGACGGACTATTTCGATTCACGTGTTTTTTTCTACTAATCTTATACGTGTATGTGTTTCATAATGAAAGTTGTTTAGTATGACAGGTAGAATCACCCCCGTGACGGATGCAGGTCGATAAATCGCCACCATGTATAAAAGCTAAAGACCAGAGTTCGTTTTGATGGTTATATTTACATATTACTTACTTAATTAATAAATTAATCTGATACCGTCAAGACGGCTTACTTTGACTCTAGGGCATAACTTTGGCCCAAATCGAGACAAATGTTCAGTGTCATTAAATCCACACAACAGTTCCGCAAGTACGCGTCTATATCGCCATCTATTAGTTACTGAAGGAATACGATGTTCGGTTGTGTGGTCGCGACACAGCGGGCAGTTCAAACGTCAAGTCTAGATTTGGGCCAAAGTTACGCCCTAGAGTCAAAATAACCCGCCTTGATGGTACCTGTTAACAGATTTTATAATAAAAGCGTATGATACAATGCTGAAACCTATTTTGTTCAAAGGAGGTTATAATACCAAGTTAAATAGGATAGAATTAAGCCGAGGAGAAGAATGGCAGAAGAAATGAAGATGAGGTGGAAGTGTTACTTTAGATAATACAGCATTCGTTTTACCTTACTAGATAATGTACAGATTTACAATTATTATATTTACATCTACCATACCATTTATTTACTTGGTCTCACCTTTTTTTCACATATTTATAATATTTATTAACATTTAAGAGCTTGTGTGATTTGTATGTTTACCTACCCTACCTACATAATTACAAAGAATGACTGGTAATTAGCAGTGATAGGAATAGGTAGTGCTAATTTGCCTAAACTTCGAGGAAGGAAGTAACATAGAGTGGATAATACCTCCTCTAAAATCCCGGAATAATTTTAATGACGTTTAAATCCCGGGATTTAAAAATCACGATTTTTTCATCGGACTTTATTTGTAGTTACAAATTATTGATTTGAAAAATCATAACATTTGTTAGGGTTACACACACACACACACACATTTATATCTGTAATTTTTATGGTGCACATAGTTAAGAGTATTCTATCTATCTATAAATAAAGTTCAATAAATAATTCATGGTTTTTAAATCCCGGGATTTAAACGTCATTAAAATTATTCCGGGATTTTAGAGGAGGTGTTATCTACTCCATGTTACTTCCTTCCTCGAAGTTTAGGCAAATTAGCACTACCTATTCCTATCACTGGTAATTAGTGACTGATACTTAAACACATGACAAACATGGGACCAAACCTGAAATCGCGAAAAAAAATCAGCTGTTCCCTACATTTATGTTCGCATAACTCGTCAAAATGTAGGGAACAGCTGATTTTTTTTCTCGATTTCAGATTTGGTCCAATAGTAAAAATTGTTTGTCATCATGAGTACAATCATGTCTTTAAGTAATATTCACTAATTACCAGTCACCCTATACATGCTGCTTTTTTATTGGCTAGGAACTTTTTAATATAGAACCAAACCTGAAATCGCGAAAAAAAAATTTGTTGTTTCGAATAATTATGTTCGCATCTCGTCAAAATGTAGGGAACAGCAGATTTTTTTTTCGCGATTTCAGGTTTGGTCCCATAGTAAAAGTTGTTCATAATGATGAGTACAACACTATCACGGCAGCTCCCTAGTCAATAAAAAAGCAGCGTGTATACTATCCGTATTAATCATAAAAAAAAACTAAAACTTATTATAAACATATTTTAGTTAAGGTGTTTTGTCTTTTTCTTTCAAATTCAAATCATAATTCGAAAGAAATTGATCAAACACTTTTTTAGAGTTCCGTAGTCAACACGGAACCCTTATAGTTTCGCCATGTCCGCCCGTCCGTCCGTCCGCAGCTCAGAGAAGCTCAGAGACTCTTAGTACTAGAAAGCTATAATTTGGCATGGATATACATATTAATCACGCCGACCAAGTGGTTAAATAAAATCACGAAAAAAAAAATTTTTAGGGTACCTCCTGTACACGTAAAGTAGGGATGTCTTTTTTTTCTCGTCTACCCTATGGTTTGGGGTGTTGTTGGAAAGGTCTTTCAAAAATATTGTGAGTTTGTGAAAACAATTTTTCGATTAAAGAATCCATTTCTGAAATATTAAGCTTTAAAGTGCTAATTTTTGTTAGATTTAATTGTTAGTGTTAATTTTTGTCAAGTCCTCCCCCCTCTTGCCAGCTAAACAGTTAGTTCTGAATATGTGAAGAAATTCACGGTAGTAGTATATACTCGTACAACGGAAGTTAAAAGGAATACTATCACAGCTAAGTAGGCTTTAAAAGTTAACGAGTAATAGTCGACCAACTTACATTTGCAGTTGGAATGTATTAGAGAACATGTTTTTCAACTACAATGTTAAGTTTGTTCTTGGGATAAACTCATCCCAACTACGGAACCCTTCATTATGCGTGGGCCGACACGCACTTGGCCGATTTTTAACTAAAATAGTTTTATTAAGCGTTTGAGTTTTTTTATGAATAAAACAGTTAGTACGTACCTATATACTTACAGCGTAAACCAAATATTTTAAAGTTCCAAAGAATCTCAACAGCAGCCCCTTTACATAGGGTTGCGGGATGTTCGAAAGAGTTACCGTGGCCCCGGCACAGGCAACAGAAGGAACACGGGTGGGTTTTAGTCAGTAAAAGTCTGACACGCCCTCCCGCTCCGCCCAGAGCGGGAGAAGTTATTTGATGATTTCCCATCCACAAAAAAAAAAAAAAAAAAAGCCCCTTTACATGTACAAAAAGCGAGTAGTAAATTCTTCGTAAGCAAAGCGGTACCTCCAAAAAGACTGGATAACGACTAAAATGAAGATAGATCATACTCTACTGAAAAAAATACATTTGACCTTGTTCAAAGTCTTTCTACCCAGATTAATTCTACAAAAAGCTCTCGCAAGGAAAAATCAATGTTACAATAGTTACAAGACTTAAATTCTGAACGTCCTTATCTACCTGTAATATACCTTGTGTGCTGTTCATATTTGTCATGCCTGTGATTTTAATGTAATTTCAGCCAATTATTTGTTTAGTCTACAAAGGCATTTAAACCGATTTAAATTTAATACTTAGAATCCCAATTTTATGAATGTAGCGTCGCTACTCACCAGTACCTATGAAAAGTACAAAACAATGAAGAAAATGTTGACAACATTAAACTAACCACAGATAAGTTAACATTCTACATAAAGTGTGTCTCATTTCCCTGCTTTATTTCCTCATTTCAAACCGAATGGTTCATTGACTGATACGAATAGATTAATATTTAATTAAAAATACAATCTTTTATAAAGAACCGAAGAAACAGTTTAATTTACAAATTTGTAGATGGATACATTACTGTGTGCAGTTTTAAGTGGAATGCCTATTTGTCTTTTATGGAAGCATCTTATCGAGATGCCTCCTGAACGTTGTTATCAAGCAATTTAATATTATTATTTTTTGTTTTTAAACACTGCTTAACGACTAGTACTCACGTGAATTCTTCCTTCATTTTCTTAGTGACATCACACTGCAGACACATCTTGTCTAGAGGCAGTTCATACCTCCGAGCAGTGCTCTGCATGATGGCCGTCAGTAAACTTTGAGGGTTGAAGAAGCCACCGAGCCACACTGATGCTGGTAGCTAAATCATGCAAAATATAAGTGAGTACTCACAAGTCTATTAACATGTTTTTCTTTCGGGTCTAAAATATTCTGAGAAATCTTTAAAAAAATCAAAAATCAAAATTAATTAATTTGCATATATAAGCTACAGAAAGTTCTTAAGATCACCAACATCACTTATATGCCATTAATGTCGGCGTGAAAATATACATGCATAAATATTATTTTAATAAATGAATGAATAAACTTGAAAGTAAGAAGATAAGGAAGAATACAAAAAATTTGATTACGTTTGAAAATAAAATAAAACACACTGCGCGGAAACATGGAAAGAAGTTAAACGAACACAATCCAAAAAAATAAAATATTAAGGAATATAATTCTTACGACAAAGTCTGTAGCCCATGTTTCAAGTTCCCTTAACCGCAACGTAAGATCCACGAACCAAGCAGACAGACCCAGCAACGAAGGGTATGCACGGTTGGACCAGATCGCAGGTACCTATATAATACGATAATTATACTGAAGTGACATATTGGTGGACAAGCTATAACAAATATGGTGTTCAGGTCCAGAAACAGAAATTACTATTACACGTAACATAACATCACGCCTGTATTCCCCGAAGAGTTTGGCAGAGGTGCACCTATAGTAGGTACACCCACATTTCGCCAGTTATGTTTAATTAAGTCCCATTTAAAAGGGGGCGAGCATCCAAAAGCTCCAAATTACTATTAGTTTAGTTATACCTAGGACATGGGTCCCATATAAAGTCGTATGATCCCTATTGAAAGATAGTTTCAAATTCTATGATAAAATATAATTGAATTCACTGAACGCTCACTATTTTACAATTATTCTCTCACTTACTTGATCCAAAAACAACGCATTTTCCAAATCTTCCATATCTGATGTAATTGTTAATTCACCCTGAAATAAGGAAATAAGCATTAAGATCTATTTTAGGCCACTTTTCATTTGAGAATTTACAGTCAAAGCTCATTCAATTATTCCTCTTTAATAATTTACCTTCAAACCCAAATCCAGTTCCCTAAGGGATCTCTTCATCTCTCCAGTCAGATAGTTCATTCGCTCACATTCCTGGAAGGCCACTATTACATACGGCGTCCTCTCTTCAACCTTTCCCATAATTTCTGTCATGTTAAACTCTTCAGGTAACTTCTCTATTATCTCGTCTAGCATTTGTTTTACCTGATATAATATATGTGTCAGTTGGATTACACTTTACAGCTACTAATACTCACACAAGCTCGTAAGGACCAAGCTTCTGAGCATTCTTAACCTACTGACTGCCCCAGTCGGATTAATACGAAATGTATTAATATTATGTTATTTATTTAATTATTTATGGGTTTGTTTTTTTTTTCACTACACGACGCTTTGCACGGCAATTGATATAAAACCAAGCTGTCAATGGGTTAAAACTAGCACGCGAATCACTAGAATGGTTTATACACACATAATGGTAAACAATAATTGCTCATCAGTAGATCTATTTGACAGTCAAATAAATGTTTTGTACTGTTTTTTCATATATGTTTTAAAGAAAATCTGACTAACCTTCTCCTCTCTAGTCACAGTAGCAGCTCCAGATGCCTGAGCATCTCTCGGTTGCATCTCAAATATAGTTCTAAATAGATTCTCAGACGTTGTAGTAAGGAAACCAATCTCAGCATTAGGATGTAAGCCATAAAGGTAAGGGGATTCGGCAGGCATGGCGTCTTCTATGTACTGGTGGTAGCCTACGTAGTCTGTGTTAGGAGGGGCGGGAAAGCCAGGGGCTAGTTGGAGTTCGCCGTCCACCTGGTAAATAATAAAGATGAAATTAGTTAACACAATCTCGCTTGAAGTCACATAGAACAGAAACTGGCATATATGACATCCTGTATTTCCCGAAGGGTTAGGCCAAGATGTAGGCCTACCTAATAATACACCCATATTTCGCTAGTTATGTTTGGGTCCCTTGTAATAGGGGGCGAGCCCATTGCCATTAACCGGGCACAAATCCAGACTCTGGGCTGCTACTGAGAAATTCCAGATGGAAAAACACAAGAACACTTTTCCCGACCCGGGAATCAAACGCAGGACCTCATGCTCAATAGTTGCGTTTGCGACTACTAAACCAACGAAGCAGATATATGACATCACTAACAGTTTAATCTTACTAATGGTAACTTACCTACGCCTCATAATTTATTTATTTCTTTAATACTTTGTGCACAACAAAAACTACATAAAAGTGAACTTAATGCCTTGGGCATTTTCTGCCAGTCTATATTATAATCTTTTAAGGAAGAAAATTTGGTCCCACTATTTTTAAAATTATTAAAAGCAAATATGAGTAAGCCAGTTTCAAATAATAATAACATGAACGTACTAGTTCAGGCTGCATCAACTCTTCCAAGTAAGCGTTGCATAGCCTCCGGTCCCAATCATCAGTGATATGCCCTCCGTACATAATCTCTCCGAAAAGGTACCTGAGATCTTCCCAAGGCACTCTAGCATTCGCTTCCAAGTAGTTGTACAAGACGAACACGCTTATTGTTAGATCACCTGAAACGAAGCTCATGATAAGATATAATTAGGAAACTGTTTTACAATTGGTTCGCAATATAGACTCTTGGTGAGGAGGATTAATTAAAAATAGTACAATTTTAAAAACCAAAAGGACCAGCAACACTAAAGATGACTTTTGAAACACAAATTTATTAGGATGAAAGAAATATTTGTAGATGATGGAGGTCATCAACACATTCCACATCGACACTATTGTAATAGGAAAATGTGAGAACAGATTGAGAAAACTCCTGAAATACACACCAACATTAAACGGATAAATCTTATTCCATCCCTGTGGTCCGAACTTTCGTCTCTCAGCAACCACAGCGTGGAAGTAACATAGTGCGAATAATATCGCTTTGAACTCAGCCTCCTTACCACACATTTCTAGCGTTTCTTGATTGAAGTTATCGAGTGCTTTGTGGATGTTTGCCTGTTGGTACAAAATATGGTTATTCTAGGAGGCAGCTGGTGTGCCTATATTTCGTAAGTCTCGTTTCGAAAAAGATTCTTTTCTTCAGTTACAAATTCGAAACATTGTATTTATCCCACAAAGATTCTATTCATTTTAAAATAAAAGAATATGGATCCTTTGCTTAAAACCCTATTTAAAAATGAAGGTTTATATTATCTGAAAATGAATGTTTGTTTTATTGCATAACATTTTGTTGAATGGCGTGCGATTGGAGAGAGAGACTATGTTCACTCCAATTAAATAGCACATCACATTTCCGATTGTCCACACCACAAGATTTTAAATTTTAACATGAACGTTTCTAATATTTGAAGACATTAACACCGTACCTGCATGCCCGTAGGTGGTTCATTAGTGATCTTGATGCTAGACTCCAGGATACCCTGCGGTATGATATGAGCCGCAGCCGTAGCCGCCGGTTCAGCCGACATGAATAAGCGGAAGTCATCGTGGCATCCATTTGCGAAGCTCTCCATCTTCTTCTCTAGGCTTGGTAGCCATTTCTTTACTAAATGAATGTTCTGGGAAAGGTTGTTGAAACTATAAAGTGGTTTACAGTACTTAAATTACGTCATATTTAGAGATAACATGTTTAGAATACTTTAGTTATTTCAGTGTGATGTCGTGCGGTTTTCTGTTGTGTGGGGTAATGTCGCCGATATTCAGTCAATTTTTGTTTTTTAAAAAAAGGGCGGCAATTCGATCAATTTATAGATGCAGTCCCAGACACTTCCTCAGAGACAAAAAAGAGATTAATATGACCATGTCTTTTCAGTATATTTATGAAAATCTTTTATATGCACATAAAAATACAGTGATATCCACCACAATATAAATACTAGGAACAAACACGTCGTTCCATCAACCAAGCTCAAGAAAATAAGTAGCTCGTTTAGGTGCCAATGTATACGCTTTTATAATAAACTTCCTAGCCACATTCAAGAACTCTCTTTTATAAAGCGGAAGCTATGCCAGAAAGTCTTTTATACTGTTAAAGACTATATACAAGGTGTAATTTTAATCACTGTTAACCTATTAAGGGGTTGTTGTACTTATCATTATGAACAACTTTTACAATGAGACCAAACCCGAAATCGTGAAAAAAAAATCAGGTATTCCCTACATTTTGTCAAGTTATGCGAACATAAATCGTCAAGCATTTTCGTACCTGCAACACTACCCAATGTCCCTTCTGCAGTCCTTCATCCATGGCCTGCTCAGCCACAATCTCCTGCCCTTGACCCAACGACACATTATGGAAGTTACCATTATCGGCCGTGAATCCCATTATCTTGCCTAAAGCCTCCACATCCTTCAATGGGTTGACTCCAGGAGATAGAATGAAGAATATTGGCGTTGTAGGACTGGTCTCTTCAAAAGACTTGCTGAATTCTACTGTTCTGTTTTCTACGTATTTGGCGCCCATTTTTTCTTCAATGTATGCTCTAAAGACAGTATTTTTTATACGTATATATCGAAAATTTTGAATTTGAGTTAGAATATTACCAACAGGTATTTGTTTGTACTTACGCTACTGCGTACGTCATCCTATCTGGTCTCAAAGCTCTTAACATACATAGTCTCTGAAGAGCTAGTTTTTTGCTCCATTCCTGAAAATTGCATAGATGTCAAAAAGGACCTACATTTAAAAAAAAACTTATATGTTTGCCTTTAAGGCTTTAAATTTGACAGATTGCTGGCTGAAATCAATCAATCAATCAATGTTTTTTTTTATTTTTTTTATTAGGAAATAATCCACAACCAAGCCCATAAACCTAACTCACATTTTGGTATAGATTAACATTGTTAATTTGACAATTACATTATTATCATTACATTACATTATTATTATTTCATTATTATTTTGAAAATGGTAAAACTACCCCTGAAAACTATACCTGAGGAAACTTCTCCCTCTCAGGACATTCAGCTTCCACAATCTTCTTCCATCTTTTAGGCGATGTCTCTATATCTCTGTCCAAGTTCCTGAACTCTTCCTTGCCAGCCAGGGAACAGATACCACCCCAGCTCTGGTTAGATAAAAAGTCCACTGGACTCGTAACATGAGGCTTTATAGGAAACCGAAGGAAGAAATCCAACTCCACTGATGATACTTCTTCACTCATGAGTAACACCTTAAAGGAGGTGAGTTGGTTAATTCCGCACATCAGGTAATTTTTTATTTTGTTTGTGTTCAACCACACGGCTAGAAACTTATACACTCGGTTCATTGCGCACAGCTGCGGGCCAAAGCCCGGTGACGACAAATAATGTTTTCTATGACGGTGAGGACTATGACGATGGTTTAAATTCACTTAACACAATTGTTATTTCAATTACTTGCGAGTCCGTTGCTTACCTGAAAGGTCATTTGCGAGGCAAATATAAGTTTGTCGCACTCAAACAGTCCCCTGGAGGTGTACTGGTACACAGAGAAGCTGATGCAGTCAATGAGATTCTTGATCCGAGGCCCGAGCCCCTCTGCAGGCTCCGCGCGAGATATCGCCTTTTGGAAAACTACGCTGAATGCCTGAAAGTGGTCTTGTGATATGAGCATGATTATAAAATCAAAGTTTTCAGATCAAAGTATTCAGGTGTTAATATGTAACATCTTGCTTTAAAATGAGACTGTTAGTACGTTACAGGTACGGGTAGGACAGAAGGCAGCTTTGTAGAGACAAAGCCGACTTTTTCTAACGTTCGGTGTGTAATAATTACACCCGCGTAGTGTAGACCAATTTTAAAAATAATGCTGCACTTCCAATGCACAGGGCACTATTAAAACGGATCAGAAAATCTAATTCAGATTATAACTTGATGACTAATGATCAAGATAGATAACAAAAAAAGATGAGTATAAAAGTAGACACTAAAACTAAAAGTAGAAACACATAAAAATATACTTAAATAATAATATTTTATGATATAGAGCTACCAAATATTGTAAAATATGTAAAATCTAAAATTACTTTCAAAGAGAACTGGTAGATAGGATTGATGGTGTTCAGATCGTTCAGGATGAAGTATAATAAAGACGCTCTGGCTGAAGCCGGCCGGTAGAATTCACGAGCTACGTCAATCTCTCGTGAAGTTATTTTTGCTTCGGCCACCTAAAACAAAAAACAAAAGCACATTAGTGTTGTAGAAAAAAGATAAAATGATGATAATGAAAAAAAAAATATGTCCCGAGTTCAATCCATTTATCGCCCATTTTATTTTTAACAAAGGGTATTATAAAGTATCCACATTAATTCAAATAGGCTTTATCTCACCTTTTTCTCAATATCTGCAGCAGTCCTTTTGGTAGTCTCCAAATTCTCTACTAAAGCCGTATCACCAAGAATATCATCACCGGCCGAAGACAAACGCGAGAGCAAATCATCTTCAAGCGATTTTAATTGAATCTTGAACTGATTCTGCTGTTTCGTTAATTCTGCTTTCAAGTCTTCAAGATCTGGTCTTTCTGCTTTCACTACTTCAGCTAAAAGTTGGTCTTCTAGCCCATCGCGAGTTACTGTGAAGTTGACTAGAGTTGTCTGAGCTTGCATCTCTGGTTTGTAGTGCGGGTTAGCTAGTTTTGTATGTAAGATTAGTCGGAAGTTTGGACTGTATTCAACTTCTTTATCGCCCATTTTGATTGCTCTGTAAGTTTAAGAATCAATGTAAATTTCATCAGAATAGTCTTCATTATTTACTTCATAGTCATCATCATATCAGCCATAATTATGTCATCTACAGAACATAAAGTTACCCCAAGAAAAGCCATAATTTCCTTGATAAAATAATTGGGTCTTAAATCTTACCTTCCTTTCTTTATCAGTGTCCTTCCAAGTAAAGGATCAAGTACAGGGTCAACAGTTTCACCAATGTTTTCAAATAGAACAGTTTCTCCCTTTATTATCGCTTTCTCTATGGCCTCCAAATAGCCTCTCTGTCCTAACCTAATCACTCGCAGTTTATCACAGAACTTTTGTTTGATCCATTTTACACCTTGTAACTGTAAAGCATGAGTATACATGAAAAGCTTCCATTAACATGGAGTAACAGAAAAGACCCTATTTATGATATCCAAATACCTGTTACAATGCTCACAATCCCGAAAGCTATACGTATTTGTGATTTGTATATTGGGACTTGGTGCCTTAATAATTAAATAAATAAGGACTGTACAGAATCAAAATATTTACGTAGATTTTTTTTAAAGCTTGTCTGACAAGAATATTCACATAATATGGAAATAATAGAGTTGTTTATGAAATAATATGTGGTTTGGGGAAGTGGCGCTATGATTAGTGGTAGCACTAGAATCATATCTTGTGACGCCGATAGCAGATGTCCATTCAAAGGCGGTGGTAACCACTGTACCATCAATTGAGCCACATGCTTATTTGCTACCCAATCACATAAAGAAAAGAAATATAAAATGTATATCTTACCCCTTTTTTTTGGATTGGAAATCATCAAATGACTTCTCCCGCTCTGGGCGGAGCGGGAGGGCGCGTCAGACTTTTACTGACTAAAACCCACCCGTGTTCCTTCAGTTGCCTGTGCCGGGGCCACAGTAACTCTTTCGAATATCCCGCGACCCTGGCTGATGTATATCTTACCTGAGGATCAATCATAAGCGGCCACCGATCAGAATTAGACAGTATGGTCGCATTCTCAGTACTCATGCGGTCTGATGGCAAGCCTTCGTTCTGCCACATCGCAATCGTCGTGTCATCTGTTAGCATCGTTAGCGGGTCCAGGCCTTCTGTTATTGGTATAGGTGGCTAGAAATAAAATTAAAAGTCATGCCAGTCAGTCATACTTAGGACACAAACCAAAGAGAAGCGACTTGGCAACGTAACAACTTTTCACACACATAGGCTTTGGACGATATCGCCAAATTTTGCGTTGCGACACCACGTCGCTTTTATGTTTTTGTGCCTTTAGAATTCATCAATCATTTGTCTGTATTTGAAACTCTAGTGTTATACAACAAACGGATTATTTACTAATGCTTAAGGCTGCGTTCAGATGGCTAAATTTTGACGTGTGTTTTCGAATCGCACGCCTAGACATCATGGTATTTACGTACAACCGATCACATGCGCGCGATATCGCGCGTCAAAATTTTGTGTAAATTGCTTTTGACGTGCGTCGACGCGCGTTACATCTGACTTTAGTAATCATTAAAAATTAAGTCGGTTAAAAATCATTTTATTCATGATGATATTATGTTCTGCAAAATCATTGAAAATTTGTAAAAGCAACTAAATGCCTACCAGTGGTGGATAAAAAAAAACATCTTATTCAAACATTATTTACATTCAGGTCATTTTAATAACACACCTCTAAAGTCTTCAAGAAGACAAGCCAGTTCTTGTGCATCAGGTCCAACCTGAACTGTTTAGTGAAGCATCCAACATAAGATATGAAAGCACACACTAGAAGTACGTCCCCTGGCATTGTGGTACCTTGTTGCTGTAGACTGGAAGATTGGAAGACAATATTAAAAAAACACCTTTTCTACTCTCGTATCGGTTCAAACTATACAGGGTCAAATTAGGTTAAATTAGCTAGCGAAACTCCGCAGACGTGATGGCATCGATATCTAAAAATGATAAAACAAAAAATAAATCAATTTCATGATGTTTTTTTTTTTGGGTATATCAGCCGCCTTAAAATATCAGTTTAAAAGATTTTTTTGTGTAAACTTCACAGACGTGATGGGTATCGATATCTCAACATGATAAAACAGATTTTATCAACTCACGCTTTAAGTAACAACACTAACAGCGGTCACTGAACCAAAAAAAACTTCATATCTTTTTATTTTTATTTTGTCCTGTTTAGATATCGGTACCTATCACATCTGCAGAGTTTCGCTAGCTAATTTAATTTGACCCTGTATAAGAATCAGAATGGTGCAAGCAAGCTCTAGCAACTGACTGCTCAAAGTGCACTAAACGCACAATTAATGCTTTCTTTTTTTATGTTTTCTTTTTTTTTTCTTTCTTTTTTTTTTTTTGCTAATACAGGCATTTTTTGCTTAAAAGGAGGCTCCAATCTCAAATTTTGTTGTACGTTTAAGGTTATCAAATAAACAATTTTTTTTTTCGCGGACGCTAAACGTGACACAGAAGTTTTATTATTATGACGTAGACGTCATAACAATAACGCTAAGTACCTGGAAACCGCTTCAGCCCATCGAACATTTTCACTAGCAAGTCCATTGACCAGTCTGTTAGCAAGTTGTATAGTAGCGTTAGTGGCATCTGCTTCCTTCTGACACTTCATCTTTTCTGCTGTTGCCTTCTCGAAGTCTGCCGTCAGCATCGCCAGTTTTTCTTCCAGGGACTACAAATGGGACGAATAAATTGGTGGACTGGTAGAAAATGCCTAAGACATTAAGTTCGCCTTTGTACTTTTTTAGGTGTGAAAAGTTTAAATAAATAAATACCTAATAATAATATCATTGTCACGAGGTTGTTGACATGTGGAATGTGACCTCGGCTGTCATTGTGCCGATTGTTGTAACGGTCAATGGCCTGATGGCCGAAAGCCTCGACCAACATCTCTCGAGGCTGTCGTTAGGCGCTTGGATCAAGAGCCTGATTCAGAAGGCAGTACTCCTCGATACGGCTCGTATTGTGAGGAGGTTCTTGTCTCTGCAGCCCTAACCACCGGTAGCTTGGACCCTGCTCCCGATACCGGCGGACCTCTATTTTTTTATATTTTTAAATGTTTTTTTGTATATATTTGTATTAGAAATATTTAAAAATGTAAATAGATAATAAAGAAAGTAAATAAACGAATAATAATATTATTAGTATGGGTGATTGATATTTTTGGTCCAAAAACATCTTTAAGTAAATTTTGATGCACTTTGGACCCCGGGAGTCACGAAACAATAGATAACATGGATGATGCCTGGGTAAAAAAAGAAATTCTATTTGGTGCGTCAGTCAGATAATAAAAAATATTAAACACGTATTTTTTGCTTTATCATATTAATAAAAAAATTACTTAGACAAAACGCGTTAAAGTTGAGGAGTGCTACGTTGAGGAGGGCTTGCTACGTCAAAACTCAATATAAAATCTAGCAAGGCATGACGTCATGTCACATTTTAACTCAATGTATTGCAGTAATCTTTTGATTACGTAAAAAATTTAAAAATACGTGGCCAATTTTTTTTAATAATCTATCTGACAGACAAAAAAAAATTCTAGTCATCATCCCTATTAACTGTGTCTCATTAGTCGAGGCTAGATAGGTTAAAGCCATTTGTAACATATTTCTTAGCACTAAAATATTTACAAACATGAAAACTAGTAGTTTTTAGTTTACCAACATCTATAGGTATCTCAGGACCATTTGTTTCAGTCTAGATAACGTCAGGAGTACTTACCATCACTTTGCATTTGATAGACCTCAATTTCTCAGTAGCTGCAGCTAACTCGGCGTTAGCGGCTGCCAAAGCTTTTCTTTTAGGCTCAACATCACAGAATACTTCGTAGAATTTTATAATATTGATCACCCAAGCGCACAGACCAGCAGCTGCAGCTGATTTTGATCTTATGAACTCTAGAAATAAAGAATAATTTTGATTGTTTCTTGAGCTGGAAACAAATGGTGTGACGTGGTGTTAACTAACCAGGCTCAAATTCAGCATCCTTCAAGTAAGGTTGAATGGCTTTGATGACGTCAGGGTGAATATTTTCTTTGTCGTATTGTACAAGACAGTCGAGGAACACATCCACTTTGGCCATCACCACCTGCGAAGGAATACTTCTAATAGTAGATTATTCACTAAGGGTATAAAGCAGTGTCTTATGTCACGGGCGCTATATTGAATCCCGAACGTAACGAAGGATTCCAAGTTAACTTCTTAACGAAGCTAGTCTCGACTACAATAATGAGTGCAGCGAGGGATTTTAGGCATTCTGTTTTCTCCACCACGCAGGCCCAAGGCGGATTGGTAGATGTCACATGTCTTCAATTGTTTCCTTCTAAGACATGCCGGTTTCTTCATGATGTTTTCCTTGACCGTTTTAAGAGCAGTGACGATGAAATAATATACACAAAGTAAAGCGCCTGTCAGGGTTTGAACCTACGACCTACAACTCATGACTTGAAAAAATGACTTAAACTGTATCTATTATTATAAGTACACAAGGCCGTTATGAATTGTAGGAAAAAGTTCGACGTTGAAGATCGTCGACTTATTCAATCATAGATGTGTGGCCGTCTCCTTCTAAAATGAAATCGACGGTGGACATTCCAAATGTCATAAGGGACAGGGATTTCAATGGCCTTATAACATTTGATATTTGCATAGTCGAAATGTTCCCGGAGACCGTACTTACAGTCATGCAGAGAAACGAAGATATCAATCAATAATGCGTTAAAAATATTCGTATATACAAATATAAGAGCTAACCTTAGCGGCTTTCCAGCTTCTATCCTTAGGTATCTTCCCACCCGGTGCTAGCAACACCATGACGGCTGCAGTGACATTGGTCACAGCCCCCGGCGGCGAACCGAAAGACTTCAACTCAGTAAGGTTCGCTTTATTAAGCGTATTCAGCGCTTCTTGAGCAGCTATTAACGCTGGTTCAGCTTTTATCAAGTCTTCTTCACAATCTTTCTGTTTCTTGGATACTTCTTCGGCTATTACTGCTACTTTTTCTTCCTCTTCGTCGGCTATAAGTTAAATGATATGGATCACGATTTTTAACGTATGTTGATGATGTCTTTGTGATTGTTTTATAATAATTCCTAGCGATCCGCCCGTGCTTCACACGGCTTCGGGTTTATGACTTTACAACCCATCGCGATATATGTAAGTTTAATATTAATTTATTGTCCACAAATCTTTCGGAATAAATTATCTAAATGATGGTTAAAGCCGCATCAAACTCCGTTGTGTAGTTTAGAAGAACAACGCGGTCACACAGACAGACACGAAAAGTGACTTTAACTTATAATTTGTACAGATATTTGGTTTCAATGTTTTTCAATACTGGTATGAACATCAATACGTACTGGGCCCACGTGGTGGATAAAGGCCCACTCTCTCTCAGAGAGAGGAGGGTCTGTGACCCAGCAGAGGAATCTTAAGGTTGATAATGCAATTCGTATAACCAAAAACATTTTTTTATACAAAGATGAATGAGAGATTTTATTTATTGAACAGTACCTAAGATAAGAATAATAATTACATAATTTAAAAGCTAACAGTCTTAAAATAATAATAATGATATGTGCAGGTATATAAAAAAGGAGAGGAAATAATCAGAGGGCATCAAAAAATTCGTCCGCATCGCTGTCAACAGGAAAAGTGCCCACAAGGCTGGCAGCATTGCCACGTTGTATGGCAATAAGATGAATTAAATTGAGTTTACAAACGTAAGGGGTAAAAATAAGAATAAGTAATAAGTGAACAAATTCTTACCAAGTGCTTTCTCGCTCTGCACTTTAGCAGTCTCAACGCCGACCATCTCGATAAGTTTGTCGGCTGCCTCATTCTTTTGATGTAACTCTACTTCTTGTACGGCTAACTTTTCCTTCAATGCGTCCACTTGACACGAGGTGCTAGCAAGCTTTTCTAAACCATTTTCGAGCCTACAGAAATAAAGCGGCGTTAAAAAAAGACAATTGGAGGACATGTGGTATCCACCAACACGCACTGAGCCCACATTATGGATTAGCGCCCACTCGCTCTCAGAGAGAGTGCATTCACATTATATTAATATTATGTTCATCTGCCTAGAGCCTTTTCCCAACTATATTGGGGTCGGCTTCCAGTCAAACCGGATGCAGCTGAATACCAGTATTTATAGTACATATATTAATATTATGTTACGGGTAAGAAATTTGTTTGCTATACGATGTCAGATTAGCTATGTGCACATGCAGCGACTTCAAATCTCAGAGGGACAATTCCCGTAATTTAAAGAACGTTCACAGTCTGATCTCAGTCTCAATCTGTCAAAAATACCTGTATTTTCCCTACATTTTTGACAAGTTTTTGACATTGATTGTCGCTGAGATGAGATTGCGACTAGATTTGAACGTTTTTAATTACGAGAATTGGACTTCAGGTCTACATACAAATTTTGACAGCCGATGAGTCGCTAGACGAAGTCAAAATCTGCCGCCGGCGATTAAAGTCGCTGCGTGTGTGCCTAGCTTTATCCATTTATATTAATATAATATAAGTTTTATATACGTACACTAGCTTTGGCTTTGGCTTTAGGTTTGGCGCATTAGCTTTTGCCTTTCGAATTTATAATATAAGTATCTATATTATGTCGCGTTCATGTTTATTTTATTTTTACACAAAAATCTTAAGCTTCATCAACACTCAAACACTTTCAAACAGCCGATCTATTCTGTAAACATCACACCGTGAACACTTAGGTGAAGTGAGCTGTCAATCCCTAATAGAGTAAGGTGGGATGACAGTTCACATCACGCTCACTTCACCTAAATTTTCACGGTGGGATCTTTACAGAATAGCACCACAGGTTAGCATCAGGCGATTGTGAGGGCCTGTCTAAGAACCTCAATGATGTCCCAGCCATAACTTTTAAAGTGTCTCGGTAAGGAACGGTTTCTTGATGATACGTCTACAAGGTGTAATTTTAATCACTGTTAAGCTCTTAAGGGGTCATTATACTCGTCATTATGAACAACTTTTACTGTGGGACCAAACCTGAAATCGCGAAAAAAAAATCAGCTTTTCCCTACATTTATGTTCGTATAACTCGTCAAAATGTAGGGAACACCTGATTTTTTTTTCGCAATTTCGGGTTTGGTCCCATAGTAAAAGTAAGAGGTTAACGGTGATTAAAATTACACCTTGTCTATTTGAGTTAAGGGGGAAGCGCTAAGGTAGCCCGCGAAATTCAAATTTTCTTACGATTTTTGCGATTTGCAGCTCGGTGTCTGGGTGTATGTTGATCAAAGTATGATACGCGACCGTAACAAATATGTATTTACAGAATTAAAATATTAAAATTAGTAATACAATTCCTTAAGTTAGTATAATCCTGAAATGTTAAGATTTCAAGAAACAGTCATTCAATAGACTTACTTGGTCTTAGAGAGTTGTATTGATGACTTTAATGATTATAATTCTGTAAACTCATATTTGTTACGGTCGCGAATCATATTTCAATGAACATACAACCTAATACTGATCTGCAAATTGCAAAAAACTTAAGAAAATTTGAATTTTGCGGGCTACCCTGGCGCTTTCACCTTAAGCTTCCACTAACCGTTTCCTGATAGTATCTTGGAACATAATAGGTTAAGAAGTTTTTTGGCAGGCTTTTATTAGCATCACTTGTACAAAAAACCATTTAAAAACATCTTGGAAGTAAATTTTTTCATCAATAGTTCGTGGCCATAACGGACAGGTAACCATGGTTTCTGTTTAAAAAGTGTGTTTACCGCGGTCTGGTTGGTGATCGACATTTTTATCTTAAATATAATTATATCAAATCATTTCAGTAGCTTAGGCGTAAAAAGGTGACAGACAGACAGACCGACTTACTTTCAAATTTATAATATTAGTTTGGATGTTTAACATACCTTACAATCTTAGCACGTAGTTCGTCAGTCTTATTATTGACCAGTTTAGCGTACAAGCTGATCTGTTCCAGGTAGCTCTTGGGTGTCGTATAGTTGTATCGCCTCTCATTGGCTAGGTACGCTTTAGACATTGTGTTCACTGAGGTATGGACGTACGCCATAAATCTGGATATTGAGTCTCTGAGTGTTATCTGGAAAAAAGATCAAATTAAGAAGGGTTCTTTAAAAAAAAACCCTTTTCTTTGTACTCTTTTTATTAACTGCCTGACACATTTGAAAAATCAAAGATGGGTTATAAACAAACCATCAAGATTGAAACTTCGTCTGTCGATCAAACTGACAAAATTTTACTAGCCAAGGTTAACAAAAAAATTTTTTTTTTTATTGTATTCAGGTGACTTACAGCTCACAACACAAAATGTAATAGCAAAGTAAATTACGACGAGCCAGTTATAAGCCTCCACAGTTAGCCAAAGAGTATTATTGTAGATGATCTATTAAAAGTAAACAAACTATTGAGAATTATTTACCGGCAGATTATGCAGCTCCTCCAAGAATCTCATGGCTACAGACACCAAGGCTTCCTGAGGCCACTCATGGAACCAGTTGATGGACGTACAATTGATAAGCGCGGGGAATTTTCTAGACCTCACTCTGAGGGTTGAACCGACGGGAGAGAAGCAAAGGACAACTTTGAGCTGCTTTCGAACTCTGTCTATGAAGAATTTCCAGCAAGTTTCTCTGGTGTCTGGTAGACCTGCACCTTTTACCTAAAATTATAATATAATTTAAGTATAGTAATGATTAATTTGAATTTGTATTGCATTAGTATTGCTGGCAGTATTATTTAAAACGAAATAAATACACAGGGTAATATCGATAATCACGTCCCACGTTTAGATATCATTACCAAATAATATCATGTCCTGCGTGTCCTGTCAGCTGCACGTTACAGGAACTGATGGACGCTAGCGATGGCGCCAAACTCGTAGCCGAATTCTGGGCCGAGTCTATTTAGATTGCCATCAACACTCTAAGATATCATTACCGTATTTTGTAAAATTTCTTATATTTTTGTAATTAGCACACTAATCATTTTATTTTCACCAAATTGAAAAGTGACTGTTCTTAATTTGCTTTAGTAAGATAAGAAAATAATATTTACCTCATTCCGCACACCAGCAATAATATTTTCCATTTCATCATCAGGGAACAAGTCAGCTACTTCACCTGATGCTAGCAAATCATTGATCAGTACCAAAAACTGTTCATTGGCCACTTGAGCGTCTGTCATTAAAAACATAATGCCAACGTTTTTCAAACCGGTTTTTATGTATAACTGAGATAATTCATTCTGGAAAAACAGTAATTCAGGTTTGTATAACTAATAAAAATACACGTAGTTAAAATTCATGTCCCATATTGGGCGGCAAAAAGTATTTGGCGCCCAGAGTGGGATAATTTGTTTCATCTTCAAAGAACAATAAAAAGTAAAACTTTTATAACGCGTAAACCATAAGGCCTGGTGGCAGGATAGCATGATAAGGGATTTTTATGTGACGAATCGTAACTTAATATTGTGACAATTTAGTTATTCAAAAACAATAGTCGTAGGTACAGAAACCATTACTGATTTTGGATATCAAGTACGTCTTTAAAAGTGATACTTGTTGGTTCTGTGAAGTGTCACACGTTACTTTACGTTACACGTGTCTTTGTTATTATATCTCTACCTTTAAGTCAGAGACTCCATATCCCTTTTTGAGCTGTATCTGCAAGACTTCCAAACTAGATATGAAAGCTGCTAGTCGGGACAGTGACTGTTTGCCGGAACCTCCTACACCTACCAGTAAAGCGCTGCCTCTTGGACTTTCCAGGATGCGAGAAATTCTAAAAAGAAGAGTGGGTTAAACAACCAAAATAATGATAAAATGCGTTTTTATATACTTAAAGCTGTCTTAAAAAACTATTTCTTCAGACTCTGTTTTTAGGATGGCTCATTTGTAAATTACGTAGAGAAAGTTTTTAATTTACTTTTTTATGTAACTGCATCTCCAATACAAGAAAAAGCATGATATATAGAGCAAAATTTTTGTTTAAAAATAATGGTCAAATCATAAAAACTCAAACATAGAATATTTTTCACACATTAGTGCCATATCTATTAAGATAAACTATAAGTAAATCACCTGCAAATATGCATCATAGCATCCTCAAACAGCACCAAGTTCATGGCAGCAATGAGATCGTTGTAACTGGCCATGGCTTCAGTGAGCAGTTTGTTCAACTGTTCCCAGTTCATGATGGGCATGTATTTCGGCTCGCCAATGCCGCCCGCAAAGTGACAGTAGATGTTGGGACGCTCGAATACTACGCCCTCGTCTATATCCTAGAAACAAAATATTTTTAATTAGAGAGACAGTCATTTGAAGGGTGGTTATATTATCACTTTCGGTTTTTTTGTATCACATAACATCACGCCTGTATTCCCCAAAGGGTTAGGTAAAGGTGTTCTTATAGTACTCCCACATTTCGCCAGTTATGTTTAAGCCCCATGTAATAGGGGGCGAGTTTTTATATTCTCCTTTTATAAACAACGAGTATTGTGAAATCATTTCTATTTGGATTTAGATCTTACCATCTAATTTGGTATCTCATGAGGTTTGAGTTATCTTTATTTCCCATAAGAATTATAATTCACTTACATGAGAAATGAAGTTAAACAAATAGGCAGTCATGAGGACAACCGATAGAAGTTAAAACTTAAACGTAAAGCTATGCATAGCATGTCGCATGTCGGTGACGAAAACCCCTAAGATTTCCCCCTACCAAAAATAGCTAACTTAATTAATTACAATGTGATTTACCTCAAAATTCTTTTTGCATAGATCAACTTGAACTTTCAAAAAAGCATCGATATCTTTTTCTTCTGTGAGTTTGTCACAATACACTCGACTAGTTTCATGCAGCCACAAACGAAGAATATCTGATGTGTTTTCTAAACATTCATTTGTACTGAACAAGAAGCCCTGAAAAAGAATGAGTCCTTATTTAACAAAATATTCTTCTTTAAATACAAGAATTAATTTGAAAGCATTCAGGTTACCTGAAAAACGTTTGACAAATCTCTCAAGTTGAATATATAATGGAATTTGATTGCAGTAGGTAAAAACACTTGAGATATTTTGTTATGTAGAGTTATCGTCGCCGTCACAACGTTAGCTGAAATAAATATATCATTGGCTATAGAAAATTAATATAAAATTGATTATTTAAATCAGTAGCAGTAAGTGAAAGTGAAGTAGCAAAGGCGCTGTACTCACACGACAATTTCGCAATTAGTGGATTAATCCTTAACTCCGGATTGGCCAAATGCTGGCTCAAGATCGAATGATAGATATTATTCAGAGCCTCATTATTAGGAAAACTGATCGCAAACACACAGAAATGCCTTTGTAATCTCGGATTTATGGTAAAACTGCCTGAAGTCGGGTTCATACACGACACATACTGAGTGTTGTGTATGTCTTTCAGAGAGAGTTTTGTTCTGTCGTACCAATGACCATAGTCCATGTGTTGGCGAATTATTGTATGAGGTTGGACAGTCCCGTAGGCATCTACTTCCGGCATATTCATGTCATCAATGAAGTATATCAAAGTTTTGTTCCCAGGAGGCCCGTAGTTTCGACCAGCTTTCTTTTCTAGAGGTTTTTCTAGGATTTTCTGAAGCATCTCTGATGAAGTGTAGAAGTTGAACGGTACAGATTGAATGGCGTAAGCTTCAGATAAACTGAAACAAAATTACAAAGAAATTGAATTAATTGAACAAGCAAATGGTCACATTAACACTCATTACGTTGAATGCCACAGTTATAATGCCAATAGGTAGAATTCCTTACCCTTGTAACTTTTCATTAACTAGAACAGTTTTGCCAGAGCCAGCGCTTCCAACTAACATTACAGGATGCTTGTTCTTCATCAACAAGTCGAGGAAGAATCTGACCCTTATCGTTTCTGCTGTTGGTACAAGCACAGCCTAAAAATAACAATTTACATTCATAAAAATAAAAACAGTATTCTCAAAGACCAAAATAATCCTTTAATAAACTATACAACGATTATTTCTAGTGCTACCTGTAACGGCATATCGGAGTCCAACTCAAACTTTGGTATTTTCTCAGTCCACGGAGTAAACTGCTTAGTGTCGTGATCAATATAGTAATCGAACACAGTCCCACCAGGAGGGAATTTGATGTTCTTAAACTCATTGTTCCACCATTTTGAAAATTCTGCAATACATAATTAATATTTATTTTAAGTTCAAAAGGTACAGATACAACGGCACCCTAATATGTACGTAACACACTATCAATCACAATCTGAATTATATTGAAGCATATTGCTAATCACTTGCTCCATATGTTCGATAAATTTGTCTGCTCAACAACGTAAATAACGCAATGAATGTTGTTGAACTGTCAAAATGAAACCGATTCCTACTGTGTGTTATATCCCACAGGACCAGATTGAACTCTATCAACACATAGGAAGAACTTCAGTGCCATTTTCTCCTAAAGCCGAATTTACATCACATTGCATTTGTAAATAATTATATATTTACACGTGAAACTATCAATTAATTATGAATAACTAAGTTTGCGCAACTAGTTTCGGAATGTAAATCTGACTTTACAGCCAATAATTAAGACAGAAAAGCATCCAAATATAATAAAATTAGTACCTTAATCAAACTTACCAATCCTATAGTCAACGCTACCCTCATGGAACATCGCTGATCCAAAAGCCCAAACACAAGCAAACACAAAGAATATATCATGCCACTCCTTTGGACATTCCGCCGGCGTATTCTCAGGTACAAATAGACAGTTTAGTAGATGACATAGCATTTGAACATGAGCCATGTCTACTATGGGAGTGATTTTTTTAAAACGAGTCCTCACTGTTTCCAAGCAGGATGGAATGTATTTGTCAAAGAGTACGACTAGGTTGGACTTTTCTGCTGGTATCTTTCTTGTTTCTACCCAACTTGTTACGTAGCTGGAAATAAAAATATCACCGTAAAGCCAGAAAAGAACTCCAGAACGTTAAGTTAGTAAGTTGTAAGAATTTATTATTTTGCCGGAAATTGATAGATGGCTATACCTACATAGTATATTTTCTGAAATATTTGATGCTAACAATTTTATGAATAAAGAGTAATTGGGTAGTAACATGAAATATTACTTACGGATTCCATCCTAAATCCTGTGAATTAATATACAAAATACCAGCCCTAGACACCGTGGCTGGGGTAGCAGTACGCAAGTTAGATATCTCAAACATCAACCTCATGACCGGAGTTAAAGCTATTCGCTCGTTACTTGCCAACGTCAAAATCTTGTTATCATCCATAACAGTGTTCAGAGATTCTATCCACATCGGATCTATATCACCATCAAGGACTATCCACTTCGGATTGTCACCAGCCAAGTTAGCTTGATCCCTCATTATCACCGATAGCAAACCATCTTTCCATTCTCTAGTAGCCGGGTTTATAATACCAAACAATTCGTCATTGGTCACAGCTTTGGGATTCAAATCGTTGAATATAGGCTTCTTTCGAACATTTTGATAGGTTTTGAATAGCGTTTTCCAAACTTGCGTCTTTCCTGTACCAGCGTTACCAACTATGAACACTGAATGTCGGACTTCTAACAATTCCTCTAATTGAACGACTTTTAGAATGAAATTATCTTCTGGTTGTAAAGACAGGTCCATTGCAGCTTGTTTGACTGTTCTTTCGAATTCTAGATCACGTTTTCTTGGTACTTCTAAAGCGGGAAATAAGTCACCAATGAGTCCCATGAATACTGGCATGTCATCAGTTACTATCTTTGGTATGTTAAAATCTCGGAGAGTTCTCATGAGTACTTCTTCTTCAGGTCTTCCTGGATCACCTCTCTGTATGAATAGATGACGCATTTTAATCATAAGGTTTTTTTGTTTATCATTAGACGCTAATAATAAAGTAACCGTTGATTTCGTGATTTTACTCTAACAAAAACGTTCATCGGTCAATTAAACTACGTAGTTAAAAACAGTACTAAATGTGACTCGACATTAAAGTGATTTCAACATGGATCTACAACCAAGTCTCGTCAATTGCTTACCTTCAAAGACCCAGCAACAACAAGCACAGATTTGATAGCTCTCAGCCCCCAATCATAATGATCCTGCTTCGACAGCAACTCCTTACACAAAGTATACAGCGTAATAAACTTCCTAGCCAATATCTTAGCTTCTTGAAACCCTTCAGCCACCAACATAATCTCACAAATCAGTTCAAAGTCAGGCACCACCATAGCACACGGTCTGAATAAGGCCTTTAGATTCTCTGGCAATTCTGTACGACCGGCGTAACCTGGGTTCATGGTGATGAAAATACCGACTGATGGAGTTAGGGATATTATTTCACCCATGAAGTTGAATTTTTCTTTTTTGTCTCTGAAGAAAGAAAAGAAAATTTTGTCAATTAATATTTAGTAGTCAGGAAAGAAGAAGTACCACTATTGGAATACATTTATTAAATTGTATGTACTCAAATGATCGATAATGGAATATTAAGTATTACTTTATGCGGCGATCTCTCGCGTCCGGCCCTGGTCCAGGCCATGGTACGGAGCGAGAGTGCATGGGAAGCCATTACCTCCTTCTGCGAAGCAGTAATGCTCGTGAAGGAGGAGGCGGGACGCGTGAGGGAGAGGCAAGCTTTGCGCCCTCACGCCCCTAGTCGCCGCAGGAGACGCCCTGGGCGTCGGGAATTGGCAGCCGATTCCCGGCCACCGTAGGCGCGGGCTTGCGGATGGCGAGTAATGGGTAGCTCGCTGTCCGGTAAGGACCAAGCCCGAGTCGACGGCGCGTCGTGTTCCACGCGCGCCTCAAAGAGATGTCAGCACTATTGACGGGGTCCGCTAGGGCCGATGCCAGCTAGGGTTGCGGGATGTTCGAAAGAGTTACCGTGGCCCCGGCACAGGCAACAGAAGGAACACGGGTGGGTTTTAGTCAGTAAAAGTCTGACACGCCCTCCCGCTCCGCCCAGAGCGGGAGAAGTCATTTGATGATTTCCCATCCACAAAAAAAAAAAAAGTATTACTTTATCAAATTAAAAGACTCTTTCACAGGTGCTTATTACTTTTATGATTTACCTGATCGCATCTTGAACAGATTTCACTTGTACAGCTACGACAGATAACACCTCAACTGAAATCCGGTTGAACTCATCAAAACAGCCCCACGCACCCGTTTGAGCCAGTCCTTTGTAAATGTTTCCACAAGACTGCAGAATGAAACACAATTTAGTACAGCAATACATGAAGTATGTACTTTTATTTCTCTACTAGCTGTGCCCAGCGACTTCATTCGCGTGGATGATATCGTACGATACACAATATACTAAAATAACAGCCACATTTTAATAAAACTCCCTCGTCCCCCGACCCGTCGCCAACCGTCGAGCGTTGCGTTGAATCGCCCGCCCGCACTCTTACTTCGTTTTCGCTTAGCGTTCTTTCTGACTTTTTTCTTTTTGCTCGGCTCTTAAGGGTCGTAGCATGATGTTAAATAGCCTATAACTATCTTCAAGAATTAGTCTGCCAAATGCAAAAATAATTTTTCAAATCCAACTTCCTGTTCATAATTTCATGGGTTTTAATTTCTTTGCGCGGAACCCTAATTATTTTTCTAAAATAAATGTAACCTAAGCTACCCGCCGTAACATCAGCTATCTGCCAGTGAAAGTCCCGTCAAAATCGGTCCAGCCGTTTCGGAGATTAGTGGGAACAAACAGACAGACAAAAATGTTAAAAATTGCTTTTATGTTACAAGTACCGTTTATACTTTCTTACGCATTTAGTAAAAAGTTGTTATTTTGAGATTACAAACAGACACTTCTATTTTATTTATTTGTATAGAAATATAGGAAATACACGAGAACAAGTTATGTTCTTGTTGGTAAATGACCTGATTGCGGCTAGTTATTGTGTTTAGGGACAAAGGCGGTAAATCTAAGCGTAACTTTCATCTGTTTAAGTTGAGTTTCTTAGTAAGGAATCTTGTGAATTTGAGTCATACAATCAGCTGGAGCATTGTACCAAAAAGGATTGCGAATTGAAACACGTCATCGCCGACAAACGACAATGTTAACGACCAGTTAGCAATAGAACGAATCTGTTTTTCTCTGAGAGAACACAAATATGGTTTCATGAGTTCTTTTTCATTAATTATGGATTAATATATCTTTAGATAAGTACCTGATAGTCCATCTGCTCAGAACAGTTGAAGACATACACCATGATCCCTAGAGCTCTTCCCAAATCTTTTGTAGTCTCGGTTTTACCGGTACCAGCCGGTCCTGCGGGCCCGCCGCCCATGATCAAATGTAAAGACTGTGGAAAATAATACACTTGTAACACAGTGATGGAAAAGTCTTTGTTTCAAGCCTGGAAGCCTTTAAGGTGGACTTCAAGCCTAAAACAATATCTCAATGGGGTCAAAACTAAACACGCGCATTTCGCTTGAAATACCGGTATTTTTGGGAGTCGGTACCATCGGCCTTGGTGTGATACCGGTATCTGAGTAGTACCTGTACTATTGGTACCGGTACCAGACATAGTACCTGGATTATTGGTATTTCTAATCAGTATCGGTACTGTACCGGTACCAAAACCGATACCAAACAAATATTTCCGTAAGTTAGAGTGAGAAAACAAATATAGTAAGTAAAAAGGATGGTTAATAGGCATTAGTAAAGTAACTTCAAGGTTGCCAACCGTACGAGGTTCCTCTTACAAATATGAGATTTGTGGTACGCGCCGGGTACCTGAATTTGGTACCGGAACTTGTTAGGTGGAACCGCTACCCAGGTACCGAAATGGCAAGAACCGCTAAGTCCGATACGGAACCTGTACTTATGCTATCGGTTCAAAGCAATGATTCCAAATTCACAGTAAAAAATAATCCTAGAAAAAAAAATGTGTCTATGAAATAAATTCCATATCTCACCTGTGTCAGTGTAATGTAGCATCGATCTGTCAATGGCGTGATGACCAGCCTCGGAGTGTTTCCCAAGTATTCGTAACTGTATGTAAACTGAGCATCGCAGATGTTCGCAAAACAATGGTATTCCTTCTCGCCCCATCTAAAAACAATTACCATCGTACATTTCAGTACCAAGGGATACCTTTGCAATCATTGTATGTACCTCAGTATAATTATAACTACTCTAACATGAAATTAAGATCATAACACATAGGCATAAAACCTTGTTCCTAATTGGTATAAAACTAGAATTAACGTTAGATTTGATGAATGATAGTGATTAATGCAGTATAGTTTTCACTTCGAGGCGCATCGTTGTAAAACTAGCCGTGTATGTAAGAATCGAATACCAAACATTACATGATTAAAGCTCGTTAAATTGAAAATCGTTACATGTAATAGATTCTACTGAAAGAAAAAATGAAATGATTCAGGACATATTGAATTTACTAAGTGAATCTAACATAGAATTTAGTAATGAAAATGCGGTGCAACGAGTTCTAGATGTGAAAATACTAAAACATAGAATAATGAAAGTGAATGTAGCTGATAAAAGAAAGTGCAGATGATTTAAGATTAACCCCAGCACCTGTGTCTAAGCTGAGACTGCCACATAAACGCCGAGCCCGCCTCCACCTTCGCTTGGATCATCTTACTCACAACGTCTCGTGAATGCACATCTATAGTACATATCGTCATGATCTTCTGCCTGTCTTGCTTCGTTAACTCTCCAATCAGTAAAGAAATCAATGTGCTTAACTGAGACAGCTGTTTCTTGTAATAATCTTTCAAAGCATTATCATACCCCTCTTCTAGTCTAGCGAAAGCCATGTTGACTTCAGTAGTCCACCAGATTTGGGAGCCGCATAGTGCTACTTGGGCCATGAAATCGAAGAGCCATTGTTCTCTCGGCTTTTCTTCGTAAGATATCATTGATTCTCCGAAATAGTGTCGGATGGCAGATCTCATCATGTCTTGTAGTCTGTTCAGCCAGATTTCAACCTGAAATGTAATGGCATGGAATTATGTTATTCTACTGTGATCTTCTATTTGTGAAAGTTTTAATAAGTAAACCAGATGGTGAATGTATTGTAAATGTATTTGCAATTATTGCATTTTTTGCACTCACAGCTCCAGTACAATCGCATGTTCCATGAAACGGAACGAGTTCTCCATCTTTAGCTATCATACCGGATGCCACCTTCTCGCCTGGTTTCTGATCATCTATGAATTTCAGCTTTGCAATCGAATCAAAAAGTTTTGTTAAGTGCCTGAAAATTTTACCATTATTGTTTACAAATTCCATAAACACAAACAACATTACATACAAGCTTTATTATTATACAAATGTGTTAGCTTTTATGATCAATTCAATTTAAAGTGCAACATCGTTTAAACTGAATAGCCTACCTGATAACCAAATCAGCTTGATTTCCGTTAGACAAAATATCTAACAGATCAGCAGAGGACACAAAATAGAACCTTGGGAACGCCAATCTTTTCGTTTCCAAATACTCTGCTAGAGCCTTTTCACAAATAATCAGGTCTTTCTGTATACTGTCGAGATGCTCAACCAAACCTTCTTTGTTAGTACCTTTGACAACATTTGGAGTTTTCGCCATTTCAGTGGACAATATCTGAAAAAATTACCGAATCTGAAGCCCAATTCCCGTAACTAAAAACATTCAAAATCTAGTCGCAAACTCATCTCAGCGACAATCAAACCTCAAAAATGTAGGGAAATTAAAGGTATTTTTGACATACTGAGATTGTGATCAGACTGTAAATGTTCTTAAAATTACGAGAATTGCCCCTCTGTACTTATTCTGAATGTAACAAATGTCATCGATTTTATGTGTATGTCTTCACTTGTTTACCTTAAATTCGGCATCAATCCTATCAAATCTAGCTGAATCCTCAGGCAGCTGTTTCCTGATATCCTCAGAGCTCATAAAAATGCTCTCCAAATGAGTCCAAGTCCTTTGAACTTCAAACCAGACTGTGATCACTTGGTCTGCTATGGACAGCTTTTGTTGCCAACCTGACACTTCCTCCAAGAAATATGCAATGAATTTTGATGTCATTAAGTTTTGCAGTTGAACCTAAAACGTCATTTACCATTTTAAAATGAGTTCCACTCTTGAACTAAAGGCAATAAAATTGTATGTATAAACGGTTTTTCCACGTTACTTACCTGATTTTCTTCTAGCGTCTCAATAAGCTCTTCACTAGCCCTCAACAGGGTACACTGAGTTCTCGTATGTACCTCTTGCTCAAACTCTAAGTGACTCCACGTAGTATGCAAATCTTTCAGAACTTTCTCCATAGACATTTCTTTTACCGCTTTGTCGACAATATTTTTCACTTCTTCCTCGCATTCGTGCAAGTTCAGGGCAAGTAAATCCGCAAGCGTTGTGTTTAGATCCATTACGATTCTTACCTGTTTTATTACACAAATGTTTAAATAACGATCTCAAACGAGTTAGAGTAACAAATATTTATTAACTTGATGAATAAAATATTAACGTCTACGAATTTTAAATTTAATACTTATGTCAATGGTTAAACTTGTGTTAAATACTTACGTAAGTGTGATTTTCTTGGACACAGGAATTAAATATTAAATTTATGTGAAGTACTAACTAACATAGATATGACACAAATCCATACGCGTTAACACGAAGCGATGTAATAGAATACATTAAAAAAATAAGTGAAGATGTCGGATATAACAAAGTAAATATTGAAAATAATATTATAAACTATACTTAAATTGTTATTATACACAAAAAATAATATGTACACTATACACACCGCGGCATTGTCATACTTACAGTGAGCTCACGTGGTAATGCTGCTAAGCTCTGTGAATCATAAACATATTTACATTCGCATAACAATTCAATCAATGCATACTTCAAACATTGATATTGTATAATACACAACTCAGGCAATAATAAACTGTACAGTTATGTGAACATTTCATCCAAAGCAAATGCATGCCGCATTCAAACAAAGAGTTACCATCACCAGTATTTTCACACTTACTCAATGTTTTATGTTTTTGCTCTACTACATTATTAGAAACAACAAAATCCACTGAAATATTAAATAAACTTCTGATAGTCTAGGACGATTCCAGACAAATGGAATGGTAACTCTAAACGACCATGCAAAATGCACAAGTTAAAATTCCAAACCCATCAGCTGATTCGCAATCCTGATCTCGAAGGTGCTAACACAACATTCATGTTATATTTACATTTTAGTTTATTTATTTATTTACAATTTTAATCATTTATTTTGCCCGAATGTTACAAGGTTCACCTTAGTTGTACTCATGAGTGAGTCCCAATGCCTTTCTCTGATCGCTGGGTTTTGTAGCTCACCCACTGCTCGTAAGGATGTTAGCATATTCTTTACTGTTGCTTCCAGGACTACGTACGTATCCCAACTAGAACCGTATGATATAAATGCGTTATTTTTATTTTTTTAATTATTTTTATTTTAAATGATCAATTTTGTTTATATTTTCTGTTGTGCCTTCAACTTACCTTCTCATTTCCTTGTCAAGTAATCTGATCTCTTTAGCAAACTTTTTACATTCAATGTCCATGTTTTCAACATCTATCTTACGCCA
Source organism: Fissipunctia ypsillon (assembly GCA_947568875.1). NCBI lineage: Eukaryota > Metazoa > Arthropoda > Insecta > Lepidoptera > Noctuidae > Fissipunctia > Fissipunctia ypsillon. Next base: position 22,224,156 of record OX387644.1, read on the forward strand.
TGGTGTCGTTTTCCAATCTTCTATGCTCGTTCTCACTATGTGTACGTAATCCCAAAGTTGCTAAAATTTTATATTAAGTCGTTAATTCCTATACTGTTTCTTTAAGCTTTACTTATTCTGTGATATTATTTTGTCTTACTTACTTAAAAGTACTGTTACTGTTACCTTTAACATTCTCAATTCCTTTCTGCATTGCTTCAAAAGCTTGAATTCTGGTACGTTCACTTCAAATAATGACCCTGACTCCTGTATTCCTCTCATCTCTTCTTCCAAGAATAACAGTTCATAGTCTACTCTCGACATTACTTCATAAGGATCTTCGCAGTCATATTTGAAGAACTATAAAGTAATTAACCTTTTAAATGCGTGATTATAATGTTGTGAAGATATGGGTTTTCAAACTATAAAGCCCCATAGAAGTTAACCATAATAAAGTATCAGAATTAATCATCTTTACCTCGTATCTCTTAAAAACTTCTCTATAGTAAGTGACATGGCTATCAAAAGTAGATATCTTCTTCCTAATACCAGACACCTCGGCCGCTTGCAGTGGGGCCACGTGCTGTTTCACTGTTAACGCCAACTTCTTTGTCGCTTGCCATTGTTCTGGCAGTTCCTAGAAAGAGGAATATTTAAAGACTTTTTTAAATACCTTATATTTAAGGTGTTTTTTACTGTCAATATTATTATGGCATCATGCTCATCTTGCTTTGTCATATCAGCCAATCAAGATCTCAGGCTCAGACAATAATTATAAATAACGATTCTAGGATATATTCAACGCGCTAATGGAATTATAGTAATAATTTGTATAAGCTGCTTATTGCAACTGCAAAACTAGCCTGATTCTAATACAATAGACTACCCATTGCTATGTCACTTGCATCAGATTAGCCCGATGACTCACGAAACACAAAAACTGCCACATTTACCTGCAGCAATACATTGACTTCTTCAGGTATATCCATGTCATAGAACTTCAGCAGTTCAATAGTTTCAGTAAGTGGTTGGAACATGTCATCTGTGGTCACTGTCCGGTCTTTGACGTGCATAAGGTATCCCATGATTCTGACAAGAGCTTCGTAGTCACCTTCTGGTACAGGTTGAAGTAGACCTGAGGAACATTTTTGTTATTAATTTTGCATCCAAAATCAAGGGACAACCTATCAAAAGTAATTCGTATTTGCAAGTTTGATTACTTAAAAAAAGTTATAAGTCTCTTAGCGACACATTTCAGCCCTGAATTTTAATGACAGCCAAATTTTGATTGATAAAAAATAATTTGGGGAGCAAAACCTCTGCTGCCTCGGACGGAATATATTGACAGTGAAAGCAACTAAAGGATAAAGGTACACAAAAAGTTAATGCCTAGTCTATCTAAAAAAATGTGCAGACAGTACCTTCATCAGCATCACGTATGAAGTTGCCCAGGTCACTGAGACTACACGTCACTTTGTTGACCAGATGTTCTTTGTACATGTTGCCCCATTTCCTCACTGTATTGAGTAGAGCTTGCCTGAATGGTCGAATATCCACCTGTAGTAAAACAATAATGTCCCATTTCAGTACAAACATCTGGTTTAAACGTTGAAACGTTTACCATACATTTTAGGTACTGAATTAGATTTTGAAAGTTTTAAAAATTAATGAATCCCTTTATTATATGTTATTGTAGTCATTGATTTTATGTATTTTTACCTGAAACCAGTTATTAAATATTTTGTAAGGCTGCATATCTTCTATCTCCATAAACAAATTCTCATAATGATCAATTTGCTCTCTGAAACCTTCCATTTTAGGTTCGCAAGGCACCGGAGCCTCGCCTTCTACTCTATCCTTTTCGTCCAAAGCAAGCTTGTCTACTTCATCAGGGTTTAGTATTCGGCCATAAGTGAGGAAGATTTCCATCACTGCATCTCTTTCTTCAAGCCATAAGTAGGAGTAATTCTCGAATGTTTTGCAGAATTCGTTGGCGTCTTCGATCACCTGAAAAAAGGACCAAACCTATTCTTAGAATTACCGTGTTATGGATTGATTAAAAACTGACATTAATGTAGAATAAATGAATAACAATTTATACAGGCTGATATTGAATTAGTGATATTCATGTTGTCAACATAAGTTACCTTTTCAATACCATTCAGAATGTCTTCTTTCATCTCAATAACATCATCACTACCAATGATTTCTTTTTCATACGTTTGATCTCTCTGTTTATCAATTCGTTCAATCAAAGTAGCCATATTCATGACATCTTCAATAAGACTTTTTATCAACGCTGTGAATCCCTTTTCAGCGGTTGGCTCTAAACTCGGAGCGAATACAATGTCTGGATCAAGGAGTTCCATTTGAGCTTCAAATAAAGGAGCTAATTTATTTTTGGGATTCATATGTTCTGATATGTAGCCCAAACTGCAAAGAAAATAAATGAATTGTGGTTAGCTTAATCATCATTCATCATCATTACTGGCAGTCTTGATTAACCCACTGCTGAATAAAGGCCTTCTCCCTTTTATGTCATGCAGTCATGCTAAGTCATGTCTTTTACCAAATAGTGGTTTCGATTTTTAAGGATACTCTGGACCTGTTTCATAATATCCTGATAGATACTATCCACCAGATAAATTAAAATATAGTTAAGAATTCTTCATTTGCCAGAAAGATATACGGATGGGGGTGGTAAAATAGGCAATAGACAATTTACTAATTAATAAACAGAGAAATCAAGACGCAAAAGATTTTACCTGCACGCAATGGTCTTGAACAGTGCTTCCTCCAACAGCGCGTCAATAAAAGCCACGTAGTTCATCCAAATCTCACTGTTTTGGTTATCCTGCATGTTGAACAGTTGCATGTTCTCATTTAACAACTCATTGATTCGATTGGCTGTAGTCACTATATCGCTGTAACGTTTGGCTTTTTTGTCTGGCCGATCTTCTAAGTTCATTAATGTATCCTGTGAAGAAACACCATACAAGTTAGCTGCCGAAATGTTCTTTAATAGGCTTTGCTTGATGTTATTATTCTTTATTCGCGTTGCCTACCTTCTTTCCCTCTTTTCGTTCAAACAAAGGCTGTACCGACCAGTCCTTCATAGTTTCTTTGATTTCTACTAAGTTGTCCTGTATTTTCGACATCCTCTCAAATAGATTACCAACTAATCTGTGCAGTTCTTGCAAATAATTCCATAGATCTGAAAACAAAACAATTTCAATTTGCTAACAAGACTTTTGAAAGTTAACGTTCAGTTCTGCCTAAAGGAATAGGTATGTGCCAAAATAAGTAATGCTGTGCTAATAACACTCTTAAAGATTCTGCAATATACGAACAACTTGTTATAAATTTCACTAATAACAATGGAAAAGAAATCACCGTCAGAATTCCAATTCAGTTTATTCTGTGCCATTTCAATCCTCTGATCAATGGCCTTTATTTCATCTTCCACTAAGTCGAACTCCACTTTCTGACTATTCTTCCTAATCTGGTTATACCAATCGATAGTTATGCCTAAATTGATCCTGTACTGTCTATAAGTTTCTTGCTTCTCGAATATCGCTAAGCCATCTTGTGGTAGGAAGTCTGTATACTCTTCGTTTGAGCGTAAATGATGAACTTCCTTCAGAATGTCTAGAAGCTGCAAAGGAATGTAGATGCAGTTTTAATTTGTTTAATCACAAATTAGGTATAATGTTACAAGTGAAATGCTTTACATTAAATCGCAGACAAGCTTATTAATGTAGCTACGACTAGCGCAAGTGGCAATATTTTATTTGAAGCTATCAATATTGTATATAGGTAAACAATATTTGGGCTTACCATTGGATGGAAATTCAACACTAGATCGCAGCCCTGTCGTGCAAGAATCATATTATTAGTCGTCTCCTCAATAATCTTCGAAACAGTTAACGTCCAGTCGTGGAAATATTTCTTCTTGAACGCATTGATTTTCTCAATCAATTCCTCATGTCTTATGAAAATTTTCTTCGCTTCATCCGTACCCTTTATCCTGATATTTGAGAAAATACAATCAAATTTGCACATAATCTTATTAAATACAAATAGTTGATTTGCAACAAAAATTTCCAAGATATTTCAAAAGTGCTGGAATTAACTACGAAGACAAAAACCGTGAAAAAAATTCGGCACTAAATCTACGAAATCCAAAGACTTGAAACCTTAAAACATGGAATATTGCAAAGAGTATGGATGAGTGTAAGCCAGATAATCAGCTTTCGCAATTTGCCCCACCCTGGCTGACTTACGGGTGCGGCAAATTGCGAAAGCTAGCTATAGGCTTGGATATCCTCGCAGCTAGCGTGGTCATGAACAGGAGGCCACCGGCGACGGGAGGCAGGTAGGCATCCACTTCCATCATGCCGTACCTCTCCAGGCGGTTGCTTTGTTCAACGAACAGTTCCTGAAAAATAGTCTTAGTTGCACCCAAATTCGCACAATAGATTCTTTTATCGAAATTCGCTTACACAAGTCTTTATTTAGAAGCAGAAACAATATAACTAACGTAATCGCTTCAAGTATTGTCTGGGTGAAAAGATAGACTTACTTCGCAAGTGTTAATTTCTTGTTCGAGCATCACAATGATCTCGACGTATTTTGCTGTAAATTCATTTCTAATTAGAGGTCGATCTAAGACCGAACCTACAACATCGATCAGCTGAAATGGATAAAAATTAATTCAGATTATTGATATTCGTGCGATCACTCAATTAATTGTGTATTAGAGTTTTCATTGTATTATCTAATACAGACATGCAATCGTGTTACCTTGAAAATAGATTCTAATGTCGTGCAATTATCGAACGATTCAACCAAAACGGTGGAAAGTTTGAGATCTAAATCAATTATGTTCTCTTGAAAGTCTTTGAAGTCAACATTGAATGTATCATCGTCTGGGTCTAGGACGTCATAGGATTTTGATGCAAACCCAGTGAAATAAGCGTCAAATTCTGCTGATATGTCTCTTATTTGCCCACCGAGGACTCTGCCTTTCATTCCACCAATCTCAATCTTCTCCAATTTTTGGAATTCCAATACTGTTTTGAAGAACCATTGTATCGTATTCATTCTGTCCAAGAATCTGTTAAGTCTCTCAAACACAACATTGGGATGGAAAGTCCAGGGTATTACTCGTCGGTCTATGAAGTATTTAGACAGGTTTTCCTTGAAATATTCGAAGGTAATTTTGAACTTCTTCATGATGTCTATCGTGCATTGAATACGTTGTGTCGCTTCATCTATGTCGCTGTGGAACAACGTGGACGGGTCGAGACATTTTTTTGCCTAAAACGAAAATAATTATTTATGACGTGTTAATTAGAGCACACATATCGTTGAAATTTATGACCCTGATTTTGAACTAATGTTTATTTGCCGCTTAAGGCAGTCGCTCCATGTAAAATACTGGTGTTCAGCTACATCCGGTTAGACTGGAAGCCGACCTCAACATAGTTGGGAGAAGGCCAGTCAGATGACGATGATGTTTATTTGCCACTTTACAAATACAATCGACCTATTTCTGTTCACCAAATCTATTGTTTTTATAAGTAAATAGGTACATCGGTAATTCAGTATAATCCACTATCAATCACAATCCGAATGATTTTGAAGCAAATTGCTAATCCATTGCTTCATACGTTCGAAAAAGTCTGCTCAACAACGTAAATAACGCAATGAATGTTGTTGAACTGTCAAAATGAAACCGAGTCCTACTGTAAGTCCCGTATTACAGAACGTCACTCAATACTCAAGTATTACTTAAAACTAGTTTCAACCAACCAAATAGCTCGAATCTAGTTTTAAGTAATGCTTTTTTTTTTTTTTTTTTTTTTGTGGATGGGAAATCATCAAATGACTTCTCCCGCTCTGGGCGGAGCGGGAGGGCGTGTCAGACTTTTACTGACTAAAACCCACCCGTGTTCCTTCTGTTGCCTGTGCCGGGGCCACGGTAACTCTTTCGAACATCCCGCAACCCTAGCTGGCATCGGCCCTAGCGGACCCCGTCAATAGTGCTGACATCTCTTTGAGGCGCGCGTGGAACACGACGCGCCGTCGACTCGGGCTTGGTCCTTACCGGACAGCGAGCTACCCATTACTCGCCATCCGCAAGCCCGCGCCTACGGTGGCCGGGAATCGGCTGCCAATTCCCGACGCCCAGGGCGTCTCCTGCGGCGACTAGGGGCGTGAGGGCGCAAAGCTTGCCTCTCCCTCACGCGTCCCGCCTCCTCCTTCACGAGCATTACTGCTTCGCAGAAGGAGGTAATGGCTTCCCATGCACTCTCGCTCCGTACCATGGCCTGGACCAGGGCCGGACGCGAGAGATCGCCGCCGCCGATCGCTTCCGCGAGGACACGGCGGTGCTCCGCCCAAGCCGGGCAGACCTCCACCGTATGCTCCACCGTGTAGTTTTAAGTAATGCTTGAGTTTTGAGTGACGTTCCTTGGCCTAAGTGTGTTACGCAATCACCCCGCTGACTTCAACAGTCAAATGTAACAAATTACCATCAAACTCTGTTAAATAAAATAGCTCCCGCGTGTTTTGTGCCGTCGTGATACGTCCCAAGTTATAAGTCGTAAATCGTGAATTTATTAACTCCATGTCTATTTTCGTTGTTCGTGAACATCCGAAATTAATATTTCATACGTTTTCCTATGAAATATCTAGGGACATTATTTTGTCAATATCGCGAGCTGGTACCGGTTTATTTTGCACGTAGGTAATTAATATACCTGGCATACTTATAATATTGAAGAATTAAGGCAGAAACGCAATCTTAGCAACCGCATGAAGTCCGTACATGTAAGCATTCAAATATTGAGCTAGTTTAGTAAGCGTTCGATACTTATAGATTAACGAATGAGTTCAATTATTCAAGAATGTTAAATATGTCGTACGACTACATATAGTATTGAATGGACTGAATGAAATGGTTAATCATACCGAGATTAGTTATTTTACAGATCCAGTCTAATTAGCTCTACCTAAAAGAGCATTATATTTATTATCGTAATGTTAGCTACAAATAGTATTTCCAACTTTGCCACGAAACCCTATGAAATGTAATTCCTCTGATGTGTTCGCATGCGAATTAAACCACCTGCACTCATGTCAGCCAGCACAATGAATGATTGGCAGTACACCTATTCACATCGCACTGCTCTTCAAGGCTAACGAGAGAAATGCCATTGCAATTTACGTAGAAAATTAGTTGCCAATTAGTTTCTACGATTTAAAACTTTCAAGCCATAGATAATACTGAACACTGGGAAAATTAGGTATGTTAAACTCTATGATTCTGTTGCTTACAACATTTAACGAGCACATTGGATTACTCAGTCGGTATGTACCTATATATCTACATACTATAAATATTAATTATCTAGTCATTATTTTCCTGATGGTTCCGTTGTCTTTTAACCTGTTGACGCATGATGCCTTGAGGCGTCAGCAGAATTCAACAGGTTAAGGGACACAAAACTTCGATGCAATGCGAATGCGCAGTTTTGTGTGGGAGCCCTTAATCTGCTGAATTCTGCTTACGCCTCAAGTCGTCAGTGGGATTCAACAGGTTTTAAGACGGCATGTATTTTTTTGATGTCAAGGGTACTTTCCTTTGTAATCGCCAGGTTTCTCACGAAAAAATTGCCGTTCTAAAATCAAAAAGATTACTTTCTACCAATAATAAAAAAGGCGTACCTGATAAATCAACAAGTTGGATATCTGCCTCAACAAAACGATGAGTTTAGAAGAGTTGCAGTAGTACTTGGAATCTCTCCATATCATACAGATGACGTGGAACAGAGGTCGAAACAAGGGCTGACATTCCATGAAGTCAATTTCCTCTAGACCCTGGAAGTGCTTCTCTAATGTCCGAATATATAGATCTATTTCACGGGCTTCCGCTAATGCTGAAATTACAATTAAATCTATATACCGAATTGTTATTTTAATTACAACGTTAAATACGCATTTGATGTCCTGAGAGTATCTCGGTTCCTAAGTAGATTAGATGCAAATTGAAGTGAGGTTTTACAACTACATAGCTGAAAAAATAGTTTTTTTTTGTAACAACAGCAATTTGTCATAATTACAATAACAACGATGTTAACTACCAAAGTATGTCGCAGCTATCAAATCAACTTCATCAATATCGTATATATTTATTTAATTCGGAAAACAAACAGATACACAAATATCTTAATAAACAGACCGTAGTGAGTAAAAAAGAGACTACATAAATATGCATAGCTCACGACGTTATCCACGTCTTATAGACTACATAATTTTTAAGAAACTATTTGCACATGAGTGAAACTTAAAAGGTAAAATCTAAAGAAAATTCTTCAGGTATTAATTTTTCAGAATATTGCCTGAATTCATCATGTAACTTTGTTTTTTCACTACGGTGCATTTTGCTTGGTCTTCGAAATAATAAAGATGTTACTAACTTGGACGTTTTCATACAAACCTGAAACGATATTCTTGAATAGTCTACTGAAGCAAGGGTAGTAGGCTGACGTTGTTTTCTCCAGTATCACTGCCATACACCTGACTCTCTCAGTTCGCAACTGGTCGTAAATGTAGTTTAGATTACGCAGTCTTGATTTCCAAAACGACAGTTCTAGGAAAAGGTGTGATGCGTTACTTTTGGGTTCCCAAAGCCTTCATTTTCGTACTTGAACGTGCAATAGTCGAAACAAGGAAGAAGGGTGTAGGTCCTATAAGTCTTTCACTTGAAATCATAAAAGGTAAAAGGTATGAGATCGTCCCTTTCAGAAAATTGCCAATTCAACGTTGCTTTTAGCTTACGCACTGAATTGGCACTTGGCCATATTTTGTAGACACAAAATCAAGATCTCTTACCAACACTCGGCGTTGGATTCTGTCCATTATCAAAGGCCTGCCCAGAGTCCTCCATCATGACGTCATTGATCTGCTGTGCCCACTTGATGACCACTCCTTCTATAGCACTTTTCAAGTACAAGTCTACTTCTTTCCCTCGAAGCAGTTCCTTTTCAGCATCGTGGACTAGTTCTACTCCAACTGGCATCGGTAGTACTGTTTGGCCGTTAACTTTGCCTTTTACCTAAGCAAGAGAAGATTACGTATGAGAATGAAGTTGCGCAATAAAATTTAGCATTAGGCGTTAACTTAGTCCTGAAGTCACTATTTCACTCTTACCTCATAAACAGTGCTCTTCAGATTGTGAATTTGTTTCAGGATATCTTGGGAGACGACAAGAGGCCATCCTTCATGATTTAATGGATTTGATAGAAGGGGAACGAACACCTCATCTACTAATGCTGCTAGTTCATCTATTAGTCTTGGCGCTAGGTCACCTACAAGAAAAACAAAGTAGATCTAGTTACCTCAGCCAATAAATACTGAAGAAAATCACCGTCGAATTATGACTTGTTCGCGATTGTTATTGTCTTAGAAGTTACCCTTAACTCCTAAGACAATTACAATCGGGAACAAAAGTAATGTTTGCTGCTAAATGTGTATTGGCTAATCCTATATAGCACTACTACTTCTCGACTTTATCGACCATCGAATTATTGCGTAGTGTGTCAGAGTATATGATGTAATATATAAATTAAGTTTTATGCCTTTTCGCATTAACTATTGTAAATATTCGTATGCCGCTTTTAGCGGCAGATGTGTCCTGAACTTATTTATATTAATCACCAACTTTGTACCTACCATATCCGACGAATAAATGTCTTTCGTCTTTGTCTTTGTTACTAAGAAATACTTAGTACCTACCTACTTAACAAATGAAAAGTGACTTACCAAATATAACCATCTGCGCACAGTCCTCTTTCGGAATAGCGTCGGGCTTTTTCTTGACAAAGTAAACAGCTTTGTTCTTCAAGTAACATGGGAACGATATAACCGGTACCAACTGCAGTGCATTCGTCAGAACCACCACCAGAAGCATCGGAAAGGGTTTGTCCACAAAGTCTTTCAATGTAGACCTGTGCTCTTCCACACCTAGCACCCTCATCCATTTTTCCGGCTTTAATTTTAAAGATTTTACTGCGTAAGACCCTATAAAGTCGAAGCGTGGGTCCTGATTGGACGACGATGGAGCAGCTTGCTCCATGATTAGAGAAAGTCAAAGTTTCTAAGTCATTTTGAGAGGTTCCTTCTGCTGCGCTGGTTGGAACGTCTTTGACAAAGTAAGGACTGCGAAAGGTAGAAGCAAATGGCAAGTCACGCGACTTCCAACGGCATGCCATTATGGAACGATGTCTCCTTTGTAACGAGCATCGGCATCGCTATACTAAAATAGATTAAGGGTAGGGTGCACAGAAAATATGGCTGTAGTTTAGGTATTATGTAAGGTGTTTAGATGAACTTTTTTCTCAATAATGAGTTGTTACCGCTTTAATATTCGGAAGTATGCCTTGGAATTGAATATAGAAGACGATTGCCATAAAATAATACCTAGCCTTAAAAATAACATACACCAATAATGTTCCCTTAATTAGAATCGGTCCGAAACACTATGATTGAAAGAGATCTTGCTTTTAGCCGTATTATTACAGGAATAGGTATTTTTGGAATTTAGTACTAGACGCATCCTACCTATCTATAAAGTTAATATGCCGTCATCTCAGGTCTGATGTGAAATGATTGGTCGATGTTAGTTAGGTACGTATGTAAGTCAACCAATGACAAGGTCTAACATGAGATACAGTAGTAGATATAGTTGATCAGAGACTTCATCAAAATATCAGAAATCTCTTGAGTCTTGATCAACTTTGCCATTAACCTAATCTATTAATATCCTGAACATGAGATCCAATAGCACATTATTCAGTAACCAGAAACTGTATCAAGATTTCAGAAACTAGAATTTTCAGTCGGTAAGGGACTGAAAATTCAGCTTTCTGAAACACTTGATCTTCTTCTTGGCTTGATCACCTTTATCATAAACCTATGAAAAATTTAATAATCCTACAACATCAACTGCTTCTGCCACCAGTACACCTACCTAAGTGGGCAGAAGCGCGTACCAGGCAGCCGGCGCGCCGCCCCACGCCGCCCGCCAGCAAGATGACACTCGCGCGACGTCGCCCAAGAATAAGGTCAACTGTCGCTGTTACAACCTTCGTGTGGCGTCAGTGATAAGCAGGGGCGGGTTGTATGAAGCCTTGGGATGACTTCCGAGTTTGTTTGGGTGTTTCTTCTCAGAGTAGTTGGAGATGATAGGAAACACCGACCTCATCTAGTTTTTACAATATTTTTTGACGTGTCAAAGTGTTTGTTAAAACCATAGATCTAATGGTCAAAACCAATTTACAGAATATATATCATACCTATATCACCTATACCATCTACGAATCCTAAACTAGAGGAAAAACGGCTCCTTCCTAGTTTAGCGAGCTGTTCATGTACTACTTACATTATGCATTTTTTTTTTATTTATAATTTATTTCAGACTTAAGTTTTTCATAGTGTTAGTAATATACTGAAACTTAAGAATTATGTTAGTAATACACACATACAAAAACAAACTATAATAATTATTCTATATGTAGGCGAATCCAGTGCTTCCAGATAGGACTCTCAGTATGTACCGCAATGACCCCCTCAGGTAGCCGTTGGGACTGTCTCTCACTCTGCACATCAACGATGCTGCTCTTTTTCTAATTGAATATGAACTGCTTCCTGACTATCCCTATTTGGATATATATGTTACGGCTAATACCCGAAGTGCGGCTACACCTAGTTTTAGCCGATTAGAACTAGGTGTAGCCACTTACTCTTGGTTAAACCTAGTACGAGCCGATTGTTTTCGGGTAAAACTAGGTCTCTACATTCTCTTGTGCCTAAACGGACCATGGCACTCGCCGGCCGCGGCACCGCTCGTTCGGCTCGTACGTTGTGTAGTCACAGTACTAACCTAACCTAACCTACCTTTCAGCCCATACCTGAGTTTAACCAACTGCTACCGGCCACACCTAGTTGTAGCCGGCTAAAACTAGTTGTAGCCGCACTTCGGGTTTTAGCCGTAACATATATACCGTAACCACCTTTAGAAAATATCACCTGCTTGCTATAAGCTTATGGCTTGATTCACTGTCTGAGCAGCCATACCTACTGGGTTAATCGTTACATAAAATAATAGCTATTCCTTCCTGAGTTATAAACTAACATGAAATGCTTCTTAATTTATATACTTACTTACCTTTCTTTAAATTCCTCGGATCAACGTTACTTTTACTTGCATTTACTTACCTGTAATCATTGAAATTCGATGTATTTATTCCTTTCACGCTAGTCTTCACCGTTACTGTTAGGTATTTATTTTATTTTTATGTTATATCTACCTACATAGGTACTTTCAGCTTAGTTTGATATTCCTACATTAATAAGTTAAAAATAAAATGGGTTCTTTTCACAAACTGTTTTCATCACTTTTCGCGCCAATTTTTGACTATCACGTTTTTGTTTCTTTCAATCATGATCTGGCAACAGTGAAATTGTATACGGCCAATATTCTTTTTTATTACCTACCAAAAAGTTTTATTAATCAGAATGTTGGATGAAAGCTGAGATGAGAATGCTAAGAGGGACTTGTCATGCGAATGGATTCTAAGAAATGAGTACCTACAAGTGGCACCAGTGAATAAGTTATGTGGAAATCGGTTAACATGGTATGGGGCATATGTGATGCGGAATTGCGGAGGAATGAAAAAATGTTTTGAGTATGAATGTGGAGGGCTATAAGAGAAAGAAATGATGGATGAACTGTGTGAAAGATGATATGACTAGAAAGAAAGGGATTGACTACCGACATGACGATAATAGAGAAATATGGAAGAAAAATATATGTTGCGCCTACCCCGAATAAATTTGGAACACGGGCAAGAGAATGATGTTGATAAGTTTTATTGATTCTGATTTCTACTTCTACAGCGTTTCTAAAATAATATTATTACCATTTTGCTATCCTCTGATACTAAATACTAGGTACTGCTAATTTATTTAATGTAAGTATACAACGTGGCGCTACAATGGTGACATTAACTTAACACACGTATTCGTTATCCCAGTTTCGTTTTAAGAAGTAATTTTATTTCCATAAAACGTCATTATTTACTGATTTATTAAAAAAAAATAAAAAATATAGAAATAAGCATTTTGGAGCATCCTGTACAAAAATAATCATAGTGCAGCGGTCATTTGCCGGGGTCACGGATCATAACATCGCGTCAAAGAAATTAAAACGAATAAGCAATACTTCTATCCTTTTGTCGGCGCGCGCGCTCTCCCTTCCACCCCCGCCTCCTTCTCTTTTCTTATCTAGTGCTAGCCGGACCCGTTACCTTGACACATCTTTTCGCTCGTGCGCATAATTACGTCGTGTAATTGTTTTGTGAATGTTTCGCGAAAAAGACGCTTACTTATTGTTTTATTTATTTAGTGTTGTGTAATTAGAATAGTAAATAGATTATAGTACTGCGATAAAGACGCTTTGCTTTGTTTTCGTTAGTTTTCCGATCTACATAGTACCTACGTGTTTTACGATTAAGGACGTTATTATTTGTGAATTTGTGATGGCAAATACACATCCGAATTACACGGCAGCTGAATATGCGGACATGATCCTAATTTACGGAGAATGCCAACAAAATGCCGCCATTGCGATAAGGAAATATCGCGAAAGATACGGTCATTCAAGGCAATGCCCTTCTAATCCTCGCACTGTTGTAGGAGCTCTTCAGCGTATCCGTGAAAACCGACCAGTGGATCCTAGGTCCCAACGCCTAGATCGACCGCCTACACGACAAAACCCAATCCAGTTAACTGAAAATGTGCTACAATACTTTGAAGATCAACCCAAAACTAGCCTCCGCCAGAGCGCTAGACATTTTCGAGTCCATCACAAAACCGTCCATAGGATACTAAAGCGCGAAAAGTGGCACCCGTTCAAATTTAGAAAAGTTCATACATTGTTAACACGTGATAAACAAATAAGAGTGAATTATTGTCAGTGGTTACTGAGTAAAATTGAAGAAGACAGTGATTTTCTTTCCCAAAGTTGGACTGACGAAAGCACGTTTACCAGAAACGGCATGTGGAACCAGCACAATCTGCACCATTGGGCACCTAAAAACCAAAATCCGCGCGTTTGGCGGGAAACAGCCCATCAGTACCGATTTTCGGTAAATGTTTGGGCAGCTATTCACGGAGACAACATCATCGGACCAATATTCATTGATGGCCCGTTGACCGGAGTAAGGTTTGTATTCTTTCTATTAAATGATACGCTGTCAGAATACACAGACAACCTTAGCGTCCACCGATACCAAAACATGTGGTACCAATTAGATAGCGCGCCGGCTCATTCGGTATCAACTGCCAGGCAGTGGCTAAATAACACGTTTGGAGCACAATGGATTGGGAGATTTGGCCCTCGTAGGTGGCCAGCAAGATCGCCAGACCTCACACCACTAGACTTTTTTTTCTGGGGGTGCATCAAAGACGATGTGTACGCGGAGAACGTGGACTCGGTGGAACAACTACGTCTTCGAATAATAAATGCGTTTGAGAAATTGAGAGGAATGGCTGTAAGTGACAATTTATTTTCAAATGTGCGGGAAAATATGAAACGCCGTTTGGCCCTTTGTATTCGTCAACAAGGTGGACTCATTGAAAATAAGAAAATTTAAAATAAAGACAATTAAATAAAAGTACCTAGTGATTAGTGATGATAGTGGTAATAACTCATAGTAATAAGAGAGCGTGATATGATAAGTGTTTGACTAAACAGCTCCGCTGTAGGTAGGTAGGTACTTTTGTGTCGGTCGGATTCTTTGATAGAATGCCGTCAAAGGATCGCAGGAGTACAAGGCGCGTTGCGCGGTTGCCAGCGCGCGAAGCGACGCGTTGCCGCTCTGAGTAAACGTAAACGAGTAACGTGCATCTAGGTAAGTAATTTCATGAATGAATTTTTGCACAGAGTGATCCCAATTGTAGTCACTTTTTTATTATTTAGTTTGTTTGAAAAAATTTTTTGTTCAAATTACCAATTATTTTAACCTATCATAATTTATGTGGTTAATGGCCACTAGCCCTACCCGTGTGTTAATGTCACCATTGTAGCGCCACGTTGTATAAACTTCCATGTTTTTACTCTTCATTACAAAATTGGTGGTAAACTATATAATTTTTTTCTGTTATATAATCTGAGGAACTAACTACCTACTTATCGCAAATTATTACAATATAGTTTCTGTACTAGTTCATCACCCCTTTTTGAACAGCACGCGAGGCCTAGGCTTGATTTGTTTCTGAACAACTAAGTTTTTTCCAGATCTTTCCGGATTTTATGGGCTTAATTCTGTAACAGCTAGAAGCGAGCCACCATCTAAATGTGTACTGGGTGCTATATATTGAGGGGTATTTACTAACTACAGGAATAAAATACAAAAATAATATTTTATAATACATTTATTGATAATGACAGCGATGGTTGACTCGAACTTGCTACTTGGCAAAAATATTTCCACTAGAAGTGAACTATTTTTGTATTTAAATATTAAAATCTCTTTATTATGCATTATGTGTATAGTAATGAAGATGCAACCATCTATGCTACAAAGTAGCTGCCTATTTATCACAAAAATAATTAGAAATACATACATTACTTTGTCATTTATTTATTTTACACTTTCCAATTCTGGCAAATTAATTTACTTAAAAGTATCTACGCTAAAATAAAATCCATGCGTCACAATTTCATAAAATAATAATAATTACATTCACATTCGTAAAAGCGTGTGATATCTTGAATTGACTGCGAATAATACACACAATTTTCTAAAATGAAATAATAATTAACAACAAATTATTTCAATTACCTAAAAACTATTTGTTTAAAACAAAAGCACAGCACATGGTCAGCTTAATTTCTAAAAATTAAATTAGGACCTACGAGACGCTGCTTTTAAGGTCACTATTTGCCTAAACCTAGGAGCCCTAGTGCACACTCCGATACACCCGACCCGACCTGGCGTCTCTAAGGCGTCGTACCTGCTTCGCTTGACAGCTAGTCCTTTGCCCGTGTTCTACCAAACTACTGGACATAAGCACATCAAGAGTTTCAAAGACACATCCTACTATATTTGAAAATACGTATATTTCATTTTTAGATTTTTTTAACGTCGACTACACATTGAGCTGTCCTAGTTAGGGCCAGATTTATTTATTATAATGGTAAATATACTTTTACATCCAAAGTTAAAAATCGAAAAATGCAAAATAAACGCCATATAAGTCGCATTCTGTAGTTCAAAATCTAACTAATCACTGATAAATACTACTGAACGTTTGCTAGAACGATAAATGTATAGAAAAAATGGAATGTTTAAGTACGACAGTCTAATAAGCATTCGATAAAATGTAAATCGTGATAACTCTATGTATGTGTGACAAATATGATGTCAGTCAATGCTTACAAATTATTTGAGCCGCTATCCCATGGCGAGGTGTCGAGTGACGTCATGCCATCAACGTTGCCAATACAAACGAGTTGAGTGATCGTAGCGAACAATATCACGCCACGGGTCGCTCGCTATAGAATCGCGGCCCCACTAAAAGTTGGCATTAAATTCTCGAGTGCATACTTTTGAAACAGCTGTTTTAATATTTTTGAATAACATTTTATATTAATAACTTACATTTAAATGTAAATATACATATGTTTACAGAGGTATTCGTTGACGTCACATGTTGGAATGCAACTCAGCGACGCATGCGACACACCACACATTCGATGATACGTTCGGCGCGTGACGTGAACTACAATGTTCTACGATGTGACGTCACAGAATGGCCCTAGAGGAATGGAGGCAAGTGGCGGACTATGAATGAACGCTGAAAGTGGGACTTACAAACACTAGTCGATAACCAGGCGTGTTACTCTATTTTGTGTACTCATTTAGTGTACTTACGAACGATTACGTTACTAAAAGGATGGAATATACATTAGGTGATCTAAGACTATTGCTCCGTATTACCACGGAGCGAACAATGTGGACATTACCTAATACGATTACACGCGCACTATGCCGCTACAATATATCTTGATAATTTATCCAAATTAGGCTTTATTCAAAAAATTAAACTATAACTCTTCATATTACTATAATGGAGAGAACATCGATTAAGATTTTTTTCACTAATTACAGATAGATACCTCATCGATTTATTGTTCGAATGTGGATGGAGATAATAAATTGAGGACAATTTTTTTGTAGTGACATATTAATTTACAGAATGCCGATCCACGACTACATTTACATACATTTTCGAATATACACAACCTAAACGATATAATGTGTGGCGCAAGAGATGAGTGAATCTATGACGTCACATCTGTCAGAGTTGACAGCATCTACTTGGCAAGAGGACCTCGTCGCCACAAAAATGACGATGGGCGCTTATTCGATATTTAAAATTTAATATTAGAATAGAAACGATTACTAGTACTTTTATCGAATAATAAGCATTTAAATGGCAGTATTGATTGCATGTTGGTTCGCTCACCGCTTGCGCCGTACATCGGGGCGTCAATGTCTGGACTTGAGTTATCCGTCAGTGGCTGTGTGTACTAAGTACAAAGTCTTTTACAAGGACGAAGATGTAATATTGGACGATTTCATAAACTACTTGAGATACACCTTTAACTTAAAGGGGCAAAAGCAGGCGTCGAAATAAAAAAATAATGTTTTTTTTTTAATAGTTAGGTGGCAAGATACTATCACAATCGAGACTGGCAATCGTGTGTCGAACACAAAATGCACGTGAGCAGTATGTAGTATAGGTTAGAATATTATTATAAGTGATAGGGTGAAGCATACCATTACTAGCGCCATGTGTCGGCACGTGAAACACTCACAGGTATCGAACGGAGTTCCGAAATACCTTTTACCTTACTTATTTTGAAAATACGTTCGATTCTAATTTAAATAACGTTTAACGACCACTAATAAACGCGGGCAACAATCGAACACTTCACCCTAGCTTTAAAAATGTTATACAAAATGTAACAGTGAAGAGAAACAGTAAAACGTCAAAATCACAGAAGTTATATTCCCTGTGCAGAATATAAAACTGTGCGAGTCACACGAGGGTAAGCAGATATAGTGGTCGATGAGCTACACATACATAAATAAGTATACATTACCGTAACATCTATCACCACAAACTATACATTAGAAAGAATTTATACAAATAACTTAATAAACGATATTCAATCACCGATGATCATTACAAATAATAATACACACGCAAATCCACATAATATTTACAGGAATTTCTCAAAAATGATAAAATTAAATCACATTATAATTCCATATTTATATTTACAAATATTTGAAAATAATTTCATTTAATTCATTAATACAATAAAAACAAAACGACTAGTACAGTCAACTACAAAAGTGATAATGTTTATAATAAACACCAAAGATTACATGTAATTAGATTTAATTATTAGTTTATTTGACTACATTTCCTTATATTAAATTTTATTAAATATCACGACAAAAAGTGAAGAACCTCTTAATTTTATAGAGGCAAAGGTATTAAATACATTTCCATTTCATACAAAGTTACCAATTACGTGTAACATTTGTTGAAAACTGACATATCACTTTTGTAGTCAACTGCACTTACATCTACAGGGCGGTCAAAACTTCCGATGACTAAGTCCTTTAGGACATCGAAAGTTGCACATTCCGGAAACATCGCGACATCTTCATATTTTATTGACATGCTCAATAAAACCGAGATAATAGTTTCCCCTTTTCTGTCCCCGACACAATAAAAACGAAGGCGAACAATATTGCTTCAAGAGTAGTAAATAAACATCTACAATACATACAAGCACCATACAAGTTACATGACTGCAACGAAAAAATGCGGATTTTATGATACAAGTAGTTGTGGGACGTTAGTATAAATTCGGTCCGATACATTGCCGGCTTTGTCCGCGTTCTGTCAGAGTGTTGTTGTGTGGAGGCGCGATGTACGCCGCGCGCCGCGTGCGCTCGTCTATTTGCTATTCCTAGTTTTGGTGCCGACGGCGTTTATGCTGTCACCGCGACTCCGCGATCTGTGTAAGTTGTGTAGGCCTTCTCCTGGAACAAAGCAAGATTCCCTCTAAAACCTGAACTACACAATATTATTTGCCTTCTACATTAAGTAATGCCTTGTTGACTAATTTTTATAAAAGTAATGGTAGCGCACTCTTGCGCGCTTATTTATAACAACATATTGGCATCATCAGGAAACTAGTATGACAATCCTGGTAGAATTTAATTTACAGCAAAGAGGTTACGGGCTTATGATAATTTTGATCCTCGAACTAACAATAAACAAGTTTGCAATGAGTTAGTTACGGTAATTCAATCAAAGTTACGGAGGCAGATAGTTTGTTTACGATGTATGCCACGTGATACGAGTTTCCACTGGCTACTTTCATACCGCCACAGGTCTTCTGTGGGCTAATATCACAGTTATGTAATAACAGGTCAACCCACCCTTGCTCTGCGCACGCTTGAGCTCGTTATCGCGGTAGGCGCGCGCGCTGCGCCCGCGCCGGTCCTGCACGATCTTGTCGGGCCGCACGAAGATCCCGTGCCGCGCTCGACACTCGAAGTACCGCTGGCCTCCGACTGAGCCGTCGTTTTTGCCTGTTGAACAAAAATGGAATAACGTGGGTACTGGAATGAATAATGAAAAGAAAGTGTATTAGCCATGTGCCTGTAGCCGTCGTATTTTGTATTATAAAATCGCCGCTTGACTATTTCCTAACTTACAAACTAGAATTGTGGATAAGCCATTGACTTATGCAGGAGGCAGTATGTAACATTTGGAGACATTGAAGTAGCTTATTTCGAGATGGAACTAATTAATTTCCCTCCACATTTGGAGCAGACATAAATCACAGTTAACATTGGCACAAAAAAATAAACGTACAAATGTGAAATTTGGGCTCCCCTTTAACTGTAGGACACATTCAGAGCGGAAGTTTCACTTTTAACCACTCGTATAACCACGGTAATTACAGAAAGATTTACAAAGCCACTGTCTCGCGTAGATCTACGTTATACGTATACGAAGGGTTAAACAAAATCCGTCTTATTACAATACGAAATCTAACTTCGACGTATTTAGAATATTAAAAAATGTAGTGTGATAACTTCGATACGGAACTTTTATCGACGAAGTGGAAAAGAGGGTGGCGATATGGGACATGGAATCTCCAAATTATTCTAACAGAAAGTTAAAACGTAGAGCTTGGGTAGAAATTATTTATTGTGTTCTTTTAGCTTCGGATATAATGTTATAAACATATTATGAGTCATTCTATCATGTAGAATTGGGTGCACTCTACACTGTCGGTTTTCTCTTTGCTTGCGTCGTTTCTTTCGAGCCCTCGAGCTAGTTTTTGTATTTCGAACTTTCCTTAATTCCGACTGATGTAAACTTTTGAATTAAGAACTTTAGCATAAAGTTCAAAATTCAAAAATGACTCCATAGCATGACTTAGCCCTGGGTCTGAAGATAAACCTTGTTTTTTTTTCTATCTTGTTTTGTTTTTTTATTTCTTCTTCTATGACGGAAGTAATACAATAGTAACATACCAGTAGGCGCATCAAGTTCAATGCCGATCCACGTGCCGTGCGCGAAGTGCGTGGGCCCGGCGTACGCGATGATGCCGGTGCTACTGCTCAGCCGCAGCTGCACGCTCTCGCCGACTGTCATCCACGGTTGTAGCATCGGGGACTCTGATGAATCGTCTATTTTGCGGGAATAAGCGTTAGGTAATGCAACAAAATAGATGTAAAACCTGTCATAATGGAATAAAGGTACCAATATTTTTGCTTAACTGCAAGTCCATGAAAACTTACAACTTTTTTCACTGGCAGTTAGTTTCTGTTTTTCGATGATTTTTTTTACGTTCAATTTATTGTGTAATTAGCTGCGCCCCGCTGGTTCACTCGTATAAGTCTCGATCCCGTGGGAATATCGGCATAAAAAGTATCCTATGTCCTAACCCAGGTCATAATCTTAAATCTACCCATGTGCCAAATTTCATCCAAATCCATTCAGCCGTTTTAGCGTGAAAGCGTAACAAACAAACTCATTGTCGCATTCATAATATTATTATAGTTAGGACGTAGTAACCCCAGACCTCACACTAGTTGATGACACAAGACATTATAAGTATTCACAGTTCGGTTCTAGTTACAAATCATACTACCTACCTCATCCAAATAACTAACAAATCTAATATTACTCTATTGTTACTCAACTCTTTGATTCCACATACCTAGATTTTATAAAGTTTAGTTCTAAAGTTCTACGAGACACTACATAGTACGAAACAGCTAACTAAGTGTTTGTCTCTTACCATCTCCAATGCGTTCAGTAGAAGAAGCAGGCGTGTCATGTAACGCAGGCTCGTGAGCGGAGCGCGGCCGCGCGCTGGGCAGCGACGCGCGCGCAGCACTGCGGGCACTGCTGCCGCCGCCCGCGCGCCGTCGGACCACCTGCGATACAATCGATAGAAAATTCCAGCGTGCATGTTGCTCTGTATCGGGTTCAAAGATAACGGTGTTCATGGCTCTAGCGAGGCTATCCCATGAACCCATGTTTGTATGCTTTCTTTTTTGCCAATTGCTGAGTAATAGACGTGGAATTTATCAACAAACTGTATGTAAAATTACATTTCAGGAGAGCTCGACGAAAGCATAACCTCCTCCTTTTTTTGATATCGGCTAAAAAATACATAAAATCATCGTTTCACCATAGAGTATTGCAAAGTTAGTAAAAAATGACCAAATAAAGCTAGTGTTTATAAAACTTATGTATTGTGTTGTTTTATGAGTAAAGGATGTATTTCTCAATTTGCATTAAATTGCTTTTATCTGAATCAGAACGGCTATCAAACAATAATTTAATAAAACCCTCAAATAACTCTTACCTTGCCAGCAGGTAACTGCGTCTTCACAATAGGTTGGTCAGGTCCGGTTGAGGCGGAATCACTCTCACCGACGGACGAAGCTTCCCGGCTTCGTTCCGCGTCGTGACTCGACTGTTCAGAGCTCACCGACTCCACTTCAGCTTCACCTATTACAAACATTATGGTTGCAACTTAGAATTGAATATTATGCTGCTGTAGACACAAACACTTAAATGAAAGAGGAAGATATTGAACGATTTTGATATGGTAAGGCAGAGCGTTTCTGAGCAAGCATATGAAAAGTTGATAGCTGAATAGGTGCGACATGATGATAGAACACCGAAAATGTATTTGAAAAGTACTTCGCTGTGTGTCATAAGTTTCCAGAATTTGATCCTAATTAGTGTCAATATCAGAAGGTGCGATAATACAGGATATGTTTTCTTTCATTTAATCTAGTTACTCAGCTATCAACTAAACTAGCGCTTTTCGTTTTGTATATGTCTACTCAAAAACGCTCTGGACTCCCTTTACCAATATTATTGAAACTTGAAACTGGACAAACCGATTTTTTATTTAACTTCAAAACAGTAGGCTTTAAAGCCGTTGCAAAAGCAGTAATTCACTCCATCAGTCAGTCATTGAAGTATTATAACGCGAACCTATTTCTGACGACGCGCGGCCCTTGTTGTCACCAGCCGTCAGGTGGCCGTCAACTGGGCCGCACTCCGCGATATCGATTTATGAACGTTTCTAGCTTCCTCCGAACGAACCCAAAAGTATAATACCAATGTGTAACTAATAAAGTTTTACAGTACATGCGTGTGTTAAAGTCTGTTTATATAAGTTTTACTTACCGAACGACGTATCATGCGACGTGTCGTGGGACGCGTCATGCGACACATCATTATTTGACTCATGCATCGTATCCCCATTCACTTGCGTATTCTCAACGCTCTTACTGCTGGTCAACACAGAACTCTTAACAGGGATCGCTCCCAACGGATCGACCATTTGACCTTTAGACTCTTCTTCTTTGGCTGCCTCCTCACAATCCCTTAAGAACGGATTAATACGATTTCTTGACCCGGGAGTAAGTACTGGCGTTTTCGCCTTTTCGAACAACGAATCATCTAGCTCATGTTTTGATTCGACAATGTCGTGTTTCAAGTCATTGATATCGTTCCGTAGTTCAGTGATTTCGTTCCGGAGGCCTGCCATAGAGTTCTTGGTTCTACTCAAGTGGGTGTAGTCCATGGTTTTGTCAAAGTCCGGTGTCTCGTCGACTGACATGCTTCGAATCGAGAGGGTGTCGTCGTTCGTCAGGTTTGTTGATGATACTGCCTGTGAACCTAGAGTAAGGAAAACCTTTTTAAATAAATGATGTTGACTCTTAATATAATACTGCCACTGTATTTGTTTATGTTGCATAAGCGCATACAGAGCTTTTTTTCCTTCGTGCAGGTTTCGTTTTTTTTTTTTTAATAATTTTGCTGCTTCTCTTTGTCTTCGTAATTTCCTGCGTAAGTTCAAAATAAATATCTTTATTTTTATATGCTGCTGTTACCAGTCCTCTAAAGTATTGAAAATACCTAAAAGCTCTCTCTATTCTATATTTAGATTTTACAAGTTATCATCGTCAGTGATTTTTTATACCGCAGGACACTTTTAATTCACTTTTAATTGTCCTAGTTGTTACCTATCCCACTTTTTCTCGGATCTCTACTTACCATATCCGCTGGATGATATTGAGGGCGAGTTCTTGTTGGGCACTCGTTCGCATGCCAGTTCATGTAGCGAGTCTAACGTCTTCGATGTCGGCAAGAAACCACGGGAGGTAGCGCGGCTGCGCGTGCGCTGTTGATACAAAATACATATTCACTCATATTTTGTTAGGTGTGGGAAAGATATTTAGACAAAAAAAGACTAAAACAAGAATTAAAATATCAAATGAGCCCAAAATTATTGAGTTTTTTCAAAAAGCTGTAATAAAAATGTCGTCATTTGAATTAGTTATTTGACAACACAAAATTGAGTTGTTTTTGTTATTGCATTTTCAGATTTGATTCATACAATTTTATTAGAAAGCGAACTTTAGGCGTACAGATGAATGGGTACGTGCAGGAGAATGATGACTTTAGCTGTCTACTTACATGTGACCGTGGCGTAGTTTGCTCATCAATAGGAGCCGACTCAGGCTCAGAATGCGAGTCCTCGTCGTTTCGTCGACCCGGCTCTTCGTGAAGCGTAGTCATGCGTAACCCGAGCTTGCCGCTTGCTGGAGACGCTGTAATATTATACACCTATTTATTATTGTGCACTAAGTAGAAATAAAATTGACCGTTTCCTCGTAAATAAGAAAATGGTCAAACTGTCAAAATTATAGTTGAACTTTTGAGTTATTTCATGTTTAGTTCAAAAATACTTGAGATAACAAAAGTGATGGTGAAATCCAAATCCGTAAATCTTTCAACAGATTAGTCTTAATTACGATACGGTGTAAAAAGATGTGGTAAAGAGGTTTCAATAGTAATACTTCAAGTAAAATAGTTATACAGCTTGCTTTTAAATATTAACAAATAGAGCCAGATAATTAACAACTGTGCAATTCCTTTAGCATTTTACCAAATAGCGAAGTGCCTAGCTTATTCTAAAGAAAGATATAGCTTAACTAATTAAATGATTAACAAACCATGAATGAGTTTAGTTTAACATAAATAACATCGTATAAATGAACGCTTTCATGCTTGAGATTGTACAATGATTGAGTCATGCCAATGTTTTCACTATACGAACTAACTAGCTCACTATGAGATGTAGCAAATAAATAAAAATTAAAACTATGTTTAACACTTTACGAGGCCTAGATTCTTTTCAGTGTAGATGATATATGCGCAACGTCATGTTCGTTTTACAACAATGTTGTGTTCAATTCTAAGCCCAATGGGTCAGCAATCTGTATTTTACGCAGAACTGTTGACATCTGACTTCCGCAACACAATTACAGGGCTCTAATAATGCTTTCACATAGCTTTAAACACTAGAGCTTCTGACTACCCTCAAAAACTGTTAGTAGCAGTAGTAATAACGTTTATTCATGTTTTACGTTTTTTTGAACCGGAACTATCGGTTTTACGTGCCCAGAGACACGGAGGGCTCTCAATGTATAAATAATGGTCTTCCTCTAGGGATAGACTGTGGGGTTGTCCTTTAATTTTTGTCTCAGTGTAGATGCGCAATACAAAAATTACAAAATGCACGTATAGTATATACATGGACGAAACTATGCTATCTTTTTTTCAATAGATTGATCTCATGCATACTGACTTATGTCAAGGGATCGAAATCTCAAAAAAAATGTTAGCGTTAACATTTCGTTCATAATATTCGAATACATGCTTGTAAATCACGTTTCAAAACAATACACTGAAAAGATTATACAATGAGCTTTACAAATAATACAAACATGTAAAGAAAACCGTCAAAAACAAGCGAAACTAGTGATTCTACGATTTAATAACTGGACGTACACTTGTTTGGCGTCTGCAGTCGCAGAGAGTTCAGGTTCAAATTCAAGTTTAGGAACGTGGGCCGGGCTGTAATAAAAATATCAATGTCTTCGTCAATACAAACCTTTAACATAACACACATTTTGATAACCTTACGGAATAACACTTAAAATCTTCGTCATTTTTACAATACTAAAAAGTTAAGTAAATATATAATACATAATTTCTCGTCTTAAACTTAAAGGAAATGAAGGGACTATTACAATAATTAAGAATTAACATATCTGGCATAAAACTTAGGACAATATTTACACAATTTGGCTCCAAACTTAGAAGCTAAATTGAGGTTATTATTTTTTTATATTGTAAGTCTATTGCTAAACTACGTTACAATATTGTTCCTGTAGTCAAAATTCATTATTCGAAAATATTACAGAAATATTGCAGAGTTCTGTACATAGCTTTAAAGAGAAAAATGTTCACTTGCACACAATATATCTAAATCATTTCTAAATTCAAGGGTACGAAATATCAAACTTACATTACAATGTTTATTGTCTAGCACATGCGTTTTACAATATCTATCCAGGAGGTATACTTCTTCAAATATTTGTCTACAATACATGCACAGTTTCACCTAACACACACAAACCTACATCCAATTTCATTGGTCTATCACTACTATGATACATAACTACTAATACAAAGATAGGACTGCTTTTCAAGTTTTTACGCATCGCACAATTTATCAAATGTACAATTATCAGTATTTGGCTGATATTACAGAACCCTAACACGTATAAGCAGTATTCGTTGTCTAAACTGAAAGCGTCGTTCGTTTTTCGAATCCACAGCAAATAGATCAACGTAGAGGAAGGTGGGAAGGAGAGGAAAAATCACAGGTCATGCTGGTCCATGCAAATGAAAGAGACACGCAAACAAACGGACAGTCAACACAACGACAGAAGCCTGATGCTCGAAGCTTGCTTTCCTCTAATAGCCAATACAGGGTCTAATTTTATCAAAATGAACTCAGCATCGTATTTGTTCTCACTCAATTTCGATATGCCAATAGTTTCAGATGATATTTTACAGCCAATCAATGGGTAACATACAAAACAAAAATTTCTTATGAGTAACAATGATCACAACACATCTATTTAGTTTTTAATCGTTCGGTTGCATTCGTCTAATAATTTCGCAATACAGTTGCCATTCCGATTTAATACCATATTGTTTTCTCTGTTTACCTGATAGGAACGAGCCTGAAGGTAGCGGGGATTAAGATACAGAAAATATAACGTTAGTTTCAGAGTCTGGGAATCACTTTTGTGGTCCTATTCAACCTTGTTCTTTAAGATCTATTGTAATGGAGCCCAATAAAACGTGCAAATTTAGATCGAGATTTAAAAATAATAAAAGAAAAATATTAGAAAAGCATTCAATACTTTATGAAACATCGAAATATGTTAGCAAACATCGGGGTATTCGACTCCATTCGCATTCAAGAATATCTCAAAGAAAAAGATGGATAATAGAAGAAATATTAGTAAAGTTATAACGAGTCACATCAAAGAACATGACAGTGAAAGAAGTAAGTAGGGGTAGAGACAGAAGGGGAAGTTGTTTGAGCCATAGCGTCGCCACAAAGCAATTGGAAAATAAAATAATGTAATAGTGAGGTCATGGAGAGTGGATGTTTTAGTTCTGTCGTGACAATTTTGTGAACATGAATCGCCTGATTTTTCTTCTGATAACTTTCCTATTTAATGTAACTATTAACTCCAAATAGAATTCTATTCTAGATTGTCTATCGTGCATCGATATCTGTACATACTAAATCAAATTTAATGTTACCTATTCTACTGAAATGCACTAAAAATTATATTCTTTTTCTAAAATACGGTTTACAACTTATTGTAAGCCTATGACAACGTTAGATGCGCTATTTGTATGCACAGGGTGCAGATACTGCAAATAACGTTTTTTTTATATAATTTTTTTATTAGAAATTTACTTAAAAACTGTTAGCATGACAATGTTTATGAGTGGTAAAGAATGAATGTATCGGAAATAGGAGTGTGTTGTACTGTAAAAAAAATATATTTTAGTTCACAACATGGAGGAATTTATCAGGTTTTTTTTTAATAGTTTGAGCTTACCGAGTCCGAAAGGTTTGGTAGGTGTTGGTATTTCGGGGTCGTTGTGTGACGGGGCTGCGTAGGAGTGGCGGTGCACGGAGCGACGCGGTGTTTCGTCGGCTAAGTCCGCCATACTACCGGCGCGGTTTGATGCGAGTCCAGCCAGTGACTCGAACGACGAGTCCAGGCGCATAAGCTGGAGAATGTTTGATGATATTAACACTTCATATAGGCAAATACATTAGTTATTTGTGGGGTAGTTTGAAAGCATTGATTTAGGAGACGTTAATAAATAATTGCCTGATATTTGGCTTCAATGAAGCTGTTAACACAGAAAGCTTACGATAGCCATACACGTTACGATGTACATACTTGCGCAAGTTTAGACTTGCACAAGTCTGCGTGACACCGAATGGCTCGGATACTTGCTAATTCATCCCACAGACGATGATGTATACTTGTGCAAGTCCAATTTTGCGCAAGTATATTGTAACGTGTTGCCTGCATTCGATTGAATTTTTAAATCAGACACAATCGTTTGACATTGTCGGCTACAAGAGTAATAAATGCCAACAGTTTTACTGAATATGGTTAACACACAATGAATATAATAATATTCATTGTAAATATACAAGATAATTTTATAGATGCTATGGAATACTAAATGTACGTGAACTAACTACGTGAGAATAAGGTGAACAGCTAAAAATAATATCGATGGCGAGTAAATGAAAAAGATAAGTATATAAAATTAAAAGATGAAAAATATGAATAGGTATTTCCAAAACAATATTTTTATTCCTGTTTTAACCTTGAGACATTAACATTAACATGATATTTGAAAAGGAAAACATTTATTTGAAAGTTATTTTTACACTAGCTGTGCCCCACGACTTCGTTCGCGTAGAAGCAGTAAGACACATAATATACTAAAATAACAGCCAAATTTTAATAAAACTCCCTCGTCCCCCGACCCGCCGCGTTGCATCGCCCGCCCATGCTGTCACTTCGTTTTCGCTTAACGTTCTCTCTGACTTTTTTTTCTTTTCTCTCGGCTCCTAAGGGTCGTAGCGTGATGCCTATAACCATCCTCGAGAATTGGACTACCAAATGCAAACAGATGATTTTCAAATCCGACTCGTAGTTCCAGAGAGAAGTTTTATTTATTTTTTGCGCGAAACCCTCATTCTTTTTTTTAATAAAACTAACCAAAGTTACTCCTTATAAGATTAGCGATCTGCCAGAGAAAGTTCCGTTAAAATCAGTCCAGCCGTTTCGGAGGTTAACCGGAACAGAAAATACACAAAAAATTTTAAAATAGTTTTGTTATTATAAGTACCGTATATATTTCATACGCATTTAGTAAGAAGCTGTTATTTTGACATTAGAAACAGACACTTCAATTTTATTTATTTGTATGTACACATAACAGCTCAGTAACTTTTCATCGAATTCACTTATTTAAAATACAACTTGCGACAACATGAATTTTGTGACAAACAAGATATAAATCGCTTGTAAAAAGGAGCCAGATTAAAAGACCTTTATTAAACTTAAACACGTCGCATAAGCTTGGCATCGAAAAATAACCTTACACCGTGAAGTATATTCATTTCGGTTGTGAAAACAGGAGCACAATAATAGTAGGCGCTACAAAAATTAAACTACAACATTTGAACCTTAAACCGTGCAGCATAAGATCTAAATTGGTTTTGATGAAAACAGGGGTATAGAACAAAATTGCAACTTCACAATTTGCACCTTCTACCGTGTAGAAAAAGATCTCAATTGGCTTTTGAAACAGGACCATATAGACTATAGATCAAAATGGAACTACTAAATAAAAACCTTATACCATACAACATAAAATCTTAATAATATCGGCTTTAGACAACCTTATAGAACAAAACTGAACAACTAAATGAGAACCTTATACCGTGCATCATTAGATCTAGGCTGGCTTGTGAAACCAAATGGAACTAAGTAAAAAAATGCGTGTGTTTCGGCCATGCTGTTGACTCACGTTGTTTCCGTTCTTGGCGACGCTCTCGAGCGCCTGCGACAGCTGCGGCCGGTGCGTAGCGACAACACATAGGTTAGCAAGCGTACACACTGCTAGAGACTCGGTTGGTGTTTAGGGTTCAGCGATATTTGCGGCCATTTTAAATGATTTTAGAACCTTTTTTACGGGACATATTGTTGCACTAAACGCCAAAACTCGCGGCGAATGCGAGCGAGTAGGGCGATGAATATTTAGTACGGGATTTATGAGAATTCTATACTGAGTTCTTGTGTTCTTGTGTCACATCTCGCTCCCGCGATTTATGACTACACCCGCCACGAACGTTGGCGTTTAGGAGAGATAAAAACCCGTTTTGGCAAACCGAGCGATTGACAAACATTACTTTTACAGTTTTAAAGCTCAGTCATTTATGACAGATTTCTTAAATGTTGTTTTTTTTTGCAGTTTCTCTCTATTACTTGAAGAATGCTTGAAAAATCTCTCTTTTATTTAGAAATATGTTACATATACGTGGCATATCACACTTACCCTGAACAGCAACCGATTCTATACTATATTGCCTATTCCTAATGTGTTACGTTTATTTACATCGTGACTTACATAACTGTACGTGTGTTAATGGCAACATCGACTTTTTATTACTTGTGTACGTTAAGATGGTGTTTATTCGGCTTCAAAGCTTTACAACATCTATAGAATATTTATATTAACTTACAGATAGAAGAAATCGCGCCTGGAAAGTCGTAATGTTTTCGTAATGTTTTTTAATTATTATTGGAAGCGTCTTAAATAGGGTGATTTTAAATTGGCTAGCTAAATTAAGCAGACGCGATGGGTAGCGATATATAAGGTGTACCTATTCATACACGAAATCTTTTAAGGGGTCATTGTACTCTTCAATATGAACAACTTTTACTATAGTACCAACCCTGAAATCGCGAAATAAAAATCTGCTGGTCCCTACATTTTGACGAGTTATGCGAACCAGTGGTCTCGAACGTCATAGAGCGAGATCGGTAGAGTTGCCAGCTAAAATCGGTATATTTCTACCCAAAATCGGTATTTGACAAAAAAAATACAATATTCAATCAAATTCGTTTATTTATTGAAAAAAAAACTTACAGACTAATTTATAACGAGAGCCCATATCGGCAGAAATACCGAAAAATCGGTAGGTTCGAGACCACTGATGCGAACATAAATGTACGGAACAGATGATTTTTTTTCGTGATTTCAGGTTTGGTCCCATAGTAAAAGATGTTCATATTGATGAGTACAATGACCCCTTAAGAGATTTCGTGTATGAATAGATACACCTTACATAAACACGACAAAACATAAGTCTGCGGAGTAATTTAAAATAACCCTGTATACCATCGACAATCGACATTTATAGCTTCACATACCTAAATGTATTTTTTTCGAATCATCAATTAAAAGTGTAAGTCGCTGGAACGTAAGACGCTTGTAGTTCGCAGCTTGGCCCTAATATAACTCACTTTTGTACAATACTTTTGCCTCATAATGACCTCGTAATTTTTACTTCATGTGCAATAATTCAAGTCTATCTGGCGTGTACCTACGTGCTTAACTAGCTTCGACTGTACGTGTATCTATATAAAACTGTGTTATATTCTGACGACATATTTGTACTACGAACTATCGACATAATGCAACAAAATAGATACAAATCTATAGAATAGTTTTAATAGTCAATACTATTTGTGTACATGCCATGCCACTTATTCACTATGATTCTTACATCACAATTAGTGTTCCACGCTGAAGCTGGTTGTTTGGTATATTTTTCAATAATGTATCATCATTACACAACATATACTCAAACCATTCATTACCTACTTTTTCCGTTATACACATTGAAATAGTTAAAATCTGCATAACTTCTAGATTTACTGATTGTATGTAATAAGTGGCCAGTATTTTAGCGACTTTTTATTGCCATCAAGTACGTAGTACAAATCCATCGTTAATTCTAAACCAATATAAGAGAGCTGTGCTTGTACCTGTGAGAAGTTAGGCACGGAGGCCGTCTTGCGCATGGTGATAGGTTGTCCGCGCGCTTGCTCCAACTCTTTGACGGCGACGCTCTGACGTAGTCGGTCGAGCGTCAGTATGCTTTCCACTGCGCTTACGCCTCGCGTGTATTTTTCTGAAATTATAATAAAGCAGAATTCGGTTAGCAATAACTTCAAAATTGGGAGTGTCTCGACAAATACATATGTCGTTTTATTATAATAATTCCACCAGTGAGGAAAAGCGAGTAAACATGATTTTCATTTTTTATCGTCGAATTAGATGATTTGCTAATCTGCGCTGACTCTACCTAACTCTTTAGTCTGTGGATATTTATCGGCCAACTAGTTAAAAAAAATCCCTACGAGGCATAGCCGTATAGTTTGTTAACAAGTTGGTGTATCCCATAGGCAAAAATCTCACGTAGATTAACACTTTCCGGCGGAATACTCAAGCCCAACCGATTTTTAAATCGCCTTTACAACTCATAAGTATATCTAATGCAGCCCCCACTTTGTATTACAGCGACAGAAAAACAGCGTTTGAGAATTCGGGAAAAAGGCTCCGAAAGGACGGCTATTTCTAAAATAATCAACTGTTCTCACCGATGTAAGTCTCCCCATCAGCCGCACTAGCCTCTTCCCCAGTCGCTGCGATCTGTGCCAAGCTCTCCCGTTCCTCCAACTCCTCAGAAGCCTTCGGTATGTTGGACACGACCTCATACGTCACGCCGGTATGCGTCAGCTGGTCCGTCCTGTCCACGTAATAACTAACACATTTGTATATTACGTATGTCAACTTGTTTAGGTGATTGATATTGTATGGTTAGAAGAAGAATGAGTAGAGAGTTTTGATATTTTAATTAAGTTGGAGCTTTGCAGTTAAAAGAGTAGTTGGTAGCAACAATAATTCATTATCCATGCACCCCTCTTCATAGAAAATCAATGAGAAACCAATCAGAAACATGACCTCGCTATTAAAGAAACTTAGAAGAACGATAAAAAAAATCCGGCTGATAACGAACGTTAAAAGTCTATTGGGAAGTGCAAACGATTAATTTCGTGCTTATTTCGAATATCATAACGGCCAATTGAACATATTTAACTACATTACTAACCCAGCACCGGTAATTTACGAGCAAAACACCTTTACCGCTCAAGCTGATAGTTATGCGTACCAATTTTTTTTTTATCTACCCAATTTCAACTCTACCACCCATTACAACAGATAGGAAAGAAAGCGAAGACGCCAGCTGGTTGACGACTAACCTGACGATCTTCTTCCGTATCCTGTCGGTGAAGCTCTGTCGCTTGTAAATGTTTAATCCTAATCGTTTCCTAAGTATGAGATCCATGGGGGCGGGGTGCGACAGACGCACTGTTGTCTTCAGTATCAGGTAGACTCGTTCGTTTGCTGAAATACAATGAATAAAAACTTATAGAATTCGTACAGGAAACTTATTTATTCGTACAGTCAGCATCCCAATATCTACCAATCTGTACGAGCCCACTCAATCTGCCTAGCCTTTTTCCAACTATATTGATACAGCTGAAAACTAGGATTTTACATGGAGCGACTGTCCGACTTGCACAGTCCAGTTACTGGGTAACACGATACCCCTTGGTAAGACTGGTTGTCAGATTTTTGGGCTTCTGACTACCCGTAACGACTGTCAAAGGTCTACAAATGACAGCCGGGGCCAACGGCTTAACGTGCTTTCCGAGCCTAGTATCCTTTGATATTGTGATACTGAGGTAATGCTTGAGTATTGAGTGACGTCCTGTAATACGGGCCTGACAGTAGGCGAGAGGCTGCTGCTCGCTCAAAGGCGGGATAATATCCTTAGCATTTTAAAATAATTGGCGAACCTGACAGACAAGATGGGTATAGTCATAATATAATACCTTGTGGCATTAAGTCCGCGTATGTATCCCTACTGTACATAAAGTTAAAATAAATAAAATAAAAAAACATAATTTCAAATATAAAACGCGACGTTCGGGTCGACGGTTCGACACCCGTTATCAGCTGTTTACATAAAATTATGATTTTAGAAAATCTTTTATTTTCCGTTGTTAGAATTCAGTCAAGTTTCACAAGTTATAGATAGTGCAATCCACGAAGACGCGCCCCACTATTCCTCCTAACCGTTTATAGTATATGTATGCAAGCTTCCGTCAATGTTTGAGTGTTGTCGGTACACACTAATTACCTATGAGTGTACACGCACACTACAATGAATAGACTAATCAGGACAGAGCGTCATGGTCAAAGTGAAAGATGCTCTACTTCAATTTTATATTTTTTACCCGACCGCAAGGAAAGAGTTATGTTTATTTTATTTTTAGGTGTGGATATTTTATGTGTTTATTAGTTAATATCGATAATATTACTATTTTTATAATGGGAGGTAATTATAGATATTAATGAAATACGGAAATAGTTTTATTGAACTTTATTGAGAAATGAAAATCGTCAATCACTCGTTTCAGAAATATCTGATTCAGAGTCTGATGTATCACCGACATTTACAATAAAACTAAAATCAAGATCACAATGTCTCATGTATTCGTCTTCTATTTTTTCCACGTGCTGACAAGTATTGAACCAGACATCTTTATTTACTCGATCAAATGCTTCATTTAAAATGGGCTTAATCGAAGTATAATTTTGATTGATATTGCGACTAGCATGCATGTCTAATTTGTTGGAGTTGGATGTTGGTATTTTTTCCGAACTAGTATTGTGATAGGCTGCATTATCCAAGACTATCACGGCATCATTTGGGAGATTTGGTATAAGTTTCTCCTTTAGCCACTTTAAGTAATTTTCTGTGTTCATGTTATCGTGGTAGTCTCCGGATTTGATCTCTGCTCTGTATGTCAACAACGCATTTGGTACGAAACCCTCTGCACTTCCGCCATGTACTATAATTATGCGCACTCCTTTTGTTAAGTTTTGTTTTATTGCTGTTTTACAACTTTTTTCGGCCCAAGACTTTTTTTGCACGTGGTTGGTATGAATATATGATTCATCTGTGTAGACTATAGGTCTACCTGCATTGCGAAAAGACTTTACCTGTTTTAAATATTTCAATCTTAGCATTTGAATATCATGTTTTTCGGTTAGCACCTTCCTGTTATTCTCAGTTTTTCTCCATTTATAACCAAGTTTAAGTAACAATGTTCTTAGGGTTGTTATACATCCATCAAATTGTATACGGTCTTTCAAAACAATATTAAGTCGTGATAATGTTGGAAATTGACGATGTTCTATATGATAGTTTTGGATAGTTCTTCGGACTACACCAATATCAAATTCGTCTAAATTAATTTTTCGTGGTCTTACCCTTCTCTTCTTCATAGGTGATGTAAAAATAGAAGCACTTCTGTATACTAAATTGGAATGCGACGTACTCGCTTCATTTTCAGACTCAATATCCGCTTCCGTAGTCGGCTCTGTCGTACTCTCCGCACTTGGGGCTATAGGAACTATCGCATCCGTCTCCATAGTTATATTCGATTCCACAGCAGGTACTGTAGTTTGCTTCATTATATTAGTATATTCCTTTCTTTCGCGTAGAATTCTAGTCACTGTGCTTTCAGATACTCCAACAGCCTGTGCGGTTCTCCATCGCGCATCAGTGAGTTTTTCTGCATAATTTTTACTTGCTTCTTTTTTCATAAAATCGTAAACTTTAGAAATAATTTCTCTTGCCTAAAATTAAAAAAAAAACATTACATAGTTTTACTTATTTGTAAAGATGAAATAAAATCCACTATTACTAAAATTTGCTATTTATTAAAATTAAATTACTTTCGTTAGCTAATTTCATGTATTTTAGTAACTACAAACTTCTTTACATACCTGGCTTTTAAGAACAACACGCTGAGATTTTTTCGACATTTTAAAAATATATAAAGAGAGCAACTTTCGTGACGAGTCTGAATTTTCGCAGCATAGAGTGTAGTATTCGTGTGCATCGAACCGCTGACGGTTCGCGACTGCCGCTCGGAGCAAACTCCCCGCACCCCGCGATCCCCTCAACCAAAAATTGGTGGGGCGCGTCTTCGTGAATTGCACTATCTGTATATCACAACAAAGACGCCATCTTTACCTTCAGTGATCCGGTTGAGGTACTGTGAGTCGTGTATAGACGAGTCCCAGGAAGCCACCGCAGACACGTCCTTATCGTGATGGTGAAGTAACTGTAGCTCGTAGAACTTGTTGCCGTGTTCCTTTGGTAAGATCGAGTGCAGGCCCGCTACTGTGACCTCTTCACCGCTCGGGTGCGTCGTTAGGTCGTCCGCTGTTAACAAGAGGCAAGTTTTTCAGTTAAATAATGAGGAACTTTGGCGACAAAAATGCCAAGTATGAATGTGGATGTATTTAGTGAGAGGTAGACAAAACAAAAGATGGGTGGATTGTCTAAACAAGCTAATAGGGATGATGTCTGGGGAAAAAAATCATATTTAGTCCGTCAGTCAGATAATAAAAAATATTAGACACGTATTTTTTGCTTTATTATATTAATAACAAATTACTTGGATAAAACGCATTAAAGTTGGGGAGTGGGGCTCGCTACGTCACAACTAAGTATAAAATCTAGCAAGGCGTGACGTCATGCCACATTTTTTTTTTAATTTTTAGTCATCATCCCTCTTATGGCCAGGAAAGAACACCGAGATGACGGCTGATAGAGATGTAAGAAAGAAAAAGTCATGCTGCGCCAACCATAAAACAATGCATTGGGATTAGGGCATGAGGGTGATGAGTGTTAAATTAATATTATAACTATCTTAAAGTGCTCTGAATAACTGAATTATTTCCTCTATTTTGGCAATTCCTACAACAAGGTATTTGACTACTGCCAAAAATATACATGAAATAATATCTACTTATGTTAAAGATGTTACTAAGAAACATAAACGATTTGTGAAAAAATAACGAAAATCGGTGAAAAAATGGATAAGTTACACGCTTTTGAAATAATTCTTCTATCCTGGTCACGGAAAACAATCACTGTAATGAATGGTGCGAAGTTACTATGGCATTCCTGTGTGTGTTGTGATTGTGACGTCAGATCGCAGTAGTGCTTTGAAATGCATACAACTTCAATACTTACAACAATTGTATTTTTTTATTGTGGCTAAACTTTTTTCTAGGTTTCGAAAATCATATTCAGTCAAAGACCACCAATAAATTCATGTTATGGGAACTTACCGTTGAGATCTAGAAACAGCACAGGTATGTGTTGTTCCATTCCTAATGGCGGCACCCACGCGGCCGGTGCGCCGGGTATGGGACTGCCCGGACTGGGGACCAGAACCTGGACAACGTGAAATAATAGCAAAGTTGTTAGACTGCACCAACCAACATGATCATACTGCAAAAATGTCACTTGTGGAGATATTTTTGTGTAAAAACTGAACTAAATGATGACAAATGATAATTATTTTTATAAATTGGTTCAAAAAACAGTTTTACACGTCAAACATAAATTATGTTTTAAACAGTATTTCCTATCCGACTACTCTGAGAAGAAAGACCGAACCTAACTCAGAGGTCACAGTCTATCATAATCTTGGTCAGGCCATATGAGGACCATGCAGATTAATCAATCAATCAATCAATTCATTTTATTTCAGATAAATTACAATCGCTATTAGTTATTATAATCATCCATATCTTTTTTTTTTTCAAACAATATGAGACATTGGATCAAGACCGCCCTACCCGTAAATGTAGTTTTGTCCAATGCTCCATGAGCGAGCTTAATGTCTGAGATGATCTTATAAAGAAAGAACCACACAGATTTGAGTGAACCAGTCCAATCAGTAAAACGTTTACTTTCCCAGATGAAGTAATAGGTACTTTTGTAGAAAGGACGAAAACAGTCAACTATTATTATCTCTTTATTTCATTAAATACATATAAATTATATATTTAAATATTAGAATACAAACTATTATTATTATACGCAAAAAAAGCTCTACTCACAGCGTTTCTCTCCTCGGTGAGCGAGACCCACTGTTCAACGAGGGATTGTTCTCGTTCGTTGTCGCGATCATTCTTCATTGCCGGAGACATGTTCACCAGTTTCTGTGCAAAAAAAATAACAATACAGTCATCAATAAAGAATTAATGCGTTTTAATTACATAAAGCTTAAGCTTACTCTTAATTTGAACTGCTATCAAATACTAAGAAAATTAATTCTAGGCCTGAATTTGCTAGATGGACCGTTCTCAAAGTCAAATCATTTAATTCAATGGGGAAGAAAACTGCCAAATTAGTTCCGGGTAGATGGCGCTAAGTGTTTGTTATTTTCATTCAGCTGCTAATGGAGTTGTGTTTTTTCTTGTCACCGATTGGTTAGTCTTCAAGATGACTTTGACATAGTGACAAACACACAGCGCTCTCTCGCGACGAAGCTTCCGGTTTTCTTCCCCATTAGACACATAAAATACAATTTTGAATGTCAACATTTACAAGAAAATAGAATGGGGATGACCGGTCAAGGCAAATTGTAGATGGCGTGACCACAGCTCGGTCCCCACACTGAATTTTACATTTCGTCCATTCCATTTCGTGTTCATTCATGAGTTTGGTTTGGTTTTTTTTTCAATAGGTTATTTCGTATGGAGAAGAAAAGGCACAAAACGCCATAGTTACTCTTTTAAAATGTCTTTCAATACTTATAATATATTCAAATATATTGCGTTAAATGGTGAGAAGCTGGCTTTGTGGCGCAATTAAGCTTAGTCTGATGATTGATTTCTTTTAGAAGGTGTTGCCATAACGTATAGCCTTACCTGTAACTGTGCGTGTAAATGTTGCCGTCTACGAAACAGTGCGTCGCTCCACCTTTCCCGTAACACCGCCAAGTCTTCGTCTTGATAGGAGTCTAGTGGCATTTGTAGACGTGACCTGATTGATAAACAATTGATTACAGTTATAGACATATGTATCGATACAGCCTTTACGGAATCGTAATGTGAGCCTAGCAATGTAGTGTTTGAGCCGTATTATCGAATTTAAACTGGATATGCGCTAAATTAAACCTTGAGCTGCGCTTGCACAACTGGTACACTATCCGTTGGTACGTTACCAAGACCCGATCGTATGAAAATGTCTGCACGTTTTGTTTTCACCGAAGAGGCATACATATTTCCACGGTATGTCAGTGTACCACTGTGTCATGTCGTACATACCTGACGCTAACAGATCCGACTTCAACGCTGAGTATCTGCTGGCACACGAGCGGCAGCGTGCCGGAGTTGAGCGCCGGCCGCACGCGCACCGCGATGCGCCGCTGTTGCCCCTGCCGCACCTGGTACACGCCGCCCGTCCACACGTCGTTGCGTTGGACCACCTGCAGAAACAGAAGATAACGATTAGTTGAATAAGGAACACCCCTATTTCTAACAACAGAAGACCAATAAATCGCGAGATCGTAGTTTCCCGTCAGTTTCGTCTCAACTCGGTTTCATCACAAAACAAAAAAAGATTTCAAAATCATTTATGAATAGAACGCAGTGCGTGCGCAGTTTGTTGGTCAAAAATGTCCTATATGTAACATCTAGGTTCTAGTGTTCCTGAAGTATTCAAGATGCACCGTACGACCCGACGATCCTCTAGCTTGTTACCACCAATGTGCGGATGACTTCTGAGGTATAATCAACCGTACATTGGTGGTAACAATTTGACATTGACAGCACCTTTATGGCGCAGCAATAAGGTTGTCGTAGTTCACTGCATATTGACCATATTTGATCTATACAAATAAATAAAATTAAAGTATCTGTTTGTAATGACAAAATAACAGATTTTTACTAAATGCATATGAAAATATAACGGTACTTAAAACATGTTTTTTTTAATTATTATTTTTGTGTCTATCTGTTTGTTTCGGATAATCTCCGAAACGGCTGGACTGATTTTGATGGGACTTTCACTGGTAGATATTTGATGTTATAATGAGTAACTTATGCCACTTTTCTTTTAGAAAAAGAATTAGGGTTATTTGCAAAAAAAAATTAAAACCTATGAAATTGTGAACAAAATCCTATTCAAATAGGGAAGTTATTTTTCGACATTCACGCGAACGTAGTCGCGGGCACAACTAGTATTTAATAAATATCGTACATTCGTAACCATGAAAGAACATTTCATCTGTGTCATCAACTCATGTCCAGGTGGGAGATTTTCAGAACGAACGGGTTGAACGGAGAGAACGAATGGGTTGAATGGAGAGAACGAATGGGTTGAACGGAGAGAACGAATGGGTTGGGCAGGAAAGCACTATCCTGACTCAGCTTTAACCTTTCTTTAGACCATTCGCCAGTGAGTGACACACTTTAAAAATCTGTGTAACTAAATAACAATAAGAATAGTACTTACTTCAACAGGCGCATATTCTCCATTATCATTCAGCTCGTGTATCTCGACCCACAGCTCGATCTTGCGCGTGAGTTCAGTCCACCGGTCGGCCAATGAGCGCGCTTTAGCTAGTTGTTGTTGCTCTACTTCCCAGTTTCCGCGCGCGCGACTGAACCCGGCTGAACGATGACCCCAGACTTCGATTGATAGGGCGCCCTCTGGTGAGATGAAAAGTAGTTTTAGAGCAAAATTCGCCTATGTTCAAATGTTTTTGAGACTGCTGCGTGGTATACATTGTTTTTTTTTTTAAAGTTAATATTTTGGAATCAGATAAAAAAAGACCAGAACGTAGTTGGTCAGGTAAAGTATTGGTACAAATTAAGTACTTATGGTTTTTTTTTTTCTAAAGGCTGATTTCTCATTCGTCAGATATTTATCTGAAGAATAAATGTGGCTCTTTGATATATTTTCCACACATGAGCTGTCAAATCGTCATAATTATTTCTCAGATACAAGTTATCAAAAGGTTGAAAAATTGGCCCTAAGTAAAATGGTACGAAAACAGTAGGACAAAATGTTTTTTAGAGCATATTTTTTTTATGGTCTCTGAAGGGACCATAAAAGAAAGTCGGCAATTTACACAGTTAATTCGTTTAGCTTGTTTATGTTCAACAGTGATCACGATTGCCTCAGATAGACTATGTAAATATTTAGTAGTACGTTTGTGTGTTTCAACGCAATACACTCACCCGCGCAATGCTCAATAAACTCTTCCGTCAGTGGTATAGTGAAATCCTTCTTATGATCAAATCTAAACGTCACCAGTGACTGGTGGCGCGGCGAGGCAGGCGGCGCGGGCTGCGCGGGCGGCGGCGTGTCCGCGCTCACCACGGGCGGCACCACGACGGGCTCGCCCACGCCGCCGCCGCCGAACACTGAGTACTGGCAGAATACGAAGTGGGACAGGGAAGGAGGGAGGCCGGTAGCTTGCTTTATTGCGACGCGGATTGTCACCTGTGAAAAAATATCAATGTTTATAATAATAATAATCAATATGCTGCATGACCAAATATCTGTTATAAAAGTAAATAAAAGCCTCATTTACTTGAGGAGAGTTTCTCGAACGTCAAGTTTGATTTAAAATTACTAAAATCAATTAAAATAGTTTACTTGTTGTGTTGCAGAATCAGCAGGATCATCTTCGTCTCTCATATCACCAGAACTGTCGGAAGCAGCTTCACAAATTCTGTCTTGAGGAAATTGTCCCGCTACGCGACTTATCTCGACCTGAAAGAAAAACATAGTTGACCAAATTCTGGATTACACTTTCGAAAGAAACCCTGAAAAAGTCAACACCATCATTTTATCCATTCACGTACAAGGCATCCACATGGCTTTTTTAAGAGATTACTAAGCTTTGATTCCAATAGATAACATGATAGTTAAATTGTTTGTCAGCTACATCATCATCACGGCTAACAAATTCATAACAGTTAGCCAGATGAGTTTTTGAATTGGTGATAGTTGAGATTAAGAATACATACATACATAAACTCACGCTTTCTTCCCATGGGGGTAGGCAGAAACTACAGAACGCCACCTGCTACGATCCTTACATACTCCTTTTGCCTCGTTTACATTCATACATCTGGTCATACACGCACGCCGGTTGCGAGTACTACGCACCTGACCTTTCTGAAGAACTTCACCAATAAGATCACTATATGTCTTCCTAGGGCGTCCCATCCCGGCGTTTCCACTCACATCTGCCGTGTAAATACCTTTTGTTAGTCGACTTTCATTCATCCTCTCTACATGATCAAACCATCTAAGCATATTCTTTGCAATTTTGTCACTATATCTTCTTTTAAACCGCACCGTTGCCTTATCACAACATTCCTCAGTCTATCATTTATAGTCACACCACACATGCCACCACCATTGTTTATACAGGGTTATTTTAAATTGGCTAATTAAACTCCGCAGATGTGATGGTTATCGATATCTAAACATGATAAATTAAAATAAAATTATTTGATGATTTTTTTTGTGAGGTGATCGACCGCAGTTATTGTAGTCGCTTGAAATATCAGTTTAAAAACATCTGTTTTTTTTTGTATAACCTTCACAAACGTGATGGTTATCGATATCTAAACTCGATAAAACATTTAAAAAAAACAGTTTTTGTCAGCTCATACTTCAAGTAACAACACTAACAGCAGAGTTTGACCTCCCAAAAAAAAAAAAATCAAATCTTTTTATTTTTTATTTTATCGTGTTTAAATATCGATACCAATCGCATCCAAGGAGTTAAGCTAGCCAATTTAAAATAACCCTGTACAAATAGCTATTTTTTTATAAATGCATAAATCGAAACATGCCAATTCAATACGATGCTATAATTTCTTGAAAATAACTTGACATACCTGTAACCTGCCCGCCACTTCACCCTGCTGACTGATGATGGGCGTGTGATAGTCCAGCGTCACGTCGTGG
Source organism: Fissipunctia ypsillon (assembly GCA_947568875.1). Taxonomy (NCBI): domain Eukaryota; kingdom Metazoa; phylum Arthropoda; class Insecta; order Lepidoptera; family Noctuidae; genus Fissipunctia; species Fissipunctia ypsillon. The sequence continues at coordinate 22,266,742 of OX387644.1, forward strand.
AACAAAGCCTCTAGGAACACGTTAGCTACTCCGATGAGGTTGTGGTTCTCTTGAGACTCGTAGAACGGATCTAGGGCCATCTCAGCCGGTTCCTTCTGCGGAGGTAAGATTTTAACATAATTATATCTATTCTATATCTAATAAATCTGTAGAAGAGGCGTTACTATACATTGATTTTTTTTTTAATTTGTTGCCATAGGCCCCTTATTATTACATGGGGCTTAAACATAACTGGCGAAACGTGGGTGTAGGTACTATGTACGTACACCTTTGCTTAACCCTTCGGAGAAAACAGGCGTGATGTTATGTATGATGTAAAAATAGTTGCTGTCTTTTATCCTTTAACACCGCAACTATTTTACTACCACAAATAATATTTCTACTATTTTTGGAATTTTTGTATTTATTAATTTTTTATATACATACATATGTCTGTTTCGATGTGAGCGGCACGCATCACGTAAAAAGTACGAAACCGATATGGTTAACTTTTATTCACAAATGAATAAATAACTCGGAGTACCAATTACAAAAAAATACAAAAATTATTTATTGGCACAAAACAAATAGTACACAAATTCTAGAACTCCCCGACTCCTGCGCTAGATAAAAACTGTGTTGCAGGAGCCAGAATTAGTTTTTGTTTCATCGCAATCGCTTCACCTTATCAAAAGATATATGAATTTAGTGTTCAAGATGAACTTTTCACTGGTACGTATTCTCTTCGGGGATAAAGGTGTCTTCGTCTTGAGCGAGACGGAATTTCATATAGCGCTCGTGACATAAAACACTGCTTTATCCCCTTGGTGAATAATCTACTCTTTCGTACCTCTTCGGTGTCGTCGGCTCCCGCACGTTGCTGCCTCCGGCGCCAGTCGTCGTACATGTCCCGCATGTCGACCAGCTTGTTGTCCAGCTTCTCCATGGACCAGATTTGACCATTGCGCCCGGGACGACGCACCATTATAGCTGGCTCTGATACGAAGGCGCCGCGCTGCAATAAACATACGATTGTATAAATGTTAACACATTCATTGCCACCAGTAATTTCATGAAGTCTTCCAGGGTGCCGCATACATATCGCGACAAACACGCCGCGAGGCACTGCATAATGCATTTTTTTTTTTGCAAAATATAAAATTGGTTTTTATACCCGGGCTACCGCAAAAATCATCAGCAGCACCCTGTTAAAATAATGTAAACTACAAAAACCTTATCTGATCAAATAAAAACAAATCATATAAAGCATGTATCAAGTTCTAGATGGAAGTAAATGCCTATTTTAGAAAGAAAAATATTCATTTTCTTGTTGGCAAGAAAACATAGAAAGTACAAAAACAACAACTATTTTTATTACATGTCATAATAATTACACTTGGAAGGGAGAGCAGTTTATATCACAGTTTGTGAATGATCCTCTAAGGTAGTCTTCTACAACAACGACGGAGGAACACTTATAGATAAAAATGTAAGTCAGAAAGATCATTACCATTACCTTTCTGTTAGGACTAAGGTTCTGCGGCGGTATCTGCAGCGTGACACTGAAGCGTGTGTTCCTCCTCATCTCCTCGGCTAAGAAGTTGGCCTCTTGAACCAACGCGTTGGCTCTCAGTATGTCTGCTTTGAGTCGTCCGAGTGAACGTTTGAATGTATCGTCGCGTTCAGCCGCCCAGCGTTCTACGCGGGCCGCTGTTGTTGGTGTGCACGCTGTCATTTTGCCTGAAACATACAATGAAATGAAGAACAATACAAGGTGTTCAATCAAGACAAATAAGCGTTGTTGCAGTAAAGTTGAGACTAATTAGTCTTAGCACATTTTTATAACCATTGACATCACATTTAACAATATTAACTATGTCATTTACCTAATCCAGTAACATGATAATGACTTGGAAGATTAAAACCCGAAAGTGGTCATGTTAATGTTATATTCAGCAACATTCGGTCGCACATAAAATTCTGCACTATGGTTTGATAAAATTATAGTAAAGGTTACCTAGTTTGAGAGGATCATACGCGTATGGAGGGTAAGGCGTTGATGGAGACAGTATATTTCGCAACTGTTGAAACTGTCGCTCATACTCTTGTCGCTGTTTCTCTAGCGCCACTGCAAAACAAATACATTAATTTAAATACACTTACATACGAATTTAAAGCGTTTCCTTTTTAACTATTTTAATTGACGAGACACATTTAATTTTTTCATCCAATTCGTTTTTATAAAATTTTGTACCGTGTTTGTTTTTCGTGGAAATAAAATAAAAATAGATCTGGTTATTGGTACCTTGTTTATCCTCCTCGTGTTGTTTCTCAAGCCTCGATATGGCAGTCTGTATGGGATCGTTACTAAGTTCGTTCAACATAATCTCGTCCCTCGCGAAGTTGTAGTCGATCGGCTGCGCAGGAGTTTGAGGTTCAGACGCCGCTGCTGTGGAGTAACCAGAATCTTGTTCTACAACGTTACGTTAGTAGAACAAAATTTGATGTCAAATAAAAGCGAATAATGGCAAAGTAAAAGACAATAAGTACAATATTGTATAGGCAAATTAGAAGTAACACACATTACTTAGTAAGAAATCAAAACCGTACCAGCACATAAGCTACGCAGTGAATTGGGTCTAGTTGAAATTGTATTAATATTCTTTATTTATTTAAACTTTTAGCCACGTATTTGAATCGCATCAGTTCGTGTCTTCAAGAATAAGGGGAAACACGTAACGATCCGTTATCGTGGTCGAAAGACGCAAAAATTAAACACAACATAAGTTTTGCAACAAATATAATCTAATGAAGATTATAAACATCTTGATTATTCTCTTACCTGTAGCCTTCGGACAATTGACCCTGAAGAAGTGATGGTTCCCCCACAGTATTCTATCCGCATGTCCGAGCCTGACCCTGGATACTACGGGCGTGCCGTTGACGAAGCACCGCGCCGCGCCCAAGGGCTCCATGTGCAGGCCTCCACCCTCTACTAGTAGTTGACAGTGTTGGGGCTGGATGCCCAGGCCAGAGAGTTGGATGTCTGCTGAACTTGAGCCGCCTACGAGCGTGCGGTCCTGCGGAATGGAAAGTAAATATTAGTATTGATTTATATTCATGTTATTCAGTTGGCCACAACTACACCGCTTCGCTGCTGCGTGGATTAAGTTTAGCATGTACCATCGCGGACATTTGCGGTGAACCACTTTTCAACCTTATCACCTTAGTAATAAGGTCACTTTTCAACCGAAAAGAAAAAGTGAGTCACCGCAAATGTCCGCGATGGTACTTAGGCAGTGTATGTGTATAACCACCATTATTCTTCATTTTTAAGGTTACTTTTTTTAAATCATTCTAAGTAAAATAACAAAAACCAATCATAGCAATAGGTTATAAGGTTCAATCAAGAAGGCTGGTTTGGGAATAAGACAAATATTCTTTTTGATCGTATCTCGCAATGGTCTCTGAAGACTTGGACGTCTCTATGTTGAGCCAAAGAAGTATAATCGTAGTAGTGAGAGTCATAGGGAACTGTGGTATACCGCTTCACAGAATCCACATCCTTTAGTCTATTTATATATTTAGCATTAAAAGGGCTGTTTGTGTTCAAAATTCATACATGTTGTTATAAATCTACCGTTACCGTACCTATGTTTTCAGATGTGAAATCACAGAGCACTCATTTAACTAATACTTACTTTACACTATTATCACTACAAAGCATACTTTTTACTATTCTTGCTTCTAAAAGTTAGCAACTAAAAACAACATAAGTAGACTTACCTTGAGATAGTAAACTAGCAGTTCGTTGAGCGAAGGATCGGCGTTAAGGTTGACGAGGTAGTATTTGTTCTTCTCCACTTTGATGCCGCTGGCTTGCACGCTGATACCCATCTTTTCTAACGCCTGCTGGCGCTCGCTTTGTATACGACCTAAAAACCAAATACGTTTGTTTAAACAAGAATATTTTTGTGTATTTTTTCATGTTTTTGTTTTTTGTACTTTGTTTTGTTTTTGTGTATATTTTTGTTTTTTGGGAAGAAAGTGTGAGTTTATGTATGTGTAATATTTTTGTAAATATAGTCTGTTATTAAAAACTTTTGTATTGATTTGTTCAAACGCGTTGAGCTGACTTCAACGTTCATTACGCTAGACGGTTGTCATAGTACTAAATGGAATTTTCAATATTGCATGTAGCACCTAATGCCACATTTACATAAATCATTATGTGAAAGAACCATTAGGGGTTGCCACTAAAGGTCATATTGCAAAAAAAAGCGTTCGGTAATTCTTAAAAAACGAACTCATATCTCGACCTAATAATATTCGATTTCTGATGAGTTTGAGCTAGTGTTACATAACCGGTTTCTGATGGGAACTAATGATTCTATAGCGTGTTAATTATATCGACAACACCGTGTAATATATTGCGCGAAATAATGTTAACTGAAACTCCTAAATATTATATGGCGTTTATTATACTTGTGGCGGCATATCTACACATCGCCACAATGGAACGCGTCACACTGACGTCACGCAAAATCCTGCATCGCGCAATCAGAGTTTACCGCGCGACTAGCATATACAGGATAAGTTTAAAAGGAGTGCGGGTATTTTAGGAGGTAATCAGGTGCATAAGACTGAACAACTTTCCCCAAGGAACATAGGTCGAAATCTAAAAAATAAAATTCAACTTCTCATACAAAAGTAAGTCACGTGGACCAGTCACTGTGTATGAAAAGTCGATTTTCAATTTTAAGATTTCGACCTATGTTCCTTGGGGAAAGTTGTCCAGTTTTATGCACCTGATTACCTCCTGAAATATTCGCACTCCTTTTAAAATTATCCTGTATACAACATCCCGACATCAACCGTCAGGCAGTAGCCCACCAGACACAACACCCGTCCTGGTCGGAGGATCCTCCCTTTTCTATGGAGGATGAGTGAACTTTACACCCTGTTCCTCATGCCTCTATATACTTGCTATTTACAGAAATATAAAATAAAAATATAGGCTGTCGCTAATAAACAAATGAATGCAGCTACCTTTCTGCGCGCGCTTTATTAAGTATTAATGCGATAATGATTCCAGTCCGAAAAAGGGATGGTGTTATTGATCATGTATAGCTAGGTCTCTCTCGCGCACTAGAATCATGACTACATTAGAACGCCATAATATGGCACCTGGTCGGTTTTGTAAATAGCCATGGCTATTTAAGAGTTGCAGCTTTTTCTCTTTAGTTTACTTTTATAAACAGTGTCAGGTACTACGGATTGGGGGGTTATAAACTAGGACTAGAAAATAACATACCGGTTTCAACGAGTTTCTCCTCCCACGTTCGTGACATTTCCTTCAGCAGGTGGTCGCTTTGCGCCAGTTTTTCGTGAACTTCTTCACCCACTGGGGAACCCTGGAAAGACATTCCAACATTTTAAAAACCTTATTGAAAATTAACAAAAAACTACTGTGATTTAAATCAGATTTCATACCATCAGTAAAAGACTGTTGACAACTGTCTCTTGATCTAACACCAAATCATTACACACTAAACCTTCAGCTATGAACTTACAGTAATTGATTTCTAGCTTTCTTCTATAATTAATGACTGCCTCGTTGGTCTAGTGGTCGCAAGAGCTACTTACTGCTGAGCATGAGGCCCTGGTTCCGATTCCCGGGTAGGGCAGTGTTATTAGGTTTTTCCATATGGAATTTCTCAGTAGCAGCCCGGAGTCTGGATTTGTGTCCGGTTGATGGCAATAGGCTCGCCCCCTATTACATGGGACTTAGGTAAACATAACTGGCGAAATGTGGGTGTGCTATCGGTACACCTCTGCCTAACCTATCGGGGAATACAGGCGTGATGTTATGTTTAATATAATTTCTAGCAAAGCCCCGAGGATACGTAACAAGAATACTAATCCTTCAGGAAAACAGATCGTAAATTACGGTGTCGCCCGCCCCATAGCGATCGGAAAATGAACAAGTTCGGCCAGAGAATTTAGACCTATGTCTTGGGAATAGTACCTATCTGTAGTGTGTGCAGATTAGACTATTTACGAATGAAAGATTGCCCATTCTGAGCCCTTATGTTTTTTTTTAATACTAAAGGAGAAAATTATGCAAGTTTTTATCACAAAATAGACTTCGAGGCTATATAAATATATCCTTGGTCTTTACGAAAACTGTATTAAAGGCTCTATACAAAGTATCTCCATAAGACCTTTGAAAATATTGCTTCCTATAAGCCACAATGAATATGAAATTCATCAAGTCATTGTAACAAAACCATGACACGGTCGAGTCTCCCTCGAGCGTATCGATCCCTCGACTAACGCACGTATGCGGCAGTTCGCATGTGTTATGCACATTTGTACAGCACATGGTGTTCCTTAAGGTCGTTGAGCCGCCTTGGGTCGTAAATGGTAAGACCTTGTTTTCTTTGCATAATAGATGCACTGATAAGGGCTGGCTTTGATCCAAATTTAGTTCCTCGAATGGCGAAGTACGAACTCTTAGGTTACTAAGTTTTAGCTTGCCTTAATTTATGCTTTGCCAAATTCAAACATGTGTTACAGTGAGCTTCAAACTTTATGGCGGATCTGAAGTGGGCTACTCGCTGCGCAGTACCCCACCCCTCACCTCCGCGGTCACATGAATTTGTTACTACGCAGCTACCCGCCTCGTGTTCAGACCCGCCATAAAGTTTGCATCGGGCTGTAATACATAGATACATGCAGACTACTAGACCTACGGCTATTTTTCTTTCAACATTCACGTTTTTGAAAGATTATAGTAACTTAGTACGCTCTACGCTTTTATATCAACGCATATTTACACAGATAGACTGACAGCTTTGTTCTAATCTATTATTTGAATAGATTTGAAAAAAGCGATCAGCCTTAATTGTTATTATGTCTTTCAAGTTTTCTAGAACATTGTATATTTTATCTTACATTCCTGTAATAGGTCGTAATGTTCTTACCATATTTTACGCCGAACATGCCACCAACTAAGCCCAGAAACCATGCAATCTTAAAAAAACCCACACAGACTGCGAGTACAACTTACCGTGCCACTTACCGTGGCATATTTCAACATCTCCTTGAGGGTCTCGACCTCCTGCCTCAATTCGCGAATGATACGCGCGTTCGGGTCTTCGTTGACCACGGCGTGGTTGACGATGCGTTTCGCTCGGTCGGCGTACCGGAGAGTCGACAGCGTTTCTTCGTAGTTGTCAGCAGCTGGTGATATTGTAGCCACCTGTGAATGGGATACAGTTTTTATAAACAAACTAGCTGTTGCCCGCGGCTTCGCCCGCGTGGATGTCAATACTTCCCTATTTGAATTGGATTTTGTTTACAATTTCATGGGTTTTCTTTTTTGTTTGGAACCCTTATTCTTTATTTAGCTATCTGCCAGTGAAAGTCCCGTCAAGATAGGTCCAGCCGTTTTGGAGATTAGTTGGACCACACAGACAGATAGACAGACAATTTTTACCGTATATTTTTACTTATAAGCATTTAGTAAAAAGTTGTTATTTTGACATTACAAACAGACACTTCAATTTTATTTATTTCTGTACATGAGAATCAATAAATAGAAGTGGACAGAAATCAAACACCGGTAAGTATCAGTATCCAACCAAAAGTAGAAAAATGAAAACATAAATCAAGTTCTAATGTTTGTATAGGTATCAAAGACGACTGAAAGTTCTTTGTGTATTACCATTTTCTTGGAAATTGGCCTTGGAATGCGAAATTGCTTCAACCATAGACAATAATCATAACGTACTCGTAGATACAAAGGAATCATTATTCCCTTTAAAAATACCATTATGTATTTCTATATTTCTATCTATTGTATCTGCTAATTACACTGTTGGTGTAAAAGCTTCTCAGTATCAATGCAGCATTGCATAAAACAAATGCAAAAATTAACAAAGCAGCCTTACCCCATATAATATTCCACTCAAAGCCAATCAGACTAAAATCATCCTTGTTTACAACAGAAAACTGATAATAAACAAATGGTAGGTAGTGTAGGTACTCGTATTAATGTAGACGGGGTTCCGTAGAACATTTCTATGCGCGACACCGAAGCATGAGTGTTTTGAGTTGGGTGCGGTGACTCAAAGGATGCGGCGGTCCGTGGCCGGAATTTGAATTTATTTCAAGTCTGGAGAGGCCCTTATTTGCATTATCTTGCCGCTCTAAGAGTTTGCTAAGTGCAAATTGATTGAGTTAGTGTTACGGTTTTTGCCAGCTTTCGATACTAAAATTTAAAAGTACATTTGTTTTTGACAGAAGTGCCTAAATAAAGCCAAGCTAAAATATATCACAAAAAAATGTCTTGTTTACTGAGACATGAGTACATGACAAGGAACTATAAAGAAAAGAACCTACTCGAAAACAGCCTACGAATGTCTTTTCCGACGTAACAATAGTTTGAAACTATTGCTCTTCAGTTCAAAGTCCTTAGTGGCATGTTACAGCAGCACACTAGATATATGACTTTACCCATGTCAATAGTAACTTAAACACGTATTGATTCGTTTTTGCAAGAGTAAATACCACGTGTAACAGGAGGATTGACATTCCTTTAAACCACGTAAAGAGAATCATGTTCTTTGCCCGTATACAAAAAATCAATCAAATCCAATGAATACTTTAGCCACAGGAAATTATTTTTCATTTTATTATTTTTCAATATGATGTAGATCTGAGTTCGTAATAATAGGTGAACATTGCCACCGCTGCGCCCCGCACCCCGCACCGCACCGTTGTTGGTCAGTGACTTTGCGTAGATAAAGCGTGTTTACTTTTTATGCAGTTGATTCTACTATTTATTTTGTTTGAAAACTGCAATTTTTTAATTTTCCATTAACTACTAATCTTCGTGTTTTAAAATGTTTCAATAGATTAGTACTGTGCTCGTTTTCATTTAATGTCGTACATCAGAAACACGTTGTATATTCGTCTTTGTATAATATTAACAGTGAACACATATCGCTCTTGGTTTTAATATTATTAGAGATAAACATCCGGTTAATGTCCACTGGAAAACACCTGGCTCCGCTTTAGACTGTCCGACGTCCGTCCACTAACGATTATTATTAGCTGTATAGTCACCATAAAGTTACTAGTACATGCACAGGTGTCTCCTATTCCCAGCACCCTTGATACTTATGCTCGTTTTCACTAACACTATATAGGCGTCACTTAAAGGCTAAATAAAAGCGCGCTGTGGCGTTTTCAACGCTCGGCTCAACACCGAAAGTTAAACTCCAACACCGCGCTTTTACTCAGCCATTGTCATTGTAAGTTTCGACAAGACTTGAGCAGTCATTATACAAGTGCCGATCACCGTCATTCCGGGCATGTTACATTATCAAGCCCCTTCATAGCACATGGAAATTGCTTTACTTCGCCAAATGACGATCCTTCAGGCTAAATTAACTGAGTCGGATTACTCATAATCAGATTTTTTATTAATGTTCATTCTTATAAGTCTCATATATCGTATTACCCAGTTACTGGGTTGTGGAGGTCAAATAGGCAGTAGCTCCATGTAAAATACTAGTATTCAGCTGCCACCGGTTAGACTGGAAGCCGACCCCAACATAGTTGAGAAAAGATTAGGCAGATTGATTGATTCTTATAAGTCTCATAACCGTATCATTATATAATAACTCACCATAACGGTCTTGCTGTTCCCACCGAGGTTGTCTTTGAGTAACCAAGTGAGTACAGAGTCTCTGTACGGGACGAATTTGTCCTTGTTCTTACTGCCTGAAGACTGGTCTGCGAGCTTGGATATTACCAGCCCGAGTGTTGTTAGGGATCTAGAACAAAACAGAATAATTAGAACATTAACATAAAGCCTATTTTAAATAGACGTATCATCGGTTAGCATCTGGTGAGGTGGTGGTCGAACTAGCTACAGCCTACATATGTATATGTTATAAACAGTTTCTTAGGAACAGCCTTTAAATTTAAAAAAAGATCCCGACGAACTGAAAACCTCTTCCTTTTTTTGAAGTCGGTTAAAATGCTATAATCCTCGCTCACATTTTTCTAAGATTGTTAGCGTTCTGTTTCAGGTATTCAAAAATGCTTTTGCACCGAATGTCTACCGCATTTGTTGGTAGTTTCTCGCATCCCATAGACTAGCTACAATACCAGATGTAGGTCTGTAACACAATTCCATAGAGACTTAGACCAACAGTCGGGAGTTGGAAAGTGGAACAAACTCACTATCACTTCATAATGTATATCTACGTATTACGTTTGCTTTCAGTTTCTGAAATAGGTAAATAGAGCAATGTTGCAAAGTCATAAATACATATAAAGACGATGCACGTGAGTTTCGAAGCCACACGACGACACCGAGGTTGGGGGACATGAAGCGTTATTAATATTTTAGGCCTTCAATTGAATCTTACAACATCACTTATAGTTTTATAATGCTTCCTTGAAACCTTCGTTCAGGTTTTATATCTGACCGTTCCTATCTAAGACAAAATGGCAAGAAAAGCTAAATGTAATTAATCTACGACGGTCAAACACGTTTTGACAGACTCTAAAGCTTCTATTTCTCCGATTTCAACGATCACTTACTTGTTAATATTAGAACCTTCTTTCAGCCTATCGCCGACAGCGCCCGTCTTTACTGCCCTTTCAGACCCTGCCAGGTCAACGAGCGATAATCGTGCGACTTTCTCGCCGGAGACGCCAGTCGCAGCGTCGGTCAGGGTTTGTGACAGTACTACGCTGAAGACTGCGTGAGATCGAGATGATTCGCTGTTCATGTTTGTTGCAGCAACTGTCCTTGATTTGTTGCCTTCGGTCATTAGGTTGTCGATGTCCTGTAGGCAAGGGAGAAACGAAATTAATTAGTCGTATTCGAATTTAAAACTCGTCTCCCACTAATTCTAACGGTGAGCGAGTCCGCATTCCACAATATAATAGTAGATTGTTTGCCTAGGGAGCAAACAATTATTTTAAAGGCGAGAGTGTTTCTTTGAATCCAGAGCGGAGCTAAGGATTCTAGAGTAAAGTAGAATCCTGAGCGCAGCGAGGAATGCAAAGTACATCATTCGAGCTTAAAATAGAGTTGCTCCCGAGGTGGACACTACTTTTTATCACCCTTTATGAGAAAATAAGTAAGTGAAGTTAATGATATATCATACTTTCATTCTCACTACTTGAGGAAGACACACTCATTTTTTATAAAACTAAGTAAAATCCGAATTTGAGTAAACAATTACGAACGAAGACGGAATGCATTTCGCGCGTTTTTTTTTTATTTTTTCACAAACTTTTTTTTTTAATTTGGCTCGCGCGCGGTTTACTTTGTCATACAGTCTATTATTTGTTCATACAATGTTCGGGGTTGATCTCTTTGGTGATTGGACCGTTTACTAACAATATCCACATTCCACATTCCAATCACTTTTAGTCCCTAGGGATTAAAGAGCTATTTTAGTCCCTGTTTACGAAGAATAAACTAGCTCTTTTTAAATAGATGTGATAAAAACTAATTAAAACTTCGTAACCAAACTTTGCACATCACGATGTCAAAGTGTCTACGGGTGTGCTGTTTCGAGAATAATACAGTTACATCGAGAGAATGGACGCGTCGAATTGAAGAACAAAAGTTTTGTTCCAAAAATTTCGGCCAATGTGAAACTTTGACTATGTTTGGTAACGTGTCCGCTACCATCAAAATTCATGCCATAATCCTACTTCATCATCTGTCTTACCAAAGATCTCACCGTGTATTTTTTTAATGTATCTTATAAGAACTATAGTTTAAAACATGGATAACATCACAGACCTCACAAGGGCTGAAGGTGCATGCACTTTACTGCACAAACTAAGTAAGATTCTATCGCGACTAAATAATCACTAAATGCTACAATAGTGGTATTCCTTGCAAACCAGCCAAATGCGGCTACCCACAGTCGTGTCTATAGCCGTTAGCCGCCTGTATTGAACATAGTCCCGTCTGTATATTTAAGCTGGGCTTATTACATACTGCTATGTTAGTCTAACGTTTATGCATAAGCACCAACCTTTGCTTGCGGCTTACTATAGCTAATCCTCTTGATATACTTACACAGGCTCGTTATGCAAAGAGACCTAAAATCCGACTAGCTCGAATAAACTAATTAACAAAGTTCACAGAAATGTTTTGATTAAAATAGGAGTGAAATTCTATATAATCAGAGCACACATTGGTAGGTACTAACTAGAAATTATGATCGAATTCAATGCTCTGTAAAGGACTGTTCCCGGAAACCTATCTAATACAAAATCAAAGAGGTTTTCCTCGGTATGTTTTGATTCAGGGAATATAAAAACATACCGATTATCAGACTGATGTGAAATGCTCGCTATCGGATTATGGCATCTACTCTGTTATCGTGATTGAAATCACAAAGGGTCTTCAGTCTCCAAGGGATCCTTTACATCCTTGTGTTTTCTGTTTTATTCACAATATTTTAAAGTAAGTATAAAATTTATACTTAGGGGTATTATTTAATAATACCCCTTCTATCACATGACTGTATCTTAAAAGACGCAAGTGGGTTTTACAGAACGAAGCAACAAGAATTACCCAGGATTTTGTAATATCTTGATTTAAAAGAGTGTCCTGTGAGTTTCTTGCCCGTTCTTCTCCACAGAGATCTACGTTTTGGAATGGGCAATTGGCTTCAACTTTCTGACTAACTGACCGACTCCTTGACAATTCAAAAGTGCCTGTAAATGGTTTAATTGAGATAAATGCTTTCAGTTCCAGTTTGATAGGCGACACAGCATCAAACCAAGTTGAATTTGGCGAGGCGAGCTCGACTTACCGAAAATACTGGCTCACATTAGCAGAGAACAGAATATTTGGAAAAGGGAGGCCTAAATCCTGCAGTAGGAGAATACAAGTTAGATAGCAATAGAATAGAATCGCAAATTAGCAAAACAAACCCACTACCCGTGAATTTGCTTCATTTAAAGCAATCCGGAAGGAGAAATTATTTCAAACACGTTTGCGCTAATATCATCCCGAACTTGTTTAGTTGAGGCCTCGGCTGATACTTGGGAATTCCAGTTCAGTTTGAATTAAATTTCATCCATTGAACGAAGTTACTCTGTGAGTAGGGTTGACAGAAACAAAAATACGTTTCGGAATAAAAAAACGGGAGGTGTCGTGGGACACCCGGTTGGAACGAAGTTCCTTTCGCTATATAGGGTGACTGGTAATTAGTGACCGATACTTAAACACAAGATTGTACTCATGATAACAAACAACTTTTAGTATGGGACCAAACATGAAATCGCGAAAAAAAATCTGCTGGTCCTTACATTCTAACGAATTATGCGAGCATAAATGTAGGGAGCAGCTGATTTTTTTTTCACGATTTCAGGTTTGGTCCCATAGTAAAAGTTGTTTGTTATCATGAGTACAATCATGTGTTTAAGTATCGGTCACTAATTACCAGTCACCCTATATAATACGTATTTATACAGAGCCATCTATTATAAGTTTTTAGAAGCTAAAAACGTATACTAGATGGCTCTGTACTAAAAACAAATCCTTGAAACCGACTTTTTCGGGAATAACATTTTTGCGTTACGTGACGATTTCTATACTAATTTTCTCCTACTCGTTCCAAAATTACTGGTTTTAGTCTGAAATTCCGGGTATTCCTAATTTTAAACTTTTGGTGACATATTGAACGTGTGGTTAGATTGTATCGGTTAATAACTTCGCTGGAAACAGGCACAGCAAGACCAGTCATTGTGGTAATGTTTGATGGCCTATGTTTCACTAGACACTGGTGTCTAGTGAAACATTCTGATGATAATTTTGAATTAACTATTGGACTTTTCTGTTAATTTGTCACATCATGAAGTGTCAAACGTGCTGAATAGTTTTTGCAAAAATACCTGACCCAAATGATTTTGTTTTCTGCAACTAACCCAAAATTACCTGATTATCCCTACCCTCTCTCTAATGAGCCCAGCGCCTGTAATTCGGGCTCAATTGTACGCAACAAGGATAATCCAGGAGGCGCGCATGATTTAACACTTGCTCGACGTTTGTACGGCACACGTATTAACAATAAGCTGATTATTTTTTAAATGGGGAAAGGTAAGCTTTCAAAGGTCAGGAAAGTCACATTGGAAAGTTTTAATTTAAGTTTTAAATATTTATGACCACTACCTTATTTCATGGTATGCTATAGTTTATGGTGTAAATTCTCAGTAATAGCAAACTAGTAGGTAGTATCTATTGTAACCATAGAAATATATTATTATATCTATGATTGTAACATATTATAAGCTTCGCATTTTCATGATTAAGATTGTGTTACCTTTCTCTACCTGCCTACAAAAGTCATATTGTTGATTAACTCTCCTCGCAAAACTCACAAAATTACCATACATAATACCGCAATGAAAACCGAATCAATATCAAGAAAAGTTGTAAAAATGAATGTTGATTCTATGTAAACAAATTCACAAGAGGAGCAGGCATCCAATCACCTTCCGGCGAGGGATGTTTGTGCCGCACCCAAAAATAAAACCCTAACACAAACACACCAAGACATTCGTACTCAAATTGTGTTAGCAGGGCTGCCAGATGACCCTCTGCGGTTAGCGAGTGTTTAAATATGAACCGGATGGGATAATACAAATAACGAGAATGGTTGCTAAAGGTAGAATGTTGAACAAATCTTTGTAGACGCAGGAGCAGAATACTTACTGTCTTGTAGGTATACAGTACCCGGCCCCGGGCATTACGACTCATTGAGCTTTAGAAAGAGTCTGTCATATACCATAGGTGTGAAAGTGAATGAGACGAAAACAAAAACAAAAAAAAAACTACAGCGCCGATTTTATCTAGAAATCGACGTGCTATATTCACGGCGAAGTATGCTATATTGAAGTTTTGTAAAACATACTGAAAGCTTCCTGTACCTGGTACCTTGTGGGGGATGTGCCAACCCTACGGGTTGCACGGTATCGAAATTCAATTTGGTGGGAAACGTTTGTTACGACTCTTTTCATTTGGCTTCGTTGAAAAAAGTGGAATAATATGTATGTACGGAATTAGACCTTTTTATTCACCACAAAACGTATTAAGTGCTTTCATTCATTCAATCACACACACACATACATAACATCACACCTTGTCGCCTTCATTCAATCAATATATAGAATGCTTTGTCAGATATTCATCGTGCAATATTTCTGACAACATTTGTGTAGGTACTGGTAATTCTGTGAACAGACTTGCAACTTCATCGAAAGAAATGGGCGTAATTGAGCGAAATTAATTATGTGTGAACCTGTTGGTAATGACGTTTGTTTTAACATTGGTTTAAATTATGATCTCACATGCCTAAAGGTAGATCTGCTATCTCTCCTTCTCTGTAGGTACCTATAGACGCTTTTCTAGTGACTGAATTCGGACATCCGAAAAATGTATTTTCAGCCAACAACGCACATTTCAAGCTTAGAAAGCAGGGCGTCACTTCCAGAAGCGAAGTCGATCATGTACTACAAATCTACTACAACTTGTACTCGCTTAATAGCCTGTAGTTCGGCCAACAACCGATGTGACAACGCATTAGTACTCTCCCCACGTACACTGGGTCCAATATTAACATATTGGCTCGCAGATCACAGCAGCATGCGATAAATTGCGAGCGCATACTGCTGCAAGTAAATCTGAACACGGCTCAACATTTCAATATTCAAGTGAAACACTCGAAGCCACGGCTTGGCTGGAACGTAGACGGACTATTTCAATATGAAGCGGGTTTCAATTTTACAAAACGGGAGTTTATTTTGCGCTTCATCTGATTTTTGGGGGTTGTAAAGTGTAGAGACAGTGAAACTTATGCTAACGGAGTTAAAATGTAACGCAAATAGCTTTGTCTTTGTAATTGGATCTTAGGATTGGCACTGTCGACAGCATGAAATAGCGCTCCTGAACTCCTGAAGAGTCCTTCTTTATGGTTTTTTTTTAGTGCAGTAATCAGTTGAAAGTTTAAGGACTTTGGTCATTTACAGCACTTAAGTCTTGCGGAATAATTACGTAACACACCTAATATGGCAATTTCATTTTGACAGTTTGGCCACATTCATTGCGTTATTTACGTTGTTGAGCAGGTGCTGATTTGATTAAATCGAAATTCGGATGCCAAAAAGTGCATTCGGTTATGGATTTAAATCTGACAAATCCATAAATATACATGACGAAGTTTATTCAATTGTAGTCAATAACATATCTGACAGACTCTAACATCCGGTCGCGGATACACTGGCTTCGGTCGTAAACTGCCACCATTGTAGTGATTTCCGAACATTATATCTACATGTGGCTTCCTTTCCTTTTCTGAGGATCAATCCTTATTCATATGTAGTACCATACATATGGTAGCCGAATATCCCGGAAGTCTCGAAGGGATACTGATTTCTAATAAAACCTGTCATCGATTGTAAACACAATGGGTATGGGGATTGGTGCGATACCACAGTTCTTGCAAAAATTAATCTCCATACAGGTATGGTGGGTATGGTGGTCCTCCATCACGCAACACTACTGTCCTGATAGTAGTCTATCACATCATTTGAATCACAAAAATAATAATGCACATAGGACTTATGATTCAACATCTATAAAAATACCTCCTATGATACTTCATTGCATAGCTCAAAAGAACTACAGCCTTGGCCAAAAGTATTGAGCACCTTACAAATTTCGCTCGTTCACGGAAAGTATGGGAGTAAACCAAATCTATTGTTTATGGATTATTTAATCGGCATCTACAGAGGTTTAAAAATAATGACTCACGCCGCAGCTAGCAACACAACACCTAGGTCCAACAAAATTTGTCTTTTTCAATTTTTGTGTTTATTAATCAGTTCGCTACTATCGCTCGTTGTGAACACATCCAGTGATCTAGTGCGCCTTTTGTATTTTATTTCAGAAGTTTTAAGTGTTATCGTTGCAATATGCCAAAACAAAACGAACTTTCTTTAGAAAAACGTGTGCAGATACAGCTTCTGTATGAGCAAGGGAAATCACAAGTAGAGATTTCTAAAACTGTGAAATGTTCGCGCCGATCCGTGCAATATGCTATTCAGCAATTCTCTACTACCGGATCACATGAAAATAGACCGAGAACCGGGCGCAAACGCATCACCACATACCGTCAAGATCGTCAGTTACTGAGAGAGTCGTTAAGAAATAGGAAAAAAACATCTTCAGAGCTCGCTGCTGAGTTGTCGGAACAAATTAAGAAGCCAATTTCTGCTCGAACTACTCGCAGAAGACTTCAAGAAGCTGGTCTGAAAGGCTGTAAAGCTAGGAAGAAGCCATGGCTCTCCGATAACAACAAAAAAGCTCGATTGAAATGGGCTTTAAAACACCGAACTTTCACCGCTGAAGATTGGTCAAATGTTGTTTGGTCAGACGAATCAAACTTTGAGGTGAGTAAGTCAATTTAATGCCCTGATACAATTTTATAAAATGTTTTAAAAACCAAACGCATAATTGAATTTATTTTAGTTTTACGGAACTCAATATTTTTCTCTTTATTGCAGATTTTTGGTACACCTGGTGTGACCTTTGTGCGTCGCCGTGTGGGCGAAGAATTTAAGCCAGAGTGTGTGATCCCAACCGTTAAACACGGTGGAGGCAGCATAATGGTCTGGGGTTGCATGACCGATTCTGGAGTTGGCGAATTGTTCGTGTGTGAGGGTCGCATGGACTCTACTAAGTACATAAATGTACTAGAAACTGCATTACTGCCTTCATTCACGAAACTTTTTGGCGACACGAATATGGATGGTGTCAAATTCCAGCAGGATAACGCGCCATGCCACAAATCTGCACGCACTATGAGATGGTTTCGGGAAAATAACACGGAACTGCTTGACTGGCCAGCTCAGTCTCCAGATCTGAACCCCATAGAACATTTATGGGGTTTATTAAAGCGCAGGGTTAGGCGCCACACAATTAACAACAAAGAAGATTTCAAACGCTGCCTGCGCCTAGAATGGAACTCGATTACTGTTGACGACTGTAAAAAACTTGTTAACTCTTTACCAAAAAGAATTTCTGCCGTAATTAAGGCAAAGGGTGGACCCACAAAATATTAATTTTCTATTAATAAATAGTAAAATAAACCCATATAAAACGTTTTGTTTTATTTCTATTTGATACTCCGCATAAAACTGAAAGATATCATGGGTGCTCAATACTTTTGGCCAAGGCTGTATAATTTTACTTCAAAAACAATGTTTAACTTTGATAAAAAAAACTTGGATCTATCGCATACATAAGTAGCTAACTCTACCAAAGTTTTAATGCCCGTTTAACCAAAATAAGGCAATCGCATTAAACAATCGAGCTTCAATTAGGGTTGAATTGACAGCGGGACTGACAGGTTCAAGGTTACCACTGACGTTGACGAGACCACTAAAACCAGAAGGACAAAAGCACCACTTCACACAATAAGCGATATTGACCTCACCTCACACTCTAAGACATGAAGAGAAACAAAAGAATCGCGTGCACTTGGAACTGCAGTGGTACGGTTCTGTCAGAGCCTAAAGCCGCACTGCAGGTGGATTGCTAAGTGCTCATAGCTTACGTGCCAGGAAACTGACAAGGGCGCTAAGCACGCGGGTCGGCAGGTACCGACGAAGACATCTAGTACGTCAGCTTTATAAATAATTTCATAAATTAGGCCTTATGGAAACCGCAACACCTCGCAATATGGTCAGAACCTTTGACAATATGGCTTTAGATTACCTGTGCATATTATAAAGCCCTTTCTGGGAGTAAGCCTACTGTACTCATCTATTTCATGCCGAGACCCTCCAACGGTCGCCAAGTCGCCCCGAGCGGGATTACGGTAACGTGGAGGGTAAAATTCTGTCAAGAGCATTAACCTATGATAGTTTTACTGAGAGATTTATATAGTGGGCACAAAGGACAATATTCTTGTGTCATGTTTAGTCTCCAAGGGATCGGGATTGACGTATGAATCATTCAAATAAGATATCCTTTATAATGTGACGTACAGGGTAAAATAATTTCGGAGAGAAACAAGAGCACAGACAACTGGCAGTTAATGTAATAATAACAGAAGAAAGTACTGAAGATGGCAATCCGTCTAGCTAGTGCTTGTATTAGGAACTAAATTACGCTGTCATAACGAAGAAACTGTCTTTGCGTTAGAAAATTTGATGGGATCCTTACTGTCCCACGTTTCCGAGAATTGCGGCGGGATTACACAGACACTAAACTAATTGTTTAGAGGCTGATAAAGCAAATCTATTGTTTCCAACCAAGGAGTACCTAATCAAAACCAGGCTAGGAAATTTATAATCAGCCGCTTATGTGTTGTATAATCGGCCTATCATGTTCCCATTTCTGGGACACAGGCTTGCTCTCTTGAGAGGGAGTAGGATCCACCACACGGGCCCAATGCGGAATTGCAGATGGGTGGATGTCACATGTCTTCGAATTATTGGTTTTAGGACACGTCCGCGCCGGTTTCCACACGTAAATCTATTTTTGATTTTAGGACATGCCGGCTTTTTTAAGTAAACCTATCATTTATGTGGTTTGTAGTTTAATAGAGATCGAAAAATTACGTAACACGATCAATTCCTCATTAAGCTGAATGGATAATTGGACACACTGAGCTGCGACGCAATCATCCCAACGATCAAACCAAACTGATTCTGTATCCGCGCAAAACGAGAGCTTTTAATCAGGATTATGAAAATGAATTTAATAACCGCGCCTACTGTGTTTGATGGCCAGCTAAATTTATTTTGATGGCTTTATGTTGAAATGATTGAAAAGATTACCAGTGGATTCAGGAAGGTTTTAATTTAAATGTTGCTAATAATGAAATATTAAAAAGGGCGATGGCGGTTAATGGCAAAATTGTATAAAGATGCCTGGTCAACATCGTAGCTACTTTAAAGGTACCTACTTTGAAAACAGGTAGGACTGCGATGTTAATAAAGAAAGAACAAATCATTAGCAGAAAACTTTAAAAACCTAACATACAGGTTGTATAAAGAGTTTACCTACTGGCCAGTAACTGATAGTAGAACTTTGGACAGTAATTTCTACTTAAAAAACTTATCTGAGAAACTTAATTTTTCAAAACCATGACGCTGTTGTAAGCTTATTAACCGCACTATCTCCCGATTGCAGCGGTCTGAAAGTATGTCATCTCAATAAATTTTAAAATCGCATCGTCTTCAATTCTGTCGTCGCTTTCTTTAATTTATGATAATTATAAGGATAACAAATCACTTTAAACTAAGGACTAGCACGTTCACGTTATACTCGTAATTTACGAATTTTGGTCCACAATACGATGATGGACTTAATAAATTAATTGGCGAAAACGTTTCGATTCTAGAGAACATATAAATCGCTTATATTAATGCTTTCACGATTCTTGAATCATATAGACGCATCATCAGCCGTGACCACTCGGGTCATTGCGTGTAATCCATCACGCTTTTGACCTGTAGCCGTCCACAAAAATAATATGAAGTATAGCTTCGTCTACATCTCTGTCGGCGCAGTAAACAGTGGAGACGGGAGAGAGATGATTGAATACGTAGAATATTCCGAATTTTGATTCTGTTTCTGCAATAATTAAGTAGAGCATCACGCCTGTATTACCCGAAGGGTTAGGTAGAGGTGTACCTATAGTATACCACCATTTCGCCAGTTATGTTTAAGTTCCATATAATAAACGGACCCATTCATCCATCCATCTTTATTCAATCTGTACAAACCTATACAAATAAATAAAAATGTAGTGTCTGTTTGTAATGTCAAAATAACTGCTTTTTACTAAATGCATATGAAAGTATATACGGTACTTATAACGAAAAAAAAACATTTTTTAACAGTTTTGTCTGTCTGTTTGTTCCGGCTAATCTCCGAACCGGTTGGACCGATTTTGACGGGACTTTTACTGGCAGAGAGCTAATATTAAAAGGAGTAACTTTGGCTACTTTTATTTTAGAAAAAGAATTTGGGTTTCGCGCAAAAAATTAAAACCCATGAAACTGTGAACAAAATCCGATTCAAATAAGGAAGTATTGACATCCACGCGGGCGAAGCCGCGAGCAACAGCTAGTAGAACAATAAATTATAAAGTAACGTTTCATTAAAAACAAAGGTTTATCAGCATTATTTCCAAAAATTTAGGTATACGCTCACGAATCTGCCATTGTTTTCCATTTGCGAATGAAAACAAATCTTTCTGAGAATAAACAGACAAAGCTTCATGTTAAATTAAATTAAAAAACAAAACTTTAAAGCTGGGAACAAAAATATTTTCGAATAAAAGTTTTAGACAATCCAAGAAATCTCGAGAAACGTTTGTAGGTAATCTTGGAGGCGATGTTATTATTCACAGAGAACGTGTAGCCATTGAACTGAGCCGAGTTAATTGAAAATGAAACAAGACCAAAAATAACACAGCCTGTTACAGGAATATTATTTTGAAGCGTTGGCGCTAACTGAGTTCATTTTGAGGGAAACTAGGATTTCCCAGTTTCCCTCAGCCTCCCAAAAAAAAAGTCAGTTATTTTGGAGAACTCAGAACTTTGATTCACTGCCATTTCGAATCTCCATTGATGGAAATGCTGCATAACCTCTCGATTGTTACAATCTTAATTCATGAAATACAAACAGATCTTGTATTTGTATTCCAAAAAGTAATTATTTGATTTTTTACGAATTAAAATCTAAGAAACAGAGATAGAGACTGATATCAGTCCCTATTTGTACAAATAATCAAATAATATGCTGTAGAAAATAGATGCTCTCGTAGATTTAATTCTCTGGGAATTCTTGGAAAATTATTGCAGTACCGCAGAAAGATGCTTCTAAATATTAATATTACAAAGCATATTTTCTCTTGTGTATACTTTCTGTAAATTGGAGGCATAACATTCTTCCTTGGATTTTATTAGGTACTAGCTGTGCCCCGCGATATCGTTCGCGTGGAAGTCGTAACATAGACAAATACTAAAATAACAGCCACATTTATGGTCGTAACGTGATGTTCTATAGTCTAAAACTATCCTCGATAATAGGGCTACCAAATACAAAAAGAATTTTTCAAATCCGACTGGTATCTTCCAGTTACTATTTTTGCATGGGTTTTTTTTTTTTGCGCGGAACCCTAATTATTTTACTAAACTAAAAGTAGCCTTTGTTACTCCTTGTAACATCAGCAATCTGCCATAGAAAGTCCCGTCAAATAGGACCAGCCGTTTCGGAGATTAGCCGGAACAAACAGACAGAGAGAAAAAAAAAGTTTTTTTTTTTTCTTGTTAAGTACAGTGTTTATAAGCATTTAGTAAAAATCTGTTATTTTGACATTAAAAATAGACACTTCAATTTTATGTATTTGTAAGCATATAAATTTCCTTTAATACCTTAGTCATCCCGTTTTATATTATGTGATTTAAAATTCAAGAAAACGTTTTCGTCTTCCACGAAAATAGAGTACTACATTAAAGCCTTCTTAACAATGAAAATGATTCTCATCTAAATATGAATAGTAATTTATTCAACGAATATGAGCAAAGCGCGCATCACACCGATGATTCATGAAAATTAAAATGACAATAACCTTACTTTGAATAACAATGTCTACAACAATACTCTTTTTGAAATGTAAAATATAAAAGGAACATATATAACTTTGGTAGAAATTAATTCAAAATACAAGAACAAAATGTAGCATTTTCTATTTAAATCAGTTCGGTCTAGTTTAATTTAGAAAATCGATCGGTTATAGGTACCTACTGCCCTAAAAACTACTGAACTACAAAGTCTGCCTAAATAAATAAGGACTTGGAAGTTTATTGGAAATCAGAGAAGCGAAATTGAAAATTGATGTTTAATTAAAGTTTTGTAAAAGAATCTTTTTAGGTAAAGAAAATGTTTCACAATGTTTTCGCAATTTCGTCGTTCTTTGTAACGACCCACGAGCTCAGCAGCGGACGGATTTAAGAGTCGCTGATGATGATTACTTCCTATATGTCACAGGCACAGCGTTAATACTGTACAGGGCCGCGCGGGTCACTTAGTATGCGCAAATCAAATGAAAAAGTGGCCGCCAGCCTGTAAGCGTGTCAAAGCAAGGTGTGCCCTGTCGGTCGCCGATGTCCGACGCGGCCTGAATGAAACATTTACTGACGGTCACCATTGTCCGACATGGCGACCAACGTGTTAATGTTACGTAGCATTAGACAATTTGTGACGAAAAGAAAATACACGAAATCAAACATTTTGAAACCGAACTAAACACAAATAATACAATGAGGTGCAGGTACACAATTGAGTAATTTGTGGTAGGTAAGGGCTTCACACCAAAACTGCGATGTGACGTCGCATCGCAACAATCTGTGAGCTGCGCATTGAATTGTAGCTACGATTCAATGTGCAGCTCGCAGATTTTTGCGATGCAATTCGAATTCGCAGTTCTGTGGGTAAGCCCTAAATCAATTTACTGTCGAAACCTTGGTACTGCAATATCGAGAAACATCACATTTGACATTTGATCGAACAGTACTTTCACGAAAATGGAATAGATTGGCATCAGATGGGTATCAGTATGATACTCAACTGTTTGATTACCAATGTCATCTGGCCTGGCTGGATCTACGAGATAGAATTGACATTTCTGTGAATATATTTTTGCTTGGTACTGTAAAGGTTTGATGCCGAAAGCGACCTTATGTCCTACAGGCTGTTGAGCAATTGCCTATGATTACATTCGATCGTTCAGACAGGTGTGGAACTATATTTGAATTTGAAGGATATGCCAATTGTTTGTAAAGAAGTCACATAGAAAATAGCGGTGTCTTGCGAATGTACCTCTAATAAGCAAAATTAATATGATAATATAATGCTTTATTGAGTTTAAACTCGAGTAGTGTTGATTTCCCCCGCACACTATACATCAACACCACAATACTGACCTGTCAATATTGCTATAATATTTTCATTAATTCTAATATATCCATACAGATGACATTGCTAGATCTAAATAATAAAATATTTTATATCCAAGCAATTTAATTTAATCAAGCATCTCTTCTGCCTCGAAAGTCCCGCTGTTACCCACACACTAACTGCGCTCGGAATAAACTTTTCGAATTGAATAAGTTTCTCAGATTAAACCAATAATTTTAAGTGATAAAGATGAGAGCAGAATCAAACCATTTGACTTATGAAAGACTGTGATGAAAACGCCGAACGAGTTAAAACGAGAACGAGTTGGAACTAAGTTTTTTATTTCGCCCCAAAATTTGCTGGAGAAATACCAACAGCATTGTTTTAAATCGACACAATATAGAACCCCACCTATTTGACATAGGACCTATATCAATTAGGTGGGCTTCAATATTGTATCGCCATCCCTAATTTCTAAGAAAGAAAGTCATACAAGCCAATTATCAGTTACCAGCCTAACCCTCTACTATCCATTACATTAACTCAACAAATCAAGTGATTGAGCAGAACCATCCTCAAATAAATGACACGTCCAATATTATAACTCCCACAATAAAGCAAAAGCGTATGATTGACAAATGATCAATAAACTTTACTGGACTATAAAATTGGAGTCGACTTGGATAAAAGCCGTTTAGATTTACGATCCTTCAAATTACACTGACTTGCAGAGTTGTTAGAGCAACCATGCAAAGTTGCGCACCATCGACTTTGATAGAAATTGAAAGCGCCAATCGGAAAAGATGAATAGAGAATGTCATGGGAAGCAATAACGAGGAAACGATGAAGAGCTTAAGTAAGTAGCAGTTGAAATATGGTCCGTTTATTTCAAGTCAAAACTGTAAGTACATCATGCATTGTGAACTCAGAAGAATCAAAATCAGGACTAAAATGTATATGAAATAGAATTACGGCTAAACGAGCACAAGTAAGTATACCAGAAGAGAGCAAAAAACAGTTTGATAACAGGCAAATCCCATTTTCATGTTCACAATAATTACACTACTCTACAAAAAAAAAAACAGTTTTGGTTCGCAACAGAAACGAAAATACTGTATCCTGGATAAAACGCTAATGCTGAAGCTGAATCTGATAACAGAAGTTCGCCATCACGTCAGGATTTTTAGTTATTGTTATTTTTTATTCCTCAAATATCTACGTACGTCTTATTGTTTATTGGAAAAATAAATTGACATTACGAACAAAAAACTGTATTTATTTAAAAAAGCTATTTCTAAAGAAACTATAAATATTTTTTTTTTTTAAATCTGGAGAAATACCACAACCACGTTTAGCGATTCTACTCATTTTGTACTTACAAAGTTTATAAAATAGCCAAAAATAGAAAAGCAACAAAACATCGTGCAGTTAGATCAAGCAATAAAACGTAATAAATGACTACAAACATTTAATTTCCTATGTACCCTCAAAAACAAAATAATAAAATACTGCATTGTATGTAACTTGACCATAAGCAGTGTATTTTTGTTCTTTATTTTTTATTTAAATTGACGTGATGGCGATATTTGATGATTATATTAGTAATCAGTAATGACTAATTAATCAAAAAGTCGTGCTCGTGTCATTTATGCGGTTACTCTGTTGTGAAATTTTGTAAACTAGTGTTATTATAATCAACACTTAGCCGATCGTTTATACTGGTGACTTTTTTTACTGTCTCAAAATTTTTACAGGGTGTTCTACCCATGAATATGAACAACTTTCACTACGGGACCAACTCTGAAATCACAAAAAAAAAATCAGCTGTTTAATAGAAAAGTTCAAACCTACTTGACCAAAATGTTGGCGAGAGGCGGAAGGTCGATGGGAATAAAAGCAACGCTACAGGCGGTTCTTAGCGAACTTAATGAACCTGTCAAAAAGGCTAGTCTACTCGAAAAATTATTTTTGCTGCCAATGATCAATTTCTCATTACGTCTTTCAGAGCTTTCTTTTATTAAATCAAGTTATTCTGACAATATTACAAGCAGCATATATAAATTGAACTTTTCATTCAATTAAATCAACTGAAAAATTGTCCGTAAAATTATTATTCCATTATTCCATTTCATTAACATCCAATACAAAAATATTCAACTGTATAAAATGGTGGATCTTTTGAATACATATTAGCCTGCAGCGATCGTGAAACATTCGAATATCGAGAACTTTTCAAAGTATTTTATGGGGCAATGAAAATTTAATCTGGGAGAGGAAGAAGGTATAATGCGACAGTGGATCGCAATTAAGGGCAGAAACGAGCCCCGACCTTTCGCCCCGTAAATAATTTAGCAATAAAAATACCACTATTATAGCACTCACTGGGAGGTGCCGGCTTCGACGAATAATGACCGTGTATCTTTAACGTTATATAGATAGACAATGGATCGAAATATACTTTTCAGTAGCTGTTAGTCGTAGTATAACCAATTAAAAGCTCGAAATGGTTTTGTTGCGTGATAATAAACCCATTTCAGTGTCTGTAAGATATAGTTCAGCTTATTATAACAGACTATCAATCAATTCAGTGAAAGTCCATAAATGGTCCAGAATCGCTATTTGCTATTTTATTCGGAAATAAATAGCATTATAGTCTCCGCAGTGACGTCAGCGCGACCGGAGCACAATAAGTCGTTATTACGAGCTATTACTCGATAAAATGTATTGGCCGAGAACAAGCACTACCCTTTCTGATAACTTAAAGTTGCTTTTAGCTTTGTAAATAGTCGAACGAAAGATAGTAAGTAGCACTAGTCATACCCGCATTCATAGAATCCTCGTCTCTTAACGTTAATATCTAAAGAACGCTGAGAAACAAACGTAAATATGCGCTAAAGGAAAGTTGTTTGAAACATTTCCCAAACTCAATGAAAATGCTTTTAGATTTTCTGAAACTGGCAACGTACACATATAGTTCTCGGTATATAAAGAATCTAAATATATTTTAGGCTAAAGGAAATCTTTTGTAACAGGACAAGGTCAAGAATTTTGCGAGAAGTAACTTTTTTGGAATAATATTCCATCGTTTATGAGATAAGAGCGTCGATGGGCCGTTAATATGGAGCTTAGGCAGGTGAGCTGCGAGTGAGTACTTTCTGCTGAGCCATTGAGGATGAAAAGTGGCACTGTAAGATGATACAGCGAGACCGTAATGGCAGAAAGATACTTCAGATTTATATTTATGGTCGTTTAGTAAGGGTTCATCAGAGTATTGTTAAGCCGAAGAGTGTGATTCATACAGTACTTAGGTGATATTCTAAGGCTTTTAACAAGCTGCGCTTTCGTGAAAGTGTTAAGTGGTGACTGTAAAATATAATAGCAGTACTGTCTGACTCTGAAGTGAACGGGGTTAGAATTGAACTGTTAACGTGGGACGTTTTACGACCAATATAGATATCGAGATTCACCATTTATTGCAATACTAGCGACCCGCCCCTGCTTCGCACGGTCTTTACAACTTAACAAAACATCCAAGGTTTTTTTTTATTATATTATGTGAGTTTAAATTAATGTACAATATTACATACATAAACCTTCCGGAATAAGTTCTCTTAATGATGATGAAAACCGCATCAAAATCCGTAGTTTAGAAGAACAACTCGGTCACATAAACACACGAAAAGCGAATTTAATTTATAATATGTATAGATATAGATACCTATAGATTTGGATTCACAGATATACCTACACAGACATTTATAATCGTTGTAATTGTAGGCAGATGTTAGCATGATTTCATCAAAACGACTTTCACAGTTCCTCCAACTTTGAACTCGTCAAAATCCTATAACTTTGTGCATACCTGAAAGGAAGTAACAGCAAGCTGCGAGAGCCCGTCCACGTAAGGTCCGAGCACGGCATGCTCACGCACGCGCAGTGACCGCCTCGTCGTCTCGGGATCTAGCAGATCGTGTACTCGTTCGTTGTATATCTCCATGTATGACACCTCCACCTGGTGGGAAGAAAGGATAAGATTTAGAATACTATTACCAAGAATTCAGCACACATGATTCTAGGTCTTTGCCCTCTATGGAATACACAGCTTTATAAGAGCCTAAATCTTTTCCATTATATAGGGTGTAAGGGACGTCGATGCACAAACTGGTATCACAAAAATTCAGTAGGTACATCATTTTAGACCCAACAGCGCCAGCGTTGAAATTTTTCGTGTAATTTCTACGACGAAAAATTTGTGTTGGGCAAATACCATGATAGTAGAGACGATTTTAAGGAAGGCATAAACCTTGTCAGAGAGTACAAAGTCGGAAACAGAATCTCTTGATTATATCACCTTGGAATAACAAGAAAACGGCATTTGGTCAAAGCCCAAAAACCTTTTTCTTCTCATTCCAAGGTTGCCACAGGATCTGCTTAGACTAGAAAGTCTAAGCAGATCCTGTGGCCATACGGTCATCATACTAAAGCCTCATCGGGATGAATCAGAAGACCTGACATCTTAATAACCAGCAAGGACATTGCTCTATCTTTGATATAGCAATTATGTTTAATAGTAGCTATTAATCCTGTGAGGAGGCAGATTGCTAGCCCATCACCTGTGAACGTCATAATAACACGTTTCTGTTAGTTGATACTTCCAATTAAGAGGATTAATAGTAAATTAGTCGAGTTTGTATAGGCTATTACGAAGTCCCATTGCCACTATCGGATGGCACAAAAGGACTGAGGGAAGACGATCAAGATATATCAGTATATCTACTGCAAACTATAATAGCATCACTAATACTTTAGTTAAGAGGGCTGTCGCTTTGTCACCTCTCTCGCTCACACGGAACCAAATTGTTAAGAATGTTAAATGAAAAGATGCTGTTTTGAGAAAATGTTATCAATTGGCAAACTAATAAAATAATATTATTTTAACAGGTAATTATTAAAAACACAAATTATTGTGGCATTTATTTAACTCATCACAAAAACAAATCATAATACTTATTGAGCTGAGTTTATTAGATAACACAATAGAAATGTGTTTTTAATAATTACCTAAATATTATTTATTAGTTCGCCAATTGATTACATCCTTAAGGATGTTAAATGCAAAGATGCTTTTTGAAAAAAATGTGATTTTTTTTTAAAAATTTGTTTCCGTGTAAGCGAGAGGGGTGACCAAATGCGACAACCCTCTTAAGTGCTGCGATTATGTTCAGGGGAATACTCTGTGACTGTCTACTCACCTACTGATGACGTTTAATAACTGTTGGTCCTTTTGCTCTGGTCAACAGACAAGCTATATTGGTCAGGCCCAGTTGTTGGCCCTATTAATTAGTCTTCATCTTCTTAAAACAATTTATTGTGTTACCTTATAAGTGAGTGCCGGTGGTGACTGTTGTACTTTGATCCTCTCGAATAAAGAGTCGCATAGCCGTGGGATGATGCCACCTTCATCAGCCCCCGGCGAGCCCATCATCGTATATGATTTCCCTGAACCTGGACAAAAAGAAACGAATATGTTAAATACAAAATTAACTAAGAAAAATCATCATCTGAAAAAAAAATATAATCTGGAACGCCTCATGCATGAAGAATACCTAACACTGCCTTCTATCTGAGGAGCAAATTCCGAGTTTTAAGAACGTGTGCATTCTAATATCTGTCCAAATCTGTCAAAAATACGTCCAATTAACCTACATTTTTTATATTGATTGGCGCTGAGAAGAGATTGTGACTAGACTTTGAACGATTTTAAATACGGAAATTAGCCTCTTGTTTTTTTGTGTTGGTCTTCTAAGCTCTTCAATGAATCCTATAAGAATAGCTTTCGCAGAGCTTTATGCTTTGAAAGTAGTCTTAACAGAATCATTAGAGTCGTAGCACGAGGCATTCAGTAGTTTGCATAAACCATGGGAGAAACGTGTGAATTTATGTATTCGGAGCAGTACTCGTACTTGGGAGGTACTGCGATTAGGTCTCTTCCAGAATGACAATAATACAGGCATTTGAACGGAGATTTTCATATAAATGTATGTTTCTGGATTATTTTGCTATTTATTTTACTTTTACGTCGTATATTTTAGAGATCCCAGTTTACGGGGCCGAGGGAACTTTGAAAGCGTTTATTCTTTAACACATTTGCGGATACTGAAGTAGAGACAACATGAGTTTTATTATTATGAGAGCTATAGTCATTGCGAGTCGTCCATGAATGGTTTTCTAAACACAACATGGCAGACTTCCTTTCACTCAAACATTTTTCTATGCGATAAACTGATACATTTTTTGTCGCTACGTAATCCCTACTACCTTATAAAGGCCCTGAAACTACATAAAGTGTAGCAGACAGACAACTTCTGTCCGAAAATTTTATTACGTCAATTTTCCACTATGAACCAGGTGAATAAACACAAATTGAAACTGAACGCACTCCGCTCTTTCGATTAATCCGAAACGTTTCATCCAGTAGACGTGAAAGCGCTTCATTTGTAAACAAACCTGCCCGTTACACTGAATTTTATATTCCATGACAAACTTTACAACTATTTTGAATCATAAATTAAAGGAGTAAGATCTCAATTGCTTTGCCCCGTTGAAAGATCTTAGGATGTGTTAAAATAAACAAAATTAAATGTTCGTTTATGTTTATAAAGACAGTTTCAAAGTATTGCAATCCTGAAGATTTTATTAGTCATAAAAAATAAGTTCTGAGTGATTTGATTAGGTTTAACAGGTCTCGTTCTCATGAAAAACGACACACAAAATGACAATATTGATCGCAATGGATTTCATTTTGACAGTTCGCCCACGTTCATTGTTTTATTTACGCTGTTGAGAAGACGAATTTTTCAAACCTATGAAGCAACGGATTAGCAATATCCTTTAAAACTCTGGGATTGTGATTGAAAATGTGTTACGCAATAGGGAATATTACGCAAAGCTGAGACAGCAGATGGCGCCACTTTCACGCGAGGTAAACAAAGCAAACTAAGGCGCGCGGCAACATATTTCGGCGTTTTTCAATATTATTTCAGCTTTATTTTATCCTTGTTACTATAATTATAGGTTAAATTAATACCAAAAGGTTAAAACATGCTTATAAGAATTTCAGACATATTTGTTTTTGTGACATTGAACGACTTTACAATGAACTTTTAACGTTACATTCAAGTAAATAGCACTAAAAATATTGTGATTTTACATTAGGTATTAACTTATCCCAGACTTTCTAAGTTACATTTACAGAACAATGCAATCTGGAATAAGAAATAATTTAAACTAACAAACAAACTAAAACTAATAAATAGTTTACTCCGTTTGATTCAACAAGAACTGATTGTTAGGGAATCGCGTCTAAATGTCTATTAACATAGGCCCAGAACAATTTCGGGAGTGCTAAGTTGCCCGTGGATAGCAGTTCTGAATGAGAACAATACAAAGTTCGGTATACCTAGGTTTATGTTTATAGATTATTAACAGCAAAATTACTAAGTTTGAAGAAAGTTGGATGTTTGGGGCCAACGGTAATATAATTTAATCAAGTCGAAATTAAACTATGGATGAATTACTTGAAGTTTGGCGGTATTTGAGCTAATTGTTCTCTTGTGGCCTCTAAAGCCTGAAGATACACAATGGAAACTTGGTAAACTGGTATTACCCTTGTGGCGAGCTGAGCGTTTTAGAACTAACGCGGAGAGACAGAAAGCCATATCAAGTCTTTGATTTTAAAAAATCTACTGTCAAGCGTTATGTTATCAGTTTGTGATTAGTTGACCATAACACAACAACGAATAATAGGTAATAAATAGGGCATGACATTGCCTATCTGACCTCCGCAACCCAGTTATTGGGTAACACGTATACGGTATACTCCTTGGTAAGACTGGTTGTCAGACTTTTGGGCTTCTGACTACCCGTAACTACTGTCAAAGACCTATAAATAACAGCCGGGACCAACGGCTTAGAGCGGTTCTGCACTGCAACCGATCCGAATCCGAGAAATGTCGGTCCGAACTAGCTATAGTACTATTTGTATGAGGGGTTGCGCACTAGGTCCGGACTCTGTCCGTCCGAATTTAGAACATTCCCAATTCGGGTTAAACTCGGATCTTGAATTCGGATTCGGATCGGACGCAATCCGATCCGAATCCGAATTCGAACGAGCTTTCCGAGGCACCGAGGGTTCTCGATATGTAATGGCTGATCAACCATCCAAGAACCGCGGCAAGCGTACCTTCGATCGACCTGTGCGGCTGTTATTATTATGCCCTTTTCGTCTTCTCCACTAGCACTTTGAGGATACGCAGCGATACCTACAGTGTTTTTCCCAGTAAAGCTAAATGTATTTTTGCAGGACAAGATCAAAACTTCCCGTATCAATATCAACTACGATCGACTTTCTCACAAGTATAAGTAACGTCATATCAAGTAAATAACTTTCCCTCGCGATACAGTAATAAACTTCCATGAAACATATCACATTTATCTTACTGACAATAAATAAAGACTTATGATATAACGGGAACTTTGAAGACAAGCTTCTCCCGACTTCTAAAAATAGATTACGTACAGTAATCTTAGACTGAATAGAATATAGCTCAAGTTTGAACTTTTGAATTGACATTATCACCAGCTGCAGCCTGATTGTTCAAGATGAGATATGATTGTCCTAGCTTACGCCATTTAATTCGATCCTACGCGATCCCATTGTACATTTTTATCCCACACACATTTTCCATTTCATTGTTCGCCTCTCGGTCAAGGTTGGGCTCCACGTGTGACGAACCTGTAATATAGACATGCTCATACTTTCAGAGTTAGCTTACCTACAAATATTTTAGAAGCCGAGTTTAATCACATATGTTTTGAGATGACTTCAATCAGTGAAATTGAAACATGTTAGCATTTAATCAAGCGACTCCATTAAAATTAATAACAATCTAGTGAAACAGACAGAAAACTGAAGTAAGACTCATATCAATGTCACATATCTTGAGACACGACGTGTCTGTATTTACACGCAATGTCAGGCAAACGTGCTAAACACTATATTTCATCGTCTTTGTCTGAGTAACACGAAACTTGAGTACAACCTCTGTTATTTTGTGCCCCGGTAGAGATATGTGGAGTTTTTCACTGTCATTCGTTACTGGAGGAAAAAGTTCACGAAATTCCTTTACTTTACTCAGTTAATAAAGTGAAGGAAAACTTGGCAGCACGTGTAATGTGTTTCTTTGAGAGAAATGTGAACAGGTAGGTAAGTGAATATGGCGGGCTTCGGACGGAAATTACTTAATAAGATACAATACTCATTTAATTTCCTCGTGGCTTACTGTGGCTTATCTGATATTGACAGAAATGTATGAACGAAAGTCGTTACTTTTTAGATACGATAAGTTCTCACTCCAATCGAGTATTTTAAGTTTTTTTTTTTTATGTTCAGTGGAAAATGATCTAGAACAGTCAATAATGTTGGAAATCTAACTACTGAATGTGTAACCACAGAGCCTACATTCCAGTCATTGAATATTACAGGCCTCGATGAACGTGCTGCATTACAAAGGGAATCCTGAATAACTATATCACACGAGCTACAAAGGGCAGTGGTAACAGCAGAACGTAATGCGACCTACGTCATCAACATCTGCTCCGTAATACAATGCACAGTTGTAATGTATTATGACCACATATGTACATACTACCATTTTACGAACATACTTAAGAGTTTTCTACTGTTCCTATATTTGTTAAGCACTAGTATTGTATCAAACATAGTAAACCTATCTCTCTTTTTCTGTGTAGAGGCGAAGACGAATTTCCATCCAAGCCATTAAGCCTAGTATCCTTCCTATTAATATTATAAACGCGAAAGTTTGTGAGGATGGATGGATATTTGTTACTCTTTCACGCAAAAACTACTAAACGGATTTGGATGAAATTTGGCACACATAGTATATAACCTGGATTAACATATAGGATATTTTTATCCCGATATACCCTCGGGATCGAGACTTATGCGGGGGAAACCGCGGCGCTAGTCACAACGTAAACGAAACGTTATCTCCCTAATTCAATTTAGCAAACCTGATTCCGACAAACAAAAACAAAAACAACAGACATAAGTAAAAGGAGTGACATTTTATTAAATAGAAATGTCTTTATCTCGGTCGAACCATAAATATTTTGGGATAAACATGGAAAATGGCTGACACCTGTCTCGTGTCGACAGAAGATTGCCTATATACAAATCAGGGAACGACATGCAGAGTATCCACGTTCAGATTGAATATTCAGATCGCGTGTATTACATGTAAAGAAGAGGAAATATGAGGGTTATGTTATATATTTTGATATTAGACCTCAAGATTCCGTGAAGTTATGAGACAGTTTTGTTTTACAGGTGAAAGTGAAGGTTTTGGATTATATCAGACCCATTTTGCTCTACAACAAGAATACAATTAAGGTGGATGTATCTATAGGCCGACCGCATAACTGAGACGTTGCCTGAGGTAGCAGCGCGGTGAGGGAGGGGTGATAGTTGTCACAAGTTGACGAATCACTGAGCTCTCGCATCACGTCACCACCACGCTGCTACCTCAGGTAACGTCTCAGTTATGCAAGTATTTGAATGTCGTTACATAAAAAATAAAGAATACATTGTGCAAGAGTACTCTAAGGTCCCGGGCACGAAACCAGCGGTGGCCGAGCGGGGCCTCGCATTCCATATCTCCTAGCTGACGTGATAATTTACCAACAACCACGAAAAACAGACATTGTGGGACCATCGGTCCCATTCCCGGTTCCAAAACACGGGGAGCTCAAAAAAATAAATCACAGACCAACAAAAGGTAGAAACACCATGGATTGGGGTCGCATGAAACATAGTGCCGCCATAACTCTTACCGACCGGTCGCTATGGGAATGTCAACTTTTATTTGAGCACATACTTGTACGGTTCGGAAACGATTTTGTTAGAAAAATGTTGGTGGCCGGTGGACTTTATTGGTACCTAAGTATTGCTGTTTTTCTATTATTTTTTTTTCAGATATATAGGTCAAGCAGCTAGCGTATTTGACATTTCAATGATGCAAAAACAAGAAAGGAATAGAAAATGAGTAGACTATGCTGAATAAACCTTCTTTTTTAATGATAATATAGACGACGAAAATTGTGTTAAGCGCTCGATAACCGCAGAAGCTGCAAGGAGTGCCGTGAGGGTGGAGTAGCTCATTACCTTATTAATAACTGTTGAATAATCGACTATTCATGAAGTATAGCTTCTTCGCACACCACAAAACACTGCACTACACTACACGCGTATAAATTCAACAATTCCTCAATGCCAACGATAGTTCCTGTAATAAGCCTAGACAATTACAGTGATATTCTGTTATGTAGGTCTAGGCATAACAATACGGACACTATTACTTATTCAGAGAAAGCTTTAACAATATAAATTAGGGGGGAAGCGCTAAGGCTGCCCGCGAAATTCTTACGATTTTTGCAATTTACAGCTCAGTGTGAAAGTGTGATTCGCGACCATAATAGATATGTATTTACAATTTTGTATTTATAGAATTATAATCATTAGCATCAGTAATACAACTTCTTAAGTTAGTATAATCCTCAAATGTTAAGATTTCATGAAATAGTCATTCAATAGGATGACTTGGTCTTAGAGAGTTGTATTGATGCCTTTCATGATTATAATTCTGTAAATACATATTTGTTACGTACGCGAATCATATTTTAATTAACATACAACCTAATACTGACCTGCAAATTGCAGAAAACGTAAGAAAATTCGAATTTCGCGGGCTACCCTGGCGCTTCCGCCTTAATGCACAACATTACTATCTCAAGCACAATCATATCTTCATATGTATTATTGGACTTATTAAGATGAAAATAATGTTTTCCTTCATCTTATGTTCTTCCCTTTTCCTTCATACTCATTCATATACATTTGATTTTATTGAGGTCTTCGCTATGATTTTTTGCGAGTCGCCTTTAACAAGTTTTTCTCATAACAAGGTTAGAAAAAAGGTTTAATAATTCTATGTATAAAGAAATCAAATTAAATGAATACCGCTTTCAAATGGCACCGGCGGCAGGGCTATTCAAATCAGTTCACTTCAAATCAATATTTGGTATTATTTGTAGCAGCCAATTTCGTAGGCACTCGAAATTGAATTATAACTTGGATGGCTGATGGATGACTGACTATTCATAGATGTATTAATTAAATTGGCACGTGTTCTATTTGACCTAGAACCCAAAACATGTGTCTATTGTTTTGTGATTCAATTTAGCAGATTCTCGGAAATTATATAATCCAATTAATTTATGATTTTGTATTTTCAAAATCAAAACTGTTAGCAACTGTACGATCGCTAATTGAGTTCGCAGTCAAAGCTGGAGCAATTTGGATTATAATTTGATTTGAATACTAATTTAACTATTATAGAGCCTGTCACCACCGTAACTTCGATATATTTATTTGACGTCAAATGTCAGTCTCGTTTAAAATTATATTATTTCCAAGAAGGACCACCAATTTTCGGAACATAATTGAAAAGCAATCTATAATTTTCCTACACAAAACTGTAGTCGTGACTATAATACAGGGAAAGGGATGCTCAACCCGCTGGCGGTCGTCCAACACTAGAATATGACGCGTCAGCGTCATTCCCGACACTGTCATTTATCACAACCACTCCCGGAATTAAAAGTTGTATCTGTAAACCACCTTTAGGTACACGTAATATCTCTGTTTTGGTCGAAGAAATGATAACTAAAACATTTTGTCAGTTTTCGGACGGATTCTATGCTCTGGAGTTTTTGCTATTCATTGTGTTAATATAGAGGTATGAGGAACAGGGAGTAAAGTTCCTCATCCTTCATAGAAAAGGGAGCATCCTTTGACCAGACAGGTGTTGTGTCTGGTAGGCTACTGCCTGACGGTTGGTGTCAGGTTTCTCAATCGCGCGGATAGTTCTGCTTGCGCGATGTAAGATTTTGTGTGACGTCAGGTGTGATGCGTACCTAGTTTGCATGTGGCGTTATAGATGCCACTTAGTCATTGATCCTTCAGTTTTTGAACTCCAGGATCAGGAGTGACGTTATTAAATGTCTAGTGGAACATAACTTAAAAGTGTCAAATGTGGTGCTGCTCCACAAGCAAGGTGGCACTTTAATATCGTGTCCAGCGTGTCCTGTTGCCTGCACGTTACAGGAACTGATAGACGCTACTGAAGGTGCCACACTCGTAGCCACATTAAAAAAAAGAAGGCTTATATTTTCATCAGTATAATGTTCGTGCCCATACCAGAGAGTAGTAAAAGAAGCCCAGTAATTTCTTAGAATCCCATACACACCAATTTGTTCAATCACAGTCCATACGGGGCTGAAATTCGGAAGTTCAGTCAAATGGACGTAACAAACTTTCAATCGTTAGTGCGCACACAGGGGATGATCAGCACTCTGGCGATCGTCCAAATCTTCAAAACAATGCGTCAGCGTCATCGGGGAGCCATTCATCAAGCAGCCTGACCGTATATCCTCTTAAAAGATACGTAATTTTTGTATTCAAAAATATTTCAGTCATCAAAAGTTTAGTTTAACAAACGTAAAATTTTATGAATAATGGACTAA
Source organism: Fissipunctia ypsillon (assembly GCA_947568875.1). Taxonomy (NCBI): domain Eukaryota; kingdom Metazoa; phylum Arthropoda; class Insecta; order Lepidoptera; family Noctuidae; genus Fissipunctia; species Fissipunctia ypsillon. The sequence continues at coordinate 22,304,411 of OX387644.1, forward strand.
CTTCAGAATTTATAAGAAGTACAGTAAATTCGTCTCGAGTGTTCGGACTATAAAATAAAAGCATAAAATCTGTCAGTGTGCATTTTAATCCAAGAGATAAATGTGTGGTCGCATTGGAAATGTCGTAACTGAATTTCGTTCCAAATTATTTCCGATCTTACTTGTCTATTTTCTTTTATTATACACGTGGAACATATATTTTTTAATAATATGTTTCAACATACGAACAGCGTTGATTCTTTTCCATGTGCGTGCCACATGCCGTTCTATTTAATTTTATCCTTATTCCCACATCAATCGCGGTCGCTGATGCAAGCACAATTGACGGGCAACGCGCGGTGCTATCAAAGCAATCAGCTAACATCTACTACTTGAAGACCGTTCTTGACTAACTGTGAAATATGAATATCTAGACGAGTTTATAAAGGGAATATTGTAGCTTATTTTATTGCCGAAGAGCTTATTTATGTGAGGGAAGCCTTTGCTTCAGAAGACAATACTAAAATTGCCTGGAGCCAACTTTAAGCATTCAAAATTCGCACAAAATACTTAGCGCGATATCTAAACGTATAAATTATCAGGTTTCCCAGTTTCAAATCACCTAGGTTCTTGTTAATTTACATACTTAGCCCCTTCAACTAGAGCGAAATTACATTTGAGCTTAAAGTGCTTGAGACGTCTTCCTCGATGTTCCTGCACTTAACGGAGCTCGAGAATGTGGAATAATCTTACGTGGGTGTGTACTTATCTGCTATCGATCGACAGCTAAGCCCCGCACCTCGACAATTAACGAGCGCAAACATCGAATAGTTAAAATTTGGCCCCTATGAGACGGCCAACAAGATATGAACGTTTAGCGGGTACGTTAATTTAATACGGATAATTTATTAATCCATCGTATTTTGCGTTTTAAATTTTAAGGAAGAGAAAACTGCGTAATTATGGATTTATAATATAAATCCTGGATACCGGGTTCGATTCCCGGGTCGGGCAGTGTTATTGGGTTTTCCATCGGGAATTTCTCAGTAGCAGCCTGGAGTCAGGATTTGTGCCCGGTTGATGGCAATAGGCTCGCCCCCTATAACTGGCGAAATGTGGGTGTACTATAGGTACTCCTGTGCTTAACCTTTCGGGAAATACAGGCGGGATGTCATGTTTGTATAATATAAATAAGAAGATGACGTATACCAATCCGAGAAATTCACAATAAGAAGAACGAAGAACAATGTAATATCGATAACCAGCAGCTGGAACGTTACCGAGGACAATTTCACAAATGCCTAAAATATGTCTTTAAGGAATGCTCCTTCATCTGTGAAGTAGAATCTTTCCGACTGGTCGAACGCCAAAGCGAGGGAAACGGGCACGACTGATGGATCCAATCTTGAACAATATAAATAAGGACGCAGAGAATTTCTTCAATTACCTAGCTATAACGCATAACATATTTCATACAATTACTTTTGTGAGTGGCATTTATGTTTATGGAGTCTCGTGAGCACGAATCCCAGTCCATTATATGGATCGATACAATTTTACTGATGTATATTGGTTCGTAAGGACTACTTGACCAAGGACTTCGATAGAGTCCAAAAGATAACCGAAATACCTACACGTAACAGAAGTTAGGTTTGTATCCTTGGAATAAATTAAATCCATCGGTTTTACAAGACCATCAGTGACGAGTCTGTAGTATAAATCAAAGATCAAAGGTACAAGGATTTTTCAAGGAACCCAAGCCAAAATCCAAACTACAACTCTTAACAATACCAAACCCGAAATAATCCATCTTCGTTTTTCAACCAGTTACCCATTTTTTCCAACCACATTACAGGACACTCTCAAACGAAAAGCACTACACGACATTCACATTTCTGAAACTGTTTTATATATTTTCCGAACCACCGCTGTCAGTTTACCGTTTGGACCCGACAGCGCGACTCAGCTCTGGCACCTTGTAGCTGGCACCTGCAGTTTTAGGTCACCCGGACGCGGCACCTGTCCCAGCCTCTTTGTTCTTATTCCTGTCCTATTTATTGCAGCCAGATAAGTGCTCCATCCCACGTACAGTAATTACTGAGTGCTCTGGTTCAGGGTTTAGAAAAATAAATAAAGGCTTGAGTGTTTTTGTTGTGACGTTGTCTTGTTGGTTAGATGAAAATATCATACATTAAATTCTACCGAGAGAAAAGTCTAGCTTTCATACTTATTAATTAGGTTTAAAATTCCGAACATTAAACACATAGGTGATTCAGAATTTGTTGAACTAAATAAAACAAGAGCAAATCAAGTAAGTGGACATCTAAGGCTAAGTTTTAGAACATCATAAAAAAAGGCTTGGTCAAGCAAGACTAGCTCATGTATTATGCTAAAAGTCATAAAACTGTACAATTTTCGTTTGCCAAGCGACGGGCAACCAATGCAAACCTCATTTTCCAGTCTCAGTACCGATGTTTGCACCGCTACGTTCGCTACGGCGTAGCAACTTCGTAGCAGGTCAGCTACGAAACAAAATATTACCCTACTACACGTAAGTACTATCGAGGAAACTTACATCTGACCAATTCGGAAACTAAAATTCCGTGCACACGATGACCACATCTGTTAGCAAGCGTTACTATAATGGCCGAACGCTGAAAGCAAAAATAGTCCTTACGGTGTATAGATGTTTGTTTCTCCCATGGTACGTACCCTACGTATATCGTATCAACAATCAAAATTAAGGTAATATTTCGAGGAACAATATAAATTCCAGATGAAAATTTATGTGTAGAGTTGAGCAATAAGCCCCGCTTGAAAGGCGCTCGCCCGACCAAGTTTCAGTGCCACGCCTACACAGGGACCCTTGCAAATTCACGGTGCTAATTTCTCGCTTGTATTTGCATAGCAAGACACTTCTAGGAATATAAATACGTGTATTGAGTGGAGCAATAATAAAATAAGCGTTAATACATAACTTGTTGCGACTTTTGCTGGTACCTAGCTTACTTATTTACCTACGCATTTGTGGTTTTATGCGGTACTATAGGTACATCTCTGCCTAATCCTTTGGGGATTACAGGCGTGATGATACATTATTTGTGTTACGCATTTGTTTGAAATTTTATATCGCGAGGTGAACAGAGTCAAGACTGTTTAACTGATTGCTTCATTTACTGTTATGCTTCAGCTTTACAGTTTATAATAAACGGGAATTTTTGAGGGGCTCGTGGCTATGTAATAACAGCCGCTCGGTTCGATCGATCAGGTTAAGCTACGCTTGCTGCGATCGGTCCGTGGATGAATCAAATCTTTACATACCGAGACCCCTCGTGCCTCGGAAAGCACGTAAGGCCCCGGCTGTCATTCGTGGATCTTTGACAGTCGTCACGGGTCGTCAGAAGCCCGAAAGTCTCCAAACCAGTCTTTCCAAGGGGTATCGTATTACCCAGTAACTAGGTTGTGGAGGTCAGATAGGCAGTCGCTCCATGTAAAGTACTGGTGTTCAGCTGCATCCGGTTAGACTGGAAGCCGAGCCCAACATAGTTGGGAAAGGCTAGGCTGATGATGAATAAACGGGAATTTATGATTTACAACAGTGAACTGTTAGCAATTTTTTTAGAGCATGTGCCCTCATTATTAGTTTCAGGCGTTATTGAAAATTCTGCTGATAATTAAATTCAGTCCAAACTTTGTGCCTAAGCTAGGGCCCAGATGCTCTTGCCGTCGGGGTTTTATTGGAGGCCAAGCTTTTATGTAAAGCCCACGAATTAACGTCACGTTTATAAATGGAACGGTAAATTATAACTAGGGTTTATTTATTTAATAAAGGTGTGATATTTATTTTCTTTTCTTTTACAAATAAGTACAGGTAAAAGCTGCGAACTAGTAACGCGACTGCCTCGTTGGTCTAGTGGCTGCAAGCGCTACTGCTGTGCATAAGGTCCTGGATTCGATTCCCGGGTCGGGCAAAGTGTTATTGGGTTTTTCCATCTGGAATTTCTCAGTGGCAGCCCGGAGTCTGGATTTGTGCCCGATTGATGGCAATCTGTTCGCCCCCTATTACATGGGACTATAACATTACTGCCAGCCTTCGGGAATATAGACGTGAAGTTATGTTATGTTGTGTTAACCCTACGATCGCAATTTAATTTCCATACATGTATACAAATATGAGTTTTTGAAAATTTACATAACATAGTTGAGTTTGCGCTACAATTTCAACAACAACAGCACAAGGCATTCTGAAATCACCTTAATTTACACTATTATAAAGTAGATATTTAATTAGGTGGAAACAACATCGATTGGAAACAAGGATTCAAATATGGAATATGTATATTTTTGTACCAATCACGGGCACGCAGAAGAAAACGTCTTACTGCCCAGTTCCTCATTAAAAGGGAAAGCACGTAACTTCACACGTCAGTCATACGGAAATGTAACACAAGATGGAATTCTATGTTGACAAAAGACAAGCCTGACGAGGGTACCGTAAACACCCAAGTTATCGTAAAATGCCGTTTATGACTGCCCACTGCCCACGTGACTGGCTTAAACGAATGAGAATAAAAACGGGCAATAAGAAAATATAAGCAGGCACGTCTGAGACATCTATCTTTTGACACAGACTGAGAAGATTTTAATGTCTCTGGCGATTAAAGCGAAATATAAATGGTCATGTATTTTATTGTGGAATACAAAATGCTTGATGCTCTAAGCATGTGAGCACAATTGGTGGTACATACCACTGCGTTATTTAGCAATAACCAATAAAAGACTGGCACGGACGCGCTCCTAGGACGACCATACTAATAACCATAGAAACGATACACGGTCGAGTAAATATATAGCTTTTAAAATAGTTTTAGGAACAAAGTTCCTATATCGGCTTGGGTAGGAGTTGACTGGTAGTAATCTTCACGTAAGGAAAAAGCGTTATGCCTCCTCCATGCGACTTTCTCTCTCCGTCTCTTTCTATTATATACGAGGGTGTGTGCGCGTGCGAGTATCGCTCTAGGAACTTCGTTTTTGACGGGGGTCCTCCGAGCAAACACGTTTTTTGCATATAAAAGTGCCCTTTAGATCAATGAAGCAAATCAACCAACGTTCCAATACTAAAATTCCAGTAAGAGATATTTGTGTGAAGACCAAATTATCTGAGGAAATCCTCCTGAAATGGTTCATGAATATGTTTAGTCCTGTAAAGAAGTTGCTTGTAACAAACAAACACATTTGCAGTGTATGAAGGACGATGCAAACTACATATTTTAATATGTTTTGTATTTAAATGAAACTAATTAATTATAATGTTAACAGAGCGCTAGGCTTATATTTTATCAAAATGAAAGCCATGAAAACACGGAATCCTCATTCATTTAGGCTGAGAATTAACCTGTCAACTGCGTGACCAATAATATGATTTATTACTTAAATATACATTTACTGTTAATGGGTGTTGTTGTGCTATTGTTGGACTCGTGCAACCAAATATTGATGATAACGAATGGGCTTCCTACATACCTACCCAGCAAATATGGCGTTTATACACGAAATACTGAAGAGCGTTCAATATGTTTTGGAGGGTAGGAGCCATTACATTTTTGCATTAATAAGGGCACTACGAATTCTGCGCCCTAACTCTTTTCATAAAGTAAAGACAGCAATCCACACAACAAAAGCCACAGTAAACAAAATAAAGTACAAAAAGCACATCAGCATTGTTAAGCGTGGGTACGTGTCAAGGGAGCCGTAAGTTACGTATACCTCCATATCATGTAAGTACCGAGCCGTAAGTCACCCCTCGACGCTCGTTCAGACACCGCAACTCAACATCCGAGGAGATAGCATGAGTCACGACCTATGCCCTAGATTTCTCCTTTTTTTTACTTTAAAATGCAATCAGCCGTTGCATTAGAGGTGGAGATTATGTGGTGCGCACCGTGCTTGATTTTGAAGCAAGGATAAAATAATAGACTTTTCAGTTTTGTTTCGGCTAAAGGTGCTGTTTATTATAAATGGATTCGAATTGCATGTCCTTGATAAAGTAGATCATAGCTACAGAGAGGGAAAGTAACAATTTTATATAAAGGGTTTTCCAATAGGGACGGGTCGATGTTGACAGTCTGTGGCAGCCATACTATTTTGGTGGGATCTGTAAAATCTGTTGTATATTATGCAGTCAGTGATGCCAAATCACCATGACAAGTTACACGGTTGAGCAGCATGTGCAAATGATAAAACTTTATTATCAAAATGAGTGTTCGTTAGTGCAAACGTTGCGCGCATTGCGCCCATTTTACGGCAGACGCGGTGGCCCTTCAAAGTCCACTCTCCAACGATTGGTGACTAAATTTGAGACGACCGGTTCGGTAAACAACCAACCAACACCTTTACATCAAAGGAACGCCAGATCGGCCGAGAACATCGCCGCTGTACGTGAGAGTGTTCAGGAGACTCCGAGGCAGTCGATTTCTCGCCGTGCTCAAGAACTCGGCCTTTCGCAGACCTCAACGACACAATCGACATTCTGCATGAACGGTTTGAGGGTAGAGTTATCTCTCGCAGAGATGACGTGAATTGGCCACCAAGATCGTGTGATTTGACTCCGCTAGACTTTTTCTTGTGGGGTTTTCTGAAGTCGCAGGTCTATGCCAATAAACCACATTCGACCGTTGCCCTGAAAGCCAACAACGCAGGCCATCACTCGGATTCAGCCGGATCTATGCAGCAGAGTCATTAAAAATTGGACCTCTCGGATTCGTGCCACCTAGTGATGTACGCTTGGGAATGTTTCCACTCCCGGGAATATTTCCAGTGGAAATATTCCCAGAATATTTCCAGTGGAAATATTCCCAGAATATTTCCAAGTTCCCGGCAATGTTCCCCAAAATTCCCAAGAGGCTTTTTCTTATTTTAAACTACGAGTTTAGATTTAATTTGCTTTTTTTTAGTTTTAATTTTATAATTTAACAGTGCTTTGCGAGTTGCGACTTTTCGCGACTCACTTGGCCCCTGTCCCCCGCCGCCTTACCCCTCCTACCTGCGCTCGGTTCTGTGCCTTTGTTTGTCCTCAGTTCGTGTGTTTTGTCGGGAGTGTAGCACGTCTTTTACTGCTCTCTCCGTATGTAAGTGTATAAAAATGCGTCCGAAGTCACAAATATACGAATATTTTAAAGACAATAATGACTACACGACTTATGTGTGTTGTTTTTGTGATCATAAGTTTAAATTAAAAAATGCCACGAAGTTTGCACGCCACCTTACAAATAAATGCAAGCAATGTCCGGCTACAGTGAAATCTGTATTTGAAAAGAAAACGCTAAATGAGTCAAATGCTGTTAAGGAGAATATACCACCAAGTTCTTCATCTACTCAATTATTATCAACAAGTACTGAATTTGATCAAGTAAGTACCTCGCATTATATTCGCTTACGCTGGAAGGTCTCGCGCAACCCGTTCTGTCCGCTTGATCTTTTGAACTGAATCTACATATGTCTAAGCCTTTCACAGTGAATACAATACATTCAGGAGCTAGGTACACTTTTATTGAAACTGCTTCGCTGCCTGCCACTTTTTTAAATTTATTTTTCTTCTAGGATAAAACACATCGTGGATTTGCGAGGGCGATTTATGTAAATGGGCAGCCATTGAGCTTACTAGAGCACCCGTTATGGAAAAAGGCTCTGCAAAATCTGAAGCACGATTATGAACCACCAACAAGGCGTGTGCTGGCATCGCCGTTATTAAACGCCGAATTCGAAGAAACGAAGAAGGAAGTCATCGAAAAAATTAATGATGCCGCTGTTCTTCACTTGGCTATTGATGGTTGGTCGAATCTCAGAAATGAATCGATCATAAACATTATCATTTATACACCGAAACCTTTCTTTTACACGTTCGTTGACATGAAAACTAATAGACACACAGCAGACTATTTATGTGAAAAAGTATCTGAAGTTTTAGAAGACTTAGGGCCACATAAGTTTTATGTTATAATTTCTGATAACGCTTCTAACATGGTAAAGTGTGGTAGATTATTGAAAGAAAAATATGCAAATACAAGGTGTAACAGGACGATTGACATTCCTTTAAACCACGTAAAGAGAATCGTGTTCTTTACCCGTATACAAAAAATCAATCAAATCCAATGAATACTTTAGTCACAGGAAATTATTTTTCTTTTTCTTATTTTTCAACATGATGTAGATCTGAGTCCGTAATAATAGGTAAACATTGCCGCCGCCGCCACCCGCACCCCGCGCCGCACCGATGGTCAGTGACTTTGACACGTTAAATTTGTTGATAGGGGATGTGCTCCGAGTAAATTCAGTTTTGGTTACATTCAAGTTTGTTGTTGAACTTGTGAAATGTGTCACAAAATCACACATCTTTAAAGCCGAGTTTAAAAAACTTTCTGAGGATAAATCAATTAATGTAGCACTTATATTACCGGTAAAGACTAGATGGGGTAGTTACCTACATTGCCTAGAAATTTTTTTTAAAGCCAAAATTATCCTTCAGACTATGGCCATGAATGGCATCCAAGAATTTGAAAAATATAAGACAGACATAATGAATGAAAATCAATGGCTAATTATTCAAGAACACATCGGGTTTTTTAAACTAATAGTAAAATGGATAACTATATTAGAAGGAGATGACTGCACGATACATTTAGTATACAATGCTTTTGCAGACATCGAAGAACTTTTGAAAGGCACCAACGCTAATAAAGTACTAGAAGAGCATTTACCACAGCTGCGAGCCAAGTTTTTAGAAAGAAAACAGAATGCATTAAAGTCAATTCATTTTGCAGCGGTCATATTAGATCCAAAAAACCGAGGCTTAGGTCTCACTGCTGAAGTTCATTTAGAAGGATGTGATGCAATTATGAATTTAGCTAGTGACGGTGACGCAGTTAATGTGTTAAAGGAACTATCTGATTATAAATCCAGAAGTGGACTTTATGAAAAAAAATTAATTTGGCAAGCTGCTAATATCGTGGATCCAAAACGGTGGTGGACCACCTTCTTTGCAAATACCTACACCTTTGGGCCAAGTTGCTATAAAAATCTTAACAGTGCCGTCTACTTCAGCATCAGTAGAAAGATCATTTTCGACGGTTTCAAATATCCATACCCAAAAAAGAAATAAACTTACAACCGAAAGAGCAGGTAAAATTTGTTACATAGCTCATAATTGGAAGCTTATGAACGAGACTGTTGGTAAATACTCGGCCAAAAAATCTGGTATTACTTCTTTGTCAGATAGTTCCGCTGTAGAAGGTAGATCTGTAGGTATATCAGAGCATTCCGAGCCTTACTTAGAAGTAAATTCAATACAAGATTCTGATGAAGAATTTGATTTGGAACTGATGGACTTCGGATCAGTGACAGAAAATGTGGAAGATGATCCTCAATTTGACAGTTTTATTATAAATGACGATCCTCTTAGTTTGGAGTAACTTCCACTGCTTGTTTACTGCTTAGAATGACAATGGTGTGCAATCTAACATGTATCGATGAAACAACATAACCAAAGTTGGATACTAATATTAGACTTAAGATTATCGTTATGTCACTGTTAGGTACATTAATGACTGATTTATTGGTTAAATCTTTGTTTCTTATTTTATGATTAAGTTTTATTCAAAGATCTAATTATTTTATTGCAATAAGTGACGAATTATTAATAAAAAAAAGTGAATGCATATTTTATTGTTGAATTTTATTATAACTGTGATTTTACTTTTAAAATTATGAAAATAAATCATTATAAAATACATAGTTTTATAATTTTTACCTTATGACTCGCACACATCGCCATGTCTTTCTGGGTAAAAATCCTAACAATCAAGAGTATCTTCTTCTTATTTTTGGAATTGGCAATCGGCTTCCTTAAATGGATGCCATTTTTGCCAGTGTCGAGTTATTCATATTATCGTGTTTTCTTGATATTCTTGTAGTTTGTTAGTCAGTCAAGTCATTAGTCCTGTCGAGTCACCATCCTGTCCAGTCAGTCAGCCACAGTAAAACGACGGTTGGTTTTACGGCGGTTTTGATACGACTTCTTGAGACAAATCGAAAAGTTCGGTTAAGCATTTTTATTTGAATCTTCCGATAGATTGCACATATCACAAGTCTTTATTGCACAAAACACCGTCGAAATTATACAATAAAACTCATTTCACACAAAATATTAAAGATTCAAAGAAAAACACAACCGCACTCTTCGAAATGGCGCCAAAAAGCCATCAAGAGTCAAAATTTGCTAGGAAACATTGCCAGTAACAAACTGGAAATCTTCCCGGGAATATTCCCAATTTTCTGGGAATTTTCTTTTCTATGGCTCTTTCAGGACTGATTTTCTTTAGATGTGTAGAAGTATGCAAATAATATATGATTCAGTTGGTGGAAAACAAAATTTATGACTATTTAAACAAAATTCCCAGTTTATTCCCAGTTTGGGAATATTGCCGGCAATGTTCCCGGCAATATTTCCACTGTTTGGGCATGTTCCCGGGCACGGAACATCACTAGTGCCACCATACGAAGCCCCGGCGGACATTTGAACGATGTCATATTCCATCCATAATGGCATAAATGGGCCTTTTAAATAAAAAATAAATTTCGTTAATATCTCACACACATCTTGTTTTATTCAATTTTAACATCGACCCGACCTTGTTGAAAGACCCTTTAGAAACTAGCTGTTGCCCGCGGCTTCGCGCGCGTGGATGTCAATACTTCCCTATTTGTATCGGAGTTTCGTTCACATTTTCATGGGTTTTAATGTTTTTGTGCGGATCCCTAATATTTTTTCTAATACTACTTTACTCCTTATAGCATTAGCTATCTGCCAGCGAAAGTCCGGTCAAAATCGGTTCAGCCGTTTCGGAGATTAGCCGGAACAAACAAACAAACAGACTGACAGACAGACAAATGCATTTAGTAAAAAGCTGTTACTTTGACATTACAATCACACTTCAGTTTTATATTTTTGTATAGATGAGTTATGAATTGATAAATTATGTCATAACTAATCCTGGAGCACTGGTGTGGCATAAATCACTTAGCATTTTAGCAGGGCAACACGTAACATTTGTGTGTTGTCACATCAAATAAAACGGTATGAGCACAAGATCAGCAGCCAGTAGCATTTCACTAAGTGTACTTGTTACATCACATAACATAACGGAATTAACACTCGCACAACAACACAACACAACACAATAACATAACACATTTGAATATGTAATCAAGTCAAATAAAATTACATCAATATTGTAGGAACCATCCATGGTTGACGGACCGTTAAATCCATAATCCCATTCGAAAACCGCTCTTGCCTGCACGTGGTTGTAAAACTTGGAGGGTATCCAATTTGAGTCGATTTGAAGCGTCTTACGTGTCCAAAAAATTGTCGAGAACCGTATAACTGAGGTCTCCGGAAGTAATATTCGGGAGTTGCGACCATTATGCGTGGCGTCATGCCAGCTTGTGTGCGTAGGCATTAACTTACGAACGTAACAACAAATGTATACAAGTTCGTGCAAATAGTATTTTGTTTGCTCCTAGACGCTATATTTTATACTGCAGCGACTATAATGAAGGAAGTTTTGGACTGCTCATATTTCGCTGAACTGCGGTAGGAGGCATTATTGTAAAATGTGAATTGTATTTTCTCTACTTTATTATGCATGATCAGAAGCTGTAAAGCTCTGCTCATGAATAACAAAAATAAACCCGGGCCGTCCTCTACAATTTGGTAAAATAGCATGTCTATCGAAATCCATTCAAACAATAAAGAACAATACGCTCCAAATTGAATGCACAACAAATTATCGAATCGAACATCGACAACATCCACATGGATACTCCAAATTGTTCAGATTCAATAGAATCATTGCAGACATATCGCAAACAATAAGAGATACAGAATGGCTCAATAAATAGTACAGATGCAGCGGAACCACTCACAAGCGGAGTGTACACAGATCGTTATTGGAAAATGTCGGAAAACCACGACACAGCGGGAACATATTATTGTACTTACATATAGTAACAATATGTTTCCAATACGTTTCACACACAGTTTACGATCGCGGTACTATTGTAGAAGTATGCTAA